>OZ014551.1:33815719-36215719 GCA_963966155.1 Clivina fossor
CAGACGTGAGATTTTTGTCCCATTCGCGATGATTATCATCTAAATATGATCGAATCGCTTGTTTCACAACGCGGTTCGAACGTTCAACAAAATTTACCTGCGGGTGAAATTTCGCATTGTACCATAACTTGGGAATCTCATATTTTTTAATCAAATTTTCGAAATTTTTACTCGTAAATTGTGTGCCATTATCACACATAACAATCTGTGGAATTCCAAACAATAAAAATACTTCCGACTCGAGAATCTCACAAATTTTCGGAGCGTTAGCTTGTCGTAACGGAAACAATAATAGAAATTTCGAAAACCAGTCCGATACGGCGAGAATATAGTGGTACCGATTCGGATGTGAAGTGGCAGGTAATGGACCCATTAAATCAATCGATATTGCTTGCCATGGCGATGAAATATTTTTCTCTTTGCCCATACGTCCAATAGGCGGACGTTGTTCAACTTTCTGAGCTAAACAAGTTTTACAACGTTGCACAAAATGAGCGACAGAATGGTGTAAATGCGGCCAATAATATCGTTCATCAATACGGGCAGCTGTTTTAAAAATACCGAGATGTGTGGCGGTTGGAACATCGTTGGAACATCACGCTCAATAATCGCTTTACACTCGCAACGGCGAACTACAATTTTCCACGGCGACAGATTAGCCGGTAATTCGTATGAATGATTCCGTAATTTGAAAACTATATTATTTTCAACACGCCAGTCAGGAAAAGAATTAGGTTGTTCTGTAATACGTTGTCCGTGGTATCAGCATAATTTTCAATAACAGCAACTTCTAAAGGTGCACGAGATAACGCGTCTGGTAGTTCATTTGTCTTACCAGGACGATGAATAAGTTCGAAATCAAATTGCTGTAACTTTACTGACCAACGAGCAAGTTTACCTGTTGGTTCTGACATTCGCATTAACCATAATAACGAATAATGGTCCGTAATGACTGTGAAATGTAAACCTTCCACGAATGGTCGAAATTTATCGATAGCAAAAACTACAGCGAGACATTCGCGTTCCGTAACGGAATAATTACGTTCCGCTTTATTTAGCGTACGACTAATATAAGAGATAGCATGTTCAGAGCCGTCTGCGTCTTCCTGCGTTAATACAGCGCCGAGACCGAAGTTAGATGCATCGGTATACATGCGAAATTTGCGGATAGGAACAGAATAATCCGGACTAACGAGTACTGGTGACGATACGAGTGCTTCTTTAAGTTTACAGAACGCGGTTTCGGCCGAACTGTTCCATACAACAGCCATTTTCTTTTTCTTACCCTTTGTAAGATCAGAAATAGGAGCGGAAAGGAATGCGAAGTTCGGAACGAAACGTCTGTACCACGAAGCTAAGCCGAGAAATCGCTTAATTTTAGTTACATTCGTCGGACGCGAAAACTGTTCGATCGCGGATACTTTTTCCGGATTAGTACGTAAGCCAAATTTATCAACTACGAAACCTAAGTAGTTCAGCGAGGGTCTGCAAAATTTACATTTCTCAAAATTTACAGTGAAGCCAGCTTTTTGAAAACGATGTGAAACTTCAAACGAATATGTCGCAATCATATAATTGTCTAAATAAACTAAAAATTTTGGTTCAAGCTCGGGTCCAATGATTCTGTCTCTTAGTCGTTGTAATGTCTGACCAGCGTTACATAAACCAAACGGCATGCGTTGAAATTCAAATAAACCGCGACCGGGTACTGAAAAAGCAGTCTTTTCACAAGAAGAAGCGGAAGATGGGATTTACCAAAACGCACTTTTTAAATCGAGCGAAGTCAAATATTTCGCGCCGCGAAGTTGATTTAAAATATAGTCTACACGCGGTAGAGGATAAGCATCTTTTTTCGTAACAGAATTGACTTTTCGACCATCGAAACAAAAACGATATTTTCCATCAGATTTTTTAACCATCAGAATGGGTGAACTCCACGCGGATGATGAGGGACGGATTACACCGAGTTCTAACATTTCATCTAACTCTTTATTCAAATGTCCACGCACGATTTCAGACAGGGGATATTGTCGTTGCTTAATCGGAAGCGCATAACCAGTATCAATAATATGTTCGACTAGATGAGTTTTTCCGAGTCCTACTTTACCTAATTTTTCAAAATCCGCAATTAAAATATCGAGTGATTTTCTTTGAACATCCGATAATTCATCCGAACTAGCAATGCCAATACAAGGCGCAACTTCAGGCCCAGCTGTCCACGAATTCGTTGCAAAATTAACAGAAATTCCAAACGATTTAGAAAAATTTACTCCGAGAATCATCGTATGACGGATTGACGGGACAATAACGAAGGTGATCGTTCGCGTTCGCGACTGAGCAGTAATCGGTAAATGAACGGTGCCAAGTGAAGCTTGGGCCGTGTCGTCTGCTGTAACAATAGCAGCATGTTCTACTGGTAACAAGCTTATATTTAAATCACGTAATAAGGAGAGGCCGCGATATCCAATAATAGACACATTCGCGCCAGAATCTAACAAAGCAGTAATAGACTTATTATACGCAGTAACAGTAATAAATGGGCGATTATCTGAACCGGGATTTACTAATACAGGTGCAATTTCAGGGGTTTGTACAAAACGATGGATCGTATTTAACCATGCGGTCCATTCTTCTCTATCAGCACTTAATCTGCCGAATTTTCGGGAGCTGACGAAACCGAAACGGCATGCACGTTTTTTTGTCTGCCTTTGACAGCAGCGAGTGCATTTACCAGCAGTTTGATCTTTCTTTCCGCATCTATAGCAGAAGATTTTACGTGATTTCGTACAAGAATTAAAAGAATGTCCGTTTTCGTCGCAGTTCCAACATTTTATTCTAGACGAAGTATTGTGTGATGAAATTTCAGCAACATGAACGCGCGGCGGAAGTCGATAAGCCATATCAGGTTCTAACAGTGAATTGTTAGGGGACGGAGGATTCTTAAACGATGCTACGTTAAATTCAGTATCTTCAATACGTTTACATGTTCAAATTAAATCGCTAATAGTATCAAATGACTGTAGTGAGCAGAGACGTTGAAACCGTGGCTGTAGATTTTTTATGATTAATGAAACACGCGAAGATTCGGCTGGTCGATGTGACAAGCGAGAAAATAAATTATCCATAATAGCAATGTAAATTTCTACACGTTCCGTTGGACCTTGTGTCCTTTGACGTATTTCATCCATCAGAGCCAGTTCAAAATTTGACGGCAGGAAAGTTTCCTTTAGTCGGCTAACTAATTCAGACCAAGTTTTGACACTCGGCCGCACCATACGGAGCCAGATCAAAGCATCTTTCGTGAATAACGAAGAAGCTTGTCTAAATAAAGTTTCATCCGATACACCGTAAGCATACGCAGCTTCGCTAATTCGCTCAATAAATTGGTTTACACCCGATAAACCGTCGAATACAATATTCCAACGACTAACTTGCGTTCGTGAATCAAAATGGTTACTCGGAACCGAAACAAAATTTTTGCGTCGACGTAATAGGATACGAATTATCTAGTGATGGTACATGAGCGTCAGAAACAGGATTATCGCGTTGATTACGTGAAGTTAACACTAGAACTACCAACCGGTCAAAATGACCGGTTGCATCAGTTCATCACCACTTTTTGTTCATAATTACAAAAAATATTGTTTTTAAAATACTATGTATTTTTCTAAATCTATGAAATCTTTAATTTTACAAAATGTTAGATTCGTGCGATTTCATTTTACAGAGATAAATATGTGGTATACCTAAATATACCAACCGGTCATTCTGACTGTCATATAAAAACATTTGTTGCAGATTGTATGTCTCTAATAATGCTAACATTTTCAAATCATCTATTGGTAAATAACTCATTATAGTATCGACAACTAATTCAGGCAATTGATTTTCCGATAAAATATTAAAGATTTTCTTACTTCTATCAGTTAACGAATTTCTAAGTATTCCTTGTTTATATTGCATTTCAATTATATTTGCATATTCAGGAAATATCTTTTTATAATTTTCAATCGATTTTAATTTCTTTACAATTTGTTTATTTTGTAAATAGATGGCTACCCGTCTAGTACTTTTCCGTAAAATGTCATAATAAGTTACATTATTGTAAATGTTTGTACGTTTCATTTTTTCAATTTCTCTATCGCACAGATCTTTATACGAATTAAATCCATCAACATCACAAATTTCATAATTTAATTCTTTATTTTGATATTCATCCAAATTAGCGAGTTCAAATTTCACATATAAATAATCCATAAATATTTGAAATGAATTATCTGTTAGATACCAATGAACAATATCAATTGATGGATTACCCTCGATATCGTGTAAATCACAATCTGATTCATATTGTATCAATAGTTCTACTACAGAATTATTTTTCGATTTGCGACTAGCAACATGAAGTGGTATCTGATTATTTCTGTTCGGTGCATTCACATCAGCGCCGTATTCTAAAAGTAATTTACATATTTCGAAACTTCCTTTTCCTGCTGCAAAATATAGCGGTGAATTGCAATCTTTATCTGGGGCATCAACATGAGCACCATTTTGCAAAAGAATCTCAGCAATTCGCGCGAAATTCTTTTCCACAGCTACATGCAGACATGTCGAACCGTTTTCATATCGTTTATGTATATCAGCATTTTTCAAAATTAACATTTCAACAATTGCCGGATAATTATTATTAACTGCTAAATGAAGAGCAATGAAGTTTAGGATTGCTTGTGCAAATGCAAAAAAAATTAAAACACGCGTTAGCAACCGACTCTGTCAACATTGTAGCATACACAAAACATATTTTTTACTCTAAATACGGGGAGTCCCACGAATAAAAATATTCTGTGCTTTGTTCATGGTTCACATTTCTGCGGCCAAGTAGTTTCATTTTCTTGTTGGTGCTTCTGGTGCGAGGTGAAATAAATATAAAAAGTGAACAATATTTTGGCAAATATTTTACCATTGTTGCTAATATTGTAAGTAAGTTGTGAACAAATATTTTTATCATATACATAATATTCCATATATTTATTCAGTAACTACACATGCAACTACACATCAAACCGGTCATTTTGACCGGTTGGTAGAAATAGGTATAGAACAAATCCTGGTAGTTCTAGTGTTAATCATATCCAGTGCTGGTCCAATCTCATTTTGTAATAGAATCAAATAACTATATTTGTCTAAATTGTTTATGAAAAAGGGGCCAATAATTTTATTACTAAATATTCCGGCCCAAACATTTACACTTAACCGGTATTGAGTATGTGTATTTTCCACCAAATGAGGATTCTTTGTATCCCAATATCTTGTATTTTGCTTATTAACTTTATGTTTTAAGATGAACGTACATTCATCTGTAAAACAACAATACCGCAAAAAATTGTAATTTATATTGATTTTAGCGATCAAGGTTTGACAAAAAATTTGTCTGGAGATTTTGTCATATTTGAAAATTTCTTGGTGTTCCGAAAATTTATAAAGCCGGAAATTGTGCTTTTTTAAAATTCGATGCACAGAATAAAATTTTTTTTTTTTAAATTTACCTAAATATAATTTATCTTTAATATAGTTTTCATACATTGCGGAAAATATCAATCTGGGCTCTGTTTCTTTTATTAATTTTGAAATTTTTGTATGATTTAATTGAATGCAGTTATGTTTATCTCCTCATCTAAATAAAAATAAAAAGAAATACAAAAATACATGCATAAGTGTACATAAACAGTATACGAACAATGAATACTGAAGAATTTAATCATTAATAATGTCCTATGCATTAAAAATTAGGATACAATAGCAAAAAATTATACTTTTTAAACGTAATCACAAATTTAATAACATATATTAAGCCAGGGCCAGATTAAGCTTTTGTGGGGCCCTAGACTTTTTTTTCTCTCCAGGCCCCCACGGGGCTGAGGATAATTAGAATTAAACTTTCACCAATTAACAAAAAAAAATAATAGGGCTTTATTGCGTAAAAATACATAAAAATGAAAAAGCATAATAAAAAATAGTTTTTAATAGAAAAAACAATAAATCTTAATATTGTCGTTACGAGTATATCGCACATATTAGCAAATAAAATTAAAATATACATATTATAAATAATGTATTAATTACTATTTAACGGTAAAAATAAACGAGTATTTCCTAAAAAATTAAAAGTCCCTTTTCCTGGCTTTCATATCTGCAAAGTTATCAATTATATCGTCATAATTAATATTATCTAGAGCAGTGTTTCTCAACAGGTGTTCCGCGGACCACTAGTGGTCCGCAGAAAAATTTTAGTGGTCCGCATAAAAAATTTTGTGATCCGCGCAAGATAACAAAACTCTTAATTATTAAATAACTTTTTTAATTTCTATTGTTATTTTTTTATGCAGATTATTTATTTTCTGTGAACTTTCTGTAATTTTCTACAACTGAAATAAATGTATTCAGTATTTACATTAAATATATTTGTTTTCTTGCAAAAAAATTAACCAACAATTATTATTAGCGGTCGTTTTTGGTTGAGAAACACTGGTCTAGAGCATCTTGTTTTATACACAATACAGCTAGACAACTTAATTTCGACTGACTTATAGAATTTCTAAGATAATTCTTAACACGTCTTATAACTGAAAAAGATCTTTCGCCTGTAGCATTTGAAATGTGTAATGTCAAATATATTCGCAACAAAGTTTCAACATTAGGGAAAGTAGATACAACGTGTGCTGTTTTTATAAACTGGAGCATATTTATAGGGGAATTTAAATTTTCACTTTTACAAAGCATAAAAAATTGTAATAATTCTTCATCTAATTCGTTAATATCAATATCGTTTTTATAACAATTTTTTAATTCCACTGTGTGTTCAGAAATAGTGGAAATGCCGTCGAGGTCTTCATTAGAAAGGAAATTTTAAAAATTTTGTTAATTTCGTTGTAACTCTTGTTACACCCACAATATTGGGAGTCGCGTCCCAAGGGCAAACGAATACGAGTCCCTGGTTGTTCGGGCGCTCGGCCGCTAGCTCAATGAAGAAGGGGTGGTTCATATGCTTTAACTCTGCTATTTACGTGAGACAGATATAATTTGAATATAGGGCGCCACGTGGTTGTTCTGGAGATTCGGTGACAACCACGAAAACCGATATTATTCGTCATCTTTCCTCCCAAGCCATTCGCACTTCACTCCAATCGGACATATCAACTGACGAGATAGCTACAGACTGAGTGATGATGCATATTATTAAAATCGATTTTTTTTGAGCAACCAGCTTTATCATTATTACAGGGGAATTGATGAGATTCCGCCAGTAATTCGTAGTCTATCTCCCGAACGACTGATTTTTCTTCGGACACCGTGCATCTGCCGCAAAACTTACTCCTATCCTCGGCAATATAAACGGGACCGCATGACAAATAGCCCTCGCACTGGCTGCATTTCAGCTGCGTCAATACCTCGATGGAGAGAGACATTTTAGCTACTTCGGAATGAGGTTACGTTTTTTTGTCAGCGATTTACCTTTAATTAGAAAAACAAAGAAAATAATAAATTAATTTTCAACTATATTTTTATCATTATTTTCTCTAGCCAATACAGTTTTTACTTTAATTTATGAAATACAAAAAAAAAAATGAAAAAAAAACAAAAACATTAATAATTTATGAAATTTAAAAGTATATATAATTTAAATTGTTTAACAAAAACTAGACAAAAATTTATATACATTAAAACGTATAAATATAAAAGTGATTTATTTAAATCAATAAAAAAAAAATGAATTTTTTTGATATTGACACAAAGTTTGGTTAATATTAACGGTATATTTTGGCAATTTATCAGCGAATAGCTTGCACATTTAGCAAAATTATTTACTAAATTTTATTTAATAAATTCTAATTAAAATACGACCTAATTAAAAAGAAACACTGATAACTTTTTTATAATATTTTTTCTTTTATTTGACAAATAAAGAAAACTCTCTGTTAGACCAAACGAAATACTCAATATCTTCGATATGTGCAATGTTACATATTAGCAAGTTAAATTAAGTTAATTGACCATTTACATTTATTAATTTCCACTTAAAGTCTAGTTAAAGTAATATAGGCAATATGTATAATAACGTAAAATTTTTCAGAAATTGTATACTTAACCAACCAAATATTAATCCTTATAAAACATATATATATATATATATATATATATATATATATATATATATATATATATATTAAAATAGCGTAATTAAAAAATTTCCAGTAAGGCTACACATGTAAAATTTTCGGAGAACATGTGTTTTGGCATATATCTCACGTGGAGTAAGAAAAGCGATATAAAAGTTTATACTTCTGCATTTTTGATGAAAAACTGAGTAAAATAATTCTTCTAATATATTTAAGTTGATTGATTGAAATTCTTCGAATTATTGCGCGCGCCTAATTTGAAATTTTGCAAATAGAAGAATCCTTAAAAGGTAGACGAAGGTACGAAGCAAGTCGAACGATAGACTAACTAATATAAATATATATTTAAATTAAAGATACAATAATTATGATGATAGTTAAGTAGCGTTTAAATAATACAAAATGAGTACACTAACTGAAGGATTTTTAACTCGCGCGAGAACAACAATTAAAATCAGTATGAACAGAATGAGCTCTCCGTAGGGGTAGTAACATCCTAGTAGAATATAGGATCGCAGTTGCCGTGCAACCAAAGTATTTACCTTAAGATGGTATGCAGGCTCGAATATTGTTAAAATGTGTATGCAGTACACCCGAAATATATTCGTAGGATTTCTGTCAATATCCTTAACCAAATCTCGATATGTATCCGCAATTCGCGAAGTTAGATTTAATTTCAATTTCTTCAACAAAATTACAAAGCCAATATTAAATCGTAAGCATTACCAAGATTCGATGTCACACACAGTTCGACGACTAGTGACTCGTCGGTTAGCCAGCTCAATTCAACTTTCAACGCGCAGAATACCAATGCGCAAATAATTATAAACAATATACAGTGACCCAACTTAGCATTAATGCTTCTATGATTGTATACTTTTAAGGGTGTACAATCACCATAAACTTAATGACAAATTAGAACGTAGCAATATATTTAATTTTTAAATTTTGTTCACCGCTACTTAGTCTTCTATGTAATTCCATTTTTAGTGTTTTGTAGGCTTCTAATTGCATCGGAGTTCTGTCAAATGATAATCTAATGTTTTGAAATTCAGTATTGTTTTTCAAACGGAAAGCATTTTTTATCAAATCACGTACAACAAATTCATTATCAAGATTAATTTTTATTGGCCGAGGATGAATGTTATTTGTGTTACGTCTAGCCATTCTGAAGTGTGATTTGATGCTAGCGTTAGTATTTGGTTTCAATACATTACAGAATCTGTCTATAATTGTACGATCCATATCTTTGTGCAAAGTATCGTTTGAATCACTATTAGGTTCAGGAACACAAAATACGACGATATTATTTTTACGCATTTGACGTTCAGTTATTTCATTTACCATTTCATCGAAATTAACATTGGTTGATGGAGACTGATAATTAGATATTGTTGTCTGAATAGCATTAACTTTGTCATCAAATTCTTCTTTGAGCTTTTGAATAGTTGTAGTATATTCAAGTTGCAATGCTAATATTAGTGATTTCAAATCCTTAAACTGTGTCATATTATTGTTACATGAATTGCATTCAACTTTTAATGATTTGGATTTGGATCTTGTAACTTTAATATCATTCTCTGACATACCAATGCAGGAAAGATGAACGGACCTTGGCATCCATCACAATTAATGAATGTGTTGGTCTTGCATTGACTACTGCAGTTCTGACAGGTATTCATTTTTCAAAGTCACTTTCAACGGTAATTTTTTTTTTCTGGGCGCCGCGCCGTGGAAGATGTTGATGGTTCTCCGGAGGGTTGAGATTGAATAAAAGTAAAATAAAAATAAAAAATAATAATAAAAAAAAAAATAATAATAAATAATAGTAAAATAAAATAAAAGCTTTGTAATAATTTATTTCGTCAACAGATTCACACCACTGTCAGACTTATAATATATATATATATATATATATATATATATATATATATATATATATATAATGTTTTCAACAGTAGGATGAATAATGCGGTTCTCATCATGTGATGAATTTAGTGTATATAATCGTTTGGATATATAAAGATTTATGAACTTTGGATAATAATTGTTATGTGTTAATAATTTACGTACTTTTATAATATTATCAGCATGAAATTGTGAATCAGACAGTAAAATTGAACGATCAACTAATGCAGTAACAACACTTTTTTTATATTTTGAATCTGTGTGTGAAAAATAATTAAGATATCTACCAGAATTAGTCGGTTTTTGATACCAGTTTGTAATGAGTTTATTAAATTGTCTATAGACAGTGACATCTAAATAATTTAGTTTTCTATCTTGTTCGTATTCAATTGGAAAGTTTAATCTATTGTGGTAATTGTTAAATTTATTTAAGATATTCTTAACCTCTGTATGATGTGAAACAATGGAACAGTCGTCAACGTAACGTTTGTAATATAAAATTTTTAAATTTTGATCATTAATTCTGCTAAAACATTACTAATTGATGAACCTTGTGGGATACAATCTGTCTGTTGATAAATTACGTTATTAAAACTAAAAATTGAACACTGAAAAATCATTTTTAAACACGTGAATGTTTCAAGATTCATGTCAGTGTATTGTGAAATATTATTCCAATTATCGTTAACACACAGCAAAACCAGTTTTTGTGGACTACTAGGAAATAGTGCTACTACGTCCAATGAAAACATAACATAATCTTCAGGTACCTGAATCAGTACAACCTCGTTTACGAAATCGAATGAATTTTTCAATGTGCAAGTGTAATCAATGACATTTTTCAAAATTGTACTGTAAAATTTTGCAATTTTGTAAGTAGGTGTGTTTATCGTGGAAGTAATGTGCATCAGAGGAATGTTTTCTTTATGTATTTTTGGTAATATATACATTCTACTAATTTCAGAATGGGCTATGATTAATTCACCTCTACCTACATCATTGCAAAACTTTTTGCATTTTAAATTGACGGTATTGATATTGCAGTTATTTAAGATTTTATACTTGTCGTTATCAATCAAAATGTCGTTAGCTTTCTGTAAATATTCAGCTCTGTACATGATAAATGTTTTGTTGCTTTTATCTGATTTTAAAATAATATAATAATATTTTTATTGTATTTAAGGAATGGTTTAGTTTGTTTAACGTAAAAAAGAAGTTCTTTTTCTGCAATAAAATTTGTAAACATTCAATGTTCAAGTTATTTCATCCGATCCATATCGCCAATTAATTCATTAAACTATACATAAAAGGATCATCATACAAATTGTTTATAAGTCGCTATGTTGGTTTGGGTTCCATCTGCAGTAATAGATTTTATAGATATGCCAATATCATACAAACTTCTCAAACAACTATTTATCAGTTGTGTTTGTTGGTCAGCATCTGCTTTATTTATTAAAAAGTAAGCTACTGGACATTTCAAATTGATAATGTAACTAACTATTTGGTAAAATAACGCCTCTGACGCTGCAATTTCAAAATCAACATTGACTACACCACCATAATCTACATTATCAGCAAATTTTCCCTGAGTGTCATCCCAAAGATCCTGTTTCCTAATTGACATTCCGTCTACAATCAGAGCATACTGTTTTAAGTGACGTTGCGTTTTACTTCTCCTTTTAAGAAATCTAAAACTTCTAACAAAATACCTGGCTGGCAATTCACACTCCGCAACCATCGTCTTATAGTGCGCCCATTTGGCAACACAAAATTTTGTCATTTCTTAGAGAAGCTATAATTTTGGTAGTTTGGAATGTAAAGGTAAATCTATCTTTTAAATCTGTTTCTGTCATAATAGTACGAGACAGATTTAATACCACGTCGAGTAGCAATTCCTTCATTTATGTTACGATGTTTTATATGTCTCTTTAAATAATTGGACATAAAATATCCTAAACACGATGGACGTGTGAAGAGTAATCTTTTATTTTTCTTGGTTTAGATACATTTAGTATATAAAAATTTAGACGAAGTGTTACAATTATATCTCCTTTATTATACAACTTATTTGTATTGTAAGTGAATGTACCTTTCTTTCTTAATTTTTTGAAACATTTTTCTGCATCATGCCAGCCATCGCAAAAAACACATTTCGCTACAGTAGTGCTATTTATTAAACCAGCAGCCGTTGGTATCTCTGCTTCGGCTGTTCGATATTTATTTCTCCTTACTTTATGCTCACTGGCATTTACGCCGAAACCTTCTATCGCTAGTGAGATTCGCTCCTCTCCTTCTACTTCGGTTTTCAAGAATTTCATCAGGCGACTTAATCTGGTTCCCTGAGAAACATCCGGTTTGTCCGAAAACTCTGCTGTTCGTTGCCCGACCGAAACGCGATTTTAAACTCTCGATTACTTTAGAATAGTTCTCAGCCGTCGGAGGAAAGCTTTCTACCACATCTCTCGTTCTTGCAGTAGCCAAAAGTAAATATTGGAATTTATCTTTTGGAGCCAGATCGTTAGCTTCATCAATTGAAGGCCCGGATGCAATAACCAGATATGCGCTCGAAACTCGACCGGCCAAAGTCCAAGTATAGAAAAAACTGAAAAAAAATTAAGTTGTCCGAAATTCACTTTAAAAAATATCGTTGTGTGCAGCATTGAAAAACACATTGATTTCTATAAGAAATTTTTTAATCCGACATTTTTATTCCAAGAAAAAAAATAAAAACGAATTTTTTTTGTTGCACTATTTCAAGCAAAATTCAATGTTTTTTAAAACTTAAATCGCGATAAATGATATTAAATATTAACGAAACTGGCAGATTTTTTCTGATTCGTACTCAGAATTATTTAGCGATTCTGATGGTTACACTGACATATATAAGTAACGATAATTAGTTACTAAAAATTTAATGTAAACAAAAAACCATAAAAAAGCACGTTTTTTTAGCTTCGGATTAATAAAGTGAGTGACGAAAGTTGCGCTACGAATATGTTTGAGTGAGAAAGTTGTTTGTTAATATAGAAGGAAGTTTTTGTGCAAAGTTGCAAGTCAATTGGTTGAATATTTTTTAAGATACAACGACTTGAATCTGAAATACATAAATGTCTCGCGAGCGGCGTTTACGGCGGCAGCAAGTTGTTTGTTAATATGAAAGGACGCGCTGCCGCCAGTCGCCGCGGTAAACGCCACTCGCGAGACATTTATGTATTTCAGATTGAAATCGTTGTATCTTAAAAAATATTCAACCAATTGACTTGCAACTTTGCACAAAAACTTCCTTCTATATTAACAAACAACTTTCTCACTCAAACATATTCGTAGCGCAACTTTCGTCACTCACTTTATTAATCCGAAGCTAAAAAAACGTGCTTTTTTATGGTTTTTTGTTTACATTAAATTTTTAGTAACAAATTATCGTTACTTATATATTTCAGTTTAACCATCAGAATCGCTAAATAATTCTGAGTACGAATCAGAAAAAATCTGAAAGTTTCGTTAATATTTAATATCATTTATCGCGATTTAAGTTTTAAAAAACATTGAATTTTGCTTGAAATAGTGCAACAAAAAAAATTCGTTTTTATTTTTTTTCTTGGAATAAAAATGTCGGATTAAAAAATTTCTTATAGAAATCAATGTGTTTTTCAATGCTGCACACGATGATATTTTTTAAAATAAATTTCGGATAACTTAAAAAATTTTTATTTGTTCTTATACCTGGGTCAAGTTTCGAGCGCATGTCTGGTTATTGCATCCGGCCCTTCAATTTTCTTAAATTGACTCCAGAAAGACAGCCATTCTCGTATATCTCCATTGAATTTAATAAGTTCAATCTGAGAAAGTTTAAACTTACGTGTTTTTTCTGCCGCTGTTATATTACTCACAGCTGTACCCACACTACGATTGGAAAGTACTTTGTACTTGTACTTTGTATTTGTATCTTGTATGAGTTGTCTTTATCGTATTTCCAGTCGTCTAAACTTTAGAGTATATTCATCGCAGCTGTTTATTTCCGTAATCAGATCGTCTTCGCTCACTGTAGCCGTGTTTATTTGTTCGGAAATCTTTTCGTCACAACCTTTCAACTCGGCATTTTTCTCGCATAACAATTGCCACTGCGCACTTGCTTCCGCAATGTCAATATTCTTTGCATTCAATATTTCATCAAGCCTATTTGTTGCTTGTGTAAACACGCGACGTAAAGCTGATCGTCGTTTCTTTAAAAGTTCCAAATAATTGCTCAAAACACACGCGTTATAATCAAATTTTTCTTTCGAAAAAATAAAAATCACTTTGTTTATCAAAACTTTCTTCTGCCCGAGAACGCGCTACGTCACAAGTCGGCTTGCACGCTGTAAGACAGCCGTTTTATTTTAATATAATGAGTTCGGCAAAAATATAATAAACCGGAAAAAAAAAAATATCGTGATATACAGGGTGTAACAGAATAACTATTCCTAATTTTAACTGGAGTATCCTGGGCTTAGAATATGAAGATTTAATGCAAATCACTGAGATAAAATGTGACTCCTTACTGAGCTACAGGGTGTTTTATATAAAAATTTAAAAACTATTTTTGCCCAGTACTTTAAAACTATTTGACGTATCCTTATCATACTTGGCAGGAAATGTAGGTACCGTACACCACACTAAATTATGTTAACTAAAAGTTTCTGGCTACAGCCAGTGGCGTACAACAGGGGCAAGTGAGAGGTTGATCCTTCCTAAATTCTACGCCACTGGCGGAATTGTCATTTTAGCACAATTTTTCGATTTTCCAATACTTGCTGTGTAAAAAACATACTCTTTTTTTGTAACGATAAAGTCACTGTTTTTCGAAATATTTAAAGTTAAACATAAGCTGCACACTTGAGATTTTTTCAAAATTTGCTCAAAAATTCTGAAAAAATTTAGTAAAATAGAGAAAAAAATTAGCTACATAATAACTAAGTAACTTTTTTCTCTAACTCATTCTGATTTGGCTGTAAAAATTATTGAAAATAAAAAAATAAAATGCAAAAAATATTAATTTTCAATAATTTTTCCAGCCAAATCAGAATGAGTTAGAAAAAAAAGTTACTTAGTTATTATGTAGCTAATTTTTTTCTCTATTTTACTGAATTTTTTCAGAATTTTTTGAGCAAATTTTAAAAAAATCCTAAGGGTGCAGCTTATTTTTAACTTTAAATATCTCGAAAAACAGTGACTTTATCGTTACAAAGAAAGAGTATGTTTTTTACACAACAAGTATTGGAAAATCGAAAAATTGTGCTAAAATGACAATTCTTCCGCCAGTGGCGTAGAATTTAGGAAGGATCAACCTCTCACTTGCCCCTCTTGTACGCCACTGGTAGTAGCCAGAAACTTTTATTTAACATAATTTAGTATGGTGTACGGTACCTAAATTTCCTGCCAAGTATGATAAGGATACGTCAAATAGTTTTAAAGTACTGGGCAAAAATTGTTTTTAAATTTTTACATAAAACACCCTGTAGCTCAGTAAGGAGCCACATTTTATCTCAGTGATTTGCATTAAATCTTCATATTCTGAGCCCAGGATACTCCAGTTAAAATTAGGAATAGTTATTCTGTTACACCCTGTATAAAGCCGACTTAGATTTTAATTTTTATCAGAAACTTTAATTGAACTTTTCTTTCGTTTTTTAATTATTAAATTTGTGTTTTGATAGATCTAATTACATAGTTAAACACATGATTAAGTTAACAACTTAATTATATGTATTTTGATAACTTAATCATATAGTTAAACATGCTATTAAGACACAAGATAGTTTGTATTTTAATTCACTTTTTTGCGTATTAATTATTTAATTATTACAGTGTGTTTTGATAAATCTAATCACATGATTAAGTTAATAAAATAATTATGTTTGTTTTGACAACTTAATCGTATAGTTAATCATGTGATTAAGTTAGTAAATAATAGTTTAATTTAATAAATCGAATAATGTGTTTACGTAAAAAGTATTATAATATTTTTTTATTTTCTTTATTAGATATTGTATAATTTTTATTAAGATATTTCGAAAATATTTACTGTAATTTAAAATTAAAATGATTCAGATGATTATTAACTTAACAAGATAATTAAAATGTGTATTGTAAACTTAATTACATAGTTAAACATGCGTTTAAGTTAGTAAATTTGTATTTTTATCAGAAATTGTAATTTCCCTTTTTTTTGCGTTTTAATTATATAATTATTAAATTGTGTTTTGATTTGGTAAACTAATTAAATAGTTAATCACATGATTAAGTTAACCAAGTGTGTTTTGATAACTTAGCGGTAATATTATATATAATAACAATACTTGAAAAAAATACCAGAAATTGTTTTTTCCTTTTTTTTTTTTAAGTAATCATCAGATATGGACAAACATATTGTTAATCTTTGTGGTTTATACAGTTCGTTACATTTTATAAAAATAATTATTAAAAATCCAATGAAATATTATCACATTTTCGTATATACATTTTGATAGATTAGCAAATTTAGAAATACATACATTATTAAAAGATTTTTGTAGTAAGCACACACACGTGTTTGTGATACAAAATATATAGGTTAATAATGTAAAAAAAAAAACAGAAAATAATGAGCGCATTCAGCACCCCGTAGCGCTCGTAGCGCTACAAAATAGCGATTATTGTTCGCTACGAGTATGCTCTGAATGACACCGCTACCAATACGCTACTGTTACCATAGCAACAATACAAACAAATTAAAATTTGGTTGGAACTAAAAATGGATATAAACATCGATGACATTTTAGAATTTTTTGAAGATGATTTTAATGAAAATAATGCGTTGGGATTATTGGTCTATCATTTAACTGGTAAAACACATACTATACATGAATATACAATTATAAATAGAAAAACTATATTTGTTATTGATATATTTCAGAAAATTCAATAATACATTTAGAAAATATAAACAACGGTCAACGAATAAAAAATAAAAATTATTACGAACAAATTATTATTAAGGTGACCAACTATTTTTTGTTCAAAAAGAGTACATTTTGCAAGTATTTCATAGATGAAAAAAAAAAAGAAGAAAAAACGATAAAAACTTTATTTTCTTTTAAAAACATATTTTTCTTCGGAGTGGATTTTTTTTTGCTAAATGAGGATGTTCGTCTAATAATGTAGCCACATCCGAACAACTTTCATTTTGCATATTAAATTTGACTGTTAAGACGGCAGATAATGTTTTTACAGAAAGTTGCGACTTCTCACTGCTCCAATAATCATTCCCTAGTGAAAATACCCTTTCAACAGCCGCATTAGTGCCTGGACAACATAAGGAAATTTCTATTAAAACTTTTAAATTTTCATGTGGGATATGTTCTACTCTAAAATGCCGAAAGATTTCTACCCATCTTTTGTCAAGTTCTATTTTCTCATCGTTCCATTTCTTCAATTTTTCTTCATTTAAATATAAATTTACTCTTCGAATTTCTTCAAAGAGAAAATTGCATTAATAACAATATATCTTTTACTTCCTCCATTACAAATTCGACTGCTGAAGAAACTTCTTTCCATTCAATTTTACTATTTAGAAGGGTCCATTTGAAACAATTTAATGCTCTAAAGTTCACTATCTATTCTTCGATATATTCATAGCAAATTTTATAAAAAAAATTAACTTCTTTTGAAAATTCATTTTTTATTTCGGAATTGGAATTTTCCAAAACGGTCAGTTTATTCTTTAGAATTAGTGGTAAATACCATCATTAAATCTTGATTTACATTGCAGTATGAAATCGTTTAATATAATACAAACTTCTGATGCTGAAATTTTATCTCCTTCAATTTGTAGAGTTATTTTATGAAACAACGACGCCTGACTGTGAATAAAATAAAGCATAGGTTCTGACATATCGTTTTGAAAGAATTTCTTCAAAATTGTAGGACATTTGTCAAGGCTTAGAAAATATGAACGTAGTGGATCATATAACTGCAAAACGCGTTCTAATGCTGGAGTTAAAGCAAGCCATCTGACTGGAATAACCAAGCAGTTTTTTGTATTGAACACCAGCCTCTTCACAAAATTCTTTCAAACTTGCTACTCGTACTGTAAACCGATTGAAATATAAATATATATTTGTAATAATTACTTCCACATCTATTGACATTGAACTTGTATATAGTTAACAAAAAATCTTTCAATTCTGACTTTATTTTTGTATTTGACTATTTGGCTATTTGCCAAGTTGAGTTTTTTTCGTACCATTTAATAACAATTATCAATTATCTTTCTTTCAAACTTGCTATCCGTACTGTAAACCGATTGAAATATAAATATATATTTGTAATAATTACTTCTACATCTATTGACATTGAACTTGATGCTATATTGATGGCATTTGATATAATATGAGCATTACAACCAATTCCAAAAATATTTCGTTTCAAACGATCTTTTAATTTTGTGTACACATTATTGGCACCTTTACGGGTGCGTCCTCCAAAATTAGTATTTGCGTTATCAGCCGAGAGCGCCAAAATTTTCTTATTCAAATTGTTGTCTGTTATAACTCGAAATAAGTGATTAGACAAAATGTCTGATGTTTCCCCTTCGATTGATTCCAAATTTAAAATCTTAATTTGAATACCGTTCTTAATATCGAAATACCTTACTAAAATTGGATAAAGTTTTATTTCATTGTGATTCGATGCGTCTGATAGAATAGATATATGATACAGAATCCAGATTTTCTGATAGCATTTTCTTGCAGTATTCATTAAATACGCTGGTTACGATAGACTCACATTTTGTTCGCGCACAAGAAAATTTTTCGTCACAAAATTTTTTTAATAATTTAGTAGTGCAGTCCATGCTGCGAAAACTTTGAATATGGATTATTGTGTGAAAAGCGAAAGTACCCTCCATAACTGCCAATTTTTTTTTCATTAGTTCCAAAAGTATTCCCTTTAAAAAATGTTGTCAGTTTGGATGTTGACGCTGCTGTGTCATGAGACGTTTTATGTACTTTAGTTTCAATGTGTGCCGTTATTGCACTACGTCCGTGAATTGCAATTGAAAATTCCCTATTGCAGATTGTGCATTTAATCAAGGAGTCATCATTTCGATTTTTAACTACAATGAACGGAATTTTTTTTTTAAATTTTCGTTTAAACGATTTTTTTTTCTTTTGTTATCGCTCATATTTGAATTAATAATCTAAAAATTATATTACTAATATAATTTTTATTTTGATTTTAAATAAATATTATAATCTGAGATTTAACGAAATTGCTGAACACAAGAGGAATAGACTTGCAGCTTTGCTATAATTAAAACAAAATCACATTAACAATATAAAAATAAACAATTTATAATTAAAATATGGTACAACTATAAATGAAACACATAGAATAGGATTGTTGTACTAATTTATATTTAACTAAATATAATTGAAAAACTTTAATTAATTATTTTTGTTTCTTATTAACTCCTCTAACGTTAGAGTTTTCCTATAATTAATTTCGTTAGATAATTTTAATTGGTCCTTAATTTCTTTTAATACGTTTAATTTTTCTTCCTCAATTTTTAAAAACTTTTCACGAAAATTGCTAAAGTTTTTTTTCGTTTATATTGTGATTTTGTGGAAGGAGGTTCTAATTCGGGATTAGGATCATCCACGGGAGTAGAAAGCAACTGGAAAATATAATAAATTTATTTTCATAAAATCTAAATTAAATTTAATATTTTTTATGATATAGTTGTTGAAGAAGGCCACTATACCAGGCCAAAAATTAATAAATAAAATTGTTAAAAAAAAAATTAATTACTCTAAATCGAATAAAACTATATCAAAAAATAAAAACTCATAACCAACGAGTCAATAAAAATTAAATAAAACAATCTAAATTAAATTTTATAGTACACACATACTTCGTTCGTCTCGATAGAATCCATGGAGGACATATTTCGAGGTAAATTGATTGATGTCCTCCATAATGGAAAAATATTCCCATGCGATTGTTCCCGCACCCGATGATTTTTTATTATTTTTTATTTTTTGATATCTAATTTTAAGATTTTTTAATTTTCTATCCAATATATCAGTGGTTACATTAGTATAACCATTGGATAGAAATGTATTTAAAATTAAATCCCATATTTTCTTGTTTTTAATTTTGGGATCTCGGAATTTCTGGAAGTTAATTTGGTATTGTTCTAGTAACAATAATGTCGCTTTATCACTCCAAATGAAAGTGTTGTCTGAAACTTAATACGTATGGAAAATTCTAATAATTATATTAAACATGAGAATTCTGCGTTAAGATTAAAATTTAAATAAAACAAATACCTTCCGAATTAATATTAGGAATAGGATCAAGGACAGGATCAGATTCGTGGGTCGTTTCAAGGGTTGTTTGAACTAAAATGAAAAATAGCATTTAAATGTAAAAATGTTGTCTCTAAATGTTGTCTCTAACTACTCTAACTCTGCATAAAAAGTTACTTACCTGCTGGTTGGGGTGGTAAAACACGTCTGAAATATGTTTCTGCGAAAGCATAATCTATTAAAAAAAATTAATTGTTATTATTTAATTTTTATACATCTCTGTAATGTTTTTACATACCGTTTTTTAACTTTTGATGAATTTCATTACTATCTGTAACAGATATAATGAAATCATTACAGGTGTATGTCAAGTGGTCCGCCATTTTACGCTATCTGTTAGCTGTAGCTGTCAGATGTATATGCTAGCAGACCGTAGCGAAAAAAAACTCCGCTAGCTAGCGACCACTAATCGCTACGTTTAGCATTCGCATTCAGCACCATGTAGCTCGCTAGCGGTTGGTAGCGCTAGCTAGCGCTACGGGGTGCTGAATGCGCCCTAAGACACTGTTCGAGCTGAAGTCAGATATAATATATATATATATATATATATATATATATATATATATATATATATATATATATATATAACTATAATATACCGGGTGTCTACTTTTTTTTTGTTACATAGGGAATAAAATGCTAAAATTTTCATTTGGTGATAAATTTTCCCCTAATTATTATAGAACAAAAGTACAAATACAAAAGTTGTTTAGAATTCAAAAATGCATCAAATGATGCCAAATTTATCAATATAGGATGTTCTGATCAAGAATTAGAAGCAAATTACTACGTACTAGCTGTGGTTTTAAATTGTGAATGTCTCCATTATAATTTTAAGTAATTGTTTAATTTATTTATTAACTTCAAGTTATAAAAACAATACATTTGAATTAGATGACTGGCATTATGCCTAATATATTTATTATAATAATTTAAACTTATCCCTGAGGATGCTGTAAGTTGTGCAGTGAAACGTCGGATAAGAGTTTAATAAATAGTAAATAGCTGAACTCCGTAAAACTTTCTTTATTTATTACAATATTCAATATACCTATAAAACAGAAAAATTCATGAATACAAGATATAGGAGAACAAAAACGAAACTAACAATTTAAATTAAATGTTCAAATAAATCGCCATTAACTGCCAAACAATAACCTAATCTGTTATAAAATTCGTGACGTACAGAGCTTAATTGTGTTTGTGTTATATTATTGCACTCTTCAACAATGGCATTTTTCAAATCAACAAGATTTTTGATATGTCGTTTATAAATTTTCTCCTTCAAATATGGCCATAAAAAGAAATCGCACGGTGCTAAATCGGGCGATCTAGCTGGCCAATTAATTGGACCACCTCTACCAATCCATGAATTTGGAAAACATTGATCCAAATATAATTTAATGTTGCAGCTGTAATGTGCCGGACATCCGTCTTGTTGATACCAGACAACATTATCTTGAGTTTAAATTAAATGTTCAAATAAATCGCCATTAACTGCCAAACAATAACCTAATCTGTTATAAAATTCGTGACGTACAGAGCTTAATTGTGTTTGTGTTATATTATTGCACTCTTCAACAATGGCATTTTTCAAATCAACAAGATTTTTGATATGTCGTTTATAAATTTTCTCCTTCAAATATGGCCATAAAAAGAAATCGCACGGTGCTAAATCGGGCGATCTAGCTGGCCAATTAATTGGACCACCTCTACCAATCCATGAATTTGGAAAACATTGATCCAAATATAATTTAATGTTGCAGCTGTAATGTGCCGGACATCCGTCTTGTTGATACCAGACAACATTATCTTGAGTTGCACACTCTTCTAACTGCGGACCAATATGATTTTGCAACATATCCAAATATTTTTCGTTGTTTAAATTATTTTCAATAAAAAATGGCCCAATTATACACCTGCCAAAAATTCCAGCCCATACATTAACTTTTTCTGGATATTGGGTACGTGTTGCTACCATTAAATGAGGATTTGTTTGGCTCCATATTCTAAAGTTTTGTGTATTAGGTTCGCCGTGTAAAGTAAACGTAGACTCGTCAGTAAAACAAATAGATTTCAAGAAGTTTCTGTCTAAATTGGATTTTTCCATAATAATGTTACTAAATTCGCTTCTAGCCATTTTATCCGCTTCAAATATCTCTTGGTGCGTGGAATATTTATAAGAATGATATTTTTCATTTTTTAGTACCTTATGTATTGTTGAAGGATGCAAATTTAATTCAGCACCAAGTTGACGCACACTAACATTTGGGTTTTCCGTTACACACAAAAGTATATTCAATGTATTTTCTTTAATTGCATTTTGATTTAAATTCTCCTCCTGATCTTCTGCGTTGATTTTTCTACAATTTTTACAACGTTTTAACACACTTCCAGTTTCTTCGAATTGTTTAATTATCCTACGAATAGTCATAGCGGAAGGTATGGGACGGTTTTCAAAGAAAGCGCTGAATAAATCTCTTACTCGTCGTATCGAATTTCCAGTAAAATACCATTTTACGCACTGAACTTTTTCATTTACCTTAAGTTTATTCATTATTTTCAATAATAATGATAATAATACAGAACGTAACAATAAAATAAATACGATCTGTCAAACTCAAACTCCAGAAGAAATGAAATTATTTGTTTAATTTCCATGGCACTTTGATGTAAAGAGCGCAAAAATGGAAATTTTAATTTGCTTCTAATTCTTGATCGGAACATCCTATATTGATAAATTTGGCATCATTTGATGCATTTTTGAATTCTAAACAACTTTTGTATTTGTACTTTTGTTCTATAATAATTAGGGGAAAATTTATCACCAAATGAAAATTTTAGCATTGTATTCCCTATGTAACAAAAAAAAAGTAGACACCCGGTATATATATATATATAATATTATATATATATATATATATATATATATATATATATATATATATATATATATATATATTATAGTTTATCAATGGTGAATCATGTTTGACACAAGTCATGCAATACGGTGAGAAATAATACATGTTTCAGAAAAACGAATAAGTAAAAGTCTTTAAATACACTAAATATTTTCACTTAGAAAAACTGTTATTGACTATAACCACACAAAAACTGCCTGACTGCACTAACATAGCACTTGATAGGCACTGAGCGTAAACGATATAGTTAATCTATGCTGAGCAGAAAACTAACGAAAATTTAGGGGCTAACATTGTGAGAAGTTCGAGCGTACTCTGTTTCTCTTTCTACCCGAATGCGTTCTCTCTCTGCGCCCACGTTCTTAATATATTGTTTCCCCTTCAATTATTTACTTTCTATTTAAATCGTTATTTATAGTTTTTATTATCAAGTTTATTATATTTATTTATTTCATAACAAATATCTATTTTTTTGTGAAACCATATGAATATTTTTTCCATTTTTTTCGGTTAAAGTTTATCGGTTTTTAAAGATTTTAAAATATCGGTTAAATTTACTATTAGTGTTTGCAAAATATTTATAAAATATAGGTTAACCGGTTTAATTAACCGGTTTGATGCCCTGTGTAAAAACGAATATGGCATTAGTACATTTCTGATATTCAGTTTTTGTACAAGAAATATTTAAAATTTTCTAAATTATGCTATTGAGTAAAACTCAACGGGTGGAAATAAATCAAACACGCGATTAGCGAAACTATACAAAACATGTATTTGAAAAGAAAGTAGATACATTACACTCTATACATAGTTACTGAACGAAATGACGCCAACTGACTAGTCAAGCGCGTGTGTAACCGCCGGTTACGGTAGTAGATGGCGCGTCGGCCAAGCGCGGGCAGTTTGAAGTAGAAATTCTCAACACGCCCTCCTCAAACTGTACCGCAGTTCAGCATATTATTTAGCTGTAGGCTGTGACTCCGATATTTTGCAAACAGCCCTAGTGTTTTCCTTTTGACAGTCCTTTAGTGAGTACGTCGGCTGGCATCTTTTCCGTGGACATGTAGTCGACCTTCACCTCGCCTGTCCTCAGAGCTTCCCGAACAAAGTGATGTCGCACTTGGATGTGCTTTGTCCGAGAATGAAATATAGGGTTCTCTGCTAATTTCTTCGTTCCCATGTTATCGTTGTACATCTGCACAGCTGGTTGATCACAGATCGTCGTTATCTTCGGAGTTAGACTTCAAGAGTTTTGTCCCTGGATCCATTGGAGTCGATACGGGCTTGCATTCGGACATGCCAAAACGGCTCAACATGTCTTCCACGTAACTTATCTTATCCCGGTTTTATCCTGAGAAAATTCAATCCCCAGACAAAACTTTAGCTGGCCTAAGTCTTTGATCTCAAATGACTTTTTGAGGAGTCTGTAAAACTCAGAAATATTAGAAGACTTTTCAGACATAACAATTAAATTGCCACCATAGACTACAATAATGACTAGGTCCTCCCCAGCTCCCTCCACGTAGACACAGGGATCTCCTTGACATGGTTTGGCTCCATACTTCAAAAGTTCTGAAGTTAGTCGCTGATACCAACAGCGTCCCGCCTGTCGCAACCCGTACAAGGCTTTTCTTAGTTTGCAAACCTTGTTTCCTGATGACAGCTTTCTTAGCGTCTCTGCAACCTTTGCGATAACTTGCGGCGTACAGCATTTCTTTTCTTTGATATACTCCATGATCTCCATGGTGTACTGCGGAACTTCCATATAGATTTCTTCATCTACGAACCCATTGAGGTATGCGGTAGCTATATCGAATTGGCGAATTTCCATCTTCTTCCGCGAAGCAATGGCGATCGCAAGACGTACAGAACTAAGACGAGCTACTGGTGCGAAACTTTCGCCGAAATCCTCGCCCGGTTTCTGGGAGAAACCCCTGGCCACGACCCTCGCTTTCCTCTTGGTGAGCTGCCCGTCAGCTCCGTGTTTATTCCGCAAGATTACTCTGCTTCCGATTGTTTTCTTGTCCACTGGTCTATCAACTATGTCCCCAGTGTTGTTCTTGATGATAGAGACAAATTCATCGGCCATAGCCTGCTTCCACTCTTCAGCCTCAGGACTCTCCATCGCAGATTTGAGAGGAATCTCAGCTAAGCATACGGTGTCGACTGGATCTTCAGGAACAGTGTTATAAACCTTCTTCGGTTTCTCTCGATTCGCCGTGACAACTTTCCGAGGTCTGCCCGGACCGTGTTTCGTGGCTACTGGCGTCGTTCTATTCTCCACTGGAATTGGTTCTAAACCTCTGAATGGCTCGTCCATGTCTTCATCTTCCGTTTCGTCGCCGTTCTCGCTTATCTCCGCACTCAGGAATTCATCGTCATCGTGGTCGTCGCGATCTTCGTTCGCGACGAGGTGCTGCCGCCTATCCACGAGTGGTATCTGGAACTCTACCGTGCAGAAGGGCGATGTGTCCTCACGATCCAAGTTGATCATTTTTCCCGAAGGTCCGTCTGCGACGTTCTTTGCCACTTTGATGTCACGCGATACTTCGACCTTGTGCTCTTCAGGGATTCAAACCCGGTATCCCTTGGATTGTTCCGCGTATCCCAGAAATTTTCCCTTCCTTGCTCGCGCATCGAACTTCCCAGTAGGTTTCGTCCGATTCAAACGTACCGTTCAGCTTGCTGGTCGGACAACGTTTTGCTCCGGATTATTTGGAATAGTCAAGCGCCTCTGGATTCCAGATTCCTTGATAAGATTGTTGAAACGAGCGTTCATGTACTCGGTTCCGCCGTCCGATTGTACGACTTTAATCTTCCTGTCAAAAGCAGTCTCGATCATCTTCTTGAAGGCTACGAATTCGTCAAAGCTCTCGTCTTTGTGACGCAGGAACCTCACTTCGCACCAGCGCGTAGCGTCGTCTGTAAATGTCAGAAAATAGACTGCCTTACCATTTGACGCCACTTTCATGGGTCCTCACAAGTCTGTGTGAATTAGTTTGCCTGGCTTCGTGCTTTTGTATGACTTTTTTGGAACTGGATTTCGAGCCATCTTGCCACGCAGACAAACTTCGCATTCCAAATCTTCGTCGATGTTCTCGATCTTGATGCCCTGTATGGTGCCATCCTTCACAGCTTTGCGTAAATCCCTTGTGTTAAGGTGTCCCAACTTCTGAGCGCGATTGTGTTCAGCAACATTCGCCTCTGCTTGTCCAGAATCCTCATGAACGTAGAACAGTCCGTCCACTCGACTTGCTTGCATTATCTCGGTGCCCCTGGCATCGAATACTTTGGCTCCAGTCGCCTCGAAAACCACGCGACAACCCTTATCCACCATCTTTCCAACCGACAATAGATTGGTGCGTAGGTCAGGTACGTGCAGTGCGTTGTTCAAGTCTATGATTCTCTTGCGTCCCGTCACTACTGTGGTGAATTGTGCTACGCCTTTTGCGCTAATCTCAGCTGACGACGAGTTAGCTAGATTTATTTTGTCCGTGACTCGCGATACGACGCGCGTAAATCTGTCGAGATTCTTGCAAAGGTGCGAGCTACAACCACTGTCTAAACACCACTTTTTCACTTCCACACTGATCGTTCCGGGAACTAGTCTGCATGTGTCACGATTTTCGGTTATGTGGAGAGATGAGTGTTCTGCTTGATTTGACGTTTCTTTGTCTCTTCTTGCACCGCTTCGACAATCGAGAGCTTTGTGGCTTATCTTTTTGCATCTGAAATAACGAATAAACTTTTCTTTGTTACCTTCCTGTTTGCCACCGTCGAATTTGTCCTTCTTCTTTTGGAAATGTGGCTTTCGAAAATTCGCGTATATCGTCTCGAGTTTTGTCCATATTTCCTTCGATGTATTGCAATCTTTGATCTGCTTTAACGCAATGTCTGCCGCATTGTTCGCGCCCGGTTCGGGTTTCACTTTGTTTCCGTTTACGTACAGCCATGCGTCGTTTTTTATCAGAACTGCCCGCATGCGTATCTTCCACGTGTCGTAATTGTCCTTCGACAAACTTTCAATTCGCACCGACGTGCTTGAGGCCATTTTGATTCGCCGACCGTTCGACCAAACCTCAAAAACTCGCACGTGTTTTCACCAGCACGTATTTTGCAACTTCACGTTTTTATTTCACACTCACTCACCGTTCTGGGCTCGTAACCTGTTAAGATTGCGTGGAAGGGTGGAAATAAATCAAACACGCGATTAGCGAAACTATACAAAACATGTATTTGAAAAGAAAGTAGATACATTACACTCTATACATAGTTACTGAACGAAATGACGCCAACTGACTAGTCAAGCGCGTGTGTAACCACCGGTTACGGTAGTAGATGGCGCGTCGGCCAAGCGCGGGCACTTTGAAGTAGATATTCTCAACAACAATTAAATATATAGTAAAATTAATAGGATTATTATTGTAAATTTACATTCATTTTTTGCAGTGTATGAATTTTTTCTTATTTAACTCACCTACAGAAAATGTTAAGTTTACACTACACAATTTATTTATTACAGTATTTATGTGATACGTTACGATTAAATTAAAAAAAAATCTATATTCAATAAATATTCTATAGTAAGTAAACAAATAAGAGCTGCAGGCCGAAATAATGAACAAATATATAAGGATAAAAATATTATAGGTACAATTCGTTCAAGAGCTCACACCAAACTAAATTTATAATTTATTATGGATAAAATATTTGTTACAGCTGTTAGCCCGGGTATGTATTCAAGATTTGTGCTTCCATTGTTAGAGTATACATCTGCATTGTTGTAGTTGATTGTAGACAACTTTGTTGCAATCACCGAACTGCGCGTTCGGTTGTTTCCAATGTTTGAAGTAAATAACACAAAAAATTTGTAATATTATAGAACATATTAATTAATAATGACATTAGGAATAAGAAAAATTATACAAAATCAAAATAATAACAACTGTTCTTGTCATTATATTACTAACCGCCTATGATGTAACAGTTCGTATCCCATTGTAGGTACATTCATTATCCCTATTATATCTTGTATTCCTGATAAACATTTGCTACTATTTAGAGATTCTGAAACACATGATAAATTTATATTTTGTTCATCATCTAGTACCGGATTAGTATCTATTGTTCTACACTTAAATATTAATATACTTTGAAAGCCTTTTCTTACTTCACTTTCAAACGACAAATATCCTTTTCCATTTGCAGGGTAAATATGATTCTCTAACTTCTTCGTTTCACTTATTACATGCTAAAGATTAACAACACGTCTACCCTCTAAATTTTTTATATTGGCGTCGGTATCTTCAGAACGGACAAAATTAACTTTAAAATATTCCTGAATACTCTCATCATATTCTTCATTCATAGCTGTTGTTTCTGCTCCTAATTCTATTTCTGCAGAATCTTGTACACTATCATACTCTTTTGTAATTTCAGTTTGTTCTTCAATTTGCATTGAATAATCATGCTCATAATTATCACATAAATCTTGTTTTTCAGAAATCTTGTTAAATATTTACTTTTTCTTTTACGTTGTTCATGACTAAAATAAACAAATAAATCAATCATTCAATAAATTATCTGTTTACTGTACCTATAACTTGAAGCTTGAACGTAAAACAAAAATGTGAAAAAGAAAATATATATTAAACAATGCAACCGTTCCAATGAAACTGTTTGCGCATAATATGTAAAATAAAAAAGCTAAATGACTTTTCGAGAGAAAGAAAAATAATAATCAGCTGTTGTTTGTTTGAAATGCATGTATCTATCCGCATAGAATAAGTAATATATATATATATATATATATATATATATATATATATATATATATATATATATATATACAGTGGCGGTACTTCGGTTGTGCCTAAAATACACTTAGAAATATTAATGTTAATATTATACTCACTTAAGCGTTGAAATAAAGCTTTTAGATGAGTTTCGTGTTCTTCTTCATCCTTTGACGCTACCAGGATATCGTCAATATATGCAAAAGTGAATGGAAGGTCTCGTAGGATGGAGTGAATAAATCTTTGAAATGATTGTGCTGCGTTTCGAAGTCCAAAAGGAATTTTAGAAAATCAAATAATCCAAATGGAGTTATAACAGCTGTTTTCGGTATGAGATCGATTTTCGAAAACATTCTTTTACCATTCCTACATATAGTACTTTCTATTTCAAATAAGATATTATAGTCTGATCCTAATGTTTGTGATTGTAACAATTTTAAAATAAATCTTTATCTACTTTGGTAAGTCTTTAGCTGGTAAGTGATTCAACTGATCGAAAACTATAGAAGACATTCTTATCAACTTTTTCAATTAGACAATTTTCAATATATAATATTTTTAGAGCAAACACATTATAATCCGAAAAGAAATGATGGTTTAAGGTTATCATTTTTGTATTCCTTTGTCAAAAATGTAGTAGTTTACAGTGAATAAATATGCATGATGGTACAACTAAGAATTAACAAATTACTTAGAAAGAAATACTTAGGATTATGTTAAAAATGATTTATTTTGCACACACTGATTTGCACAAATGTTACCGAAAAATCAATTGCAATTTTCAGACTAATACACAATCCGTTTTTAACGGCCCTAAATACTAATTCAGACACATTTTTAATTAATTCTATCAAAATTCAAGATTAGCAATTATTTATTTTATTATTCTATTTGATTTCGCAATTAAATATTTTTTTAATAATTGAAACTGGACAAAATTAAATGAAACAGAAATTATTTTAATAAATATACAGGATGCGTCAGAAATAAGTCCCAAATTTCAAAGGGGGATTGAAAAAAAAAAAATTGTACGAAGTATCACATCAAAAACTTTTTAATTTCCAAATATAGATATAAAAAAGTTATTTCTGCTTTAAGTTTTGAAAATTATATCGTCCAAATGGTGGCCTTGACGGTTGATATACATTTGAAGCCGGTTTTGAAAGTTTCTTGATTTTACAAAACTTGGGAGTTATTTCTGACGCAGCCTATATAATAATCGTTTAGATATATAACAATTAAAAATGCCTTATTAAATTATTTGTAATAAAATATGTTTATAAAAATTATTAATTAAAAAAATTCACCAATTACTAACTGAAATTATAATCAAAATTACAATTTAAATAATTTTATTTTGTTAATTAAAAATATGTTAAACAAAAACATTATTTTAAAATTGAAATGTTTGAAATTTAATTAAATATTTACAAAAATTGAGAACAATACCAATTTGCTAAAAAATAATCAATTATAGAAACAAGCTAATTTATTAAATTAATTTGTATTTTACTAATTAATAATACAAATATAATTTGTTGTAAAAATTAATATATAGCATATTTAAAATTTATGTTTGTAATGTATTGTTTCAAAATTAATAATTTCATCAAATTTCAATATGATTTTTTTAATAGTAATTTATTAACAATTGCATAAAGTTGTACTTTTTTCCACAAATGGAAAGTTTGAGCGCACGAGCCAGAAGCGAGTACGACAATCTCACGACTTTTATAATTACCATATACAACTTTCTTTCAGGGCTTCGAAATGTTATATTTTTCGTTCCGGTTCAATTTTAATATATATATATATATAAGAAAACATACATTTCACCAAAATTTAAATTTCAATATTTTCATCAATTTTGTTGGGGGCTTGACTTAATTAATAAGGGGGTGTCCTGTATATATATATATATATATATCTGTTCGGTTTCGGATTTCGTTCCGGAACAAATAACGGTTTTTTTCGGTTGTCGGTTCAGTTCCGAGTTATTAGTTTTTAAATATTTTCAATGTTTTTATTTGTATTAAAAACTTATTTTCTACTATAATTTAGAATTTTTTGTTTCCACTTTTATAATAAGCATACTACATAAAATAATACAATACTACAATATGAATAATAATAATTATTAATTAATTAAAGGTAATTATTAATTAAGGATAATTTATTTTTTTTAATTCATTTTTTTGGGCCTTAGACCTTCGTCTATTGGTCCGGAGCTATTTATTATATATTTTTTAAACGAAATAAACACAACACAAACATCCATGCCCCAAGCGGGATTCGAACCCGGGCCGGCACAGGTACGAGCGGTTTCAGACACAATGAGAAACACGTCCTAAACCGCTCGGCTATGCCAGCCGGGATATAATAATTAGAAGTTTATAATATATGATAATAATATAATTTATTATTTGAAACTTATATAATTTGTATATATGATTTAATAAAAACGTGTTAAAAAGTCAGTTCTTCTTTGAGATAATTTTTTAAATATTTAACTGTATTATAATCATTTGTGTCAAAAGCATCATAATGTATCATTATTTCCTTACTCTTACAAACTCAAAATTGAGGCTTGCACAAGCCACTACACCTGAATCCTAGGCGATAATTTATTATTATAAATTTCCGCTAAATTTTATATCAATGTGTCTTTTTTTTGTCAGCTTAAATAAAATGTTCCTAATTTGAATACTAATCAATCAATCAATTGAAGTTTTAAATGATCGTCTGAATGCTGAAGAATATGCAAATTCATGAAAAGTTAGACATCCCAAGTGGTTCTAACATGACGGTAACTTTAATCAGTAATGCATTATTTTTCATTAGAAAATAGGTTATATTTAATAAAAGTTTACTTTAAAAAAGCAATAAAAATTATATTAATTTTTAATGTATTTTTTTTACAACTTTTTTTTATTTTTTATTACCTTCAAATTTGATTATTATTATTATAAAATAATATAGCATACGCAATTTATAATAGATTGTGGGATAATAAATTTTCGTTTATCAAACAACAAACAACGAACTTATACAAAATACAAAAAATATAAAAAATAAACAGCTAACAAAATAAATATTTATTAAAACATTTGCAAATTTAAGAATTTGTAACGACATGTGCTAAGATTAATCTTACACTGAAACTACATCATCAAATTCCTCAGATTGAATTGCAAGTTTCAAAGAGTTGGTGCTACATTCTTTGGGGTAGATGGTGTGATTGTATATATATTAATTGTAAAATGTTTTAACGGGAAGATAGTCAATGGTTAGTTGTTAAAATCAAATTCTCATTTAAGATTCAATTGCCAAGCTTTCGGTGTTATTTTACATCTTCTTCAGGACCTGGAATATTTTTTATTATATTCAATAAAACTGGTTATACATTACAATAGTTTTGATAATAATAAGTATTGTAACTTACATGTTCTTGTTAGAAATTGAAGAAACATAAAATTAAACATAAATGGTACAGCAATCATTGAAAAGTAAATTGTACGGAAACATAAACTCAAATATAATTTAAACTTAACAAACTAATGTATAATATTTCAAAATGTTAATAATGTTGTCAGTTAATCCTGGGACATTAGGTAGTGAGCATATGGTTTTATTATGTTCCATTATTTCTTTTTCTGTAAAAAGCAAATCAGGAATTATTTTTCTGTCACAGATGTTTGGACTAGAATAAAGTAATCTATTTATCTCCTTGTTGGAATAACCATTATCAACTAGCATTTTTTTGAATGTCAATAAATTTTTGTTTCTGTTTGACACATGTGATAGATTAATCATTCTGTTTTTTAATCCCAAAATTGTGTTAGTTTTTATATGTTTTTGGTGATTAGATTTTACATGGATAATTCTTCCTGAAGCTAACGGTTTTGAATACCAATTGGTTGTGACAATATTGTCTTGGTCTCTGGTGAGTAATATGTCAAGAAAAGGAATAGAATAATTATTTTCTTGTTCCACAGTGAATTGTATATGTTTATTAAATTTGTTGAGAATATTCAAAGAACTGTCTACTTCGTTCGAAGGTATAGCGCAAATTATATCATCAACATATTTCTTAATAAAAACCGGTTTCGTTTTAAAGGCAGGAATGCAGTTGTCTAATACGTGATCTAAGACATATTGTGCCAGAATAGGGCTAATACTAGAACCCATGGGTAACGCAAACGTTTGCTTGTAATAAACATCATTAAAACTGAAAACAGTGGTATCAAAAATAAATTTTATTAGTTCTAGGAACAGCTGTTTAGGAAGATTCGTATGTGTTTCAATGTTATTCCATGTTTTGGTTAGCACCTCTATAACAAGTTCTTGAGAAATATTACTAAATAGTGATACTACATCAAAACTCACTAACACGTGGTTGCTTGGAAGTTTTATGTTTTGTATAAAATTAGTAAATTCTGTGGAATTCCTTATGTAGTAATCATTGTCACTATTGTACGCCCTGGTCAGGATATTCTTGATAAAAATGGTTATTTTGCTATTAGGCGTATTTAAACTACTAATGATAGGTCGGAGTTTAATATCAACGTTAGTGTTGTCTAATTTGTGTATTTTAGGTAAACCATAGAATTTTGATACCGTAGCATTATAAATTTTCATTTTCTTTGTTTCCATTTCTGTAATGTAGTGATTGTCATGTAGTAGTTTAACATATTTGTTTGCTTTTTGTTGTATTGAGTTTGTAGGATCTTGGTTAAGCTTTTTGTAAGAACTTGTATCTGGAATAATAGATGTTGCTGATTCTATGTACGCTGTTCTATCCATAATTACTGTCGTGTTACCTTTGTCAGATTTTGTAACTACTAATTCCTCGTGTTCTTTAAGAAAACTTTTTGTTTTTTGTATAACTGCACTAAATAACTGTTGTTTTTGTTATTGTTATTATGGTAAAAATTAGTGATTATGTTCGCTACTTGAGCTCTGTAATAATTTTTATCTTGTTCTTCGAAATTTTGCATGATATATTCAACATCTGTAATTAAATGAGGTAAATTGACAAATTCAGCTGTAGGTAGTAATGCAAACTTCTCTCCAAGTGAAAGGAATTGTAGAACATCTTGTGGAATTTGAGTGTTACTAATATTTTTGATCCATTTTGGGTTTTCCTGATGAAGACGGACGTTGAGTTCGTCGATACAGAACTTTAACCTAAAGTAGTTTTAGTTACTAGTCAGACTGATTGATGTTATCTGTTATAAATTTCTGTTGCTTTTTTTACCAATTTACTGTTAATATTGATGGGTCTTGCAATTATTAAAATATCTTCAAATTTTACATCATAAAGATTTGGTAACGTATGTTGTGCAATAGCAGATTTATCTGGATGGTTCACTTTATTGACGGAACATAAAAGTTTTAATAGGTCTAAACTATTCAAATAAATCTGGTATTGCAAAACATGCGTTAGAACATCTTCATAATTCAAAGATACTGTAATAATTGCGAGACTCATCAATTTTAACAGTAGATTGATAAGAGAAGCAATAGAAATTTACAAAGAAAAAGTGACTAGTAACTGATTTAAATAAAATATGGCGACTTTTAATTAAAAATTTGTAAATTTTATGATCTAGTTACTTGTATTTTGTTACCTAGTAACTTGTTTCTATGTTTTGTTTATTTATTGTATATGTCATTTCTATCATTTTTCCTGATGATGATGAACGTAATATTTCTTAACTTTTTTGCAAAAAAAAAACTTGTTCGATGTAAAGTTTGATGTAACTGCTTTCTCACAAATCGACACTTGCGACCGAGACTAAGCAATCTGGGCGAAACATAAAAAGAGCATTCTGTTCCAAATGACGTATTTATTCATCAAGCGTTCCAAATTAAACTAAAAATAAATACCAATACATGCCAAGTAACCTTAACCAGTTACTAACACTTGTAAAATAGTATGTATATGTATGAATTATTTATATTTGTTAAATGATTTGTGAGAATTAATGTTTCTTTGGTTGAATATACAACTTCTGACACTGCTGAGTATTTTTTAATTAAAATTCAAGCGAAAATAAACAACGTGATCAATTTATTTAGTATGCTTATTATAAAAGTAGGAACATGAAATGTTCTAAGTTATGGTAGAAAATAAATTTTTAATACAAACGAAAACATTGAAAAAATTTAAGAATTAATCACTTGGAACTGAATTGAAAATCGAAAAAAAAAAACCGAAAATTGGATTCGAACCACTATATATATTTTTTTAACTAAACTGAAACGAAACGAATTTGTGAGCAACATGCGCATTCATGTCATCTACCACTGCCACCAACTGACACAAGAGATCATGAAACATGAATTTCTTTTTGCACTATACATACGTCATAAAATATTCATTATAAATTATCTATCATTACTTGTTATTTTCTGTTATTAACTGTAGCTAACTTTCGCAATTTATTTTAATATAAAATATAGCTTTAATTTTCAGTTGCAGTATATATTTTTAAAATTTTATTTTATGCAATCACTTAATTATCTTTTGACCTATAAAACTTTTCCGATTCTCGTTTATAGTTTTTTTTTGCAATCATTAATAATTTGTAAGATAATTGCTTAATTACTTCGAACGAGGTCATTCACGCATGAACAATATTTTAAAACTTGTTAAGGGGGAAAATACATGTAAACGCAAAAAAGATTTTTCAACAATTTTTGATATTTTAATGAAATTTTACAAAATAAAACTGTTTGTTCCATGTAATTATAGATATATTTTCAGCTATAAATACGGTTTATTTTTAGAGTCGAAGTCCATGTACAGGAAAATACTTACGATTAGTAATGTAGACTTTAATTTAATAAATTAGATATTTAACTCTTTAACTACTAATACTAGCAATGCTAATGGTTTTTGTTTTTTTAAATTTTAATCAAAAATGTACATTAAAATAACTATAATACTAGGACATTTGAACAAATAAATGTTCGTATTGTCATTGTGAAATTTAATATAATAATACTCAAAAATATTTTGGGAAAAATTGAAAATCTCAATATTTTTGAGTATTATTAAAATAACTATATGTAAAATAAAATGTAAATTGTTTCATTTATTGTTTTTTTTTTTTCATATTATATTTTGTATGTGACGTTCTTTATATGTACAAACATGTTTATCAAACGGATTTAAATAAATTATTATTATTATTACGGAATGGGCTACTAAACTTGGTTTTAAGACAACGTAAAAGCTGAAATAAACAAATGAACTAAAACACCAAAAAATCGAGCTTATAATATCAGCCAATAATTTTACTAAGCAAATATCCACGCGTCGCATCTGTGAATAATTATTTATAAAATAAGAAAGACGAGATAAATAATTGTTACACAATATTGACACAAATACAGTTACTTTTTCGTAAATACCTAGATTAAAATCATTATTATCTGTTATTAAACGTTACCAGTTTTTGGACGTGATCAGTGTGTATAAGTATATGAGGCGCGCGTTACTAAACTTAGCTAAACACAACGATCTTGTACGCGATATTAATTTTATTAAAATATTTTCAAATTGCCGAATAAATTTGTTTATCATTAACTAAGTGTTGCACAATTTGTTAAAAAAAAAACTTACTCTAAATACACTTGAAATCAAATTGATATCAAGGTAAGTTAAATGTCTGTGTTTTTAACATGTTTTTATTAACTCGCTTTCTTTCCTGTTTGTTTGTTTGTTTGTCTGTTCGGTACAAATTTTGTAATCGATAAACTTACTTCCCGACGAGCTAGAGACTTGAAACTTTAAACATAGCTCAGAACTGTAGATGACAGTGCAATATTAACTAATTAATTAATTGATAATATTAGAAATATTAAATTAAAGTTAGTTAATTAATTTAATTAATTTTAATTAAATTAATTAATTAGGTTAAAGTTAAAGTTAAACAAGACTAAGAAGCAGAAAATAAATATTTAAATAAAAAAAAATTAATATAGGTACCACGTTTTTAAATGTTTAGATAGCAACCAAGTTAACAACATGTACTAAATTTGCAGATAATTTTTTTTTGATATTTTCAAGGTTTTTTGTACCGCTTATAATTTTATTAGTTTTTTTTTTTTAATTTTTAATTTAGTAACAAGGAAACAAAGATTGTATACGTAATGTGTGTGTGTCAATGTTAATTTGTGTGAATTTAATTGTTAATTATTTTATTTTTATTTCATTTCTTTGCTATTCTTTGTTTTTAACCTTTTTTCTTTTGTTGTGGACTAGTCTTTTAAGCTCTTATTTACCAAGAAAACTCTTTCCATCTTGAAAGGTATGAAAAATGGCAGGACGAATGCGGATTTGCTACTTGGAATGTAAGAGGAATAAATGGAAAAGAGGTTGAATTGAGGGATTTAATGCGTGTAATGTGTAGCTGTCGTTGACCCACGTTTTTCTGTATGGGGGCTATAAATCTGTATGGGACTAGGACAAATTATTTTATACTTTTTATTTCGTATTAAAAACGTAGCATATTAAAATATTTTTTTATTTGTATAATTATTTTTAGCTTTTTTTTTTGTGTAACTTTAACTTTAACCTAATTAATTATAATTTAATAATTATAACGCATTCATCTAATGATGGCCTAACAAGCCGAAATGTACATTGTTTAATAAGTTAAATAAATTTTGAAACAAAAAACCAAGAGTCATGTGTTTCCTTTTTATTAAAATTATAATTTTATTAATTATAATTATATAATTATAATTGATTACGTTAATTAATTAACTTTAATTTAATATTTCTAATATAATTAATTAATTAATCTTAAATTGTCATTCAATTTTGAGGTATGTTTAAAATATCCAATCTATAACTCATCGGGAAGTTTAAAATCGATTGAAAAATTTGTACCGAACAGACAAACAGGAAACAAAGCGAGTTAATAAAAACGTGTTAAAAATATATATGATTCTTTTATACATACTCGAATATAGATACGAACAGAATTTATGTAATAAAATAATAACATATTTTTTTATAACATCTTTTACAGTTTTAATATTTTATTGAAACATGCCTTATAAGAGAACCGATAATCTACCAAAGAAGTAAGTTAAAAATACGTAATAAATAATAATACAATTATTTAATCATATTTTTTTCAATAATTTTGTAGAGTTCTTTTATCAGCAGTTGCCAAAATTAATAAAACGCCCACGTCACCAGTGGTTCCATTTCACAAATTGGTAATTTAATTTTTTTTACAATTATTATAATAGTGTTAATTAAATATTTCGATATAGTAAAATTTTTTTCAGAACTCATTATTTTAAAATAAAACTGCTTTAGGTTAAAGTTCTGTATTATTATTTATTTACAATCGACCTTTCGACGAACTCAATGTTTGTCTTTATCAGGAAAACTGATACTAATGACATTTTCAGTAAATAACAGAACATAGAAACAAGTTACTAGGTAACAAATGAGTAACTAGATCATAAAATATTATAGATTTTGAATTAATGAAAGTCAAATTTTATTTAAAAATATATAAAATTTGCCTTCCATTAATTATAAAATCTATAATATTTTATGATCTAGTTAGTTATTTGTTACTTAATATTCTGTTTCTATGTTCTATTGTTATTGTTACTTAGTTTACTAATGAAGACGAACGTTGAATTCGTAGAAATGTCGATTATAATAAATATTAATACAGAAATTTAACCTAAAGCAGTTTTATTTTGAATATTTCGAGTTTATACTTATTTGTAAAAATTAAATTAATTAATATTCTTATCTCATTATACTATATACAAACAAAAGCAAAAATAACAAGATTAAAAGTATATGGGTAAACCCATATATAAACAACTTTGACATTATCCCATAAATACTAAGAAATAGAAATAGAAATTTTATATTTTCTCTCCAAAAGTTAGCAATACTGTCATATTATATAATTTTTAATATTTTTTTTTTTTGGAAAGTTGGCAACACTATAAGACACTAACATTATATAATTTATATGGAACACTATTAGCATATTTTGTAAAAATTTGATTTAAATTTTTAAAATTTTAGTAATTTTTTACTGTAAATTAGTAAAAATTATGTAATTTATGTGGACACTAGAAGAATTATTTGTGCAAATTTGATTAAAATCGGTTATATAATATAGACATATTAGATTTTTAAGAATTTGAATAGGTTTTTTCCCGGAAAGTTGATATCACTTAAAAAATAAAACCACGTGACCATTTTGAGCACTAAATAAATCTATACTGAAAATTTTATCAAATTTGGTTGAACAGTCTGTCTAGTAGCACGTACACCCTATAACAAAGTTTAGATTCGTCATCTAGACCCTATATGAAGAAATTTTATATATTTTTACACTATACCCCTTTTCCTTTCAGTCAAAATTGTAATACTACACATATATTTTTCAGTATCAATTTGCAAAATCTATGGAAGTAAATGCAATATTTCTAGCTATAATATGTGGAATAATAAGTGGCATATGTGTTCCTTTTCAAAATATTTTATATGGAGAATTTACATCTATTCTAATGGATCGAGTGGTCCAAAAAGGAAAATCTACTCCTAGTTTTATACTTGAGATATTTGGAGGTGGTGCAATTTTGTAAGTAAAGGTATTTTTTTTTTGTTTTCAATCGTTCAAATTGTTATTACTTTTGTCGTTAAAATATGATCTTTATTTACCTAACACAAAAAGTTTTTTTTACAAATCAAAATAATCTTTAATAACTTCAAACGTATCAAAAAATATTGGCATTACGTTACTATATTGCCTATGTCAAAGGTCATCATTATATTAGTAATATAATAATGTACATTTTCATATAGCAGTTAGTTACTATATACATCGCTGGTGGCAGCACCAAACATGATTACAACGTCAAGTGTATTTCATCTGACATCTTCGGCGGACAATTGCATTGTTTATTTTCGCTTGAATTTGAATTTGATTATTTAAAATGTGTGAAGAAGTGCTATAAATACAATGTGCTCCATCCAGGGTGGTCAGAAACTGTATATTCGACCAAAGAAACACGGTCGATAGTATTTAATTTGACATCTTCGCCGGCTATATTAAGTTCATTGACAATTACATTGTTTATTTTCGCTTGAGTTTCAAGTTACACCTTGTAATGTCATCTGCATCAGTTTTTCCTGATGAAGGCGAGCGTTGAGTTTCGTCGCAAACGTCGATTATAAATAAATTTTAATACAAAACTTAAATCTAAAGCAGCTTTATTTTACATAATGAGTTCTGAAAGATTTTTTACTATTCAATATATATACCTACAACACAGATAGCACATATAGCTATTATGTATTATATTTTTTTATATTTTCTTTCTAATATTACAAGTAACAAGATATATTATCTGTTTTTATCTTCTTTTTTTTCTACATACTGAATAATAAAGGAGAGAGTTTTGCAGACATTACCTACAAAGAAATCGATACAAAAAAGCTGTTTTATGATAAAAAGAGAACGTATTAAACAAATTTATGATTTCTCATACGATCGATTGTGATTCAACAGCCAAACTAAGGTATATAATTTTTGTTTTCTTGATTTGCAGGATCGACGCAAGTCCAGAAGAAAATAAAAAAGCTTTATTAGATGATTCTGTAGCATTTGCCCTTGGCTGTATTTCCATATCCACAGTGCAGTTTGTAACTGGAGCTTTTTGTGTAGATTTATTTAATTACACTTGTTTGAAACAGGTTTGTACACTGTAAAAAAATAGTAGAAAAATTTTAATTTTATTTTACTATAAATATTCCGTATTTCTACTTCAAAATTTTGTAGTTTTTATATAATTCATAATAATTTCATAATAAAAAAATTGTATTAGGTCGGTACGAAAGTTCTCAGGGTTTATCTTGTTACTGTTTTTTATTCATTTGTTCTGAATAAAATATTCAACGAATTTCGCGTTTTGACATCTTATCTTGTAAAGAATTTTTCCCTCTATCTGATAGTGTAACTTTTTTTTTTCTATGTTATTCTATTTTGTGACTTTTGTGAGCTTAATTCAGCATGTCTGAGGAACAATTTCGTACGATTTTTTATTTTTTAAATAAATTGGGACAATCCGCTGCCGAGACAGCTCGCCAAATTAACCAAGTGTGGGGCCCTAATAGCGTTAGAGAAAGCACCGTGCAACAATGGTTTAAGAAATTTCATTCCGGAGATATCAGCCTTGAAAATGCACCTCGTAGTGGTCGACCTAGAGTACTTCAGGACGACGAATTGAGGACCCTGGTGGAAGCTGACCCATCGCGAACGGCTCGAGGGATTGCACAGGAACTAGGAGTCAGTCACCATGCAGTCTTAGATGGTTTGAAACGTCTTGGAAAGGTGAAAAAACTCGAAAAGTGGGTGCCCCACGATTTGAACGATCGACAGAAATTGTCACATTTCACAAATCACCGTCCAAAAATTAAATGAATTGAGCGTCGAAGTTTTGCCTCACCCACCATACTCTCCAGACCTTTCGCCAACCGACTACCACCTTTTCAAGCACTTTGATAACTTTCTCACAGGTAGAATCTTCGCTAACCAGGACCAGGCAAAAACAGCATTTGTCGATTTCATCGAATCCCGTGAATCAAATTTTTATAATGATGGAATAAATAGACTTGTAACACGTTGGCAAAGATGTACAGATTGTAATGGCGCTTATTTCGATTAAATTGAGTAATTATTACAGAAGTTATGCCACTTTGAACTTTACCTATTGAAACCCTGAGAACTTTCGTACCGACCTAATAGTATTACATACATACATCCATCTCGTTCGTAATGTTATATTACATAATGTTTGTAATTGTTCTGATATTATGTATTTTTAAACAATTATGTTCAAATTACAACAGTGAAGTAATTATACCTAGAAATACTGGGCATCATAGTGTCTCATGATTTGTAGGTATAATTACATATATTTTTTTAGAGTGTATAAAATTGTGTTTTTAATAAATTGAACGCAACTGCGATGACGATTATTGATAGAATTAATATTGTTGGTAAGAATATGAATCGTATGTTGAATGTTGATAAATGCGCATTATTTTTATGAAAAGGGTGACGACTAAATGTAGTGTATCTGTTGATGGTGCACGTTTAGAGCAGGTAGATATTTATTTGGGTAGTTTATTGTCTAAGAATGATCGCATTGATTGTGAAATTGAAAGGAGAGTTAATGCTGGTTGTATGGTTTTGGATGGATTATGCATTGGGTACTATTGCTAGAAATATAATTGTTTCCAGACAAGCCTGTTTGAGTATATACAATACTGTTTTGGTACCTACGTTGATGTATGGTAGTGAGTGTTGGATTTGACTGCAAAACCATAAAAGGAAAAAATGAAATTTTTGTTTGGCGTATATGACGTAACTAGAAGAAATCCGGTACAAACTAGGTAAGTGCAAAATTGAAAAAAAATGTGTTGAAAAAGTTAGTGTTAGTTCAGGTGATTCGGTCATCTTGAGCGAATGTCTAATGCATATTTGTTTAAAACAGTATGTGTGAATGATTTTGAACGTATACATTTGCGCAGATGAGTAGATGGATTGGTATGATTCAGAGTGTGGTTTGCATGAGCGAATATTTGCAAGTAGTAAGAATAGAAGAGCATGTATGAGATATAGGTTAGATGAATATGGATTAAGCTAAAGTTGCTTATCTGGATAGGAATGTTTGGTAGAAACTAATTTCGAGATAATGAGAAGCGTTTGTGATACGTCCTTTTAGGTACAAAGCGTGTTTTTGTATGTATATATACTTAGTCGCATTGGATGCACCGTACGAATTACAAACTAATATTCTTTATAGTATAACTAAGAATGCTTAAACTGAACATTGCTTCTAGAATTTTTAGGGGCTAAATATTAATTATCGCAGTGTAAAATAGATAAGTAGTAAAAAATAATACGATTAGGGTTGTTTATAGTTATATTCAAATATTAACAAAATTTATATATGTAATATTACAGTTCTAGATAAAAATAGTTAAATATTATTTTCTTTTACAGATTGATCGAATTCGTAAATTATTTTTCGAAGCAGTCCTTCGTCAAGATATATCATGGTACGATATGAAATCCGGCACAAATTTTGCAGGCAATATCACAGAGTAAGTGTAACTGGGGGTAGCTTAATTCTTCAGAGCTAAAAAAAAACTAGTTATTTTCAAATGCGCACAGCTCAAAGGAGAATTAATATTTTGGAACGGAGTAAAAAGTACTTTATTTTACGTCCATTCGAACAACAATATAATATCGCGAATATTTTTTGTCATGCTCGCAAAATGGCGTAGTATGAAGGTCCTTCAAGAAAAGGTGGTGGCCTAATTGCTGCGGGGATTGCCGCCTGTAAAATGAAAAAAAAAAACTGTTTTCACTAAACTCAACAGATACAATTTTTTTTTTTTTTAGAACGTTTAAATTAGTAATGGGACAATTCGAATGAAAAATAATCAATCATTCGATTATGAAATCATTCGAGATATCTCGAATTAAACTGAAATCATTCGAATTCAGTGGAAATCATTCGGATGATGAACAAACAAAAAAGTGGCAGTTTTCCGTAAAAATATACAAAATAGATGCTAATTTTTTTAAAATTATTGTAAAACAGAGCCAATCAACTTAATCAAGTAGCAAATAACCATGTTTGACTGATAGTTGCACTTAAAGTGGGGAGAAAAAACATGTCAACATATAACTAATAAATAATTATATTTATAATTAAATATAATATTTTTATTATTATATACCATCTAGCAGTTTTAATATAATATAAGTGACAGATAGATAAAATCGTTCGTTTTAGTTTTATTATATTCATTTCTATCGTGTCATTCGAGTGATATCATTCGATTACAATATTCATTCAAATACCGATTATTCGATTATTAAAATCTTTCGATTATAAAATATATTTTTTATTTTAATTGCAGAGACTTAGATAAAATGAAAAATGGAATGGGAGAAAAAGTCGGCATATTTATTTATCTTCTTTCCACTTTTATATCATCTGTTATATCTGCATTTATTTATGGATGGGAATTAACGCTAGTAGTAATTAGTTTTGCGCCAGTAATTATAATATCGTCAGCCATCGTTGGTAAAGTACAAAGCAGTTTAACAGAGAAAGAACTTAAAGCTTATGATTCGGCCGGTGCAATTGCTGATGAAGTCTTAGGAGCAATTCGAACGGTTGTTGCTTTTTCTGGTGAACAGAAAGAAATTGATAGGTAGGCAATATAAGGTTTGATTTTTCGATATTGATTCCTGATTTTCCCTTATAACCACATTGTAACAAAAAAATAGCGAAATTACAGAAAAATAGTGGTAAGATTTTACTATAAAAAATCTGTAATTTTATTTTAGCATAAACATTCTGTATTTCTGCCTCAAATTTCTGTAATTTTTACATAATTCAAAATAATCATATAAAGTAAGTAAAAGTGACCAAATAAGTATGTAAAATTGCTTAATTTCTGCAAATTGCATCACATACTTAATGTAGAATTACATATTATTGATATAACTTCTTAAATTATGTAATATTACAGCTTGCATATTAATATCTGTAATAATTCATAAATATTTTAAGTGTAATTCATTCACTTCAAAATACATCCTTTATGTAAATTTAGAAATGTATATAATATAATTATACGTTCAATAATATTGCAGAACAAATTTTTTTTATCTATTTATGGAAAATTTCTGACAATAAAATTTACTGAAGTTTTGCAAATTTACTAAGAGAGACATTACTAAAAAACTGTAATATTACATATATATGTACTTTTCCATTCCGTTGGTAACATTATGTTACATAATGTTTGTAATAGTTCTGATATTATGTATTTGTAAACAATTATGTAAAATTACAGCAGTTGAGTAATTATACCTAGAAATACTGGACATCATACTGTCTCATGGTTTATAGGTAAAATTACATAATTTTTTTTAGAGTGTAGTGGCGGACCAACAAATTTGGGAGCTCTTAGTTACTTTCAAAAAATATTTGTACAAAAAAAAATCATTCTGAGGTTGTATAAATCATACTACTAAAACCTTTGACTGGCATAGTTTTTAATAACATATAACATTTAACCTTTTTTGTTGCTTATCTTCTAATAAATAATTTAAATTGTTTAACGCATAATATCAATTTAATTAAACAACATCGAACAAAATTGTTCATGAATGTCACTTGGTGAAATTAATATAATAATAATATTCTAAGGTTGAGACATTTTCTCAAAATTTCACAAGTTACTCAGTCATTGAATCGGCTGTTAAGCTATGCATCAATGACTGGCCAGATTAACCATAGACACGTGTTTCGGTCTTTAGGACCTCGTCAGTATGGTGCTTTGATCAGTTGCTGAAAGGCAATTGATACCGATGTTAATTCTGGCTGGCTATTTAAACCAAGTAATACAACAGATAAGCAAGAGAAATAATAAATACTTCTAACGCCATCTATAAAAAATATACTTCTGTAACAGTATACTACTGATATTCTGTGTCATTCTATAACATCGGTATCAATTGCCTTTCAGCAACTGATCAAAGCACCATACTGACGAGGTCCTAAAGACCGAAACACGTGTCTATGGTTAATCTGGCCAGTCATTGATGCATAGCTTAACAGCCGATTCAATGACTGAGTAACTTGTGAAATTTTGAGAAAATGTCTCAACCTTAGAATATTATTCAATTTAATTGTTGCTGCTAATGTTCGTGTTTCTTTATGAGAGTAAATAAAATTAATTATAGTATGTATAAAATAAAACGGTTTTAGAATTTAGTTCTGTTATTAAGTTTTGTTAATAATCGACGTTTCGACGTACTCTACGTACACCATAATCAGGAAAAATAATACAAATGATATATACAATAAATAAACAAAACATAGAGACAAGTTACTAAGTAACAAACTACACGTAACTAGATTATAAAAATTTTATAATTTTTTTTTTTCAAATTAAGCCAAATTTTACTTAAACCATCTAGATAAATCTGCTATTGCACAACAAGCGTTAGAAAATATTTATGCTTCTCATACGCTAACATGTGTTTGTGTCAGATTTCATTCAATACGTCTACTAATTTAAAAGTTATAAGGAAAAATGAGGAGTCAAAAGCAAGTGAAAATATTATTTTATAAAATTATAAAATTAGGTTTTCCAAAAAACTCGAGCCAGCTACAAAATGGGGTGTAAAAAAAGGTATCTACACTGGTCTGGGTACCGGTTTAACATGGTTCTTTTTATATGGAGCTTTTGCACTTGGAAATTGGTACGCAGTAGGATTAATTTTAGATGACAGAGATAAGCTTAATAAGGATTATACACCTGCAGTAATGATAACTGTAAGAAAATTGATAAATATTTATATTTTTAATTACACATGGCGTATTATACAGCCTGTTTCAGAGTAAGCGCCTTATTTTTTTTTAGCTACGCTATGGGTACTACTTTCAAAATATTTGGCAGTAATATGTTTCAGGACATTCTCTACACCTACACGATGGTGATATCAGATTTTCAATGGATGAATTATTTCAAAATGGCAACATTAAACTTTTTTTTTTAAATGGGTTGCCATAATTTTTTTTTATTATTGAGAAAAACATTCTTTTTACGATAGTATTTTTTTTTTTTAATTCATTTCTTTTCCTATCAAAAAGCAAACTAATATTTTAATCTAGTAGGGCTGAATGTTTTACACTCGATTTTATTTTTGTCCAAATATTAAGTAGCGGTAGACAAACTAGTAGTCAAACGTCAAACACCACAATTGGACGATGTTTCAATTTAGGAAGTGTCTATTTTCACCTTAAAACAGGAAACCAGAAACACGAAAACACGAGAAACATGAAACACGACGTAAAGTGTTGCCGATTTTACGTGCAAAAACAAAAAACTATCGTAAAAAGAATGTTTTTAGGATCTCAATAATAATAAAAAAAATATGGCAACCCATTTAAAAAAAAAGTTGAATGTCGTCATTTTGAAATAATTCATCCAATTGAAAATCTGATATCACCATCGTGTAGAGAATGTCGTGAAACATATTTCTGCCAAATATTTTGAAAGTAGTATCCATAGTGTGACTAAAAAAAAATAAGGCGCTTACTCTGAAACAGGCTGTATATTAGGTTATGGTATTTTGTTTTCTGCTTAAATCGCCAGTGATTTATTTTGATGAACTAATGAAATTATTAGTTATTTTTTTTAATATAGAAAAATGCATTGACCTTGCCAGGGTTCGAGCCCAAACCTTCTGCTTTCGTGGCAAGGTCAATGCATTTTTCTTCATTAAAAAAAATTAACTAATGATTAATTTAAGCAAAAACAAAATACTATAATCTAAGTAAATTAATAAGACACTTTTAACTTTGATAATTTCACTCTTTATTAAGAATCGTGACTGCAGTTTCGCCAAACATTGGCATTGTCAAACATTGGCGAAACTGCAATCACGATTCTTAATAAAGAGTGAAATTATCAAAGTTAAAAGTGTCTTATTAATTTATTTCAATATGAAATTTCACAAAGTAACGGCCGAAAGAATTAATTTTTTTACTATAATCTAAATTGATAAATATTTTTTGTTATAATTTTATATAGGTATTTTTTGGAATACTCGGCGGTGCTCAAAATATGGGTTTAATAACGCCACATTTAGAAGCGTTTGCAGTTGCTCGTGGTTCGGCAGCTTCTATCTTTTCAGTTCTTGAACGGAAACCAGCTATTGATTCGTTAAGTAAAGAAGGTAAACAACCCCAAGCCATGAAAGGAGATATAGAATTTAACGATATACATTTTGAATATCCTTCTAGACCAGATATTAAGGTACAAAATTAGATTTATTTGTGTAACAATGAAAATATTTCAATAAATATCTTATTTTTGTCTTGCAGATTTTAAAAGGTTTCAATTTGAGAATTCATTCAGGTGAAAGAGTAGCGTTCGTAGGCGAATCTGGCTGCGGAAAATCTACATTAATTCAGTTAACCCAACGTTTATACGATCCAAGTCGGGGTAGTATTTTAATAGATAACATAGACATATCAACTTTGAATGTAAAATGGCTTAGAGAACACATTGGCGTTGTTGGACAAGAACCGGTACTTTTTGCAACAACCATCGCAAGTAACATAGCTCTTAGTTATCCTGGTTCAACGCAAGCAGACATTGAAAAAGCCGCTATTGAAGCAAATTGTCATGATTTTATCAAAAAACTTCCAAATGGATACGATACAATAATAGGCGAACGCGGGGCTCAATTATCCGGTGGTCAAAAACAACGTATTGCTATCGCTAGAGCATTAATACGAAAACCTAGAATTCTTCTTTTAGATGAAGCAACTTCCGCACTTGATTTCCACAATGAAGCTAAAGTACAAAATGCTTTAGACAAAGCAAGTTTTCATTGTACTACTTTAATAGTTAGTCATCGTTTGTCAACTGTTCGAAATGTGGATCGAATTGTTTTTATTAAAAATGGAGTTGTCGCTGAAATGGGAACCCATAAAGAATTAATGAATTTGAAAAGTTTTTATTACAGTTTAGTTAAAATTGATGTACCTTTAATAACTCCTGATAATAAAAAACCATATTTTAATAAACAAATCCCTATGCTTAGTCAAAGAAGTAAACAAACAGAATCCGATGATGATGAAAAATCTTCAACGGAATTGTTTGAAAAAAGTGAAGAGGAAGAAGTTGATGGAAGTAAAATATCTATGTGGAGATTGCTGAAACTGAATTCTCCAGAATGGTTTTATCTTCTTATTGGTGCAATATCTGCAATAGTAGTCGGTGCATCCTTTCCTGCATTTGCTATACTTTTTGCAGAAACTTTTGCAGTATGTATAGATAATATCATTAAAATAAAACGGCATTAGGTTGTAGTTCTGTGTTAATAATTGACGTACTCTACATACATATTTATCAAGAAAAATGATACAAATGACATTTACAATAAATAAACAGAACATAGAAACAAGTTACTAGGTAATAAAATAAGTAACTAGATCATAAAATTTATAAATGTTTAAATAAGGAAGCCAAATTTTATTTAATTCAGTTACTAATCACACTAATTGATGCTATCTTTGTCTTGATAAATTTCTATTGCTTCTCTTATCAATCTAGTATTAATATTGATGGTCGTACAGATTGATAAGAGAAGCAATAGAAATTTACAAAGAAAAAGATAACATCAATCAGTGTGACTAGTAACTGATTTAAATAAAATTTGGCTTCCTTTAATTAAACAAATATAAATTTTATAATCTAGTTAGTTGTATTTTCTTACCTAGTATCTTGTTTCTATGTTCTGTTTATTTATTGTATATGTCATTTGTATCTTTTTTCCTGATGAAGACGTACGTTGAATACGTCGGTTATTATAAATATTAATATACAGAACTACAAATTAAAGCCGTTTTATTGTAATATAATGAGTTCTAAAAGATTTTTTACTGTTATATATATTATTTCTCTAAGAAATTTGAAATCAACAAAAATATTTTGTATTATTAGATTCTATCTGCTGAAAATGTCGATGAAATCAAAGAAAAATCGTTGACATATTCTATCTGGTTTGTCGTTGTTGCTTTAGTGACCGGTGTAGGAGGATTTTTACAATGTTATATGATTAACGTGGCTGGAGTTAGATTAACTACTCGAATTCGTGTACTTACGTTTGGTTCTATGTTAAAACAAGAAATTGGATGGTATGATGAAGCAAAGAATAGTGTTGGAGCATTATGTGCAAGATTATCAAGTGATGCTGCTGGAATACAAGGAGCCACAGGAACATCGGTATGTTTACAATTTCTTCAAGCGTATCAAACTAGCGATACATATAACTTTACTAATATTTCCTATGTAAAATTATTATAAAGTAGCTATAGTTCTCACCATGAGAATCTGTCCTTTGGTCATAATTATTATACATAGTTATGTATAGGCGATACAAATTTTTCGAACTAAGCTAAGACCCCCTACATCCATAATACAAATTAATCTGTCATATCAGTAGTGAGAAGAAGAAAATTATCGCTACATATGTCTAACAAAATCATACACTTAGTTTTCCGAAGGGACAGATTTTCATGGCGAGAACTATAGTTACTATACAGTGTGGAAATTAAGTAACACACAAATTCAGTAATTCCGATAATATTAATTTTTTGGAAAAAATCTCGAAGGCGTATAGCGATATTGACTACAGCGAATATTTTCAGCCTATTTTCAGTTTCGGATGTCATTTGTTTTTCACGTTATGACCTTATCGACTTTTTTTAAATGATAACCTATATTTTTTATTATTGATTTTGGTACTACTTTTTATTCAGTTTCTAACCGTATAGCATTTTCAATATATTACATTTGAAAAAAATTGAGAAAAATAGTCTTAAAAAATATTAAAAATTAATGAAATTGGCAAAACGTATCTAGTTATCGGTGTATGAAACAAAAAACATTAGTTACAATTGTCACAATTATACAATTTATAAATGTGACAATAAAATAAGTGTTACTATGTGGCTTTTTCTCTGTTTTTGCTCAATTGTACCATTTTTTATTAATAAAAGAGTTTTTCTAATCTGGAAAAAGCACTGGTGGTAGTAGCACAAACACATAACTACAACGTCAATTGTATTTAATCTGACATCTTCGGCGACCACATTGAAAATCGTTAAGTCAAGTTGACAGATGCATTGTTTATTTTTGTTTAAATTTGAATTTGATTATTGAAAATGTGGGAAGAAATGTAAAAAATGTGCACCGCCAAATTTATCAGAAATTGTATAGTCAACCAAAGAAACATTAATTCTCACAAATCATGTGAGAAATATAAATAATATATTCATACTATTCTTACAACTATTAGTAAGGTTAAGGTTACTTGGTATGCATTTTTGTTAATTTTTAGTTTAGTTTCGTATAAAACGCTTGAAGAAAAATAGCATATATCACTTGGAACAGAATATTCTTTTACGTTACTCCCAGATTGCTTAGCCTCGGCCACAAGTATTTAGGCTCAACACAATATAGATCACTTTCTATTCCTCGTAACATAATATACTATTTTTGTTTATATATTTTTTCTAATATTATAATTACGCAGTTAACTAATTTATCGAAAACAGCGCGTAAATTGAATTATGGAAATATCATATGGGATCTGTTTTATATTTTCAAACTAACAATAAGATTAAAATAGAAAAAATTAATTAAATTTGTTTTGCTTTCTTAAACATACGACATGCGGGAGAATACTAATAACAAAAAACACACTTTGATCACTTATTATGATTACTGAATAAATTAAGTGAATAGTGTCTTATATATTTTTTCAACATAACTTTATCTATTTTTTGCAACAAATATTTTAAAATAAGCTACTCATAAACTGATGATAATAATTGTACATACATACACATGTACTCAAAAGGATGTGGCACAAACTATCTTTCCACTATCCCGAAATTAGTTTTTTCCAAACATTCCTATCCAGACAAGCAACTCTAGCTCTATTCACATTTCTAATGACACTCTGTCATACATGCTTTTCTATTCCCACTACTTGAAAAAATGTATTTACACAAGCTACTCTTTCAATCATGCCACTTCATCTACTCACCGGATGTCCACGCGCAAACGTATATCTTCAAAATCATTCATATAAATTCTTTTAAGCAAACGTTCATTACGTATTCGCTTAAGATATTCGAACCATCTTAACTGAATAATAAAGATGTGCATACTAATAATAATAAATAATAAAATAAATGTTGTATGCTGTTTATTTAAAAAAAATTCTTAGTGTTTGTGTCTGTAGTTCAACTTTATTTTTCTCTAATAAAATTTTATACTTAAGAATAAATACATATACAGGATGTTTCATTAATAATTGGAAATATTTTATCTGGAGAATCCTGGGCTCAGAATATGAAGATTTAACACAAATCACTTAAATAAAATGTGGCTCCTTACTGATTACAGGGTGTTTTATTTAAAAATTTTAAAACGAAGTGTAGGTACAGTACAGCATACTAAATTATGTTAAATAAAAGTTTCTGGCTACTGCCAAAGACGTGTACGACAGGGGAAAGTGAGAGATTGACTCTTTCTAAATTCTACGCCACTGGCGGAATTGTCATTTTAGCAAAATTTTTCGATTCTCCAATACTTTCTTTGTAAACAACATAACGTCCTTTGTAACGATAAAGTTATTATTTTTCGAGATATTTATAGTTAAACATAAAGCTGCACAATTATTTTAATTTTATTAATCATGTCGGTGTTGGCATGTTGTTGTAGTTGACTCTGGTCTGAATTAATCGTTTCGATTTAGTAGGATGATGTCATTGCTGTAGTTTTTGTTTTTAATGTCATCAAAGATTGTAATTGTTGTAAAATTTAACAAACTGATTAAATAAAACATCCTGCAGCTCAGCAAGAACCCACATTTTATCTACATGATTTGGGTTAAATTTTTATATTCTGAGCCCAGGATTCTCCAGTTAAAATATTTCCAATTATTAATGAAACACCCTATATACACAATTATGCCTTGTGCTTATAAGCATGTGGCACAAATTTTTCATTTAAACACAAATTAGTTTTCCGCAAAACATTTTTATCCAAGCAAGCAACTTTTGCTTCGTCCACATTTATGATATCTCTTATACATACATATATATTATAAAATCACGTCATATATCCATACGTATGTGGCACAAACTCACTTACCACTATCCCGAAATCAGTTTCCTCCAAACATCCCTATCTAGACAAGCAACTTTAGCTTCAGCCACATTTCTGATACCTAGAAATACATGCTCTTTTATTAATATTTTATTATTATTATTATTGCAGATAGGAGCAATGTTTCAAGCCATATCGACATTTGTAATAGGCGTAATAATCTCTCTATTTTTTGCATGGAAACTAACTTTAGTAGCAATGGTATCAGTTCCAATAGTGCTTGGTGGAGTGTTTTTAGAAGGCCGTCTTATGGGTGCATTTGATGCAACTGAAAAACAAGCAATGGAATCCGCGTCTGCAATAGCTGTCGAAGCTATAAGCAATATTAGAACAGTTGCAAGTCTAGCTCAAGAAAGACATTTTATCGAAAAATATTTAATCGAATTGGAGAAGGTCAATGTCGCATTGAAATTAAAAAGTCGTTTAAGAGGTATTGTGATTTTTTTTGGATATAGTGTTCCATTTTGTGGCTATGCACTGACTCTGTGGTACGGTGGAAATTTGGTTGCTGAAAATGAAATACATTACAAAAACGTAGTACAGTAATTTTTTTCATATTTTTTTCGAATTTCGTAAATTTGGCGTAATAATTGTGTTTTTATTTGCAGAGTTGCAGAAGCACTTATATTTGGTTCCTGGACGATGGGACAAGCACTGGCATTTGCACCGAATATTAATGCAGCTAAAATTTCTGCTGGTCGAATATTTAAACTGCTCGATAGGTATCCCAAGATTATTTCTAAACCAGAATTACCAGGAGAGAAAGACTGGGTAATATAATACAGAACATAGTAAAAAATCTTTCAGAACCTATATTACACTAAAATAAAACGGCTTTAGGTTAAAGTTCTACATTAATATTTATTAATAATCGACGTAGTCAACGTATATCTTCATCAGGAAAACAGATACAAATGACATTTACAGTAAATATACAGAACATAGAAATAAGTTATTAAACAACCAAATAAATAATTAGATCATAAAATTTATAAATTTTTAATTAATGGAAGCCAAATTTTATTTAAATCAGTGTCTTCACACTGATTGACGTTATCTGTTAAAAATTTCTTTTGCTTCTCTTATCAATCTATTCTTAATATAGATATGGGTCTTAATTATTACAGTATCTTAAAATTTTATATCATAAAGATTTAGCTGGATAGTTTAGACGTAATGTCCTCTTATGTTCTGTCAATATAATTGAAGAGGAATAATATCTTTTACACTTTTTAACATGCGTTGCAACTTCATGTGTGGAAAATAGGAAATTTTTACTTTATTTTATGATCTAGTTACTTATTTTGTTACCTAGTAACTTGGTTCTATGTTCTGTTTATTTACTGTAAATATCATTTGTATCATTTTTCCTTATAAAGACATACGTTGAATGCGTAGAGTACGTCGATTATTAATAAATATGAATGCAGAATTATACACTAAAGCCGTTTTATTTTAATATGATACATATTTAACTTTTTCTAAATATTTCTATTATCACAACACAATCATAAAAATTTAATTAATTCCTGTAAAATTTTCAAATTATATTTCATTGTTTAGGGAACAAAAGGCCAAATAAAATATTCAAAAATCGAATTCTGTTACCCAACCAGACCAGAAGTCCAAGTTCTTCAGCAATTAGATTTAAAAGTGCAAGGAGGCACAACAGTTGCCCTTGTAGGAAGTAGTGGTTGTGGTAAATCTACTTGTATTCAACTACTTCAACGTTTATATGATCCTGATTCCGGAATTGTGGTAAGTAATATATCATTCCTAGGACGAGTGAGAAACATTATCGCAAATTTTTTATATTTTATTATTTATATTTTGTATTTTTTTTTTTTCGTACAAATAGTATATTTCAAAACTTATATAGGTAAACATAACCTAGAAATTATTATTTATATCTAATACTTTTACCACTTTTACAGACAATGGACAATAAAAACATTGCAGAAGATATGTCTGTTAGCACTTTAAGGTCCCAACTCGGAATTGTATCGCAAGAACCAGTGTTATTTGATAAAACTATAGCGGAAAATATCGCATATGGTGATAATAACCGAAATGTTAGTCAAGATGAAATTATCGAAGCTGCTAGGAAGTCTAATATCCATAATTTTATTACATCTTTGCCATTAGTATGTTATTGATATGTTTTATTACTCATTTCATTATTTTTGCGTAATTATTTTTCATTTGTTTTTAGGGTTATGACACTGGTTTAGGATCAAGAGGTACTCAACTCTCTGGAGGGCAAAAACAAAGAATTGCTATAGCAAGAGCTCTACTTAGAAATCCAAAAATTTTGTTGCTAGATGAAGCTACATCTGCTTTAGATAACGAAAGCGAAAAGGTACAGATATTAATATTTTTTAAGTTATAGTCAAATTCAGAACGTTTACGTTGGATATAGACGGCGCGGCGCGGCTTGCTGATATTTTGTAGTGTTTTATTATCTAAATAATTGCTATCATATTTACTATCTCTTAAGCGGACCTTACACGATTATTCGGAATGACATTCAGACCGACGATTGATATTCTGATGGAAGGTGTAAGGTCATGATTGATGGATTGATAAATGGATTGGCGGATTTCCAAATATTTTGAAATCCGAGCTTTAATCACGGGAAGTAGAGGGGAGGCTGACAGTCTGAATGCTTCTTCCAGTCGCAAGAAATCTTAAAGTAACCGCTAATCTCTCTCTAGAACTGATATTGAATCAGTCATAACTGTATTTATTCTGGATAAATATGGTGTCAACATAGTGATCAGCGTATTAAAAAGATTTTCGATTATACGCTAGTAATTTTTATAGTCATTTAAAGCATTGGTTGCTGAGATCTCAGTTTGTCTCAGTTGATCCCAGACTGTCAGTTTGACTGATAAATGTAGGGGCTTTGTGATTGAAGACAGGAATGGCAATCAGATTTTTCAATCAGACTGTCTTTCCTAATTGACCGTGTAAGGGGTCCACTATATAATTTTATAATTTCACTACATAAACTATTTACTATTATGATACAATCTTTTATAATACAGTATTAAACAAAAACAATCCAAGCAATAATAAAACAAATAAACTTTTGATAAAATATTTTGCAAAATTCGGTCCAATTTCTTGTCATTTGTATTTCGATAAACTTAATAAAGTAATCTTATGTTTCATGTATATATGTTTGTAATATATATTTAACGTTTATTTATTTACAGATAGTACAGGCTGCATTGGATGCAGCTTGCGAAGGTCGTACATGTATTGTAATAGCGCATCGTTTGGCAACAGTACGCAATGCTGACGTTATTTGCGTTTTGGATGGCGGCAAGGTCATTGAAAAAGGCACACATAACGAATTGATTGCCAGTGATGGTATGTATAATCAATTGTACAATGTTAATAAATAATTTTTTATTAAATATGATCAATATGTATTTTATTTATTTGTTTGTACTGTATTTGAGGAGCAGACTTTCAAAATGCGTTTTGTCCAAATTCCATAATTTTCAGAAAGAGGCAAAACGTTTTTGACTAAATCTGAAAGTACATTACGTGCCCATTGGACAAAACGCGTTTTGAATGTCCAAGTAACTTTCAATATTTATTTCAGACGGGACAATATGCGTTTTAAATGTCGAATTTGTCTTAAAAGATGCGTGTTTGCGCATAGAACGTAATACCATCACTAACTAAAAAAATTACATTTTGGACAAAATGCATTTTGAAAGTCTGCTCCTCATTTGTTGTTAATTTTTTTATTTATAATTTTTTTAGATAAAATTTGTTTTTTAATAATATAAAAATGTAAAATAAATAATATTTTATAAATGATTTATGTAGAACAGATTATTATCAATACAAAAATTAATGAATAAATTTCTAAACATTAAATATAAATATTTAATTTAAAATAAAAAATCAAGCGGGTCTATTTGTATCCTACTATAGTCATCCTTGTCTAATTATTACCACTTCAAACCTTCAAATCTCTTGATGCAGCACTTATGCTATAAATTTGTAATCATGAAGATACATACATATATACATACACAATCTCGCCATGTAGGTACTCAAAAGGATGTGACACAAACCCTTTCCATTATTCCGAAATTAGTTTCCTCCAAACATCCTTATCCAGACAAGCCACTTTAGCTTCATCCACATTCATAATTCCTCTCATACAAACTCTTCTATTCCTACTACTTGGAAACTTCCGCTCACGCAAACCGCACTCTCAATCATACCACTTCAATTATAGCTTCATGAAGATGTGCATCTGAAATTGTATATGATCTGTGACTGATATAATAATTTATTTTGTTCATAGTCTGTATGTTTGTGATATGCATGACAACATTTGAAATAAACTATTATTTGATATTTCCTTTTATTAATAATTTTTCTAGTAACTCATCACAATTTAAGATATTATTCCAAATTCTTTACTAAAAATTTTCAGATGAAAAAAGAAACACAGAGCAAGGAACTTGTTATATGAAATATATGTATTCTATAGCAGAAATAAATGTAAAATAATTTGGTAGTCTACGTTTTAAATAAACGGTACTCTGGTCTCTGCTGCGATCGGCCCAACGGAAAATATTTCGCCTGCTCAGTTTGTCACTGCAGATTACAAGCATTTTGAGAAATAGTTGAAAGTTTACATAATTTTTTTAGAATAATATACATACTTGCAATGAAGTAATATATATACTTCTATTAAAATATTTTTTATATTCTTAACAAAAAGTACTTATTGTTAATAATTATGGCATTATTATTATGTAAGGTTTTGTTTGTCGTAAGTGAGTATGTGATAATTTATCGTTAAAGAATATAGTAATAACGAAATATCGAAGTAATTACTGCTTTTTTATTTCTTTTTTTATTACATGTTACATAATTAATATTATCTTCATATAAAATAATATATAAAAATTTAAATATTTTAAGATGTTACGTATTTTTTTTTTAAATATTAATTTTCCAAGATAAACTTGTTTTAAATACCTATATATGTATATTTTTTACGTTAAATAATATTTTGTTTTTAAAATGAATTTGTGTACGCTATTGGTTATAAAATAAAAACAAATGCGTTGTTAAATTATTCATTGTTCCTTTTTTTTTTTAAATAACTTGCAATGGGGTCGTTGCGCTCATTTTTTTTATTTTTTTAATGAAAAATATATATTTAGACAATTACATATATATAGATATTAATGTTAAATTATTTGTATTTAATTAGAAAAAAATTATTGAAGTCGAAGGTCAAATTCAAATTTTGAAATTTGTGACGTCAACCATTCTAGAGTACCATCTTGTGGCTAAATCAAAAACTAGTCGATTCTATTAGCAATATCAAAAACATATACGTCGGCTAACGCCTCCGATACCTATAATAATAATATATATAATAATAAATAAATATGTAATTATAATAATAATAATAAAATGTATAATAATAATAAAATATATAATAATAATAATAAAATATATATAATGTCCACTATTACATTATTAATATCAAGTGCACTTTTAACAAAAGCAACACTATACCAGTAGCTGTCATTTGACATTTCTAATAAGTTGTGTGCGATAGAAAGAGATAAATACAGATATCTGACAATAGGTTGTCCTTGTCTAATCTGAAAAAGGTTGACGTCATAAGCGTTGTGGAGATTCTGTGGCGCGTAAAAAACGCTATTTTTCCTAATTTTTTTTAAAAATACTGTAATCGTTTTTGAATTAAAAAAATGTGTTTTGGCCTTGTTTTTATATAATCTTTTAATATTTATTATTGAAAATAGTAAATTTGATTGAGCGCAACGACCCCATTAGTTATGAAATATAAAAATATTAACGGTGGCCTAATAAATTTATTTTTGTAATAATTTTTTGTACGGAAGGATAAAAAGTAATAATATTGGTTACTACTTACATTTTTCACTAATTCATTATTAAATAATAATCATATATAAACAAATTACAGTAATTTAGTTCTTCCATTATTAACATAGTTAAAATCTTTCAGAACTCATTGTATTAAAATAAACAAACTATTTTAATGTTGTAAAATGTTCTTTAATTTTGTGAGACAGATAAGTACAGTTGCGTTTTTTCGTTCATAGCATTTTCAAGGTCAACATTCAAGATTAAATCATTCTTGCGATGTACAAGATTTGTGATATATTATTCTTGTAATGTACAATTCAAGAGATGAATATTCAAGTGTTGAACTCTCTCCCGGATGGAGATATAAAACTTTTACAAAGTCAATATAAAATAAATTCTATTTGATGTATTTGAATCTATATTTATTAACTATAAGTGGTTTCCTAAATAACTAGTAAACAAACAATATTTTTAGAATACAATTTTAATTAATATACACGAAAAGCAATGCATGTTTATTAAATTTAAATATTTTATTGCTATTTTTATTAAGTTAATTTTATACTAATTTTAAATAAAATAATATAAATATTATTATTATAAATTATTAAATTTAAAATTATTTATATGGTCCAATATTTCGCCACTGTCGCACCAATCGCTTATACTGCGCATGTCAATATTAGGTAAGAGATCCGTTGTTAATCCGTTGTGCTGTGAGGCGCTTGGCGGCATGGCCATCATATGGCCGCCATTGCATGTGGTAGACAGGGCAGCCACATTGGTTTCGCTTTAGAATTGTAAATATGGTGTTATTTCGTTCATTTAATTTAATCAGTCATTTAGTGATATATACAAAGTTTAAAATTCTTTTACGCTAGTTGATGTTATTCAATTATCTGAAGAAAATTAGTATTGGAACTACACACAAATCTGCATGTGCTCTTCATAGCCACAAGTAAGTAAATAAGTATAATTTATTTAGTTTTTTGATTTATAGCAGTATATTCTTTATGTTATTAGTTAGATTAACAAGGTTTTTTTTCAAATTTTAGATAACAGACATTCCATTTTATCAAGCATCAAATCCTAAATATAAAACCAAATATGAATGGATGATGAAAACAAAAGAAATTACTATTTTGGAAACTATATTCAATAAAGTTTTGATTGTAATATATTTAATGGAAGAATCATAAAAAAGGTAAAGGTATTTTAATTAGGTTTTTTTAAAACTATTATAGATATTGTATGCGTGGTAAAAAAATAATAATTCAGAACTCATATTAAAATAAAACTGCTTTGGATTATAGTTCTGTACTAATATTTATTAATAATCGACGTTTCGACGAACTTAACGTATGTCTTCATCAATTTTTCTTGAAGACGTACTTTGAGTTCGTCGAAACATCGTTTATTAATAAATATTAATACTGAACTATAACCTAAAGCTATTTTATGTAGTTTCATAAACTATTTTATTTTATTAAAATATAACGTTTTGCTGAAACCGTTTTAAATAGATTTTTGACATCGGCATTAAATTTTAACATTTATTTATGAAATGAATCATTAGATATTTTTATAGCTGTGATGTGTTTAAGGATTGTGTACGTTTTCAAAATGTATAATAACGTAGAGGACTATACCTTTGAGACATTCAATTATTTGAATATTGTTTAACACTTGCTTTAACACATTCAATGCAATATATTCAAAATTTCATACAAACGTGTAATTTTTTTATAAAATTATATTGAGTTGTACGACATATTGAAATAGATCATTTCGCACGACGAGTGAGAAACATAATTAATATTGTAGTATACGGGCCGCTTTATCGGAACATGTTTAATAGAATTATTCTGCATAATTTCTGATATTTAAATAAAACTGTTTAGAATGACGATGACTTGATGTAATAGTTATATCGATAAAGCTTATTTTAAATATCTAGTGACGATTATGTGGGGATGTTCAGAACTAGTAAACAAGTCACTTTTTTTCAATTTAAGATTTAATTGGTGTGTTATAGGTAATTATTGGTATATATACATTGAAAATCAAATGGTGTATTCTGAAATTGAACCAAATGAACGAACCGGTTGGCTTTTTTCAGCAAAACCAGTTGCATTTCAGTACACGGTTGCTGTCAGTTTGCTTTATTATTTTAATCGTTTATCTGGTATTTAACGTGCAAATTTAAATTTGATACTTGAAAATATAATTTTTGTGAGATTTTATCTGGTAATATATCTTAAGATTTTTATTTTTTTTAACAAACTCATAATAAATAAATATGTAATCTTATTAAAATCAATTTTAGTTAAAATTCTATAAAAAAAAATTATATTTCTAGTAATTATTTAAAAATGTAATAGAAACTTATGTATTCGGTTAGATAGTTTTGCATGTTACTATATAAATTATAGATTTATAAATAAATAAATTTATCTTTATCATTTAATCATCAAGGTCAACGTGTTTCAAAAACAAACCATGTTTTAGTTTATCTAGCAAACAACAGAGCTATCAAATCGGTTCATTTAGTTTCATTTCGGAATGAATACATTACAACAAGGACATGAAACTTTTGCATCATTTTTATTTAAATTTTCATTACTTATAGCAATTTATTACCGTATTATTTATATTTATGCTATGCGCAAATATGTCTGTAAAAAACGTAAAACATATACATATGTATATTTTGAACATTTCCACGCAAATTCACAGAAAATTCATAAAATGCTAGAATAGAGATTATATTGTTTCATGTTGTGTTTAGGTCGATATCAAACTGGTTCTAGCAGCATTCAACAATCTCATCTACTCAATCGGCGAATGTGATAGCTGGAACTGTTTGAATTATTCTACATTCCAAGATAAATTCTATACTGAAGTTTACGATCCAGAGATACAATCATGGGTGACCTTACCAAGAGCTAATGTTTGTGTAGCTGTTATCGGTGATCGACTCTATGCTGACCAGGTAAATTACACAAAATTTCTGTTTATTTAAGAATATTGACGTGCTGCAATTTCTGATTTATATGTATGATTCTACATCAACGGGGCTGTCCACTATAATCGAATTTCTTTATTTTAATCGTTTTACATTATATTGTCTAAAATAGTAATATATTCTAAATATTGTGTTCTAAAATTGTATATTTGTTGAAATAGATCAGTTTATAAAAAAGTATAAAGAATACAAAATACGCCGAATCTTTGCCGCCAAATTAGCAATATTTTATAAATTTTTTTGGGCTTATGGAGGATAAATTTGAAAAATATATACATTAAATGCCCTTTTTAGAGTATATTATAAATTGCTGAAAGAAAATTAGTGGACAGGACTGTTATTAAACATCTATTCATTATTAATTTATAATTTACAATTCACAGTGAAATAAAGTGTACTTTTTTAACACTTGTGGAAAAATATGTGTTTACCGTCTTTTAAAAATAATTATAATTTTATTGTTAACGATTATTGAGGACGCTTACAAAAATTGTTTTGGTTATATTTACCCTTCAAAGATATTTTAAACAATGAACTTATATTAAAAAAAAAATTGTGTGCGATACATATTTTTTTTAAAATCGAAAAGATCAAATAAGCAATGTAAAAAAAAGTTTGTTAATTGTAGTTTTTTTGAAATTATTACAGATTAGCACAAATTAGGCTTACTGTAGTAACATATGAATCAGCTGTTTTTTGATACGATTTAATAAATTTTTATAATTTTTTATATTTTTGTGATGTTTTTACTAAGTATCCATATTATGCAAAATTATAAATTTTCAACGTAATAGGTATGATATGTTATCTTTTTCAATAACAATTTCTCTGTTAGAAAGTATTTCGTTTAAATACTTAGGTGTGACGGTTGGTTCTGTAATGGCCATAACGAATTAAAAAAATAAACAGTATTTAAATAAAAGAATTTATAAAAATGTTTACAATTTTAATTTATATACATATGGCAAACATTCTACAATAAAAACCTAAAATTCAGAAATAAAATTGAAAATCTAATCTAATCTAACGACAATAGTAGGTAACAAAAATGTACGCCCTAGATTCTAAGGTCGCATTAACAAATAACAGAAAAACTATTAATACAAAACAAGTGTTATTGCCTACAAATGTTGTATGTAATATTTTCAAAGGATACTTAGGTTTTCGTTATTTATTTTTGAGGATTTTGAAGTTATGCTTAACATTGTTTTATTTCGCGAACGAAAACTGAATTATTATGAAAATTAATTCGAGACTAGAACTGAACTGAAATGTAAAAAAATTGTTACTATTTTTTACGAAACTAAAACTGTAACCGAACTGATTATTCAAAAAAATGTTGAACCTTGTTTTTTGACACAAACCGGTTAAAATTGGTTTCGTTTATATAAATTTCTAATATATAGATGTGTACTAATAATATATGAATATTATAAAAATTATTATATTTATATTTTAATAAAGTAATCGGACCATATTTACATTATTATAAAAATAACGTTTATGTAACTTTGTAACTTGAAAATATATAGGTATATAAAATAATATTAATGATCATTTTCTTAAAGATTGACATTAATTTATTTAAATTTCATCATTGCTGATAATTTTTGAAAATGCACTTTTTGCCACAGAAAAATGACACTTGCATTCTCACCTCAATTACAAGTGATTTACATCAAAAACAAGGTTGCATATCACTAAAAAAATTTAATCGGTTTGGTTTGCGGTTTTAAAAATTTTGTTAGTTTGGTTTTTGTTTCGGTTTAACATAAAATGAAATTCGATCAGTTTGTGAACTGGTTCACGTATCCGGTTTGGTTCATGTGGTTTATATAAAAACTAAAATTGCTTACCATAAAATAAACAATGTATTTTAAAAATGTTATTAATTTAAATAGAAAAATTGCATATTAGAAAAAATCATTTCTAAATAGGATATTAATGCAATATAAAATGCAATAAATTAAATGTTTAAATTCTCGTACTAATATTAGTTTATTATAAAAACTGTTTTATTTATTTCACTCTGTTTATTTTAATTTAAAAGTTTTAATGTAAATGTTGTATCTATATACTTGTGACTTTTATGGTTAAAATTAAGTACATGCTACTAATAACTATAATATTTACTTAGATTTTTTTGTTTACAAATACAATTGTATTTTTTTTTTAATAATTTAATATATCACCCCGAATCAAAAGGTGCTATGGAGAAATTAATTTGACTGTATTTAAAACGCAAAAGCATTGCAGATATAAACCAACATGCAAACCGAATTTAAACCGTTTCAGAAATTTTATACGATCTGTTTTGGTATAAAAATCGGTTCCAGATTGGTAAAACGGCGATGCGGTTGAGAAAAAGTGCCGGTTCGGTTCGCAATCTTGCTCAAAAGTACTTTTGATATTTATTATAAATGACTTATTAATTACTTTAAAATTGTGTTTTTAAATTTTAAATTTGTTATAATAGAATATATCAAATTCGGAAAAACTATTTATATTTAATAAAAGATAGAAGCAAAAAGGTTTTTTGAAATAAATGATAATCGCACTTTTTCTTCACCAAACTATGATTAGTATTTTTTACATCTATTTATTATCATTGTAAAATATTTAATTGTTTTTAATTAATAAAATAATCAAAATAATTTTGATATTTTATCTGTGTTTTTTCATATAGTAAATCTATAAAAATTAAAAAATGATAAATATTTTTTATTGCAAAAAAAAAACTGAACTGGAAACAAAAACAGAACCACTTTGTCACTGAAATTTTTTAACGTAGTTTATTGTTCATTATTTTTACGATACAAATTCGTAATTTTAATGATGCAACTGCAACTAATGATAAGTATTTATAAAGGTTTTTTTTTCTGATTTCAGCAATATGCATATATTTTGTTATTTTCAAAATTAATAATTTTATAAAATAAATTGGCCGAGTGTCATTCTGTAAAATTCAAATAAGACTTTTGACAATAAATACAGAAAGTTTATGATTATATTGTCAAGAAATATAATGTTATTTTTAAGATTATTTTTATATAAAATAATTATACAACTTTGAAGTCTTACACATGATAATAATTTTTTTTTTGCTGTTAGGCAGTGAGGTCATAAAAGAAGCGTATTTTATAGATTTTATCCACTAAATATGCTAATAGTTTCAAGCACACATACATTTGTAAGTAAACTGTTAGATTAAAAATAATATTGAATTTTATTGTAACTATAAATACTTGAACAATAATTTTTTATCATCATAACTAAACGAGTTAGATTAACTATATATTATGACGGCTGACACATTGTTTCTAAGTTCCAGATTATAGTACATTCATTGTGGTATTACATACTGTTTCTTTCTATCGCATTCATGTAATCCGTATAATCAGTAATATGTACATATGTCGTATATATATATATATATATATATATATATATATATATATATATATATATATATATATATATATATATATATATATATGTATATACCTTATATAGTTTCTCTCTTAATAATCGAGTTAGACCAATTTAAGTTTTAATATATTTTTTGAAAAACAATTATTATAATTTAAAAATTTTTTTTTAACTAGAATGACTAGAATAGGTAGCGTTTAATACAATAATCTAAAAATGTAAAATTTTAACCCAAACACCATTATTGGCTATAAGTTACAAGATTTTATTCAAAACTGTAGAGTACAGAAAAAATTTGTAGTTGAAATCCTTTTTATTATATATATATTTTTTTTTGTAGTTACATGACTTATTTACAAATACATTTCAAAATGTATCAATTGTAAAAATTGAAAATATTCTTTGTTGGTAATTTTTTTAAATGAAATATTGTATTGTAATCCTGTTACTTATAGTCGAGTTGATATTTTGGTTCTGACATTTCACTAATATTTACTGCATTTAACCATTTTTTATATCTGTTTTTTTTTGGGTTACGTGAATAAAAAAAATTGATTTTTTTTGTAAAGAATTATTCAAATAATACGGCACGAAACAATATCTGACTACCATATTTTGTAGGTTAGGACTATAGTATTGGTTAAATTACACAATTGAGTCGCTGGGTGCAATAACGACTTAGGGGCACTTAGGTCGTTTTTCCGTGTCTATTCAATCATCAAAACTCCGAGTGATTTGCGATGAAAAATTTGGAAAATCGGAGTAGGTAAATTGCACGCCGCGGTTAGAAACCCCAAATTTGAATAACCAAATTGCACGCCGGTCAACCGCAAGTGTTGGCTTAGGGTAGGTTAGGTTAGGTTTAGGTTCTTTAGTTATGTTATTATTTAATATAGGCGCTTATCTCATCGGCGCAAATGATAGGTATCCATCTTAGACCCGCTTGCAATTTAGCTATGGAAAATTTCGGTAAGGGATTAAAACATAAGGGATAATACATATCCATTTCTATTTTATATCCATATTTTCAGTTATGACAATGTTATATATTGGGATATATATAATTATAATATGTTGAAGTTTAAAAATAGTTACAATATATAAGGATAAAGCGTTTAAACGTTAATTTGATACAAAAACTTAAGTGCTCTTAAGTCGTTATTGCACCCAGCGACTCAATTGTCACATGCATGTGTTTTACGAATAGTAGAGACGTCATAATGTCGATAGAATTCAGGAGCGCAAAATATCAATTTTTTAATAATTAGTTATGTAAATATAGGGTATTTTGTAATATTTTTTTGTTTTTATAATATATGTGAATCCAAATAATCGTCTTGGGCAGTTAAAGTTCATACTTAAAGAAATGCGACAATCCTATTGTTGATGGTGGTTGTTGAAAGGTTTATTGCGACATAAAGAAAGCAAATGCCGGAACTTCCAGTGTTTGAAAAACTCAATATTTTTTAAAAAATTGCTTGAGTTTAGCTTTATTTGTTAGAATATCAAAAAAGTTGTTAAAAGAAGTTGTTTATTAAAAAAAATTTGTATAAAAATATGTTTGATGTTTTTTCTATATATTTAAAAAAATCTTAACTGCAATTTAATTTTAAATATCATCGTATCACTCAAAAATTACTTTCTTTTATGGTAGATATGGCATTTTTATCAAACGATTGTTCCCTTTAAATTAAACTTTTTCTTCAGAATAACATAGTAAATTTTGTTGCAAAGTTGTTTGGGTTTGTATGACAAACTCAAAAATAATTACATAATTTATTGGATATTTAATCAGAGAAATTTAACGCAAGTTCAAACAATTTAATTAACAATAATAATAATTTTTAAAAAGTGGGATGCCTCGGAACAAAATAGAAGCATATAGATAAATCCATATATAATAGACCACTTTGACATCATCAGTTGGCATTGTTGTATAGCAATAAAATTATATAATTTTTGTGAATACTAAAAATATTTTGAAAAACTTTAAGTAATTTTGGATAAATAATAATTGTATAAATAATTGATTGGTTTTTTTTTGTATTTTTTTTAATATGATTCAAATAATAGCTCTAACTTTAAATGGTTATATTATATTGTATTTTAATTAATATAATTTGCTTTTTTAATTCTTATCAAAGCGGGGTTGGTACATTGATACTGTAATAATTTGCAAGATTAATTAATATTAACAGCAGATTGATAAAAGAAGCAATTTAAATTTATAAAGAAAAAGATCACATCAGTCAGTGTATAGGTACTGAGTTAAATAAAATTTGGCTTCCATTAATTAAAAATCAATAAATTTTATGATCTACTTCTTTGTTACCTAGTAACTGGTTTCTGTGTTCTGTTATTTACTGTAATGGCATTTGTATTAGTTTTCCTGATGAAGACGGACGTATGATCTTACACCTCTAATATTTAATTTTATGCCTGTTTGAATGAATCCGCGGCAGCATATACTCAAAAACATATTTCTACATTTGAGTGCCAATGGAGAACAAGCAAAAAGCGACACTCTTCGATTTAAATTTGAATTTAAGAAATTATTTTACTTTGCTTTTCATTTTGCTCCCTCGTAGTAATATACATAGGATGTTAAAACAGGCGACGTTAGCTCTAATAACATAAACAAATTTTATAATACTTTACAATTTTATCATAAAAATTTGCGATAAAACAAGCAAGAGTACAAACGCGCTAACATTTTCAGAAACAGTCATTTGTTGTAATGTATATAAATGTATGTTCCACTATTTATTTTGTTGCTAAATATATCTAGATATTTTCATTAAACAATTATTAAAAACTAAATTTAGTTAAAAAGTAGTTAATTTAAATTATTGATTAATATAAAAAAATCAAATGATTACAATTGTGATTTAAATTATGATTTAAATCAAATGATTAAAATCAGCCCAATCCTGTCTGTAATATTATATCTAATATATTAAAAAATAATAGAAATCTTTCATATAGCTTCTAGATATCGAATCTGAACGTAGTTTATAAGAGTGCATGTGTGTGCTTCGTCAACTTGCTCGGTCGTCTGCCAAAATTCTGTGATCACAACTCCTATACCTTTTTTAAATTAAATTTTCAGGATAGGTTTATTTAGTGCCCAAGATGGCCGTAATGATTTATTTTTTCCTGTCTTGCTAACTTTCTGAGAAAATAATTACTAAACTTTAAAAAATTTATTCTGGTTACATTATTTATCGGATTTTAATCCAATTTTTACAAAATATTTTTCTAGTGTCCACAGAATATTATATTATTTTACTAATGTACAGAGTTGCCAACATTCCGAGAAAACTTACTAAAAATTTTTGAATTTAATTCTAACTTTACTATTTGTTCGAGATTAATCAAACTTTTATAAAAGATTGTATTACTGCCAACATAAATTATATAATTTTACTGTAGTACAATATTGTCAATATTCTAATAAAAAATTTACAAAATTTTAAAATTTTATTTTGGGTCTAGTGTGTAACCAATATTAATAAAATTTTCGCAAACTATTCTTTCAGTGCCTCCATAAATCATATAATTTTATTATTATATAGTGTTGCCAACTATCTGGGAAATAAAATTTGAAAACAAATTTTTAGGTATTTTAAAAAATTTGTATTTAAATTTGTATAAACCTGTCTCAGAAAGTTGGCAAATAAAAAGTTGGCAAAGTTGTCTAATAAAATTATCCCAGATTAATAAAATTTTTAGAAAAATTCTCTTAATGACCAGAAAAATCATAATTTAATTTAATTTTTAGTAAAGCCAGCCACTTGCATCACTGTTTTCGGACATTGATCAAATCACCATACTGATGAGCTCCTAAAGAGCGAAACACGCGTAGGTGGTTAACTGGCCGGTCATTGATGCATAGCTTAATAACCGATTCAATGATTGGGTAACTTCTGAAATTTTTGGGGGAAAAATCCCCAACATTAGAATATAATTATATTCTGTACAGTGTGGCCAATTTTTGGAGGGTAAAATTTTTTTTAAAATTTTAATATTTTATTTTCGATTTATTATTTTTTAGTACCTATAATAATTTTATTTTTGCACAGTGTTGTCAACGTTTTGAGAAAAAGAATATTTTATTTTAACTACATTTTAGTCAATTTTAATCAAATTTTTAAACTGATTGCCTAAAAAATTAAGTATTATGCAATGTTGCCATTTTTTTGGAAAATTTATTTAAAATTTTGAAGAAAAAATATAAAATTTATTTCTATTTTTTAGTATTTATGTGATGTTAAACTGCTTTATATATTGGTTTGCCCATATTTTCTAATATTTTTTAATAACATTTTTTAATATGCTAACAAATAAAGATAAAATAGAGCAATTAAAGAAAATATTGAGTTTTTCATATACTTTTCAATAAGCACCAACAAATGCCCTGTTAGATTTGTTTTATCAAATGATTAATAATACTCAACTAATGCTGAATTAAAGAGTTATATTTTTTAAAATGCGTATCTGACATATCATCATATATTAAACAAGTGACATAATAATTGAATAATACATTAAATCAGCTTCTAGATTCCAATAATCTCCCGCTCGGAAGGATCATAAATCTCGATGATCATTTCGCAACTCAATTCACAAGTAGACTACGGTGGAACTCGTGTGTCTTCTGAGATAACGGCTTCGTAAAGATATCCGCAAGATTTTGTTCACTGTTGATGTATTTCAACTCTACCGTCCCATTCGTAACCTTTTCTCTGACGAAATGATGCCTAATTGCAATGTGTTTAGTTCTAGACTTGTCCACATAATTCTTCGCGTGTGCGATAGCCGCCTGGCTATCACAATAGATTAGCGTTGGTCCATCACATACATTCTGAAGTTTAAATAACTTTAAAAATTCTTTTACCCAGAATATTTCTCTTGTGCAGTGTGCTAAAGCCACGTATTCTGCTTCCATGGTGCTGAGAGCAACCACACTTTGTTTTGTGCTTCTCCAGATGATAGGACCACCTGCCAGTGTTAGGACGTACCCATTTATGCTCTTACGATCAGTAGTACAACATGCCCAATCTGCATCACTGTATGCCATAATCTTCTGGTTTGTTGGACGATATGTAATACCATAGTTTTTAGTTTCTTTTAGGTATCGAAGTAACCTTTTGGCTGCGTTCCAATGACTTTGATTAAATTTCGAACAATATTGTGCTAATCTTCCCACCGAAAAGGATATATCTGGTCGAGTCTTCTGTGATAAGAACAAAAGTCCTCCGATAAGTTCTCGATAAGGTTGATCTGTCGAATTCTTCTCGTCATTGTCATCAAGGAATTCAGGCCTCGTCTCCATTGGGGTTTTGGCTCCTTTTGCATTTTCTAAACCATAATTCTTCAATAATTGGTCGACGTAATTCTCTTGCGAGAGAGTGATGCTGCCATCTTCATGTTCGGTAAATTTCACTCCCAATATGTGTGAAACTTTTCCCAAATGTTTAATTTCAAAGCTTTTCTCCAAAAGTGCTTTGATCTTAAGTCTCATAGTTTCGCTTTCCGCTAGAGCAAGTATGTCATCGACATAAACTGCCAATATCCCCTTTTCACCATTACTGTTAATTTCGTATACACATGGATCGACTTTGTTGCGAATAAATCCAATCTTCTCTAATGTAGAATTAAGATGATCATTCCAACATCTTCCGCTTTGTTTCAGCCCATAAATAGATTTCTGTAATTTACAAACCAATCCTTCTTCGCCTTTCCTTACAAAGCCTTCTGGCTGTTCCATGTATATGGTTTCTTTTAGATCACTGTGAAGATAAGCTGTTTTCACATCATACTGGTCTATAAGCCATTTCTTCTCAACACCGACAGCAACAAGTAGTCTCATGGTTTCAAAACTTGATACTGGGGCGTATATCTCATCATAATGAATTCCATTCTTTTGAGTGAACCCTTTCGCTACCAGTCGTGCCTTGAAGCGTTGAACTTCGTTCGTTGTTTTCCGCTTAAATATCCATTTGCATTTGACGATTATCGCGTCATTTGGTGGCTCAACTAGTACCAAAGTTTTATGTTTATTTAGTGACTCTATTTCTTCGTTCATAGCTTCCAACCACTGAGTTGACTCGATGTTTTTTAACGCCTCAGTGAATGATGTTGGTTCTTCAGTATCACATTGAGCCTTGTGTAAATGTACTTCAGCATCTTCAGAAGTCTCCGCCTCCGCGGAATGCCTTTTTCGAAGTATCATGCTATGTCTTTCTACATTTGCATAAGGTTTTTCAGTAGATCCCTTTGGCCGTCCTCTATTCTTTTGAAATCCTCGGAATCCGTGTTCACTTGTATCTGACGAATTGTCATCTACTGACAAATTTTCTGTTTCGCTGTTCGAATCGAAGATTACTTTTTCATTTTTTTTAATTTGTGTTTCTGGTTTACTTGGCTCTTGCTCCTTGAAGATACAGTCGCGTGACTCTAAAACTTGTCGAGTTTCTGGCAACCAAATTCTATATCCACGTCCATGGATTGCGTATCCAAGAAGTATACCTTTTTGTGCTCTGACGGCGAGTTTCGAGGACCGCTTTTGTTTAGGGATATGTACAAAAACTTGACTTCCTATAGATCGCAGGTGGTGAATGTTAGGTTTTCTACCAACCCACAATTCATACGGTGTTTTAACATTGTTGTGATTATTGGTGACTCGATTCCTAATGTACGCTGCAGTGCATATCAGTTCACCCCAAGCCGCCTTTGGTAAACCACTAGCGTTGATTTGTGCTCTTACAAGATCCATCAGAGTTCTATTAAACCTTTCGGCCACTCCATTTTGCTGCGGCGAGTAGATCATTGTCTTTTCATGTACAATACCATTTCTTTCACAAAAAATATCCCAGTTTTTCGAACAAAATTCCAGACCATTATCTGTTCGTACTCTTTTCAAATTTCTACCAGTTTGTTTTTCTACTTGTATCTTCCATGCTTTAAACTCCGCTAGAACTTCACCTTTCGTTTTATTGCGCACCTGGGCCCATAACCATTGTTAGATTTGTTTTATCAAATGATTAATAATACTCAACTAATGCTGAATTAAAGAGTTATATTTTTTAAAATGCGTATCTGACATATCATCATATATTAAACAAGTGACATAATAATTGAATAATACATTAAATCAGCTTCTAGATTCCAATATGCCCTAAAAAGATTGTTTTTTTATAAATTAATAAAAAACTTTTCCAAATGTAACCAACTTTTTTCGTCGAAACGTTGATTTATTAATGAATTATTACAGAACTAGGATCTAAAGCTGGTTTATTCTAATATAATGAGTTCTGAAAGATTTTTTTACTTCTTTAATTGAAATTTCTATTTTGTGCGAATAAATTAACTGATATTACCATAGTAAAAAAAATCTTTTAGAACTCATTATATTAGAATAAAACGTCTTTAGGTTTTAGTTCTGTATTAATATATTAATAAATCGATATTTCGACGAATTCAATGTGGGTCTACATCAGAAAAAATATAGAAATGACATTTGTTCATTTGTACATTTGTGATAAGAAATATTTCACACTTGCTAGCATATTTTTTATTTATTTTATTTAACATTTTGTAGTTTATGCAACATTTCCTTACAAAAATTTAAATGTATTTTTTGTAAAATCTTACATAATTTTTCTTTTTAGAAATACAAATATATCAATATGAAGAAAATCCGATATACTGGTTTAACGAGGATTCTGGAAGCCATGAGTAATTTGAGTACATAAATGCAAGTTGTAAACGGAGTTAGTTTCCCGAAAATACAACAAGTTTCTAGAAGAGTCGATGAAAATTCTGAGAAATTAGGAGGAAAAAGCGGCCCAATAATTATTAGAACAGCGAAGAATCTTTTAGAAGAAACACTACAAATATTTAAAAAAAAAATATGGCAATTGTGTTTATTTTTATATTACAATTTTTACCTTGTCCTCGCCGAATTGAATATTTTTATTTTGCAATCATTCGGTAAATTGGTTTAGCTTTCAAACTTTGATTGACAGTTTTTTCAGTTTCTTAAAACGGTACGGTATATTCTCTTTTACAATTGGAAACCTTTTTATAACTGAAGTAATAAATTTTCGGCTGGGGGAATTTTTCATTCAATTCGGTCTACAAAACTTTGCCAGATGACGTAAAACAAAATTCCAAATGTGATTCGTGTGAGAATATTTCTGTCCTGTTTAAAAATGGTTTAAATGGTATTTTTTCGGTTATTGATTTAGATGGATTCGGTTGCTTGATTCGGTCGTCTAGCGTTTGATGCTAGTGTGATTATACTTATTGGTTAGAGTAACTGTGATTGCTGCTTGAGCAACTTGAGGGAGATTGGGTTTTAATCCCAGTGGAACTCAAGTCGAGTATTATGGCAATACAGTTTTAGTTTTAGTAGACGTTTGTTCTGCTTTATTTGGTCGTTGGTGTATTTATTATTGTTGGTGCAGGCTTTGAGTTGCATATTTGTGGACAGCTTGGAGAAATTGTTCAGAAATCAGACAGTTGATTGATATTTGATGTGAGAAAAGAATTTTTCGATTTTTGGTATTCGTTATTCTAGCACAGAATGATTAACCTGTGGTGTACTAGTGATGGGTGAATAATACAAGAAATTTTATTCATTTATTTAACAATATAGTATAAAATGTAGTAATCTTAAATCTACGAAGGATAGCGGCTCGGTTAAAGTTAAAAAATAATGAAATTTAATTTTAAATGTATAATTGTAATTCTTACCAAATTTTCCATACTTACAAATTAATCTAATACATAAAATCGCACGTCGGTCGGCATGTACGTGAAATCCTTATGTTTTCGTTTTTGATCACGTATAAAGTTGCTTTTAAATTTTTTTATTTTTTTAATAACATCGCTGATTATTGCCTGATGATTTTTTCCTCGATCTTCTTCACTATGATTTAACCGCTTATTTAAAATCGCACGTCTCACTCAAGTGCTTCTTGCCAGATTTTCTCAATTGTAAGACCATCCGGTGAAGTTTTGGGGGTCGATTCCGGTTCTGTTTCTGGTTCCGGTTCTGTTTCTGGTTCTGATTCTGGCTCTGTTTCTGTTCAGTTTCTGGTTTTGTTTGTGAATCTGGTTCTGTTTGTGAATCTGGTTCTGTTTCTGAATCTGATTCAGAATACATTTCAATATCAGTATCCGAATTTAATTCAGATTCTGAATAATATGTATAATCTGCATCAGAACTAGCATTGACCGATACAGAATTGGCGTCAAATTCTTCTTCAAATAAATCGTACACAGGAACAACGTACTGCACAAACTGTCTTGGACCAATTTTTGTTCTTGCTCCTGTTACTCTAAAATTCAACTTGTTACAGATTATATCTATTATTATATAGTATTATATAGAAACCCCCACTCTTACAATGTAATACAAACATATATTAGTCTGTGTATATTTGGCTACATTTGGCTCAGCGACAATTCTCACACGTTGCTATAATTAAATGTAACATCTGGCGAACAGATGTTTAATACATTACATTTTAACTCGACAAAGATTCTCAGGCATCGCAATGATACATCATTTCTTACGCACATCGAACAGAAGTTTGATTTTAAAATTTTGTTACATTTACAGCTAACGACGTGGTGGGTTAGTAAATAAAAAAACACTCAAATATGGTTACAAAGAAAATTTATTTGATTTAGATAGTTACTTACAAATTAATTTACATTATACATTAATAGAGTAAAGTGACCAACTATGAAATACTATTTACATTTTTATAAAAAAAAAAATAGTTAATGTTAGAAAATTGTGATAATAATAGTCTAAGGTATTGTAACACGAGCAATCGGTTAGCGTATATTTATTAACTTTACAGGAGCGTGCGTACAAGTAGTGATCAACAATTATAAATTTAAGCTTTTATTAAATTATAACGACATACGAACACAAATTACGACATATACAAAAATACAGAAAAACAAAGTGAAATATATATGAAATTACAAATATAAACTTTAAGCGAACTAATAACTAATAAACTAATAACTAAAGCGATCTAGAGGCCTCTGGCACTCTATGCGTGACTTAACTAAAAGCGATCTTAACTAAAGCAAAGGCCATCGTGAACTGACTGATTGCAACCGAGAGAAAAACATACTTTTCTCAAAAAAAACTAAAATTTTAACTTTTCAAATAACAACAAAAATCTAAAATACTTCAAAATATTTCAAAGAAATATTTTGAAGTGGCCAAGTGGCTTGCCGTGAACCCTAATACATAAATCTGTCACTAGGTCAAAATCTAATAGATACAAAAATTATGTAGCTTCAGAAATATGTATCAAGTTACAACACATGGCTTATACCTGCCCTATTACAGTATTGAGTCAGATTATTGTAAATGTAATTTTAGCATTTATAAAAATAAAGCTTTGACAGTTGGATGGTGTTTTATGAAACAGTAAAAAAGGGTTTTTGCTTGTTCCAAAAAAAGTGTACATAATATGCTTAATATGGAATACTACAAATATTTATTATAATCAGTGTTACAAAGCTGTATGCTTTTAAGCAAAATCTAAATATACGGTAAAAGTACAAAATACATTGCTGAAAAATATGTTTTACAAGAAAATTATGCCAAAATAACAAAAAATGCAATCTTTGTGTTTTTTCCTTTAAAAAAATCGCACACAAAATGTTCATTGTCAACACCAAAGCAGATCTCATGCGCCCATTTGCTGCATAAAATACACTTTACCCAAATTTCCTTCTTTTGGTCATCAGAAGTTTCCACCACAAAACATGCATACGGCATCTTCTTGCAGATTTTCTGAATTTTCTCGCGGCAATTCATCGTCAGATGAATCATTAAACCTCACAGAATCAGACGCTTTCGATGATGAATTTAAAGGTTGAGAATGTTTAATCTTTTTTAGGATTCTCCTACTACACATTTCACTTGTACTCGGCTGATCGTTTATCTTAGTTTCGGCATCTATGCCTTTGCTAAAATTAACCCTTCCTCCCACCACTAGTATAAGCCGATCGAGCTCCCCACACTGGGGTAGATGTGTACCCCGCGCCTTCAACCGTGTTTAGCTCCACCTATAATTGTCGTAAAGCTGAACAATTGCATATCAAAATTTTCGTTGAGGTGTATACTTTAAGGTCATTTAGGTTCCATCGACATTTGTTAACATTTTATTGTTCAAATGTGCAATTGTTAAAAAAAAAAATTTTTTTTAATGCAAAAAGTGCACAGTTTTAGTAAAATGGACGTAACTTTTTCAATTTTGATCCAAACTAGCTTTATTTATGTCCGTTTTGAAGAGAATTGAATGCTCTACAAAGCCGTCGAACTGAATTTTTGGTATCTTTAAAAAAAGGTATTTATTTGAGCAGTTGAAGTTTTCTTTGAAAGAATGGGACAATCTCGATTGTAGTGGTATTCTGGACAATGGAAACTTTTGGGTGGATAATTTTTCATAGGTTTGTCTTCTGGTTTAGAGGCTGTTTGATGGGATTTCATTATAGGACGGTTTTGTAAAACTGGTTGTTTGCAAAAAGAATCGTTTAAATCTCGTTCTATGGTTGTTGGCCTCTCGATAAGATCGTCAAATGTTGTTGGTCTTGGTATTCTTAGGTATGGCCGTAATGCTGGTTTCAATAGCTCTATTAATATGGGTATTGCATCTGTCTCAGGAAGTTGTTTTTCGAGGCGCTGCCACAATTTGAATTTGTTAAGTAAAAAGAATTCAACTTTTTCTTTATCGGACTGTTTCGTTCCATATAATTGAGACCGCAGACTTGCCAAGGTATCTGGGCTTCAAATTTCTTTATTATTCTTGATGTGAACTATGGCCACGTTAGGTGAAGAGTTTTGTAAGTACTCCATCATGCTGCCGCTGTATCACGAAGTCCTTTTTCAAACGTAGAAACTTTTTTCTTTTCGAGTGTTTGCGTTTGGCTAAAGTATTTTTCACACCGTTGAATTAATTGTTTTGGATTTTCGTGCTGAGCTCCACTGAACTCAGGTGCCGAAGGTGTTTCTCTTCTTTGCACGTTTTGGAGAAGCATCAGTCGGGCTACATCACCTTGTAATTGATCGTTTCGCTTCTTACATATTGGACAGTCGACGAATATGTTTGTGCTGGATTCATCGATGTCCAAACATTTGTTATGGAATTGCTAATTGTATGTTTTGCAGAGGGATACCTTGTCGCTTACGACGCTGCAGCTGGTTAGACCACAACGTACTGGTGTTGTAAGTGCTATTATTGCTTGTTGTTGGACGCCACCGGGTAGAATGATTCTTTCTTCTCCGGAACTGGGTTGATTGTTTGATTGGTTTTTCTTCTCTCTTGGTTTGTTGGTTGTTGGTTGTGGAGCGTCGGTTTCCCTCTTCTTACTTTTTTTTTTATTTATTTTTTACCATGTTAATCTTACAAAATTAATTTATAGAACAATATAAAGTAACGATTGATTTAAGAGGTTATCGAAAACTCAGTCTTTCGGTTTTGAATTTATTTATTCATTTGCTCATTCGTTGTACTCGACGTTTCGTGCTAACCAGAGCACTTCCTCTGGACACTGTTTTAAAAACATGAATTTAACAAACATTGTATGTCAAAAAATTATAAATATACATAAATATTACATTTACTTACATTACAGTGAAGATCAAAATCGTTATTATAAAATATATATAAAAAAAAACAAGTTTAATTATGTCGCAAATATTATGATTATTCCTTGAACAATTGGTATTGAACGCACGTGCATAACCTAAAAAATTCTTTCTTGTTCACCATGAAACGCATGTATGCGTGATTATATATTAACAAAAAACAATACCTGATATGATTTGGAAAGCCACATCATTCAAAATACGAAAAAATACTTGCATACGATAATACATAGGCAAATTTTAAGTTTAAGTTTTTTCATTACCATGTGTAATACGATGGAGCATAAACAATAATAAATCCATTCAGGTTATGCACAATTGCGTGAACATAGTAAGTAATTAACAACGTAACTTACAGCCACCATTGATTAAGACATAAGTACATTTAAAAAACAGCGCTAAGAAGAACAACGTTACAATAAATTAAATAGTAAATTAAATGAAACCAAACAATAAAAAATAATAAATAAATGTAATCTTGAATAGTATTTCCCTCAAACGAAAAATCAAAATCAAACTAAAGTTATACCTTGGAAAGCAACTAGTTAATATACTACAATTAATCGCATTACATGTGAAACAAATAAAAATTATATATGATTTTTTTAACATATTTAGCCCTATTATTATTTATTAACTGTTACTAAAATATATATTAATGCTGAATATTGTTGTTTACTGCATGTTTGCTGTTTTTATCTTTCTCTTTCTTCTTCTTGATTAAGCTGTGATAAATATTACTTACGCTTAAGGTGTCAGTTCGGAAATTAACAGTATTGCTGTGAGCTTTAATGTGTAGAGCCTCCAACGTATATCGTTTCTGCTGATTATATTCGCGATCTAAAATTTGAACGTTGTCGAATTCAAACACATGCCCAGTTGTTTTAAAATGGTCTGTACAGTCGATACCATCTCAACAACAATATAAAGTAACATTTTGATATTAAAAAATAAATGATAACTTATTTTCAAGAACATTAACTTAAATAATAAGCTTAAGGGCATTTCAAGGCAAATAAAAGGCTATATTCAGAAAGGTGGTGGGAATACAAAAAAGAATAATTTTACATTTGATTTATTCGTTTAATACTACGTATTTATGGTAACTAATTATATTTTCAGAATTAGCATATAAAGAAATTAATCAAATATTAAATTGTCAATATTTTCTTGGTTTATTATTATTTTGATTTCCAAAAAATATATATGTCGTTATTTATTTATTTAATTACACCAAACAGGCAACAGCCCAATTAAATGGTGCAAACGATACAAACATAGATTATAAAATAATATATAATACATAAATTATCTAAAAAGAAAACATTAAGTGTGTACAATGCGTAAATGATTAATAAAAATATGAAGAGAACAGGAAAAAATATCTATAGTTAATTCTAATTTATTAAATGAGTGACACATATGATAAATGGGAGACTTTGTTAGAAGATTAGAATAAGCAATAGGCAGATAAAAAGTATTTGTACTTCTTGTAGAGGAAGGAAGAAGAAATTGTAGTTGAGATAGTAGTGCGGAGTCATCGATAAAGTTATTAATTAACTTAAAAAGAAAAGTCAAAGATGAAATAATTCTGCGAGATTGTAGAGTATGAAATTGAAATAAAGAAAGTAAGGACGAGTAAGAGTAAGTATAGGAAGATTACATACCAAACGATTTCAAGTATAATAATTTCAAAAAACGACGTTGAACTGACTCAATGTCTTTTATAGAGTTATTGTATGTTGGATTCCGTATTAATGCACAGTATTCTAACTTAGATGATCTTACAAGTGAATAAAAAAGTGTTTTAAGTGTATTAGGGGATTTGCACATGCGCGTGCTTCTAGTAATAAATCCCAACATTTTATATGCAGAAGATGTTATCTTGTTAATATGTAAATTGAATCTTAATTTAGGATCAAAAACAACTCCCAAATCCTTTATATTATCTACGCGTTCTAAATGTGTATTGGACAAAGAATATTGATATATAATAACGTTAGATTTTCTAGAAAAGGACAAGACTTTACACTTATTGATATTGAGAAATAAACAGTTTTCGGCGCATCAAGAATTGACGTTATTTAAATCATGCTGTAAAGCGATGCAATCATCAATTGCGTTTATAGATGCATAGAGTTTGAGATCATCCGCAAAAAGTAATTTTTTGTTAGAAATTTGAGAAGTTATGTCGTTAATAAATAATAAAAATAATAACGGTCCCAAATTAGAACCTTGTGGCACACCAGATAGTGCTGGAAAAGAAAAAGAATGATGACCAAGATATTTAACAGAAAGAGATCTATTAATTAAGTAAGATTGTAGTAAGTTTATGATAGCATCAGAAAACCCGAAAAGTTTGAGTTTATGTAATATGATAGAATGATCAATCGTATCAAATGCTTTAGCGAAATCCGTATAAATACCATCTACTTGTCCACGTTTGTCAAGAACATTAGAAGCAAACTGAGTAAAATTCCCGAGGTTTGTAGCAGTAGACCGACGTTCAATAAAACCATGTTGGAATGGAGATAAATATTTTTTAGCATGAGTATACATAAACTTATATAAAATAAACTCGAAAACTTTACTAAAGTTACACAGTTTAGCTATTGCTTTGTAATTAGTAATCATGTGTTTAAGTAACGCGTTTTTTTGCAATGTGCCATAATCCGCGTGTGTTAAGCCAACACAGGTAACATGATATGATTGTTGACAGCGACCTTCACAACTCACAAATAAAGAATCACATTTTGGTCTTTTACATGCGCCACACTCGGACATGTCAAAATATAGTAGCACAGATACAGTAATTATATGTAATTGTTTATGTATATTAATAAAAACATATGTATTGATATACGTACATATAATAACAAAGAAGGTAATATTAAGCGTTAGCAAAATGTAAATGACACTGCTGATTTAGCACTATTACGTTTAGAGTTCACTCACCGACCTTGCAGTCACAGTTTGTATTGTCAGCAAATTCAAAGCACAGAGCTAATGACGCACGTACACACTACGGAAGTGACGAAGTGATATATGTATTAAAATCTTAAATTGTATGGGTTTTGATGGTATGCTTGGTTAGCAATTGTTAATGATTGTATTTGTCTTGTTAGTGATAAAACTTCTTCTTTGTTCTTATTACTGTGAGTTTGCTCAGCTTTTTCTCAGTGGTGCGAAACTTCTTTTTCTCGCTTCTTTCTTCTCCCTGGGTTCGTCGATATCTTCTGATTTTGATTGCCTCACGTTATGGGAGCCATTTGATAATAAGGGGGGATGTGGAAGGACGTATCTGATGAGGGAAATGATATAATGTTTTTTTTTTTTTGTATTTTGTTTGTTTGTGTTTTTTTTTGTTTTTTTTTTTTTTTTAGAAAATCATTATATGTATATATATTTATTTATTCTTAAGAATACAGGATTAATTAAGCTTAAAATAATTCTAGCGAAGTTGACATCGGCGTACGGGGTAGGCACATCTATTTGTTGTAATGCATGGGGGGGGGGAGTCCTGGTGCAGGGAATAGCACTCGGCGCTGATCTGGACGTCGGTTCTCTTTATCGTCGGATGATTTCTTTGGCGACGTTGGCGTAAGGGGGGAGATGGCCCGGGGAACTGCGACGGTTTTGTCGATTTTTCTTAATATCTGTGCCTGTCGAGGGTGCCGCTGTGTGACCTCATTTCCGGCTCTAGGTCTTCTGACTGGCGGTGGCATGGAAGGGTTTCAGTCGTCACTGGGGGGTTGCTGGTAAATTTACAATACAGTTTCGTTCACTGACAACCGGAAAAAATTGTTTTAAAACAAAATGTGTATAAATAACATGAACACAGCAACGCATTGTAGTTCATATGCAATGGGGAAGTTTAGCGTGATGAAGTTGCGTGTAAAATTATTTTTTCTCAAATATATATATCTCAAATATAAAAGATTTTTAATATATTTTAAAGTTAAAATTAAATGTGGATTATGATTAAGTACCAAACTTTATGGTAGATTCATCCAATTTAAAACGATGACTGATGCACTAGTATAGTGGGTATTTACTTAATATATTAAAATAAAAATTGTGCAAAATAAAAAAGTCTTCTCAAATAATAATAATAAAATAACAATTCGCCCGTATATTTACACACCATCTAATGAGGTAATACGGTATGGCGCGTTAACCAAATCTTTTATGTGGATGGTTTACCTTGCAGGCCTATTTCCACTGTAATTTTTAACCATTTATAAATTGAATGAAATATTATCATTCGTACATTATAACATATTAATAGAAACAAAATTATTTCAAACTACTCCAACAACAATTGGAAAGTATCTGCTTCATTCTGACTTAATCAGATATTTTGCATAACCAACAACATAGATTAAATGTTCAAATATATAGAAAAAACAAATATCAAGTGTTAACATACTTACAAAAATCGATTAAACAACAAAAATAAACTTAAGAATTTCTTACCAGGTAAATTTCTATTTCTACGAGAATCGACAGTTTATGCAGCGAATTCATCTACAAAAAACAATAAAACACATGTTATAAATTCCTTATAGGCAAATTTCTACTTTTACGTGAATCAACAATTTCTAATACCATTTCTTCCATATAAAATTTACGTTATTTCGATAACATTTGCTGTTCTACAAAATTTTTATCTAAATATATACATTCTACAGAAATACCTTTTGGTGTCCATATGACAAAAATCACATCGTTCTCTCTGTGTTACATACAGTTGACCTTCTATCTGATAATAGTAATTATGTCTTGTTCAAAACTAGTTGACCACAGGAATCTAATTCGGCATAAAAGTTTTTCACTTTGCTTCGACCATCTCGCGGATGTACATCTCTTATACTATAAGGGCATTTAACTTCAACAATTTTGTCACAGCCAACAAGTCCGTCTGGACTTGGTGCTAAAAATCCTAGATCTGGTTGACTACATACAAAAAAACCACAGCGTTGTACTTTCATTTTGTTGATTGCTAATATCCCATTCGACAGCGTTTCCATATGGCACCGTGTACAAAATATTTTTCACTAAAACACCAGGTCGGCTCCTACGCTTACATACTACTCCAAAGTTTGACGCTGTCAAACGATACTTGTGCCAATTGTTTGTGGATCGTTGGAGTAACAACGGTCCTTAACATTTCCCCATAAAAAAAAGTCCAACGGCGTCAAATCGCAGCTGCGCGGTGGCCAATTAACGTCTCCAAAACGGCTGATAACACGGTTACCGAACTTAGTGCGCAAAAGATCAATCGTTTGACGGCTGGTATGGCACGTTGCGCCATTCTGCTGGAACCAAAGCCCGTCCAAGTCCAAATCGTTCAATTGCGGCCACAAAAATAATCCAAGATCTTTATGCAATATTCTCCTCAGCGAAGTGCGACTGATGTTCAGTTGTTGAGCTCTGTGACGAGTTGAGATTCTTGGGTTTTCACGCACACTTTGGCAACAGCAGCAATTCTTTCGTGTGTGCACACTGGACGAGCACGCGGATAGCTTTTGTTATCCGCAAGCATACCAGTTTCACCAACTTTCTTTATGAATTTGCTTACATCAGCCGCTGAAGGGACTTTATTTCGACCAAAAGTTCTTTTCAATCTTTGCACAGTTTCTGCAACACAACAATCACTTTGGAAATATTTTTTCAGTATTTCCCAGCGTTGTTCAAGCGTAAAACGATCCATTTCTTACTGCGGAGGTTTGACACTACCTATCCATAAATGTCAAGCGCGTAAGTGTCAAAATAACACGCACTTCAAAAAGAAAAAAACAGATGGCCCACCCGGTATATATCTAAAACTGAATTCGGAGGAATATACAAATTAAAAAGAAATACTTTGGAAGTAGTGGTACTCATACAAACACCAACAATGTCGATTGTATTCGGTATATCGTAACTAGAAAAGTCGATTTCACAAGAAACATATTTATTAGCAATAGTTAATAGCACACCACCACGTGAAACATTGCAAGCATTAAAATTACGGTCAGTTCGAAAAAGAGCATACAAATTATTAGTTAATTCAGAAAGCAACACACTGAAGTTTAGCCAGGTTTCAGTTATAGCAATTATATCAAACTCACAGCTATCCAAACAGGTTGCCCAGTCCAATAATTTTAAGACAATACTGCAATATATATATATATATATATATATATATATATATATATATATATATATATATATAGTCAGAAGTAGTCAGAAAACGGGTAGGTGTTAAATCAAAAACTCATTTATGCTTAACTGTCTAGCTTTCGATGGCAGTATCCCATCTTCCTCAGGACCTGTTATTATTTATTATAGGGTAATCGATTGAAAAACACAAATACAAAATTGAACAATACATTGGTGGATAACACAATTTTTTTAAAAAAATTTATGTTATTGAACAACTATTGACACAAACTACATAAAAATTATATATATAAATTATAAATAAAGACTTACATTAACAAACAAAGTTTTGTGTAAACACACGTATGAATTGATAGTTGCCGAAAATTATATTATAACATTCGTGGTTAGTATATATAATTGAAAAGTTGTATACTTAAAGATAAAACATGAAGCACAAGTTATAGTCTAAATTTAAATAAAATGTGTAATATCACAGACTGTCAATAATTAAAATAATCTATTAAACGTGAATAAAAATAATAAATAACTAAAATAATAAATAATAAATAATTAAAAATGTTTTTAAATTATTTATTATTTATTATTTCATCTTTCATATCTGATAGAGTGCTATTAATTTGATCTTTTATTTCTGAAAAATTCCTATTCATTTCAATTTAAACACAAAAATGGAAAAATTGGAAAAAGAAAATAATTTTTTAAGAAAGAAACTTATTGAAATTATGATGGAAAAAGCTGATTAAATAAAATATATATTTTTGTATTTCGTTATAATGATAAATGTATATATATATATATATATAAAAAAAAAACCGATTTAAGAGATATGTAATAATATTGGCGTATATATATATATATATATATATGTAGGATTTACTAAATATACAATAGAGATATCGAGTAAATAAAGTGTTTATTGAATATTAAATGAAATACATAAAATGAGTAAGGTATTAATATATAAATAAAAGTAATCGCGTCGTTTCGCGTCGTAGATTGTTTGATAGAGTACTTCGTGTGTGATCGTCGTTCACTACTCTTATCGCGTCGTTCGTCGTCGGTAGCTCGTATAACACTATACGTCTGCGTTCGTCGACTTCTAGCTCACGACCATAGAATAAGTAATATATATATACAGAAGAAGCGACAACGCTGTGTATTTGGCTGTTTAGGAAATTTCACAGAGCCATCTATAAACCCCTGATTAAATCATTTGTTTAGCGCGGCCCTTACGAATTATTCAGTTCAAACCTTTTTTGTATTAGAAATTTATTTCAAATTATTTTATGTATTTTGATACTATTTATATGTTCAATTAATTCATGTATTGAACATAAATGAACCAAACATATAAATACATCAAAATACATAAAATGAATTGAAATAAATGTTAAGTACATATTTAAAAGAAAATGGACACAAATGATAATAACAATTAATAATATATATTATAATTATATTTAAATATATATTTAAAACAAAAACAAAAAATTACAATTAATATACATATTTTTTAACCTAATTCTAAACTTAAATATTATGCATTTTTTTATTTTTCCTTTCCATAAAATGTTTTAATTTACTTTTTAATGGTGAATATGCCACAGTAAGATATTCGTCAATTATTTTCGGAACCGTTATCATTTCCAAATTAATTTTTTTGTTGACCAGTGATATGAACGCGTATAAAAGAATTTCTATTAAAATAAGTTTGATGTCCTTATTAAGATCTACGGAATGAGTGAAGCAAGGAATGGGGATAACAAATTGGATATTTTCAAGGACTGTTTTTGAAATATTAGGAGAATTAATATATTTTAGGAAAAGAGGAAATATTTTTAGGCGCATAATATGAATATGGGAAATAATAACTTCAGAAGGATATAAAAGGAGTTGCTTATGAATTCCGTAGTCTTTTAATTGAATAAGTGCATGCTTGTCCGTGCAATTTTTAGTTAATAAATATTCGACACAGACCGAACATTTACATTTTTTAAATATTTTATTTAAAATAACCCCAGATAAATAAGCGCTATTGTTTGTCTGTAGCAACTTTTTGACGTTATATTCTGATAAATTAAATGACGGCGAGCTGATGGATTCTGTAAAAGGAGAAGATACAGGGCAATCTGGAAGAGATACAGAGGAAGAATCTACAAGAGAAGAAGAAGTTCCAGAAGTAGAAGGTGCAGAAGTAGAAGGTACAGAAGTAGGAAGAGGTTGAAGGGAAGAAGGTATAGGTATTACAGAAGTAGACGTAGGAATTTCTAAAGGTAATGACAGGATGTATTTTAGGTTTAATAATAAATCTGCTCCATCTTGTTCACAATTTGAACCTTCAATATTTCGCACTGAATTGTTAACAATTGCAGTGGAATATGCAGAAACAAATTGTGAACAAGATGGATTAGGATTCAATCCTCCCAAACTACGTACAACACTAAAAAAGTTTTCCAAGGGATCTTGATTCAAACATCTTGTTGAAATATATTTGAAATCAAGATCTCTCAGACGACTCCATAGTCGTTGTACGTTGCGAATGGTTATTATAAAACCCAAAACACAGGGTGGTTGGGATACAGCTCGTCCGTCTTTAATAAATTTTAAATTACTTAATTTTATTTTTGCTTCAGCCCAAAAACTATGGTGTACGGAATTGTTGGATACGCGACTTGCTAAAAATTTTGAAGATTGATGTACCGAATTCAAGCTGTCAAAAAGATCATTCACAAAACGAACGAATTCAGCTGTACCCTCATACTGCTTTGATTTGCGATATAGTACAGCATGGTTATCAAGTAACGTCAATAATGAATAAACGGTTCTGCTAAAAATTTGGGCAGCTAATTTAACTTTCATTTTTTTCTTTCCTTCAGGATTGACATGATTTTTCGTAATCTTTCCAATTTTGCCTTCAGATTCAAAATCTGAAAGTTCACACAGTATTTTAATGTCCTGCCATTTCGCTACTTTACCATCAAATATAATATTTTTAGTGATAAAATTATTCCTCATACACTTTAATAAATGAGGAACGTCAAATAAGTGAATAATTTCAGTATCATTTACACTATAAATAAATTCTCCCGAGTGTTTACTGTCAGCGGATAAACTTTCAATGGCAGGACGATTGCTGGGTCCCATATCGCAAACCGAAGCCACAACTTTAAATTCGGTCATTTCGTGAATGGCCTTGATCACCTCAACGATGCATTGTTTTAAAGTATATGTTTTCGTGGCAGACTGTGCAAAATAAAAAGCAACTGGTTGCTTCCATCTTTTGCACAGGCCACGAATCAAAAATACCAAAACATGATCGGCAATCGTATACTTTTTTTCAGTGCCAAAATCTTCAAAACCTTCGACACAATCGCGATTTTTGTTCCAAGATAAACTTGGCCGTAACGACATTTCGTCCCACATTAAAACGCATAATTTATCTTTATTTTTCTTTTGTTTTGAAATATTATTTAAATATTGAAATAAATTTTTATTTATACCGGGAAGATACTTAATATTTCTTTGTGTCCGTTGCAACGTACGGGACGATGCCAAAAACGGAAATAAAGTTCGTAAATATTTGTAACATTTCGGGCTGTGTCGGTATATTGCCAAAAAAAGCGCTTTCTCTTCATCACTATATTCAGGAACTTTTTTTAATTTGTAGTTTCTTAACTGACAATTCAGAAATATTTTTAAAGCAGGCGGCAACTCACTGGCAAAATTTAACATTTTTTCTTTATCAGAAATATGCCTATTTCTGTGGCGAATCTTACAATTATATTTCGTCACCCGCAATAATTGTTCCGTTTTCTTATGAGATAAATAAATTCTTTTTTCCCGCAGAGTTAATTTACTTCTTCTGGAAACTCCTAATTTTTCTAGAGTTACAGTATCTATAAAAAATAAATATTAATTAGTTTCATAAAATATCAACATAGCTAAATGCATCAGTTAACTTTTTTTTTAAATATATAATTTTGAAAACTTAAATTACATAAGAAATGTTGAATTAATAATTCAATAATAAATTTAATATTATTAATTGATTTATATAAAATAAAAAATAGTATATTTTTTAACTGGCTCTATTTTCTATCGCGCCGACCTTAAAAGTACCGAAAAAAAATATATAAAAATATATATAAAAAATATACTATTTATTAATTTTATATAAATCAATTAATAATATTAAATTTATTATTGAATTATTAATTCAACATTCCTTATGTAATTTTCCGAAGAGTCAGTTACAATAAATAAGTTGTATTAAACAAATAAATTCAATATTAACTTCAACATGTTTTGTAAATACAGGTAGCTCAAATGAGCTACCTGTCTGAATATAGCAATTACAACCGTGTGAATTGACGTTAATAAAAATTATATTAATTAAAATTTAACAGAAATTAAAACCTAAAGCTTTTTTATTTTAAAATATTGAATTTAACAATACATCAAAAAATTAACTACTTAAATTTCAATTTTGTTTAGAATAATACTAATATTTAAAAAAAATTTGCATAACTTATACGAACCTAATTTTTTGGATTTTGTAATCTCCGAAATTGGAGTGACCCAATCTAAGGTTGTTGATTGTGACGGATCTGTAACATAAAATGAACATTAATTATCTATTAAACATTCATCAGTTGTTTTTTTTTAAATAGTTAATTACAGATATAATTCAAACAGTAATTCAAACAAATGAATTAAAACAGCCAAAAATAGTTTTAGTTCTGCACTTAAAAGTATATAAAAATAATTAATACCAATTTTACATGTTAAAAAAAAAAGTCTTCAATTTGAACAGACATATAGATGAACAAGAAACTTATTTAAGTCTGGTTCTTTATAATATATTTTTCGCACGCTCGGCACAAGAAATGTCTAAGATTTGAACACGGGCTACATATTAAATATAATTTTTCTGATAAAAATTTACTGAATAAAAATTTGCTAACAAATTGTAATCGTAAAGAACAAAAGTTAAAAAATAATAATTGTAAAACAATATTAAAAAGTAAATGTACTCAAAATTTATATTTCACATAAATCAAATTTTACTTTCTTTATGAAAAGTTTAATTTTGATAACGAATTGCTTCACTAACCTGATTTAGAGGTTCCTGGCATATCTGATGTTGCAGATGATTGCGAAGCCGATTGCCCGTACGTTTTCATATTTTTCTTTAGCAAATGTGTGTCCTCACATTTTAGTGGTGAACAATCTACACAAGAAAATATAATTATTATACACATAGCATTCTAAAATACTATTAAAAAAGTATAATTAGTAAAATAATTTGAAATACACAATTTAAGAATAAAAATCTTACGTACCATCACAAGGTTGTGATAAATATGCAGTACATGGTGATGCTGTTGCTGCTGAAGACAATGGAGGAGAATCTGTAATGCAAAAATTAAAGTTATATTATTTACCAAATATTAAAAAACAATATATATATATATATATATATATATATTTTATAACTAAAGCAACACTAACACTTTTTGGCATTTGGAACAGCATTTCTATTTAACAGTTTACTGGTAGCACTTTGATATTGCCATGTATCAAAATGAGCACTGCAAACGTGGCAATTTTTAAGTTCTGGATAGGTTTTATCCAGTAAATCGCACCTATTGATAGCACGAAGCCATTGTTCACGCATAATTTCACCCTGAGGTAATACATGAAAATGTACGCTCTCCGATCCATCACAGCCCGGATGAATACACGAAGGCTGAAACATTTAAAAACTATTTAATATTTTAAATCATATAAACATATATATTTAACTTACCATTTTTGCACGTGTTATGGCGCAGGAATGAAGGTAAAAAAATAAGTAAAAGGAATGAAAGGTAAAAAAAAATAAGTAAAAGAAAGGTAAGTCTTCAAAAAGACTGTTTGTGTACCAGAATACAATGAAACTGTACTAGGAAAGATATGGAAGAAAGTAAAAGGAAAAACAATGAAAAAGCAAAAAAATTGGAAAAGATGATGAATAATAACAATGAAAACACAAGCAGAAGAAACAACGTTTGAACTCAAAAGTAAAAACAAGAATGGCGTCATTCAAAGCGTCTGTCCGCTAGCACACGTGCTACGTCACGTGATTCTGCAATGTGGCGACATCTGCTGCATAAAAAAATAAATATTGCCAAAAAACTTATCTTAGGAGTTTATAGATAGCACCACTAAAGCTCAATATTCAAATTGGAATACCTATTGTCACCCCCCTGCTCACGACTGCCTCGTCTCCTCACCACGTAGCCTACTAGCCACCGCTAGCAGCGCCCTACATATATATATATATATATATATATATATATATATATATTAATTTATTCTAACGAAACTGAAGTTGAAGTTGTAACTAACTACGGTAAACTTGAGAAGTCCAATTGTGGTTGCTATGCTTTTCCTAGGAGGTAATTTTTAAATTTTGTAAAATTATCTTGATAAACAATACATTTATCGTTTTCCTAAGCACAGTGATCGGTGGGAATATTTAATTTATGATTTTCATTAAATTTACGGCAGTTAATACATCTCTTTACATCAGACTTGCAATCCTTTAAAAGATGATTATCTCCACATTTCGGGCAAGCAGGAATTGTTTTGGAGCAGGATTTTGAGTAATGATGAAATTCGCAACATCTATATCATCGTTTCATTTCAATACCATTGTACACGGAGCAGAAATCTATACCAATATATAATTTATTAGCATTTAATAGTTTATTATAGGTTGCAATATCTGTTTGAATAACGGCTTGAAAGATATCTTTATTATTTCTAAGCGGAGATATGTCAATGATTTCACGAATCGATTTGTTGAAAATGCATGAATTATTTCGACGAAGATATACTAAGAAGTCATCACTCGAATACTTTTGTGACAAACCAACAATACGGACTCGTGGATTCAGAGTAATCAGATGTTTTATATCATAGTTTTTACTCAGATTTTTATCAATCAATTGTTTCAACTTATTAGTCTTTGGATGAATTTTATTGAAAACATTTGGACATTCTAAACATTTTTCTTAAATTTTATTTGGAGATATTATTTTAACATAACAATTTTTTTATTTGACACTGCCATCTGCTTGCTGCTCCAATTGTTCACCAATTTTATAAATTTCAGGTTGAATTAAATAATCATTTTCAATCAAATACTTAAGTCGTGAATGTTCTGTTTTAAAATTTTGGAAAATATTATTAAAGCATTGAAAATTATTGGAAATTGAATTCCTATCTTTGTCTGTTTTATCATCCTTTTTCAAATTTTTTATTGACTGAAATAAGAGCTGATACATTTTCTATTACATACTGTATCTGTTTGCGAGTTAAAGTATTTTCATTGTGCAAGTTTGCAATAAAAAAATAAAGCGTTTTGTATTAAAATATTATCAAACGTGTAAGATTCAACTTTGTTATACGGTAAAAGTTCGTTACAATTAATCTTTGTACTAGTCGATGGTACTGAATGATAATTATAGTTTTTAAATTATTGAAAACTGGTATATTTCAGTTATATTTGTGTGAATATTATAATGTTTTCGCAATTAATTTAAAGACGTAAAATGTTTAAGGTGGTAATACTATTTTTGATATTTTTATTTTGTTTAGTGTGATCATTATGTTTTTCTATTTCATTCTGACACATACTTACTTGTGTGTTGTATTCTTGAAGTTTGTTTCCTATATTCTTGTGTAGGTTGTATTTTTCTGGGTGGTTATTTGTTTGTGATTCTATATTAATGGCGATTTTTGATAGATCTGGATATCTAGGTTTTGGTGCATATTTGTGTCCGATTTGTAGTAGGTCATGTTCAGGTTGCTTAAGTGTTGTTGTAGTGAAGTTATGGTACCTTGGTGGGAAAGTATGTGGTGTTGTGGTGATGTCCATCTTGTGAGGTCTTTTTGTTTCTTCTTCATTCGGATCGATGTTATTATGTTTTTCTTGTTCTTTTTTAGATTTATTTTGTGCTAAAAGTTTTTGTAGTTTGAATTTTCTTTTTAAGTCGTCTTTTTTGTTGTCTATTTTTACTGTTTCTTCAAGTTGTTCGATTAGTATTTCATATTCTATTGTATGAAGGTATTGCAACAGGTGTCTATGTAGAAATTTCAACTTCATGTCGATGAAGCATGATTTTTGATGTTGAAGTTTTATTTCTTTATTTAGCATACTACGTTGTATTTTATATTTAAATTGAATATTATATTTGCTCGGTAATTTTATTTGTAATAAATAATTTGTAATTATAAATAATTGTAATAATAAACTATTAAATTAAACTTGTTATTTATTTCTTATAAAACATAAAATATAAAAAGCAATATAAGTCTACTGTAGTTACATTTTCATTTCATGTTCTTTGGCCATTATTTGTAGTCTCTCTTTATTTTCTCTATCTACAATTGCCAAAGTCTTTTCATGTGCCTCATGCATATGTCCGCAGTTTTAATTGATGCTATTTTAGAAGACTAATTTTATTAAATTAAATCATCAGTTAAATAAACTTATTAGTTTATTTTCATTTAGATTTTATTCTACTACAAATAAAAACATAAAAATGTTACAGGTAACAGGTACGTCGGTTTATGGGTTCACGATAACAAGAACCAATTAACATTAATTTAGAGACTCGATTAATAACTCTTTATTTAAAAATTAAAAAACAATCTTTGATGGTAGCCTTATATCATTAATTAACGTATTATCTTCGGCAAAGAATGAACAGCTTTTATTGAAAAGGGCGTTTTCTTTGGTAGTTTCTTCTTTTTCATCTTCTTCGGTGTATGTTTCTTCTAAACAAACGTCTTTGTTTTCCCGCCAATTTTTTACTATGGAATTCAAGATATCGATTTTTTTAATGAAATTGATTCCTTTTTTTCATCATCAAAATTACTTTAATATCGTTCATAGTGTTGCTTAAATATCGGCGTCTCTTGTTTAACATTTGAGAATCCTTCAACTTCATAGTCTTCATGCTTTCAGAAAGCCGTGATATACTCTGATCAAATGACTCATTAACACTCATTTGAGTAACAACAAAACGAGTTTTTTCTTGCCAGTACCACTTTATTTGTTTTAATGTAGTCAATCTACATTCGAATTTACTTGTCGAAGATAGACTTCCAATGTTGACTCATTTGATACGATCACCATTTTTTTCTCGTTCGTTCATAGCAACAGAATTTGATCCTACTGCAATACTAATTTTAGTTTTTAATTTCTCTGTTTCAAGTGACTGAACTGTTTGTGCGCGAAATGCTCTGTAGTGTTGTTTATAATATTTTCTAGTCCAACGATTCCAGCACAAATCTTCCGAGTACAGTGATTCTCCCACGTGTTCTCTTAATGCAAAAATATGCTTGCACTTTTCGATAATTTTTGGCGCACAACACCTGGTTTGTACATCTGGAAAGGCATTTATGATTAAAAATTTAAAAAACTATGTAATATTAGATTACTTTTTTAAAACAAGAATTTAAACAAAATAACTCAAAGTAAGTTGATAAAAAAATTGAATGTAATATGTTAAGTAAATACGCAACATATAATAAAGTTTTTACAACATATTATTTTTTTAGTAATGAAACAAATATAGTTTTATAACATTCAAATTTTAGAGAGACATGTTTTATAATGCATTTTCTACACAAACTTAAAAATAGAAAATCCAAAATTAGTGTAAATTTTTTTATTTATTTTTTTCCATTTATTAACAGTTACATGGTTTTATTAAATTTAATTGCTATCTGGTTTTGATGTGTTTGGAAAATAAACGATCATTTTGAAGTAGGATTGAAACACACTTTATTGAAAATAACTCTGATTTTACATATTCAAAACAAAAAATAAATAAAAAGTAAAGTTGTCATTACACAAAATATAAGAAAATTCTTAATTTTAAAAATTAAACAAACAAGTAATCAAAATTAAGCATTTCTTTTAGTTTAAAAAATTAAATAAAGCAACAGAACAAAATAAAACATTATTAATAAATTAAAAATATGTCTTTAGTACGGCAAATTGTCGTAGAAATCATGAACATCTGCAGGCAATACCATTTTGAGGGCTTGTAGATGTAGATACTTTTCTTGTTTAATTTTCAAACGGCTTTGGTATAATCTAGGAATTTCAATATTTCCAATTTTTTTAAGTCTTTGTGGCAGAATTTTCCACTCATCTCTGTAATATATTTTATTCTCTATCCCTTTATTCGGAGTATATTTCAAGCATCTTAAATGTGTAACATGAGGATCAGTTTTCTTATGGCTTGGTCTTATGGATTCATAATATCGGATACTAGAAAAATTCAAGAAATAGTCATGTGTTAAAAACTCCACGTTGTAAGGTTGCTTTGGTCTAGTTTTTTACAGACATCCACATAGTCAGATGGAAGTTTTATATCCTTATTCTTTGATTTGCGCTCTATTAAGCTATGGGCACTATCCACTTCCATCTGACTATGCCCCTTTTCTAAGTATTTTTGTATAATTCCTACATTATTTTCACAGGCAAAATGGTGCATTAGAGAGAGTGGTATTGCGATTTTGATATGTGCAACCATCGCTGTATAGTATACAAGTTTTTGTATTGGGATGTTTTTCTAAATAGGCGGCCAGAGCTTTAGTAATAATGGTGCAGAAAACACTAGCTTCCAATCCACCCTCGGCCTCGTACCATAGATAACACCAAACATCCTTTGTTTTTAAATTGAACATAGTAAAATTATGCACGCACAATTTGGTTTTAAAGTATGTATATAGCAGATGCTTGCAATATTGGAGCCAGTTTTACTGCCTCGACATCCATAGTAAATACGGCAGTGTCTTCTTGGGTTAATGCTATGTCTTTATCGTTTTGTTTTTCTTCTCGAGCCTCCGTTTTCCTCCTTATGTGCTCTTCAAATATTTCGTCTGAAATGTTTTTAGTTTTGTGACCAATGCAGGTGTCACATTGATCTTTCTTAGGTTGGTGAATAGCAATATTAAGAGTTTTCATTTCTTTTTAAAAATAACTTGAAGATAGTGCAGTCATATTATTTTGTCCACAATACTCCTGGTAGGTTCTGCATACGTCAGCTTTAGTTTGAAAAAGTGGTTCCAAATACAGTTTTTTTGTTGAAGCCCGGCAATAGTGGGATTCCAACTTGGGCAAGTTGTTCAAAAACTGTTGCATAGAAAAGATGTTTTGTCTTTTTTCATCGCTGATCCGTTTTCTTAGGGGCACTGTTACGTCCTTACTGTCGCTAAAGCCTTTGTTGATTGAAATATCTACCCATCCATTCATTAATATTGAAAGTGTTTAAATACATTTTTTACAAACCCGAAGTAATGTATCGTTTTTCTTTAAGTAGTATTGAAGTGTAAACAACCTTCGAGAATTATTACCGTAAGGTCGTGCCGTATTTTTTAATAAAACAGTTGACGATTATTTTCTTCAGTATCTATAGATATATTACAAAAAAAATTAACTAATATATATTATATCTCTGGTGCACGGGCAAAAGAGTATAAGTCAAAAAACTGTATTTCGCAGAAAGTAGGTATGAGTGTTTACCGTAATTTGTAAGATCATTGTTAATACTAAAAATAAAATAATCAATGATTATGTTTTATAAAAAGGCATAAGAAAGAACATACACCAAAATTTTCAAAAAATATGTATTTTCGCAAAAAATAATTGACTTATACTATTTGGATTTTAGGAATGTACATTTAAGAAATGACATACTATTAACTAACAAAGAACAAGAGAACTGATATACTGAAAATATTAAAAATAACTTCTTTTTGATTGCTTAACTGTCGTCATCAAATTCTACAACATCCGGATAGTTACTTTGTACATCGTCAGATGTTTTGAGTGCTTCGTAAAACTTTTTGAAAACGGGATTTATGAGAGGCATAAGTTCTAATAAATTATTCTTTTTTTCGAGAGCTATTATAGGAGGAGTACTAGTGTAACATTTTCTAGGTTGAAAAATTACGTTTGGTTTTCCCCGTCTGTGAAGACTCAAGCTTTTGAAAGGATGTTCATCTTTCAAATTTGTTTTGAAATATAAAGTAGCAGTTTCTTTTGTGAATCTTAGCCATCTTGTATCATGCCATTTAAATGGAGAACCATCCGTATCTTTTTTGCTCAAAAGAAGCGGACCTTTGTAAAGGAAAGTAAAATCAAGAAACATGTCATGAGTTAACTCCTTTACCACAAATTTCCGTTTTTTGCCAACAGTACGAACCAATTGATACCAATCATGGGGATGCTCTATTGGCATCGAAAGCTCTTTTTTTGCTTTTCAATTAATGAGTGGTCCACGTCGCATTCCATGTGACTGTGTCCACTTACCAGAAATGTATGGTAAATGTATTCAATATTCTGGTTTTGCTGCATAAGATATAAAAACATTGCCGCAACATGAGAGTTTTTATTTTGTCCTCCACAAGTGTCAGAATACAAAACAATTCTTTTAATGTCAGGAGGTAAATTTACTAAATGCAGGAATAAGCACGTGGCAATTTGGTTTGCACCACAACCACCTTCGGCTTGATGCCACATAAAAGAAGTTACTTCGCCGGTGCCTAGATCATGAACTGTTAGATTATAAGTCCATAGTTGCCTTTTGTAGAAGGAAACAGACGAATTTACAAAGGGAGCTGGCAAACACTGTTGCAAGTCAAATGTAAGACATTTTATAGATGGATCTTCCATTGCCAAATTTTTATCGGACTTCTTTTTAAGGTAAGCTACATCTGCTTCTTGGTGATGCATATTTTTCTCTTCTTCTATTTGTTTCTTTTTTTCTTCATTCTCACACACTTTTAATTTCATATGTAGAACATCACATTTATGACATGTGTCTACTTTTGGTTGTTTGAACGCTAATTTCATGTTGTGGAATTCTCTTTCATATATTTTTCTGGATACTATTTTGTCTCTACCTTCACAGTATAGCTTGTACATAATTGTCAAATTTAGATGAGGAGCCAGATATCTCTTATTATTGCGATTCATAAGCTGGAAAAGAGTTTATGTGATTTCTTACATCTTCTATGATTTGACGTGTATGTTTATTAGATGGTGAATGACGGCCTCTTCTATCGTAACAAACATTTGGGTTTCCCCTAGAGTCTTCATAAAACAAGTTCGACAAACCCGTTGTCTTTGACCATTTATTTTGAAATGGAATTCATGTGTTACTTCACGTTAATTTTTCTTAGGCAAATTATTAGAGCGTATTCTTTTTCTTTTAGGTTCTCGTGTCTCTGTCAAACTACCTACAAAATTGACATGTTTGTTACGAGTTCCCAAAGACCAATATTCTTTAAACATATCTTCTTGAATTTGCTCTGGAATTCTATCTGCACATTTCATTTTACATGGCAATAAATTTGTCCTTTCTTTTGCCTTTTTATAATACCCTTAACAGTTTTATATTCTTGTCCTGTATTTCTTTTTGTTTTACGTTCACGTCTTTTCTTTCATGTATATTCACTATCAAAGTTCTTTTTTTTTTGAAACTTTATCGTCTGTTCTTTTATTGCATGTAACATTTGAAGTGATCAGGTTAACAGTTTCATCAGTAGACGAAATTTGTTAAGCAGTATCTGGTTAGAAGTTTCTGTCTTTATCGCTGTGATCAACTTCACTATGATGATCAGAACATTCTTCAATTTCAATTCCACTATAATCAATTAAACAATCTGCATGTTTATCTCTAGGAGTAGAATTAAGTTCTGCATTTACTACTTTGTCGACTATTTCATTATTCCGCGGAATTGATTCCCTATCTTGATCCTCTAGATTATCTAAAAATTTTCTGATAAAAAAAATTGCAAAAAATAACGTTCATAAACTTACCAAAATTACGGTTATTCACTACTTCCGAAACCACCTCTTCATTTCGTACTGCTGAATTAAAATCCATAACATTTTCTAAAAATTTAAAATCAAATAAATATCGAGAACAAACACCTAACAAGTATTTGAAGACTTACCTAATTGAAAATAGTTGGGCTCATTTACTGCTTCCCTGATTAAATCTGTATTCTGACTTTTTGATTCATTTTCAACTTTATTATCTAAAAATATCAACACAAAAAAAACATAATGGCAAGTGATATAAAAATGAAAACGATTAAAACATACCACGAAGAGAAGAACACATCTTTAAAATAACTTTGGTTCTTGCGGAAGCCATAGGTGTCCACGAGAATGTGTAAAAACACATGAAAACGCTTAGAAACAACATTCACAGACGTCACTTACAAACTTTTAGGTTATGTTGCTACGTGTAAAATAGTATAAATGAACTCTTGGAAATTTAATGCGGTGATTCTAACAATAAAAGTATACAAATACTATTAGAACCAATTTTTAAAATCTCTGGTAAAAACAGTACAATTCGATTTATACTCTATTGCTCGCTAGTGAATAATACATTTAAACATAGACTTAAACGATCACATAAATGACGTTCAAAACAAGCAAGCTTTACTTACACTGTTATAACCACACTAAAGGTAGTGAATTATTGAACCTAGTAACACACTTTGCTTGTTTTGACCAAAAATTGACTTATACTCTTTTGCCCACGCACCAGAGATATATTTATAGCGTAAATTGTTGGTTCCAGACTTGAATTAATACAATTTGATTTCAATTAATATTGGTGTATTAATAGCAAATAATTTTTAGTCAGACATTTAGGAAGAATCATTTTCAAGCACTGAACTGGGTAAAAATATACTATAGTATCTATACTGTTTAAAACAACCTAACCTAACCTGCAATTCACTTCTCAACTTGATACATTTCTTTTATTCCCTCAATAAATTTCCCCATTAAACAATCTGCGTCTTTATTCCTCCGTCTCCATAAATATTCGTGTAGATAAGAGTCGAAATGATTTTTACAGTGGTTGGTGCCTCGTCCCGAAGATCTTTTAACGGCAGACCAGGTCCCTTCAATACTGTTGGTATGGGCACCGGTCTCCGGATTCTTAAATTGAACTGAACTGCTTGGCGGCAACCGTACGGATCGCTTTCCGCTAACTTTCTTGCGAACAGACCTATTTCTAATTTCCGTGTAAAAATTTATTTTCTTTTACTTTTTCAACATGGTTAATTCTTTGATTCATATCCGACTGTTGCACATTGTTTGAAGTATTTGACAGATTAAAAATTGGTAGTTTAAAATATTCAGAGAGATCATCTTGCATTGGCAAATCTTGATTATAAGTTGATACTTCTTCATACTTCATTTTCTTTCCGGTACCAGCCTGCGGCTCAATTCGTCTTTTCGAACCAGAAGCAGGTCTATTTTCTGGAGCAATTTCAATAACTGTTTCCTGAGGATTGACTGCTTGTAATTGAATTTGTTTCCGTGAAGCATAAGTGCCAGCTGGTTATTTTTGATTATGGCGAACCATCTTTAACAATAACATAATAACATACGAAAATTAAAATATTAGCTACATAACATAAAAATGATTATAAAAATTAAATATATGACTATAAACTTACCATTTTCTAGTCTGGAACAAGCACAATTAGTAAACAATTGAGTCGCTGGGTGCAATAACGACTTAAGGGCACTTAGGTCGTACACATCCGTGTCTATTCAATCATCAAAACTCCGAGTGATTTCTGATATCCATTTCTATTTTATATCCATATTTTCATTTGTGAAAACTTTCAACTACGGGCGCTTAATTAGTCAGTTTGTATTTAAAATAGAAGATATAATTAATTTTGTTAATTTAGATCTTACGGACGATCGGTTGCCAATGTTTATTTGAGTTTGTTGGGCAGAATATCTACCTCTAATGTTTATGTATTTTTTCGAATTTTTTTAAATTAATTGACTTTCGTGAAAATCTTCTAATATTGATTCAATACGGGGATGTGGTGGTAAATAATTATCAATTTTATTAATAAAATTAGGATTTAATTTAGTACGAGTCATTTTGGAATTTTGCTTTAATTTGACGTATGATTTCAAAATAATTTCAAAACGTATGAATATATGTTGATATGGTTACCATAGCTACAGTTCATTGTTTACTTTCATTTATTTAAAACTATGTACAAAATATTTTCCATTTTGTCTTTTGTTGATTAGCACGAGTGCTACATAAAGCACATCTTCTTGAATTTCCATATTCCGGCATATGTTGTGCTTGATCCCAGCGTGTTTCTAGCGCAATGTTGGGTTTATATTTGCTCGCCGAACATTCCCCGAAAGGTTTTCCCCGTCTTGGAGTACTTGTACCAGCACCAACTAAGCCTGATACAATAGTCAAACGAAATGTTTTTAAATCATAATCTATGCACTTACTTTCGTGGGGTGACGACTTTCTCTAGAAATGATAAGTTTTTATAAAGGTACCATTTTTTATCGGAAGTGGCTCCAGAACCACTTCGGAACTTTTGTTGATATTTATTTTTTTCTCTTCCGTATTTTTGCCGGTAGCTTTTAAATTTAATTTCAGCATGCTCCCCTGTAATCCATTTAAAACAAAGAATATGAGACATGCATACATCTAAATAGTTTAATAAAAATATGGTCGATTTTAACTACGACTAAACAAATAATCGAATTACTGGTCGTGTAATACCAGCAATTATGTTTTGTAAATATTAATAGTTTGGAATTTGGTTATATATTAGTTAGTGTCAAAAAAAAATACAAATCGGAAATAAAAATTAGTATACATAATAAATATATAAAGAAAATAATCAATTTTTACCTGTCATATTAAATTTTCTTCCAATGTTATTCCATATATTTCTTTTGTAGTCCACGTTTTTAAACATTAAATCCTGTTTATTGTATAAAACGGGATTATTTTGAACTTCTATAATAAAGTCTTCTGAAGACATTTTATTGAAAACAGAAATAAAACAATAATAAAAAAAGAATTAAATAAACACGCTACTGCCAAACAAGTGCTAAACAATTTGGTTAATATACGTATACTGCGCATGACATTCAATGTAATGCCAACTTGAAATGTTGCTATGAATGGGTCTAATTTTTCTGTGAAATCTTATGCAAAGTCACGTGTTCTTGTGTAAATTTGTGTGCGTTTTTTTGTGTATTTCTATGTAAAACTAAAACCAAAACCGGCGCTGTGAATGAGACTTAAAAGTATATGTTCTGCTGTCTCTATCTCTCCGCAGTCACATTTATTTTTGTCTATTATGTTTAATTGTGATAGTCTGCTTTTAAAGTTTCCATGGTTTGTCATATATTGTGTAAGTATATGGTCTGTGTTGAACCATTTGTTGCTGATTCTTGTTCGGCGTTTTGTCCAATCGGCGTTATGTCCAGACACTTTTTTTTAAAACTGATTTTTTTAAAATTTTGCACAGAGCCATAATTTCATATTCTCAGCAACTTTTGTCAAGAACATTATGCCGTATTATTGACAGAAAAGGTCGTTTACCTGAATATTAAATAGTTTTTTACATTTTTCATGGCCGCCTTGATTTTTAAAAAACTAAAAATATGCTTAAAATTGTTTTCAGACAAAGCAGGGCGGAATCCCAAAACATGAAATTGAAATTCTTAATTTTTTTGCCGATTACACCTATAGTGAACTCAATCCGGGGACACACTGTATATAGCTGCATTTAAAATGGTTGGAACATATTGCTTCGGTAAAGATCCCTTGTATTTTTTCTTCCAATCCAGCAATACTTTTCTCCAACTCTTTTTCAGCGACCCAAATACAGCCACATTAAGTGGCTATGTCAGGTGTGTCGAATTTGGAGGCAATAAAGAAAACTTTATGTTGTTTTCTTCACATAATTCAATAACTCTATATGACAGATGACTACATAAGTTATCTCCAATAATTACCCTTGATGCCGGTTGTTTCTTCAAAAATGGGAGAGCAATTGAAACAAACCACTCTTCGAATAGTGGCTGATCAAACCAACCGCTCGCATTTCTTCCATAACGACCACCTTTTGGACCATTCTCTAACCAAGTATCATGTAGATGCTCGCTTTTATAAACGATAACTGGAGGCAGCAGTTTACCATGCCTACTTGCAGCAAACATCACGGATGTGTATGTTTTCATTGAGTCGATTATACGTTCCGGATGTCGTGTTTTTCTCCGTTTTTTTTCAGACCAGGATCATCCACGAAACATGTTTCGTCATAGTAGATGATGGAAACTGGCTCAACGTTTTGTAACACCTTTCGAAGATTATCAAAAAAAAAACATTAATTGTTTCAGAAGATACTGCAGCCCGCGATCGTTTAATATTTTTTCAAAGCCTCTCGGTAAGAAGTCCTCTATGTTTCGAATAAAATAGGTTCACCCAATCAACACCGGGCAAATTGTTTTTAAATTTTTTCACCTTTATACCTTTTCTATCACTTAACTACTTATCGAATGTCTATTTTTTTCCAATGGATATCCCCATTCTCCACTCAGTGTAATTAATTCCACCAGTCTATTTTCCTCACGTTCTTGCAAGACAGTTTGCCCACCTTGTTTATTTTGACGTTTCCGAGCATGTCGTTGGAGGGTAGACCTTGGTATATTAAACACACGTTCTGCTTCCCGAAGAGTTATCTAGTTCCTTTTTAACTGTTCTAATGCAGTTTCGAGTGTTACTGGGTCATAATTTTGGTAAATCTTGCTACCAAGCCTTTTTTATACTTTCGTACCATTGTCCCGATAAGCCCCTGAAAGTGCACAAAAAGTTATAAAAAATCACTGAAAAAAAAACTACACAAAATAATGATGTCAAATTAGATCTAAGCTCAAAGCAATACACATGGGTATTCTATGTTAATCTACCAATACTGAAATTCAACCATAAATACCTTTTTCCAGAGAAGTTTTGCAGCTTATAATTGAGCTCGTAATAATTTAACTATAATCGAAGCATTCCCACAACCTGCGGTTTGAAATTTGCTACCGGCTTCACACGTGCTTTTGATCACTGCTGTATTTACTTGCGATTGCCTATATTACGCATCCCAAATACATCACATACGGTGAAGAAAACCGCTAATTTTGAAGTGAAGGTCAATTTGTCCCGATTGACCCTGCAGTCCCGATTCACCCCGTTTGACATAATCGACATACGAAAAACAATAATGAATCTATAACAAATAAATCAATGAATTGATTGATAATAATTTAGCAAATAAGATCATGATCGTTCCAACGATGATAATAATAATAATTATAAATGATTCATTACACGAATATCGACAATAAAATGTTGGATAAAACAAAAAATAAAAACAAACCTTTAAACGACGACATCACCACTTAACATTCACCATCACAACACCAAAAGATCAAATCGAAATAATCAGTCAATAACAGTTCACTTCGAGTTGTACACGCGCTCGCTGCTCTAAGCACGACCAGCAAATGATCAACTGCCCAATAAAATACAAAGATATTCGCTGAAGATGTCCCACTTCCCCCACAAAAACGGTTATTTTTTGCTTAAGATGTAGGGATTGGTCTACCCTTTTCAATTTTTCAGATGATTGCAATAATAATCACGATGTCCTTTTGATTGTTACTAGTACTGATAGATTACATTGTAGCAAAATCGTAATAAATAAATATGTAAAAAAAAATGTTTTTTGATTTACTTTATAAATTATTATTTGCCGTAGACTTCGATAAGGAGACGGAATTGGTAGTTAGCAGCAACACGGATAACAGCACTAGCAGTTGGACCACCGCTGCTGCTGACACTTTCTACCCAAGCAAGTTGTCTGCCAAGATTCAAGAATCGCATATGTGTTATTGATCTGCCGGGAAAGTTGGCATTCCAGTTGAAGGCTTGTTCAACGGAAGCGATTGGGTTAATTTGGATCTGCACACAAATTAAAATAATTAATGTTGAAAATTAGAGGTTAGTTCAGGAAATTCTTCATAGATAGAATAAGTTGTACTGTTTGTATGTAAAAAATTTTACATTTGGGACAGTAAAATATATATTAGAAATATGTTGTAGATGAAGTAAGTAATATTATTTGTGTTTAACATTTTATAATAAAATAAATAGTTATTTGTTTATTAATTATTAATGTTAATAAATTCCGAATGTGTAAGTTTCTTTTAGTTTCGGAATTGCTTCATAGATGGTAAAAGTAGTACTGTTTATATCGTTTATATACAAAATTCTTTTAAAAACTTCATTAACTCTAGATGGAAAATTTTATACTTTCAATTTGTAAACAATAAATTAATAATTATAGTTTTATTATATATATATATAAATTAATTCAGAACTAAAGAAGCCAATATTAATATATAATTTAATTAATTAATTAATAAAAATTTGTCATAAAAAAGTTCGGTTATAAGTATGGCGATATTTTGAAGGCCCAATAAAGTACAAAGATATTCGCTGAAGATGTCCCACTTCCCCCACAAAAACGGTTATTTTTTGCTTAAGATGTAGGGATTGGTCTACCCTTTTCAATTTTTCAGATGATTGCAATAATAATCACGATGTCCTTTTGATTGTTACTAGTACTGATAGATTACATTGTAACAAAATCGTAATAAATAAATATGTAAAAAAAAAATGTTTTTTGATTTACTTTATAAATTTTATCGAAAAATTGTACCACTCAACTTTTGAGTTAAGTACGACTACAGTATAATTAAACACGATGTTTTACTTATTGTTACAATTACTGATACAATTAATTTTTTTCCATAATAAATAACTAAAATTATACGAACAAATAAATGTATATATGCAAATAAAATGTAAAATTATGTTTTTCTTAAAATTTTATAAATTTTTTAGATCTACCTGATAAATCATAAAATATTATTATTAGATATTTTTACTTGATATGATTTTGGCATGTAATATAAATGCAACATAGCCCAAGTAAAGTTCTGTTAATTAAGTAATATTTTAAAAAGTTAAAGTTAAAATTATTTTAAAATTATTTATTACGCAAGAACATGTAGGAATTGATCTGTCCTTTCCAATTTTTCAGATGATTTCAATAATAATCACGATGTCCCTTTGATTGTTACTATAGTACTGATAGATTACATTGTAACAAAATCGTAATAAATAATTCGCTCAATTCGTGTAAATCATTCAGATAAATCTACTATTGCTAAACATGCTTTAGAATATCTTCATGATGTAAAATTTGAAGATACAATAATAATTGCTAGACAAATCAATATTAGCAGTAGATTAATAAGAGAAGTAATAGAGATTTATATAGAAAAGAATATCATGAATTACTGTGAAAGCATTGAGTTAAATAAAATTTGGCTTCCATTAATTAAAAAATCTATAATTCTTGTGATCTAGGTACTTCTCATATGTTATCTAGTAACTTGTTGCTATGTACTGTTATTTACTTTGGTACCCCGACATAAGCGCTCGCGACACAAGCGCCCCGACATAAGCGGCCCGACATAAGCGCTACCGACAATTGCGCCACAGACAATATAATCTAATTTTCCTATCATACACGGAAAAAAGTGTAGTTAGATACTATAATTTTGGTAAGAAGCTACTACAAATATAGTTACTATAGTGACACCTTTAAGGCGTAGTAATCAGTTGCTATGCTATATGGTTACTTAATTGTTGTTGCAGTTACTATTAGGTATAGTATAACAAATTTATTTTATCATACTACATATAATTATAAAATATAGTGATTTTTTGATATTATTGTAATATTTACTATATATATATACAGGATTTTTAGAAAAATGTAATAGGTACATATAAAAAATAAAAATTATGTTTTTGAAAAAAAAAAATTATTTTACCAACAAAAATAACATTTACTTTTAACAAAAGATATAAAATAAATATAAATTTATATGATAATTTATAAAATACATATAATTAATTTACTACATAGGATTTCTAACAATCACATATTGTTTATTAGATTTATGAATAAATGTACATGGAAGAACAGAAAATAAATTATTTTTATTGATAAGTTCATATTGAAATTGTTTATATACTTTATAAGCTTGAATGTGCTCATTAAATCCTTCTGTCAGCATACAAAGAAAATAAATATGATTACTTATTAAAAATAATACTTATATTATCTAAGTATACCTGTTATTATATACGAATCAGAAGAAAATGAACTACTTGTATGTGAATACAATCAGGGCCGTTCCCAGATGTACAGCCGCCTGCGTGCTGAGAAATTTTTCGCCGCCCCCCACCCTCACATTGACAATGGGAAAAAAAATTTAAACCAGTATACATAAGTGCTTTATTCAAATGTATAACGAGAAATTCAGAATACAATAAATTTTTTGTATTAACGTATTTTATAAACATATATCGCATTCGCAATTCCTAATAAAAATTTTTAGAGTGACGCTTTACGAGCTTTTTTCGCAGCAAACTCGTCTATGACTTTAACAAAATTAATTTTCTCAGACATTTCGTGCTCTATTGATAAAAGAGCTAAATCAGACAAGCGCTCCTGTGTCATGGTTGACCTTAAATAATTTTGTACAGTTTTGAGTTTGGAAAATGATCTTTTTCCACTTGCAACTGTTACTGGCAATGTCAAATACAATCTAATTATCAATCTATTGCCAAATTAGGATACAAGTGAACCAAATCGTTACAAATAATTTTTTCCAATATATCCTTACATTTATACACCTCAGAATTAAATAATGCCTTGAACGATAAACATTCAGCATATAGCTCTATTCCATCTATCTTTTGAAATTGATATTCCATCATTAACTTGCAATGCAATATCTAAATCAGAGCAATGCTTCTTAATATCATCGTCGTTCAAATCGAACAAGTCATTCAAAAAAGAAAAGATATCGCTGCATTTCTGTAGTTGGTCGAATCTTTCTGAGAGCGCTTCTTTTGCTGTATCCAATATAGAAAAATAGAAATCAACTTTGAATTTGTATGTTGCATCGACTATTTGATCATCTTGATCTTGTCCTTCGTAATTGAAAAGTCTTTTTTTGGTTCGTTTCCTTGGCACTGGAAATTCTGGTTCAATTTCATGCTCAGCTGCAAACATGGTTGCTTCGTCAATGAATCTCTTAAATTTGTCATCAGTTCTACATTCATTAATAAATTTATTTAAATTGTTGAAAGCATTAATTGATTCTGTTACACAAATATCACTCTTTTGCAGCATCTTGCTAACCACATTAATTTTAGATAACAATTCTTGCCAGATCAATAATGAGCAAACAAACTTAAAATCATTAATTTTATCATACAATATGTTAGCCATATGCTTCGTTTTCAAATCGCGAGGCTCGTCGTTGAACATATCGATGCAAATTGAAATCTCACGCGTGTCACATAAAGGTTTAAGTGTTAATTGTGGCACTTTGCTTTTCAAAATATGCCACCTGTATGTTGACGATGAAAAGAACACATATAGTTCCTGAATCAAATCGAAAAAATTTATGGTTTCTAATGTTATTTTTGCTGCATCATTTACTACTAAGTTCAACGAATGCGCTGCACAGGGAACAAAGAAAGCTCTTGGATTGACGGTTAAAATCCTTTGTTGAAGGCCTATTCGCTTTCCTCGCATGTTTGAGCCATTATCATATCCTTGGCCTCGCATGTTTTTCAAGTCCAGATCAAACTCTGGCAAAAGTCTATCGCACAGGAATGTATATAAGCCTTCACCTGTTGTATCCTCTATTGGAAAGAAACCCAAGAAGAATTCTTTCACTTTCGGGGTGGTAGTGCAATCTGTTACTCGTACAATAAAAGTTATTTGAATGACGTGGCCAACATCTGGCGTTGTATCTAATATAATTGAATAGTATTTGGCGTTTCGTATAGTTTTTATTATAGTTCTCTTGATTTCTGAGGCAAGCAAATGAATGATTTCATTTTGAAAATGTACTCCTAGATAATGAGGTACATTAGATTTTTTAGTTGCTATCTGAGATTTCTGAATATTTTGAACATGTTCCATCATCACTGGATCAAACTTACTTATCATCTCTACAGCTTTAAGAAAATTGCCGTTATGCTGTGTGAACAATGTATTTTCTGTGCCACGAAAACCAAGACATTGAACTGCAAGATATTGTATAATTGCTATCAAACGTCCTATAATATCGCGCCACCGTTTTTTCTCTAATTGATCAACACGTTGATTCGCATCATCGATTGTCGTATTCGTATTTAATCTATTTTTTAATTGTGACCATTTATTGCTATTTCTAATATGATCTGAGCTTTGTTCATGTCTCAAAACGTTGATAGCCAAGTGTCGCCAATCATTGAATCCTGTACTAGTTAACTGTATTTGTTGCTTTCCAAAAATTTTACAGGGAAAGCAAAATACTCTGTCGAGTTTCACAGAATACACCAACCATAGTCGTTTTATTTTCTCACCATTTAATAAAACGCGTATATACTGGTTCGAACAGAATCTTCGACCAAATTCGTCAACAGGAAAGTTCATTTCGATTTGGATTGGCCCCTTTTCAACCAACATTTGGATGTTAGAATTCGATAGTAAACGAGGCCACGTTCCAGCGTCCGCGGAATCGAAATCGCTGCACTCCGCAATGTCCTCGGAAACTTCTGGCACGTCATTTTCGTTTTCCGAAGAGGAACTTTTTTCTTTGTCGTTTATCGTCTTAGCGTCTTGCTCTGGTTGTCTGTTGCTGGTTCGGCCGAAGATGATGTAGAGGGCGTCACTGTATTTTTTTGAGCTATTATAAATTTATCCAAGGCTCCTCTCAATTCTTCTCTTTCGCCAGTCTTTTTCTTCTTCTTTTGATTTCGATAGAATGCACCAGACAATCGCTTTGTCTTTCTCTCAGACATTTTGTTACTGTAATAATAAAATAAAGTTATAACATAGTAGTTTTTTCAAATCAATATAAAATATTTTTTAACAAACTATTCATCATTCTATATTTCCATGAATTTATTTAACAATTTTACATTGTTCAATGTAACTAATATAATGTGAAAGTGAAAACATATTTTCTCTAATTCGTGGCATGTAAGAAATGTGTATGCGATGCTTCTCGTATTGAATTCTTCTTGTTCGGGGAATTCAGTTGTAATGATTATAAACCCAGGCGCATATAATACGAAAACGGCCGCAAATTCTAATTTTGATATTCAAAATATAATTCATCTTGAAAATTACTTACCTGTATAATCTGCGAAGTCCAAAACCGCACGTAAATGTGAACTACTAACGCACTCCTAGCGCCTAGCTCTGCGCGCAGACTGTCTCTCGCTTTTTTATTAGATTTCTCGTTGTTTGCGTTGTATGCTACAATACTGCATACTGGCAGTTGGCTTTGCGCTGTGTCGGCGTCTCTGCTGATGTACTTACATTTTCTAAATGTGGTGGGGAAAAAAACCGCGAAAGAAATATTTAGCTTGGAAGCCATCGTGTGACGTCACGGGTCACGTCATGCGCTGTTATCAGTCTGTCACTTTTAAAGTGATGTGATAACCTGAAATATTTGTTAGTGTCATATAAATATATTTAAACTGTTCTATTTTCGACCACAGTCGGCCGCCCCTTAAAATCGGCCGCCTGCGTGCGGGCACGCACTGCACGCCCGATAGGAACGGCCCTAAATACAATGATAACGTACTATTCGAATTACGATTAAATTCGGGTATATCTTCAATCATTAATAATTCGGAATTTGTTTCTGTTGGTGATCCGGTGTCCTTGTTGTCATTTAATATATAATTTTCTCTGAAATGTAAATGATAACTCTTCAATTCTAGTAAAAGTTTTATGCTGGTAATTCCATGTTCTAAAAAAATTGCAATTAAAAGCAATTTTAGTTTCAGTTCTGTTTATTTTCTACATAAAAATAAACAGAAATGAAACTAAAATTGTTTTTAATTATTAATAGATATTATATTACATGTTTATTTTTAACTAAATTACATGTTTTTTTTTTAAATAAATTTATCACACGGCCACATTTACAATAATTAGTAACCTATTTTTGTAAATGTTTTATTTTAGTTGATTTGCAGTGAGGAATAACTGTTATTGAAAAATAGTGAAATGTATGATATTGCATCAAATTTCACTATCATTTACATTACAAATAACCCTAATTTTATATATTTGATGTAAAAGTTTTGTGACTTATTTTCGAATTTATAAATAACATGATTAAAATTCCACTGATTTAATAAAGTTTGTACTTCCATTATAAAATAATAAAGAAGTCACGATACAGACACACACACATACGATGTTTACTCCCTTGATTGAAATGACAAACTAAAGTGGCTTCTAAATATGCAATTGTATATTCACATTATTTTGACTAGTAAAAACTATCACGCGTATGTTACCAAATTACCATACCGTATGATTACAACGAATTGTTATTATTTGATTTCAGTGACCTAGCCAGGGGAGTGTTAGGGGGAGTTGAACACTCCCCCCCCCCCAAGAACCTGAACGACCAAAAACATACGTATGTGAAATATGAATGTTGACTGTTGTGGTAAATTTGATTTTTCTCTAAAAATTATTCCATTCTTATTTTTAATGCAGTTTCGGCAACTTTAGAGAATGTAGGTAGAATAGACAGTGGTCTATAGTTTTCACAACCCTGCATTATTTTGTTTATGAAGAGGAATAACTTTTGCTACTTTTAATTGTTCAGGAAATTTTCCAGTTTCAAAGCATTTGTTTATTATAATCTCCAAAGCTTCAGCGATTTCATCTTTTACTTCGTATAACAATGATGTAGATATTCCATAAATATCTTGTGTAGATTTTCTCTTTAAAGATGTTATTATTTCTTTTATCTCTTCTACTGTGACATTTGTCAAGAGTGAACGTTGTTGGTTTTCATGTTTTGTAGAAAAAGATTATGATCCTTTCCGGAATTATCTATGGATTTGTTTATATCCTGTCCCACATTTACAAAGTATTCATTTAACTCAGTTGCATTTATGGACATTTCTCTCTGTTTTGTTTTTTTTTTACCAACAGCAGTTTCTGAATTTATTATTTTCCATATGGCTTTCTGTTTGTTATCATATTTATTTATTATACTGGAATTATATTTCTTTTTTAAATCTTTAATTTTTAAAACATATTTTTCTTTCCACTGCTTATATCATTGCATAGAATTAATATCTCTTTTTACTTGCATTATTGTTTCTAACGCATCTAATGTACTTTTAATTTTTTGTAGTTCATTGTTTTTTAGTAGATTTTCCTTGAAATTTTTCTTTTTCTTTTGTATTTCAACAAAACAGTCTTCATAAAATTTCATAAAGTTGAAATGAAAGATGTTGTACATCTCTTCAGCATTTCTATTTTTTAGCAATTCTTTCCAGTTTACCAAGCTTAACTTAGTTTTAAATTTTTGTAGGTTGGTTTTGCTGAAGCATCTAGTTTTTGCTACTGGATCATTTTCATGCCCTTGTCTATGTACTTCAATTTCTAGTAGTTGTGCACGATGATCTGATAGATGAAAATTTAGTGTTTTAATATTAAAATAATTTTTTTTTTTATAAATTCTTTTGGTGTAAATGTTTAACTATTTTTTATTTTTTGCATTAAACACCATTAATTTTATATTTATTTATCTAATTAAACATTAGACAATTTTTAAATTAAAGAAAAATTGTCTAATGTTTAATTAGATAAATAAATATAAAATTAATGGTGTTTAATGCAAAAAATAAAAAATAGTTATTAAAATAATTATTGCCAGTTACTAGTATATTGTCTATACAGTTTTGTATTCTTGACGGTTCAGTTGTGGTTATATTAAATCCATATGCATTTATTATATCCAGAAATAAGGTTAGTTCCTTTGAGTGACCTCTAAAATTGATGTTAAAGTCACCTGCAATAACTACCTCCCATTTTTAATATTTTTTCTGTATATATTTTAATGCATTGTTAAATTTTTCTTGGAAGATGTCGAAACTGCCGCTCCCGTTTTTATATGCTGCCATAATTAGTAGTTTGTGTGACTTTATTTCTATCGCACATAGTTCAATTATTTTCTCGGATATTAAATAAAAAAAAATTTTTCATTTCAATTTTCATTTCGACAGATTGGCCCGTATTCATAGCCCCTTTTATAGTACTTTTAGATAAAATTGTGTAAATTTTAAAGTATTTATTTGAAACATATTAGAACTGCATTTAGGATTATTTATATTTTAAAATATTAAATGTAATAAAATGTATTTAAATGTAATAAATGTGTGTAAAAATTAATATTGAAATCTTGACATTCTTTAACTAAAAGTGCTCTAAAAGTGACTAGGAATGCGAGCCATAGTGATTATATAAGATATAAGTGAAATGATTACCATATAAATCTTGTAAAAAAATCACATCCCAAAATTATTGATTAATAAATTGTGTGTATAGCACAAATAAAAGTTATTTATTTCCTTTTTCAAGATTTTGTAATACATTTAAATATTCTGCTTGATACTTTAAACGTAACATTTCACGTTCTAGTTTTGGCAGTAGCCGCATTTGACTGGCTATTAATACACCATAATTATTTTCATGGTTTTCTGGCTGGTTTCTTACGCTTGATTTTAATACTTCTGTTGCTGTTTTTAACGCTTCTGCTTCTATATCATTACTTTGTATTTTTCTTCTTTTTGGTGCACTGCATACGGGTGTAGGTATTTTAGCGTTTTTGTCAATCTCAACTGAATCATAGCATTTAGATTCAGTTTCTTCATTTATTAAATCATACTCTTCGTTAGTCTTTGAACTATTGGATTCTTCTATATGCAAAAATTGTGAATTCATAAATATCTATAAATAAAGCTAATGATTAAATACGTACATCTGAATTACACGGATCTATAATTTCATTGATAACGTCATCAAAACCATCTTCAATATTTGTTAAAAATTTTAAATTGCACTTGACGGCCTTGGTGTAAATGTCTCTTTCAAAAATAGCATAGAAATAAAATGTTCCCACGTTGAAATATATAGGTCATCTGTAGACATATCACTTGCTTTATTTCTCTGTTTTTGTAATTGTCTACCAAAATAAGTTCTCAAATTATTCCATTTTTCTTTAATAATCACTATAAAAACTAAATAAATATTACATAAATAAACCTTGCCCATATACATTTCAATAATACACTATATTTCGATAAACAATTGTATAAATGATATAAATGTGAATATAGCAAATAATAAACAATGTTCTTTTATTCATTTATTTCTTTCTTTCATTTATTAGAAAATACAGATAATATTTCAATATTCATTATTTATTCGTAACCTGACAAATTATTAAAGAAATTATTGTTGTAAGTTTATAAACGGGATCAAAATCTATTTGTAAATAAAATAATACATAAATCTAAAATATTTATAATTTTCTAAATATATCAAAAAAATAATTAATAATAATATACAAGAAATAAAAATAAAATGTACTCTAAATTAAAAGTAAACATAAAACAATAAATAATAGTATATAATAATAATTTAGATATTTATTTAATATATTTAACAATTAAAATAATAATAATAAATAATGTAAAAATAAACTTTTTATTTCTTAAAAAAAAAACCTAATTATAAAAAAATATTTTCATAGAAAAATTATATAATTACTAATAATAATATATAATAAGAAAAAAAAATTAAAAATTATTCTAAATTAAAACTGATCATAAAACAGTAAATAATAATATATAATAATAATAATAACATATAATAAAAAAATATATTAAAATTAATTCTAAATTAAGTTCTTTGGGGGCCAGCTTCGGTATCCGTGCTTCCGGGTGGGGGTGAGGGAGGGACAAAATAGAAAAAGGGGGCTATTGGCAACAACTCAAGGTAGAGTGAGAGAGAAAACTGATAAAATTGTATTTCAACTGGAAAAGAAAAGAAAATAAATATTCCTATTTTATGTAAAGAAATATTTTTTTACCTCCAGGGAGATTATACTTCAAAAACTCTCGTACAGCACAAATCCCCCTTTCGTTGAAATAAACTTCATCGATTTTCTCTCTCATATGCCTTTGATTCTGAGGCCTTGTATAGGTTCTGCAAATACATATATTAATTTATCAACTGTTTATTATATAGTTTTCTCATACTTACAAAGCAAATAGATCCCGTCGGATACATTCGTCCTGGTCTATGAATAAATTGTGAATATCCAGGACTTTGGAATCTGAATTCATTAAACAAAAAATATTATATTTATATTTATATATGTACCTATATCTATGTATATACCTATTTTCCTTATAGCCTTGTTAAAGGCCTCAAGGCGTCTCTCCTCATGGTTGTTGCCAATATTTCGTAATATTGGTGGAATGGGACACCAATATACGTTGTGCCCCCGCATGAGAGAAAGATCCTAGATATTTTTGTGGGCTTTCCAGGATCCGTCCACGATAGCAGAGTGTTTTGTGCTTCTCCATTGTCCAATACGCTGGAGGAAAAATGTTAAAACCTCTACATCTTGGGCGACAGTGGCTACCCTTGCCTAAGAAATTTATTGACTCCATACAGAGATCGAGGATTTTTAACCAATATTCAAAGAAATTACAATTATAAATTGGCAAAATTTCGAAAATTATACCATTTAAAATTGCGTAAAATGGAATATATTGTACATTTTATTCGTGCATGTTGTGTTCTTCACAATATTGCATTGAAAGATAATTTTGAAGTAAATGAAAATATTGGAGAAGATCAGTTCAATATAAATCAAAATGACATAGATAATAATGAAAATGTAGATGACAGAGATGGTATTCAAATGAGAGATCATGTGGCTCGCACTTTGCGTATTTGAATTATGTATTACTTACCTATCTTTTTAAGTTAATTATATACTATGTTGTTTTTATGTATTAAATAAAATTTTCTATGAATTCTTATTTAAAATAAAAAAAACAAAAACATTATTTCTAATTAATACACAAAAATAAATACAACTTTAATCACAAAACAGGAAAAAAATAAAAATCAGTCTTTTCTATAACAAAAAACATCTCTACATATTTAACAAATATTTCTTTAATATTTCATTTTGTTCTGCCAAGAGCTCGTTTTTTCTTTGTAGGAGCAGTCTTCTTTGTTTTCTGTCTTCTGTTTTTACTGTCTCTACTTCTAAAAATTTTTCGAGTTTTTCCTTTTCTATTTTAATTTTTTCTTGATAGTAGTTCTTCTTGTCTATCTTCATATCTTCTAAAACGTCTCTTCTAAGTTTTTTCTTTGGTTTTCTTTTTGAAACTGGAGTTGTATAGGTTTCCAGTATATTTTCTTCAACTTCTACAACAGCTTCAGATAGGCTCGGTTGACTGGATTCTATTTCTATTGTTTCTTCTCCTACAACAGTCTCCTTTGGTATTTCAATAGTAGTACTACTTAAAACTATTTGTGGGCATATATTTTTTTTCTTTCCTAATATCTCCGACATCTCCTCGCTATATTCGAAATCTTTTCTATCACGACCACTTTGGTTGTTATGGTCGATATATTTTTTAAAATTTCTTTCCAGTACACGCCCAAGGCTACTAAACTATAAACAGGTTACCTCATTTTGCTGTTGAGCTCTGATTGGTTGTACAAAATGACGTAGTCTGTAGCCTTCCATATGGCGCGTAAAACGAAATCAAACTCATATTCCATTAAATATATAATGAAAATTTTTGAGTTAATTTAAGTGTGTATTTATCGTTAACTATTAATTTTATTGTAAAATTATAAAAATAATGCAAAAAAATTCAGTAACTGAAAATTATGAAATAAATAAGTTTAATTATCATTAATTTGTTTTATTTTTAATGTAAAACATATGTATAAATTATATATGAAATAATTATAAAAAACTGTGTTTAAGCTATGAAATATCTTTATTTATGTAACTAATATAAAAAAATATATTTATACTATAATATTGAAAATATTAATCGTTATGTGACGATTTTTTTCATCTTTTTAGTGCTTTTCCTATTTTCATCTGGTGCTTTTCTTTTTAAAGCTAATTGTTTTTCTTGATTTTCAAAATTAAGATATTTTATTCTAATAAATGTGCGTTGTCGTATAAATATAGTAACAACTTCTTCCGGTATATTTTTAAATTTTTTAATAATTTTTGAAACCAAATTCTTTATAACACCTGTTTTCTTCTTAAATTCCGTTCCATGATATTTACAAAACAGTTTGTCTAATATTTTAGCTTGTTACGGTTCAGATTTGACATTTGTTCCAATTCAACAATTTTGTATTGTTCTGGATTGTTGCTAAAAATATTTTAATGTAATTACATTTTAAATTGTAATAGTAGTAAAAGTTAGGCAGCAAGTTGTGCAGGAAAGTTTATATGGTTGCATTGCTATTATGTTGTCAGATTTTTCTTTGTCTATGTTTGATATGATCACAGTAGCGTCACCTGTGGAGAGTTTTGAGTATTAGGATCAGTTGTTGTATTTTGAGATATTTTGAAAGTTATTATTTTAGTGTTTTGAGACTATAGTAATTTGTAATTTAAATTGAAATAGTTGAAGAATAAATTTAGCGGCATTTAAATACAGTACAATACATTAGTTGTTAGATAAAATTGAGACACGTAGTGGTAATTTGCCGATTTGATTGATTGTGATTGGTGGGGTGTTAATTAGTGGTTGTTCCGTTCCGGTTTGAAATGAGTTAAAGGGAGTTCGGTGTGTACGTTGACTCGAGACAGACGTGTGAATTTTGGTAGCGATATTTCGGCCATGTGGCGTGCATAGATTCAAAAATATTAAGATCGGAGTAGTGAACATTGCTTACGTTGTTCTTCGAATTAACAAATATTACGTTTTGGATCGAGTGATCGTGTTTTATTTGTTAACCCATAGTTGGGGATTAAAAAGTCCAGCGCAAGTTTCTGAACACGCTCCCGAGGTGTATAGCCGGTTCTATGATCGTGGGGCATGATTTGTGAGTGAAAATCTCTCTCAGTTCAGGGGAAGTGTTTTGGAAAAGGTCAAAAAGTTCCGTGTGTAGTGTTGTGTGGGTGATTTAGTCGCTAGGGTGTAGTGAGCCTGTGTTGTGAGGTTTTTCTGTACCTATCGCCGTTGAGGCGGATTACGACAGCATCTTCAACAGATCGAGCACGCGGACTTTGATCAAATCATCGTATTTCTCTAGCTACCAATTTCCGCATATCCGCATCGTTTGACGAACATTGAAAACGTCTAAAGACGAGCCGAAGCCCGCAAAACCAGCAGCTAAGTACACAGTTTAAATCTGTATTCGTGTTCAAGTCTGTTTGTCGTCGTATGTATTGAGCGCGCAAATTTCGTGTCTTGTTTAGTTCATGAATCTCTCGTCAAGTTTCGTATTTTGTATGTTTCGCGCGCAGTGGTAAACGATTTTAGTTGTCGAAGTTTACGCATGATAATGTCGCGCGGATGTCAGTCAAATCGTGTATTTTGAAGAATGAGTATCGGTTGGATTTGAAGTTTTGAAGTTTTTGATTATCGATTTTACTATTGCGAAATCTAGTATCAAGTTGATGTTTTGATTTTAAAAAGTCGTAATTATTATATGGACTGAACTGCAGTGACGCGCGAATTGTTGATTCATGACGAAGGATTGTTGTATATTATTTTTGTGTTAAATTATCGAGTTAATGTTTCGTGTAAGAAAAGTCATAGAGAATTTGATTGTTAAAGACTATTTGACGGTACCTGATTGTTTTAGCGCAATTATTGTGATTTAAGTATATGTAATAAGATTAAATTCAAGTTTTGATGTAATTGAATAAGTAATTTTAATTGTCACAAGTATCAGAATTGTTGTGAACTGTAGTATATGAGACGATATTTTCTGGTGTATTTATTTACAACTATGGTTTGAATCATCGCTTATTGATACGTTGATTTGAGTAATTTATGCGCAAATAAAGTATCGGCGAACAGATGAGTGTTATTCAATGAATTGTAAAGAAAAGTAGATCTAATTTTCTGATATAGGGATATTCAAATTGTAGAAATGCTATGAGACATTTGTCTGTTTTCAAATGTATATAAAAAGGCCAAATAAGTTGTAATTATTTGTCGCACGCGTTTAACATATTGCTTTGCAAACAGCTGATATACTACGGTACGATTTGTACGTCAACAAACTAGATTGGCGAGATTAATTAGTGTCAATTAAGATTCGGTTCATTTTGGTTTTGTTTTGAATTCTGTTATTTACATTAAATTTGCTTTAGTTTGAGAAATAATTTGTTTAGAGTTGTGATTGAATTATGTAAGATTAAATGATTTATTGTTTATTGATTGTTTTTGATTTAAATAATTGTTGCAATGATATTATTGTGGATTTTATGAACGTCTGCGTATTCGAATAAAATAGTCTCTGTGTTAATTTTCGAGTTTGATTAGATTTGAAAAAGAATCTGTTATTTCGTGAAGGATAGCGTTTGCGTTTGCAGGACTGTTGTAGATTTATGGATTTGGCGCATTAACTCGGGCATTCGGTAAGTAAATTCATTGGCGCCCGGCAAAATAATTTAGTTCAGTCTACGTTTTAATTTAGCGAATTCGAACCCCGCCTTCTTCACTGAGCTTAGCCGTGCCTGAGGGTCCTGCCTCAGTATTTTGAACCGATATAGGTTTGATCGGGTTACAAGCTTCTTTCAACCATTTTTCTGACGGTTCTGTTAATCCGCCAAATGACAAACTTTGTAGCCATGATGGTATAATGTAGTCATGTTCAGATTTAAATTTATATGTATAATTTCCTAAATATGGATATTTATGGTACAGTTTTTTTGCCACCCAACCAGCTAAATATTGAAGACCGTCAGATTCATTTAAAATTTGTTTCTTGTATACACGCCATCTGTTCTCACAGTGTGCGGGAGTAACATTTATATTCAATTTTTTTAATTCATCGGATATTATTTCCCACATTTTTTTTAAATTTCTCATTTTGAGTGTACCGACTTCTTTTCTATACGTTTTGTATAAATGAAGCAATCTTTTAGTGCTATTTCGTGACCATGTCACATTTTCAGTTTTGACATCTGCAAAGAAAAAAGACCGTTATTTTGCGGTTGAGCATTATACAACGTTTTGTGATATTCAGAATCCTAAACATATGATTATATATTGCTATAAATTTTGACAACAGGAATTTTGTAGGAAAAAATTAATTTATACTTACTTTCTATTTCCATTTTGTTGCTTCTATTTATTTACAGCTGTCTAGTACATATAATCTATTAATCACAATATACGATACGGATCGATAATATCAATTTCTAGAAAAATTGTGCAGACACATCTATTTCTCTATTTGAGAACTTAGGCGAATAAATGCTGTTCACAGAGTATTTCAAACAGTTTGATTTGAACAAACCTAATATGTATAGAGAGAGCCTAAAGTGCTATTTTAGGCAAGCTGATTGATTGTATAGAACGGAAGGGGGGATTACTTGGCAGCCATGTTGGGATGAACGAGGTTGCAGAACATATAAATGCATTATATTAATAGTTTTATTAGATTAATTAAAAAATTACATAAAATATACGATATCTTTACCAGCCTTGAAATAAAATTACTTTATTTAATTCTTGTCGTTGCAGAACATATAAATGCATTATATTAATAGTTTTATTAGATTTATTAAAAAATTACATAAAATATACGATATCTTTACCAGCCTTGAAATAAAATTACTTTATTTAATTCTTGTCGTCTAGTTTTAGCCGTATCAGCCATATTTTTTACTATATAACGAAGGCGCAGTACAACATATTTTTCTGCTATAGCTCTTATTAATGATGATGATTTTCAAAAGGACTTTGATTGTATATATGATAATTTAAGTGTACAAAAATACTATGCTCTAGGTAATATTTGAAAACAGATGAAACTAAAAACAACGTACTAAATTTCTTATTTAAATGATGACCACCGCTCTCTAACAGTGCCTGTTTTATTATTTTCTCTGCTGTTTTACAAATATTAATTACATCGTTGGATGGGTAAAATAGTCCACCCATATCTTTTGCAATTATAAATTGTAATTCACTTGTATTCTGGTCTGAATATTGTTCTAGGGCACTCACACAATCCTCACAAAAAATTTGCTTTTTTAATTGACGTACAATAAATCCACTTATGTACGCAATTACATGAACACTGTAAATAGATAATTCTTGTGGCTTAATCTCATACAGATGATCGAAGTCGTCACGCACTTATAATTGTTCATCAAAAATTCTAAATTTATTACAAGAACGATTTATAATGTTTACATCGTTTGTAGTTTTTAATGAAGAAGATACATGTAAAATACTTATTTCGTCCAAAGGAATACAATTTCCTTTAGTATTTGATTTTAATTCAGTATGAATTAAAAAAAAATTATACGCAGAAGAAAATTGTTTCGATGTCGGATTATTGTTAAATCCACCTTGAGCCCGAAGGGATGAAAATAGCATTTCAAGATGGTCTTGATTAAGTTTGTAAGTAGGAATATATTTTAAAAAAGAATTTTCAGCAATTAAATCTGCATACAAGCTCTTGATACTATATATACAAGTTAAAAAACCGATGAATCCAACTTTTCTGTTAGATCCGATTATTTTTGTTCCATCTTGGCATTTCAAATTTTTTATATAATTTTCACACAAATCTAAAGTTTGTATAACAGTCGCGGAGTTATTTTCACATAGTGCCTTTTTCAAACCAAATTGCCAAATATTTTTACTATTAAAAATGTCAAAAAGATTATTGAAATTTAGTATAAATTCTACAGTCCCTTCGCAGTTTTGAAATTGAGGTAATTTGAGTTGGTTACAACAAAATTCTAATGCAGTTGCCGTTGATGAACTGAGTAACTGGGCAGCCAAAAGGACTTTCATAATTTGTTTTCGATAATTAATATGAATTTTTTTAATGCGATTTGCTAAATTGATCCCTTCATTTTCTTGAAGCTCCTGTAGGCGAATAATGTAGTTCCAATCAATAATTCGATCGCGATTATCAAAAAATATTTTCTATATCCGAAAGCATTTCGAACGTTTTTCAACATGTGACATGGATCCGGATATAAACATACTTTTTCTTTTGTTTCCGGATGATAAAATCAAGATATTTGCTTTTTTATATTACAGCCTAATTTTAAAAGCATTGTCATATTTGCTGCTGCACCGTCAAACGTTATAGAAACAATTTTTAATACTGCTTCATTACATTTACTTAAGCAAATATTGATCAAATTACATCTGTGATCAGCATTAACGCCATCTACAAGAAAATATGCTACAGGAATTTTCCATGAATCGTTAATACAAACAATAAGAAACACAAGCGCATCTTTAGCCTGACACAGAGAGTCATCATTGTTGTCAACGCCAAAATTAACATAGCCGTTATATTTTTCACCATCAAATTCTATTTTTCGACAATGCACAAGCTAGCCATTAGTGGATGATCAGCATAGTCACATCTAAATTTAATAGCAGTAAAAGCTTCCGAAATAAAACCAGGTTCTCCATTTACTGAACTATACCACTTAGATATTGTTTTCGGATGAGGTAAACAATAATTAAAAGCATTACGCACGTATCTGTATGCACTCGGTGAGTAATAATGTAGCGCTACTGCGAATTTTCTTAGTTCAGGACTATAAGTGCGATTAACTTTACCATCAAAACTTTTAGGTAATTGCCGCTTTAAAATTTCGGAGTTTGGATATCCAATATTATGTAGAGTCTGTAACTGCTCATCATGTAAAATGTTTTGATTTTTCAAACTCGTTAAAACATTTTTTAAAGAAGCAATTTTTTTATAGAACGACGTCTGCTTTGTTGTAGCAAATTAATTTTTTTTCTATACTTTATTTTCATATCGTGTATCTTTTGAAGCAAGGAAGCTTTTGTTGGCGACAGTTCACGATGAATTCTTTTTAAAGGCGAGAAAGATGGGGTACGCGATGAAAACTTTCTGATGCTTTCTGTGTGTTGTAGTTCGACAGCTGACGAAATATTTGTTGCAGGTAATTGTACTTGACATTCAGATACTGCAGTTGATGTACAAGTTGCTTGAGAAGTACTTGGTACACTTGTTGGTAATATCAGTGTATTTCCGGTATTTCCTACATCTGATGCTCTAACAAGTTTTCGTCTTGAACATTTCGCTTTGTATAAAATACATAACCTATAAATTTTGTCTGTAATATAAATAAAAAAAATTATACGTTACCTTTTGTAAATAGGTCGGATACAATGGAAAAATTGTGGGTACATCGGTTTCCCGAAGTCTTACGCAAGGCAATGACGTTCTGTCAAATGAAAATGCTCACAACGTTCTGTCAAAAGAAAATGCTCAGAACACACACTGCTGGTATTACTTGGTTCCCAACCAACCCTTCTAATGGCTTTCGCCCAAGCAGCACGCCTTTCTTGATTTCTTGGAAACCTTAACAAAATTATATTTTAGAAATATATTTTACACAAATTTTAATAAACAATGTAGCTATATAACTGTGCGTAACTTACTTATGAAATATAATTATTTTTTCCTTTTCTGTTTCTTTTTGAGTTTTGCTTTTTCCTGACGATCGATTATTACAACCAAATGCACAACACGCTGGCATGTTAATATAATTTTTCGAACAATTACACCATATAAATACAACTTTTAACGAACAACTTACACAAATATAAAATGTGTAAAAAAGTATATATGGTCATCCCAATATGGCTGCCATACAAGTACAAGCAATCCCCGCGTAACAAACATCAAGTCGTGGCACTTTTGGCTCCCTCTATATATATTTAGTAGCACTATGGGGATACGAAGTCAAGTCAGCGATTATGCCTGACTGGTCAGAGATATTGTAGCTAGTGTGATAAGGCCTTAATAATATTAAAGATATGCGTATTTATTTTTACAGCGCGCAATTTATTTTATACGTATTTGTCTCTGCTGCACTCTCTTAACGCCGTCTGAATATTACTACCAAGCTTGCAGGCGAACGTGGTATTTATATCCAATTGACGACGTTCTAGTTCTTTCGAGATGTTTACGCGAATTTCCCGGCTAACAGCGTGTACGGCTCATCGCTGTTCGGTCGTATTCTAGAAATCCCAGTGGCGTTGCAGTACTTTATTTTTTTGTATACACTTGAATCGCCACCACCTACAAATTTCATGTATCGTAATTTATACATACTTTCACTCTTACTAAAACTTTCAACAATTATATCGGCTTCCATTGCGGGAGACGAACCAGTCCAATTAGCAAAACACTTGTGAACTGGGACAGACGCATTTCTATCTTTGTGGCTGTCGCAACTGCTGTGGATACTGCTAAATATTTGTTTCGCTAGTTTTACTACATTTTATCGAAAGCACATGGATAATAAATACGTCTTTCTGTGATATTTGTCAGAGATGTTGCTAATTTTCCACTTTTATTTAAATTATAAGTTGCAACAATATCATTCCACGAAACTCGATCGTCATTCACAAAAATATCGCTTCCCATTAAATTGTTTCCTATGAATTTTATTAAATGAGGAGTGTCGTAAATTGCATATATTTTATAACTATCTAAATAAAACAATGGCCTTTCAGTTGAAATATTTAATAACTTATAACTTTTCGATTGTTTGCACCCTGATCACACACAATACTGCGCACCTGAAGACCACTATTTAAACACACTTTAATGTTTTCCTCGATTAATTTCGCTAATAAATCACTTTTTATAGAACCTTCACTAACATAATATAATAATGGTTGCGTCCAATTCTGAAGTAAGCCCCTAACCATAAAAACAAATCCATAATCTGCAATTTATTTACTTTTTCCGAATTCATCTCCTAAATCCTGAAATCCTTCAATCAAATCTTGAGATTCATTATATTCCAACTATTTTTTAATAGAAAATTTATCAAAAAGTAATACACACTGTTTCTCAGAAATGTCCATATTTTTAATTTCAAATTTTGAAATAAGACTTGTGTTGATGCCTGCCTGTATTTAATTGATAAATTTTAAGCCACAACCTAATTGTACGTGGAGCAGGTAGCGAAATTTTTGATTTGTAAATCATATGTTTGTAGAGTGACGGTGATTTATAATAATACGACAATGCAAGAATTTTTTCTTGTTGTGTCCATTATTGTCTATTTTTGTGTTGGTTTATCATTCGGGCTAGTACTCTAGCACCAGTTAACATATCCGAGTTATGAATTTTCTTAATAACAGATATTTTATTAAATTTTGCTTTTAATTGTTTGTTTTGAATTTTTAAATTTTTTAATAATTTTGATTGTTGTACAATTCGGTTGCGTAAATTTAAATTTACATGACTAATTGATTTAGTTGATGTATGATTAAATAAACTTTTAGGTTTCATTTTTGTTTTCTATTCATTCCGGATCTGGTTGTTTTGTTTTTCAGGAGTTACAAATTTTATATCATCTACTTCAATTTGTTCATCTAATATACTATTTTTAAGGGGATTGAAATACACTTTTGTCGGTTTTTTTAGTTGATATTCTTCCGGTGACGAAGATGCACATTCTTCTGTTATATTGTTATATTTAAAAGGAACAGCTTGCATTGCCAATAGTTTTCGTTTGTTAGATGCCCTTGACATAATAAATTCCGATGGGAAATAATTTTCACAAATACATTTGTTTCTCAATTGTACATTATTCAAGTCTATGTGAGATTTTTATTTCCACTATTTTTAATCCACGTTTGTAGACGGGAATCACCAGCTTTTGAAGGGAAATAAAAAAATGTCATATTTGGACATAATTTCTTCGAATTTGAGCAATTTTTGTATGCACCGTATGTCATTTTTGCAATATCCAAAATGTTATATACAAAAATGTACACTAATTTTATCACAAAACTATCAAACAGGTACTTTGAATTTTTATCAACAATACAATGATAAAAACATATATATTGTCACTTTCACATAAAAACGTATAAAATTGCAATAAAAAAAATGCAATATGTACTTTACACATTCTACGCTATCCTACGGGGTAGAGGTAAACTATTTTTATTTATAACACTCCTAACAACAATAGCGAAAATTTCGAATAAAAATTATTACTGAACATCTTTTGGCTTCAGACTTAATTTTTTTTAATGTATTCAATAGAAAATAATTCAATAACGAAAAAAATAATTTTCAAATACTAAAATAGTAATAATAAAAATTAAATCTAAAACTTAGCTCTGTAACTGCAACGCAATTGCTGTATGAATGGTCACGAATAGGAAAAATAACCTTTAGGCTATGGAGTCTGCGTTGAGTGTGTACAATATTATGCAAAAATCTAAACACTGTAAAGTTCTTGTTTTGCCCTCCACACGAGTCACAAAACATAACAATATCTTGAAGTTTGGGATCTAAAAAATTATAGATAAAGTGATGGAGCATGGAACACAAATCGTCACTTCCCTTCTTTCCGACAGTTTCTGGATAAATGTAGAAAACGCTTTGTGCAGTCGAGAGAATGTGAATATTAAAAGCATACACGTTTAGTTGAAACTTGAAATAAAAATCGTTTGTTGAAATGTTTGGGACACACAGATTTTTCCCAAAATCAAAACAAATTGCCTCTTGGGTTTCAGATTTCCGACTTTTAATTTTTGCAGCTCTTTTTTTTACTAAAAATGTCTCAGCTTTTCTTTTGTGCAACTCGTCTTTAGTAGTAAGTTTTTTTATTTCCTTTTGTAACGTTTTCTTGCTGTCGACATTCTCAGGTTTCTCTTCACTTTTATCAGAAATTCGTCACATGTACTACACGTATCGGTTCTTGGGTATTCGAAAGAGATGTTGAATTTTGTATTAAAAATTCTCCTATAAAATTCATACGATACGGTGATATTAGGATATGACTAGCAGAACATTTTGAACATCTTAATGCTTAGATCTTCAGGTAAATAGATTCTTTTACTATCAGTCATACTGTAATGATTCTTTCTGCCCTTAAAAGAGTGAATGTGGTCGTACACAGCTGCAGAAATACGAGGTTTAAATTTTCGAGGATGATTCTTGTTTTCGCCTCTTCTATCTTTAGGAGACAGTCCAGTTAGTATCAATGAATTTTGTATGTAAGAAATCTTTTTCTTTTTTATTCCATGCAAGGACATGTAGGCCTGCCTGTACACATCAACTTCTTTTAACCCTCCAGTACACGCGTTGACATTTTTTACATGATTACTCGCATGGATTACGTTTGTAATCCATTAGTTTTTATAAATAAATTTAAAAATATGGTCTATGAATAAATTGTGAATATCCAGGACTTTGGAATCTGAATTCATTAAACAAAAAATATTATATTTATATTTATATATGTACCTATATCTATATATCTATTTTCCTTATAGCCTTGTTAAAGGCCTCAAGGCGTCTCTCCTCATAGTTGTTGCCAATATTTCGTAATATTGGTGGTATATTGGTGTAATATAGGCTGTGCCCCCGCAGTGCTTTTTTCAAGCACCGCAATTGAGCTTTGAATGCCCTGATAGACATTTTCTGAAAATAAGTTGTGTTATATGTGCAAATAAGTCACGGAAATTGAAACGAAAACTATTTCTTCTGTCTCAATATCTCTGACTGTATCACACGATATTATTAACCCAATGAATAAAATTCGTCAAGAGTTAAAAATTTTGATTTTATCAATTTTAATAGCTCCAAACTATACGAACTAATTTCTTTTTTGGATTTAAGAATTGTAATATTCAAATTGATAATTTTAGGAATTTGTTTGTCACCGAATTGAAAAACTAAAATATTCTTTGTTTTGTTTTCGAGATGTTTACGCGAATTTCTCGGCTAACAGCGTGTACGGCTCATCGCTGTTCGGTCGTATTCTAGAAATCCCAGTGGCGTTACAGTACTTTATTTTTTTGTATACACTTGAATCGCCATCACCTACAAATTTCATGTATCGTAATTTATACATACTTTCACTCTTACTAAAACTTTCAACAATTATATCGGTTTCCATTGCGGGAGACGAACCAGTCCAATTAGCAAAACACTTGTGAACTGGGACAGACGCATTTCTATCTTTGTGGCTGTCGCAACTGCTGTGGATACTTTACTGCTAAATATTTGTTTCGCCAGTTTTACTACATTTTATCGAAAGCACATGGATAATAAATACGTCTTTCTGTGATATTTGTCAGAGATGTTGCTAATTTTCCACTTTTATTTAAATTATAAGTTGCAACAATATCATTCCACGAAACTCGATCGTCGTTCACAAAAATATCGCTTCCCATTAAATTGTTTCCTATGAATTTTATTAAATGAGGAGTGTCGTAAATTGCATATATTTTATAACTATCTAAATAAAAAAATGGCCTTTCAGTTGAAATATTTAATAACTTATAACTTTTCGATTGTTTCCACCCTGATCACACACAATACTGCGCACCTGAAGACCACTATTTAAACACACTTTAATGTTTTCCTCGATTAATTTCGCTAATAAATCACTTTTTATAGGACCTTCACTAACATAATATGATAATGGTTGCGTCCAATTCTGAAGTAAGCCCCTAACCATAAAAACAAATCCATGATCTGCAATTTATTTACTTTTTCCGAATTCATCTCCTAAATCCTGAAATCCTTCAATCAAATCTTGAGATTCATTATATTCCAACGATTTTTTAATAGAAAATTCATCAAAAAGTAATACACACTGTTTCTCAGAAATGTCCATATTTTTAATTTAAAATTTTGAAATAAGACTTGTGTTGATGCCTGCCTGTATTTAATTGATAAATTTTAAGCCACAACCTAATTGTACGTGGAGCAGGTAGCGAAATTTTTGATTTGTAAATCATATGTTTGTAGAGTGACGGTGATTTATAATAATACGACAATGCAAGAATTTTTTCTTGTTGAGTCCATTATTGTCTATTTTTGTGTTGGTTTATCATTCGGGCTAGTACTCTAGCATCAGTTAACATATCCGAGTTATGAATTTTCGTAATAACATATTTTATTAAATTTTGCTTTTAATTGTTTGTTTTGAATTTTTAAATTTTTTAATAATTTTGATTGTTGTACAATTCGGTTGCGTAAATTTAAATTTACATGACTAATTGATTTAATTGATGTATGATTAAATAAACTTTTAGGTTTCATTTTTGTTTCCTATTCATTCCGGATCTGGTTGTTTTGTTTTTCAGGAGTTACAAATTTTATATCATCTACTTCAATTTGTTCATCTAATATACTATTTTTAAGGGGATTGAAATACACTTTTGTCGGTTTTTTTAGTTGATACTCTTCCGGTGACGAAGATGCACATTCTTCTGTTATATTGTTATATTTAAAAGGAACACCTTCATTGCCAATAGTTTTCGTTTGTTAGATGCCCTTGACATAATAAATTCCGATGGGAAATAATTTTCACAAATACATTTGTTTCTCAATTGTACATTATTCAAGTCTATGAGATTTATATTTCCACTATTTTTAATCCACGTTTGTAGATGGGAATCACCAGCTTTTGAAGGAAAATAAAAAAATGTCATATTTGGACATAATTTCTTCGAATTTGAGCAATTTTTGTATGCACTGTATGTCATTTTTGCAATATCCAAAATGTTATATACAAAAATGTACACTAATTTTATCACAAAACTATCAAACAGGTACTTTGAATTTTTATCAACAATACAATGATAAAAACATATATATTGTCACTTTCACATAAAAACGTATAAAATTGCAATAAAAAAAAATGCAATATGTACTTTACACATCGTACGCTATCCTACGGGGTAGCGGTAAACTATTTTTATTTATAACACACCTAACAACAATAGCGAAAATTTCGAATAAAAATTATTACTGAACATCTTTTGGCTTCAGACTTAATTTTTTTTAATGTATTCAATATACGAAGTCGTTATTATTAATTAATTAAAATTTATAAAATTAAAAACACAAAACAATAAATCAAAATTAAATTTAAACTAAAATATTGAAAAAAGTATTAAAATATTGGTAATAGAAAATAATTCAATTACGAAAAAAATAATTTTCAAATACTAAAATAGTAATAATAAAAATTAAATCTAAAACTTAGCTCTGTAACTGCAACGCAATTGCTGTATGAATGGTCACGAATAGGAAAAATAACCTTTAGGCTATGGAGTCTGCGTTGAGTGTGTACAGTATTATGCAAAAATCTAAACACTGTAAAGTTCTTGTTTTGCCCTCCACATGAGTCACAAAACATAACAATATCTTGAAGTTTGGGATCTAAAAAATTATAGATAAAGTGATGGAGCATGGAACACAAATCGTCACTTCCCTTCTTTCCGACAGTTTCTGGATAAATGTAGAAAACGCTTTGTGCAGTCGAGAGAATGTGAATATTAAAAGCATACACGTTTAGTTGAAACTTGAAATAAACATCGTTTGTTGAAATGTTTGGGACACACAGATTTTTCCCAAAATCAAAACAAATTGCCTCTTGGGTTTCAGATTTCCGACTTTTAATTTTTGCAGCTCTTTTTTTTTACTAAAAAATGTCTCAGCTTTTCTTTTGTGCAACTCGTCTTTAGTAGTAAGTTTTTTTTATTTCCTTTTGTAACGTTTTCTTGCTGTCGACATTCTCAGGTTTCTCTTCACTTTTATCAGAAATTCGTCACATGTACTACACTAATTTTAACCCTCCAGTACACGCATTGACATTTTTTACATGATTACTCGCATGGATTACGTTTGTAATCCATTAGTTTTTATAAATAAATTTAAAACGAGGAGTTTGTTTGTAATAAAACTCTAATAATAAAAATATTTATTATTTTTAACCTAAAATGCATACTATTATAATTTTAAACTTTATATTAAACTATAACTTAAAATATTTAAGAAAAGAAACGTTAATAGAAAAACATGTCTATCAAATTGTAATTTTTCACAAGCTTTTCATAGTCTTCTATCCTTCACCATCAACGCCTCCACCACCTTATTGAGTTTCGTGTGCGCAGTTCACGCAAATTTCCGTGTGCTACATTAAGAACAGATAATATTAAAACTATTTTTCGCACAATCATATTAAGCCTACTTACAGCCATTGTTGACAGATTACGTAAATAAAATTTACTAGACAATTTACAGTGCTATTAACTCATAAAGAAATAAATATTTATCTTTATAACAGAAATACTTGAGTTTTTAAAAGTAATTATTTTGTGATATGTTTGTAAAAATGTCTGTATAAAAACTGATAATTATGTATAAAGTTTAATTTTCATTTAATAAATATAATTTTTGTCTATATTTCTTAAATGACCATGATTTTGAATATTTTAAATAAAAACCACTGCCCAAAATTAGATGAAAAAAGCAGAACTGTTTAAACTATACTGGTTTTTATCTGTCCAACCCTGGCTAAAAAGCATTAATATTTTTTGTAATTTTTAGTGAAACATACAATATTGTTACTAATAGTTGACGTTACATTTCAGCCCATAAACTGATTTCAAGAAAATTATGAATGAAAACTTAAACACTTATTTTTGGAAGGTATGTGAAGGTATTCATTAAATTTAAATGTCCGTAAATTAAACATTAAAACTTTTTAATTTTTTTTTTACAAGTTTTGTTAAACATAATTTTTTAATTATATTAATATTACAATGATTATCAAATTGATTTATTTATCACTTTTATGTGTTTTAAAACGTACGTATATGATTTAATTATACAAAAGCAACGTGTAAACAATAGTGAAATGATGGCGAAGAATGATAACGAAAATACTAGTACAAGTACTACAAATACGAGTGAATATGGTTGTGGAATGTGTACAGAAGTATTTACAGACAAATCATGGCTGATCGCTCATTTAATGAGCCATTTCAATAAAAATATTAGATGTTCGATGCGTGGCAATGTATATTCTTGTAATGAAAGTTTACAGAGACACATTTTGACACATCAAAATACTGCCAATGTCTCGGATGAATCAACTTCTGATTCTGATGATGTCTCGGGTGAATCAACTTCTGATTCTGATGATGTCTCGGATGAATCAAATTCCGATTCCGATGATAAAGAAAATATTGATAAAACGAATTGTAATGTTTCCGATCCGTTGAAGAAAACAAAGAAGTTGAATAAGTCGCTTGTTTCAATGAAAACCATGTATCCGTGTTTGGTTTGCAATAAGCCATTTCATCTCTATCTTCTTCATCACTTGCATCATTTTGTGTCGCTAGGATCAACATCTATCAGTTTAATTCTTCCGATTGATTTATTAACCCCGTGTTCTGATTCTGAAAACACAACACAAATATCATTTATAAATGTTCAACATCCTAAAATAAATTTAAAATATGAATACAAATATATAGAAAAGCCCGATAGAAGCACGATAAAAAATTCTTATATAGTAAAATCTGCGCAGAGACCTGTTGCCGAAGCCGAAATGAGAAAAACTGAATAAATAAGGCTCTTAAACAACATATTGTTAAACGAATGAAAGTATAGGCGTAGATGAAGCAAGCAAAATACATCCCCATATGTAGTAAACGTACTTTATTTCCTAGTGAAATTAATCAAGAGTTAATGGTAAACTGGATCTCGCCCCGCTCTTGTATATTAATTACTAATTTGTGTTACAACGTAGCTCGGTATAAAATCCACTGCATATAAATTTATATACATATATATATATATATATATATATATATAGTGGCTGGTATATATAGATTGCAGGATCAAATTGCCGAATGGTATTTGTACAATCTGCGCTGTTCAGTTGAATGAAGCTTATAAATTTATAAAACAATGTTTCAATTCTCAAATAATATTAAAACAATATTTAAATGAAGAACTTTGTCGACTATGTGCTGGTGGTGATAATATAACATTTACTTTAACTACAATGGATTCGGATAATGTATTGTTATCATACAAATTGGAAACCATTGCGTCGGAAATTGTAAGTAAAATACTAAGTTTAACCAGATCCACGAAACGAAATTATATGCTTATAAATTGATAAGTGATCATTTACTTATTGTCTCTTCTATAATTTTTGAGAACAGACAAATTTAACTTAACCTAATTTAGAGTATTTCAAATGTTAATACGTTTGTTGGTTTTGTTTAATTAAAACTTATGTAAAATAAGTTTTAATTTGAATACATGTACATTTACAATAAAAATTACATAAAACAATTATTATTTTATTAGGTTTACTTATAATAAGTTCATTAATTATTATAATATGTTTTTGCTAAACTAAAATTTGTTTCTGCAAGAATAGTTGGGAATAGCTATTATGAGAAAAAATATTGTTGTCTGTTTTCAGCCACTATATATATATATATATATATATATATATATATATATATATATATATATAAATATATATATATATATATATATATATATATATATATATATATATATTGTGACATTTAGATGAAGAAAAATATTAGATGTTAAAGTTAAATTTTATCAAAGTGTTCAAATTTTTGAAATATTTTATTCATCTGATTTTAACCTACCTGTCACCCATAATGGGCACCGGAGTCAGTTGTTTGGAGGAGAGCTGGGTCGTAGGTGGGGTTGGTAGGAACTTTATTTTGTGATGTTGGTAAATTAGGTGGGCGCCAGTCAAAGCGGAATGTTGACGCAAAATGAGAAGCTTTGACAAATCTCAAAAAGGAACTTAACGGGATAGGGATTGATTTCATTTTTCGAGAATTTGTTTCGGAAATGCGATAATTAATTAAATAAAAAATTACTTACAATTGTGTAATACCAGTTGTTATATTGCATGATAGTTGTTCAATACAGAGTTATGTACGTCGTTTGTTTGATGTTTGCTGGTTAGCGGGTGGTCTAGCTAAGGAAGATCTTCTTCTGCGTTTTCGTCAGCGCCGAGGAGATGCCAGAATGTACAGCGCAACAAAGCGGCTTGATCGTTGATGGAGACATCATGAGAATGATCGCCCTCGAAATCGGAATACGCCCCGCGGGCTTTAGTACGTCGTAAAAAATCATCATCCAGTCCATAATTTCTACTCGATTTATTGGATGGTCGAAATCTTTCATTGGTTGATCCAAACTCGGTTTCCACAATTAACTGGTGCTGCTATACATCTGAATCTCGCTCGGACGCCGTTGAAAACGACAGCCTGGCGTGCTATTCTCGAGTTTATTACGTATACGACTTTTGTTATCTTTCGTATGATATGTATAAAAGTGTATTCTCAACCATACGAATATTCATCGTATACGAATAATTTCGTATGAATTACATCGCATGGGGTATCTCTATACGAATTGTCATTTCGTATACGATAGCACAGATTTTTGTTTAAGTAGTACCTCTAAATAATTATTTATGGCTGAATTTGACGATATTGTACATTTAGCAGCAATTGCGGCTTTAAACGAAGCTGAAATTAATGCAGCAAATATTAGAAGATATCATATTCGAGATGATCTTCTCAGTGATTTAACTGAAAAACAATTTAAAACAATATTTAGGTTAACAAAAAATATGACTGAAAATATAATAAGTATTGTGGAAGAATATTCAAACCCTCCGAGCAGACAATCTGCGTTGGATGCTTCAGTGAAGGTAGATATATGTTGTAATTAATATATTGTTGTCATTTTTATTATTGGTATCGCGCAAATTGAACATATTTTTACACTTAGGTATTGACAGCTTTGAGATTTTTTGCAAGTGGAAGTTATCAATTAGATATTGGTCAAAACGTAGGTACTGCTATTAGTCAATCGTCGGTAAGCCGCAGCATACAAGAAGTGACTGATATTTTAACTAGAGAAGATATTATGAATCAGTATGTAAAATTTCCTAGATATGTAAACGAATTGGAAAAAATTCGAAATCAGTAAGTATAACCGTGTTCACACAATACGGTTGTCCAACTGATGGAAGAACATGAAAACGAATTTTTCGGGTACATTTGATAAGAATATTCTCAATAAAACACTTGACATTTGTGGTAGGAAGATGTCTGGTGCTCAGTTTGATAATTAAAAATAAGCGATGCACTCCAAGCAAATATATCCGAAAAATTCTGCCTTATGTTCTTCAATCGGTCGGACTTATGAAAACTATGGAGTGTGAACACACGGTAAATAATGTATTAATTAGCCTCTATGAAAGATATATATAATATAATTATAGATTCTATGTTAAACATGGATTTCCCGGTGTAGCTGGTTGTATAGACTGTACACACATTGCCATTTTTCCACCAAAAATAAACGATCATTTGTATCCGGAAGCGGCATATGTCAATCGGAAAGGATATCACTCCATTAACGTGCAACTAGTAAATATATTTGTTGAGATATAAAACATTGTATGATAATTTATAAATTATATATTGTAGATATGTGATTCTAATTTAAAAATTCTCAATGTAAATGCAAGATATCCAGGAAGTACAAACGATAATTACATTTGGAATAATAGTAACGTGTTACCTGTCATGCAGAATTTACACAGACGTGGCTATGAATCGTTTTATTTATTATCGGACTCTGGATATGGATTACGCCCGTGGATGCTCACTCCTGTTCTCAATCCAGAACCAAATACTCCAGAAGCCGCTTATAATGAAGCACAAATGCGCACTAGAGCAACTATTGAACGCTGCAACGGTGTTCTCAAAACAAGATTTAGATGTCTTCTAAAGCATAGAGTGCTTCATTATTCTCCGGAACGAGCGTCGAAAATTATAAATACATGCGTTATTTTACATAACATGTGTGTTGATAATAACATAGATATTGACAATTTATTAGAAGAAAACAATGATATTGATTTTGGAATATACGGTAATGAAAATGATGAAGAACATGAATATTTAAATAGAGTAAATCCAGATCTAACAAAAGGGAGAAGAATAAGAAATCGAATCATAAGAAATTATTTTACAAATGTATAATTTTATTTAATATGATATAAAAATATAATTAGATAAGAAAAAATATAATTTTAGATAAACAGTAAACAAAAAATCTTTTCAATTATTCCAAAAAATATTTATAAATTATTCATTATACATATATAATTATGTATATTATAAGGTGTTACAAAAAAAATATACATATTGTATTTGTATTTTAAATAAGTTAAACTAATTTTCTATTTGAAAAATGTTATTTTTATATTTATAATAAGTACTTTATACTATAATAATATAATAATAGTATAATTGTCAAAATAGGTTTATTTTTTTATAAGTTTACGTAAATTATTTAGAATTCTTTTCTTTGTCAAAATATCACTTTCGTATAAATCTAAATATTTTTGTTTTAAATCTAGTTTCTTTTTCATTATCTCTAATTTTTCTCTTAAATATTCTTTTTTAATTTTTAATTTTTCATACGATAATTTAGCAAGTTCGCTTGTTGCTTCACTTGTCATGTCAAGTCTTTGAAGACGTTTTGGTTTCTTTTTTCTTGCAGACACTGTATCATTACTGCTATTATTGTTGCAAATTTTGTTTGATACATTTTCCGATCTACCTTCTATTTCCATGATAGAATTATTACTATTAATACTGGGAGTTTCCAGTACAATAATATCCGAAACATTTATGGTATTATCTTCTGTTTTTTCACTTGATTCATTTGAATCAATAATTTCACATGCGTAAGACTCCATGGTACATGGCTGACCTTCAATTAGCGCTACTCCTATTAAATTGGTAATTTTTTCTTCAATAGGACATATTGTATTTTTTAGTTCACTACCTCCACCCGTTCCTTGTCTGTGTTTTTTTATTGCAGATTGCTTAGATTTTGTTTTCGTCTTCAAGTCATGCCAAGTCTGAAATAATATAATATTTAAAAATACTACATACTTTAAAAGCATATTAAAAAATTTTCACCTTTCTCCATTGTTTCCAATCTTTAGTTGCTCCAGGTAGAGAATTTAGGGAAATAGACACATTTTCCCATAAATTTTGAGATATTTTATGCGTAAAATCCGAAGAAAATTTGCCTGTTTTTAAATTAGGGTGTTTTTCTATATATTCGATTAACACACTTTTCTGTTCCTGAGATATATTATGTAATCTTTTTATATTTTCCATTTTTGTATGTATTTAAAATTTTTTATATCAATTATTTTTAGGTTATATAACTGTCAAAATTCAAGTTGTTTCTGGTGTTTTGATAGTTATTTTGTGTTCTTCTGTTGGCAACACTAGGTAAATTTTCGTATATGCTATTATTCGTACAATTTGTTTGCGCACTATGTCAAGAATACGTACACATAATTTTGTGCGAAGATTTTATACGCACATATTCGTATACGTAATAATTTCGTATGAACTCGAAAATAGCACCCCTGGTCATCTAAACATGAGTGGGCACAGCAGATTTATCCAAAATAACATACATGATAAAATCAAACAAATCGAACTTGAAATAAAAGTCGATACAATCGAAATTACAACGATAGGCAATATTTTCATACAATATCATCAATATAACAAATTAATACGGAATCAAAATAATTTACCAGCTACAATTTAAATTACACAAATCATAAGTTAGCTCAAGTGACGTTAATAATTTTAGCAAACAAAATAAATATCAGATTACAAAATTTAAGCGATAATAACATAATTCAATTAGCAAACGAAATAGATATCATAGTACAGAATTTAAGCGATAATTACATAGTTCAAAATCATGCAAGTAAAATTAAAGTATTTAACTAGAAACAAAAATACATAACTCAAAGAAAATTTAGCAGTACTAAAACAAAATTACTTAACAACATTTTCTAGCTAAATAGGTCAAAATTACTTGCTCACGACAAAATCTTCAATACAAAAAATAATACAATTAAAGCGATGATTTGCTACTTACGATATACGACAAAATGGTACGTACGATACAAGAAAATGATTACGAATAATGATCGGGAATAAGGAACAAGGAACAGGGAACAATTTGGGGTCGCGTGCATAGGAGAGACAAAACACGAAAGTACTCAGCCGATCTAGACAGAATGTCTTTCCCGTAGTTTGTAAATCTGGAAGCCGGCGAACGCGCGTGATCTTATAAGCGTAGCCCACGAAAACATAGGGTATTTCACCGAGAATTACGCCGTGGCCACAAAAAATATACTAAAACAAAATATCATCACAGCCGATATAGCTTCTTCAGCTTAAAATTTAAGCGCTGTGATAATAGCAAAAATAATACGATACGATAAACCAAAAAATCATTGCAACACGAACAATGGCACTAGGCCTCAAAATAACTCGTATTGCAATAATCACGAACTCTACAAAAGTTCAAACAATAAAACGACGGTACGTTTTAATCGCGAATAAAATTATCGAACGCAGTGTCGCAACACTGCAACCAAAAATCTGAAGATCATAACGCGATCTAGCAAGGGCTCGAAATTTACAAATACAGACAATGATACGCACTGAAGAACTTTCACAAACGGAAATCGGAAAGGATATCTACTAGTATTTACAAGAGAAGGAATTAGGATTGGAAAGGAATCTGTGGCTTCAAGATTAATTTGTCAAATTTAAATTTACTAATCATCAACTGAAATATTACGATATAAACTCTAATAAATTGGACTCTAGAAATTATCATTCAAAAACAAAATAACTAACAAAATTATTCAAGAAAGAAATTGCCGTAACAAAATATAACAAAACATAATCGTATGTAAGTTGACCATCATTGTATTCACGAGAGCAAAATTTACGTTACTAAAATAATTCAAATATCAATAAAATCTCATGAATAACAATTCAAACATAATACCAAATAAATAAATTGTCAACTTACATCATTTCAAATCCAAACGAACAATTTCCATTTTGAATACAACCTTTTTTCTATACCGCATGGCAAATTAACCTTCGAATATTACAACAGACACAGCGAGACGGACCAGTAGTGGATTGCTCAGAGCGGCTGCTCACGGGAGAGAGCTGCTTGCTCGGACAGTCGCTCACGGGAGAGAGAGATTTTCACCTGTCCAAGCGTATTTACGTGAATGCTAATTTCACACGATATATCAATATTGCCATTTGACTAAAAAAATAAATACTCTATAAAATTCAACTATTTTTTATGAAATTTGGCGCGTGACAAAAAGTGTTTTTGTCACAATATATATATGTATATAAATTTATATGCAGTGGATTTTATACCGAGCTACGTTGTAACACAAATTAGTAATTAATATACAAGAGCGGGGCGAGATCCAGTTTACCATTAACTCTTGATTAATTTCACTAGGAAATAAAGTACGTTTACTACATATGGGGATGTATTTTGCTTGCTTCATCTACGCCTATACTTTCATTCGTTTAACAATATGTTGTTTAAGAGCCTTATTTATTCAGTTTTTCTCATTTCGGCTTCGGCAACAGGTCTCTGCGCAGATTTTACTATATAAGAATTTTTTATCGTGCTTCTATCGGGCTTTTCTATATATTTGTATTCATATTTTAAATTTATTTTAGGATGTTGAACATTTATAAATGATATTTGTGTTGTGTTTTCAGAATCAGAACACGGGGTTAATAAATCAATCGGAAGAATTAAACTGATAGATGTTGATCCTAGCGACACAAAATGATGCAAGTGATGAAGAAGATAGAGATGAAATGGCTTATTGCAAACCAAACACGGATACATGGTTTTCATTGAAACAAGCGACTTATTCAACTTCTTTGTTTTCTTCAACGGATCGGAAACATTACAATTCGTTTTATCAATATTTTCTTTATCATCGGAATCGGAATTTGATTCATCCGAGACATCATCAGAATCAGAAGTTGATTCACCCGAGACATCATCAGAATCAGAAGTTGATTCATCCGAGACATTGGCAGTATTTTGATGTGTCAAAATGTGTCTCTGTAAACTTTCATTACAAGAATATACATTGCCACGCATCGAACATCTAATATTTTTATTGAAATGGCTCATTAAATGAGCGATCAGCCATGATTTGTCTGTAAATACTTCTGTACACATTCCACAACCATATTCACTCGTATTTGTAGTACTTGTACTAGTATTTTCGTTATCATTCTTCGCCATCATTTCACTATTGTTTACACGTTGCTTTTGTATAATTAAATCATATACGTACGTTTTAAAACACATAAAAGTGATAAATAAATCAATTTGATAATCATTGTAATATTAATATAATTAAAAAATTATGTTTAACAAAACTTGTAAAAAAAAAATTAAAAAGTTTTAATGTTTAATTTACGGACATTTAAATTTAATGAATACCTTCACATACCTTCCAAAAATAAGTGTTTAAGTTTTCATTCATAATTTTCTTGAAATCAGTTTATGGGCTGAAATGTAACGTCAACTATTAGTAACAATATTGTATGTTTCACTAAAAATTACAAAAAATATTAATGCTTTTTAGCCAGGGTTGGACAGATAAAAACCAGTATAGTTTAAACAGTTCTGCTTTTTTCATCTAATTTTGGGCAGTGGTTTTTATTTAAAATATTCAAAATCATGGTCATTTAAGAAATATAGACAAAAATTATATTTATTAAATGAAAATTAAACTTTATACATAATTATCAGTTTTTATACAGACATTTTTACAAACATATCACAAAATAATTACTTTTAAAAACTCAAGTATTTCTGTTATAAAGATAAATATTTATTTCTTTATGAGTTAATAGCACTGTAAATTGTCTAGTAAATTTTATTTACGTAATCTGTCAACAATGGCTGTAAGTAGGCTTAATATGATTGTGCGAAAAATAGTTTTAATATTATCTGTTCTTAATGTAGCACACGGAAATTTGCGTGAACTGCGCACACGAAACTCAATAAGGTGGTGGAGGCGTTGATGGTGAAGGATAGAAGACTATGAAAAGCTTGTGAAAAATTACAATTTGATAGACATGTTTTTCTATTAACGTTTCTTTTCTTAAATATTTTAAGTTATAGTTTAATATAAAGTTTAAAATTATAATAGTATGCATTTTAGGTTAAAAATAATAAATATTTTTATTATTAGAGTTTTATTACAAACAAACTCCTCGTTTTAAATTTATTTATAAAAACTAATGGATTACAAACGTAATCCATGCGAGTAATCATGTAAAAAATGTCAATGCGTGTACTGGAGGGTTAAAATTAGTGTAGTACATGTGACGAATTTCTGATAAAAGTGAAGAGAAACCTGAGAATGTCGACAGCAAGAAAACGTTACAAAAGGAAATAAAAAAAACTTACTACTAAAGACGAGTTGCACAAAAGAAAAGCTGAGACATTTTTTAGTAAAAAAAAAGAGCTGCAAAAATTAAAAGTCGGAAATCTGAAACCCAAGAGGCAATTTGTTTTGATTTATATATATATATATATATATATATATATATATATATATATATATATATATATATATATATACCGGGTGTATACTTGGTTTATGCAATATAGGAAAAACAATGTTATTTTTTTAACATCGTAATTCCTGCCTCCCCGTTAGTTTTAGAGAAAAATTATAAGAGACAAAAATGATTTAGAATTAAAAACTACATTATTTACGCTTAAAATAATTGTGATATTACGTCTCAGTAATTAATTATTAATTAAATAAATATTATCAGTTTTCAGCAATATCAGACAGCCATGGACAAAACGCGAATGTATTTTGTTCACAAATGTCAGTGTATTGTCATTTAAATGCAAAAAAATAACAAAATACATTCGCGTTTCGTCCATGGCTCTCTGATATTGCCGAAAACTGTCAATATTTATTTAATTAATAATTAATTACTGAGACCCAATATCGCAATTATTTTAAGCGTAAATAATGTAGTTTTTAATTGTAAACAATTTTTGTTTCTTATATTTTTTCTCTATAACTAACGGGGAAGCAGGAATTGCGATGTTAAAAAAATAACATTGTTTTTCCTATATTGCATAAACCAAGTATACACCCGGTATATATATATATATATATATATATATATATATATATATATATATATATATATATATATATATATATATATAGTTAATACTCAAATATAATCATAAAGGAATAATCTGAAAATGAAAAAATCATATCGCCTCAACCTGGGATCGAACCAGGGTCCTTCCGCTTGCCGGGCGAATGCTGTACCACTGAGCTATCGAGGACATTACAGATCGAACGAATGAAACCTAATCATTTTCAGTACACATTCTATTCATAATTTTTCATAGTCAACAAATACGCAATATCATTAATTTTTAATGTCTAAATACATATAAGAACTATACTTATGAAAGGTGTTGGTTCGTGCAATAGTGCAATCATATATAATTCATTAATCTGGTTAGTTGATAGATATATCATTTAAATACAGTTAATACTCAAATATAATCATAAAGGAATAATCTGAAAATGAAAAAATCATATCGCCTCAACCTGGGATCGAACCAGGGTCCTTTCGCTTGCCGGGCGAATGCTCTACCACTGAGCTATCGAGGACATTACAGATCGAGCGAATGAAACCTAATCATTTTCAGATTATTCCTTTATGATTATATTTGAGTATTAACTGTATTTAAATGATATATCTATCAACTAACCAGATTAATGAATTATATATATATATATATATATATATATATATATATATATATATATACATCCCGCTATCATTTTGGCATCTTTACAAACTTCATCGTTTTGGCATCCACTTTTAAACTGCTATATCTCTTTAGTTTTTGCAAATTTTAAAATTTTTAAGATGTATATTGGTACAACCTTTTATAACAGTTTATTTTAACCTATAAAATTAATATCAAAATTTTAACGTTTTTTACACTTCTCTATCAATTTGAACTCTTTTCATATTAATATCATTATGGCAACCAGCGTATATAAGATTTATAGTACTCGGTGGAAGTGGCAACCTCTAAATCGAAATGATATAATATTTTATATCATTGTAGCTACGCAGAAAAATGACGAGTAACATAAAATATCTTAGTGTATATCATTATATATTATAAATTATACAATACGTATCAGTTTTAATGTGAAACTAAATATTAAATTTTAAAGTTTGTTATATTATTTTTATAACGTGCACCTATTCATGCCGAATTAAAGACAGCATAATAAATTTGCAATAATTGTGGAAAATCGTGTGCAAATAAGTGGACAATCGAAGTTGTGAATTTATGTGTTTTGCGTCCACACACATATTCGCAACATCTTACTTATTGGATTTGATAAGGAACATTCCAAACAGACTCAGTGTTTTCATTTTGTGTTATATATTATATATACGTACGTGTGCGCGATACGTAATAATAATAAAAAGCAACCAAAGAAAGATGAGGAAAGTGCTCAAATTACAGAATCTGCAAGATTGTCAACTTATGCTACACCAAGTCTAATGATTGTCAATCAGTTCTCCCATAACTTTTATAAGTGTACTGCACGATTTGATAGAAGTGAAATGTCAGGTGTCGACGCATTTATTGATTATATCTAAACTTTTCAAGATTGTGCACAAGTGAGTGATGACAATGCATTATGTGGTATATCAATGTTACTTGAAGATACCGTAGCAACAAGATGGAAAGGTGTAAAAGAAACAATTACAACTTTGGACGATGCAATCAAATTTTGCAAGATCCATTTCACAAAATTGTCTCCGCATTTAGTTTTTCGAGAAATTTTTTTCCGCGAACAACAAGATAATGAATCGAGTGAAATGTTTGTGTGTCACGTGCGATCGTTACCATAAAAATTGTCCGAAGTAGTTGATATCGTATATAGATTAATTAACCAAAAGTTCCGGAAAAAACTCTCATCACATATTGAATCATTTCAAATATTTTTAAAAAGTGTTAAAGAAATTGAATTTGCAACAAGAGGTTAAGTAAAACTTTAAACTAACTTTTCAGAAAAAGGATAAACCAACGAAGAAATTTTGGCATAAATATAATATTATTTTTTCTACGTGTATAAAAATTTTATAACAAAAATTATATTTGAAAAAAAAAAAAAAAAACAAATACAAGAAATATGCATAAAAAAATTAATAAAAAAATATTTATAACAGTTTTCACTTTCAGATAAAAGTGCTTACTTTTTATTGTAAATGGAATAAGTACAATTTTGTTGTATAATTAAAAAAAAAAAAAATATATTACGTAATAATACATTTATTTAAAAAGCAAAAATAAAATGTGTTGTGAAAGCTAGCCAAAAATACCGCGGTTTTAAATAAAAGTATTTATTATAGAAATAATTCAAAGTGACTCTAATTGTCAATTAGATGTGAATAATTTTTTTTAAAATTAAATGCGTTTTACTACGTTTATCATTTTAAAATCTAAGTAGAATTTATGAAATACAGTTTTGCGGTAATAAAATTGGCTACGAATACATATATATGTAGTTTTTTTCCAAATTTGGAATAATATCAAAGATCTATATTATTTTTTTTTATATATATTTTGTACAAAAACTAATTTTTTCCCATGATTTATTATGCAGCACTGTTGGATATACCTTTATCAGTTTTTCACATTCCTGTTCTTTGGGTGGAATTTTGTTGATAATATGATTTTTGAAAAATGACTTAACTATTTTTCTTTGTTCATTTGTCCAGGGTACCAACACACGTTTAGATTTCTGCAAACTTTTCTTTTTCACAGATGAAGTATTTAAATCATTACTATCATTCGGCGAATTTAAGTTTTCTATATTATCGTCTGGGTCATGTTGCTCTTCATTTAGATCATTATTGTTTTCCATTAAATTTTCTTCTAAATTTAAATCTATATCATCCAATGTTTTTTCTTTAAATTCTATCGCCCGACCATCTTCCATAAGCAGAAGTAGTTTAGAAATTTTAGCTGTCTGGTAAATATCGTCAGGTAACCTGTAAGATTTCCTATGAATACCAGTCGTGTGGCCCATAAAACTAGCTAATTGCTCAATATCATTGTCATTCATATTTAGCACTTGTGTCATCGTCGCCAAATGTTTTCTAAGTCTAGTGGCAGTTAAAGCTTCCGGATTTTTAGCACCGCATAATTTTGCATACTTCTGAAAAACCTTATAGCCATAAATCCATGAATTTGTACCTGGTTTACCAAACAAATAAAGATTATTTTTTTTATGAAAATTATCTCTACATTGCAGCAGAAGAATTATATAATCTTGTACTTCATTATTGAATAAAACTGGCACTCCTCTGTTTCTTTTACCACGGATGACTACACGTTTAAATTTTTTTAATAAAATTTTTTCAGCTGGAGAAACAATATCATTAAATTCTTCATAACTTTGATTTTTATCCTGTTCAGACTGTTCGTAATCCAATAACTTTAACCTCTGGAGTTCTCCCGGTCTTCGCCGATTCAGTAAAAGTGTAGTACAATATGTTAATTCCAATAAAGTATTATAAATATCAATATTGTTTTTATCTGCATTTAAAACAACGGCAGCTGCATCTGCTTTATTTTTTAAATATAACTTAAGTTTTTGTAAATCTGTTGCTAGAGGTATAATTGTGATTTTATTCCATTTTTTAGAATTTAAATTATTTGCGGCTGCCGTTGATATGTCATATCGCCAATGAGATTCAATAAGATTAATTAATGTTTTTAGATCTGCCTCTGCCTCTGCAGCTGTTATGGTTGAATAAATGTGTTTTTTCTTAACTGCAAATAAAATTGCAATATCGCAACATTGTTTGATACTGGTTCCAATATTCATTGCATATGTGGGAGAATTAAATATTTCCTTAGAATCATCATATTTTGCTACTGTTTTTGTAGCTTTTAATAACAAGTCAAAATGTTTTGGTTCCACTGCTGTAAATAAATTTTCAATTCTCGAATCTATATTTTGAATTTCAATCAATAATCTTGCTAACTCCCGCATCCTTCTTGATATTTCATTAATGAAGTGTGCATCTCTATGCGATTTTAAGTAACGAGCACCATACGCGCATATTAGCTAAATTTTTTTTGCAACTAACGATATTTTATCTGGTTGCTTGCGCGGAAATACTTTCTGAAGTAATTCATTATCAATTTGAAGATTTCGAAGTAAAAAATTCTGTCCTTCAATTTTAGCAGAAGCTACTGGTATATCTGGTTTTTGTAAACATAATTTTCTATGTCTATATAACTGTTTGGATGAATAAAATCCACAACAATATGGACATGGTAGAAAATCTTGTGTAGGAATATTTGATTTCTTTACTGGTTTTACACATTTATTATTATTAATAATATAATTGCCTTTTTTTCTTAAGGCAGCTAAAAACTGTTTCTTTTCTTTTGTATTTGGTTTATAAGAAAATATTTATATCAGCACTGATTAGCACTTCTCAAAATAACGGTTTTCTAATTTTCAACTGTTTCAATATGACACGGGAAAAACAGCGACTGACCTGACCACTAATGACTTATAATATGAAATTTTTAACCAATTGTTTATAGATAGTTTTTGTTTAAAATAATAATATGTATTTTGTTAATAAATTAAAACCATTATGAAACTGTTCGCGAAAATCTGATATGAACACTAATCATTATTTTGGTATTTTTAGTGAAAATATTATTATCCAATAGTTTTATTTGACATATTAAATAAAAAAATTCATTTTGTACGATTTGAACTTAATGAATGTTTAAATAATATTTAATAAAAATATTAAAAAAATAAAAATAAAAGCAGTGCTCGTAGCTGCTCGCTTTATGATTTTATTGTTTTTATTGGAACAGCCTCACACGCATTATTATATAAACATAACATTTAGCCCATTGTTTATTTACGAAATCTGCTAATTTTTTAACAAATAACAAACTTTTATAAAGCTGGACATTAATGATATTATAATTAATTTATATTTCTACTCGATTACAATTATTAAACTAATTTTTAAAGAATTAAATTAGATACAATCGCGAAGAAGTATAAATAAATTATAATTTCATAATGCTGTCGCAAATAAAAATATTTGAAATTGTCGACAATAGCCACGAAGAATTTTTAAAATATCGCAAGCTCAGTACCACTAGCATTGCGTTGATAGAAAACTAAAATAACATAAAATGTATATGAGCTACACAGGTGTCACATCCACTGCAGAATAAAAAGTATATAGGGGCTTCACATCCACTGGAGCATATGTCATGAATATACAAAATATACATTTTTACGACTGAAGCGCTAAAACCGCGGAACTAAAATTATACGAATTTAGACGTTCACTTATCATTTTGACACTCATAAAAAATTTTGAATTTCAACGCAAGATGGTGTAAATATTCAGAAAAAATCAAAATATCAACTTGGTAATTTGGCGTCCGATATACGGGTGTCATAACCCTGGGGATGCCAGATTAACCGTAAATACGGAATGTATGGATGCCAAAATGATAGAAGGATAAATATATATATATACTGGGTGTCCCATTTTAATCCGCCACCTGCAACAACTTTAAAATCGTGCATCGGACAAAAAAATGTTTCGGATAAAAAGTAAATGGTTTCGAGGGGGACATCTGATGCAGAGACCCTTGCCCCCTCTGGACCCCATGAGGGGCGGAAAAGGGGGGCAACTTTGAAATCTTAAATGGAACACCCTATTTTTTATTGTAGATTCTGATAGGCCATTAAAAAGTATGTAAATTTTATTTCAAGACTTTTTTTTTATCTTTGATAGATGGCGCTGCAAACAGCATTTTTTTTCTCAGTTTATCAATCTTCAATTTGAGAAAACAAATGTAACTAAGTACGATATTCAAGATTTTTTCAGTTCTTTGGGAAGAGGGGGGCAAGGGTCACTGCATCAAATATCTTCCTCGAAACCATTAACTTTAAGTTAATGGTTTCGAGGGGTATAACTTTAAGTTAATGGCTTCGAGGGGATATCTGATTCAATGACCCTTGCCCCCCCCTCTTCCCAAAGAACTGAAAAGAACTTGAATATCGTACTTAGTTACACCTTTTTTTTCAAATTGAAAACTGATAAACTGAGAAAAAAAATGCTGTTTGCAGCGCCATCTATTCTATTCTTATATATATATATATATATATATATATATATATATATATATATATATAAGAATAGGGATTTCCAATATTACCACATAAAAACAAAAACTTCAAGGAAGAATAATAAATTTATTTCATTTTTTACAATATTTTAATAAACTTATGACTACTCTTTATATTCTCTAATGTCTAATATATTTTATTATTTTTTGCCAAATACAATTTTATTTTATTTTCATAATTATTTTTACATAAAAGTATAAATATTGCTTTTGTTTCTTGCTCTACCACACAGATGACAGCGTCCTACAGTTGAGTTTCGGACAACGGCTTTTTCTGGAGCTTCATTATTTATTTTCAGTAAAGCTCTAATCCGCTCTTTGATTTGAGACGAAGTATGTGGATTTTCCAGGCGTTTTAACATGGTTGGCTTCAATAACTTTAATCCAACTTCTTCAATATATTCACGTTTTTGTACTGTACCAACAGTGTTATTATATTTGTACAGGCAGTAGCCATTTATGGCAAAAATATTCAACAAATCAAAAAGCATCGTCAGAGGCCAGCGACACCAAATTTAGTTTTATTATACATTGTTATGATTTCAGGCTTTCGCTTGTCTTCTGTTTCGTCATCAATAGCCATGTCATGATGCATGGTTGATAACGCTAAAACTACTTTGTTTCGCTTTGGAACATACGATACCAAATTACATTTTTTTTAAATAAAATCCGAACAAGGAACTATTGATTTCTCTTTTCTGCCCTATAACAAATTCTTTTGGCAGCTCTCTTTTATTTTTACGTATGGTACCTTTAATGTCAATCTTTTTTCTAATAAGTCAATGGCCAGAGGAACACTGGTAAACCAGTTGTCCATTATTATGTTTCTCCCAGTACCTTCAATTGGTTTGACCATACGTTTAACTACTCCAGGAGGTTTCATATGCACCATCTGGTTGTTTTCCAGTATATATTTCCATATTATAGGTATATCCATTTTTGGTATCAACTAAAACAAATATGTTAATGCCATATCTTGAAGGCATGGACACTTGCCCCTAAAGGCTACTAATTGTTCGTCTATAGTCAGGAATTGCTATGGCGTGAAATGTTCTTGAAAATTTTTATTAGCGCACTCGAAAATATCCCTAATAGGAGCGTATTTATCCAGTTGTCTTTTTTCTTGTCTCGTATTAATATTGTCAAAGCGAATACATCTCATTAGGAACCGAAAGCGGTTTATGGGCATTGTAAGATATATGACTTCAATTCCCATTCCTCTGCTATTATTCCACATTTGAAAAATATTTTGTCTTCGAGATTTAAGTACACCAGCAATATACAAAGTACCAAACAGTGCTCTAATTTCTTCATTATCAGTCAGTTTAGCGTCTCTCAAGCGTTGACAATTACATCTAATTGTAGTAATGTACGTGTTTGTACAGTCTGTTATAATTTGAACTATATTATCATCTAAAAAGCAGTGAAGGTAATCCAGTTCCGTTTTTGCATTTTTCGCTTTTCCTTTTGGTCCAGGAAGTCGTAAAACAGTGCTACATGCACGCGTTCGTGTGTTTGGAGTTGGGCAGCTTTTACTTTATTTAGTAATTTGATCTTTACCTATATAGTATTTAGAATTTCTTATACTCTCTTCTTCGTCTTGATCACCATCCGAAACATCTTGCTCTGATGGAGCATACTCAGAACCTGAGCAGCCGTGACATCCAGATGACAAAACAGACTGAAGCCTCTCATTTTGTTGAATAAAGTCCTCCTCACTTGGAATCGGGTGCTCGTCCACGATAATACGTGGATGAAGCGTCGGCTTGTAATTACCTGTGATCCGCAGTTTCCCGTTCTTTTTTCTTACTATGTGCGTGGTTGATGCCCATTCTGAGTAATCAACTTTTTGTAAAACCCTGATGAAATTTTCGCGTCAATTTCCCGCGCATAAGCGTCACGTAGATATTTTTTTAGAAATTTTTGGTTTATAGATGTAATAACGTAATTGTGTATATATCATATGATATATTTTTTTACAAAAAATAAAAAACAGAAATAACAAATAGTAAATAAACATAAAAAAAAAAAACAAATAATACAGAAAAATACAAATAAAAAATAAATTCGTTTTTCACAAGATTATTGAAATCGTTTGTTTTTTCGTTAATTAATGTGAATAGTTCATAAGGATCTTTTTTATTTAAATAAATTATTTCGTTAAAAATAGTGGCATAAGTTTTGTAAATTAAATGTTGGCTTTGTAATGTTTGTTTAATTTTTTCCCAACTTGTAGTGTCTGTATTGTCTAGTGTGTCTAAAGCCGTTCCTCTCAATTTTGAAATTATTCCGTTCGTAACGGTAAATTTTTCAAAATCGCTTAGAGGTGGAGCTATTGCGTTTGTAAAACTTGTAAGTCTGTCTACTTGTTTAATGAAAGTATTTAAATGTTTTTTATTACTACCATCATAAATAGGTAGAGTATCAATGTTAATTTTTAATTCACTCAATCTACTAGCCATTGTAGTTTGATTTGAATTTTCGTTCGATTCTATTTCGTGAATAGTTTCTAATAAACTATTAAAATTATTAAGTGCCAGATTGAATTTTTACTTTTACAAATAGATTACAATTGTGTATTTGTAATTGATTAGTAAGTGTTTTAATATACTCCTGTGTCGGGAGCTCGAACTGATTCTTTTCAGTTATTCACCGAACCTCAGTTCCCTACTAACTTATGAATTATATTAGTTTTTTAATTACTTACAGTATTGTTAATAACAATATAATATTATTCATTTATAAAGTTGATTGAAGGCTTCTATGGCTCTCGGTTTACGGGCACTTGATGTCTTCTGTTGGCACTTGGTTTACTGGCACTGTGCAGGTAACGAATCGGCTCTCAATTGACGGGCGGGCACTTGATGTCTTCTGCTGGCTCTCGATTTTACGGGCACTGTGCAGGTAACGGATCGGCTCTCGTCGTGGTTAGCTCACAAGATTCGGAGATGTACTTTGATATAAAAATCGTCGCTCTGCGTGTAGCGGCTTTCAGATTCTTCAATTTTTTTTTTTTGAATTTCCGAATAAACAGTTAAAACTGACCGTAATGATATAACGAATTGATACTATTGTATTTCGACCGATTTACTTTTCGGAATTCCTACCAAAGACTGCGCCAATTAAATAAGTTAATTATTTAACCCATTAATTCCCAAGGTCTGAAATTTAAACAATTTTGATGGTTTTATTATGAACAAAAATACGTAGATTAAGCTAATTATAACAAAAAAAATTTTTTTGAATATTGACAAAAATGATCTAAAATGTTGCTTATACGCAACATTGGGATTTCCCTGCAAAAAATTATTTTGTGTGGAACAGTTTGAAACTACATCATGCAAACCATATTTTAGTATGTTAAAAATATTGCCTATACCATGTTTGTATATATATAATATGTTAATATTTCTTTATAAAAACTGGAATAAATATACAAAACACAGTGACAATCATGCCTACAGCACAAGACAAAATAATAACCTACAAATACCAATACATAAATTAACATTGTACAAAAGGAATCCACAATACACTGGTGTTATTCTTTTTAATGTTCTTCCTATAGATATTAAAAATTCCAAATGTCTTACATCCTTCAAGTCAAAACTGTTAAAGTTACTGTTGACACATGTATTCTATTCTATTGATGAATACCTGCAGCTCAACGAGAACTTAAGCGACTTATAATATAATATAATATAATATTAAATTTCGATACTGTTCGCAATCTATATAGTGTAATGCTTTGTATATTTGCTTTCTATGTCTATATAGTGTAATGTTTGTATATTTGACTTTTTTCTATGTCATTTGTTTGATTTAATGAAAATAAAAATTATTATTATTATTATTATAAACAGTCTGAATGAAGATGTACTTGACATTTAGCACACATGTATATCGTATTGTTTTTGCAATTTCTGCATCTTTTTCTTCTTTTATCCTTTTCTTCGACTATTGTATGTCCAATATTGTCGAAGCGAACTTCAAATGGCAATGCATTTTTAGATGGTCGCCCATAATTGGGTTTGGCCAAGGATTTTGCAGAATTAGTATTTAGTTCACTGAGTCCAGCAGCTTCTTCATTTTCTTCAGTGGTAGTATAATACGTTTTCATAAGTGTAACCGCTATATAAAATTTAAATTCGAGCTGTAACATTTTCTGTTTGTTTGCTATTTTGTTTATTTTCTAAGAATTTACAATCACACTATCAATTAGATTTATAAAAATGGGCCACCACCATTTATTTCCTCTTACGCGAATTCTATATTTGCAAATGCCATTATCGTGAAGGTCGACACCTCCCATATGCTGATTGTATTCGGCAATTAGTTCTGACTGGGCAACAATCTTTTTTTCTTTTCTGTTGTATCTTTTAGCAGATACCAGAGGTTCGATGTTACAGGTATTGGTCGCAACTGTTCCATCTGACTAAGAGTATTTCATGTTCTGTATCAAAAGAAAAGTCATAGGATCCTATTTCGTTTTTCTTTAGTTTTTTTACAGTTTCCACGAATTGTACCTGTCACGTAAAATTTTCTTTCTTTCAATAAACAGAACAGCCTATGAGAAGAAAAAAAATTGTCAAAAAACACACGGTGACTAGATGGCTGCTCTACAACAGATAAAAGATCCAGAACTACTTTTTCTCCCAGTTTTAATTTATTTGTCTCATTACTAGTTTTTCCACCATAAGGGACAAATTTATATAAATATCCACTAGAACTTGCAGATGCACCACAATTTGAAACCAAATCTTTTTATGTACATTTTACAGCCATGGCGACCAAAATAAGGTACCATCTCTTCATCAACAAATAAATTGTAATCAAATACCCCAAACTGCATATTTTTTTGATTTATTTTGTCGAAAATGGGCCTTAGTTTCGAAAATTTGTCATTTGTATCCAGCTGGTCGTTGTAAACACAACTTTACAAATAAGTATGCCACAAAGCCACAGATAAAAGCACAACAGAAAACGAATGTAGTCGCAAGAATGCTTGTGCAAGATGTTAGTTCCGTTAGTTATAGAGCGCACCGTTGCCAAACTACCTTATGTTAGGTATTCCCAATGTTGCGTATACGCAACAATATTCAAAGTATTCTGCTATGCAAAAACTAAAAAAAATTGAACAAATTAGGGTTTATATTATCCTCAATAGACAATAATTCAATCTATTTCCGTAAATTATTCAGTAAATATTGTTTTTTATTTATTGTTTTTTATTGGTCAAAAAGAGACAAATCTAAAGAGTAAATTTATGCATAATTTAAGTTTATATAAAAAATATGTTTTTAGCATTTATTTAATTATTGTGATGTTACAATATAAAAAAGTATGTCTAAATAAATTTGTAATAGGCAAATCGTGAATAAGTTAATTTCCTCATGAGCAAAAAAAATATTTTGCAAAATGTTTCGTTTACGCAACGTTGGGTATTAATGGGTTAATATTTGTAATAAAAAAATAAATTATATTTTTTATTAAGTATTTATTAATTTCGAAGTTTACAGCTCGAGAGCAAAGTCACATCTGACTTTTTTACTTAAACTACACATAAAAGTAACATTTGTAACATTCGCTTACTCAGCGTAAATGCTGAGTCACAGGTCAAAGGAATGAAGTCGTGTTGTATGTGACAATAATTAGTTTACATAATTACGTGCTGTACGTGACAACTATTCAATTATATAATTTATATATATATATATATATATATATATATATATATATATATACGCAACAATATTCAACAATATTCGTATATATATATATGCAGGGCGCGGCAAAAGTATGGAAACGGTCAAATATCTCGAGAAATTCACATCAAATCGAAAAAGCCAAAATACGCCTTCAATATTTTTAAAAAAACTATCCAATGGTACCACACTCGACCCTCTACCCCCACCCCATAGGGTGCAAAGGCAGGGGTTAACTTTGAAATCTTAAACAGGGACCCCTATTTTTTATTGTAGATTCGGATTCTATGGATAAAAATACGTAGGATTTGTCTGACACATTTTTTTCTATTCATGATAGATAGCGCTTTAATCGATGGACACAAACATTTAAGTGCCCATATACCGTGTGGGCCAGACCACCAGTCCATCCGTTTTATAATGCAGGGGCTTTATATTTTTGAACGAAACGAAGGGCATTCTAACTGATGTTGACATCCTATATGACGCAAAAAGTGAACCTCCCCCCCCCCCCGGCCATCCCTTGTGGGGGTAGGGTGCAACTTTAAAATTTCAAATGGGAACCCCTATTTATTCTATTTATTAGTTTTTGTGAGGTTTGTCCGATGTATATTTTTCCACAACTACAGTTTAACTTATACACTGTGTTTATCAATTGTTTATTCTCCGATTTGTCTTTTAACCGGGAGAATAAGTTATTATTCTTTTTAAACCTTTTTTAGTGACGCATATGTTCGGTTCGGATATTTTGAAAATTTTAATGAGTTTTCATGTTCGAAAAACATATCTTTTTTCTTCTTGTTCCTCTGTATTCGTTTGTTTTTGTGGCGACATCGGTTGTGTGTTTTGGCTTCTTGTTACGGTTGATTGAAAAATTAATTTGTTTGCTAACTTGACAGGATAACCGTTCTTAATACATAAATCTTGTTGTTTTTTAATATTTTTTTCCCGTAGTGTAGGGTGACTTATCTTCGTTATTTTATTCTTCAATGCTATCCATGTGTTGTATGTAATGTATGTATCTGCCTGACAATGAAGGTTTTTTTATACCAATCTAACTTAATTTTGTCAAAATTTCTGATCAATTTTGTATCTAGAAAAGATACGGCATTGGTAGTTTCACATTCCATTGTGAATTGTAGATGTTTATTGAAGTTATTAAATGTTTGTAGTATCTCTTTAGTTTTAGTTCTTGGAATTGACAGTATCAAAACATCAACATACTTATAAATGAATTCGATAGTTTTTTATGCATTGTTCTATAACGTAATCCATGACGAATTAGCTGAGTATTGTCGATAATTTATTACCAATTCCTACTCCGAAAGTTTGTTGATAATGATTTCCGTTGTAAGTGAAAGTGTTGTTATTATAGATGAAGGAAATAATACTAATGAAGCTAATTTAATCAATGTTCGTATGTTTCTATTGTGGCCCATCTTTGCGAAATTATGTCTTTATACTCTATTTTTTTTTAAGAATGAAGTAGTTGTTTCACACTAACAAATTAAAATATGTATATAATTAAAATATTTAGCGTTATTTCAAATTTAATAATAATAATAATATTCTTTATATAATATTCAATAATTACATTGAATAAAAATATTGTTAATAATATGATTCAATTCATTTTGATTTGGAATTGCAGTAAAAGATTCTGCTGAAAAACTGGTTTTCCATCAACTTTTGTATACCAAGCTCTCAACGTTGATGGCTTTGGTAATATATTTTCCCACGTTGTTCGTACATATTCATATGCTTTCGATGAGTAAAATTGCAATGTTAAAGCAATGGTTCTCAATTCGGGATTATATTTTCGTATTAGGATTGGCTGTTTTATATAGTACATGAGCATTGACTGCAGATATATCCAGTATGGTGTACCATATTGCCAATGCCATCTCCTACATCTTCTTATAGTTCTATATAATGCACATTTCTTGTCAAGGGTATCTTCATAATTTTAGCGTGCGATGTTTCTGAACAAACCCAAAGTTGACTGTTGTTAAATGCACCCAATAATAATGACAGGAAGTAACAATCCAAAAACGAACCAAACGCTAAATTAATTTTGTAGCATTGTAAAATAAATTTTCCGATTTTCCACTTGTTTGATCAACAGTATTATTATGATGCATGGAAGACAGAAGAATCACTGATTTACTTTTCTTTGGAACATAGCTAACCAATCGCTGGTTTGTAATTATAAGGTTCTATGTTACAAACGAATACCTTTGAGAAAAATGGATTTGAAATCTGGATTGTTTAAATATAACAATTGCAAATGCACGTTGGTATTTTTATATATTTTGCTGCATTTTGCATAACACTGACAGTCCATAATTATCAAAATTATATGAATATGACGTACTGTGTTCTTAAATCAATTGTTTAAAATAAAATATAAAACTTTGTTTTCCGGACGTTGCTTACATGATTTTAAACAATAAGCATAGAACTTTGTAACACTGAGAATTATATTAAAAAATAAGTGCTTAACTTAAATAATACATGCTATTTATATCATAACTTAAATAAAAATCCAAGAATTTATAATTTCGTTTGTCTCTAATATTAAAACTGCACTGTTACGGTTTCTGCTTTTCGTTTTCACTTTTGTTTTGGGCTGATCTGGCTGCCATTTCAGCTAAATTTGGTATAACTCCTTTATAGTATTCTCGATCTTGTGTTGGCATATACGATAACATAACTTTAATATCAGCTGTTTTTGTCACAGAAAATTCAGGTTTTTTACGCACGTTTTTTGGTCTGGGAAGAGCATGTGGCTTGCTTCCTGGGCTGTTCTAGCAGTACGTTTAATATCAACAATATTAAATTCTTTATTTCCATGTGATGTTTTTTGGCCAATGTTTAAAATAACTCCTTCTGCTTTTAAGAGCTGCAAGTTGTGTATAAGGAACTTGATTGTAATTCCAACAGCTGGCCGAAGACTGATAATCTAAAAAAATCGGATTTTTTCATTTTAATTACTTTGTACGGATTTTTGCAATTAACTTGTAAGAAATAATGTGTGCAAGAGAGAAACGGGTGAATAACATTCTACCTTCTTTAATACTTTCGATCACGCTGTGTACAGAGTCAATCTCTTTTACACAGGAATGTCCAGGAGTTGAATATTTTAATGTTACCTTTTCCGGAGTACTCTGTTTCATCATAAAGTGGGCAATTGCATATGAAACAAGTGAATTCCGATTTTGGGGAACGCAATTTTCGCTCCATAGTGTCAGTGCCTTAATATCTGAGTGATCCTTAACGTTTTCTGTTAAAATCCTAATCAGGGCACTAGCTATATCATTCCCCCTTTCGACCCATTAAAACCTTCGGCCAAAGGCAACAATAAACTTGATTATTAATTGGTAGGTGTGCTGTAAAGCCCGTATGACACGATCACTTTTTCTGTACATATTCAATGTACATATATAGGTTCATCTTTTAATCTATATGAAAAAAATTAAATGCTTCAATTCTGTATGACACGGTGTTAAGAGTTTAGTACATTAAGTCATCCAATTTTAGTTATATTTTCAAGTTAAAGTTGGTACCTACTTAGGTTATTTATTTGCCGTCTGTTTGGTAGAGTTGAAATGCAATAAAACTAAGAAGAAAGAAAAATAACAAAAATAGAAAAATATGAACACGAAATTGGTTGCAACGCAAGAGAAATGGGAAAATTAATATCGACTATGTTAAATAATGAATTGTTAGTAGAAGATATCGATTCATACCGAAAATATTTACGATAGTCAAATGAATGTTTTGAACAATTATTATTAAATATATCAGAACATATATCAAAGCAGGATACGTGTATGCGCAACAGTATATCAGCAAGATATAGGTAACACAAGTATTATTTTTATATATTTTTAATAATATAAATTATAATACAGGTTAGAAGTTACACTCAGATTCTTGGCTACGGGAGAATCTTTTAGATCGCTTATGTACTCAACACACATTCATGAATCAACTAAAAATTTGTAATTGACGTATGCGTTGCTATTTACAACTTTCTTAAGAAAAATTACTTAAAGGTATGTAATGAGTATACAGTTAAATTGAAATAGAAAAAAAATAAATAATTCTTTAATTGTAGATTCCTACAACTGTTGAAGAATGGAATGAAATTTCAAATAATTTTCTCGAATTGTGGCAGTTTCCACATTGTTTAGGGGCATTAGATGGACGCCATATTAAATTTCGACCTCCTCGATCAGTTGGGTCCTACTATTACAATTACAAATGTGATCATAGTATTGTTTTTCTAGCTGCGTTTGATGCCAAATACAGATTTATTTATGTAAATGTTGGCTGTAATGGAAGAGTAAGTGATGGAGGTGTTTTTCGTCAATGCCGTTTAAATAAATCTATAGAAGATAACAATTTAAACTTTCCACCTACGACAAGTCTTCCACAAAGAAACATGAACGTGCCATTTGTTTTCGGAGTAGATGATGCTTTTCCATTATCTTCTGCGATTATGAAACCGTATCCAAATCGTGGTTTAAGTCATAAAGAACGAATTTTTATCCAGAGCGCGCAGAGTGGTTGAAAATGCCTTTGGTATTCTAGCTAACAGATTTCGGGTTTTAATTAAATCCGATTTCGTTACGATCATTAAAAGTAGAAAAAATTACACTGGCTTGTGTTGCGTTGCATAATTTTCTCACAATTGAAAATGAAGTAGATTACACCGATTGTAATCTCACAGAAATTTATCAAAATCAATTAGTCAACAAGGTGGAAATAAATCAAGTAACATTAATCGAAATTACCGCGATGAATTTAAGGAGTATTTTTGCGGTAATGGTGCTGTGTCTTGGCAAGAACATGCAATTCAAAAATTTAATATGTAATTAAAAAAACATACATTGTATAAAATATATATTGATACATATAACAAAAACAAAATGTAATTTATATTTTAAAACTTAAAAAAAAAAATGTATTTTCGTCACAGTATTATAATTATATTTAAACTTACAACATTAAATTAAATATACCAACTTTTATTAAAGAAGAAATTGTTTTATTTTTAATTTTAAATAATTTAAATTTTACGTTTAATTAAATTAAATATTTTACAATTTTGTTTTCTTATAACAATCAAATATAGTGTTTGTAATTTTTTCCATAGCTTCATTCAGCTGTGGTTCATCTAACATTCTCAATCTAGTTTCGATGAATTCTGTAAATATTTTTATATTGTCCCTTTTTTTCTCGTTCCTTCTCTTAACCGCCTGAACTATTTTGTTCATTGCTGAAGAAGCAGAGTGAAGAATTTCTATTTCATTATCTGTTTTCATTTTTTTGTTTCTTGTATTTTCTACTGAGGATCGTGGTTCACTTAATTTTGATTTTGATTGTCGGGATTTTGATTGTCGGGATTTTGACCCTAACCCGTACAATGATGGTATAAAATTCTTCGAAGATTAAGGAAGCATTTCCGACGATTCTTCGCAAATGATGTTTAGTACTCTTTACCCCACTCTCCCATAGTCCGCCATGATGTGGAGAATGAGATGGAATAAAATGCCAGGTAATTGACTCCGTAGCACATGCATCAATCACCCTAGACTTATATGTTTGAAGAAATTGACCTAACTCTCTCAGTTTGTTATTAGCACCCACAAAATTTGTGCCATTATCTGAGTATATATGGGATGGTTTACCTCTTCTAGCTGTGAAACGTCGTAGCGTCATTATAAAATCTTCTGTTGATAGGTTCGAGACAATTTCCAGATGAACTGCTTTAGTAACGAAGCAAATAAATAGACAGAGGTAACATTTTGTGCGAGAAGCATTTCGGCGTTTACCTTCTCTCAATAAAAATGGTCCTGCATAGTCTACAAATGGATGATTTATTTCTATTCGATGATTAGGTAGATTTCCCATAAGTGGATGTAGAGGTTTTGGATTTACTCTAAAACAAGTTATGCAGTTTTTTATTATATTTTTTGCGAGATTACTTCCCTTAATAGGCCAATAGTTTTCTCGAATGTTGTTTATCAAATGTTGCGACCCAGCGTGAAGTAGTTTCAGATGAGTCTCTTCGAATAATAATTTTGTGAATAAATGTTTTCCATCGAGAATAGCTGGATGTTTTTTTTTGGTAGTTAAAGTTTGAATTTTCCAAACGACCTCCTACTCGTAGGATTTCTTCTTTGTCCAGATAAGGATTAAGCTTCAATAATCTACATTTATTATGTATAAGTTTATTATGTTGAAGATTTTTTATTTCTTCTAAAAATGATTGCCGTTGTGATAATTTTATCATCACACATTGAACTTCATTTAATTCTTTTACAGATAATGGACCTTGTAATTTATGATTCTTTGACGATTTACAATTACTAAGGAATCTGTACATGAAAGCAATTACCCGTCGTAGTTTCGATAATTTAGAAAATTTGTTAAATATATCAAATGTTTCTGTAGTCGAATGACACGTTTCTAATTGAATCTTCATTTTGGGTAATTCTGTATTTGATGTTGATATCGTTTGTGGCCATAGATATTCCTCTTCAGATAACCAAGGGGGACCTTGCCACCACAAACTTGATGTCGGTAGAGTATCAGCATATGCACCGCTCGAAGCTATATCTGCGGGATTATCCTTTGTTGTGACATGTCTCCAATCAGTATTCGCCGTGCTTGTTTGAATTTGAGATATTCTGTTTGCTACGAATAATTTTAATTGATGCGGAGATGTGTTTATCCATCCAAGAATTACTGTGCCATCTGTCCAATAGATTGCTCGTGAGACTTCTAGCTTCAGAGACTGCTTTGTTTTGCTCATGAGTTTTGCCAATAATAGAGCACCGCATAGTTCTAAACGGGGAACACTCAGTACCTTTAGTGGCGCAACCTTTGTTTTTGAACATAACAATCTTACTTGTGAAGTATTATCTTCATTATTGACCTTTATATATAAACAAGCTGCGTACGCTTATGTGGACGCATCACAAAACCCATGTAATTCTATATGCGTAACAGTTTTGGTTAGAATAAATCGAGGTATTTTTAGTTGCTTTAGCTGTTGAACACTAAACAGGAAGTTTTGCCATTCTGTATAAGATTTAGTGTCCAACGGATCGTCCCAGGCTAATTTTGCCTTCCAAAACATAAGAAATACATTAATTTATTCAAATTTAGCGTTTTTTCTTTTCACGAGCAGTCAATATTAGAATTATAATGTAGATCAATCAAGAATTTAACAAAAACAAAATAATATTTTTTTTAAGTTTTCAAAATAAAATGTTACTGAAAAATAAAGAGAAAAAAAACAACCTTAAAACCTAGAAGCATCTGTAGTGCGATTGAAATTTAATAATAAGAATAATAAAACAAAAAAAATGATTCACATTCTACACTTGCGTAATTGTATGTATGTTGTTATATAATTATTTAAAATGTAATAATGCGTGTTACGTTTTCTGTTAAAATCCTAATCAGGGCACTAGCTATATCATTCCCCTTTCGACCCATTAAAACCTTTGGCCAAAGGCAACAATAAACTTGATTATTAATTAGTAGGTGTGCTGTAAAACCCTTATGACACGATCACTTTTTCTGTACATATTCAATGTACGTATATAGGTCCATCTTTTAATCTGTATGAAAAAAGTTAAATGCTTCAATTCTGTATGACACGGTGTTAAGAGTTTAGTACATTAAGTCATCCAACTAAGAAGAAAGAAAAATAACAAAAATAAAAAAATATGAACACGAAATTGGTTGCAACGCAGAGAAATGGGAAAATTAATATCGACTATATTAAATAATGAATTGTTAGTAGAAGATATCGATTCATTCCGAAAATATTTACGATGGTCAAATGAATGTTTTGAACAATTATTATTAAATATATCAGAACATATATCAAAGCAGGATACGTGTATGCGCAACAGTATATCAGCAAGATACAGGTAACACAAGTATTATTTTTATATATTTTTAATAATAGAAGTTACACTCAGATTCTTGGCTACGGGAGAATCTTTTAGATCGCTTATGTACTCAACACACATTCATGAATCAACTAAAAATTTGTAATTGACGTATGCGTTGCTATTTACAACTTTCTTAAGAAAAATTACTTAAAGGTATGTAATGCGTATACAGTTAAATTGAAATAGAAAAAAAATAAATAGTATTTCGTTTTTCTTAAAAATTCATTTCTTTCCCTTTCGAAAAGCAAACTAACATTTTAATCTAGTAGCGCATGAATGTTTTACACTCGATGTTATTTTTGTCCCTATATCAAGTAGCACTAGACACAAAAGAAACAATCAAACTTTATTTTGTGATAAACATCTACTTTATGAAACTCAAAATTAAAAATTTACATCAAATAAAAATTAGGTATTTACAAAAAATGCTCGAAATGTTTTCCTTCTTTTTCAATACATAAATTGAAACGTCGTTCAATGTAGCTAATAGATCGAAGGATAGTTTCAGGAAAAATTTCGTTTATGCAAGTACGAATTCTCTCTTGCATATTTTCAAAAGTTGTTGGTTCAGCGATGTACACCTGGGATTTTACATACCCCCAGAGAAAAAAGTCCAGTGGTGTCATATCAGGTGACCTAGGTGGCCAACTAACTGGTCCTCCACTACCAATTCAACGGTTCTCGTATCGATTATTTAAAAATTTCCTAACTGAAAGGGCATAATGTGCTGGAGCGCCATCTTGCTGCCACCACAAATTATTTCTGATATTTTGTGGGAGTTCATTTAGTTGATTTTGAATTTCATTTTCTAATAAATTGAGGTAATTCTCTCCATTTAGTCTATTAATAAATATTGGCCCGACAATGTGCTGTCCTATAATTTCACACCACACGTTTAAACTCCATCGATGTTGACAACGTCCCTCACGGATCCAGTGTGGATTTACATTATCATAGTAATGCATGTTATGTCTTACAACAACATAATCATTTCGAAAACTTGCTTCGTCCGAAAATAAAAAGTTGTTAAAAAAGTTTCTATTTTGTCCTATCTGTTGCAAACCCCATTGTGCAAAATTAATTCTTAATAGAAAATCATTTTCGGTTAATTCTTGGTGAAGAATCATTTTGAATGGGTGAAATTTTTTTTTTTTTATTATCCTCCAGACCGAACTATGCGATATTCCAACCAAATTTGCAATCTCCCTAGTACTGACATGGGGATTCCAAATAATGTGTAGCATTACCTGGTTTTCGTTGTCATTGCAAGCAGGTGGATTTACATGTACCGGTTTCTTATAATCCACAGTTCCCATTTTACGCGTTCTCTCCAATAGTTTAGTAAATGTTCGATGTTCAGGGTGCCATCTGTTTGGATATTTATTTCTGTACAATCTGGCTGCTTCATAAGAATCTTCATCTGCTTTTCCAAATATTAGGAGCATATCAATTAACTCGTCTGTCGTATAACTTAACGGCATTTTAAAATGCCGTATCAATTAATTTTAAATTAACAATTAAAATACAATTGTTATTAGCAAACACTGAATTATTATGTTTTATTAAAATTGTCTTTAAATTCCAAAAAAATGTTAATTATTAATCATAATGGCTGATCTAAAGAATATATGACACAAAACCGAAAATAACTTCAGTTATTATACAATCACCTATAACAATTACTACAGTTGCTGCAACAACTGCTGCGCCACTAGTTACAAAGCCAGCATTTTCTTTAACTCAACCTGCTATATCAACTCCATCAACTACACCAGTACAGGCACAAGTGTCTGCTACACAAATTCCAACAATTGTTTCTACAGCAGCTCCAACTTTTAGCACACCTGACTCAGTTACACCTACTACTTCTGTTACATCCTCTTTTGGAGGATTCGCACCAACAACATCAACTACAAATATTTTCGGTCAACCAGCTGCTACTGCTACAAGTTTACAATTGCATTGTTTGACATTTGACTACTAGTTTGTCTACCGCAACTTGATATTTGAACAAAAATAACATCGAGTGTAAAACATTCATGCGCTACTAGATTAAAATGTTAGTTTGCTTTTTGATAGGGAAAGAAATAAATTTTTAAGAAAAACGAAATACTATCGTAAAAAGAATGTTTTTAGGATCTCAATAATAATAAAAAATCATGGCATCTCATTTAAAAAAAAAGTTGAACGTCGTTATTTTGAAATGATTCGTCCAATTGAAACTCTGATGTCACCATCGTGTAGAGAATGTCGTGAAACATATTACTGCCAAATATTTTGAAAGTAGTACCTAAAGTGTGGCTAAAAAAAAATAAGGCGCTTACTCTGAAACAGGCTGTATATATATAATTTGAGTGAGAATTTATATATATATATATATATATATATATATATATATATATATATATTAGTTTTAGTGACTGTAAATATTTATATTATTAGTTTCGTGGGATTTTCAGTCAAAAATAAAAACAACTCAATTCAAAGTGCAAGCTTTCGGAAAAAATTTTATTTCCTTCATCAGGCAAATGGCAGAGTTAAAATTATATATATATATATATATATATATATATATATATATATATATATAGTAACAAAAACTAATGGTATTGCAGCCAGGAGTTGGGATTTAAGCCAAAAACTCAATTTTTATTACGTAGGCAAGCTTTCGAAAATATTTATATTATTAGTTTCGTGGGATTTTCAGTCAAAAATAAAAACAACTCAATTCAAAGTGCAAGCTTTCGGAAAAAATTTTATTTCCTTCATCAGGCAAATGGCAGAGTTAAAATTATATATATATATATATATATATATATATATATATATATATATATATATATATATATATATATAGTAACAAAAACTAATGGTATTGCAGCCAGGAGTTGGGATTTAAGCCAAAAACTCAATTTTTATTACGTAGGCAAGCTTTCGAAAAATTATATTTCCTTCTTCGGGCCTTCTACAAATTTGAAACAATAAATAAACAATTATCAATGGATACAAGAATTACAATTAACACATAAATAATAATGATTACATAAAAATAGAACTTACAATAACGGAAGAGTTTATACTCCATCAAAAATTATTAATATAATACTTATTTTATACATATTAAACATGTGAAAGTATGTAACAAGAAATTATAATTGATCATGTAAATAAAAATAGTCGATACAAATACAAAAAATTTTTTAACAAGTAAAACAAACATTTATGATTTTGAAAAAAATATCACTATTAAGGTCAAACCAACTGAAACAACATTGTCAGAAATTTAATTGAAAGAACGCAAAACTAAACAATACGAGATATCTGTTGTTAATTTGAAATAGTTTATACGTTCGGTAATTGTCAAATTTTAAAAACATATTTAACCTAACTTAACGATATAAATTAATTTTTATTATTTTTATTATTATTTTTATTTATAATGGGCCAGCGGAACCCGAGCACATTATGTATCCGACGGTTCATTCAAATGTAAGGTATTTTTGCACATTTTTAATAAATAATCATAAATGATACTTAATCCTTTCAGATCTGATCTTTTGTTGATAGAATTAGCTTCAGATTTGATGTAAATCATTTCTAACACACCGCGTTTAAATTTATTATTCTCCGTAGTGAGAATTTTACTATTCTCAAAATCAGGACGGTGTTTCGCCTTATGTGGATGTATTGAAAGTGCCGTGGAGTTTGGCTTGAGACGAATGTCTGAATTATGTTGTACAACTCTGTCTTTCAAGAGTCTTTGAGTGTTTCCTATGTATATGCCATTGCAGTCTGAACATGGAATCGCATACACAGAGCATGGCGTTTTTAAATCAGATTTCATATCTTTAAGTTTGGTAAATATTAATTTAGTTGTTAGAATATTCTTTTTTACAATACGAATCTTATCAGATGGTATGATTTTCATACCTTGTGTTTGAGTGGACGCTGGTATATTTAGTTGTGGATTAGTTGAAGCCATTGGTTCCGGTGTAGAAAAAATTAGACGTTTTACTAATGTTCGAGGGTAACCATTATTTATATATATATATATATATATATATATATATATATATATATATATATATATATATAGTATAACAAAAATTTCGTGGCTGGAAATCTTATGTAGTGAAATTTAATGGGAAAAGCAGCCAAGGTTGTTTATTTAAATTATTTAAATACTCATTGTTTTATATTTGACGAGCTTTTGACAAACGTTAGAGTCTTTTTCAAGTAGCTAAAAATAACCATGAAGAAAGCATTTATTAGAAAGATATATAAATATAAATACAAATTTCGTAATCAAACACAAATAAGATATCATTAAAAATTTAACACGTTGTACAAAACTAGTTTAAATCTAATATAATCTTACTTAATATTAAGAGTATCCTTGTCAAAACATATAAAAATAAATGTATAATTCATGTATTTAATAAGTAAAAATATATGTAAATTCTTTTGAAGAAACTATTTTCACTATATACCAAAAAATACGGAAAATACCAATTATTATAGAGTATTTTTTCAAAGCAGCGAAAATCCAAATGCCCAATAACATTACATAGAAAAGAAAGTAGTTTATTGTCTCGTTCAAAACAATTTAAAAAAAGGGATTAATATGAATAATCAAAATAAGGGAAAGCACTATTAAAATAATTTTAGTGAAATTAAGTGAAAATAAAGAAAGTTGTGCCATCTATTGACCGAATGATTTACCAAGTGACAAAAACTTGGAATCCTGACTTTATGCTAAAACAAAAATTATATATACACTAAGAATTAATGCAAAAATTATTGATAATTTAACCCGTATCAATACGGGAAACTGCAGTTGAAGGATTCACAAAATAATGTATTAAATAATCGTAAGTACCACTGAGACCTCGTATATCCGAGCGTTTGTTTTTCGCATTTCGAGTACACATCGTTTATAAAGATTCTTTTCTTTAGATAACACTACTGAGTTATCATAGTCCATGATGTATTTCTTCGACTGGCAATGTATTGAAAGGGCAGTTGCAACTTTTTTGACTCTGCAGTCCGATTTATGGGCAATAATTCTGTCTTTAAGCAAACGTTGCGAATTAAGCCTTGTTTTCATTGTGGTGTCGAAAGTGTAGAAGTGTGGCTTTAAAAGTCTCTGTTCTATTTTCATTGCGGTGTGTTGCTTACGTCAAATTCTTTATTATTCTTCAAAGTACTTTGAATTTTTTTAAAATATGAGTGCACGCAAAAGACGGTTAATTTTAATGTATGCATTTTATAATTCATTAGAATACAAATCAAAACGTTGGTGGGTTCGTCCGATTTACCAAAATAGTCAAGATTACGGTGATTATCATAATTTATTGCAAGAAATGAGATTAACCGATACAGAAAGTTATTTTAATTATATGAGAATGTCTCCGAAAATATTGGACGAACTTTTAGCAATGATAGGACCATTATTAAAAAAACAGACTGTAGTTAGACAACCAATTTGTACAGCACAAAGGCTAGCTGTAACTTTCCGGTAATTATGATTTTACATATTTTACAATTTAATTATTTATTCCATATTTTCTTTAACAGATTTCTTGCCAGTGGGGACAGTTTATCATCTCTGTCATATAGTTATAGGTTAGGAAAAACAACGGTTTCTAACATAGTGAATGAAACAACAAATTATATTTGAGAGGCATTGAGACCAATTGTATTTATGAAAATGACAATGACAAATTGGAAAGCTATTGCAGGAAATTTTCATAATAAACGGAATTTTCCACATTGTATTGGGGGGCAATTGATGGAAAACATATCGCAATGCAAGCCTCAAGTAATATGGAGTTGGAGTTCTATAATTATAAAAATTTTCATAACATTGCACTACTGGCTGTTGCTGATGCAAATTACGTTTTTACTATAGTTGACATTGGCGCATCAGGAAGACAAAGTGATGGAGGTATTTTTAAAAATTCACAATTTTATAAAAGAATATTCAGTAATAAATGTGAAATTCCGTCTGTAGAAAAATTACCATACTCAGATATTAAATTCCCATACGTCTTAGTGGGTGATGAAGCGTTTGCACTGACAAATTTCCTGATGAGACCCTTTCCAGGACTAAATACTACTCATTTACCTCGACATATTAGGATATTTAATTATAGGCTTACTCGTGCTTGAAGGATAGTAGAAAATACATTCGGTATTTTAGTATCACGTTGACGAATTTTAAGAAAGCCAATTATAGGCAAAATACAGACTGTGGAAAATATAGTCAAAGCAACAACTTGTTTACATAACTGGTTACAATTGAAATATTTTTCACGGTACTGCCCATCTAATTATATTGATCATGAAGATCCAGTAACAGGATAAATAATTCCGGGTGAATGGCGAACCGACGCAAAATTATAGTCTACAAAGTGTAGGTCGAACAAGTAATAAAACTTATACAAGAAATGCAGCGGAATTAAGAGAAAAATTGACACATTATTTTATGGATCCCGGCAAGTCTGAAGTACAAATGTACATTATACCCCTCTTATAAATCCATATTAAATACCAAACTTGGTTGTTATCCATCCAGACAAGATATTAACATCACCGAGAGCTCTGCGGAAGTCAAACTGCAAACATTATTAGACCACACAACAGAACGTATTTTGTTAACTCAAAAAGAATTTGTTAAGAGTTTAACTTCTGACAAATTTTGCAATTTGAATCCGGTTTGCAAGTGGGGTTGCGATGGAAGTTCTGCCCAGAGCAATTATAAAAAGTCTTTTTCTGATGCCAGCAAATCTGATTCAAATATTTTTTCACTTCTCTTGTTCCTTCACAAGTCACATCTTCCGCAGCATCTAATGAGCAGCTCAATGTATGGAAAAAAATCTGCATCCATCCTCTTCTCGATACTGTAGGCCTATTCGTATACAATTTTTGACTGAAAATGTTGAGAACACTTTGCGAGAAATGGATTATATTCAAGAACAACAGCAAAATCTTATCCCATATGAAACCGTTATTGATGGAAAAGTAATATCTGTTTCTTACGAGTTTGCTCTAACCATGATTGATGAAAAAGTATGTAATGCTAATACTAGAACATCATCTTCTCAACGCTGCTACATTTGCAATGCAACGTCGAAAGAATTTAACAACATTGATGACATTTTGAGAAAAGAAGTCAAAGAAAAGAATTTCCAATATGGCATTTCATCTTTACATGCGTGGATAAGATTTTTTGAATGTTGCTTGCATCTGGCGTACAAACTTGAAGTGCAGAAGTGGCAAGTACGCACAGCTGACGAAAAAGCAATAGTTGAAAGTCCAAAAAAAAAAAACATCCAAAGCGTTTGGGACTTATAGTCGACCAACCAAAGCCCAGATATGGCAGGTCGAATGACGAGAATACGGCTCGTCGATTCTTTGAACATTATGTTATTTCCTCGTTAATTACTGCTGTTGATGAGGATTTGATCAAATGGTTCCATATAATATTGCAAACAATTTCGTGTGGCCATGATGCAAATATTCAGCAGTTTGAGAAATTCGCTTTGGCTACAGCTCGAAAATTTGTTGAATTGTATCCGTGGTTTTACATACCAACTTCTGTCCACAAAATCCTCCTCCATGATGCTGATATAATTTCTTCCGCATTATTGCCGATAGAACAGATGTCTGAAGATGCGCAGGAATCGTGCAATAAGTATATTAAAAGGTTTCGGGAAGATTTCTCGCGGAAATGTAGCCGTAAAAAAAAATGAAGGATCTTTTTTTAAGACTTCTGGTTTCGTCGGATCCTTTTATAACCGGTCTTAGGAAGTTATCACAATAAAAATATTAGATCACTTTCCGTAGAAACAGATTTATTAAATCAGCCAGTCATCGCGTCCAATTCATCCAGTGCATCCACTTTATATGTTTGTGAATCAACAATAGAAGAATCGACGACAGATTACGATGAATCGTCGGACCCGCACACATACACACGAACTCGAACCCACACACAGACGCGCGCGCGAGCCCGAACCCGCGTCCGAATGCATCATCATTTTTCGCGATTACAGCTCCATCTGTCATGCTGACGTAAAAATAAGCTAAGTAAATTCTACTTATTTTTTAACGTGGAATCTGAATATGCAATCAAAAATAGGGGTTTCCGTTTAAGGGGGGAGTACACTTTGACTTTTCAAAAAAATGCATTTTTTTTTTTTTTTGGCTTAAAATGTTCCTTGGGATGTATACTTTAATTTAGAAAAGACTCCAAGTACGCCAGAATATTCCTTACCGCTTTACGAAGCGATTTCCTAAAAAATGTATGGAGCCGGCATCGCCGATTGAAGGTAAATACTTTTCCACGAGAAAAATGAACCCCGTTTATCTCGAAACGGGGTTTTTCAAACTGGCGTGGGAAATAACTCTAACCAGTTATCATCAAATTTGGATTTCGCCTAGGTTTTCTTGTTCAGAATTAAATTCTGCTTAGAAATACGTATCCACATTTTCGATTTTGTCAAAAATGGATTTTTAATCCACGATTTTGTAAGCATTTTTAGGGTGAAAAAATGGACTTTTTTTTCCTAAGGCCACAACTTTTGAAAAAATCAATTTTAAAAAAATCGGAATACGTATTTCTAACCCAAATTTCATTACTAATCAAGATTTTGTTCGATTTATGTACCAGGATCACATGGGAAGGAGTATTTTCCCACGCCGTTTTCCGACTTTCGCGCGAGGACGCCCGCGCGACCTGGTGCACCGGCCATGGGGATCCGCCGATCGAGTTCAAAAAAATACAAATTGTAGTTCGAAGGATGAGTAATAAATGGGTTATAACATATTTGCCCTCCCTTAGTGTTTTATTGCTTAAAAAAATTAACGAAAATGCCTTACTTTTTGGACGTTCAAAGTGTACTACCCCCTTAAGAAAATTGAGTTGACTTTGTTTTAGCGACAACAGCCCCATCTAGGACAAAACCAATATTACGGAATTATGGCCCCCTTCTGTACGATTATTTTTTGCCCAAGTCATTTCTGCGTAAAATGTATTGTTTCCGAAATATATCCCGAAAACACTTTAAATGGACCACCCGGTATTTATGTGCGTGTATGTATGTATGTTTTCTATAAAATAAAAATTTTATGCTAACAAAAAATTTATTGCAATTTAATTTATTTTTCTTCGCCATTTTCAATGTACAATTTTTTTTTTAAGTTTAAAGTGAAATTTTTAATAAGCATGCTTAACCCGGTGTCACTGAGATTGGGTGAAAATGACCCAGTGTGTTTAAAAATGCAAATATTTTTTTACGTACGCGCGAAACGTTGCCATTCTTCTCAGTAGCTGAAGCCAACACTGTGTTCTAAACGCTTTTGAAAAGAAATCAGTCGAGCGGTGACCGCGCTGGGAGCTAAACGCGCGTATTTGTCAAAAAGGTAAATATGACACATCCTCACAATTAACGTAACAATTTCGCGCCTTATTTTTGTATGATTTTTTATTACTGAATTTTTTTTTTTGGTATTTATTTAAGTTTTTTCTTATGTTTTTATGTTCTTGTCTTTGATATTAATATTTTTTCCTTGCTTCAAGTTAGTTAGAAACATGGATAGAGAGAACCAACGAATTTTGTCAATTCTTGAGGAATCTGATTCAGAAAAAGGCTTGTCTGATAACGATGATGTGGATGAAGAGGATCACGTGAGTGTTTGTAGCCAGCCAAGCGATATGGAACAGGAGTGCTCAGACAGTGATGACGAGTCAGGCACGCACAGGAAAGAAACGGTTCCAATGTAAAATATGTGATAAAGTTTGTTTCAGAAAATTACATTTGGAACTTCATATACGTGTACATACTAAGGAGAGACCTTATAAATGTGAAGTTTGTGGTAAAAGTTTTAGTGACAAAGGCAATTTAAAAGTACATATGCGTACGCATACGCAGGAAAAACTTTATAAATGTAAAATTTGTAATACACAAGAAAAACCTCATAAGTGTGAAATTTGTAATGATTATGTTCCGCTACATGAAATTAGAACGCAGTTGCAATTCACCGCAAATCGTTCAACGCTGCCACAGCAGGAGCGTCCTGTTTCTCCAGAATCATCATCACAACACGCAAATACACAATACCACCAATCCCACTGTCACTGAACAACCATCATACGTTACATTTACAAAAATCAATGGTACATCAAACAAGCTTATTGATTTATTCAAAACTGACTCACATATAAAATTTAAACAGAAAAATACCAAAACTATCAAACAGTTATTCACTAGACTCAAGGATCCAATATCGGTTAGGAATAAGTTTAACACTGTCTATGCTATCACCTGTTCATGCAATAAACATTGGCACCACATCACAAAAATTATGGAATCCCATGACACAACCTAAAAGTGATGAAACTAAAATTAATAAATCTTGTGCTCTTGCTATACATATCAGGAGTACTAAACATAAGGCATTATGATAATCCAGTTATCTTGGACAATGAAAACAATTACACTAAACTATTAATTCTGGAATCAATACACATCAACAAAAATAAACACCGCACCATCAATAATAGAAGTGACATTAGGAATACGCAATATGTTTATGCCAACATCATAAATAAAAAAACATAATATTACTGTTCATACAACACTATATTTTAGCGCCAATCTCAAATTATACAGTTCCATTACCAATTCAAACAAGTTTTTACGATTTGATTACAATCTCAAAAATAAAAAAAAATTTTGTTCATGTTCATGTCCTGTTTCGCGGAGTTGGCAACATTGGCAGAACAGAAGTAATTCAAAGTTTAGTCGTGTAAACTTGAATTTATTTATTAAATAGTGAATAATAATTACAGAAAGTGCAATTATAGTGTTCAATATACTATAAGAAAACGTAAAAACTAAAGGTGAGTGTATCAAATCAATAATTGACATTAAAAATTAGTGTTCAAATAGTTTAGTGAAAAGGCTGCCACGTCTAATACAACGTGCAAACAAGTTTGTGCGCGACCGACCGTGTGATACGTCACCGCTTCAGCAGCATATAATCAGTATTGCCAACGATAGCAAAAATAAAATTTAATTGTAGTCATGCCAGAAACAAGTGGTGGATTGAATCTCACCACTTACACGATAGCAAATGTAACAACAACTTTTGCTACATCACCTCTATTGTCTATACACTCAACCAACAAAAACATCGATAATGACATCAATGGTATTCAGCAGCATACAATCAGTGTTGCCAGTGTTCATGTTCTGTTTCGCAAATTTCGAGAAATAAGTTTCAGTTAGCAATATCGTTTTTTTGAAAATATTATACTTATTGTGTTCCATAACATATTTTAATTTTCATCAATATTTATTAATTTATCTTTGACAAAATTATTTACATATTTAAATTACATATGTTTAATTATTGACGATTCTTATATTTTTTAAATTCATTGACAACTTATTTGGTTCATCACTTTACTTTATTAAAAAAAAATTAAATTAGTAACTTATTCGTTGAAATTGCGCTATAGTATTATTCTGTTTGTTTATTATTTATTATTTTACTTATTAATACATAAATTGTTTTGTCCGTATTTTCTGTAAATTTTAAGCAGAGTGTATATGTTCTTTCAATTTAAATTTTATGCCTATCTTGTCATTTATTCATAAATATAAGTTTTCATCAACTTCTTTTTCTAATTGTACTTATTATTTAATTGTTATTATTTAGTGTTCACCCTGATGAAGCCAACAATTTTGGAGGCGAAATATTGGATATTACAATAAATTGAATAAATGTAGCAGATTATTATTCAATATATACCGCATATCCGTTATCCTTAGCTCATATATATTATTACGGTAGTGAAAATTTTAAAAACTGTTATATCTAACATGGGATTCTACAGTACGCTAAGTATTACATTTGGCAGTAACATTACCAAGTTGTTCAAAACATGGTCTAACACGCAGTCAAAACTAGCATCTTTCCGTATCAGAAGAATTTTCTTACTTCAATGTAAGCAGCACAATATTTTTCCATGACACATCATTCAGAACTTAAAAGGAATCTACACTCTACTTAGAATTAAAGATAGAATATCTATTAAAAAAATTGTTAATTTTAACAACAGATTAAAATATCAAATATTAAATTGGGAAATTCGTATAACTGTGAATATCATTAACAACTTAGAACATATACTACACGACATACAAACACAAATACATGAACAAAACAACGTAGATTTAAAGAATAATTTCACAAACTTCATACAAAAACAGAAAAAATGTTACAATAACTAATTTCGTAAAATAAAAACCAATAATATAAAAAAATTACACAACTTAAAAATAAAAAATAAAAAATATTTCGAATACTATTATTCCCAAAAACATTGAAGAATTTCTGGCATTAGGTTCAAAATTCAGTTTACCCATTAACAAAAAAAGACAAAAATAGAAACAGAATCAGCAATTATTAAATCAAATTGCGACACTGACATTATTTGGGCACAAGCCAAAAATATTTTTCAAATTACCTTCAAAGTGATAATTCGATTCGTGACAAATTTAACAAATTATTTACAAAAACTAAAAAATTCTTAGATGAACATCCTGACATCATCGTGACTAACTCTGGTAAAGGAAATATAACAGTTATAATAAATAAAAGAGAGCATGATAGTCTAAATTTAACAATGTTACAACAACAAAAATATTATAAAGAAATACCAACTGACTTAGTGAATTCCACACAAATCAAAAGCAACAATATAATTAAAGGTCTAAAGGACAAACATTACATCAGTCAGTCAACAGCTAAAGAACTTTTTACATATAACAGCACCGTTGCCAAGTATTATGCGCTTCCCAAAATACACAAAAAAGAACTTTCACTCAGACCTATAAACACCGCACCATCAATAATGGAAGTTACATTAGGAATACGCAAAATGTTTATGCCAACATCATAAATAATAAAAAAATAATATTACTGTTCATACAACAGCATATTTCAGCGCCAATCTCAAATTATACAGTTCCATCACAAATTCAAACAAGTTTTTACGATTTGATTACAATCTCAAAAATAAATTTTTTTTTGTTCATGTTCATGTCCTGTTTCGCGGAGTTGGCAACATTGGCAGAACAGAAGTAATTCAAAGTTTAGTCTAGTGTTAAACTTGAATTTATTTATTAAATAGTGAATAATAATTACAGAAAGTGCAATTATAGTGTTCAATATACTATAACAAAACGTAAAAACAAAAGGTGAGTGTATCAAATCAATAATTGACATAAAAAACAGAGTTCAAATAGTTTAGTGAAAAGGCTGTCACGTCTAATACAACGTGCAAACAAGTTTGTGCGCGACCGACCGTGTGATACGTCACCGCTTCAGCAGCATACAATCAGTGTTGCCAACGATAGCAAAAATAAAATTTAATTTTAGTCATGCCAGAAACAAGTGGTGGATTGAATCTCACCACTTACACGATAGCAAATGTAACAACAACTTTTGCTATATCACCTCTATACACTCAACCAACAAAAACATCGATAATGACATCAATGGTATCCCCATTATCTGTAGATGCTAACATATCAGACACTATTTCAGTAATGTTTGATTTCTCCAGTAACTACACAACCACGTACAACCTCGAACAGACCAACGACTTAACATCTTGGCAAGTAATACCAAAACGACGAACAACAAAACGAACTAGAGAAAAGGAAACAAACTCACCTTTTGAAATAACGAAAAAACCTAATAACAACAACGACACAATTATTACATCAAAACTGTAGGTTGCTTAGAGTTATTATGTAATTTTTAAAATAACACAAATTCTGTATTACTAATTTCTAGAATACTTATTTTTTAATAAATATTGAAATTACATGAAATAAGTAATATATTTTGTTTCGTGTAGAGAAATTACATCTTTCGTTGAGGAACAAACAAATAGCAAAATTTGAAAAAATATTCAAAAAGCAACATCCTTCAATACCAAACATATTTTTACCTAAAGACAGATTAGTTGTTAATTTAAGTAACAGCCCTTTGTCGGATCCTGCTCTTTCTGTTTTGTCTAAAGGTTTGAATTTTGCTATATCTCGACGTGTTCCCATTGAAGAGATTGTGACAGCAGTTGAGTCTGCAGTGCAGAGTTTACCAAATGATGAAGCTGAAGATATTCGTATGGAAACTGTACGTATTCTGAAAGATTCAAAGCCTCCTAAAAGTAATCTGTCTTCTGAGGAATTTTTGGCCCAAAAAGATTTACGAATTAACAACAACAGCAGCTACAGTAATTATGAATAAGTTAGATTATATAGAAAAAGCTAAAAAATTATTAGATGATCCTGCATATATTAAAGTTGCTAAGAATCCAGCTAGTTCTGTCAAATATCATACTGATAAATTACTTAAAGAGTCAAATTTAGAAAAAGAATTAATAAAGAAATTGACTCCAAGTGATCCGTATGTTCCAAGATTTTATGGATTACCTAAGATTCACAAAAAAGAAGTGCCTTTAACACCAATTGTTAACTATATAAAATCTAGCACTTATGAATTATCTAAATACTTGGATCATTTGCTGCGTCCGTTTATTGGTAATACTTTTTCTTATGTCAAGAATTCCAAACATTTTTTTGATATTTTAAGTAACCATCGCATTTCTTCGAGTGATATTCTTGTGAGTTTTGATGTTGCTTCTTTATTTACAAAAGTACCGATTAAAGAAACATTGAAACTTTTAGAACGTCATTTTCCTGGAGACATTATTAAATTATTTCATCTTTGCTTGTCTTCAAGTTTCTTTATTTTTAACAATGAATTTTACAAGCAAATTGATGGAGTAGCTATGGGATTACCTATATCTCCTTCTATAGCTAATTATTATATGGAATTTTTTGAAGAGTTGTCTATAGAATCAGCTTCACTGAAACCATCCCTTTGGTTACGCTATGTTGATGACATTTTTGTAATTTGGCCTCATGGACGAGACAATTTAAATATGTTTTTTAATCATTTAAATAATATCCACGTAAATATTCAGTTTACCATGGAAGTAGAAGAAAATGGTTGTTTGCCTTTTCTGGATGTTTTATTGGAAAAGAATAGTGACTTTACTTTTCTTCATTCTGTATATAGGAAGCCTACTCACACTAATCAATATATTCATGCATCTTCACATCATCATCCTGCTCATAAGAGAGGTATTATTAAATGTTTATTTAATAGAGCTTCATCAATTTGTCATAAAGACAAACTTCATGATGAACAGAAAATGCTTGAAAGTGTGTTTTTAATGAATGGTTATAATATTAATTATATAAAGAAGGCTTCCAAAACGTTCTGGTACTGTAGAAGATTTACGTGATAATGATAGCATTATCTACGCTTCTTTGCCTTTTGTAGAAAATGTAACTAATAAAATAGGAAGATATTTATCAAGTAAACATATTAAAGTCTCCTTTTATCCTTACATAAAATTGCAGAACATGTTGAAGAGCGTTAAAGATTTTATTCCTTATCAATCTTCTGGTATTTATAAAACATCTTGTGTATGCGGAAAAGTTTATATTGGCCAGACTGGTAGAACTGTTTCTACTAGATTGTCTGCTATCGAGATTTATAAGGACAAGAATTGCTTGAATCATAGTGAAGGTTTTGAGCTAAATAAAATTTGGCTTTCCTTGATTAACAAATTGTAATCTTCTGTTTTTTTTTTTAATTTTAATGTATATTCTGTAATCTAGTTGCTTTCCTAGTTACTTGTTGATGTGTTTGTTTTTTCCTGTCATTTCTGCCTGATGAGGACAGGCGGTTAGCCTTGTCGAAACGTCGTTTATTTTAAATAAAAAAACAGAATTTAAACCTAAAGTTGTTTAATTTTAAGTTATATATATATATATATATATATATATATATATATATATATATATATATATGTCGGAGTAGATAAATATTAACAATAACCAATATTTCAAATATTACAATATTTTAACTATAACGACAATTCAACAGACACGTGACAGTCCCGACATCTAACCCAATCGCACATCCACAACTTAATGATCTCATAGCCCTTGCCCTGGTATTTCGGCTTCATTGTTTAGTCTAAATTCGTTATCGCTTATAATAACATAACTTTGTTTATATCCACTTCTTCGATTGAGAGATGCCGGTTCTGCCAGCACGTATATGCTTACGCATCCATTTGTTATGACAAATTCATAAACACAATATACGGAGTGATCCATGCATATTAACATACAGGACGATCCACATATATGGAGATCCCCGACATATATATATATATATATATATATATATATATATATATATATATATATATATACAGTGTGTCCCCGGATTGAGTTCGCTATAGGTGTAATCGGCAAAAAATTTAAGAATTTCATTTTCATGTGTTGGGATTCCGCCCTGCTTTGTCTGAAAACAATTTCAAGCATATTTTTAGTTTTTTAAAAATCAAGGCGGCCATGAAAAATGTAAAAAATTATTGTATATTCAGGTAAACGGCCTTTTCTGTCAATAATACGGCATAATGTTCTTGACAAAAGTTGTACAGAATATGAAATTATGGCTCTGTGCAAAATTTCAAAAAAATCAGTTTTAAAAAAAGTGTCTGGACATAACGCCGACTGCACAAAACGCCGACTGCTAATCGTTGTTATTGTTAGATATTTTGCATGAGATTGATGTATTGACAGATTTTCCTCAACCCTCAACGTTTTGGCTTGTACAAGCGTCAACCTTTTGTTTATTTAGCTTGCGCAAATGCAAATGAACGGTCGGCGTAGTGTCCTCAGTCGGCGTTTTGTCCAGTCGGCGTTATGTCCAGACACTTTTTTAAAAAAAAAGTTTTTTTGAAATTTTGCACAGAGCTATAATTTCATATTCTCAACAACTTTTGTCAAGAACATTATGCCGTATTATTGACAGAAAAGGCCGTTTACCTGAATATAAAATAGTTTTTTACATTTTTCATAGCACCCTTGATTTTTAAAAAACTAAAAATATGCTTAAAATTGTTTTCAGACAAAGCAGGGCGGAATCCCAAAACATGAAAATTAAATTCTTAAATTTTTTGCCGATTACACCTATAGTGAACTCAATCCGGGGACACACTGTATATATATAAAATCGTGCATCGGACAAAAAAACGTTCCGGATAAAAAGTAAATGGTTTTGAGGGGGACATCTGATGCAGGGACCCTTGCTCCTCTTGGACCCCCTGGGGGGCAAAAACGGGGGGCAACATTAAAATCTTAATTGGAACCCCCTATTTTTTATTGCAGATTTGGATAGACCATTAAAAAGTATGTAAATTTTATTTTGGGATTTTTTTTTATCTTTGATAGATGGCGCTGCAAACAGCATTATTTTTCTCAGTTTATCAGTCTTCAATTTGAAAAAAAAGGTGTAACTAAGTACGATATTCAAGTTTTTTTCAGTTCTGTGGGTGGGGGGGCAAGGGTCACTGCATCAGATATCCCCCTCGAAACCATTAACTTTAACTTTTATTGCGTCGTAGTAAAGGTAATCGATAATTGTGAAAATTCGAATGTAAATTTTAATCAAATTGTTTCTTTTGGTTCATTTTTGCATTCACGTGACCTTCATTAAGTACTAACGTCTTATTCAGTCATGTTATTCAAATCTGTTTATTTAACTTTTGTTGATTATTAATCATTGGATTAATGAGAAAATTAATGAATTATTTTCAAATAAGAAAATATTCTGAATTATTGATTTATTTTCAATTAAGAAAATATTAGTTCGAGATCTTTGACTTAGTTTATTCATAGATTCCCGCTAGTGAAAACATTTTCACGACCGTCCCGATTGGCCCGGACAAATTGGTGTGACAGGTAGGATAAATGAACTGAATGAAGTATTTCAAAATTTTGATTAAATGGTAAATTTTAACTATTAACATCAAATATCTTCATCATCAAATTGTCACAATATATATTATACAGGGTGTAACAGAATAACTGTTCCTAATTTTAACTGGAGTATCTTGGGCTCAGAATATGAAGATTTAATGCAAATCACTTAGATAAAATATGGCTCCTTACTGAGCTACAGGGTGTTTTATATAAAAATTTAAAAACGATTTTTGCCCAGTACTTTAAAACTATTTGACGTATCCTTATCATACTTGGCAGGAAATGTAGGTACCGTACACCATACTAAATTATGTTAAATAAAAGTTTCTGGCTACTGCCAGTGGCGTACAACAGGGGCAAGTGAGAGGTTGATCCTTCCTAAATTCTACGCCACTGGCGGAATTGTCATTTTAGCACAATTTTTCGATTCTCCAATACTTGCTGTGTAAAAAACATACTCTTCCTTTGTAACGATAAAGTCACTGTTTTTCGAGATATTTAAAGTTAAACATAAGCTGCACTCTTGGGATTTTTTCAAAATTTGTTCAAAAAAATCTCAAAAAATTCAGTAAAATAGAGAAAAAAATAATTATTATTAATTAATTATAATTATTATTATAATATAAAATATATATTTTTATAAATATAATTAATTCTTTATCTATAAATTTTATTTTCAATAAATTGTAGATGATAGCATTTTCACCTATTTTCAAACAAAACCGCGCGTTTTTCGTTTGTTTTGTGAAACATTTGCAAAAGATTGTGCAGAAATTTTAAAAGACTTTTTAAAAGTTTAACTATTCTGCGAAAAGTTATATAAAATTAAAATGGATAATATCCAAGAAATGTTTGAACCTTTTACCAAAAGGATGCAGGAATTGGAAGTTGAAAAGGTAATTATTATAAAACGAAGCATAAAAGTATATTTATTTTCGTTGGTCATTTTTTTCTCCCCCCGCCATATTGGATATTTTTATTTTTTGATATTTATTGTCAAATTAAATAACCAAATTAATATTTGTTATGAAAAGATATTAATAATGCAAAAGTTTAACTAAATGCATATACGTTACGGTTATATATATTATATGTATGTGTATATGAAAGTTTATATTTTTTGTGTAGCTCAGAATAGAAGAAACTGTAAGAACTTCAAATCAACAAGTAAATGAAATAATGCAATTGTATGAAGAAAAACGTTTAAAATTGTGTAATCTGTACTCGGAAAATGCGTCTCTAATGCGTTTACTCGAATTAAGTACCAGTGCTAATACGAAATTAGCTAATCGTAGCCAAAAATCATATGAGACTCTTCAACGCGTAACCCAAGTATTTAAAGATACAGGAGCCATTATGCAGCTGCGATTAGAATGCTTAAAAGAGCTCGAATCGTCAACGAAGAAACTTGAAGAAGATCTGATGAAGTATAACGATGAATCGGAACGTGAAAATCAGCATCAAATCGATTGTTGTATGAAAGAAATAAGCCGGCTACGATTGAGGAATTAGAAGCCAACATTACTCGCGTCATTCGCCAAATACCGCTCAAAATGATCGAACGTGTCATCGAAAATTGGAACTTCAGAATGGAGTATATTAGCCACAGTTACGGCCAACATTTGAAAGAAATAATCTTTAAAAAATAAATGTAAAGAATGGTTCTTTTGTATGATAATAAAGATTACCCGATAAAATCGAATTTTTCTATTTGTTTTTATTTTTGAAAAAAGTACCTCTAAATGAATCACCCATTATATAGATCCCCAAACGGTAACGTAGAAATATTCATGGAACACATAAAAACAAAATTACTACTTTTGTATAATAAATACATAAATTATAACATATATATTGCAGGAGATTTCAATATTGATTTCTTGACAAATTCTACTGAAAAACACAGTATAGAAAACGTAATGCTGTCATTCGGATTGGTAATTACTTTTAAGGAACCATCTCGAATTACGCACAATTCAAAAACTTGCATAGATAACATTTTTACAAACATATCGAGTAATAAATTTATTATATTTGATTAAAAGACCAAATTTATATATATATATATATATATATATATATATATATATATATATATATATACTGGGTGTCCCATTTTAATCCGCCACTTGCAATAATTTTAAAATCGTGCATCGGACAAAAAAATGTTCCGGATGAAAAGTAAATGGTTTCGAGGGGGATATCTGATGCATAGACCCTTGCCCCCTCGGACCTCCTGGGGAGCTGGAACGGGGGCAACTTCAAAATTTTAAATAGAATCCCCTATTTTTTATTGCAGATTCGGATAGACCATTAAAAAGTAAGCAAATTTTATTTTGAGATTTTTTTATCTTTAATAGATAGCGCTGCAAACAGCATTTTTTTCTCAGTTAATCAGGCTTCAATTTGAAAAAAGGTGTAACTAAATACGATATTGAAGTTCTTTTCAGTTCTTTGGGAGAAAGGGGGGGGTGAAGGGAAGGGGGAAGGGAATTAGATATCTCCTCGAAACCATTAACTTAAAGTTAATGGTTTCGAGGAGATATCTGATGCAGTGACTCTTGCCCCACCCCCCTCCCACCTCACAAAGAACTAAAAAGAACTTGAATATCGTGCTTAATTACACTTTTTTTCAAATTGAAGACTGATAAACAGAAAAAAATGCTGTTTGCAGCGCCATCAATCAAAGATAAAAAAAATCTCAAAATAAAATTTACTTACTTTTTAATGGTCTATCCGAATCTGCAATAAAAAATAAGGGGTTCCATTTAAAATTTCTAAGTTGCCCCCGTTCCCGCCCCCTGTGACGATATGCTCAGGCATTCGCCACAAGAACCCTAAATGTAAGATAATTATACCTAGTTTAAGATAAAATGTTCAGCCACACTCGCAAAGCAAGAATTTTTTTTAGCATTCATCTATATGTTCAGCCAAATGTTAGGTCTACGCGCCAGTACGATTCAACGCCGCGCGCGACGCTAGTTTCAACCCTAGCGGGGAGGTACGAGAAAAAGAATAAGTTCTCGCTCTGGCAAAACGCGATAGCAACACATAGTGCGATTCCCGACAAGTTTCGCGAAATTTTGACTTTAAAAGACAGAGACCGGGCCAGAAAAAAGCATATTGGGTTTTGCACTTGAAACCAATCATCTACCTGGAACTGCCTTGGCGCTCTTGCCCGGAACCAGGCTACGGCTGTATTTACCTAGTAAATTTAATTTTTTTGACTTACGAACAAGATTAAATTTTTATAAGTCCCAAATCGACTTAGAAGATTTTTTCTTTTGACTTACGAAGTGTACGGACACTATTTATTTTTTTTATAAGTCCCAAATTGACTTAGAAATTTTCATTTTATTTTACTTACGGAGTGTGCGAACACTATTTAAAATTTTTTATTACAAGTTCGAATTGACTTAGGTTTTTTTTTTGTTTTACGGTCGCGTACGAACGCGAGAGATTAATAAGTTGGGTCGCTAAGTCCACTTTCGACTTGGTCGTTTTTTTTTTTTTTCTATAAATTTTATTTCTTTTTCAGTGTCGATACGAACGCGTCAGCATACGTTTAGAATTTATTTTTTTTTGACGTCACTTTGACTACATACTGGATTCGAGTTACGGTATACGGTGAGTGTGCGAGCTGAAAGTATCGTATATATTTTTTTTGTATCTTTTTGACTTAGAATTTTTTTTCTCGTCGACTGTTTTGCTTTTGTCAAGAACTTGGATTTCAATTTGACTGTTTGGAATATCCGTTCGAGTCAATCTTTGCACCTGAAGATTGTGAAGGGTTGCCCCTGACTCCTACTCGCAACGGATCTCAGTTTAAATTTTCACTTCGCTTAGTTACTATATTCGCTCAAGCCAATCTTTGCACCTGAAGATTGTGAGGGATTGCTCTTGACCTCTGCTTGAGAACGAATTCGGGGTGGTCTGATTACAGACGGTGATTCATAAAGAAACGGCTGAACGAAATCAAAACACGTCGACCGAGCTATAACCACGAGTCGCACTTGTTATACCAGTCGAACGGCTGTTTAAATGTAAAAATTTGAAACTGTTGTTGTTGTAACATATAATTTATCTATTGTCTAGTTGCTATATTATTTCTATCATTTTTATGCAAAATATTTAAATAAATTATTATTTAAAACCGTTGTTGTTGCAACTTATCATTTATCTATTGTCTTGTTACTATATTATTTTTATCATTTCTATGCGAAATATTTAAATAAATTATCATTTAACTACATTTATTACGTTTTCTTAATTCCGGCGAAAATAAATAAGTTCCCATTACTTGTCGCGTATTAATATCACATATATAAATAAAAATTAAAAATCCTGACCAACCGACCGAGATACCCGCAACCCGCTCCTATCAGCTGCTTAGCGGGTAACGGACCGAAAGGCGCCCGAACCGACGGATATTTCAGGAGCAATAACGACGCCAGGAAGAAACATCGTTACAATACATAAACATTTACATATAATTACTGTATCTGTGCTACGGGATTCTTTATTTGTGAGTTGTGAAGGTCGCTGTCAACAATCATATCATGTTACCTGTGTTGGCTTGATACACGCGGATTATGGCATATTGCAAAAATCGCGTTACTTACTTTTCCTGTGTGAAGACTGTAAACGCTCATGCGAAGTAACTACTAAATCGAGCACGAAGCATTAAAATCTACAACTAAGGACATTTTCGGTGCAATTCAGACAATTAACTCGGACACGCATTTTTTAAATGAACAATTAAAAGAGCGTAAAAATGAATTTTTTACTCTTGTTTCGGAAAAAAATTCGAAATTTCAAAATACTATTGTCTCAAAAATGTCTAGCCTTGAAAAATCATTTGATAATCTTCACAAATAACTCTGTCTGTGACGTAATTGACATATCAAAATTACGTAAAAAAAAGATGTTTATCAAGCAGTAATTCAGACGGACATTACTACTTATCATAGTCTAATCGAAGCTAATAAAGTAATAATATTGTACGATTTTTGCTCTGTGTTTGATGCCATTGAATTGCGTCGGTGCTTCAATTGTTGTGGCTTTCATCATTTATCTGACAAATGTGCGAAATCTAACCCCAGTTGTCCTAAATGTGGTGAAAATCATCAATTGAAACAATGTAAGTCTAATACTATAAAATGTATATATTGTGTAAGACACAATGAAATACAAAATCAAATCTAAAAACGGATCACTTTTTCTGGGACAGCAACAATTGTCAAATATTTATCAATAATGCGGTAAAATTTAAAAACTATGTATTGGGCATAGCATAGCAACCACCATTCGAGTATAATGCGTTGAATTCTTCGTGTTCCACATCAACAATAAATAATCTTACTATGTATTATCAAAATGCACGCAGTATGCAGTCAAAGCTTTTTAATTGGACTACCTGTTTGGCTACTTCTGATTTCGACATCATTGCAATTACAGAAACCTGGCTTAATCCTAATATATTAGATTCTGAAGTTTCTAATGACATATAATATCTATCGTTCAGATCGTAAATTCCGTGAGTGTAATGTCAAACGTGGCGGTGGAGTGTTAATTGCAATTCAAAATAAATTTATCAGTTATGCTGTTACTTTAAACAATGTTCCATCTAATATTGATATTGTAGGAATCTGCATTGATTTTGGCACAATTGACATATATGTTTTTAGTATATATGTACATTCCTCCTAATGCGTCAAATGATTCTTATAGTAGCGTCTTTGAGATTTTCGATACTTTGCTTGCTTTAACAAAAATAAACTCGAAAATATTAGTATTCGGTGACTTTAATATAATAAATAATGAATAAATAAAATAATAAATTATGATATATTCAAAATACGGGATTAACCCTTATCTTTCACATAATAATCAGCCATTGCCTTCAGCTATAAAGCTATTTATCAATGCCTGGCCAGATTTTTAACCGTAGACACGTGTTTCAGTCTTTCGGACTTCATCAGTACGGTGTGTGGATCAGCCGCTTTGAGGCGACTGATGCCGGTGTTCGTTCCGGCTGCCTATTTATGGCAAGTATTTTGCGCAACTAGTAGCGAGAGATAAGTAAAATACTACTAACGCCATCTAGCTGCAGTTTTGCTAGTCGGATATCTCCTTCGTGTAAATGCAGTGTTTTTTGACTTTTGAACAAATAAATGTTCGTATAGTCTTTTGTAAAAGAATGAAAATATATTCAAAATACGGGATTAACATTTATTTGTTCAAAAGTCAAAAAACACTGCATTTACACGAAGGAGATATCCGACTAGCAAAACTGCAGCTAGATGGCGTTAGTAGTATTTTACTTATCTCTCGCTACTAGTTGCGCAAAATACTTGCCATAAATAGGCAGCCGGAACGAACACCGGCATCAGTCGCCTCAAAGCGGCTGATCCACACACCGTACTGATGAAGTCCGAAAGACTGAAACACGTGTCTACGGTTAAAAATCTGGCCAGGCATTGATAAATAGCTTTATAGCTGAAGGCAATGGCTGATTATTATGTGAAAGATAAGGGTTAATCCCGTATTTTGAATATATTTTCATTCTTTTACAAAAGACTATACGAACATTTATTTGTTCAAAAGTCAAAAAACACTGAATAAATTATGAATTTGTTTTTTGTTTAGAAGCTGTAAATTATATTAAAAATCTAACTGTGTAGTATGTACATTGGTAAGAATGAAAAAAATCAGGTTGGCAACATTGATATATGAATACAGAGAATAATGAGATTAAGTAATAAAACAGATGAGCAACCGAACGTGTATAGGTGAACTGAGGTACTGGTAGCATCGGGCAAGGCTACTTGCCCACTTTCAACCCCGAAAACAAAAATGTTACGATGGAGCGATGGTTTTAATCAGTCGAAAAATAGGCGCACTTATGCGGTTGGAGTGGGCGGGACACAATAATAAACGCAACGACAAAACTTAGTGGACTGGCGCATTTTTGGTACCAGTCGCTACTACACAAAAATCACGATTAAGCGACGTGTAAAATAATGCTAGTTAATACTTTTACAACTCGAGTTAATTACCATGATTTGCTGCAAGACATGGTTAATAAAACCAAACAGCATCATGAGTCATATTTTCGATATTATTTCGTGAAGCTATCAATGCTGCAGGCACTAAACATTACAGTTGCAGTTGACTGTATCATTGGCGGCATTAGCGATGTCGTTACGCAATCTTCAGCACGAGTGTGCAAGTACAAATCACCCGAACAGCTTTTGATGTACTTGAAAGTTCTAGCCAATCATAGTCAAAAACAACCCGGACCTAGCCGCCCGCACCATATCAATCGCCTGGGCAATAACAGCCGTATAGTAGCCGACTGCTCGAGAGGTATAGTGTGTTTTAACTGCAATCGACATGGACACTGTAGTTTCGAATGCCGACAAAAGAAATTACCAGCACCCATTCACAAAACCGCCGCGGACAAAGGTTACTACATTTGTTTTACAAGTAACAGTACGTTTGACAGTAAATACTTCAAGCACGTGAAATTAAACGCAAGCGATATATTTGAATTTATTGACTTAGGTGCTACCTGTAGCATTATACGTAAAACTAACGCTCATGATTTACGATTGATAGCTGACACTACAATTCAACGAGTAATACGCGGTTTTGTGGACGGACGGACATACTGAAACAATAGGCTGCTTAATTAAACAAAATGTGACAATTGACAATGTTTCGGCCATAATAGATATACATGTAGTACCCTAATGTGTACAACAAGTACCAATGATAATCGGACAAAACTTTACTAAAAAATCGCGCATTGAAATTTTTAGAGGCAAAAAATACATTAAAAATCCTTGAAAAACAACAAATCCTACCTAATATCGATCCCATTAATGAAATTAAAATAATAAATGTTACAAATGAACCAAAAATAATCCCTCCTGGCTATACCGATTTTGTTAAATGTAAAGCCGACCAAACCGGCGATGTATTCATCGAACGCAGTATGAGACATGAACCCGGCCAAGAATACTGTATTCCGCAAAACATCGTTTACGTTAACCGTAAAACTGATATTTGTATACTCGTCATAAATCTATCCAACTATGATATGTACCTAAAATCAAATAAAACTTTAGTGCGTGACACTGCGTGCAAACCCCAGACAGATAATTACATTGTGTTTAATGTAAATACAATAATAATTGACGATAGCGTAAATATTGGACCAGTTGTAACTAAAGAACTATAGATATTATAATTAATTAAAGACTTTTCAGGCATGTTTTTCGTCAAACGTAAAAGAAATAGGCTGTACAACAGCGACATTAATTAACAATAATTAACAAAATTACATTAATATGGAGTCATCTAAAGATTCAGCACTAACTGCAAATGTGATTCTCATAACAATAGGCTTAGAAAATTAATATAGACTCAATCATTGAGTTTAGCCGACCTCCACATTATAGACTTCAACAACTCACTATTAGTATAAGCTTCAACAATGGGTATTAGTCGACCCCCATATTAGTACAGGCTTCAGCAATGTCTCTATGGCATCTGCATCTGTGTGACCCTATCGACAGCTGCCTTGTTCAGCATTGTCGCAGTGCCTAGATAGTCAGAGTCCTGATAGCAATAATAATAGTATTTTATATTAAAAGGAAAATATACTCATTATATTTAGTAAAATATAAAAAAAGAAATAATTTATTTTTCAGAAATAGAGTATAAAAATCTCAAATGAAATTCTCACCTTAAACAAATTCATTCATTGCACTGCATATTTTATAATGGATATGCTTTGGTAAGTTTTGAATGTATATACGTTCATTTCACTATTTCAGAAATCTACCGAATAAATCGATTTATTTGGGAAGTAAATTTATTCAGTCCTTTATAATACCGGGCATTACATTTACCTTATAACTTACCTTATACATATACATTATACCTTATGTTTCATTTTCTTTTTTAAATTTATTTTAATTTAATGTTACATGTTACTTTATTAATAAACACAATAAAATTGTTAAATTATTGTCAGCGCTTAACCTGACTCACTATATTTACATTACTACACGCGCGAATTGGCTACTAGTTCACCCTCATTTTTATATTAGTGATCTAGTCACTATTGTATTTTTTTTTATTTTCTTTAATAATAAAACAATTTATACTTATTTATTCAATTATTTTTATTTATACTGTCAACGAAATCAATAAAATTTTGTTGGCTGTTATCACGCCAAGTATTCCAGATAAACAGAAACCATTGTGCATCAAAATAATAATAATACACATTTAGTATTCGAAGACAATTGTACGAAGTAATTGAAGATGACTGGACGTGGTAAAGGTTCGAATGGTTTGATGAGACTTCTAGGAGTAAGGCGACGCCGTCGTCGTGAAGTACTTCGATATAATATCGCGAGGTCTGCTATCAAACGTTTGGCTCAAAGAGGCGGTGTAAAACGTATTTCGTCTATGATTTATCAAGAAATGCGTAGTGTACTGGTTATGTTTCTGAAAAACGTAATAAGTCAGGCGATAAGATATACAGAATTTGTGTTTGTATGTTTTATTAAATTATTATATAAATGTATTTAATATATATTTATTGTTTTGTATTGTTTTGTATTTATAATTATTAAATATATTTTAATTATATAATTTTCTATGATTAAATTGTTATTTTTAAATGCCAAAAATATTAAACAATTGTGAACATATGGAGTTGTTGTTTTTTTTTTTTAAATAATTGGTTATAATTATGGTTTTAAATTATATATTTAAAACCTACTACAAAATTAAAAATTTTGCAACATGAAAATATAATTGATGTCCTTGAATTAATAAATAAAAGATTTTTTTAATATAATCTAATTATGTAATGTTTTACGTATGTAGCTAAAACACGAGTATTAAGGTGACAGATTTTATCGATACTATTGATTTAAAAAATATATAAAGACAAGATTACTAGACCGGGTGTCTTGTATGTTACTAGATGTAAAACATAAATTTTTAAAAATTTTGTTTTCTTAATAAATTTTTGTAAAGAATTTTTATGTGCAATACATTATTTGTACATCTAGTTTGTGAAATATATTTATATTTTGAAAATTTCACTAAAATATGAATTTTTTGACGCCGGTATAAATTTACCACTACATATTCATTTATTTTAATACACATGATCAGAATTATTACAGCTATTGTCCAGTAACAATATTGTTTGATAAATTATGAAAATAATTTCGGACTACATGGTGACATCCATACTTAAGGATCGCTAGAATTCCGGCCGACATGGCCGATTAGTGACATCCAACTGATGTCTTTAGTTTAATCATTCGACTATACCGGTTTAAAAATAAATTAATTTAAAAAGTTAAATATAAGGAGTAGTATATAATGAAATGAACGTATATACATAATATGTAATGTTGCGGTTGCCGTAAAAAAGTGAACATATTAAAGTAACATAATATTTTACCGATCACTTTATTTTGATTCAGCTGCTTGATAAAAATTTAGAATAATTAATTAATAAAATAAATTTTCTTCTGACAAAATTCTTCTAAATATAAGGTGCTTTCATAATAAAGGCCAACCCTGGTCATAAAAAGAAAAAAAAAATAACTTTGCTGGCATAAGAACAATATAATAACTGTTTTATTTTATATAATAAAAATCTTCAATCATAAAAAAAGTTGTTTGTTATTTAATTTTCTTGGTGTTCAAATAAAATATGCGCTACCAAACAGAATATTATTTATGTTCAATACTACTAGTGACATCTATTGCTTATTTCTTCAATTAAATATGTTAATACTGCTAGCGACATCTATTGTTCATTCAAACGCAAATTAGATTATAATACGTATTTAGATTGTAGTGACGGCTACGATAACTTTAAAAGTAATTCTTATTCAGCAATCGGGTAGCTGCTGCAGTAAAATCTGTTGTAGGTACGAAACAATTGACAAGCGCTACTGCTTTGTACACTGACTTTGTTCAGAAAATAAACAATATGTTTGATAATTTAAATAGTAAAGTTGCAAATAGTAAAAATCCACATTCATGTACAATTTCAGATAAAAAATAATTTATTAAAAACGAATTAATAAAAAATTAAATTGGGTAAATAACCTTAAAAATTTATAATAAAAAAAAGTATAAATAATAAATAAATCGTATACATGGATTAATTCAGACGATTACGGGTTTTTTTAAATTTGTACAATAATTTAGCAAACAAACAATCATTATTTTTATTGACATTCCGATTAAATCAAGATCCACTCGAAAATCTATTTGCTGCAATTCGTCATAAAGGCGCTGCACATTGTAATAGGATAGTTAGACAATTTCATATTGCTTTACAGCAAAATATTTTATTCGTATGTTAAACAAACCGGATGATCCAAATTGTGTAGATGATCGTGCAAAATTTAACTAATTTAACCAAAAATAATGTAAATATATTTAATAATAAAAATATATTTAATAATGGAAATTCCATTATACGGTAGAAAATAATGACGGTTTATATCAGAAATAGAAGAAAATGAATTTGAAATGTTAGATGCTAATATAGTTAATATGTCTGATTCAAATTATAGAAAAATGAAAATTGTAAAAACGCATTATTTCATCAAAATAATGAGAAATTAGATAATAAAGCAAATTTATTAATAATGTGTAGAGATTATGGTAAATTATAAAATAATATGAAAATTTTAAAGGTTTGGAATTTTATATTATTAATTTTTTATTAGAAATTTTTGAAAATACGTAAATTTCCCATATTTAAGTTAAAAAATTATATTAATATTGACATTAATATAAAATATCCTAAATTATGAAATTATTTGTACACTACACAGAAATTTTATTATCAATTTTTTAATAAATATAAAAATTAAAATAATATTAAAACTAGAATCCAAATCTTGTCTATTACCACAAACGAAAAAACTTAAAAATCTGCAATAATCATCCCAAGATGATTTTTTTTTTATTTTAAAAGTATTACTGACAGAGAATTGGAAAGTTGACAATGACAAAAATTCAATCAAAGTTAGCCAAGTAAGAGAAATTCGATTTTCCTATGAAAAACCAAATACCATACTCTTTATCACTTTAACTGCCATACGACGCGCTGGTCGTCATACGTATTTCTGTAATAATGCGCCATACGACCGCCGGTTGTCGTAATATGACATGTAGTTTCAGCAACTTAAAATTATGATAGCTATACATTTATCTATTTATATATAACAAACTAACGCCCGGTTTCATAATATTAGCGTTAAAGTGACTTTTACTAAAGTTTTGTAAAAGTGACTTTAGTATAAAGTAGAACTTTATCTTATTTTTGTTTCATAATCGCTCCTGCCAATAGCTTTACTTAAAGTTGATGTAACAAAAAATTTACTTCGGTTGGTATCAATGCATTCGTGCAATACTGCATCCAAAGCTATTTTTGACAGAAGTTGTTCGAATATATATATACCATATTAAAAATTAAAATGACTGATACAGTTACTAAAAGGGTTCGTGGAACAAATTTTACTTTAGAGGACGAATTAGATGTGGTGCAAATTGCTTTCACATATAAACATATTGTAGAATGTAAAGAGACAAATACCACTACAAAAAATGTAAAAATATGTATAAATTATTTTTACAAATATCTTGTTTTAATCATTTATAATTATTATTTGTAGATCGTAACGTGAAAAAAAATCAGTGAAATGTTTAACAGTAAACATCCAGCAAGAAACATAGATAATCTAAAATTAAAATACGATAATTTAAAAACGAAAGCGCGAGAATACGCTAGTGAAAAATATAAGACCGGAGGGGGTTCGGTACCATACATTGGAAACAATGTTGTATTAGAAACAGTTTTAAATTAAATTAAATTAAATTAAATTAAATTTATTAAATATTGAGGTAGAAGAAATAGAAAATTTGGATGAAACAGAAAAGAATGACATACATTCATAGAAGCTGAAATTATGGAGTTGGTTCCAGAAGAAGGAAATAACGTGAAAGAGGACACTGTATCTGGAGTCAAACAAAATAAAACGTGGGTTTCATATAAATTAAAAAATAAAAAACGCAGAGAAAATAAAATACAAATAACAGGAAATAATGCAAATGAATACATAAATATAAAAATTCAATATATAAAAAATAAAATGGAGTTGTTACAAACAATACGCAGAACACGAAGTAAAACTGTACATACTAAAATTAGAAAAAGAAATAAAAGAAATGGAATTAAAAAATAAGTAATTGAGTTATTTTTTTATTTACCAAAATATTTTTATTATATAATTAACAAACATTTATTTTTTTTATTGTATCTTATATTTCTATTTTTATCTATATTTTTTTATTTACTATATTATTTTTATTCATATTTTAATATTAACTAAGAAAACTGTTAATTTTTATTACATATGTTGAATAGCAATGGACTGTATAGTTTTATTTTGAATTAATTGTAATACAAACACTGTTTTATGTTAACGGCTGTTAGCGTCACACGTGCGTGTACACTCATGCTCAAACGCAACAACACTGACTTGAAGTTGGCAGCACACACAATGTCTGATACCAACAACTTAAGTATAAAATTACAGATTATGACATTAACATAGCCGGCCACCTTGAAGTATGTAAACTTCAAAAATTGAGTACATTTGCTTGGCCTCGAATATTACAATATAGAAGAAAAAGATTACATATATTAATTTAATTATTATTTATTAAAGGTAAATCCGATTTGAAATCGTGATTTATTGGTAGCACACACAATTTTTGCACTGCTCGTTTTACAACACCCTTGGTTGTTTTCACACTCACAACACGAGTTTCACCATCACTACCACTATGCGTTTCGACGACGTAGCCCATTTTCCAGGTGGCTGGAGGAGTGGGTTCCTTAAGAATGATTACATCCCCTAATCGAACTGGAGTACCTCTTCGTTGCCACTTGACTCGCTGTTGTAACGTTGATAAGTATTCATTGGACCAACGTCCCCAAAAATGCTGATAAATTTTTTGTAATTTTTGCCAATATGTGAGAGCATTGGGATTTGATGGGAGATTAGGTTCTGGTAAATTGGCTGAGGGTTCACCAATTAGAAAATGTGAAGGTGTGAGTACAGATTCGTCTGAGGGATCTGAGCTTATAGCACAAAGCGGACGCGAATTTAAGCACGCCTCTATTTGAGCTAACAATGTTGTCATTTCTTCAAATGTTAGATTGGCATTGGCTGCTACTCTTCTAAAATGTGTTTTAGCAGATTTTACCGCTGCTTCCCAAATGCCTCCCATATGCGGTGATTTTGGTGGGATAAAGTGAAATTTTATTCTTTCTTCTATCATTTTGTTTTGAATTGAATCTTGAACAGATTTTGTTTGCAGAAATTCGTACCATTTGTGTAATTCGTTGTTTGCCCCGACGAAGTTTGTGGCGTTATCACAATACAGGTTTGTGCATTTACCTCTGCGACAGATGAATCTTCTTAGGGCTCCTAAGAATGCTTGCGTTGATAAATCGGTTACCAATTCAATGTGAACTGCACGAGTTGCTAGACAAACAAAAATTGCGACATATGTTTTAATCGATCTTTTGCCTTTCATACGTACTAATTTTGTTTCAAAGGGTCCGCAAAAATCTATTCCTGTGTTCGTAAAAGGTCTGCTTGGATTTAATCTGTGATACGGCAGATTACCCATTAATTGGATAGGTGTCTTTGCTTTCGATTTTGCGCAAGTTACACAGTCATGTATGACTTTGCGAATCAATCCCCTGGCTGCAATAGGCCAAAATCGTTTCCTGATATTACTTAGTGTAATTTGCATTCCACCATGCAACGATCGTACATGTTCGTCTTTAATGATTAGTTTTGTTAACTGATGACCCTTTGGTCAATCAAACCAGATAAGTAATCAGCAACATTCAAGCAAAGAAAACATCGCATCTAACAAGCAAGAAGCAAGCAAGCGTGTGCCGCCATCACGAACAACCATTACCCGGTAATACAATCGCTCAGTCCATACAGCGGACCAGGTATATAGTGTATAAAATCACACAGAAAGGTAAGTGAGAGCATTTCTTATATTCATTTTCATACTTCTTGTTCCTTATCCTAAATTTATCATGGCTTCATGCGAGACATTGATACGACAGCGTGGTGCAGTAAAAGCAAAATTGACAACATTTTCTAAGTTTGTTGTTAATGTGAAACAAAAACTAGAACAAGAATCAGTCAAGAGCAAATATGAAAAATCCAAACCAACGTTCAATAAATCAGCTGTGCATTTAAATGCGGAAAACAAATCCAATTGTAAACTTTGTAATGCTAACGAACATCCGTTATACAATTGCTCAATATTTATTGATAAAAATCCAATTGAAAGAATGAAAACGGTCAAACAATTAAATCTTTGCATAAACTGTTTCAGATTCGGTCATCATGCACTTAAATGCAAAGCTGGCAAATGTAGAAAATGTGACAAGCAACACAACACAATGCTGCATGATGGACAAGAAGATAAACAACAATCAAAAACTGAAAATGCCAAATTCACTACAGTGACTGCCAACGCCATAATGCAGCCATCGCAAATTCTCTTGGCAACAGCTACGATTAAAGTCAAGGACAATCAGGGCAAATATTATGCAGCACGGGCACTACTAGATAGTGGATCGCAATCGAACTTTATCACAACCAAATTTGCGGACAAATTAAAATGTTCATTAAATAAAAGCGTACTTATTGTCACAGGCATAAGCAAAAATAAAACTTCAATTGATAAAAACACAACACTGGAAATTAGTTCAGATCAAGGCAATTTTAGAAAATCAATGGAATTTCTATTAATTCCCAAAATAACTTGCAATTTACCAACATCGCAAGTCACTATAGATAATTTACCAGATGTAAGGTTAGCAGACAAAAATTATAACAAGCCAGGTGAAATTGACATGCTATTAGGAGCTGAATCGTACTTTGATTTATTGCTCAACGAACAGATAAAATTAGGACATAAAGCACCAATTTTACAAAAAACAGTGTTTGGTTGGATTATCTCCGGACCGATCAACAATAACTCAAGTAAGGCAAATCAAATGACATACACTCATATCGCAATCGAAAACAAGTCACTTGAAACCAAAATAGAAAGGTTTTGGAAAATTGAAGAACTACCAGAAAGAAAACATCTATCAACGGAAGAACAAGAGTGTGAACAGCATTATAAAGAAACATTCTGTCGAAATGAATTAGGACGATTTATCGTTAGTTATCCATTCAAGGCAAGTCCAACAGTACTGGGAGAATCCAAGCAAATAGCAGTCAACAGATTCAAATATTACGAAAAAAAAAGAAAAAAGAAAAAAGAAAAAAGAATTAAAACAACAATACACTTCATTTATGAAAGAATATGAAGCTTTAGGGCACATGACAAAGGTAGAGGACCAGGATGATGTAAAACCAACAAACTACTTACCTCATCATGCAGTCTTCAAACAAAACGATGAACACAAGAAAATACGCATAGTATTCGACGCAAGCTGCAAAACATCAACAGGATGGTCTTTCAACGATATCCTCAAGACAGGACCCACAATTCAACAAAACCTATTTGAAATAGTTACAAGATTTCGACAACATCAATATGTACTGACGGCAGACGTAACAAAAATGTACCGTCAAATTCTCATAAAAGATGAAGAAAGAGATCTGCAAAGAATTGTTTGGAGAGAAAACTCAGACGAACTGATTCAAACATATAGATTCAATACAGTCACATACGGAACATCATCAGCACCATTTTTGGCAGTTCGATCATTGCAACAAATAGCATATGAATATATGAATCAATATCCCGCAACTTGTCAGCGAATTTTAGACGACTTCTACGTAGACGACATACTAACAGGTTGTGACAGCATAGTGGAAGCAAACAACTTGCAAATAGAATTAGATATTATACTAAAGTCAGCTGGATTTCAGTTAAGTAAATGGATGTCAAACTTTAACAACAAAACAGGCGACGAGCAAAATGCAATCAAGGAACTTTTTACAGAAGGAAACAAAACAACAAGGACTTTAGGTATATCATGGAATTCAACAAAGGATGTTTTTTCGTTTAATATATTGAAGGACTCTGCTGAAGCATTAACCAAGCGGCAAATTCTAACCAAAATAAGCAAATTATTTGATCCTTTAGGACTATTGGGACCAACAACAACATATGCTAAGATAATAATGCAAAGCCTTTGGCAAATAAAATCTGATTGGGATGCTTTAGTACCAATGGTCATTTACGAAAAATGGAAGGAATTCCAAGAAACAACGGTTTGTCTAAGCGATTTGAACATACCTCGCAGCATAATACAACCAAATTCCAAAACAATAGAATTACATGGCTTTGCAGACGCGTCAGAAGATGCCTACGGCGCTGTCATCTATCTACGATCAACCAATTACGAAGGTGAACATTCAATAAGATTAGTGTGCTCAAAGTCCAGAGTCGCACCTCTTAAGAAAATATCACTACCGCGACTAGAATTGTGCTCAGCATTACTACTGTCAAAGTTATACAAAACGACAAGACGAACGTTGACCATGAACATCGATAACGCAACCTTGTGGTCAGATTCTACTATAACATTATGGTGGATAAACACAGAACCACACAAACTAAAAACATTTGTGGCAAACCGAGTGTCGGAAATTCAAACAAACACCGAAAATACGCAGTGGCGTCATGTCAATTCGAATGAAAATCCCGCAGATTTGTTATCACGGGGATGTTTACCCCAAGATATTGTAAGAAACAAACAATGGTGGAACGGACCAAGTTGGTTGGCGCAAGATAAAGAAATATGGCCATTCTCCAACATACAGTTGGAGCGAGAATTACAACCCTCCGCACTAGAATTAAAACCAGAAACTTTACCATGTCATCAAAACACACAAGAATTTGATATTTTTCAAAAATATTCAACTCTCATAAAACTGCAAAGAATCATTGCATATTGTTTTCGATTCGCAAGAAACACTAAAACCAATATAAAATCATACGGTTCATTAACAGTAACGGAATTAGACGATGCATTAACTCGCTTAATTCAACTAGCACAGGGTCAGTGTTTTTCAAGAGAGATCGAAGCATTAAAAAAGCAAAATCAAGTAAGTACTACGAGCAATTTAAAATCACTTCATCCATTCATAGATTCCGAAAACATACTGCGAGTGGGTGGAAGATTGTTACATTCTAACCTACCGTACGATCATAAACATCCGGCTCGAAGGACCAAATTTTATGTTGAATAGCAATGGACTGTATAGTTTTATTTTGAATTAATTGTAATACAAACACTGTTTTATGTTAACGGCTGTTAGCGTCACACGTGCGTGTACACTCATGCTCAAACGCAACAACACTGACTTGAAGTTGGCAGCACACACAATGTCTGATACCAACAACTTAAGTATAAAATTACAGATTATGACATTAACAACATATTTTATAAATATATCTATATTTGTATTTGTTTTCTATTGCAAGATTTTGTAAGTTTTTCTACAATTTATAATAAATTTTCAAAATATTGTTGAGTTATTACATTTCTTGAATTTTGGTCATTATGAACATTTTCAGCTAGTTCATCATCATCATCATCATCTAACATATTACAGTGCTCATCATTGATTTGATCGTCATCTTGTGGAATCAGTTCATTTATTTCACATGCAAAATTGTTTAGTAGAGCTATAGCTACAATAACCGTCATAATTTTTTCTACAGATAATCGTATGCCCACAGACAATATTGGAAACCTGTGTTTCCAAACTCCATTTTGACACAAAGCGTGGTTCACGACCAACAAAAAAGACAGTAGCACGTGCATTGTAGCATTTTTATACAGTATACATATTGTAAATTGTTAATATCAATAATCTAAGAAATAAATGTATAAATTAACTATTTGTGTGTATGTGAATAAATGGTGCACAAAATAACAGCTTACGATTAACCAAACCACAATCAACCAAAACAAGTGAACACAATAAATCCGAGATAACAAGCAATCTCACCGTTGGTCCTTCGTTTCAACCGGATATTTGATAATATTCAATTCACAAGCAATCAAAAACACATCGCAAAAGGTAAGCGAGTCTCAAATATTCCTTGTCATATGTCACATATCCCATTGTATACCAATTATTCCTATCACTAAATGAACATGAGTCTAAATAGCACGCTTGCATCATTAAAAAAGACACGTAAAGCAATCAAGCAACAAGCATCTCGATTTAAAAATTACGTTAATGAATTTGATGCAAGCACAGAACACCACAAAATAGAACAATTACAACTGCGTTTAGAAAAAATGGAACTAAACTGGAATGCATTCGATGACAATCAATCAAAAATAGAACAATTGATAGAAATAGAAGCCGGATTAGGTGAAGAAGCAGCCGAAGAAAAGGAACGCGAAACATACGAAAATGCATACTATAACATGGTAAGCAAAGCGAAAGCAATTATTGCTCAAGCCAGTAAGGACGTCGCACATACATCTGCAATGACTTATCTGCCGGCTAGCGCACAGCAGCGCTCGGAAACCAGTGAACATCAACATGTACGGCAAATAAAATATCCGCAAATAAATTTACCCTCATTTAGCGGTGTTTGCGGTGATTGGCTGAATTTTCATGATACGTTTAACTCATTATTTCATAACAATGTCGGTTTATCGAACATTGAAAAATTCTATTATTTAAAATCGTGTTTACTCGGAGAAGCAGCTCAAGTTATCCAAGCATTAGAGGTATCGTCAGCAAATTATCTTATTGCGTGGGACTTACTAAAGGACAGGTTTGAAAACAAACGTCTAATTATTAACAACCATGTAAAAGGTTTATTGGATACTCCAATAATTCGTAAACGCATTACAGACATTAATAAATAATACTCACGCACATCTGACAGCTCTTGCGTCGCTTGATCAGCCAACTGACAAGTGGGACACATTAATCATCTATTCAATGGTTAACAAATTAGATTTTTCAACAAGACGCAGTTGGGAAACAGCGATATGAAACAAACCAATTACTAACTACCACATCACGCAGTCACAAAGGCAGATAGCATTACTACTAAATTACGCGTAGTTTTTGACGCGTCATCGAAGTCGGACAGTACCTACACGGTGAATGACATAATGATGGTAGGACCGACCGTTCAGTCGGATCTTTTTCCATTATTGCACGATTTCAAATGCACAAAATAGCAGTGACCGCAGATATAGAAAAAATGTATCGCATGGTTAGAGCATGATGTCGGTTTACAAACAATTTTGTGGAGAAACTCTACAGATCAAGATCTAAAATCGTATCAATCGTCCAATATATTTTTTAAATAATTAAGATTGTATCTTATTAATAAGTTCCTCATAAGCCCATCCAATAATATTAATATCAATAAGAAAAACCATCTTAATTTCAAAACAAATCATAATAATTATGCATATTTGGCGCGCAACATTTTACAAGAACTCAGCACTGACAAATGGCAGAAATGATAAGGTACCAGATATTCACATATTTATTGAATTTTTACAAACCATCTTCACAATTCTAAACCAACTAAATTTATCTATGCAAGAAAATCAACAGAACTGTTTTTCCATGCAAGATAAAATAGAGGCGATAAAAATGAAACTTCGTACATGGATTCGAAGAATAGAATCGAATGTTTTCGAAATGTTTCCAAATTATTCTCAAATGAATACAAATAATTGCGAATTCGATAAAGAACATACAAATTATTTAATTCAATGTCATCTCCAAAAATTAATTGAAAAATTTGACAAATATTTTCCAAATAATGAAATTGATAGCAGAAAATTGTGGATTTGAGATCCCTATAATAACTGGTATAATACCAATTTATCACCAACCCACGATGACACTCTGATTGAATTGATAAAGGACTTAAGTTTGAATTCACTTTTCAAGAAAAAAAGTTTGATACAATTTTGGATACATATTCGGAAGGAATATCCACACCTGTTCACCATCGCCATACAACATTTGTTGCCTTTTGCTTCCAGATATCTGTGCGAAGAGGGATTTTCCACAATGGTCAATATTAAAACGAAGCAACGTAATCGACTCCGAATAGACTCTTGCATGCGAATAGCTTTAAGTAAGGCAATTGAAATGCGAATAGACAAATTAGTGGAGTGTATTCAACAGCAGAAGTCGCATTAAATTGGCGCATTTGGTTTATAATGGTGTTGCATGTTACCGATTGTATTAAATATTATTATAAATTTTGTTTTCGTTTCTTTTGACTTGCTTATTACTTTTTATTTTAAGTTTTTGGTATTTTTTTTTTATTATTTATCTTGGAATAAGATCGTATCCTCATCTCTTCGTATTTATTTTTTGTGGAAAATTCCATTTGATTTCTATTTACACGGTGCGTTGACAGCTTTTGCCCACGTAGCCACAACTTGGTTTTTTTTATATGGTAAATATGTGTAAAGTTAGCTATTTGATTGCTTTGTTGCACCATAAACGTTAAAAAATATACATATATAAATGTTTTCTTAAGTTCTGCTTTGACTTATTTATGAATTATTGGTATATTTGAGAGTTTTTGTACGAGTAATTACGAGTATGTTACCTAATGGTGGGGGGTGAGGGTACTGGCCGCGACAATATTTTAGGATTTTAAGGTTGCCGCGAATATAATTTCGAATTTTAAGGGGGCCGCGACTAATAAAAGGTTAAGAACCGCTGCTTTAAACTGGTATGGATGGTGTTGGATTCAGTTCAAAAAATATTAAACGTGTAGTGGTTTTAATATTATGAATATATTTTAATCTATATTATTCTGCTCACTTGTTATGACAATTTTCAAACTCGAATAGCAGTGATACGCAAGAAGTAAATAAGAAAAACAGATTTGTAAATATACAACATTAAGAGTTACTATCAGGGTCAAATAAAATAGGTTTCTACAACCTCGAACCACGACCCAGCTCTCCCCCAAACCCCTGGCTGCGGAGCCCTATGCGTGACAGGTAGGTAAAATCAGATGAATGAAGTATTTCAAAAATTTTGATATTTTGATATCTTGATAAAATTTAACTTTTACCATCAAATATCTTCATCATCAAATTGTCACAATATATATATATATATATATACTCGAAGGTATAGGTAATGACTGGTAATTGGATAATGGGTTTTTTTTAATATTTTATTATTTGACTTTTAGCATATATTTTTACGAATATTTACATAATCAATCACAACATTTAAACAACGACATTTATAAATAGAAAAACTTAAATTAATTTATACGTTAGATAGTATATTTGTTTGTTACATACATAATCTGAATGTTTATCCAGTATCGAAATTTGAAGCATTGTATCACATGGTGTATAAAAATAAATTGTAACAATTACTCTGTTAGTTTTAGCCTGATGAAGGATTAAAATAAATCCGAAAGCTTGCTTAATTAAACTTAAATGAGTTTTACTTAATCATCGTTTTCCAAATTGACTGCAAAACCCATTATCCAATTATATCCAATATATATATATATATATATATATATATATATATATATATATATATATATATATATATATATATATATATATATATATATATATATATATATATATGTATATATGTATATATATAGGGTGATTTGTAAGTAATTGGAAATATTTTAACTGGAGTATCCTGGGTTCAGAATATGAAGATTTGACCCAAAACACTTAGATAAAATGTGGCTCCTTACTGAGCTACAGGGTGTTTTCTTTAAAAATTTAAAAACGATTTTTGCCCAGTACTTAAAAACTATTTGACGTATTCTTATCATACTTGGCAGGAAGTGTAGGTACCATACACCATACTAAATTATGTTAAATAAAAGTTTCTGGCTCCTGCCAGTGGCGTACAACAGGGGCAAGTAAGAGGTTGATCCTTCCTAAATTCTACGCCACTGGCGGAATTGTTATTTTAGTACAATTTTTCAATTCTCCAATACTTTCTGTGTAAAAAACATACTCTTTCTTCGTAACGATAAAGTCACTATTTTTCGAGATATTTAAAGTTAAACATAAGCTGCACCATTGGGATTTTTTCAAAATTTGCTCAAAAAAATCTGAAAAAATTCAGTAAAATAGAGAAGAAAATTAGCTACATAATAACTAAGTAACTTTTTTTCTCTAACTTATTCTGGTTTGGCAGGAAAAATTATTGAAAATAAAAAATTAAAATGCAAAAAATATTAATTTTCATTAATTTTTCCTGCCAAACCAGAATGAGTTAGAGAAAAAAGTTACTTAGTTATTATGTAGCTAATTTTTTTCTCTATTTTACTCAATTATTTCAGATTTTTTTGAGCAAATTTTGAAAAAATCCCAAGAGTGCAGCTTATGTTTAACTTTAAATATCTCGAAAAATAGTGACTTTATCGTTAGGAAAGAAGAGTATGTTTTTTACACAGAAAGTATTGGAGAATCGAAAAATTGTGCTAAAATGACAATTCCGCCAGTGGCGTAGAATTTAGGAAGGATCAACCTCTCACTTGCCCCTGTTGTACGCCACTGGTACTAGCCAGAAACTTTTGTTTAACATAATTTAGTATGGTGTACGGTACCTACACTTCCTGCCAAGTATGATAAGGATACGTCAAATAGTTTTTAAGTACTGGGCAAAAATCGTTTTTAAATTTTTAAATAAAACACCCTGTAGCTCAGTAAGGAGCCACATTTTATCTAAGTGTTTTGGGTCAAATCTTCATATTCTGAGCCCAGGATACTCCAGTTAAAATATTTCCAATTACTTACAAATCACCCTGTATATATATATATATATATATATATATATATATATATATATATATATATATATATATATATATATATATATATGACGAGCTCGTGTTGATATGTTCTTGTTGATGGTAGAGTCGTAAGTGAGTAACCGTTTGCAATCGTCTCTTATATGGGCTGGCTGACTAACGCAGTGGTGGGAGAGCGCGCCAGCCAATCAGCGAGCGCGATCTCACTCAATCGCTGTGATTGGTGTATCAAAACTACTCGCGCTGCGCTGGTGTAAAAAACACGCCAAAGTTATTTACAACGTTGTATTTCTACAGCGCGATTACTCCAACCTTCGTCCAGTCATGTAACCTTCGACCGACTCGTAGAATAATAACACCTAGAGTTTCGTTACGATTGCCTATTAGAAGAGTTAGATATTGTACAAAATTTGCTGTGGTGTACAAAATACACCGGCGCGAGCAGCTATGTAAGTATATTTTGAAGATGTATTTTCTTCGTATATTCTGTATGTGTAATTGGAATTTATGTACAACAACTGATCATTGGGTTATCTATTCCATTTTAGGCATCGTATACAAATAAAAAACCTTAAAAAACTGACTCTTGCTGAACTGGAAACTACAAAAGTAGTCATATGTGATACGGATTATAAAGAACTACTCGACGATTCGAATACTTCATAAGATGAATCGGTGGAAGAAAGTGGGCATCATTCTGGTTCTGAAGAATAATTGACAAGCTTTGATACTTCGGAAGAAGAATTGTGGGAAAAAGAAAGTGATAAGTATGTAGGAAAGAAAAAAAAACTATTTGGTGCAAAACTCAAGCTACTAGTAAGTTTAGTAGAAATAAGGCCAAAAATATAATAAAAAAATTGCCAGGCCCAAAACAGTGTGCTAGGGATATAACTGATGAAGCATACTCTTTTTTTGAAAATCTTTTTAAAAGATATTATAGAACATATTCTGCATTACACTAATCTTCAGATCAAACAAGTTCAGCCAAACTATGAAAGACAACGCGATGCACTAGAAATTACCAAAACGGAACTTCTAGCATTTATTAGATTGTTGTTCTTATCTGGATCGAAAAAGCAAAACCATACTCACTCTTTGGAACTATGGACAAATTTAACCCTTTGAGGCCTACAGGTTAGCTAGTGTAACCACAAATTAAATTATTTTTTCGGAAGTTGCTACTTGTATTATCGGGCAACCACCGTTTTGGCGTCTTTTGACAGTTAGACGTGGTGGTTGGTTAGGTGTAGAATAGTTTATTTGTGAAGTTAATTTGTGGTCTGTTTTATCAAAAATTATTAACAATGGCAAGTAATGGCATTTATTTATATAAAATAGTTACTTTAGAGATCTGCTTACTATATTTTTACTCGGATATTGATTGTATTTTCAATTTATTCGATGATTCATTGTATGGTTTAGTGCAGTAACCACAAGGAACCTACGAGTATTCACAACTTACAACGGTTTTCAGGAAAATCGAAATGGTCTTACCTAGGTCTGGAAAATATGGATTCAAATCAAATTTTTGAGATAATAGACAAAATTCCTTCCGACCTTGAATCAGAAGCATCGAGTGTACATGAAAGTGATATTTTTTTAGATCATAACAATGAAATTATGGAAGAAATAAAACGCGGCTATAAAGTATGGATAAGGGCCGATTCTACTGGATATGTCTGAGCTTTTCAAGTTTATACTGGGAAAATAGATGGCAAAGCTGAGACGAATTTAGGGAAACTTTTTAAAAAAAAAGGTTTCAGGAAGTCATTATTCCACCGGAAGAATTATGTATCGACGAAAGTATTGTGCCATTCAGAGAACGATTATCTTTCCGCCAGTACATCAAGAATAAGCGACATAAGTATGGATTAAAATTATATAAATGAAGGGTACAGGAATAAAACAAGGAATGTCCAATTTTCTGCAAAAATGAGGTTATAACGACAATGTGTAGTATTTTATGTGTATTTTCTTCTGGTAGTAACGGTACAGGTATAAAAGCAGAGACGTCCATAATATATTGAAAGAAAAAAATACTACACAAGCATAAAACCAGAAATGTCCAAGCGCAACCGGCATAAAAGTGGTAATGTCCGACTCAGCAAATTTGTGTAAAATAGGTTAGTCATAATTTTATTTCTCACTAGTTGTCACTTGTCTGTGTTTCGGTGTAGGTGACAGTTCCCTGTTTTATTTACTTTTGAAGTATGAGCTCCAAAAGTGTTGGTAGTGATTTCAAGCCCAAGAAAAGACAAAAACTGGCAGAATGCAAGATGTCATGAAGAAGCTGAAGTTGTCTTCACATGAACAAGGAGTTCCATGAAACTGCAAGAGGTTAAAATGCTTTGAAAATATCAGTGATTTAGAACGTGGTGCAATTTTACCTGACTTTAACCAAATGAGTCAGCTTGATACAGAACAGTTATCTGTGTGGTTTGATCTCTGTTATACCCGTTCAGAGGCGTAGATCTAGAAAACCCGAAGCTCAAGCTCAATAACATGATAGCAGTTATGCATACAAGGTAAGAGTAAAAAGAGATTGGGTTGTGAAGGAAATACCTGTGTGTACTAAGGCTTTTTTAAGCATTCATGGAATTCTCAAAGGTAAATTAGAACATTTACAAAAATAATTGAAACATATGGGTTTACCACCAAAAGATCAACGCGGTAAGCATGCTACATTAATTAAAAAGTTACCTGACGATACTTATGCTAAAATTATGGGTCACATAAACTCCTTTATGGGAAGATTATCACATTATAGCATTAAAGACATCAAAAAGTTATACCTACCGGAGAGTCTTAACATGAAAAAAATGTACACCATGTTTCAAGAACTGTTTCCCAAAGTAAAAGTTTCTTATGAAACGTACAGAATTATTTTTAATACTAAATTTAATATTAGTTTTGGATTTCCGCGTAGTGACACTTGCAGCGCATGCGATAGGTTTACAGCAGAAGTGAATAGACTACAAGACGATCACGATCCTTTAACCTGTAAATTCTGCAAAAGTTTTTCAAAATTTAAGCCGATTAACTACACATATTCGCTCGCATACGGGTAATAAACCTTATGTTGTCAAATATGTAAAAAGAGATTTACTCAACCGGGTAATTTAAATATTCACTCACGTATTCACACCGGCTCAAAACCATACAAATGTAAGAAATCATCGTAAAATACACAATTAATCTGTCTTGTAGTGTACCTAAACAACCATCAATAAATTGTCCATCATCTGTAATAAAACGTACAGAATTATTTTTAATACTAAATTTAATATTAGTTTTGGATTTCCGCGTAGTGACACTTGCAGCGCATGTGATACGTTTACAGCAGAAGTGAATAGACTGGAAAAGGAAAGAAACTTAGAAAACAAAATAAGAAGAATAAAAGTAGAAAACGAATTGCATAAGAGGAAGCCTCAAAGATTTTATGATGAAAAAAGGAAGGCAAAGTATAAAGCGAGAACTGCCAAAGATTTCGTAGCAATTGAAAATTTTGAAAAAATCGCAAGGGTCTGCCCCCTTGATAAATTTTCAAAAATTTAGTTTTTTATTTTTTCTACTAAACAATGCATCCTAGAGTAATGGTTTCTTTACTCAATTATAGTACTCATTATTCCGCATTTTTTCATAACATGCTTATTTTCCTACACCTCATACTTTTTGATAAAAAAAATAAAAACCAAAAAATCAAAAAAAAATTCTAGTGCCCAAACGGCACATGCTAGCAAATTAAAACTAAAACAAAATTATAGAACTTTTTATTGTCTATCAAAAAGTATTCTAAGTATTTCTCCGAATTTAACTCGAGAAAGGAGTATATCGCAAAAATTTAAGTTGGCATTTTATACACCTTTGTGGGTTAGATTTAACAAATAAAAAAAATATAGCATAGTAAAATATCTTTCTGATGTCATATTTAAATAAAACTGGTTTAGAGGTTGTACTTCTGTATTAATGTTTATCATCAGGAAAAATCAACCTAGAAACAAGTTACTAGGTAACAAAATAAGTAACTAGATTATAAATTTTTTTATAAATTTTTAATTAAAGGAAGGTCTGGCAGTCACGGACTCTTAGACTAATATATATATATATACTTTTAAAAATATTTGTTACCTAGTATTCTAAGTATTTTTCCGAATTTAACTCGAGAAAGGAGTATATCGCAAAAATTTAAGTTGGCATTTTATACACCTTTGTGGGTTAGATTTAACAAATAAAAAAAATATATAATATTTAAATAAAACTGGTTTAGAGGTTGTACTTTTGTATTAATGTTTATCATCAGGAAAAATCAACATAGAAACAAGTTACTAGGTAACAAAAAAAGTGGGTTCTGTTCCTCGGTTCTTAGTAATTAAAAAGAATGACGGATCTGATTTTGCAAAGTCTAGCCCGTTTGTCATATATCGTGAAGTCTACGGGTATATTGGAGAAACTGCTTCAATTAGGAAGATATCTGGTGGTCTACTAGTTGAATGCAAGACGAATAAGCAATCGATGAGGCTTCGAGAATGTCGCAGGATTGGTGGTGTCGACGTGACCGTCTCACCCCATGGATCACTTAACGTGGTCCGTGGAGTGGTCACTTGTTGCGATTTACTTAACTGTTCCCTTGAGGAAATCTGTGAGGAGTTAAAGCCACAGGGCGTTATTGACGCAAGACATATTACATCGCGGAGAGATGGGGTTGTTGTCAACACCTCATCCATCATCTTTACTTTCGCTCGGCAATCCTTGCCAGCTAAGATCAAGGCCGCTATGTACAGTCTACCTGTCAGGGCATATATTCCAAATCCTCTAAGATGTTTCAAGTGTCAACTTTTCGGACATACGGCTTTACGATGTACTCGTGAAGCCAGATGCGCATGTGGCAATCAGCCACATGACGGTGTAGCGTGTGGTCCTGCCAAATGTTTGAATTGTGGTGGTGAACATTTGGCACGCTCGCGAAAATGTCCTAAATATCTAGAGGAAATGGCCATCTCTGAATACCGGACCGTCAAAAGGTGCAGTTACTTTGAGGCACGTGATGCAGTCAAACGCACCATGCCTAGTCATATGACTGTGTCGTATGCACAGGCTGCGAAGACTGCACCTGAAGTCCAATCACGGCTAGTTGAAGATCTGGCGAAAATGCTGGTTCCTCAGTTGAGAAAAATGGTCCAGGTTGTCACCAACCAAAACCAAACAACAACACTGCCGCAGGTCCATCATTTAACAAGTACGTATGTCGAATTTTCCTATAGAGATGCAACGGGATGATAAAAAGGTCCCAGACTTTCTGCTTCTAACCTAAAAATTATTATTTTCCGATTTTAGTTTGGAAGATCGTGGCGGTCCGGCGGCGGCGGTCGAATCTCTGTTAGATACATCCACAAGAAGTAGAAGTTCTAGCCGAACTACAAGACGATCACGATCCTTTAACCTGTAAATTCTGCAAAAAAGTATTTGAAAATTTAAGCCGATTAACTACACATATTCGCTCGCATACGGGTAATAAACCTTATGTTGTCAAATATGTAAAAAGAGATTTACTCAACCGGGTAATTTAAATATTCACTCACGTATTCACACCGGCTCAAAACCATACAAATGTAAGATTTATAAACACGCGTTTACGCATCCGGCAACGGGATGATAAAAAGGTTCCAGACTTTCTGCTTCTAACCTAAAAATTATTATTTTCCGATTTTAATTTGGAAGATCGTGGCGGTCCGGCGGCGGCGGTCGAATCTCTGTTAGATACATCCACAACAAGTAGAAGTTCTAGCCGAACTACAAGACGATCACGATCCTTTAACCTGTAAATTCTGCAAAAAAGTATTTGAAAATTTAAGCCGATTAACTACACATATTCGCTCGCATACTGGTAATAAAACTAATCTTTGTCAAATATGTAAAAAGAGATTTACTCAACCGGGTAATTTAAATATTCACTCACGTATTCACACCGGCTCAAAACCATACAAATGTAAGATTTATAAACACGCGTTTACGCATCCGGCAACGGGATGATAAAAAGGTTCCAGACTTTCTGCTTCTAACCTAAAAATTATTATTTTCCGATTTTAATTTGGAAGATCGTGGCAGTCCGGCGGCGGCGGTCGAATCTCTGTTAGATACATCCACAACAAGTAGAAGTTCTAGCCGAACTACAAGACGATCACGATCCTTTAACCTGTAAATTCTGCAAAAAAGTATTTGAAAATTTAAGCCGATTAACTACACATATTCGCTCGCATACTGGTAATAAAACTAATCTTTGTCAAATATGTAAAAAGAGATTTACTCAACCGGGTAATTTAAATATTCACTCACGTATTCACACCGGCTCAAAACCATACAAATGTAAGATTTGTAAACATGCGTTTACGCATCCGGCAACGGGATGATAAAAAGGTCTCAGACTTTCTGCTTCTAACCTAAAAATTATTATTTTCCGATTTTAGTTTGGAAGATCGTGGCGGTCCGGCGGCGGAGATCGAATCTCTGTTAGATACATTGAGGAAGTTGTTCAGCGAACTGCTGGCGGATAATTCGTCGTACGAAGTTGCAGACGACGAATTGAATATAACGCGTTTGTTTATCAGTTTGTTCTGGCTGCGTTAACGGCTGTATGGCTTTAGAAGCCACCAGAGCAACGTGGAAAATTACCCCGACAGTAAACTACAAAAAGAATTCAAATCACTATTATTATGTATTACAATACAACGAAACAAAAAAAAATCGCAATACTAATGCACTTGGTTTAATGAAAACAAAATCAGGTGCGTTGCCCGTTAGCACGCGAGCAATTAGTTAAAAGTAAAACGATATAAACTAACAGTTAAACAGTCGGCAAATAGCTCAAGTTCAACGAAATAACTTTCTCTCTAGAAATAAATACATATATAACTTCATTTAACCATGACACTAGCGCCCGTTAATTTTTTAAAGTTAATCAGATAACACTTATGTTGTCCCTGGTCGTTGTTTTGTCCACTGTCAGTGATAGGTTTTTTGTTATTTTTTTTTTTTTTTTTTTGAAAGAAAAAGTTGTAGATCACTAACCACAAGGCTCCAGCGACACCGCATGGTGGTGTTAGGAACCACAGAACTGCGTTTGCAGCGAGTTACCTCTTTACTGGAGAAAAAATTGTTAACTCATGTCCGGTGTCAGGTGTCGTCTTGGTTATATATTGGTTAATCCGGAGGGGCTGCTGGTCTTTCGGTGGGAAATCACTTTCCCTGCCTGGTGTGTAGTGAAGCACCCCTACGTGAGCAAGGCCATGGCACAAGGCTCGATTTACGTTGCTTAGAGTACTTGACGATGACAGTAAAAACTATAAGATTTCTTGATTGTTTGTGTATAGAGTTTGTAGGTTTGTTTGAATCGCGGAATAAAACACATTTCAGAAACAGATGATGGTTTTCGCTTTCAACGACAAAAATCAAGAAAAATTAAAAAAGGAGAAATAATAGGAAAAATGAAAATACCACAATTAAAACCTTCATAGGTACAGTGTTATTTTGTTTCTCGGTTTGACAACAATACTACAACAGATAACATAACTGACTATTTAAAATCCGTGGGCATAAAATCAAAAATAACTTGTGAAAAAATCGAAACCATAGTTACAGATTATACATCCTGGAGTAGACATTACTGAAGAAATCAACAATCCAGAATTGTGGCCAACAAATGCAGTAATTCGTCGTTATAGGTTCCCCACATCAAACGAAAATTTTCAGAAACCTGCCTCAGACAATCAACCCAAAAAATAAATTTTTAATTAAAGGAAGGTCTGGCAGTCACGGACTCTGACTAATATATATATACTTTTAAAAATATTTGTTACCTAGTATTCTAAGTATTTTTCCGAATTTAACTCGAGAAAGAAGTATATCGCAAAAATTTAAGTTGGCATTTTATACACCTTTGTGGGTTAGATTTAACAAATAAAAAAAATATATCATATTTAAATAAAACTGGTTTAGAGGTTGTACTTTTGTATTAATGTTTATCATCAGAAAAAATCAACATAGAAACAAGTTACTAGGTAACAAAAAAAGTGGGTTCTGTTCCTCGGTTCTTAGTAATTAAAAAGAATGACGGATCTGATTTTGCAAAGTCTAGCCCGTTTGTCATATATCGTGAAGTCTACGGGTATATTGGAGAAACTGCTTCAATTAGGAAGATATCTGGTGGTCTACTAGTTGAATGCAAGACGAATAAGCAATCGATGAGGCTTCGAGAATGTCGCAGGATTGGTGGTGTCGACGTGACCGTCTCACCCCATGGATCACTTAACGTGGTCCGTGGAGTGGTCACTTGTTGCGATTTACTTAACTGTTCCCTTGAGGAAATCTGTGAGGAGTTAAAGCCACAGGGCGTTATTGACGCAAGACATATTACATCGCGGAGAGATGGGGTTGTTGTCAACACCTCATCCATCATCTTTACTTTCGCTCGGCAATCCTTGCCAGCTAAGATCAAGGCCGCTATGTACAGTCTACCTGTCAGGGCATATATTACAAATCCTCTAAGATGTTTCAAGTGTCAACTTTGCAGTTACTTTGAGGCACGTGATGCAGTCAAACGCACGATGCCTAGTCATATGACTGTGTCGTATGCACAGGCTGCGAAGACTGCACCCGAAGTCCAATCACGGCTAGTTGAAGATCTGGCGAAAATGCTGGTTCCTCAGTTGAGAAAAATGGTCCAGGTTGTCACCAACCAAAACCAAACAACAACACTGCCGCAGGTCCATCATATAACAAGTACGTATGTCGAATTTTCCTATAGAGATGCAACGGGATGATAAAAAGGTCCCAGACTTTCTGCTTCTAACCTAAAAATTATTATTTTCCGATTTTAGTTTGGAAGATCGTGGCGGTCCGGCGGCGGCGGTCGAATCTCTGTTAGATACATCCACAACAAGTAGAAGTACCAGCCGAACTACAAGACGATCAAGATCCTTTAACCTGTAAATTCTGCAAAAAAGTTTTTCAAAATTTAAGCCGATTAACTACACATATTCGCTCGCATACGGGTAATAAACCTTATGTTGTCAAATATGTAAAAAGAGATTTACTCAACCGGGTAATTTAAATATTCACTCACGTATTCACACCGGCTCAAAACCATACAAATGTAAGAAATCATCGTAAAATACACAATTAATCTGTCTTGTAGTGTACCTAAACAACCATCAATAAATTGTCCATCATCTGTAATAAAACGTACAGAATTATTTTTAATACTAAATTTAATATTAGTTTTGGATTTCCGCGTAGTGACACTTGCAGCGCATGTGATACGTTTACAGCAGAAGTGAATAGACTGGAAAAGGAAAGAAACTTAGAAAACAAAATAAGAAGAATAAAAGTAGAAAACGAATTGCATAAGAGGAAGGCTCAAAGATTTTATGATGAAAAAAGGAAGGCAAAGTATAAAGCGAGAACTGCCAAAGTTTTCCTAGCAATTGCACTAGATTTCCAGAAAAATATATATCTCTCAAATGTGCCAACTAATGACGTCTATTACCTACAACAGCTTAGTATGTATTCATTTAACATACATGTTCTTTCATCTGGCATGTCGCTCTTGTACACTTACCCTGAACATTTTGCCAACAAAGGATCAGACGAAGTTTGCACATTCCTTTTTGATTTCATCATGAATAACCTAGATGCCGAGGTGAAACACGTACATATTTTTTGTGATTCTGCAGCTGGCCAGAACAAAAACTTTACAATGTTCAGATTCATGCATTATGTGGTTCATACCATTAAACGCCTAGAATCTGCAAAAATTACATTTCCCATCAGAGGGCATTCATATCTAGAATGCGACAAAAACATGGGACTTGTAAACTTAAAAACAAGGATGGAAGTACCGAATGATTGGTATGAATTACTTCGGGTCTCTAGAAAAAATCCCACTCCTTTTATTGTTATTGAAGTAAAACACACTATGGTTAGATATTGGACAACATTTTTAAAAAGTAAATTTGTATCAAAATGCCCTTTTCCAATTCAGCCTATAAGGGAAATTGTATGCCAAAAAGATCATCCACATTTATTAAGTTATCGTTCAAGTTATTCTGGTCCTTGGCTTCAAAGTCCAATAGTAAAAGCTCAGAAGAAGTCTCTAAAAAGTAATCTGGCAGACAACGAGTTTGAACTTCCTTTGGCAGAATATAACGGTACTAATCATTGCAAATAGGCATGAGTTAATATCTGAATGTTCGTTTTTTTGTGAATCTAGATTTGCTTCCAATCAACGAACAAAAATTTTTGAATTTAATAAAGTTAAAAAAATTTTGCGAAAATCCGGATGCTGCTTTATTTTATGAAGAACTTCCGCACGAAAAATAGACGAAATAAACCAGAAGAAAAATACTGTTATTTATAAGTGACATTTATGGATGTTTGTGTGTGTGTATCTATAAACATACAAATGAAAATTTGTGGTGGAATATATGACGTGTATTCCATATATTGATAACATCTAATATGTTATCTATACCTAGATATATGATTAAAATGAAATGTGAACTGTTTTTATATTTTTTTTGCTTAACATATTACTTAATTAGATATATTTTGTGTTCGATTAATTAAAGTAGTAATTTTGCTATATATTAGATATATGTTTGTTCATAATACAGTGTGAATCATAAGTTGCACACCACAGAAATAAATGAAGTAAATAAAACCGATACTATAAAATCATAATTTGTTATTCGGACCATATTCTAAGGGTTTTACTACACTGTATAAACAATAAATTTAGAAAATTTTGTTCAAAAGTACACTCTAAAAAATGTGATTTAAATTTATGTAATTTTTACATGGTAAAATAGCAACATTTTGTAATTAATATAAAGGTAATTGACAGAATTTCACAACTGATGACCTGATAATAATAAAATTTTATTAATCCACTAGGTAAGAGCGCTGGAATGGAAGGACATCCCTTGTTTTATGCCGGCAGTCTCAAACATGTGTTGACATTTTTATTTAATTCAGCAAAGGCAAAGTGTATTTTAGTATAGTTTTTATTTATGTCAATTAATAAATAGTTTTCCAAACACTTTATGAAAAATATTTTTTTTTTTTTAATTCTTTGCAAAGTTTTATAGCGAAATGAACATTAAAAAGTTGAATTTCTCTAAATGTTGTTTCAGTAACATACCTTGTTTTATTCCTGTACCCTTCAAATTATGTCTGAATGGAGGATATACCTATGATATTCAAGTGTATTGTGGAAAAGATAATCATCCACTTGGAGCCTCGGCAAATGTAGTCTTACAGTTGAGGGAAAAACTTTTAAATAAAGGTCGTACAATATACACTGATAATTATTACACTAGTGTTACCCTAGCTCACAAACTCTTAAAATATAAGACATATTTGATTGGAACAGTAAGAAATAGAACAAAATTTAATTGCAAGGAAGTAGAGACAGCAAATCTTAGGCGTGGGAAAATGATCGCCAGGCAAAATAATACTGGTGTATGTATGATAAAATGGAAAGATAGACGCGATGTGTTCGTACTAAGCACAAAACACAAACATGCAATTCTGAATACATATGCAAATAAAAGTGGTCAGCAAGTCCAAAAACCTGAAGTCATATTGTACTATAATAAATCAAAGGCATTTATTGATCTCTCGAATCAAATTAAAGCTTATAACACTGTACTTCGACGAGGGGTGAAGTGGTATAGGAAATTGGCATTTAAACTTATTTTGGGAACCACTATTGTAAATGCCTTCGTTTTGTTCAAAGAGGTAACAAAATCCAAAAAGACAATTACAGAATTTAAAGAAAAAACAGTATAAACCATATTTACAGTAAACGAACCAATAATACCTATACAAAATATTGAGGAAGATCATAAATTAGAAGATTCAGGGAAAAGAAATCGATCTGTGGTATGTTATGCAAGAACGTCACGGGAATTCGATATGTGTAACATTTAAAAACATTTTCTCTTTAAACATTACAATGCAAATATAATAAAAGAGAAATGTTTATAAATAATATATATATATATATATATATATATATATATATATATATATATATATATATATATATATACAGGGTGATTCAGGACTAGTGTAACAAACTTTAACAGCTTGTACCTGAGGTCATTTTGAGCTAAAAATGTCATATAAACATAGGTCCTATTCCTTCTAGTTACCAAAATACAAGAGGTTGAAGTTCTATAAATAACACAAAATTTTCTAATTTTTGTAATAAAGATACATTCGGAAAACAAGAGTTTTATTGAAAAGTCATACCTTATTTGTCTTAATTAAAAATTGTTATACTTTTGATTGTATTTTTGTTTCATAATGGATGGTTATAGTACTGCTGAATATGCAGATATGATTTTTATTTATAGATTATGTAAGGTAATGACAAATAAAGTATGACTTTTCAATAAAACTCTTGTTTTCCGAAAGTATCTTGATTACAAAAATTAGAAAATTTCGTGTTATTTAAAGAACTTCAACCTCTTGTATTTTGGTAACTGGAAAGAATAGGACCTATGTTTATATGACATTTTTGGCTCAAAATGACCTCAGGAATAAGCTGTTAAAATTTGTTACACTAGAAATTAGAAATTAGAAGAAGAAATTAGAAATTAGAAAATTTCGTGTTATTTATAGAACTTCAACCTCTTGTATTTTGCTAACTAGAAGGAACAGGACCTATGTTCATATGACATTTTTGGCTCAAAATGACCTCAGGAATAAGCTGTTAAAGTTTGTTACACTAGTCCTGAATCACCCTGTATATATATATATATATATATATATATATATATATATATATATATAAATATGGTGTATGTATAGATGGTGTTAGATATGTGAATGAAGGCACTGTGGCAAGCAGCAAGTAGATATACATTAAGTGCAAACATATGTCATTACATGACATATAAAATACAGAACACGAAATCAATCATAATCAACCATATATAGGGCAGAATTTCGGTCAAAATTTTTAATAATTGTTTTTGGTAAATAGTAAATATATGTGTTACTGAAGTAAGACATAATATTTGAAAAATTCATAAACGTTTTATAAGGGCTGGAGGCCTGTTAATATAATTAACCACAGAATCTTTACGAACAAAAGTAAAAGCGATGTAGCAGTAGTTTATAAAATAACCACTTTTTCTATGATATTTATTCGATAAAATAATAATATTTTATTTTTTTAACAAAGTAATATAATAAAAAGAAATGATTGAACTGAAAATAAAATATTCCAGTACATGCTATTTGAACTTGGATGCCCAAGTACGATGTGATCAAAAATAAAACCACATTTAGCATTACTGTTACGAACTGTGATCACCATTTCGACAACAGCACGTTTAGCAATTAATATGGAGTATTTAAGGTTCAATATCAAAAGTTTTACGGTTTATATATCTTATGATATTGATACATATTTGATAGATTTGGTTAATATAGTATATTAACCACAACTCGTTAAAGGATTAAATATGTTTTACATTGAGGCAATTTATTTATTACTATAATCTTTAAAATTATAGTATGCACTAGATTTAAAGATATCTTTAAAAAAATGTGCTTTAAAAATCCATATTATAATCATTTCACAAATAGTGTGCAAGTATCTTATGAAATATTTAGTTCAACCACATAGATTAACTACAGAAACCAAACATGTTAATAAATAAATAAATAAATAAAATAAAATCGAACTGGACAATAAAAAAAGATAAAAAAATAACTTTGATGAGAATGAAATTTAATATTCTTCGGCGCCTTCGCCTTCTCCCTCTCCGGAATCCATGCCAACTTCTTCGTAATCCTTTTCGAGGGCAGCCAAATCTTCACGGGCCTCTAAGAATTCACCTTCTTCCATACCTTCACCGACGTACCAGTGGACGAAAGCACGCTTGGCATACATCAAGTCGAATTTATGGTCAAGACTAGCCCAAGCCTCTGCGATAGCAGTGGTGTTGGACAACATGCAGACGGCACGTTGTACTTTAGCCAAATCACCACCGGGTACAACTGTGGGTGCTTGGTAGTTGATGCCGACCTTGAAACCAGTTGGACACCAATCTACGAACTGAATGGTACGCTTGGTCTTAATGGTGGCAATGGCAGCATTTACATCCTTGGGTACGACGTCGCCACGATACAACATGCAGCAAGCCATGTATTTGCCGTGACGTGGATCGCATTTCACCATCTGGTTGGCGGGTTCGAAGCATGCATTTGTAATTTCGGCAACAGAGAGCTGTTCATGGTAAGCCTTTTCAGCCGAGATAACCGGGGCATAAGTGACCAGAGGGAAATGGATACGGGGGTAGGGCACCAAGTTGGTCTGGAATTCAGTCAAATCAACATTTAAAGCGCCGTCGAAACGATCACCATATATCAATCATATGAGATTAGCATCATCAATCGGTAGTAGCGACGGGCGGTGTGTACAAAGGGCAGGGACGTAATCAACATGAGCTAATGACTCGTACTTACTGGGAATTCCTCGTTCATGGGGAATAATTGCAAGCCCCAATCCCTAGCACAAAGGAAGTTCAGCGGGTTACCCGGACCATTCGGCCAGGGAAGACACGTTAATTCCTTCAGTGTAGCGCGCGTGCGGCCCAGAACATTTAAGGGCATCTCAGACCTATTATTGCTCAATCTCGTGCGACTAGGAGCCGCCTGTCCCTCTAAGAAGAATTAATTGTACGCCGGTAGTAAAAACCGCACAAACATTCCACCAAACCCGCGCCGCTGCAAAGAAACACGCGTAACTTTACAGATGACAAAACGAGTATGGCTAACCGAATGATGTGGGCCTTCGGGATACCGGTAAGTGTACGCCTAGTTAGTAGGCTAGAGTCTCGTTCGTTATCGGAATTAACCAGACAAATCGATCCACCAACTAAGAACGGCCATGCGTTCGAAATGTCGATGTTCATGTGCCCTGCAGTTCAAAAGTTGACGCGCAATTAGCTGTGTTCTTCATCGACCCACAAGCCAAGTGATCCACCGTTTAGGGTTGTAATTTGCAATATTTAACAATAGTTATTTGTGTGCTACATACTTCGACATAACAAGACTTTTTTTTACGTGGTTTTTATTTCTCTCATTTTTTTTATTGTTCCCATATATGTTTGTATTTTTGAGAGAGAAAAGTCTTGAGTCCCCGTCGTATATAACACTTATATAAATATGTTTTGCCATGAGTGGTAAGTTCAAACAATTTATATAAAATTTGCATATGATATATATATATATATATATATATATATATATATATATATATATATATATATATATATGAGTTGTGATTTCTATTCAAACTACACTTTTCAAACATTTTACGTGGTTTTTAATTGTGCATTATACAAATACACATATATTATTTGAAAAAAAAGAAGGATGAGATAAAATCTCTCATTATTTGCCCACTTTTAACATATGCAAATGTTAGCTTTATAAAAATCACAAAATATTTTATAATTAAATAAAATAAAAATAGAGTGAACAATAATTATTATTGTTTATAATATAAATATACGAATAAAGCATCCAGGTCTCCTTGGAGGTGTAAAACATGCGCTAAACACTATTGCGTTACATGTTACTTTGACGACCATGTCGCAAAAAAAGTATAAATATGTATGTTTATTTATATTTTCAATCATTTTTTGTGTTACATTTAGTATTAGGGAATTATATATTATTCTATGATTATATTATACAAAATACTTCTATTTTTTATTTTTGTATTGTTTTGAGTTACTTTTAGTATTAATGTATTATATAATATTCTATGATTATATTTTATACTTAATTTTTTTGTTTTGTAAATGTAATGCAATAAACAAATTTTCTATATTTGTTTTATTTAATAAAACTGTTTACTAAAAATATAATAATAAAAAATATACCGAAATGAACACTAATCAAATTTAATTTCAAGATTGGCATTTGCTCGAACACATGTTCGATCATACGGGCAAAAAAGGATTTAAGTGCGATCGTTGCGGCACTTACGGTTCGTACACGAAAGCGTTAAGCAATTTCAATGCGATACATGCAAAAAGATATTTTAACGAAAGCAACCTTATCAATTCCATCAGTGACCTATTGGGTACATACCAATCGGGTCCCGCGGTTGAGTTTTAATCCCTCACCAAAATTTTATGGACGGCTATCGGGTCCCGGTTAGGTTTCTGAGAAAGGTATTAGGGGCTTAAAAGTTAAAGCGCGCAGGTAAGGATACTGACTGCCGCATCTCTGTAATCTGCTTCGCCAGTAGAAATAAGAAATTAAATTTCGTTTCAATTACGGACAGCACAATAGTTTCATTATCCGAATACTTTACTTAAGTTGTACTTAGGTATATGAATAATGCGGGTGTTAGACTATTGCTGATTGCTGGTAAATCCAGAATAACAAGTTTTGTAATCCTGGAATTTCCAAAATCCCATTATCCCCTGTAATTTTGTGACCAAATGAATAAGTATAAATATATTGATAATTTTTCGATCATTCATATTTTGTTCGCTGTTGATGGTGTAACATACGTTCAAAATTTATATCTTTTGGTTAACTGTGTGATATACTTCCATCATGAATTCAGAAGATGTGTGTGATATGTTAAGTCAACAAGAAAAGCCGCTTTTGGTTATAGATAATTACAAGTATAATTTTCACAAAATGCTTACGGGAAACGTTAAACGCTGGGTATGCTCTAATCGAAAGTGTAAGTCATATCTAAAAACTGGTACGTCCAACAATGTCATATTGGAACATAGTGATGGACACAATCACCAACCAATTAACATATGTAAATTAAATCGACAGAAAATTAGTAATAGTTTAAAAAGGCGCGCAGTGGATGACATATGTGAGAGGCCAATGAAAATGTTGCATCGAGTGTTGCAGAACGAGGATACTCAAACTTTGTCTGTAGACGATGTTGGCCGTATAAGACAAAATATTTACCGAACTAGAAAGAAGATAATGCCAAATATACCTTCAAATCAACAAGATGTGCATGAAGTCTTAAATAGTCTTAAAATAATCACCAACGAAGGAGAGAATTTTTTGCTTAGAAATGAACCAAGAAAAAATTTCATAGCATTTTCGACGAAAAAAAATTTGGAATTTTTAAGTACATTATCTACTTTCTATGTTGATGGGACTTTTCGCTGCTGCACCAAATTTTTCTACCAACTGTTTACCGTCCACGGAATTATTAATGAAAATTACATTCCTCTTGCATTTTTTTTACTTCCTAACAAAAGAACAGAAACATATGAGATGGTGTTTAGCTGTTTGAGGGAAGAATGTGGAAAACTTAACTGTAAGTTTAATCCCAGAACAATATATATCGATTTTGAAAGAAGCATCCACAATGCTGCTCACAGGATTTTCCCAATCGCAGAGGTAAAAGGCTGTCGATTTCATCTTGGACAATCTTGGTAAGTTCATTGAATATTATTTTATTATTAAAAGGTAGATAACAAGTAATTTAATTCACAGTTAGATAAATAGTTATCATATTGAATGATTAAAGGAAGTTCTACTTTTCATATAGAATTAACCGAGTATATAGAACAGAAAAATTTCTCTAAACACTTTGATACGTTATTAGTGTCCGAAATTTCATAAAACTCTATTATTGAAGAAAAAAATGTAATATCTTGATTATAGTTAGTTCCACACATCGGCGGAAAAGTATAACACATTTTTGTTCTATCGTTACTATAACTTCTAGTTTTATTTTGTCTATCTTGTTTTGTTTCCGTAAAGTTTAGCACGTGCTATTTAAATGGGATTTTTTTTTCCGGATTTATAGGTGGCGAAAAATTCAGGCACTTGGATTAACAGCAGAATATTCCAAAGACACTGATACAGGAATGTACCTCCGATATGTGTTTGGACTACCATTCCTAGATCCAGCAGCAGTTGGCGAATGCTTTGCTATCGATTTTGGCGAAATTTTACCAAGGAATCAAGAAATGCAAAAATTTGCTGATTATTTGGTGGAAACGTACATATCTGAAGAAGCGGAATTTCCGCCTGAAATGTGGGCTGAAAATAGTTCATCCCTGCAGCGAACGACAAACGCCTGCGAATCGTTTCATGCGAGATTCAATTCATTATTTTATACTAAGCACCCAAATATTTATTTATTTTTAGACGTGTTAAAAAGTATTCAAATAGACACATACATTAAAATTCGCAGCGCGAGTTTGCCAAAAAAAGTGTATCGGCGAGCAGTAATAAAAAAAAAAGAATTTTTGGATAGTAGAATATTGCTGCTGAAACAGAAAATTATCACTAATTTTGAATTTGTTCAATCTATAGCAAATAAATACAGACCAGTAATGTAATATTAATGTTTATATTTGATGTGTATTATATGTATATATTTATTATTTAATTATGACGTAACTTACAGTTTAATAATAAAAATATGTTCATTACGCCTTTTTTTATTTAATACACCCTCGCCTTGATTGCATTAAAAAATAATATGGTCTTCATTTTTTAGAAACTACAAGTTTGTGTCATATCGCTCATTTCTTGAAATTGAACCCGTAAAAAAATTATTCTCTATACCACAGGTTTTATTTTATTTTATTTTCATCTGATTGTTAATTTAAATGAACACTTATTTTCTGTCTGTAAAATAATTAAAATTTAGTATATCTAGACCTTTAAAAACTAAAAAACTGATATTTTTCTGAAAAACGTGTTTGCAAATAATACTAAGTTTAATTCCAATAAAATCAGAAAAAAATATTCTATTTTATAGCATTAGCGTATTGATTGAGCCAGTATATTTATATATTTTTGATCAGTATATTAAATAAATTTGCAGTATGTGTATTAAAATATCTAAATTATTTAAACTACACGCAGTCTCAGTATAATATAGCCATATGTATAGTAAGCAACCGAAGAACCTTTTTATAATCCCTTAATCTGCTGGGGCAGGCCAGGGTCTTGACCGGGACCCAATTGATGTACGTAAGTTTGGGATTTTAAACCGCCGGACCCAATAGCTATGTCCCGGACCTATTGGTACTGATGGTCGATAAATGTGAGTTGGCAAAATTCGGTTGGCCCGATACACAAGTCAAAAGTATAATGAATTTGGTAATATGTAGTTACGGGAAAATACCGGTTTCTTATAGATTTGGACGATATTGAAGAACTGAGAGAGAACGCAAAACTATTGCTGATGGTTCTCTTTGACGAAACATAAATAAAGACTTTTCTCACCAATACTCCTTCTGTAGATGAAGGTATATTGATAATCTTGCGTATGGTGCAAGAAACATGTTAATGCCCCCCGAGGGACACACCTTGTCGTGGTCGGGGGGCTCAGTACCCTAGTTTGGAGAAGAAGCTAAGTGTCCTACTCCAGGGTATTGCACCCTACGGGGAGTAGCGCCCCCGCGGTTACCCAGCTGGAGGCGTTGTGTGGACAGATGTCTCTTGGGTCTCTGTACCCATGCGTCCACCCACGTGTTAGCCGTGCGTGGAGACCCGTAAGCCGGAGAAGGGAATCCTGGTGGTTGAGATGACAACACTCTGCGGGGTGGTTTGCGCCAACACACCACTTTGGCCCCGGATTCGGTGTAAACGGGCGGCTGCGAAATAACCCACCGTAGTCAACCGGCCGTTGTTTTGGGTGAGTTATCTAGACATGGGGTCACCCCATGGAAGCCGTAAGACAGATCTGTGTCAGCGCGGTCACGAGACTGTCGAGCGGTGTACTACGGGTGTCAGTCGTGTTTGGATCGCTATATCCCTTGGTTAACCCTGGCGCAGCGCCAGTTTGTGGTGGCTGCGTCCCGTTTTGAGGCTCCGTGGAGGGTGGGGGGCCAATGGGATGAAGCCTTCGATATTTTGTGGCCGACAAAAATTCCAATTTTCCGCGCCAGACAGAAGTGTCGCCCTCTATAAATATGGACGTCGACAGCGGTCGTCCACTAGAAAGATCCGACAAACGTCCCCAGCGATACTGCTGGAATTAGCACTCCGCCAAATAGAGCCGCTTTTCCTGAGTTGTCTAACCCAGAAAAGAGGCAAAAAGTTACTCAAAAGACGATGGGTTCTGTTCCTCGGTTCTTTGTAATTAAAAAGAATGACGGATCTGATTTCGCAAAGTCTAGCCCCTTTGTCATATATCGTGAAGTCTACGGGTATATTGGAGAAACTGCTTCAATTAGGAAGATATCTGGTGGTCTACTAGTTGAATGCAAGACGAATAAGCAATCGATGAGGCTTCGAGAATGTCGCAGCATTGGTGGTGTCGACGTGACCGTCTCACCCCATGGATCACTTAACGTGGTCCGTGGAGTGGTCACTTGTTGCGATTTACTTAACTGTTCCCTTGAGGAAATCTGTGAGGAGTTAAAGCCACAGGGCGTTATTGACGCAAGACATATTACATCGCGGAGAGATGGGGTTGTTGTCAACACCTCATCCATCATCTTTACTTTCGCTCGGCAATCCTTGCCAGCTAAGATCAAGGCCGCTATGTACAGTCTACCTGTCAGGGCATATATTCCAAATCCTCTAAGATGTTTCAACTGTCAACTTCTCGGACATACGGCTTTACGATGTACTCGTGAAGCCAGATGCGCATGTGGCAATCAGCCACATGACGGTGTAGCGTGTGGTCCTGCCAAATGTTTGAATTGTGGTGGTGAACATTTGGCACGCTCGCGAAAATGTCCTAAATATCTAGAGGAAATGGCCATCTCTGAATACCGGACCGTCAAAAGGTGCAGTTAGTTACTTTGAGGCACGTGATGCAGTCAAACGCACCATGCCTAGTCATATGACTGTGTCGTATGCACAGGCTGCGAAGACTGCACCTGAAGTCCAATCACGGCTAGTTGAAGATCTGGCGAAAATGCTGGTTCCTCAGTTGAGAAAAATGGTCCAGGTTGTCACCAACCAAAACCAAACAACAACACTGCCGCAGGTCCATCATTTAACAAGTACGTATGTCGAATTTTCCTATAGAGATGCAACGGGATGATAAAAAGGTCCCAGACTTTCTGCTTCTAACCTAAAAATTATTATTTTCAGATTTTAGTTTGGAAGATCGTGGCGGTCCGGCGGCGGCGGTCTAATCTCTGTTAGATACATTGAAGAAGTTGTTCAGCGAACTGCTGGCGGATAATTCGTCGTACGAAGTTGCGGACAACGATTCTTCGTACGAAGTTTCGGACGACGATTCGTCGTACGAAGATTCGGACGACGATTCGTCGTTCGAAATTCGGACGACGAATTGAATATAACTTGCGTTTGTTTATCAGTTTGTTCTGGCTGCGTTAACGGCTGTATGGCTTTAGAAGCCACCAGAGCAACGTGGAAAATTACCCCGACAGTGAACTACAAAAAGAATTCAAATCACTATTATTATGTATTACAATACATCAAACGAAACAAAACAAAATCGCAATACTAATGCACTTGGTTTAATGAAAACAAAATCAGGTGCGTTGCCCGTTAGGCACGCGAGCAATTAGTTAAAAGTAAAACGATATAAACTAACAGTTAAACAGTCGGCAAATAGCTTAAGTTCAACGAAATAACTTTCTCTCTAGAAAGAAATACATATATAACTTCATTTAACCAGTACACTAGCGCGCGTTAATTTTTTAAAGTTATAACACTTATGTTGGCCCTGGTCGTTGTTTTGTCCACTGTCAGAGATAGGTTTTTTGTTATTATTTATTATTTTTTTTTTTTGAAAGAAAAAGTTGTAGATCACTAACCACAAGGCTCCAGCGACACCGCATGGTGGTGTTAGGAACCACAGAACTGCGTTTGCAGCGAGTTACCTCTTTACTGGAGGAAAAATTGTTAACTCATGTCCGGTGTCAGGTGTCGTCTTGGTTATATATTGGTTAATCCGAAGGGGCTGATGGTCTTTCGGTGGGAAATCACTTTCCCTGCCTGGTGTGTAGTGAAGCACCCCTACGTGAGCAAGGCCATGGCACAAGGCTAGATTTACGTTGCTTAGAGTACTTGACGATGACAGTAAAAACTATAAGATTTCTTGATTGTTTGTTTATAGAGTTTGTAGGTTTGTTTGAATCGCGGAATAAAAAACATTTCAGAAACAGATGATGGTTTTCGCTTTCAACGACAAAAATCAAGAAAAATTAAAAAAGGAGAAATAATAGGAAAAAAAGAAAATACCACAATTAAAAGATTCATAGGTAAAAAATGGTATTTTGTTTCTCGATTTAACAACAATACTACAACAGATAACATAACTGACTATTTAAAATCCGTGGGCATAAAATCAAAAATAATTTGTGAAAAAATCGAAACCAAAGTTACAGATTATACATCCTATAAAGTTGGAGTAGACATTACTGAAGAAATCAACAATCCAGAATTGTGGCCAACAAATGCAGTATAATTCGTCGTTATAGGTTCCCCACATCAAACGAAAATTTTCAGAAACCTGCCTCAGACAATCAACCCAAAAAATAAATAACACCAGTTCCATTAAAATTATGAACTTTAATGTGCAAAGTTTAAAAAACAAATATCTTGAACTAGAAGTATTTCTCAGTCACCATATTCCAAGTATTATATGCTTAACCGAACATTGGCTACGTAAGTCTGAAATAACTATGTACAATTTAAATAATTATAACTTAGTAACTAATTTTTGTAGAATAAATAAAAAAGGTGGAGGATCAGTTATTTATTTACATAAAAGTTTAATTAATCATCATCTTTACACTAACAATAAAAAAAATTTAAAATATGAAATACTTGAAAACGAAAAAATTTCAGATCATGAATCAATAGGTGTAAAAATATTTGAATGCAAATCTGCAGAACAATTAGAATTAAAAACATATATTCAAGGATACAATCCAAATATATTTATTAACAAATTAAAAAATATTAATTGGAACAATATAAATACAATGTCAGAATTTATTCAAAAATTACATGAAAGTATTGATATATTTATTAAAAGAAAAACAACTTTTTGAAAAAACAAAAATAATTTGAAATGGATGAATAACAAATTAAAAGAAATGAAGACCAACAAAATTCTTGCATATAAAAAAGCAAAATTTACCGACTCAATAACGGACTGGATGATTTACAAAAATTATAGAAATAATTATACTAAAGATATTAAAAAAGCAAAGAATGTTTATTTAAAAAAACGACTTGAATCGGCTACCGGTAACCAAAGACAAACTTGGAAAATTCTGAAAGAATTAACAGGCAATAAAAAGCAAAATAAATTAAATAATATAGAAGTTAACGGAAAGATTATACAAAGTAATCAAGAAATGGCTGAATATTTAAATACGTATTTTACCAGAAGCATAGAAGAAATTAGTGTTAGTGTGCAAGTAGATAATGTAAAAATTAAAAAGTATGAAAAACAATTAAATAAGTGTTTAAATAATAAAAAATTTAGTTTACGTGAAATAACACTAAATGAACTATATGACATTATAAAAAACATGAAAAACAAATTAGACCCTAATTTTTTAGATAGTAATAAACTAATAGATTCTTTCCCAATAATTGGTGAACAGTTACTAATATTAATTAATAATTCATTAAAAAATGGTGTAGTGCCAGATGTATTAAAGTGCTCAACAATAGTGCCAGTACAAAAAGTACCTAATACGAACAAATGTGAAGAATTGCGACCTATAAATGACGTAAGTTTAATTGAAAAAGTTCTAGAAATTTGTGTGCTTCAACAATTAAAAGCATTTATGTTCAATAATAACATACTTATAGATGAACAATCGGGTTATAGAGAAAAACACTCGTGTGAAAGTGCATTAAATTTTTTAGTAAACGATTGGAAAAATGACATTGACAATAATAAAACCATTATAGCTGTATTTCTTGATCTCAAAAGAGCATTTGAAACGGTTAATAGAAATTTATTATTAAAAAAATTAAATTATTACGGGTTTGATTACACTAGTCTAAATTGGTTTCAGAGCTATTTAGAGAACAGGAAACAAAGAACTAAAGTTAATAATTGTATTTCAAAACAAACAGATGTTAATATCGGTGTGCCACGGGGAACTGTATTAGGAGCAATGTTATTTATTATATATATTAATGATATTATTAATGTTGTTAGTAAATGTAAATTAAAATTATTTGCAGACGATACTTTATTGTATATCTCAGTTGACTCTGTTCAAGAAGGAATTCATATAATTCAACAAGAATTAGATAATGTATTAGAATGGATGAACATAAATAAATTAAAACTGAATGTGAAAAAAACGAAATTTATGATAATTAATTCAAAAATTGATTATAATGCAACAATAAAAATTAATGATGAAAAAATTGAACAGGTTAATAAAATTAAGTATTTAGGAGTTTTTATAGATAATAAACTTAACATCTATGACCATGTTGATTATGTATGTAAAAAAATGGCAAAAAAAGTTTACTTATTGCAAAGAATTCGAAGTAAAATAAATTATCTGCAAGCAGTGCAACTTTACAAAACTATAATAGCTCCTCATATAGACTTTTGTGCCACTATATTATTTCTTTGTAATAAAAACCAGTTACAAAGGCTGCAAAAAATTCAAAATAGAGCTATGAGATGTATACTTAAAGTAAATAAATATACAAATGTAAATAGTATGTTAAGTGCACTAAATTGGATGAACATCAAGCAAAGAATATATTTCTTAACATTGATTTTTATTTTTAAAATAAAAAATAATAAAGTTCCAAAACATATTTCAAATAACGTACGGTACTTTCATGAAATTACGAATTATAATTTAAGAAATAAAAATGACTTTTTGTTGCCAAACTTACATAAAGCAAATACTCAAAATTGTTTGTATTATAAAGGCTTTCAGTTATTTAATAAGTTGGATACTCATGTAAAAATTGAAAATAAGATCTCTATTTTTAGAAAAAAATGTGCAGAATTTATTAAAAGTAACGTAATGTAGGTTTATATTTTTATTTTTATTTTGTTTTATACTACTATTGTATTTGTAAATAATTATATTTTGTAAATAGATTTTGTAAATGAATTGTAAATAGATAGTATAAATAACTAAATAGTTAAATAAATTGGATTATTATTATTATTATTATTATTATTAATAAAATGTTACCCATTTTTAGACCTAAATACAATGTAGTAGAAGAAAAGAGAATACTACAGTACTTAATAGAAAAGAAGCATTGCTATGGTGAATTGAGAGCGAACGAATTTTGGAGAAGGATGGAGAGGAGGAAGATAGTGAGAAGGAGTTGGCAGTCCTTAAAAGGACATTTCAGACGAATGTTAAGCCAAAGAATGGACAGATACGGCTTCAACGACGACGACAGTCGGCAGATCCGAGAAGGGTAGATTACGCATGTTTTTTAACCAAGTTATGTCCAAGTTATGAGTAGTTGGAGTGGTATGATTGAGTGTTTTGCGTGAGCGAAAGTTCCCAACTAGTAAAAATAAAAGAGCATGTATGAGAGGAATTATGAATGTGGATGAAGCGAAAGTTGCTTGTTTAGATAACCATAAGGCCAACGACCTGACGTGTCAATACTATATAAATGTATTGAACCAGCGAGAAGCCAGAAACAATAAACAGCTCCCACACAAACCGACATGGCAACCAGCTTGCGTAAACGCACCACTCCCTCCTGTAAATGTTTGGCATCAAGGAAGTCATGTAAAGGCAGCTGCTCATTCACAAACATCCGGTTACCAACTATATAATGAAGAAGAACAGCATAAAATATATGCATGGTGTTGCTGCTCTCGGTGGTAATGCGTCAGGTTGTCACCAACCAAAACCAAACAACAACACTGCCGCAGGTCCATCATTTAACAAGTACGTATGTCGAATTTTCCTATAGAGATGCAACGGGATGATAAAAAGGTCCCAGACTTTCTGCTTCTAACCTAAAAATTATTATTTTCCGATTTTAGTTTGGAAGATCGTGGCGGTCCGGCGGCGGCGGTCTAATCTCTGTTAGATACATTGAAGAAGTTGTTCAGCGAACTGCTGGCGGATAATTCGTCGTACGAAGTTGCGGACGACGATTCTTCGTACGAAGTTTCGGACGACGATTCGTCGTACGAAGATCCGGACGACGATTCGTCGTCCGAAATTCGGACGACGAATTGAATATAACTTGCGTTTGTTTATCAGTTTGTTCTGGCTGCGTTAACGGCTGTATGGCTTTAGAAGCCACCAGAGCAACGTGGAAAATTACCCCGACGGTAAACTACAAAAAGAAATCAAATCACTATTATTATGTATTACAATACAACAAACGAAACAAAACAAAATCGCAGTACTAATGCACTTGGTTTAATGAAAACAAAATCAGGTGCGTTGCCCGTTAGCCACGCGAGCAATTAGTTAAAAGTAAAACGATATAAACTAACAGTTAAACAGTCGGCAAATAGCTCAAGTTCAACGAAATAACTTTCTCTCTAGAAATAAATACATATATAACTTCATTTAACACATTCACTGCCCGCAACGCGCCTGGCGCGTTCACATGTACGATGGATTGGTGCCCACACCGCGCTAAGCGCGTTCTTGTTCCATTTGAATTCTAAATGAGTGGCGCCTGAGGCATTGCACGCTTTTGGAGCGGGCAGTAAATGAATGTGTTAACCATGACACTAGCGCGCGTTAATTTTTTAAAGTTAATCAGATAACACTTATGTTGGCCCTGGTCGTTGTTTTGTCCACTGTCAGTGATAGGTTTTTTGTTATTGTTTTTTTTTTTTTTTTTTTTTTGAAAGAAAAAGTAGATCACTAACCACAAAGCTCCAGCGACACCGCATGGTGGTGTTAGGAACCACAGAACTGCGTTTGCAGCGAGTTACCTCTTTACTGGAGGAAAAATTGTTAACTCATGTCCGGTGTCAGGTGTCGTCTTGGTTATATATTGGTTAATCCGGAGGGGCTGCTGGTCTTTCGGTGGGAAATCACTTTCCCTGCCTGGTGTGTAGTGAAGCACCCCTACGTGAGCAAGGCCATGGCACAAGGCTAGATTTACGTTGCTTAGAGTACTTGACGATGACAGTAAAAACTATAAGATTTCTTGATTGTTTGTGTATAGAGTTTGTAGGTTTGTTTGAATCGCGGAATAAAAAACATTTCAGAAACAGATGATGGTTTTCGCTTTCAACGACAAAAATAAAAAAAAATTAAAAAAGGAGAAATAATAGGAAAAATGAAAATACCACAATTAAAACCTTCATAGGTACAAACTGGTATTTGTTTCTCGATTTGACAATACTACAACAGATAACACAAACTGACTATTTAAAATCCGTGGGCATAAAATCAAAAATAATTTGTGAAAAAATCGAAACCATAGTTACAGATTATACATCCTGGAGTAGACATTACTGAAGAAATCAACAATTATAGCGCTAAACATTTAAATTTGAATTTACCGCGATGTTATAGTTGCGTGCTAGGTGGCATGATGGTGGTTCCTGGTCGGTAATACAGTGTGTGTGTCAGAGTGAAGCAAGCTGGCGAGGTGTGCGTTTAATGGCGCGACATGTTAAATTTCACTACAACAATAAATCAACTAATATCTTATGTCTAGTGTTTTATTTCTTGGCCATCACTTACTACAGCTTCAGAAGTGGGATTATAAGAATTCAATCACCACGTTTATTTGTGTGTATTAGGGGAAATAGTGAAATTAACTCGAACCTTAGAACTGTGGATTAAACACGTGGTAGAAAAGGATAGTGAGATATAAATACTAGTGAGTGCGAGAGAGCACGATAGTGACGCGCTGTTTTGCCAACGATTTTATAAGTTTTATTTCTGATTATTTATTATGGGGGATGAACAGAATACAGTAACATTGATCGATATACCCGAGATCGCGAATAATATTAAAACTTCTCCAGCATCGGTAATTAAAGCATTACATAAGTTTATATTCGGAGTGACTGGCGATCGTTTAAATCGAAGCCGGTTACGTAAGTTTTCGGGATTTGAATTCGCTTCGGATTCTGAAGAATTCACACAGAAGGTTGAGTGGACAGTTCAAAATTGCTCTGTCGGTGATTTAACAGCCAGTTGTAATCTTTTACGAATAGACTATACGGGTACTCCTAAGGAAATCGCGCAAAGATTGTGTGAACATCTGACCAATTTAGATTTATTACAAGGTCGCCCCAGTGACGAAGACGTCGACACTGAAGACCCCGATGACGAAATCGACGAGGATCAAGATGAAATACGAAGTTCCGTAAGTCAACAACTTGTCAATACTAATGCCACTATAAGTTTTAGAGATATTGAAGACACAATTCGATTGTTCGATGGTAATAACTATCCTGTTAAATTATGGGTGACCGAATTTGAGGATAATGCAATTTTGATGGGCTGGAATGAGCTACAGAAATTTATTTTTGCAAAGAAACGCCTAAGTGGATTAGCTAAACTATTTATTCAGAGTGAACGGGACATCCAATCGTGGAAACTCTTACAACAAAAACTTATTGAAGAATTCTCGTCAAAAACAACTAGCGCACAATTACATAAAATGTTACAAGATAGAAAAATGAAACGCGATGAGTCGGTGCAAGAATATTTCTTACATATGCGAGAATTAGCTTCAAGGGGAAGTATTGAAACGGATGCTGTTATACAATATGTTATTGACGGTATAACCGACGACCCGAATCGAAAAAGTATTTTGTATGGTGCACGTAACTTCAGAGAATTTAAGGACAAGTTAGAAATCTATACAAAGATTCGCGCATCATTCCATTCTTCATGGAAACGAACTTCGTCCGTTCCAAGCATTAGTCGATCGCAAGGAATTGATCGAAATGAAACAAGTAAGAAGCAGATGCCTGCCGAAGAAAAATCGAAGACCGACACTAACCATGTAAGATGTTTTAACTGTAATAATTTAGGTCATGTTGCAGCTTCTTGTCCCCGACCACGAAGGCCCAGAGGATCCTGTTATGGTTGTGGATCCACCGCACATTTGAAAAGAGACTGTAAACAAAATGGCAGAGAAGCACGTGGCTCCGCACCTGCTGACAATGATGGTCGTCAAACCGGTGAAACAAGTAATGCCTTCCATCTTATAGAATCTGCTCCAACTGTTGTGTTACCAGTTCCGAGTTATACGGTGTTACTTCAACTGGAACAAAGTGAGATATGTGCAACGCTAGATACAGGTAGCCCCATATCCCTTTTATTAGAAAGTAAGGTGCCCAAAAATGTGAATTTGAATACAAATGTAAAATCTCATAATTTTGAAGGTGTCAACAGTAGCAAAATTATTATATTAGGTCAATTAAAGTTAACTGTAATGATTAATGATATAGAATTATTAGTAAATTTCTATGTTGTACCAGATTGTACTATGAGTTGTTCCTGTCTATTAGGTAGAGATTTTATTATCCGAAACGACATTCAAATAAATTTTGGTAATACTGTTGAAATAATCAAAAAACCTGTTGTTAACATTATTGATAATTCGTGGGATAATGAGATTCTACATATTGCGACAGAAAATAATAACACAGTAAATTTAAACATTAATGAGAAAATTGATGTTCAATCAGGTGGTAAGGTTTGTGAGATAGTTAAAAAATATTATTTTGATGTTGAAAGACCAAACGAACCACAAACGAGTTTAGAAATGGAATTAATTTTAAAAAATAACTTCAAACCTTTTTATTTCAATCCTAGACGCTTGTCATATCAAGAAAAGGAAGCTCTTAAAGAAATTATAAATGATCTTTTAGCTAGGAAAATAATTCGACCGAGTAAATCACAGTTTGCTAGTCCGATTGTGTTGGTTTCTAAGAAATCAGGTGAATATAGAATGGCAGTCGATTACCGAGAACTAAATAAAATGACACAACGCGACATATTTCCGTTGCCAAGAATCGATGATCATATAGATAGATTAAAAGATAAAATATACTACACTCGTTTAGATTTAAAAGACGCGTTTTATCACGTTCGAATAAAAGAGAATTCAATACCTTTTACTTCTTTCTCCACGCATTTAGGACAATATGAATACGTAAGATTACCTTTCGGATTGTCTAACGGTCCTTCATTCTTCACTCGCTATATTTATGCTGCATTTCGTAAATTATTAGACGAAGAAAAAATATTAATTTATTTAGATGACATTTTAATAGCGACTGAAACTATAGATGATAATTTAAACATTTTAAAAGAAGTATTATTAACTTTGACGCGAAATCATTTAGAACTAAAATGGGTTAAATGTGCATTTCTGTTAACGCAAGTTGATTATTTGGGGTATCGTATTGATGCCAGCGGAATTCGTCCAAATCCAGAAAACATTGAAGCCGTGACACAGTATTCAATTCCTAGAAGTTTTCGCGAATTGCATAGTTTTTTAGGATTAATATCGTATTTCCGTAAATTTATAAAAAATTTCGCAACTTTAGCCAAACCGTTATATGATTTATTAAACTCTAAAACCGACTTTCAGTGGAATAATGAATGTTCAAATTGCTTTGAATATCTAAAACGCATTTTGATTAATGAGCCAGTTTTAGCTGTTTATTCTCATACGACCGATACCGAGTTACATTGTGACGCGAGTAAGCACGGTTATGGATCTGTTCTGATGCAAAAACAAACCGATGGTAAATTTCATCCTGTTTGTTATTTCAGTAAACGTACTTCAAAAGCTGAAGCAAACTATCATAGTTTTGAGCTAGAAACTTTAGCAATAATTTATTCTTTAGAACGTTTTAGAATTTATCTACAAGGAATTCCATTTAAAATCGTAACTGATTGTAATAGCCTTAAACTAACGTTAGAACGCAAGGAAATCAATCCGCGAATTTTACGTTGGTCGTTAATTTTGAGGAATTACAATTATACTTTGGAACATAGATCGGCGGAACGTATGCAGCATGCGGATGCGTTAAGTAGACAATTTGCAGTACTTGTTATTACGGAAAATAGCTTTGAGCGAAATTTAGCTATCTTACAGAATTTGGATCTTGATATTGTCAAAATTAAGAACGATTTAGAACATCGAGAGGATAAAAATTTTGAATTGCAAAACGGATTAGTTTATCGGAAAACAAAAAACAAATTATTATTTTATGTACCGAAATCAATGATAAATAATGTTATTAATGTTGCCCATGACGAGATCGCACATCAAGGAACAAATAAAACCGTAGAATATCTCATGCGTGTTTATTGGTTCCCTGATATTAAGAGAAAAGTGCAAAATTATATTTCTCAATGTTTGAAATGCATTACTTATTCTACAATAGCTAATAAAGGTGAAGGTAGATTACATTGTCATGATAAAGGAAAACAACCATTTTATTGTCTTCATGTAGATCATTATGGTCCCTTAGAAAAAACGAATCATCGTTATAAATACATTTTTGAGGTTATAGATTCTTTTACTAAATTTGTTAAACTTTATGCCACAACTAGTACTAAAGTCGATGAAGTAATTACGCATTTAAAAAGTTATTTTAACCATTATAGTAAACCGAGGAAAATTATTTCGGATAGAGGTAGTTCGTTTATGTCCGACAAATTTAAAGAATTCTTAAACAATGAAAATATTCAGCATATTGCTATTGCTAGTGCAACCCCACATGCTAATGGTCAAATCGAAAGAATAAATCGAAGTCTGACGCCAATGTTAAGTAAATTATCTAACAGTTTATCCACATGGAATACCACTTTAAGCGATATAGAGTACGCGTTAAATAACACTATAAACCGTTCGATTGGAACAACCCCCGCACAACTCTTATTCGGAATAAACCAGATCGGTAAAATTAAAGATGATTTAAGCCAAGCTTTATTAGACCAACAAGACGTTGATCGTGATTTAATTCAAATGCGGGATGATGCTTCTAAACAAATACAATATACTGCTAATCGTAATAAAAATTATTATGATCAACATCACAAACAGCCGTATGAATATAAAATTGGAGATTATGTTATGATCAAAAATGTCGATGTTACTCCAGGAGTGAATAAAAAATTATTGCCGAAATACCGTGGTCCTTATGTAATTAGAAAAGTTCTAGACAATGATCGTTATGTAATTACGGATCCTGAAGAACATCAGTTGACTCAAAAACCATTCGAAGGAATATGTTCTCCGGAAAACATGAAACTTTGGAAGGAACATATTTAATCGAAATTCAAATTGTTATGAATATATTTTACTTTAGTTATGTTACTTATTATCTTATGTATAACTTATGGTTAAGAAAAAAATTATGACCAACCTTATGTATTTTAAGATTTTATGAATCATTTATGAACTTATGTCTTTATCAACAAATTTATGTATTTATGTATACTTAGATTATTTATGTACTTATGTCTTAACAACCGAATTCATGTATTAGTTATGTGTGAACCATTTATGTTAAGTGTTCCAATGATATACGAATTTTGTTGTTAACCTACAGATGATTAGGGGCAATCATTGTGTCAGGAAGGCCGAACTATAGCGCTAAACATTTAAATTTGAATTTACCGCGATGTTATAGTTGCGTGCTAGGTGGCATGATGGTGGTTCCTGGTCGGTAATACAGTGTGTGTGTCAGAGTGAAGCAAGCTGGCGAGGTGTGCGTTTAATGGCGCGACATGTTAAATTTCACTACAACAATAAATCAACTAATATCTTATGTCTAGTGTTTTATTTCTTGGCCATCACTTACTACACAATAAAGAATTGTGGCCAACAAATGCAGTAATTCGTCGTTATAGGTTCCCCACATCAAACGAAAATTTTCAGAAACCTGCCTCAGACAATCAACCCAAAAAATAAATAACACCAATTCCATTAAAATTATGAACTTTAATATTTATATCAACAAGATTTGTATTTTGAAAATATCTATACAAAAAAGCAGCTAATAGAAGTAGTGAGTTCAAAACCAGTCGAAAAACAATATATATGTGATTTATTAGCACAAGAATTTGGACATTCTGTTTTACGGTTACCTCCGTACTATTGTGTTTTTAATCCGATTGAATTAATCTGGGGACAAATGAAATGCAAAATTAGGAGATATAATAGTTCACCTGCTAATTGCAATTCTCTTATAGAACTAATTAAAAGTGAAGTAAATAATATTACAAAACAAAATTGGTGTGATAGTATTAGTCATGTGATTGAAATTGAAAACCACTATTTTGATGAACATAATGTTGTAAACGATTTTATAATAAATGTAAATAATAGTGTAATAAGTAGTAATAGCGAAAGTGACGAAAGCATTATTGTTGATTGTTTTGATTAATTATGTACATATTTTTATTCATATGAATTTAATGTTATCTCTCGGTAATTCAAAATATTATTGTATTAACTAGTTACGTTTAAAATTAAATGAATAACTGGATAACTATATTTGATGTGTTTTAAATTAAGTAAGAAAAATGCTGAATACCTCTCTGTTCTTTTACCCTTATAATCCGCTTAATCAACTACCTGCTGGGATGGGTGGAAAAGTTATTTTGCAAGTATTTTGAGACAATCTTTACCAATACTCGTCGATATGCAGCCAGCAACCGACAACAATCTAGACAATCCAGAACAACCTTTTGTTGTTGTTCAATACAAAAGGAACCGAGCATCGGATAAACCCGAGCAGGTAAAGCAAAAGGCAAAAATATAAACTTCCAACAAATTTTTGCTACTTGAGAATGAAGATAAATCACCAACAGAAACACGAGAAATTAAAACTAAACCAAAGCCGATTGTAATCAGCGGTAAATTTAAAAACTACAATAGCTTTATCGCCACAATAAACAAAATAGTGAAAAAAGGTTTTCATATCAAAAACACTGTTCACAACAGTTATACACGTGAATGACATCGAGGGAAAAAAATTACTCGACGTCGAACTTCGAAACAACCATCTGGAGTTTTTCACATACACAGACAAACAAAAAAAAACTCATGCGTTTGTCCTGACAGGCCTCGATAGGCGAGCCAACAGAAAGAGAAATACAAAACGAACTTGCAACTTTAGGAGACTTTAAAGTAATCAAATTCTATAAATTAAACAACACATATAGACAAAAATACCTAGTTGTAACAGACAATAGCATGACTTTACAAAAAATTTCACAAAAAATACGAGTAATCAACTATACAAGGGTGCAGTGGGAACGGCACCTAAACAAACGGCAAGTGACACAGTGTCATCGTTGTCAAAAGTGGGGTCACGCAACATCTAACTGCAATATAAAAATAAAGTGTGTTTTTGGTGCAAAAGAACATTACGCAAAGGACTGTGATAGGGAAGACAACAGCGGTTACAATTGCGCCAATTGCGCAAAAAACCATAAGGCCAAAGACCTGACGTGTCAATACTATATAAATGTATTGAACCAGCGAGAAGCCAGAAACAATAAACAGCTCCCACACAAGCCGACATGGCAACCAGCTTGCGTAAACGCACCACTCCCACCTGTAAATGTTTGGCATCAAGGAAGTCAGGTAAAGGCAGCTGCTCATTCACAAACACAAGCAAACTTACCCACCCGTACACAAACGCAGATCCAAACAAACAAAAATACTCTAACACCAACAAACCTTGAAAAATTGAACTTGACAAACATAAATTAATATGTATTAGAAAAAATTAGGTAAAAATTGGTTATATAATTGCTGTGACGTAAATATGTTATATAATAACTTTGTCAATAATGCTTTAAATTCATTGCATTCTGCATTTACTATAAAGTTTAAAAATAGAAAACATGAATAAATCTTGATTTTATGTAAATTCTTTACAAGAAGCAAGAATAATATAGAGACAATTCTTATAAAAAGTATTTGATCACTAAAAGTAACAAAGATTGGAATGAACATAAAATATTTAGAAATAAATACCTATAATAATTAGTAAGAATAGAAAAAAATTATTATTTACATGATAAATTAGATAAAAAGTTCAATAGTAATGTGGAAAACAATGAAAGAAATTATATCAACAAAAGTAAAGTGTATAGAAAAAGAAATTATTTTGCTAATAGAACATTAAATAAAAATTCTTCTATAGCGGCAAATTTTAACAATTATTTCATATCAAGTGTACTAGACATTGTAAGTTCAATACCCTTTACTAATGCACAATTTGATATGCATATTTATACAACAGAAAATTTTGATGAATTTACTAAAATAAATTTAACGCAATTAAAGAATATTATTTTTAGTCAAGCGCAGCATAAAAGTAATGTCGAAGAACTAAACTGGATATTTTTGCGAAATTCATTTGACGTCATTGGTTATTCGCTGATAAATTTTATTAATTTGTCGTTGGAAAAGGGTATTGTACCTGATAACGACAGTTTGTCCGATACCAAAAATTACTGGTACCAAAAAAGCAAATGACTTTACTGGTAGAGGACCAGTGAGCAAACGTCCCAGCCGCTGTTTATGCCCGCGGGCTTTTGTTTTCGTGACCTGGTTTTAATTGGTTTTTAATGAGATTAAGGAATTTTTAATTTTTAATTCTTAAATAAGAAATCTTTGGTGAAAACTAATTTTGGCATAGTGAAAAGAGTTTGTGCCATACCCTGTAGGGTACATGGCGTGATTGTGTATATAGGTATGTAAATAAAATAGACGAAATGTTGTTTATCTATTTATGAATGGGTATTACTCGTAGATCATTATCATTGTAAATCCTCAAAGGTATTTGTACCTAGAATTTTCGAAGATCGGAATCTTTAGATTTGGAACCGCCATCACATATTTGTTGCAAAAATTTTGACGGTCCCTCTACAGCGATTGAAAGCAATGTAATTGTTGAAGGGTTTTTACGTAGTATTGAAAAATACAAAACTGGTTGGAGACGGTGACAGTAGTGTTTACAAAAAACTTCTTGACACAAAACCATATGGACATAATACATTTATACAAAAATTTGATTGCTCCAAACATTTACTTAGAAATTATTGTTTAAAATTAAAAGTTATCGCAAAAACTATATAGTTCTACCGGTGCAGGAGTTCCTGTGTATTTACGAAACGTTTTATCTTTAAATATTAGAAGACTTAGAACGGCAGCTGAATATGCAGCTAAATATAGACGAGAACACTTAGAATCAGATGTATATTTATTAAAAACTGATTTAATAAATGGTCCGAACCATGTATTTGGCGAACATAAAGATTGCAGTAAAATTGCTTATTTTTGTAACAAAGTTTAAGTAAATACATCATAAGGTTTAAGTAAATACATTATTATTGAACATTTTGAATAAATCGTGGCATAAACTTTGTTCGTTTGTCACTATCTTCGTGTTGGAGCGTATCTCATACGAAAGAGTTGGAGACGTTCCGTCCGATGAAATGAATAAGCTGAGAAATCTAATTGGAGGTGGAGATTGGCAAAGCGGCTTTCATCGCGCCGTCAAACCTTCACAAAGCACAACTGGAACTACCACGAAATCTAGGAAAAATAAGAACGCTGATCAAGCAAGTTCAAGCGGTAACGTATCTAACGGGGCCATCTCCAAGAGAGCTCCAGTCAAAGTAGAAAACAGAACACCAAAGAATCTGTTTTATGCGGAGATAGAAAACGACCTCTTTGAGTCTCCAACGAAATCGTTGCTTGTGAATTGCATTAGTGCAGATATTGCCATGAGCCAGGGCATCGCTGTCTATTTCGACACGCGATTTCCTGGCGATAAAGATATAATGCTTGGAAGCGATATGAAAGTTGGTTCTATTGCCAACTTCATTTGCGAGGAATCTGAATTTAGTAGATCGTACTTAATTACGAAGCAGATCAAGAGTGATGTACCAGATTTATCAAATCTTCAGAGATGCATTACGAAGTTATGCAAATATTGCGTTAAACACGGTATAAAAGAGGTGCACATGCCAAAAATTGGCTGTGGGCTAGATAAACTTAGTTGGAGCGACGTCTCCTATTTGCTTAGAGAAACTCTTTCAGTTCGCAGCATTAATGTGGTCGTGCATACTAAAGATAATAAGGGTATGCACAATGACTACATTAAATCCCGGAGTATGCATAATGATAATGCAGTAGATTCAGACAACGCTGAACGACTCAGTGTAGTTAGCGAAAGCATTGCCTTGTCCGAAGTTCGAACTGACGAAGATCTTGGCGTGATACAGGTATGTAAAAATCTGACTCGTGAGATGGGAACGGACATGATCCCCATGACCGGACACAACATTCACAACATTAAGTTTAAGTAAATACATTATTATTGAACATTTTGAATAAATCATGGCATAAACTTTGTTTCATTTTAAATATTGTTCAATTTATTTTACATATTATTGATTTTGTTAACGTTTATATGATTTATTGTAATATTTGTTAATACTAAAAACTTACAAAGCCAAAAAAAAGTTATTTGTTGTTAAAAACAAAACAAAAAATCTTTAACATATTCTGACCCAGATGAATATTTCGATCCACATGCTGCTGATGTTGCATTAGAGATATGACGCCAGAAGAATTTGATAAAGAAAAAACTTAGTCTTAAAAAAACTTAATAAAACGACCAATAAAATTTTTGAAATAGAATAAGAAACAAGAGGCCAAAATTTCAATCAAATTTGGTATTCTGAAAGAGCCAAGAGAATAACAGAAACTAATTTTAGCCGAATTAGCTATTAGTCATTAGCTATTGCTGCATTTGACGAAAATTTTAATATAAAACTTGAACGTTGTGGACTTTTTATAGATGAAAATGAACAATATCTAGCTGCAAGCCCGGATGGGTTCATCAATGATACCGGTCTCATTGAAGTCAAATGTTCTGCAGTTGCATCGAAATTAACACTTTTTGACGCAAACATTAAAAAAAATTGCTTTTGCAACTTCCAATGAATTTTATTTAAAAAAAATCACAATTATTATTTTCAAGTCCAGGGGCAACTTCACATTACCAAAAGGGATTACTGTTATTTTGTATTTTGGACTCCTTTAGGAATGTTAGTTGAAAAAGTAAGTAGTTGTAATATATTTGTATTATTTTAAATATATAAAATAATTATTATTTCAGGTTGATAGAGATGACAAATTCTGGAGTGAAAAAATGCAACAGCAACTAAAAAAATTCTTGACATAATTGATCCGAAATAATAATTGATCGGAGGCATACAAGACACTTAGATATAAAAAATCCCGATTATAGGAACAATTGACAAACGCTTTGGATACAGCGGCTGGCTATTCATTGTCAAGTTCATATCTGCTGAAATATAAAAGATACAAGAAAATATTAAATGAAAGAGTTATTGAGTACAACCTGATCCATAATTTAGCATATAAAATATTTTTCCATGGTGTATTAATTTAGCAGAAAAATATCTTACTTTGATATTTTAAATGAAACACTTGTATATTTTTATTTAATACGGTTCTAAATTTATTTCTCTTTATACTATCGTATCGCAAGTAGAGGTTAGCCTTGTAATTATCTTCAATAAAATAAAGAATATAATGTTAACCAAGGATGTTGTAGGGAGTGGATGAGCTATATCTGTATATTCTACGGGTAAAATTGTGTACTCGAAAAACCAACAGAGATAGAGTAAAATACAGATCCAATTTTTTCTATCTTCTACATTACTTTTGCTGTTTTGCGCATGTGCTGTAGTCACGTGACCAGACTATGATTGGTTACAATCATGAATGCTAACAGCTGACGTACTGGCGTACCGTTGTAGCGTACTGATTTATGTTTATAGGCCATTTCGTCACCTGCTTTACAAAATTTTGTCAGTCGGCAGTTAAAACGAAAAAAACGAGTTCCGTTTAGTAATGAAATAAAAACCTTTGCTCTTACACTACAATATTACTCCACAAGAACGTATAAATACGTCAGAGCTAATTTCAAAAACTTGCTTCCTCACCCACGAACTTTAACACGTTGGTACCAAGCAGTAGATGGAAATGCTGGTTTTACAAAAAAAATATTTCAAGCAATAGAATCGAAAGCAAAAAAAGAACCAGCCAATCAGAGAACATTTGGAATTTGACGGGGAAAATTATATTGGATTTGTGGATAACGGAATAAATCAAATTCATGATTCTGACGAAAGAGATATTCCTTTGGCAAAAAATGCTCTAGTTTTTTTTAGGTGTTTCATTATTGAAACACTGGAAAGTTCCCTTGGGCTACTTTCTTATAAGTGGTTTGGGAAGTTTCGAACGTAGTAATTTCTTAAAATTATTCTTAGAATTATTACATAGCACTGGTGCCGATGTAACTCCGTTACATTTGATGGTGCAACCGTAAACAAAGCAATGGTGAAGTATTTAGGTGCATCTTTAGCTTCAGATGACTTTAAGCCTTGGTTTGCACATCCGATAACTGGAGAAAAAGTTTTTGTATTCTGCGATCCATGTCATATGATGAAACTGGTGAGAAATTGTTTGGCAGATCATAAAGCGTTAAAGAATAAAAATAACCAACATGATATTCGCTGGGAAGATATTACAAAATTAGTTTCGGTACAAGATACTGAAGAATTACGACCAGCCACAAAATTATCAAACAAACACATTTATTTCCATGACAATAAAATGAACGTTCGTTTAACTGTCCAAGTATTAAGCGAAAGTGTAGGTGATGCTCTGACATTTTGTCAGGATGCATTACCTGGAATATTTCAAAATGTATCCGGGACAGTACAATTTGTCAATATATTTGACAGAATTTTTGATATTTTAAATGCCCGAAAATGATTTGCAAAAAAAAAAAATTTAATCGCTCGTTAAATAAACATACATACAACGAATTTAAGATTTTTTTTTTAGAATCAGTAAAATATATTAAAAATCTTACAACGAATGATGACATTCCTATTTTACAATCGGAAAGAAATACCGGTTTCTTAGGTTTGATAATATGCATAGAAAATATTTTTAATTTATTTGACAATTTAAAAGAACAGCCGGATTTTCAATTTTTAACAAGTTTGTAGTTGTATATATCTATTTCTCTCTGATTTTCGATAACGCTAGTACATGCTATTTGACTCATCCACTCCCTACAACATCCTTGATATTAACAGTCTGCTGTGATATTCTACATTTTTACCTATACTTCAGTGAAAATATCAAAGTGTATTAACCTGTTCACTATATTTGTAATCGACGTTCTTTTATCCTAATTAAATAAAAATCTTAACACTTTTCTCACTAATAAACACTACTAGACTATCCAAATCGAGATGGACTGCACGTCACAAACTGCTGGACTAATAAAACACTAACTTAATATTATCTTTCTCTTTTCTGTTAACTATTAGTAATATATCCATCTCAAAACCGTTAGAGTTTCTTTTCTGTCCTTTATAAATATCGTAAGAGAAATAAGGATAGAAAAAAAACAAACACTGAAACACCACCCCAAAATTATTTCTCTTTCTAACTTATTGCAATTAATGCGTGTAAATCAGCCAATCACCTGTAAGACGAAACAAAGAAATTTGTAGAGGGGACAACATTTAATGCACAGATCTCGTGCGGACAACATCGCTCTGACATGACATTCTAAAGTTTCATTTTTATTTCGCTTGGAATAGGTTTAGAATATTATAAAAAAATATGATGAATTATATTACTGAAGGTGCAACTTGATGTTTATTTAAGATGCTACTTTATTTTTAATATTTTTTATTTCAATCAAATATGTAAATCTCAAATTAGAAATTTAATGAAAAAGAAAATCACCTCTTAATTAGTTACAATATGAACAAAATGTAAAACAATGAGTATTATTTTAGTATGACGTATAATAATTGTAATTTTAAATAAAATAGTTGAAAATTTAGTTATATGTATAAGAGGGAAATCACTTCTTAATCAGTATAAAAGATTTAATTATGATATATTTTGTTAATATTATCAATATACCGTATTATAACTCTTATAAGAATTACTTATATGATAAAGTAGGTGAAAGAAAGAAATATTTCATTTATAACGATAAAAAAGATCATATTTAAATGCGATGACGTGGAAACAGTCTGTGAAAATTACTTGAACGAGGAAAGAAGATATTAAAAATGTAAATGATTTTTATTATAAATTTAAAAAGTAATAGTAAGTATGATAGATATTCAAATTTGGACATATAATTTAATATTTGTGTATATATAATACTAAATGAATTTTGAAATACATATGTATTCATTTTGTAAACAAATATTTTATTGAATAAAAAATAAAAAAACTGTCACCGATTAAATTTTTCGTGCTTATAGCCAATAATTTTGTACCGTAATACATTCCCCGTCTAGGCAGTTTTTAACCCTCGCCCTACTCCCACGTGTTGGGAGGGAAAATTTGAAGTACTGTACCCATATAAAAGAAGAGTTATTTGTATTATTTTGTCACATTGTATTTGTCTGAATGCATTTACGCACTTCCAGATTTTATATTTTCTGATTTCTTTTAAACAAGCGCTGTTCATTTTTTTTTATTATTTAAAAAAAAATTTGGAATTTTATCATGCCGGGTTCAATTTTACATAGTCAAGCACAAAACATAGTGTTAAGTGTTTTTAAATATTTTTCAAATGAAAAACAAAATCAAGCACTTACAATTCCTGTTGATGCTGTTATTGAAGTAAGTTTATAATAAACGTAATCCAATATGTAATTATTATTTTTCCTACTTTTTCCTACTTTTGTTTATTCAGTAAACTCACAATATGTTTTACATTGTCTGTTGCAACAGCATCAACTAAAACAGTTCCATTTAGTAACTTGCTAACCGACATACTTGGAATATCACGTAAAAAAATTCTCCAACGAATTATAACCAAAACGTTTATACGGAATGTTCTCACCAATAATCATTTCGTAGTCATCTTGTAATGTTTTTAAATCTGATTTTCCTTTAGTTGATATTAATGCTGAGCGTATATTTGCCACAACTTCATCCATTTTCGTATTAGCTGCACTTTTAAAATGATTAAACACAAACAACACTTTTAATAGCGATGCACAAACAGTTTTAAAATCAGCTGACGATCTATCGTAGAAAAAATAGTTATATCAAGTAGCCTGTCGAAACTCAACTGAGTGAAGTGAGCTCAACATATACAAATGTCTTGCATTTCACTTAGATACAAGCTGAAGGTTAGAAGCGGACAAATTTTGCCGGGAATATACCGACAACGGACCAGCACGTATCAGTTGCTCAAACAAACTAGACATACCTATAGTGTGCAAACACTGCATTGCACTAGGAATGTATAGTTTGTTTTATAAATATTGAAAAAGAGGCAATCCGAAGAAAAATTTACGAGATGTATACTGAAAGTATGTTTCTTTACGTTATTATTTACTATAAAATCAAATTATTGTTGCATATGGTCTAATTTAACATTATATGTTTTTAATAAAACAACACTTCACTCTTGGTACGTTAAAGAATAACATAGAAAAAAGTGGAATATGTAAAATTAGAAGGTCAGGTTTACAGAAAGTGTTACATGAAATAGGTTTCTCATACAAAAAAGACGATAACAGAAGAGCACTTTGTGAAACTAATAATGTTGTCACAAAAAGAATTAAATTCTGCCGACAATATATGAAAAACTTAAACGAAAATAAATTGCCCGTGATATTTTTTGATGAAACATGGATATTTTCCAAATGATCGCAACGATATTCCTGGCAAGAGGACTCTACAAAAAGTGTTAAAAAAATGTCAGAAAATGGCAAAAGGTACCCAAAAAATAAAAAAAAAAACAATTACCAATATATTAATATTATTTTTGTTTTGATTGTAGACACATTGTACTGAGCGCCGGAGGTCAGAAGGGTTTTAATCCTGAGGCACATTTGATTTTTACATCAAAAGAAATTGACGGCGACTATATCATAATGAAATGAATTCTGAAGTTTTTGAAACTTGGCTAAAAAATCAATTGTTGTCTTATTTAGAATAACCGTCATTGTTAATATTTGATAATGCTTCGTACCATTCGTGGTTATTACAAAAAATACAGAATTCAAATTGGAAAAAAAAAAAGATTTGAAATATTTTTTGATTAAAGAAATTGCATACGTGAATGAAGAAATGTTGAAATGCAAACTTATAGAGAAAGTAAAAACTTTAAACATAAAAAAGAGTACCAAGTATTACGTCTTCATCAATCCAAAATGGCAACTGAAGCTTCTTATGTCATAACATACGTTTTGGCAAAACATAAAAAGCCTTATCGGGATGAGAAAATTTTTAAGGAAGCTTTTTTTGAAGGCAGCGATAAATTATTTTTCAACTTTAAAAATAAAAGTGAAATTCTCAATGCAATTAAAGATTTGCAAGTTTCTCGCAGAACTGTAACTCGTCGTATTGAAGATATGAATAAAAATGTAACTCGACAACTATAAGATGACATACAAAGTTGCCATTTCTTTTCGTTGCAGTTTGACGAGTCAACAGATATCGTTGATACTGCACAATTAATTGTTTTTATAAGAATGATTTTTTGCGATTTTTCCGTAAAAGAAGAATTTTTAACAATACTTCCGATAAAGGGAACAATGCGAGGTGTAGATATAATGGCCACTTTTATGTCATTTGCTGAAAAAACAGATTTGCCTTTGCATAAATTGGTTGCTATGTCTACTGACGTCTATGCTATGTCTACTGCACCTTCAATGATTGGTAGAAATCATGGATTTTTAGCCATTTGCAAACAAAATGAACAGTTTCCTGATTTCATATCATTTCATTGCATAATTCATAATAATGCCTTATGTTTGTTTTAATTTCATATTTATAGTAATTCATCAGAAGCCTATAAAAAATCGTCCATTGCATACGTCACAAATTTACTGAAATAAAAATTACGTTTCATATTTATTCATAGATATATGTATAAATATTGGACAAATTCTCTGAAAAACAAAAACAAAAACCTATAACAAAAACATGAAAATACAATTTCCAAACTTCTGAATGACAGACAATAAAAAGTATATAATTTGTGTTGTAATTCTCTATTATTTGCAAAGAGTTCGTAAATACTCATTAATAATTGAGCAACCTTCTAAAAATCATCGAGAAATAAATTCGAAACGATTAAAACAAATTCAAGTACTGTCAAATCCAATTTCGTTTCGATTTAATTTCTTTCGAGCAAAATTTCGACAAAGTAATTGAATTTAAAAACGGTTCACAGAACAAGACGTGTCAAAATTACAATATGGATTTCCATTGTAATATGTTTCTGATTTCGGTATTATTTGCAATAATTAAATACAAAGAAATAGAATAATTTCATTATCTTTTACTAGCGATACAGAAAACAGAAGCAAGTAAACTTTAAATTAAACAATAGTCCAATCAAAAAGATATTATTCTATTTTATTTCATAATAAACTAATTAATTCAGTTGTCTGCCCTTGATAGAACTTTGGCACCGCAATTTTAAAGACAATTTCGCATACAGGATAATTTAAATTATCTATCGGAAATTGTAGCCAGTTTTTTTTTAAAAGTCAGTTTGTCTACTTTATTTAGTTCTACAAGAAAAATATTATTCTAAGGGCCGGTATTTTGTGTTCCAGTTAAGCGCATGAATAACGAACTGAGCTTTCAAATTAAGCATGTTTTAAATTCATAGTTAAATATTGGATGTTAATGATATTATGGATGTGGCAGTGAAAATTGCTAATTCGATAAAAGCGCGAAGTTTAAGGAGGCGTCTATTCCGTGGTCAACTTGAAGACAATGACTCGGAATATTAACACATTATGAGCGGGGCGGGTATTTGTACCCGTTGCGAGGATTGCCACTTATAAGCGGGGCAGGTACTAGTACCCGTTCCACACATTGCCGTTTAAAAGCGGGACAGGTATTAGTACCCGTTTAAAAAAAGTAATTTTAAGTGACACAAGGGATAAATAATGTTTTATCAAATATATGGATTAGTGTATTTTTACCAGGAATGCATTACACATCACATGCAGTCATCATAACAAAATTTGTTTACTTGTCTTTCAAATTTCACTTATACTAGGTTTATATTTCCGAACTTCGTTTATTATGATGGTTTGTTTATTACCCTTATGATAATGGGTATATAATGTTTCAATTTCTTTGATGGAACAGTTTGACGAAATATTTGTCGTCTGGAGTCTCCCTAATTTTTTCCGTCTAATAAACATTCGTCTGAGTGTTTATTTTTCATTTACACAGGTCTTTATAATATTTTGTTTCCGACTTTTCATTTAGTTTAAATTCATAATGCCACAAGAGTTCGTAGTGTTTGCATTCTCAGAACAACTCGTATTTTTCTAATACTTTCTAATACTTTTTAAAGCGGTATAAATTTATTTAAATTTTGTTATTCAAAGACAATGGATTCTAATAGTGATAGTGATGTATATGCAGATGACTTGTCGCAGATTTCAAGTGACGCGGAATTTCCTGATTTAGACAGTGAAAGTGATGAGGAATTATTTCGACCTAGAAGAAATCGAGTTTTGCCAATACCACCATCCAGCGACTCCGAAGACAGTGATGACGAAGTGCTTGATTGGTCAACAACTGATAATGTACCAACTATTGAACAATTCCTAGGACAAAGTGGTGTTTTTGTAATGCCAGATAATTCAGAAAGTGTAATAGATGTGGTTAAGCTACTTATTGGAGATGACGTATTTGAATATATGGCAACGGAAACCAATCGGTATCGCGAACAAAACCCAGATGCATTTCGAGACAGAGCGAAATCTGTAAAGTGGAAGGATGTGAATGTGGTAGATTTAAAAAAAATGCTCGGACTACTTCTTCTAATGGGACGAGTTCGTAAAGATACAAGAGACGAATATTGGTCTACAGATAAAACTATCCAAACTCCAATTTTCGCGGAAGTAATGAGCAGGGATAGATTTAGACAGATATGGTATGTGTGGCATTTCTCCACTAATGACGACAGAGATGACAGAGATCGCCTGAAAAAAGTCCGACCGATTATATTTTACTTCTTGCCTAAATTTCAGGAGGTTTATAAGCCAGAAAGAGAGTTATCACTGGACGAGAGCATCATGCCATGGAGGGGTCGTTTGCCATTTAAAGTTTATAATGCACCAAAAATTATAAAGTATGGTTTACTTATAAGAATGGTGTGTGAAGCTAAAACGGGATACATTTGTAATTTTCGCATGTACTGTGGTGAAGGAAGTCGTCTGCAAGACACAATTTTAAATCTGCTTGAACCCTATTCCAACTTATGGCATCACATATATATGAACAATTATTACAATAGTGTTGCCACTTGTGAATTACATTTACAACATAGTTTTCGGACTTGCGGCACTATTCGAGTAAACAGAGGCCTTCCCAGTTGTTTAAAAGATCCTAAATTAGCAAGGGGGGAATCTATATTTCGTCGCCGCCAAAATACTTTATTACAATGTAGGCAATCAAGAAGAACAGTTTGAATGATTTCGACTATACATTCAGCTGACATTGTGGAAAGCCATAACATTAACTGGGCAACAAAAGAGAGAATTTGGAAGCCAATATGCGTGATTGACTATAATAAATATATGAAAGGTGTAGATCGCACTGACCAATACTTATCGTATTACTCGATTGTGCGTCGTACCAAAAAATGGACGAAACGAACTGTTATGTTTTTCATTAATTGTGCGTTATTTAATGCGTTTAGAGTTTTTAAAGTATTAAATCCAAATTCAAAAAAAAAGTATAAGGTGTTGTTACATGATGTGGCAAAGGAATGGATTAACGAAGCTCTTCCTGGCAATACAGATGATCCTGTACCAGGTACATCCGCTACGTCCAGCAGAAGTGATCCTCCAGGGAGGTTATCAAAAGATCCCAAAAGGCATAAATTGGTAAAAATTACCACTGGTGGAACAAAATTGAAATCTCAAAGACAGTGTCGCGTATGTGCCGCACATAAAAAAAAAGTTTAACGTGTTATATGTGTGAATTTTGTAAAGTTTCGCTGCATCGAGGAGATTGTTTCTTCAAATATCACACTCAGGAAAAATATTAGGAACTAGCCTTGACTACACCAAACTTTATAAACTAGTATATTGTCCTGTATATATATATATATATATATATATATATATATATATATATATATATATATATATATATATACAGGGTGTAACAGAATAACTATTCCTAATTTTAACTGGAGTATCCTGGGCTCAGAATATGAAGATTTAATGCAAATCACTGAGATAAAATGTGTCTCCTTACTGAGCTACAGGGTGTTTTATATAAAAATTTAAAAACGATTTTTGCCCAGTACTTTAAAACTATTTGACGTATCCTTATCATACTTGGCAGGAAATGTAGGTACTGTACACCATACTAAATTATGTTAAATAAAAGTTTTTGGCTACTGCCAGTGGCGTACAACAGGGGCAAGTGAGAAGTTGATCCTTCCTAAATTCTATGCCACTGGCGGAATTGTCATTTTAGTACAATTTTTCGATTCTCCAATACTTGCTGTGTAAAAAACATACTCTTCCTTTGTAACGATAAAGTCACTGTTTTTCGAGATATTTAAAGTTAAACATAAGCTGCACCCTTGTGATTTTTTCAAAATTTGCTCAAAAAAATCTGAAAAAATTCAGTAAAATAGAGAAAAAAATTAGCTACATAATAAGTAAGTAACTTTTTTCTCTAACTCATTCTGATTTGGCTGTAAAAATTATTGAAAATAAAAAAAATAAAATGCAAAAAATATTAATTTTCAATAATTTTTCCAGCCAAACCAGAATGAGTTAGAGAAAAAGTTACTTAGATATTATGTAGCTAATTTTTTTCTCTATTTTACTGAATTTTTTCAGATTTTTTGAGCTAATTTTGAAAAAATCCTAAGGGTGCAGCTTATGTATAACTTTAAATATCTCGAAAAATAGTTACTTTATCGTTACAAAGGAAGAGTATGTTTTTTACACAGCAAGTATTGGAGAATCGAAAAAATGTGCTAAAATTCCGCCAGTGGCGTAGAATTTAGGAAGAATTAACCTCTCACTTGCCCCTGTTGTACGCCACTGGCAGTAGCCAGAAACTTTTATTTAACATAATTTAGTATGGTGTACAGTACCTACATTTCCTGCCAAGTATGATAAGGATACGTCAAATAGTTTTAAAGTACTGGGCAAAAATCGTTTTTAAATTTTTATATAAAACACCCTGTAGCTCAGTAAGGAGCCACATTTTATCTCAGTGATTTGCATTAAATCTTCATATTCTGAGCCCAGGATACTCCAGTTAAAATTAGGAATAGTTATTCTGTTACACCCTGTATATATATATATATATATATATATATATATATATATATATATATATATACAGGACAATATACTAGTTTATAAAGTTTGGTGTAGTCAAGGTTAGTTCCTAATATTTTTCCTTAGTGTGATATTTGAAGAAACAATCTCCTCGATGCAGCGAAACTTTACAAAATTCACACATATAACACGTTAAACTTTTTTTTATATATATATATATATATATATATATATATATATATATATATATATATCCTATACAATAAAACACTAACGGCGATATATATATTGTATATATTTGTAACTATTTTACGCAATCAAATAAACTGTATATTTGGTTGCATACTATTTTTACATATGTATATACAGGTCCGCCATCTAAAGTTTTTTTTTTCAACTAGTGCTTATTTCGTGAATGGTAACACTTAGCTCATGTCTGATTTGACAGATAATTAGTTTTATCCTTCCGCTGAACGAATATGGTTGTGTATACGCTTGAACAACGCTGGGAAATATTGCGACATTACTTTGAAAATCATGGTAATGTTGCAGAATGTGTGCGAAAATTGCGTACGGATTTTGGAAGAAGAGAAGCACCGTCAGCTCCGTATGTTCGTTATCTTGTGAAAAAAGTGAAAGAAACTGGCATCCTCATCGATAAACCAAAGCGTGAAAAGCCAAAAACAGTGCTTACACCCGAGAATATTGATGCTGTGGCAGAAAGTGTGCATGATGCGCCATCAACATCAATTCACCGTCGTTCTCAACAATTGAACATTTCGGAGACATCATTGAGACGAATTTTGCATAAAGACCTTGGTATGACGCCATACAAAGTCCAATTGGTTCAGGAATTGAAGCCAACTGACCATCCAATGCGTTTTCGCTTCGCTGAGTGGGCCTGCGATCGACTTACAGAAGATGCCGATTTTGCCAAAAAAATCATCTTTTCGGATGAAGCTCATTTTGATCTTGGCGGGTATGTAAACAAGCAAAATTGTCGCATTTGGGGCACAGAAAACCCGCACGCATACATTGAAAAGCCGGTACACCCAAAACGAGTCACTGTTTGGTGCGGATTTTGGTCCAGAGGCATAATTGGGCCATTTTTCTTCGAAAATGAGCAAGGAGTGGCCGTTACAGTCAATGGCGATCGTTATCGGGCCATGTTGAACGAATTTTTGTTCACAAAAATTGAAGAGGAGGATATTGGCAACATTTGGTTTCAACAGGACGGCGCTACGTGCCACACAGCCGAAGCTACACTCAATGTTTTGCGCCCTGTTTTTGAAGATCGCATTATCAGCCGCAGAGCTGATGTCGTTTGGCCACCTCGGAGCTGCGATTTGACACCGTTGGACTATTATTTGTGGGGTGCACTCAAAGATAAGTGTTACGCCGACAAGCCAGAGACAATTGACGCTTTAAAGGACAATATTCGTGAAGCCATTGGTGAAATACAGCTGCACATAATCGATAATGTGCTTAAAAATTGGACCGATCGTGTAGGCTACTGCATGGCCAGCCGAGGCAGCCATTTGAATGAAATTATTTTCCATTATTAACCGGAAGGATTGTACTTTCAAATAAAAAAAGAAATCTGAGAAAATATTCAGTAGTTTTTTTTTATAGTATTTTCAAAAAAAAAAAAGTTATTTGGCGGACCCTTTATTATCGGACTATTTAATTTAGCGCCCGTTGAATTGGGAACAACGGGCTATAATTCTAATAGCTTTATATTTTTGAAATGTTTATTGTATTGTTTTTTTTTTTTGTATAATTTTGTTCATAAGAAATTCGACCAGTAATATTGTATTTTTATAAAACAAGTGAGTCCTGCATAATCTGACGGATTTCTGAAATATACTTATCAAATATAAAAATATAAATTAATGTATATAAAATATAGTTCCAGATAAGACCCATTACCAAATTTAGCAAAAATCTAACCATTACTTTTACGTCTATCTAGTTTATTTTCACTCGCATATATTTTGCTTAGTTGGCAAATGGCCCGCAACGCAGCACTGTCCGATATCCTAAGCTAGCCGCTCATAATGTGTTAAGATTCACTTCTTTTTTGTCATGTTAGGTGACTCAGCCGAGGAAGCTTTTTGGAAAGATTTCTAAATCTTTTGCCTGAAATTATTGCATTTTTGGACATATTGGGAGAAAAACATGAACAATTGGAAGATCCAGTATGGGAAAAAAATTTGCATTTCTTACGGATTTTATGGGCCATTGCAACTCGCTTAATTTACAATTACAAGGAAAAGGGAAAAATATTATTGCGTTGTTCAGTTCGGTAAATGCTTTTAAAGCAAAATTAAAACTTTTTGCTTCACAATTAAAAAGGCAAAATTTTAAATATTTTCCATATTTAGAAAAACATATTAAACTTACTGGTGAATGTAATATTGAAATGTTTTGTTCTGAACTGGAAAATTTTAATCAAGAATTTGAGAGACGATTTCAAATCTCAATAATCTTCAACGAGGATATTTCATCAAATCTAGCTCATACTTTTCAATTGAATTCATCGGATCTAGAGTTACAAATTTTAACAATACAATCAGATATAATTCTGAAAGCACGTTCAAATGAAAATTATTTTTGGAATTTATTACCAGAAGAAAAATATGCATTATTAAGGTCGGTGGCAATGAGGATATTTGCATTTTTTGGTTCCACTTATCTATGTGAAGCAGCGTTTTCTCAAATGAAAAACATCAAATCGCAACTTAGGAGTTCTCTGACTGATGACCACTTAATGGCATCTATTCGATTGTGCATCAGTGATTACAAACCTAACTTTACAAGACTTATTGATGAAATGGAATGTCACGCATCTACATCAAAAAATTAATCCAAAATATTTATCAATAAATTACATTGCAGTAAATACAATGTATTTACTATATTATTATCAATAAAGAGTTTAATTAAATTTTTATTTGTTTTTAATTTAACCCATTTTTCGAAGTCGATCGCGCATAAATAAGAAAAATTAATGTCGATCACACCCGTATTAAGTTTGCCCACTCCTGGTCTAACAGCTCTGGCAATGCTGGCAAATGAAAAAACAATGATAGAAAATATCGAAGATTTTAATGAAATAGTAATTGATAACTTTGTTAACAAAAAAGATAGACGCATGGATTTTAAGAATAAATAAAATTGTATTGTTCAATGAGTTACGATTTTATTGTATTAATTCTGTATTAAATGTTATTATTCATCTACTTACTACAAATATGTATTGCAGCAAATAAAATAATAAATATTACTATTACCAGAAAAGATGGTGTTTCATTTTCGTTGTCATCATTGTTATTGTCATTTTTGATGCAGCCCGCACAGTCAGATTACTCACGAGCCGCCACTGGCCTAGACAGAATTAAATGGGAAACGTGGAAGTTCAGAGATCGGCTCATGCCTTTATAATTGAATCACTGATTTCAGAAACAATCTAAGTCCACTTTTTGGCATATTTTAGTTACACATTGGACAATGCAAAAAAGACAGGCCTATCGATTGGACGCAAAAAAAACCTTAGTCCAATATTTTTAAAGTACATTACACGGCCTCAAAATAACGACTGAATGCAGAAGTAATCTTAGTCCATGACTTAGGTTGTTTCAACACTCAGTCGCCAGAAAGTAGTTTCTGTACTCAGTCACTAGATGGCTATCTAGTACTGGCACGCATCAACTGTTTTAATATTACCTAAATCATAATAATGTAACTGTACTACGGAAACAGTGATGCTGTTATTGTAGTGTATGATTTAAATAATCGATTTTTATACAGTTTTGAAGGTGAAATAAAAAAGTATGTACGTAGCAACTTTATTGTTCAAATTATGCTTTTAAGATTCATCTTTTTTAAAGTAATGGGTGATTAGAACAAATGGTTGAAACAACGACGTCTAAGGATTGGGTGAGGAATGATAAATCGTATAAAAAAAATAAAATCAAAAAAAAACTCGTGTAAAAAGTGAAGCCTATAGAAACTATAAAAATGTGTTTGTCCCTGCAAAATTAAATGCACTGAAAAACTACTTGATATGGAGAAGGAAGATATTTTTAAAAATTTCAGCAAGATTCCCACTAAAAATGAACAAGATGTGTTTCTACAAGGTTTAATAGTTTGTAAGCAAAATAAGCGTAAACGACCAAGTAAAGAAGGATCAAGAACCAGAACCAACTCTTTTTCTTATAACGTTCTAGTTGGCAATGCTAGAAGAGAAGTTTGCAGGAAAGCGTTCTTCGGTTTGCATACAGTTTCAAATGAACGGGTAAAACGAATTAGATTTTTATTATAAGCAGGGCGCACTCCGTATGACAAGAGAAGAAAGCAAAGAAGGGGTAATGCCTTAAAACCTTCAGAAAGTATTTCAGTTATGGAACATCTCATTTCCGACTAAACAAACTAATTATGGTACTGGCGAAAATAACTACATGGATACTGAATTAAACGTTAAGAAAATGCACTGTTTATATTTGGAAAAGTATCCGCTCTCAGAAGTGAAGTATGAGTATTATGATAAAGTCTTCAGACATAATTTCAACTTATCATTCGGAAGACCACAGGTAGATGTGTGTAATGAATGTAAAATTTTCTCTCTTAAAATAAAAAACAAATCTCTCAACAATACGGCAAAAGGGTTGCTGCAGCAGAACTTCTAGTTCATAAAAGACAATCCAGGAAGTTTTATAATGCCTTATAAGTTTCGAAAGATCTTTGTCACTAATAAAATTTTAGTTTTAACAATCTGAAATCCGCCTAACAAGCGATACGCCGATGCGTTGCGATGCAGCCCGCTCGGCCCTTTTCCCCTCGCTAATAATATGCGCTAGTTTATATAAAATAAATGAAAACGATCCGGGCGTATTATTGCTTTGCGATGCGATGCGGCCCGACATGATATGCGCGTACTTTTAATATAGATTTTTTTTTTATTAACGTATATTATAACTATTATGTTCTATAACAGGGTAGATATTCACAAAAAAATTAATGTGAGAAACCTCATATTTCGTTTTTTTTTCTAAGGACATATTAATTTAAAAAATTGTTAATATTATCTATATATATACATTATTTTGGATAATTATAACGAATTAAGATATATATATATATATATATATATATATATATATATATATATATATATATATATATATAATATTACAATTTACATTTTCGTTTTTCAGTATATGTATATACTACAAAATGCCTAAAAAAACTTAAAAAAAGAATTATAAACAATAAAATAGGGGGAAGAAGCAATTTACGAAGAGTCAACGTACCAATTTAAAAGAAAGTGACACTGAAAACAACCAAGTGACACAAAATGGCAATCAAAAACAAGAAAATGGAAGAATATACAAAAAGAAAGAAATAAATATTTCATATCATCAAAAAGTAATGCAAGACGAAAATAAAGCCGAAATGAATTGAATTCGTGATAAAGAAAACAAAGCTAAAAGAATGTCAGATATCAAAAAAGTAAATAAACAAAAAGAGGTAAATCGAAATAGTTTCTCTAAAAGAATGCTGGATGAACAGAAAGCAGAAAAACAACGAGAGATAAATAAAACTAGTTTCGCTAAAAGAATGCAAGATGAAAAAATAGCAGAAAAACGACGAGATATAGATAGATCCGCTTTTTCTAGAAAAATGCAAGATGAAAAAATAGAAGAAAAACGACGAGAAATAGATAGAACCGCTTTTGCTAAAAAAATGCTCGATCAAAAGAAAGCAGAAAAACGACGATAAATAGATAGAACCGCTTTTTCTAAAAAGATGCTAGATGAAAAGTGTAGCGATCGACGATTGTTAAACAGTATCGGCATCCGTTTGACATCGGCAACGGTCCGACGATATCCATGTGAACGTGCTCAAAGCGGCTGGATGGCAATACGAACGTCCCCACCGGCGCTGTCACGTGTCGTGTGACTTTTGACCTCTGGCACGGCAGGCAGCTTTGCGCCCACACTCGACCGTCCTTCTTAATGTCTGGCCACACGAAGCGTTGGGTGAGCATCCTCACAGTAGCCTTGATGCCCGGATGTGACAGCTGGTGTATGCTGTTGAAAGCAGCACGGCGGAATGCCGGAGTGACGAATGGACGGATGGTGTTACCGGCGACGTCGCAGTAGAGGGGTGCGTCGGCTCCAGGCAGAGAGATCTGCTTGAGTTGCAACCCTGTGTCGCCCGCTTCCACATAGTGGCGTAGCTCGGCGTCTTCTAGTTGAGAGCGAGCGAGCGCGTTAAAATCTACCCCTGGGGCGACTTCCTCGATCCTGGAAAGCGTGTCCGCGACGACGTTGTTTTTGCCGGCTATGTGTCGGATATCGGTAGTGAACTGGCCGATGTAATCCAAGTATCTATATTGTCTCGGCGAGCACTTCTCCGGCTTTTGCTGGAACGCAAAAATTAGTGGTTTGTGGTCCGTGTAGATGGTGAAGGCTCGACCCTCCACCAGGTGCCGGAAGTGTCTCACCGCGAGGTAGACCGCTAGCAGTTCGCGGTCGTATGCGCCGTACTTCCGCTCCGCGGGCGATAGTTTTTTTGAGAAAAACGCCAACGGTTGCCACCCATTTCCGACCTTTTGTTGGACAGCTGCGCCGACGGAAAAATCTGAAGCGTCGCTGATGATGGCGAGGGGCGCGTCTCCAAGTGGGTGCGCGAGGAGGGTGGCTTGAGCGAGGCTGCTCTTGCATTCGTCGAATGCGCGCTTTGATTCCGTCGTCCACTTGATGGGCGTTTTCCCTTTGACGTTGTCCCCCAGGAGGTCGTTGAGGGGCGATTGGGCTTCTGCAGCCTTTGGCATGAACCGGCGATAGTAGTTTATCATGCCGAGAAACTGACGCAGTTGCTTAGCGGTCTGTGGTGGCGCAAATTCGCGGATGACGGCGACCTTCTCGGGCAGCGGGCTCGTGCCTTTGCTGTTCACACGATAGCCTAGAAATGTGACCTCGGGCACTCCGAATACGCACTTCGCGGGATTCACGACGATCCCATTGTCCTTCAGTCGCTGGAAAAGGGTTTCCAGATGACGTAGGTGCTCCTCCTCGGACGTGGAGGCAACAAGTATGTCATCAATGTATGCGTAGCAGTAGTCGAGGCCGCGCAAAATTTCGTCCATGAAACGTTGGAACGTCTGCGCTGCATTTCTGAGACCGAACGACATGTACGGAAACTCATACAGCCCGAACGGCGTGGTGATGGCCGTCTTGTGGATATCCTCTTCGGCGACCGGAATCTGATTGTACGCTCGCACAAGGTCTACCATTGAGAAGATACGTTTGCCGCTCAGGGACTGTGCAAAATCCTGTACGTGCGGCACCGGGTACCTGTCGGGAGTAGTTCTGGCGTTCAAAGTTCTGTAGTCGCCGCATGGACGCCATCCGTCGCTTTTCTTCCGTACGAGGTGCAAGGGAGCGGACCAGCAACTTTCCGACGGTCGCGCTGTTCCCAGTTTCAACATCGCATCAAATTCGTTGCGCGCGATGCGCAATTTATCGGTTTCGAGGCGTCGTGGTTTGCTGAAGGCTGGGGGGCCGGGCGTCGTCCTGATGTGATGGACAGTTGTGTGCTTGGCTGGCGTCGGGACGCCCGTGGGACGCGTGATCTCCGGGTATCGGCGTAATAGTGCATGGAACTGCGTGCCGCCGTGTACGGCGCGTATTTGTGTTGGCGGTTTGCTGACCTTCCGGCCGATGGCGAAGGTGTTCGTCGCTCCGTCGACGAGGCGTCGGTTGCGCATATCCACGAGGAGCCCGTAGTGGGCTAAAAAATCGGCACCGATCATGGGTTGAGTCACGTCACGTTAGTTTTAAAAATCGAATGCAAAATAATGAAAAAGCTGTAATACGAAGAGAAAGACATTCGAAATATTATAATCAAAAAATGAAAAATCCTGTTAATATACAAGTAAAATGCACAAGATATTACTTATATTATTTAAAACAGAAATATGATCAAGAAAAGAAAACGAGATTACGACGTAAAATATAAACAAATAATGAGACAAAATATAAATTATTGTCAATTAGAAAACCTTAATACTAGACAAAGAATGGCTGCAATATTATTCAAAATATATTATAAAATTGTAGAAAACAAACAAAATCAAAGATACAAAAAATTAATGAGAAAAATTGAATTGTACAGATACATACACGGAGAAAAATGTATTATAATTTTTATAATACATCATATTATAAGAATTAATATTTTAATAATACTAATATACGTATATTATAATTTTAGAAATTCCGTTTCATTGTACAAATTATACTAGTATTATAGAAATTAATTTATAAAAACAAAGATATCATGTCTATGATTTTATAAAACAAATTATTAAAACTATTAAAATGTATATTACAAACCGCGCGGCCTAGACACGCAAAGCCAAACGCGCCAATGAACCAGGGTCCTGAGGAAGGTGAGGAGTATGCTGTGTGTGTGGTTCTCTGCACTGACGCTCTGAGCACTGAGCTGTGTTCGTGGCAGTTCTGTGTTATGCAGAACGTTCTTGATAGGAGAAGCTGTCTTAAGCTGTTTATAGTGATAGTTTACAACAAAATGGACAATTTTGTAAGGACAAAATTGAAAGAGTGGAATTTAGAAGTTTTAGCAGATAAATTTACATGTAAGTACAATATTATCATGAAAATATATATGTTCATATGCGTACATGTCAAAGAGGTTATATATTACATTGTATAATTTCAGCTGAATTTATTGATGAAGAAGCATTCAAATTATTGAATAAAAATCATATAAAAGAAATTATACCAGAAATTGGTTTAAGATTAAAATTTTTAAGAAACTTTAATTGCGAATTTGGTCAAACCTCACAAGATGTATGTAATAAATTATAATTTACAAACAGTAGTGCAAATTTTTCATTATATTTAAATAAAATTATTTCAAAACGTATCAGCTGCTAGTTCATCCTCTGGAACAGGTATTGTAAATTCACTCTTTAATCCGTTTGACGACATACTTGTGTTGGATGAGATTCCAAACTACTTATATATAAATTCCCTTTTTTGATATATCCTGGCTTAGTTCGGAACTAAGCAATTTATTTTGACGTATAACTAATTATTTGCAAATATTGCAAGGAAAGCGGATGCTGACGACATGTATAACAGAAATAATTATAATACTTATGGCTATGAGCGTGAAGGTGACGCACCCCGCTCAAATTCTCAAAGCTACAGGGGTAGAGGTAGCTTTAATCCGCGGCAGTTTTCTGGACGTCGCGGGCAACCTAGAGGCAGAGGTGGCCAACGTAAACAGAATCCACCAGAAGTAAAACCGCAAAAAGTAGAAACGGCAGCCCCAGCCGTGCCTCAGCCACAACATTTATCGAAAACTAACTCACAAGAGAAAAATGATCCCTTATACCACGAAGCGTGGTTCCCAGACGGAGGAGACGAATTTACACCTGAACCAGATGTTCAGCATATACATTCAAGTTGCGGTGACCTACCAATTATAACAGAAGTAACATATAAAACTGCGGTTTCGACGAAGGTTGGCTTCGCAAGAAGAGTACCTGAATCTGCGTGGGCATATTATTTAGCGGTACACGCTAAGATGAGATTATTAGAGATTCAGTAGGAAAATCAATTTGAAGTCACACCTCAAGAAGAGAGGTATGTTCAACAAGTTAGACAAGGAAATTATACTTTACCTGAAGTATTTACTAAATATTTAAGTGGATTTGGAAATACATCAGTTCCATCAGGTAGAGAATTAAAATTTGAGATTTTACGACCACCAGAAGATGCAGTTACTAGAGCTGATGGTAAAGCTGGTTGGTTTGGTGTAGTTAACAACCACACACATTATCTTTATAAAGCTTAAAGTGTAGGGTAGGAGACCAGGTGATGCGGAAAGAACATCCTCTTTCCGACGCTGCCAAGGGGTATGCTGCTAAGCTAACACCAAAATTTTCTGGTCCATGGACCGTCATAAAAAAAAGGTCGCCGGTGGTATATGATTTGCAAAGAGAGCGTGGACGCATTCTCCATCGCATTCATATAAAAGACCTTAAGCCGGCTGTGTAAAAATGCATACTAATTCCTTTTCTTGGTAGATGACAGGTGTAGAGAAAAGTGGAGTAACTGGCAATCCAGCCAAAACCACCGCCGGCCGGAATCAACCCCAATCGCCTCGGGCTTCGTGGCTCCCCGGGGAAGGCGACCGAAAACTCCGGAGGGTATTGAGCGAAATGTTTGGGCCTTACCCGCCGAACAAGTGGGAGACGCCGGTTTTGACGCCTCCATACCGGAGCCCATCTCCGGACGTGTTACTGATTGGGACGTCACCCATCCCGATAGCCTCCAGCTCCGAAGATGAGGCACCACACGTCCGCCGGCCCTCCAAGAGGCGGGCTCCAAGCCCGGCTCCCGCCAGAAAGCCACCACCAGCTGTGCGGGAACAGCAGTTGCTGCCCGCAACCCCTACAGCAACTCCCCAACAGCCCCTTCCCCAGCGTGTCGGGAAGCCCCCACAAGGTCGTTCCAGCCCCCGACGACACCGCCGAGCTCCGAAAATCCGGCCCGTGGCGGGGCCACTCCTCAAGACCCGGCGACCCGAAGCCTGCACCACAGCTGCCAGGGAGAAGATGCTGTTGCAGCTTTTCGGCAGCATATCTCCAGACTCCCCGGAGAGAACGCCGGATGTGCCGAGGCCCTCGTTCACTCTCCTACAATATATTAACCACCCCGTATCTCCTCTGCCGCCGTCACCACCACCCCTCACCACACCGATCCTCACCCCTTCACCTCCGCCGAACAGCTGCCACCGTCCCAGCCCGCTCCTGCCCTCGCTCGGGCGAATGTAGTGGAGCGAATCCTCTCCCGCTACGAGGGCACTCGGCCTAGCATATCGGACGCCGAGGCCCAGGCACTGATGCCCGAAGGATTCAAGCCGTACAAGAAGTGCCGGGTCCGAATTGCCGCACCCGACGGCAAACAACTCTGGTACACGATCCGAAGAGGCCGGGTTACCAACTAGTGCTTCGTTTCCCCCTCGACACGCTTGCCCACCGTGCATCGCCCAAACGACGGACGCCCAGTGCGCGGTTTGTGGACGAAAATACCCCGTGCATCGCCCAAACGACGGACGCCTAGTGCGCGGTTTGTGGACGAAGAGTGCTTCGCCTCAAGTGTAAACACGTAGTGCGCGAATTAAGAAAAGTGATCTAGCCGAAAGCTAGCGAGTTTTTTTTTGTGCGTTTTTTTTTTATGTGAAAATATAACGAATGATTTATTTTCAAAATAATAATAATAAACTTTTTATCATATTATAAAAATTAAGATTATTTTTATACTAAAGCTAAACTAAACAAACATAAAACAAAAATTAAATTCTTCAACCTAAAATAATGAGAAAATTAAACAGTTATCCTTAAGTAGCTACTGTAATAACACAAAACAAAAATTTAAAGCATCATTGTATTATTAGACACCCATATTTTCTTATATTTTTTTTAAGTAATTTCGAGTTTCGATTAAAATATTTTAGTCTAATATACAAATAAAAAATAATACTTAATAGTGATGATTATACCTAAGGCACACATGAATGAAACTGGAATCAGATTTAATATAAATCTCTCGATAAAATATTGTGTCTAGGAGAAACTTATTTATCTAGGTTGAGTATATCTTTAATCTTTAAGATATCAGTCTTTATAAACTATGTAATATAAGAAAACAAATTCGTAACTCTACTTGTCGAAATAATAAATGCTAATAGGAATGAATTATCATATATCAATCACAAACTGGGGAAGAATTACCATTCTTCTTCTGCCTCTTCTGTGACATTATTTTGGGAAAAATCTTTGGCATGTCCGTACTCCTTCTCTCCACGATAATCCCGGCCGCCGAATTTTCCCGAGTTATAACTGCCACCGCCTCCGGCAGCAGCTTGTTCCAGGAAATCGGGAATTTTTTGATTAGCTTGACGCAAAATTCTCAATAGATTTGATGCCAATTGACTATCTTGACTAGCATTATCAAAGAAACTAGTAGCTTTGCCACTATTTCCAACACGGCCAGTACGACCAATACGATGCACATATTCATCAATACTCTTAGGTAAATCGTAATTGATCACGTGTTTCACGTTCTTAATATCTAAACCACGTGCAGCAACATCAGTAGCCACTAGAACATCTCGGTGGCCTGATTTAAAGTCACGTAAAGCTTCTTCACGTTCTCGTTGTAAACGATCGCCGTGAATGCTAGTTGTTCGGAAATTATTCTCGCTTAAATACGTTGCGAGAAAATCAGAGTTACGTTTTGTTTCAACGAATACCAATGTTCGTTCACAACCTTCTTCACCAAGTAAAGTTACTAATTTTTGCCTTTTAGAAAATTTATCGACTTCATGAAAAACTTGTTGTACGTCCGAACAAGCTCCACCAACAATACCAACTGTGATAAACAAATAATCGTTTAAAAAGTTAGCGGCTAATCTTTGGATTTCTTCCGGGAACGTTGCGGAAAACATAAGAGTTTGTCGTTCGCCAGTTGGAACCATTGTTTCATGATTCATCATTTTTTCTATGTCTGGTAAAAATCCCATATCTAACATCCTGTCAGCTTCATCTAAAACGACGAATTGAACCGAAGAAAATTTAATTCGATCACGCTGAACAAAATCATTCATGCGTCCTGGTGTTGCGACTAATATATGACAGCCATCCAAAATCTGTTTAATTGAGTAGCCTACAGAAGTACCTCCATAAGTAACGACAGTTTTTACAAGCGTATCGTAAGCATTTATCGTAAGTATTTAAATTTATGTTATAACGACAATTATAATTTTTGCATAACATGTAGTAGAAATATCTTTTGTGGAAAAATTCCAAAATTATGTTTGTCAAATGGTTTAGACTTTCCTGTTATACCTAATTGTCTGCAAAATTTAACTCCTTTAAAAGAAAGATTATGTGCAGCTAGAATAGCATTCATGCAAATTAGAAGTTTAGGGTGTGAAAGACAATGTGGTTTAAAAGGAAATGTAGTTAATGTACCTTCAACAATTGATTCAACAATTTCAGTTTTACCAAATTAACTAAATTAACGAAGGTTTAACGATACAAGCCAAATTAAAAAGAAAGCTATCGTTTGACAGACATTATATGTTGGAAACAATTAGGCCTCACGCAGTATATGAAGGTTGCAGATAATTAATCAATTCGCCTTTATATGTTGCGGAAGGTATTATTATAAATGAGGCTTGGTTGCATAATAGACCTGTTAATCAAAAATTTGTAGTTCATCCGGAAGATGAAAATAATTTAATTCAGGATTTAAATTTAAAAGATGCACTTTAAGAAAGAGACCTTGAAGAACCAATCAATCCAGGTGGCACCGAAACCTTAGTCGACAACGACAACGAAGTCGAAAATATTGTTTTGGCGCCTGGAGAGGGTCAAATTCCAGTAGGTATATTATTTGATAAATAAGCTGAAGAACTTCTGTTCCCCAGTATTTATTGCGGTGTACCTCGTAATATTACAGTAAATTTAACTTATAATAATATTGCAAAATCCGAGGCAAGACGGTATGACCGTAGAGCAGTTCGTGTTGATAAATTGTTATATTCTTATAAAAAGCAAGAAATTAGTAAAATTGTTGGTGCTATTGGCATATGTTTAAAGAAAAAACGAGGAGGTCCTGCATAACTGCTGCTCAAGCTTTAGATACTAATTATATTTCAAATTTAGTACAATTTGCCGATGGCTATAAAATGTTAAAGGGTATAAGAAGTTCTCCAGCATATTGGGAAAACGAAAAAAAAGTAATGGCTATGACTCGACTTTCAGATTTTAACGAAAAAGCAAGATTAATTCGTAAAGATCCGATTACATGTGCTCGATATTTTGACTACAGAATAAGATGCTTATTTGAATTATGGAATTTTAAAAATGGTCCTTTTGATAAATATACAGTAAAAGATTACTATTATAGAATAGGATTTCAGCATCGCGGTTCACCACATGTACACGGATTAATTGCATGGCGCAGAGCAAGCTTTTTGCAAGTTGAAAGAAATACTGTGCAGCGAACCTGTATTGCGGATCTACGATCCCAACGCAATCACCGAGTTGCACACCGATGCCAGCAAGCTCGGCCTTGGGGCAGTATTATTGCAAAAGTTACCAGACGAAAAATATTTTTATCCTGTATTTTACATGAGTCGTAAGACCAGTGACGCCGAACAGAAGTGGAGTTCGTACGAATTTGAGGTGTCAGCGATCATCGAAGCTGTACAAAAGTTCAGAGTCCATTTGTTAGGACTACAATTTAAAATAATAACTGACTGCCAAGCGTTTTACAAAACTTTAAATAAGTAGAAGCTACCTCCGAAAGTGACCAGATAGGCTCTCATCCTTGACGAGTTCGACTACCAAATCGAGCATCGCGAGAGCAATCGTATGAAGCATGCTGATGCTTTAAGCAGGAGTCCGGTGATGGTAATCGAAGACACGATACCAGCCACGATCAAGCGCGAACAAGACCGCGAAGATAGGTTGGTGCTCATCAAGCAGATACTGCAATCGGAACCCTACGAAGACTACGTCGTGGAAAATGGTATTCTGATAAAGAAAGTAGGCGACAGGAATGTAATGGTCTTACCAACAAACATGGAGCAGAACGTAATGAAGACTGCTCATGAGAATGGGCATTTCGGCACGAAACAGATTATGGAAGCACTTCAGGCAAATTACCACATTCCGCGGCTGAAAATGAAGTTGGATCACCTGATCTAGTGCTGTATTCCCTGCGTTCTGGCTGAAAAGAAGAAAGGCAGGAAAGAAGGTGGCCTCAAGCCCATACCCAAGGGAGAGCGACTTTTGGACACCTACCACGTAGACCACTTGGGGCCAATGACGGTTACTTCTAAGCAGTACCAGTATTTGTTTGTTGTCTTTTGTGGTTTCTCGAAGTTCACGTGGATATTTCCGACAAAAACTACCAACGCGAAAGAGGCCGTAAACAAGCTGAATGAAATGCAGCAAACATTCGGCAACCCTCGACAAAGAGTCACATATATGTGTGTGTGTACATATGTGTGTTTATGTTTATGTACATTATGTACATTTTGTGTGTTTGTGTGCATTTATATATTGTGTTACATTTATATATATTTTATTATTACATTGTTGTATTATTTACGTTTGTGTACATTGTGTACATGTACATGTGCATTTGTGTGCGTATGTTTGTGTGCATTTATGTATGTATTTGTGTATTTATACATTTATACAGTATGTACATTTGTGTACATTTATATACATTTATTTATTTTTATGTAGTCCGTATTTGTCTGTCGGTGGCCAACAATGTATTGTATTGTGATTGTAGTTTGATTACATTGTTGTTACAATGTGATTGAAGTATGATTACATTGCTTATAACCGTTGTATCGTTTGTGTTTTACGCAGTATGTATTCGTCTGATGATGACCCAAGTTGGTCGAAACTGCAGTAACGAAATTAAAGTTTTTGTAGTGATATAACAAAATTATTTTTATTTATTTATCTTATCCAAAATGTATCACAAAGTTACGGCTAATCAAGTTAAATATTTATTGAATTGTATTTTTTCTTGGTTGTAAATGTAGCTTATAGCTAAATAAAGAGTTATTATTATTATATTTTAGTTATAATAAAAAAAATTTTGTTCTACTTTTAGACTTATTTAAGTGAAGTTTTTAAAATAATAAGATTAATTTTATTGTGTCTAGAGTAACTGTTCTTACACATCAGTGTTGAGAAAATTTTATTCCGAATAACAAATAAACCGTTTTTATTATTCAAAATGGAACGAATAGAATAATAAATTAGCATATAATAAAATAACGAATAAATTAAAACAATTCGAATATTAAATAATTAATTTAAACAAATAATGAATGACTTTTTATTCGAATAATGCACAACATTGTTGCACACTATATTGCTTTAATAAATAAATGTATTTATTACGAGGGGTGTTCAATTAAGACCGCCACTACTGTTGCGGTAAGCGAGTGAGTATCACTAGTGCTATCTCGCGGCACGCACGAGGAAAAAAGAATTTAGTGTAAATAGGCCAGGTGTGACAACGATAGCACGAGCAGTACCACGTAAACAGCACAACAAAGTTCACGTGTAATAATTCGCTTCTCATATTTAACAATGTCCGCGTTACGTGAGCAACGGTATGCGATAAAATATTATGTTTTACGTGGGTTAACAGCTGGAGAGTTACATACAGCATTTAAGGATGGTACGATGAGTAAAAAAACGTGTTTTCGGTGGTATATATCATTCCAAAGCGCCCAAGAATCATGTGAATTGGTGCTCCTTTCACCGCACTGACGTGCGTTTAACAGTTACACAGTTCGCTGTTATGCTTGATATTTTGATAGGTAGCGTACATACATTTTTACACGATCATTTGAACATGTCTCACGTATGTACGCGCTGGATTCCACATCTCTTCACGCCGTTTCAAAAACAGAATCGCGTCGACGCGTATCCAGTCTGGTTGCAGTGCATTCGTGACAAAAGCGATGCATGGTGGAACATTATCACTGCCGAAGAAAGTTGGATTTATTACCATGACCCCAGGATGAAACAGCAGAGTACACAGTGGGTTATTCCCGCACTAGAGGAAAGTTGTCAATAATCTAATGGCAAGAATAATTTCCGATGTACAAGTTGATCCCCACATTAGTGGGGCGTATAATATAGGAGCGGTTTAAAGCTATCTATCACGTCTAGAGAATATTTCCTCGGTAATTTTATTTCTATATACAGTATAGTCCATCTGCTGCTACTTTGCAGGTGTAGCTCTTAACTTTTCCACCCTGCAAAAGGCAACCAGGAACCAACCCCAATACAAGATTTTCTAGGGGCTACACTATGGTGTGCGCTGCTTAATCGTGTTTTAGTTGTGAATCTGGCGCAACCACGGCAGATCGAATCTACTGAGTTAGTACAAGAAACTCCAAATCAAATATACCCATATCTTGGAGAGATCACTAATAACTTTTACAATATCTAATGTAACAGTCGTACTTTTCCCCAGCTTCAAAATGTAAGTATCCAAATAGACTTCTTGGTAAATTGCAAGTGTACCAAAATTCCAAGAAGACGTCGAGACTGTTATATATGTACATAAAACGCAGTATGTCAAAAGCGGGATGTTAAAACGAACGCACCAAGAAAAGACGCTACTACGATATACAAGATGGCTGAACGTTTCCAATGCGTACACGTATAAATTGTTTCAGATATAGGGGAAGGATGGGTAAAGTGGCCAGGTCGGGTAAAGTGGTCATTTGGATTTTCTCTGCTGGAGAGTGCTGCAGCTTGACGGGAATGCGTCAAAATGTCGAACTACTTGCCGTCAGTAGTGACAGTTACGTTGAAAGTCATTGCATCCCTTTGTTCGAAATAGTGTGTATTTTTGTGTTTTTCACATGTTTGATGTAAGGTAAGTGGCCAATATTGTTGCTGTTAGTTAAATACTAAGTAGAGTTTTAATTAGCTGCTGTAGTACTGTTGAAACGGCATATTTTAGCCTTGTAAATCGTTTGCTTTGGATCTGCGTAGGTTATCTAGCTTTGACGGCAAATAAAAATTTTCGTAATGGCGTCTGATCGGGTAAGATGGCCACTCAATGAGTCGGGTAAAGTGGCCAGGTGGCCACTTTACCCAACATTAATTTATGAGCTGTACAAAATTGTTTATTAGTCATTGTGTAATAATTAATAAATATTTATTATAATAATATAATAAAAGCAAACTCATTATATCAGCCATTGGTCCTTTTTTCAGGACGATATCAAGATGCCGTCAAATTACGTAAGGAAGTCGACCCAACAGTCTTGGGATCCGAAGGCAATGAAACTGGCTATAGAAGCAGTTAGAACAAATGGTATGAAGTTTGCTACAGCAGCCAAACAATTTAATGTCCCACGCAATACATTGAAAAGAAGGGTTCTACAAAAAAACCGCGATGCGATCGAAGAAACCAAGATTCTTGGAAGCTACAGATGTGTTTTTAGTCAGGAACAAGAGAAAGAACTCCTTAATCACATCTTTGATATGGAACAACGATTTTATGGCATATCATTAAATGATCTACGCCACTTGGCATTCCAGCTTGCTGAAAAAAATAACCTACCGCATCGATTCAACAAAGAGAAGAAGATGGCAGGAAAGGATTGGGTGGCATGCTTTCGAAAACGCCATCCTAATATTACCCTAAGAAAACCAGAATCCACGTCAATGGCTAGGGCGCAGGGATTTAATAGAGTTAATGTGGACAAATTTTTTAACCTCCTTAAAATGGTGCAAGACAAACACTTTCATTCTGCTCATCGAATTTATAATGTTGATGAAACTGGTCTTTTAACAGTGCAAACTAGAAACACCAAAGTTTTCTCGCTTAAGGGAAGGCGCCAAGTTGGTGCTATTACGTCAGCGGAAAGAGGCTTGCTTTCGACGTTTGCAGTGTGCATGTCCGCAGGAGGGACCTTTATTCCTCCTCTTGTAATATTTCCAAGAAAAAGAATGAAAGTAGAACTTCAAGATGGAGCTCCCCCAGGAACTGAGTTTGCCTGCTATCCAAGTGGTTGGATGCAGACGGACATTTTCATGCAATGGTTTGAGCATTTTTTGAAATACACGAAGCCTTCAGCCGAAGACCCAGTGCTTCTAATTCTGGATGGGCATGCCACCCATACCAAAAACATAGACTTTATAGAAAAGGCCAGACAAAATTCTACAACTGTTGTATGTTTACCTCCGCATTGTAGCCACAAGCTGCAACCGCTCGATGTTTCATTTATGGCACCGTTCAAAACGTTTTACGTTCAAGCTTGTGAAAAATTCCTGCGCAACAACCCTGGCAGAGTAATAACACAATTCCAAATCAGCAGACTTCTCGGAGAAGCATTTTTGCATGCAGCTACGCCAACTACAGCCATAAATGGATTTCGCAAGTGCGGGATTTTTCCTTTGGACCCGAATGTGTTTTCTGAAGTAGATTTTGTTGCTGCAGAAGTGTCTGACATTCCCATGATCCCTGAAAACAATAATTATCTCCCTGGCTCTAAAGACGAAGTGACAAATGGTGAAAATCCAGTGGATGGTCGTGGAGATGGAGCTAGAGCTGAAGATGATTCAGTAGATGAACGCGGAAATGAATTAACAATAGAAGAACATAAAGTGGATGAACGCGGAGATGGAGTTACGGTTGAAGAACCTGCAATGGATAGACACGAAGGTGAAATGACGGGCAACGAAAATAATATAGTGATCGGCACACCAAAATCACAACCCAACACGTTTGCAGTGTTAAGCCCACAAGACATTGTTCCTTTGCCTAAACAAGCAGGCCTAAAACAAAGAAAATCAAACCGAAAAAAAGGCCAGACAGCGATAATAACATCTAGTCCATACAAAGATGAATTATTAAATGAGAAGATGAAGAAAGACGAGGAGGATAATAAAAAGAAAAGGAAGAAGGAAGAAAAGGAGATGAAGGCCACAACCTCCAAAAGTGGTCCAGTAAATAAAAAACCAAAACATCAAACAAAAAAGGATGCTGCTACAAAACAGCTTTTTGAAAATGATGATGAGGAATGTTTTTATTGCAATGAGGCTTTCTCAAAATCTAAGGATAACGAGGGTTGGATTAGGTGTTGCATGTGTAAGCAGTGGGCTCACGAGGAATGTGCTGGTTGCGAAGAAGAAGATGACGAGTTTGAGTGCGAATTTTGCAAATAGTTTGTTTGAATTTTGCTTAGTTTCATTAGTTTTAAAATATTTTTCTATGCATTTCAATTGTATTTAATTACTTTTTTTTAAATGAATAATAATATTTAGCCAAGTTTTATTACTTTTTTAAAGGTGTTCTTGTATTTTCCTTGGATTTCAATATTTCGTTCAATATCATAATTATTTAGGTACCTGAATTATGCTATGGCCACTTTACCCCACCTATGGGGGTAAAGTGGCCATTTTTCCTATTTTCGTTTAAACTCGCTCCTACCTTACAAAAAATTTATTTAATTGAAATTATAAATATTCAATGTTTCTAGACTATTTACAGTTGCTGTAGGTATAATTTTTATTATTTTACTAAATAAAATGGTCTTGTAAAAAATAAATTTCTCTTAGGCTGGCCACTTTGCCCATCCTTCCCCTAAGTATTATATTATTACCATATTATTATTATTATTATAAAAACGTGTTATTTTGTTATTTTGCTGTATTTATAATAATTATGAAATTTTGTAATAAATTATTGTAAATCTGTAATTGGCTTAGGCCGTTGATTTACTGAATAATAAATAAATAAATAAAAATAAACAACATTTCATATTATAAGTATTCTAATAAAGACAATTAAAATACATAGTTGTTGTGCATCAGTTATTCCCATACACAACAGAGACACACATATTAATAACGTGCCAATTTAACAGAAAAATTCACCTGCAATTGTATTGTTTGTAAAATTTTGTCAAAATCACTGGTGATATTTCATGATGAATTGAAATGATATGTGTATGACGCTTCACTTGTAAGTTTCTTTTAGGTTTTCTGTGTGTTATGCTTCATAGTCCATAAATATTAACTCATTTTACGTAATTGCTTGAATTTATCATAATTGATTATTTTTACAATACTGTAACTATATAGTGAGCACAAGATTAACGCAACTAGTAAACCATTTTCTATTATAAAATTTATTTCAATAATAACTCAAACGAAAATTGATAAAATATTTGTCTAAGAAATTTACAGAGAAAAAACTTCAGAAAAAAACATATGACATGGAGAACTAAATTTATGCAGATGAGCTAAATTTATTGTCACCAACAAATAGTAATAATAAGACACAGATACCAGTACCGAATATCTCAAAAGAATCAAACATTATTTTCCAACCTTCGTTAAACAGACCAGAATTGTCAAAAACGAAATTTACGCCGACACAAAAAAAAGAACAAGTGATATACATGCGATTGCTACGGCCATAGCAGCACCAGTCAGAATAGAAAAATCATCGGACTGGAATTTAAAAGACGCAATTAAATATTATTGCAAATTTATTGGAATGAAGCTTAATGATTTGCCTACATAAATAGGCAAAGTCGAAGGCTTTTGTCAACGTCATTTTAGTGCAACAAAATCATTCTTTGTCCTAGTTGGACGACCAAATATACTGATGATTTGACTCGAAGTAATGTCACTGTTCCCTCTATGCGAACTGAAGTTCAGACGTTTAGCAGATAGAGCAAACCTAAAAGCTTTGATATTACTAGGAGAAATTAAAACAGTGTACGTCTAACCGATAGAAGAATCAAAGTTTTATCACATCAAATAGCAGTCAAGATCAAAAATCGTTGACTATATTCCAATAAGATCACAAATTACATTTACCTATATTATCAGTTAAAAAAAACTATTTTAATTTTTTAATTAAATATTCTCGTTCAAAAAACTTAAATAAATTAATTACATACAAAAGAGTATTTGCATTTGATGACAAAATAAAATTCAAAAAATGATAGAAATAGCTTTAAAATTTTTGAATATATATGTTCATTTTTAGAAACAGAAATTTTCTGCTAAATTGTGATTATATATCCAAATCTAAATATAAATGAGGTAAAATGTTTGCATTTTCTAAAATAAAATGTGTTAATTGTATCATAATAATTCGAAATCATATGCATCTAATTCAATATACAAAAAATAATAATTAATACGTCAGTTCTTTCGATACAACACAATAATGATCTTTTTAAAATCTTATACAAATTTTAGACTATTAGAATATCAGAAAAAGAAAGACCATTTATATATCATCTGTCTATGGAATACATTTTTTCTGAAACAATGGAAATATTGGTAAATGAGGAGTGATAAAATGGTTGTAAATAAATAAATAAAAAAAGTTATACAAATAGTTCTCGACTTATGACTTCGTCGTCAGTCTGCTTCTAACGTAGCTCGTAAATCTCATTTTTCTTTTTTTTTTTTTTGTTTTCATTAAATAAACTTACATACATAATTTAATATAAATGAATACAGAAAGAAACGCGCAAATTAAAAATTGATGAGAAAGAATTGGTAAAAGTCGATGATTGAAATGTTGTTTATCATAATTCGAATACGGCAAAAGTTGAACAATCCCTTGTACAAATTACTACATGACTGGACACTGGACGATTCCTGAAGATAATTATGGTGGAATCTGTAGGAAAAGATATTTTTATTAGAAAAATATTAAGCTCTCGATGTTAAAAATAAATACTTAGTTATTGAAATTGAAAATGAAACTAAAGATCACATTAAGGTAGGTGTATTTTTTGATCTTAATCATTAATATACTTGGAAAGATCAAAATTAATTTTTTTTAAATTTTAAATAATTTTTAAAAGATAATTTTTATTTTTCAAGTATAAGTTAAATTCATGCCGATATTTGTATATTTGTAAATTCTTAGTATTGACGCAGAAAACATTGCTTTGATACCAACATAATGACGGAACTTACGATAATAGAACTACAAATTTATTTTTATTTCATTGAATATGCTTTATAAAAAAATTTTAATAATAATTATTTATTCAACTTGCATAACATTTTAAAGAATATTATGAGCTCATATAAACGTACTCAGTGTTAATGTCATAAATTTAGTTACTTTTCTTGGGTTACGTGGGTTATAAATATTTAAAAAAAAAAAATTGCAAGAAGTTTCAGTAAAATTAGGCTTGGGACACAATTATTATTTTCAACAGGGTAATGAGCCAAAGCATACAGCCCATCTAGTAAAGCAGTAAATTTTACATAATGCATCATATTATTGAATTACGCCTTCAAAAAGTCCCGATATTAATTTCAATTGAAAATTTATGAGCAAAAATCGAAAGATAATTGCGAAAATACGAAATAAGGAATAAGGTTACATTGAAAATCGCAATGTTTGGCAAATTATTGATAGTATTATTTGCTGCAAAAGTAATCGAAAAAGGCTTACGTATATAATTTAAGCAAAAGAAAAATATTAAATAATTTTTTAAATTAGTCTAATATTTAATTGCTGAAATCACCATTAATGAACTAATTTAATCATTAGTTAATTTACATACATACATACACAATCACGCCATGTACAAAAAGGGTGTGGAACAAACCATTCCCATTATCCCGAAATCAGTTTTCTCCAAACATCCCTATCCAAACAAGAAACTTTAGCTTCACCCACTTTCATAATTCCTTTCATATATGCTCTGCTATTCCTCCTACTTGGAAACTTTTGCTCACGCAAGCCACTCTCTCAATCATACCACTCCAACTACTCATTGAACGTCCACTGGCAAACGTATACCTTCAAAATCATTCATATAAATTTTTTTAATCAAACCTTCATTAGACATTTGCTCAAGATATCCGAACCAGCTTAACTGACTAACACGGCAACTTTTGCAAGAACATTTTGTTTTGTTTTTTTTTTCAATTTCACACTCATCATACACTAATTTATTTCGTACCCCCGATTCCTCCTAGTTGCACCACATACTCCACGTAAAAATCTCATTTACACAGCAGTTTTTTATGCTTTTGCAGCCAAATTCAAGGTTTCCTATCGTACATCAATGTAGATACCAAAACAGCATTACATATACTCAAACGGACTTTTTTTTAACTGAGAAATATTAGCTAATGATTTAATTAGTTTATTAATGGCAATTTCAGCAATTAAATATTAAACTTATCTACATTAAGACACCTTTCTATAATAAATAAATTTTTTAAATTGATAAACTACTTAAGAATACGAATACTTCTGTATATATGGCATGTACTTTATGTTTTTTAATTAACACGTTTTTATTAACTCTGGATTCCCATGCGAATATTAATAAACTTATCCCCAGATTTACACAGCACTTGTTTTGCACGATTTCGCTTTTACACGATTTATAAATTATAACAAATTTCAAAAAACTGGTGAAAATTATATATTCGCATCAAGAAAGCTCAAGTAATGAAAGTGACATCAGGAAGAAAAGACTGATAGTTCATAGAAGTAATGACAGTAATTAAACTTATAATTAACTTTTTAAAGATCTTTTTATTTTCTAATTTTTTGTTCCTAATGTAAAATGAATTAAATATGTACTTATATTACCTAGATATATTGATTATTTTATGAAGGAAGTATAATTTTAACTTTTCAAGATGTCTTACTTTTGTTTTACGTAAATAAATTACTGAATAAAACACACAATTGGGTTTTATTTTCGTTTTACACGGTTTTACTTAGCAAAATTCAAGATGTCAATTTATACGGTTTTGTGCGGAACCTATCTTCAGTGTAAATCGAGGGTTAATTGTATATGTAAAAAAGTAAGTACGTATTTGATTTACTGCATATCTTGTATAAAATATGTTGCTGTACGGAGAATTTAAAAAAAAAATTGTAAAAATAGAATTTTTTTTTAAACCTTAAAGCATCCTTAAAACTCACAATTATTATTCCAATTACAATTAAGCAGTTCTAAACATGCGATCATCTGTCTATGTATACATGTCAGCTATACACATTTTTCTTTGTTTTGAACTTTTTTTCTATAGTTTTACAAATAAATTACCATATAGTTTCGAACAAGTAACGTTTAATCTTATTTCATGTATTTTCAAATTTTTACTGGTCATTTAATTTTTTATAGAAAATGAAGAATTATTTTAATTAATTAAAAAAAAAAAAAAGATTAACATGAACTGAAAGCAGATATTATTAACAACTTAATTTTTATTAAAAATTGAAAATTAAATACATTAAGCGTTTATAATATCAGGCGTACATTAAAAATTGCTAATTTTACTTATTCTTTCATAGTGAATTTGGTTTCGGAATTGACACTGCTGCAATTGTCACAAATATGTAAACTCAGTTATTATTACAAGCACTTGCGTACATAAAAGAGAACAAATAAAAGCATACAAATCGCTGACAGATTACAAACGTTATTTTAAAGTTTAAATTCTTTATAAATAAGTAGATAAATTAATAAAATATACATTTGCCTAATCACTCCCGAAAACTAATCACTCCACTGGCAAAAGTAAATTTTTGTAAATTAATTTATTGTAAATTAAGTGTGTTCTAGTCAAACATACATTTTATTTTTTGAAAGACTATATCAATATAACAATTATCAATGAATAATAAATTTAAAATAATTCAAAAAAGAGTACTATTGAAAACTATATACGACATTTAAATATTTTCATCAAGCCACACCATGTTGAATAATATTGTGACATCATTCTAAATTGTCTAATTCAAGAATAGTTTCATAAAAGAAGTAGCGTTTTATTAGGTAGAAAAACTTACTTGACTTTCCAGTTTTCTGACAACTCATGTAGCGCTTCTGATATAATTTAATTTACAAGCTTCATCTTCAGAATGACGATTGAATGCACCATTTTCCAAATAACGACATGATAACGAAATCTTTTGTTTTGTTTTGAATGAAGTTAACATCGTTGAATCAAACTGTAAAATATGATAGAATTATAGTAAATTTGTGCACAACATTACACAACTACAAAATATAAAAATAATATAAGTTTTCCATATGCGTAAAGTTCCATTTACATAAATTTGTATTATTTACTACGAAATCGGTTTTATGTTTTAGTCGGAACGATATTGGTTCGAGAGTAGATTTAAAAACAATAAAAATTTGTTAAAAAAAAAAATAAATAAATAAATAAACTTAAAGTAAAACTAATGAAGAAACCTAATATAACTAAAATCATGCATTTGCATTATTTTTTCATAAATTAGTAAGAAGTTTGATTATACAGGGTGTTTCATTGGTAAACGGAAATACTTAAACGGTGAATAGAGGTCACCGAGGCGGTTCTAGAAATACCCCATTTATTGGACCTGACGGTCTTTGTAATCGAGATACAGGGTGTTTTATCGATTTTGCTTATTTCTTCCTGAGGTCATAACTCTCGAACCACCCCGTATATTTTTTTGATATTTGGTACACATGTTTCTCATTCAGTGCCCAAATGAGCCACTTACTATTTACAAGAAAAATCCAGGTCCGGATTAACAAAAAAATAGATAGCAATTGTGACCTTGAAACAACACCCTGTAGATTGAAATTTTCCAAATTCGTTTGCATATTTGGAAAGAGCACAAAAAACTAAATTAAAATGTGCACTTTAAATTTTTCCGCAGAAAATTTAACTATTCACATTTTGAACTTAAAGTAAAATTTTTAAGAACTTAGAGCCAAAAAAATAGTTATTATTAACTTTTAATAATAAATTATAAAACTTTTAAATCCATACTCATTTTAAAATTATTGAATAACTATACATTGGTTTCTATTTTTATTTTTTTTTTTATTTTTTTTTTATTTTTTTTTATTATTTTTTTATTTTTTTTTTTTTATTTTTTTTTTTATTTTTTTTTTCTATTTTTTATTTTTTTATTTTTTTTTTTTTAACTATAAAATAATTTTAAAGTGAGTATGGATTCAAAAGTTTTATAATTTATTATTAAAAGTTAATAATAACTATTTTTTTGGCTCTAAGTTCTTAAAAATTTTACTTTAAGTTCAAAATGTGAATAGTTAAATTTTCTGCGGAAAAATTTAAAGTGCACATTTTAATTTAGTTTTTTGTGCTCTTTCCAAATATGCAAACGGATTTGGAAAATTACAATCTACAGGGTGTTGTTTCAAGGTCACAATTGCTATCTATTTTTTTGTTAATCCGGACCTGGATTTTTCTTGTGAATAGTAAGTGGCTAATTTGGGCACTGAATGAGAAACATGTGTACCAAATATCAAAAAAATATACGGGGTGGTTCGAGAGTTATGACCTCAGGAAGAAATAAGCAAAATCGATAAAACACCCTGTATCTCGATTACAAAGACCGTCAGGTCCAATAAATGGGGTATTTCTAGAACCGCCTCGGTGACCTCTATTCACCGTTTAAGTATTTCCGTTTACCAATGAAACACCCTGTATAAGTAAGATAGTCTGAATGAGCCTTAATGAATTTCCTTAACGTTAGAAATTGCTGATCTCAATAGCTACATATATTTAGAAACGTAGTGCAAATACAAAAAGCTGCGTTTTAAATTGTATTTATTCATTTAATACAAAACAGATTTACTAAAACAATTATTCCAGAAATTAGATAATACATGTACAATTAATGAGTCAATAATAATTCATATATGCTTATAGAATTAACAGAAAATAAAAATTAATTAAATATTCAAGCCTAATTACCTAGAATCGTATAGGCATAATTTTATTCTGTTTTAAACAATATTTATTCGTATTAAATTAGTTAAATTAAAATTGTTCAATCAAAAATCAAAATTATAATTTAGATGCTGAAAGCCAAATTTACGGAGCAAAAACTATACGTGTGATTGTTACTAGAAATTTTATTTTATTTAATTTAAAAACAAAAAGTAAAAAAATACATCATCATCTAAGCTAATCACAAAATGGCCGTCCAATTCAGTAATATAACTAAAAATAAGCCTTTATACATTTTAATAGAAAGATATTATTTATCAAGTTTTCTAATCACAAATAATCTCATATGCATAAATTTTCCTTGTTTCTATTTTCAATCTCAAAGTGAAACCGGACATTTCTCATAAATTAACAGTCTAAACTTTCTTTTGATTCATAAAATACATATCCTATTTTTTTTTTATATGTATATATGTAATATAATTACATATTTATATTTAAGGTGCATTCAAAAATTGAAAATTTTATGTTAAGCACTTACAAATATACCTGTCCGTAACAAATTCCGTATGAATAAAAGCAAATTATTGACTTATCCATGGGCCACAGATAGACATATTTATATATATAATTGTAAGTAATTAAAAGTAAAAAATTTAATCTCTGAATGCAGCTTAAATTGACAAAATGTTACAATTTTTTTTTAATTTTTTAGTTCATTGAACAACACATTTTCTGTTTATTTATACATATTTCTAATCAATAAACATTTGTGATTGTTTTTTCGGTTATTTTGTTATCAGAAAACTCTAGTTCCGATATGAGGACATGTGGCAAATTGCACCACTATATATAAAATACATCATTAAAATAAAAACTGTTTTAGGATAAAATTCTATTTAATTATTTTATATAAACGACATTTCGATGAAACTGAACGCTCGTCTACATCAGAGCAAAGTTTGTCAATGACATTTTAATGTCACTGATAAATTTTAACCAGGTGAAGACGAGCGTTTATTTTCGTCAAAACGTCGTTTTTATAAAATAATTAAACAGAATTTTATCCTAATAATTTAGATAAAGTAAAGTAGATTGATAAGGGAAACAATAGACATATATAAAGAAAAAGATAACATCAATCACTGGTGAAGACACTGAGCTAAATAAAATTTAGCTTCTAGTACTTGTTTGTTACCTAGACTTGTTTCTATATGTTCTGTTATTTACAGTAATGTCATTTGTATCATTTATCCTGATGAAGACAGACGTTGAGTTCATCAAAACGTCAATTTTAAATAAATATTAATACAGAACTTTAATCTACAGCAGTTTCATTTTAATATAATAAATTCTGAAAATTTTTCACTATATTATAACAAGTACAATTCAGTAATAATCTTTACTTTGTAGGATAAAAACTATTAACGCATCTATTGGAATAAATAAATAAATTACGAGGCTTTCTAGACGTCATTGCTTTGCGATAAAATTGGAGCACTTTGACTTGGCTAAGATTTCAAAATTACACTATAATTTTAAAACTTAAATTAATTTTTTACAAGTGGTAGTTTAATAATAAACTTTCTAAATTTATAATCAAAATACGAATTGCATATAATTGCAAAAAGTACTTAATTTACCAAAAAAAAGTACTTTTTAATGATATCAACAAATATTTAAATAATTATAGGTGATAATTTGCAAAATTGTATTTGCTACCCATATTATAATAAGCATATACTATATAAATTGATACAATAATATGAGTAATAATAATTATTGATCAAATAGAGGTGTAATAATTAGAAGCATATAATGTATATAACAATAATATAATTTATTATTCGAAACTTATATAATTTGTATGTATATTTTTATTATAAGACAATAATATGTGTTAACGTAACAAATTCTTTTATACAGGTATTTATTTATTTATAATCAGAAATATGTAATGAAAATTATCCCAGATTACTAAAATATTTTCCTATCTATATTCATTTAAACTATTTAAAGATTATTAAAAACAAAAATTATTAACAAAAAATACACCGGTTTTCGTTCTAGTAAAAATATCGTTTTTTTTTTTTGTTTTTCGGTTCAGTTTCGGTTTGAAGCCCTGATATACACTATTAAAATGAATTGGTAATTTTACATAAAAACCTGGGGCAACTGATTTACAACAGTTTAATATGTAAATTTACAGACGTCATAAGAAAATTACTTACTTTTTCGGTAAAAAGAAACATATACTATGGTAAAATTAATTATTTTACTTAAATTTACAAAATTATATTATTTTTAAAGAATATTTATATAAGCCATCGTCTTGCTGAAATAATATGTAATTTTTTTTATAATAGTTTATATTTAAAATGGCAACTTTTTTACAGTGTATTATAAGTATAGATTCATATATTTTTTATATAATCCAGTTTTGTTAACTGTTATTAAAACAGAAATGTAATTCAATGACTGATCAATACATCAATTCTTCAATATATTTAAAATAATAAAAGCTTTAGAACAAAATTCTGTATAATTTTTAATTAAAATTCAACGTTTCGATATACTTCTCCTATATCGAAAATATACAAGACATAAATATTAAACAAACAAAACATAGAAACAAGTTACCAGGTAACAAATGCAAGTAATTACATTGTAAAAATTTGATAAATTGTGAATTAAAGGAAGCCAAATTTCATTTAAATTCGTGCCATTATTTTGAATATGAGTTCCAAATGATTCTTTACAATGTTCACTAATATATTAATTGAAATAATTTACCTAATATTTGAATAATGGTTCCAATTAAATCTCCGATCATAGAATTCGTACTGATATTGAGCTCTTAGCAGCATATTATACTCGTTCCAAATTCATATTTCTATCTCCATCATCATCACTTGCATCTTTCGTACGTCAAATAAACTCAGTTTTAAATTTAATTCTCTCGTTTGATATGCGTTAACTCCATGTTCCGATTCTGAAAACACAAAATAGATTTCAGTAACATCGTAAAATCAATTTCAATATATCAATCAATACATGCATGACAAAGATCCGGTAATAGAAACATTATAATTTTTTATACAGTACAACTTGAACAAAGACCCGTTGTCAAAACGCAAAGAAAAACATTATGAAAAAAATGGGGCTCTTGAGACTACCACTGCCACACCACTAACATCGAATTGTAAGAAAAGTGATAGTGTCGACATTAAATGAAACTATAGGACAGTACGAAATATGATTAATGCAGCAAGCATACTTTATTTCGTATTAAAATTGATCGAGCACACGATACCCTACGCAATTATTTCTTTCGAAAGACACTGTATTATGCCAGTATAATCTCACGTATGTGTAGATAGGATTCTTTACAAAATGTAGCTCTGTGCAAGTTTTACTGTATATAATTTTGTTTTTAAAAATTGCCAATTATTCTATGTGATATGCGATTGGTAATAATAGCCTAAATATTAACCAATCATTATTATAAAATATCCAAACTATCGGACTTTCTAAATATCATTACTTTGCAGCAAAAATAAAGCATTTTAATATGACAAAGATTTCAAAGTTGTATATTTTCTTTAAGCAAAAAAAATTAAAAATATAACTATATTTCTTTATAATTGTTAAACTTTCTGACTTTCTAATAACAATACGAAAAGTATTTAATTGTAAGTACTTAAGTTACCAAAAATACTTTTTTTTAAGATAACAACTACTGAATTAAACAAATAATTGCATTGATTATTCGTAAAAAATTCTATTTTCAAAAAATCGTAACTAAGTAACTTCATCTATCACATCGACCTACCTAATAACCTGTATTAAAAGTTTACAAGTATAAATCACATTTATCACTTTTATATAATCAATTTTTTGTTTAACTGTTTTATTAAAACAAGAATCTGATTGAATAATTGAACAATATATCAAAGCTTCACTGTATTTAGTTAAATAGAATCAATTACCTTTCTATTCTACTATCAGTTCCATTTAAAGCTGATCACATAATTTGCAATATTATTGAGTTCATAAGCATGTTTTCCTGGTATCATTTTCTTTTCGATTCAAATTTCATCTCTACCTTCCTCATCACATGCATCATTTTGTGTCTCGCTGGGATAAACATCTTTCAATTTGATTTTTTCGATTGATTTATTAATCCCGTGTTCTGATTCTGAAAACACAACACAGATATCATTTATAAATGTGGTCAACATCCTAAAATAAATTTAAAATATGAATATATATATATATATATATATATATATATATATATATATAAAGGCCCGATTAAAACAAGATTAAAATTTCTTATAAAGTAAAACCTGCGCAGAGCCCTGTTGCCGAAGCGTAAATGAGAAAAACTGAATAAACAGGACTCTTAACAATCAAATTGTTAAACGAATGAAAGTATCGGCTTAAATGAAGCAAGCAAAATACAAGCCCCCCCCCCCCCCAACCGTGTAATAAACGTACTTTATTTCCTAGGGAAATTAATCAAAGAGTAAACTGGATCTAGCCCCATTCTTGTGTATTAATTACTAATTTGTGTTACAACGTAACTCGGTACAAATTCCACCACTGCATATAAATTTATATATAGCTGGTACTGTAAGCTCAGTTATTAACTATTTTTACTTAATTAGCATGGCAGATTTTAAAATCAAACTTGTGGTATATAAGTAATCAGTGTTAATAAATTTTGTTGAACAGTTAGAATAGTTGAACATTTTAGAAAATAAGTTTATGTCTGTTTTGAACTTATTAATTATTACAATTTGTATCTAGTAAAGAAATTTAACCCAACAAATAACAGTTAGCAACTTCAAAGCTAAAAGTATGTGTATTCGAAACGAAAAAATTAACTTGTAGTTTATTAGTAATAATTAGAAAATAAAACTAATAAAACTAAAAGCATACCAATGTTAAATACGTATTTGTATTAAATTCATTTGCAGTATCAATATTATCGATGCTACGGGACTTTCTCATTCCTACAATATTTCAAAAACTGTTACTAATTTATAAATGAAAAATATAACACTTAAAACTGAAAAAAACCTAATATTTTTGTACAAAACAGAATTAGCTAGACATGATTATTTATTACAGCAACTAAGTAATATACAAATGTCCCTGAGAAACCACAGAAAAATATATTATAAAACAATAGAATACTTACAGTTAAAAATTGAAATTCACAAGTAACAAACGAGTTTAATATAAATATCGTCTCCAAACTGCACAAATCATACAAAATGGAAAAAATAGCATCTCCATGCGGCGTTGAACAACGACCTATGAAAACGACTACTAACAACCATCACAGACAAAGATATGACTACCAAACCAACAAAATGGCTGAACCATAAGCAGTGGCGGGTTAATATGTACTTCTGTGTTCAATAAAATAAAATTTTATATATGAACATTATATCGATTATATTATTTTTGAGAAAAAAATAATACAAGTTACTAAATTAATTTAAAAATAATGCTGCTAAATAAATGTATATTTAATTTTCGAAAGTTTAATAACTAGATGATATATTCACTAAAAGTTTTTAGTTCCTACGCCAATGATTCAATGCAAATCTTTCATGTGAAATCAGTAACAAGACTAGTCACTGCTGATATTCAAATTTTAAATATATTTAAAATATAAATTATTATATTTATTTTCATTAATATAATGTAATGTAACGCATGATTATATTTTTTATTTTAAATTATTACATAACATATTTATTTGCCATTAATATGTGGTTAAAAATGGATACAATTTTATACTTTCAAAAGTATTAGGATAAACCATAATATAAACATTTGAATGACTATATGCAATATATGGCATTCAAAAAAATTAAACAAATAGTGCAACATGTCTAGTTTAAACTGCACACAGTAAATGTTCAAAAAAAAATTAAGCTAAATTTATTTTAAATAAATAAATTATTTATAACTTGACGTAGCAACCAGCTAGTAGCCGCTAGCTGCGTTCAACCAATGGGCTGCTTGAGTTTTCACATGCGCATTGTATGTTTTTTGAATGTTTGACATCTGTTTTATAGGTTCCATTCAAACCATTCAAACATATATCCAATTTTACAGGCAATTATTTTGACCTATTAATTCAATAAAAAAATAATATTATGAATTTTAATTAATTAATTTATGGCATGTTCAGACGCACATTTTTTTGCAGTTTTTTCCCCTCAATTACATAAGAAACATTAGCGAGAATCTTATAGTTGTAACAATTTGCTATCTTTGTGCAACTTAAGTTGACAAATTTTCTTCTGAGTAAATGTAGCATTTATTTAAAATGTGTCCTTTACCTGATTAGATAATTAAATAATTACGATAATAAAATATAATGAAATATAACTACTTAAGGAGAGGTTGTTGTACTGATCGACAAAAAAATTTTTTTTTACTTAAATTTAATTACTGTAGTGTAGAATATTTGGTTGAAAAAGATTTGTCGATATTGAAAATATGTGCAGAAGTTGCAGCCGGTTAAGTAAAATAATGCAACGGCCGGAAAGCAAGTAATTATATAGGTATACCAATATTGTTGAAAGATAAAACTTTGAAGACGTTTTTCTCCGAACAGCATTTTTCAACGCGCGAGGCGCTTTAGCGCTTCAACGGAAGAACGGATTCATTTGATTCTTTATGCACTAGACAGGAAATTTAATTTGTAAAGCCTTGACAAGATGTGTTTTCAAAAATCGATTTATAAATATATTTTTTGTACGTTAAAGGAAAAAAAAACAAAAATTTAGTTTTTCAAATAGCTGCCATTTGGTTTTTTAAAATTGAAAACAATAAGACCCCCAAATTTAATCTAAATTACTAATTTTTAATGCTTTTCTGATTCAGACGCACAATGAAAACTATATATATATATATATATATATATATATATATATATATATATATATATATATATATATATTATTGTGGCTTTATAAAAAAAAATCCTGTAAGGCTAAAATCGATAATTTTACATCGGAAAAACCTCAAAAATAATATTTTTTGCTTGTTTTTACAGGTTCCTGCGTACAACTGAAATTTTCGGAAAATGTGTATAAATACATACACGATATAAACGATATATCGCGCATGCAACGACAATATGTTCTAATAAAGGACCCATCTATACAGCAGTACACAATACGTCGTAGCTCACAAAAAATTTTTTTGGTATAAATTTGCTATTACTATTATCGCAATCCTAATGCTGATCAAACTCAAATAAAGAAGTTTTTTTATCTCCTGTAAAATAATGGTTTTGTGGTTTACAACATATTGTTGTTGTGTAGAGGAACTTGTTACTTCCTTAAAAACATGCAAAAAATTACTGAATTTTTTTAATAAAGCCACCCTTATATATACTTATACTTATATATATATATATATATATATATATATATATGTATAAGGTGTTCTTAAAAAAAAATTTTTTTTACGTACTTACTCGATAAAACTAAAGAAAACCAACCTCATTTTACAATTAATAGGGGATAAGTGGTGCCGCAAGTCATAAGTGTCGCAAAATAGCGCCTTTTTAACTTAAAATAACATGTTTTTGATGCAAGAATCGAAAAATTCAGAGAGTGATTAAATAGAAAACATATCTCTGTTTATAAGCTTTCGATTGCGCAAAACTGTTTTAAATTATTTTGAACGTTTGCGCAATGCTATAGTCAAAAAATATTCAAAAGCGAAAAATTATTTTTTTTCAAATGTCCATAACATTGACTATACTCATTGTATTAATGGGAAATTTTGTGTAAAACAAGTCATAGAACATGGAGTTTTTCGATTCTTGCATCAAAAACGTGTTATTCTAAGTTAAAAATACTGCAATCGAAAAATAAACATAAAAAACAAAATTTTTCGACATTTATCGCTCTTGCCCCTTTTTTAAACGTCAAATGAGATTGGTTTTCTTTAATTTTATAGAATTTAGGATCGTTTTATCAAGTACGTAAATATATATATATATATATATATATATATATATATATATATATATATATATATATATAATTACCTATATGAAACAAATATATATATATATATATATATATATATATATATATATATATACAGGGTGTTTCATTGGTAAACGGAAATACTTAAACGGTGAATAGAGGTCACCGAGGCGGTTCTAGAAATACCCCATTTATTGGACCTGACGGTCTTTGTAATTGAGATACAGGGTGTTTTATCGATTTTGCTTATTTCTTCCTGAGGTCATAACTCTCGAACCACCCCGTATATTTTTTTGATATTTGGTACACATGTTTCTCTTTCAGAGCCCAAATGAGCCACTTATTATTTACAAGAAAAATCCAGGTCCGGATTAACAAAAAAATAAATAGCAATTGTGACCTTGAAACAACACCCTGTATATTGAAATTTTCAAAATCCGTTTGCATATTTGGAAAGAGCACAAAAAACTAAATCAAAATGTGCACTTTAAATTTTTCCGCAGAAAATTTAACTATTCACATTTTGAACTTAAAGTAAAATTTTTAAGAACTTAGAGCCAAAAATATAGTTATTATTAACTTTTAATAATAAATTATAAAAAGTTTGAATCCATACTCATTTTAAAATTATTGAATAAGTATTAAATACATTGGTTTTTATTTTTATTTTTTTTTTTTAATTTTTTTTTTTTTTATTTTTTTTTTTACTATTTTTTATTTTTTTATTTTTTTTTTTTAACTATAAAATTAGAAACCAATGTATTTAATAGTTATTCAATAATTTTAAAATGAGTATGGATTCAAAATTTTTATAATTTATTATTAAAAGTTAATAATAACTATTTTTTTTGGCTCTAAATTCTTAAAAATTTTACTTTAAGTTCAAAATGTGAATAGTTAAATTTTCTGCGGAAAAATTTAAAGTACACATTTTAATTTAGTTTTTTGTGCTCTTTCCAAATATGCAAACGGATTTTGAAAATTTCAATATACAGGGTGTTGTTTCAAGGTCACAATTGCTATCTATTTTTTTGTTAATCCGGACCTGGATTTTTCTTGTGAATAGTAAGTGGCTCATTTGGGCTCTGAATGAAAAACATGTGTACCAAATATCAAAAAAATATACGGGGTGGTTCGAGAGTTATGACCTCAGGAAGAAATAAGCAAAATCGATAAAACACCCTGTATCTCGATTACAAAGACCGTCAGGTCCAATAAATGGGGTATTTCTAGAACCGCCTCGGTGACCTCTATTCACCGTTTAAGTATTTCCGTTTACCAATGAAACACCCTGTATATATATAATTACCTATATGAAACAAAGAGTTTTATTTTATACGAATTCGATATATTAGATATAAATATATATATATATTAGATATAAATAATTGTTGAAAATCACCCTTTTTTTTGGCGTTTACATGTATTCTTCCGATTAATAATCAAGCGATTGCTATTATCGAAGCACTTATAATTGGTACTATGATAAGTTTAGATCTCTTAAAACCGAATCATTGAGCGTTTTAATAATATTTGCAAGACACGCCCAACTTTTTAGAATTAGTATATTTCTTGTAGGTAATTCAATTATATTTGCAGAAAAATATGAATATTTGTTTATATAAAAAAAAATTAAAGAAAAATAGTGGCCCGTATTCTTACCTCACTTTTTCGTGAAAAAGTACTTTTATCATTTCGGTTCGATACATGTTGAAACACGCGCGTCAACACAATCTTACTAGCAATTCGTCTTACGCGAAATAGTATTTCGTTTGTTTTATGTGGATAAATACTTAGTTATTGAAATTGAAAATGAAACTAAAGATCACATTAAGGTAGGTGTATTTTTTGATGTTAATCATTAATATACTTGGAAAGATCCAAATTAATTTTTTTTAAATTTTAAATAATTTTTAAAAGATAATTTTTATTTTTCAAGTATAGGTTAAATTCATGCCGATATTTGTATATTTGTAAATTCTTAGTATTGACGCAGAAAACATTGCTTTGATACCAACATAATGACGGAACTTACGATAATAGAACTACAAATTTATTTTTATTTCATTGAATATGCTTTATAAAAAAATTTTAATAATAATTATTTATTCAACTTGCATAACATTTTAAAGAATATTATGAGCTCATATAAACGTACTCAGTGTTAATGTCATAAATTTAGTTACTTTTCTTGGGTTACGTGAGTTATAAATATTTAAATATTTAAAAAAAAATTGCAAAGAGTTTCAGTAAAATTAGGCTGGGGACACTATTATTATTTCAACAGAATAATGAGCCAAAGCATACAGCCCATCTAGTAAAGCGGTAAATTTTATATAATGCATCACATAATTTAATTACGCCTTCACAAAGTCATGTTATTAATTTCAATTGAAAATTTATAAGCAAAAATCGAAAGATAATTGCGAAAATACGAAATAAGGCTACATTAAAAATCGCAATGCAAAATGTTTGGCAAATTATTGATAGTGTAATATCAATTAATAATCGAAAAAGACTTACGTGTATAATTCAAGCAAAAGAAGGACTTACAAAATATTCAACAATTTTTAAAATTAATCTAATATATTATTGCTAAAACCGCCATTAATGAACTAATTAAATCATTAGTTAATTTTCTTTTACATACATACACAATCACGCCATGTACCCAAGGGTGTGGAACAAACCCGTCCCATTATCTCGAAATCAGTTTCCTCCAAACAAAAAACTTTAGCTTCATCCACTTTCATAATTCCTTTCATACATGCTCTTCTATTCCTCCTACTTGGAAACTTTCGCTCACGCAAGCCACTCTCTCAATCATACCACTCCACTATTCATTGGACGTCCACGCAAACGTATACCTTCAAAATCATTCATATAAATTTTTTAATCAAAGGTTCATTAGACATTTGCTCGAGATGTCCGAACCAGCTCAACTGACTAACAGCAACTTTTCCTACAACTTTTTTTTTCAATTTCACACACATCATACATTAATTTATTTCGTACCCCCGATTCCTCCTAGTTGCACCACATAAACCACGTAAAAATCTCATTGCCACAGCAGTTTTTTATGCTTTTGTAGCCAAACTCAACATTCACTATCATACATCAATGTAGGTACCAAAACAGCATTGTATATACCTACTCAAACGGACTTTTTTAACTAAATAAAAGTAGCTAATGTTTTAATTAGTTTATTAATGGCGATTTCAGCAATTGAATATTAAACTAATCTACAGACACCTTTGTATAATATATATATAAATTTTTTAAATTGTTAAACTACTTAAGAATACGAATACTATTGTATATATAGCACGTTTTTATTAACTCGGTTTCTTGTTTGTTTGTTTTCGGAAAAAAGTTTACAATCGATTTTAAACTAACTTCCCGATGAGCTAGAGACTTGAAATTTTAAACATAGCTCAGAACTGCGGATGAAAATACAATATTAACTGATTAATTAATTAATTAACTAATATTTAAAATATTAATAAAGTTAATTAACTAAATTAATTAATTATAATTATATAATTATATTGAATAAAATTATAATTATTAAATTAATTAATTAGGTTAAAGTTAAACAAGACTAGAAAGCAGAAACAATAATTATTTAAATTTTAAAAAAAAATAATATACCACGTTTTTAACGTATATTAATATTTTTTTATTTAAATAAATTTTTAATACTGAAGTTCCATGAATTATTTATCTAAAATTGTTACCCAAAATAATAATATATTTTATTTATTATTATAATTATTGTAATGTTGTGAAATAAACATATTGAAACATGACATAATAGTTTAATTTTATTTATTTATAATTGTGATAAATCTAAAATGTATTACGACAATTTTAAAAATATTAACAATAAAACAATAATTACGTTATTTTAAGCAATTTGCGTAACATTTATTATATACTCATCTAAACGTGATTAGTGATGTCATAGATTTCGTTACTTTTTGGATGACGTACAACGGAACTTACAATAATCTTACGATAATATAACCATCTTTTCAATACGTTATTATTCGTTCAAGCCAAAATACTGTATTTGTTTATATCTCTTTTCTATTTCTTCAGGTTTCAAATCAACATTTCTCAAAACTTAATAAAATTGAATAATTACGTTTTGAAATTAAACTTCTTGTATTTATTATTAACCCATTGAATGCAAAGAAGTACAAATTTTAATAAATAACGTAAGTAATTTTACCTTGTTTATTACGATGAAGCCATTCTGAAATGTTGAAAAAGGCCAGAGTTAGGAATGACACTTCTCGTTGAAGAAAATATCGATACGATCTTCTCGTTGAAGAAACTATAGATTCGATCTCCTCGTTGAAGAAATTACAAACTAAAGACGATATTTCTCAATCTGCAATAAGAAACAAATATAGTACACACATTCTTCCCATGTAATTCATATATTATGAACATAGTATTTTTCAATGAAACAACATCGCAAATATAACAAACAACATCTATGGTTCATCATCATATCAGAATATTCATGTCGTTATTTTAGTGAACAACGTAACAGATTATATATATATATATATATATATATATATATATATATATATATATATATATATATACCTACGTATTTATGAATAAAAAGATAGCTCCTAGCAGCCAACCTGCAGGCTTCATATAGACTAATTCACTTGCACGTGGTTGGTTTTTAAATTATTGAAAAATAATCATTTACACAGCCCATAATTAATAATTGTATTTGGTAAAATTTCGTAGAAATTGAATTAAAAGTAAGTTAACTTTAGATACATTATATGAAATTGTACTTATGCGGAAGTTCTTAAGAGTAACAACCGTAATAATATAGTATAAAATTTAGCAAAAGTGATTTATACTTTCGACAGAAAAAAATTTAATGATCATTAAGATTTTTAGATTAGGATTTTTTTTTTGAAAATGAATTATTTACATCAAAAACGGTATTTTTGTTAATAGTTTTCTTATACAGTCATTATATTTAAAAAAAACTTTACTGAATTATTTTTATTTAATTATTAACATGCTAAATGACCAATCAATAAAGATGGTTCGAAAACAATTGTCAATCTAGTTAACCCATTGATTAATTATATATATATATATATATATATATATATATATATTGACCTATAATGAACCAACCGTATATTGAAAACACTTATGTACTGCCACTTCGATGCAGTGAGATTTCTATGTAACGACATTTCGAAGTATCGAGATTTCGATGCAACGATACGGCCCCCATTTTTCTATGTTTTGGACTTTTAATCTTATTTTATGGTATTTAAATTTTTACTGGTCATTTATTTTTTTATAGAAAATAAAGTATTATTTCAATTAATTAAAAAAAAAAGAAGATTAACATGAAGTGAAAGCAGATATTATTAATATCTTCATTTTTATTAAAAATTGAAATTTAAATACATTAAGCGTTTATAACAGATATCAGCGTATACTGAAAATTACTAATTTTACTGATTTTTTCACAGTAAACTTGGTTCGGAATTAAAACTGCTGCAATTGTCACAAATATGTAAACTCAGTTATTAATACAAGCACTTACGTGCATAAAAGAGAACAAATAAAAGCATATACATCGGTGACAGATTATAAGGATTATTTTAAAGTTTAAGTTCTTTGCGAATAAATAGATAAATAAATAAAATATACATTTGTCTAATTACTTCCGAAAACTGATCACTATACTGGCAACAGTAGATAATATTAAACATGTGCAATCATCAATACTGAAATATAATTGTAAAAATTAAGACAATATTTGATACTACAATACTTAATTTCATATATTACTTTAGTTTCTAGCATTAAAAAAAAATCATATATAGAATACAGTCAGTGTTATTAAAAAATCGTGCATTTGCATTATTTTTTCATAAATTAGTAATTATCTAGAATCGTAGGCATAATTTTAATCTGTTTTAAACAATATTCAAAACATTTAAATTTAAAAACAAAAAATGAAAAAGAAAATACACACTATCTAAGCTAATCACAAAATGGCCGTCCAATTCAGAAATATATATAAAGATACGCGTTTATACATTTTAATACAACGAGACATTATTTATCAAGTTTTCTAATCACATATAATCTCGTACGCATGAATTTTTCTTGTTTGTATTTTCAATCTCAGTGTATCGGCCGAACATTTCTCACAAATTAATAGTCTAAACTTTTTTTTGATTCATAAATACATATTTAATTTTTTTATATGTATATATGTAAAATAATTACGTATTTATATTTAAGGTGCATTCAAGAATTTAATTAAGTACTTACAAATATGCCTGCACGTGACAAATTCCGTACGAATAAAAGCAAATCATTGATTTATTCATTGGCCACAGACAGACATATTTATTTATTTATATTTATATTTATATATATATATATATATATATATATATATATATATATATATATATATATATAATTGTAAGTACTTAAAAGTAAATAAAAAATTTAATCTCTGAAAATTGAAGCTTAAATTGACAAAATGTTAGAGGAATTTTTATTTTTTTTTTTGTTCAGTGAACAACACATTTTCTGTTTAATTATACATATTTTTTCCGGTTATTATTATCAATCGGTTATTTTGTTATCAAAAAACGCTAGTTCCGATATAAGGACATGAAGCAATTTGCACTATACATATATAAATTATATCATTAAAATAAAAATTGTTTTAAGATAAAATTCTATTTAATTATTTTATATAAGCGACATCATTTCGATGAAATTGAACGCTTGTCTTCATCAGGTCGAAGTTTGTCAATGACATTAAAGTGTCACTGATAAATTTTAACTTGATGAAGACGAGCGTTTAGTTTCGTCAAAACGTCGTCTTTATAAAATAATTAAACAGAATTTTATCCTAATAATCTAGATAAAGTAAAGCAGATTGATAAAGGAAGCAATAGAAATTTATAAAGAAAAAGATAACATCAATCACTGTGAAGTCACTGAGTTAAATAAAATTTAGCTTGCATTAATTAAAAATCTATAAAAATTTGATGATCTAGTACTTGTTTGTTACCTAGTACTTGTTTTGTATTTGTACCATTTATCCTGATTAAGACGGACGCTGAGATTTATTAATCTTTACTTTGTAGGGTAAAAACTATTAACGCATCTATTGGAATAAATAAATAAAGTACGAGGCTTTCTAGACGTCATTGCTTTGCGATAAAATTGGAGCACTTATTGACTTGTCTAAGATCTCAAAATTACAATATAATTTTAAAAATCAAATTTATTTCTTTATAAGTAGTAGTTTAATAACAAATTTTCTAAATTTATAATCAAAATACGAATTGCAAATAATTGCAAAAAGTACTTAATTTACCAAAAAATACTTTCTAATGATATCAACAAATATTTAAGTAATTATGGTGATAATTTGAAAATTACAATTAAAACTTTATACACCAGGGCTTTAAACCGTAATATTTTTGGTTCCGGTTCAATTAAAAAAAATATCGGTTCGGTTCCGGTTTTCGTCTCGGCAAAATAAAGTTTTTTTCTTGGGTTCTCGGTTCAGTTCCGGGTGATTTATTTATTTATTTTTTTTTTCAATGTTTTTATTTATATTAAAAACTTATTTGCTACTAATAATTTAGAACATTTTACTCCTATTATAATAAGCATACATACTAAATAAATTGATACAATAATATGAGTAATAATAATTATTAATCAAATAAAGGTATAATAATTAGAAGTATATATATAATGTATATGATAATAATATAATTTATTATTCGAAACTTATATAATTTGTATGTATATTTTTATTATATAAGATAATAATATGTGTTAACGTAACAAATTCTTGTATACAGGTTTTTATTTATTTATAATTAGAAATAATGAAAATTATTCCCGATTACTAAAATATTTTCCAATCTATTTTCATTTAAACTATTTAAAGATTATTAAAAACAAAGTTATTATCAAAAAATACACCTGCCTGAAAGTGATCCATAGTGAATATAAAAAAAGAAGAAAAAAACCAAAACTGACGTAAAAAGTAAGATTGCGTTAACGCGCATGTTTTAACAAGTATCGAACCGAAATAAACCGATATTTGTTTTTACGGTTCAGTTCCGGTTTTCGTTCTAGCAAAAGTAACGTTTTGGTTTGAAGCCCTGATATACACTGTACAAAAACTTGGTAATTTTACATAAAAACCTGGGGCAACTGATTTACAACAGTTTAATATGTAAATTTACAAACGTCATAGGAGAATTATTTACTTTTTCGATAAAAAGAAACATATAATATGGCAAAATTAATTATTTTACTTAAAATTACAAAATTATAGTATTTTTACAGAAAATTTATATAAGCTATCGTCTTGCTGAAATAATATGTAATTTGTTTTACTACGATTTTTATCTAAAATGGCAACTTTTTACAGTGTAATATAAGTATATAGATCCATATTTTTTTTATATAATCCAATTTTGTTAACTGTTCCATTAAAACAGAAATGTAATTCAATACATCGAATCTTCAATATATTTAAAATAATAAAAGCTTTAGAACTAAGTTCTGTAAAATTTTTAATTAAAATTCAACGTTTCGATATACTTCACGTATATCGAAAATATACAAATGACATAAATAATAAACAAACAAAACATAGAAACAAGTTACCAAGTAACAAATACAAGTAATTACATTCATTGTAAAATTTCTATAAATTATTAATTAAAGGATGCCAAATTTTATTTAAATTCGTGACATCATTTTGAATAATATTCATAATACTCATATTATGAGTTCTAAAAGATTCTTTACTATGTTCACTAATATATTAATTGAAATAATTTACCTAATATTTGTAATTCGGGTTCCAATTAAATCTCTGATCACAGAATTCGTACTGATATTGAGCTGCTAACAGCATATTATACTCGTTCCAAATTCATATTTCTATCTTCATCATCATCACTTGCATCTTTCGTCGTCAAATAAGTTTCTTTTTTAAATTTGATTCGCTGGTTCGATTTAGTTAACTGCATATTCAGATTCTGAAAACACAAAATAGATTTAACTAACATCGTAAAATCAATTTAAATATATCAATCAATACATGACAAAGGTCCGGTAATAGAAACAATTTTTATATACAGTACAACTTGAACAGAGACCCGTTGTCGAAACGCAAAGAAAAACTTTGTGAAAAAAATGGGGCTCTTGAGCTACCACTGCCACATCACTAACACCGAATTGAAGAAAAAGTGAAAGTGTCGGCATTAAATGAAACAGAGATAACTAGACTATAGGACAGTACAAAATATGATTAATGCAGCAAGCATACTTTATTTCCTATTGAAAGTGATCGAGTTAACAGTAAACTGATCTCGTTTCGCCCTTACGTAATATTGCTATGCCCAGCACACCATATCCTACGCAATTATTTCTTTCGAAAGATACTATATTGTGCCGATATTATCTCACGTATTTGTAGATAGAATTCTTTACAAAATGTAGCTCTGTGCAAGTTCTACTGTATATAATTATGTTTTTAAAAATTACCAATTATTTTCTGATATGAGATTGCTAATAATAGCTGAAATATTAACCAATCATTATTATAAAATACAAAAACTATGGGACTTTCTAAATGTCATTACTTTGCGGCAAAAATAAAGCATTTTAATATGACAAAGATTTCAAAGTTGTAAATTTTCTTTAAGCAAAAAAAATTATAAATATAACTATATTTCTTTATAATTGTTAAACTTTCAGATTTTCTAATAAAAATACCAAATGTATTTAATTGTAAAAAGTACTTAAGTTGCCAAAAATAGTTCTTTTTTTAAGATATCAACAAGTACTTATAATTAAACAAATAATTTCATAAATTTTTCGTAAAAAATTGGATTTCAAAAATCGTGACACTTTTTATAAAACTATGTTCTAAGTAACTTTATCAATCACATCAACCTACCCAATAACCTGTATTAAAAGTTTACAAGTATGAATCATATTTATCACTTTTATATAATCAATTTTTTGTTTAACTGTTTTATTAAAACAAGAATCTGATTAAATAATTAAACGATATATCAAAGTTCCACTATATTTAATTAAATAGAATCAATTACCTTTCTATTTTAATATAAGTTCCATTTAGAGCTGATTACATAATTTGATTTGGTCTTGAGTCCATAAGCATGTTTTACTGGTATCATTTTCTTTTCGATTCAAATTTCATCTCTATCTTCTTCATCACTTGCATCATTTTGTGTCGCTAGGATCAATATCTTTCAATTTGGTTATTTCGATTAATTTATTAACCCCGTGTTCTGATTCTAAAAACACAACATAGATATCATTTATAGATGTTCAACATTATAAAATAAATTTAAAATATGAATTCAATATATATAGAAAAGCCCGATAGAAGCACGATAAAAAATTCTTATAAAGTAAAACCTGCGCGGAGACCTGTTGCCGAAGCCAAAATGAGAAAAACTGAATAAATAGGGCTCTTAAACAACATATTGTTAAACGAATGAAAGTATCGACATAGATGAAGCAAGCAAAATACACCCCCCGTGTAGTAAACGTACTTTATTTCCTTGCGAAATTAATCAAAGTTAATAGTAAACTGGATCTCGCCCCGCTCTTCTGTATTATTAAGTACTAATTTGTGTTACAATGTAGCTCGATACAAAATCCACTGCATATAAATTTATATTATATAGTGGCTGGAACTGTACTACAAATTGTCGAAACGGCAGATTTTATAATCACTGATAATAAATTTTTTTGAACAGTAATACCAAATAAATAGTTCCGAAAATTTTAAAAAATATATATTATCTTAGAAAATTACTTTATGTCTGTTCTGAATTTATCAATTATTACAATTTTGTAAAGAAAAAAAAAATTAACCAAAAAATAACATTTAGCAACTTCAAAGCTAAAAGTATGTGAATTCGGAACGAAAAAATTAACTTGTAGTTTATTAGTTATAATTAGAAAATAAATCTAATAAAATTAAAAGCATACACTTCAATGTTAAATACGTATTTGTTTTAAATTCATTTGCAGTATCAATATTATCAATGCTATGTTACTTTCTCATTTGAACACATTTGAAAACAAAAATTAGCTAGAAATGAATATTACGGCAACTACAGAATATACAAAAACAAACGTCCCTGAAAACAATTGTTTTTATAACTACAGAAAAATATATTACAAAACAAAAGAATACTTACAGTTAAAAATCGAAATTCACGAGTAACAAACCAGTTTAACATAAATATCCACTTCAAACTGCATAAAATCATACGAACTAAACTAAAGAAAATAACTTTTCCATGCAGCATTCAACCGCGTGGCAACGATCAGGAACGATCAACTACATACCAACGACAAAATGGCTGAACCAGGTCCTCCCTGGGCTGAACCATAAGCAGTGGCGGGTTAATATTTGCTTATGTGTGCAATAAAATTAAATTTTATTTATGAACATTAAAGCGATTCTATTATTTTTAGAAAAAAAATAATACAAATTACTAAAATAATTTAACAATAATGCTGCTGAAAAAATGTATATTTCATTTTCAAAAGTTTAAAGATTAGTTGATAAATTCACTAAAAAGTTTTTAGTTTGTACGCCAATGATCAAATGTAAGACTTTCGTGTGAAATAAGCAACAAAAGTATTCACCGCCTATATTTAAATTATAAATATATTTATTATATAAATTATTTTATTTATATTTATTAATATTATTATATTAAATTGTAATTATAATACAAGTATATTTTGTATAATTGTATAAAAGAACTTGATATAGTTAAATAAATATGATTATTATTTCACGAAAAATTAATGACGTTTTTTTATATATTTTTATAAATTTTTAATTAGAAATCAAATTAAAAAATAAAAATAAACAACCTAAAGCCGTTTTATTTTAATATTTTTAAGTAATTTGTAGTTCAAATAAGATCAATTTCGTTGCACATAAATAACTTCTATTTTTCTTGAAGTAGGTATTTGATAGCATTTTCTTTAATAAAGATAACATTAAAATAATTGATAATAATCATTGCACTTATTCAGTTTTAGTATTACGTTTTGCATCAAATCAAATAATACAAATTTTCAACTACGTTTCTGAATAGTGTTGCAACAGGTATTATTATAATTATAAACAATAAGTTCGTTGCACTCAGTAAAATTTACGATTTTAAGGCGAAATATTGATAGATTATATAATAACAATGTTATGTTATAACAGTATTTTTAATAAAAAAAAAATTGGGAATTATAATTGCACAACCGAATTTTTTTTGGTAAGATGTGTTTTACAACTGCTTTAAAGAATATAGAGTTTTTAATTTTATTTTGTATACAAATATGATGTTTTTCATTTCCGTAAATTTATCTATTTCAATGTTATGAGCAATAATTTGATATTACAATAACAATTACAACCAAGTATAATTCTCTTTATCTTTAACACCGATATTAGATAAATAAATTAGGTATAGTTTCAGTAAAATAAAAGTGTGATAGAATAATTGTCTTACGAGTTACGAGTCCAAATACTTGAAAAGCCACTTACTCTTATAACTTCTATTTTGTTCATTATAATTTTTATAATCTATTCTTTTAGTTATCTAATAATAAAATACAGTTTTACCCAGCTGTGTTCAGTGGAGTCGATGTGGCACGAATTTTATTAGAAACAAATCAATTTCACTTAGCGTCAGATAGTTTATTCCGTATTATTTTTTATGTTTTAAGTTAATTCCAACAAAAATACCAAATATCGGAAAGGAAACGAATGAGAAATGTATTTTCAATGATATAGCTGCATTTACTACAAATAATTATATTGAACAATAATATGTTAATACAAAATAAATTTTTATCTATATAAAAATGACTTAGTATTATTGGATTGTTCTAATTATGGGGGCTTTTATTTTTTTGAGGCCTAAAAATGCATGTTTTTTGCATATTTTTTTTTCTCGGGCTGGGTAAGAAATATCGAAATCAGGTTTTGACCACTTTGTTTATTGATATTTAAACTACAAATCGCCATTTTTCTGGCTCCGAATCTCCAACTGTCCAGCTTGCAGCGACGAAAATGCAAACAAAAATTTGCGTGCAAGCCTCCATGCGCAGTATTCCCGCGGTCACCCGGATCATCTTAAATCAAAAACAAGTCCCAAACCTTAAAATATATAAGATTATCGAGGAACCTAACTAGAACTAAGTCAATCGGTCAATAATTAACAAAATGGCGGCTATTTTAATAAAAAGGGCATTTTTTCGGGTGTTTTTTTTTTTCGATTTTAAAGGGCCTAAAAAAATATTTATTATTTATCGATTGAAAAGATCCTAGTTTGGTTCCTCGAGAATTTAATTAGCTATAAGTTACGCCAAAAATCATTCGAATCGGTAAAAAAGAATTTGAGTTACGTTACCGCGCGACTTTAAAAATTTGATTTCGAGAAATACGCGATTGAAATTTTGAATCTTACGGTTAGTCTGCGGACCATAGATTAGAGAAAAAAAAATATTTCCGTTTTGAATTCGGAAAAACAGTTCCAGGAGTGAATACTAGACACTTCAAGGTATCAAAAAATGCAATGAAAAAAATCGATTTTTTCGAAAAAAAAAAAAAAAAGGTGAAACCCCCCTTAAAAATTATGTTCCAATTAATTATAGTTCTAACAGTAATAATTTTAATAAGAATGACATCATTGTTCAATTTTCCTCATATGTATAACATATAAATCAATTCATATATTCGCAATATGAATATTTCGATACTAGCAATAAATAATTTAATATTCATAGATAAAAATTCTTACGGATAAAAAATAACAATATTTTCTTTTTATTAATAATACACAATTTTACACAATAATTTATTTACCTGATAATTATAGAAATTTAGAATTAAGAAATTTCAAAATTACAATAGAGGAATATTATTGAAATATGGATTGAAATAAATTATATGTAAAATAAGTATAAATTTTAGGTTACCAATGTACTAGATTATAAATGTAGATTTAATGAGGGTTTTCATAACTGTGTATGGTTTTTATATTGTTTATTGTATAGCTTTGTTTTTTTTTTTTTTGAGTTAAACAAAGTTATTATTATGTTTTCCGGTCTACTACAAACAATTTTTGTATGAATGAATGAAATGATTTGGGTTTGTGTTTAGTTTACGCTCATCTAAACACACATATTTGTAGTACAAATACCATTTGAAAATATCGCATCATAACGTAAAAGATATGATGGTAAAACTTGTGCAGTTCGAATCGAAAATTAAAGAAACGTACTGAAAATATAGGAATAAAAATTATCATCACACACACACATGACAAGATCACTACTAGTGTATATTTGCTATTTATTGATTTTATTTAATTTTGTTTTTTTTTTTAGTTTACTAGATAATGCCCGGTTTTATAAATAAGATTTACCTCGAAAGTTAACTAGCACTGGATTAAATTCAGTTAATTTATAAAATACATTTCGAACTTTTAAGTTTGCTAAATAATTCTAAAATTAATTAACATCATGTAATATTGGACATTTATTATGCACTTCACATAATCTTTCTACGATCATAGTTTTAACTGACAATATTTACAATAAAAGATTAGAAAATGATCTACTGTGGCGAAATTTAAATAAAAATAATATTATAAAATTAATATTATAAAAAATCCCAAAACCACACTTAAATTAAAATAAAGCTAAATACGTATTTCGGAAGCTAAGCTTCCATCTTCAGTAGCAAATAAAATTTACAAAAATCTTACCTGTGATCCAAAGCATTAATCACTTAAGCACTTAATTCATTTTCATAGAACAATAATGATACTTACATTATTAATAATTATTTATTTTTTTAATATTGTGGTACTTTATACTTTTCTCAATAAAACAAAAGTAGAAATATCATAATTTTAACTCCACCTTTGTGTAGGAGTTATCTTAACAGCCTGTTTAACTAGGGAAAAGTCATTTTGATTGACATTTTCAAATATAATTTCGCATTAATGAAACCGGACATCTCAACCTGAGTGTTTCATTTCTTTTATTTAGTTTTGCTTTTATAACAGTTACTTAAATTGTCCGAAAACCGAGCTTGTATTACCAGCTAATATATTTATATATAAACTATTGCAATTAATATGTAGATATTTTATGTGTACATTTATGAATTTTTAGATTAAAATTGATGTTATATATTTGTATACAGCAGTTATATGATTTATGGAAATATTAAATAAATTTTATGTAAACTTTTTACAAATAAATTTATTTTCAACATACTTGTAATTTGGTATAATTCATTATCTCTTAAAAAGCGTTATAATAATTTATAGCAACAATTGATACTCAAATGATTTAATGATTAGTTCAAGTTTTAACTCCATTTGAATAAAATAGAAATTCAAACTTTACTGAGCCAAATACTTTCATATTTCGCGGTAACCACACATGACACATGATAATACGCCAGCAAACTATGTGGTTATTAAATTTATTAAATCTGAAATTTTTATTATTGTAATATTTAAATTATATATAATGAATAATTAATTCAATAAAAAAAATCATATTAAAAAAGTATTTCAAGAAATTTTATATATACGCATGCGCAGGTTTTTAAACCTCAAAACATAATACATTTTTTATTAATAAATAGGAAAAATATTGCATATTTATTAAATTTAAATATTTTATTGTTTTTTTTTTATTAAGTTAATTTTATTTTAATATTAAATAAAATAATATAAATATTATTAAAATAAATTATTAAATTTCAAATTATTTATATAGTCCAATATTTCACCACTGTCGCATTAATCGCTTATACTGCGCATGTCAATATTAGGTAAGGCATCCTTTGTCAATCCGTTGTGATGTGACGCGCTTGGCGGCATGGCCATGATATGGCCATTGTATATATGCCACTGTATATATATATTACTTATTCTATGTGGTAGACAGGGCAGCCACATTGGTTTCGCTTTAGAATTGTAAATATGGTGTTATTTCGTTCATTTAATTTAATCAGTCATTTAGTAATATATTATATACAAAGTTTAAAATTCTTTTATGCCAGTTGACGTTATTCAATTATCTGAAGAAAATTAGTATTGGGACTATACGAAATTGTAAACGTTTTCAAGCACATGTGCGCTTCATAGCTACAAGTAAGTAAATAAGTATAATTTATTTAATTTTTTGATTTATAGCAAGCAGCATATTCTTTATGTTATTAGTTAGTTTTACAAGGTTTTTATAAATTTTAGATGACAGACATTTCATTTTATCAAGCATCAAATCATAACATAAAACCAAATATGGACGGATGATGATGAAAACAAAAGAAATTACTATTTTGGAAACTATATTCAATAAAGTTTTGACTGTAATATATTTATGGAAGAATCATAAAAATGGAAAAGGTATTTTAATTAGATATTTTAAAAACTATTATTCAGAACTCATTATATTAAAATAACACGGTTTCAGGTTATAGTTCAGTATTAATAATCGACGTTTCGACGAACTTATTGTTTGTCTTCATCAATTTTCCTGATGAAGAAGAAAATACGTTGAGTTTAATTATATTAATACTGAACTATAGTCTAAAAACGTTTTATTTTAATATTTTATATAGTTTCGTAAACTATTTAATTTAATTAAAATATAACGTTTTGGCTGAAACTGGTTTTAAATAGATATTTGACTTTGGCATTAAAATTGAACATTTATTTATGAAAAAGCGAGCATTAGAAACATTTATTTTTATAGCCCTGATGTTTTTAAGCATTGCTCACTTAGGGCACTATCTCTGAGACAAATCATTTATTTGAATATTGTTTAATACTTGGTTTAACAAATTTATTACGACAGATATATTCAAAACTTCATGAATACTTGTAATTTTTTTCATTTAAAATTACATTGAGTTGTACAAAACATTGAAATAGATCATTTGCTCGACGAGTAAGAAACATTGCTGTGAATATTTTTGTGGTCAACGTAATTCTATTTTAGTATTCGGGTCGTTATATCGGAACATGTTTAATAAAATTATACTGTATAATTTCTGATATTTAAATATATTTCATAGTGCGTAATGTTTGTTTCAAGTCAGCACAATTTAATACGTTAAAGCCTATTTTAAGTCGATCGTGCCATCTAGTGACTATCATATGGGGTGTTGAGAACAAGTCAATTTTTTTTTTCAATTTAAGATTTAATTGCTATGTTATAGGTAATTATTAGTATATAGGTATACATTGAAAATCAAATAGTGTATTCTGAAATTGAATCAAATGAACTGGTTGGTTTTTTTCAACAAAATCAGTTGCATTTCAGTTACACGGTTTCTTGAAAATGTAGTTTATTACTTCGCTTACCTGGTTTTTCAACGGGCGAATTTAAATTTGACACTTGAACATATAAGTTTTGTGAGATTATATCTGGTAATATATTCTTAAGATTTTTTTTTGACAAACTCAAATACTATTAATAAATAATTATATAATCTTATTAAAATAATATTAGTTTAAATTCTATAAGAAAAATATAAAAAAAAATTAATATTTCGAAAAGTTATTTGAAAATGTAATAGAAAGTCATATATTCGGTTAGCTAGTTTTGTATGTTACTATATAAATTATAGATTTATAAATAAAAAAAATTATCTTCATAAGTTTATAATGGTTTTACTAGTAAATATCAGAGCTAACCAATCGATTATTTTGGTTTCAATTCGGAATACATTATAACTATGACAGTTAACTTTTGCATCATTTTTATTTAAATTTACATTATAGCAATTTATTACCGTAATCTTTATATTTGTAGTATGCGTAAGTTTTAAATATGTCTGTAAAAATCATAAAACAAATATTTATATTTTGAACATTTCCACGCAAAATTCTCATTTTCAACTGTTCATAAAATGCTAGCATAGAGATTATATTGTTTCATGTTGTGTTTAGGTCGGCATCAAACTGGTTCTAGCAGCATTCAACAGTCTCGTCTATGCAGTCGGCGAATGTGACAGATGGAACTTCTTGAATTCTACATTCCAAGATAAATTCTATACTGAAGTTTACGATCCAGAGATACAATCATGGGTGGTCGATTTCCAGTTTAATAATTAACAAGAGCTAAATTTCGTGTAGCTGTTTTCGGTGATCAACTATATGCTGTTCAGGTAAATTATACATAATTTCTGTTTATTGAAGAATATTGTCATGTTGCAATTTCTGATTTAATTGTATGATTCTGTATCAATGCGGCTGTTCACTCTAATCGAATTTCTTTATTTTAATCGTCTTGCATTATACTTTTATATGAAATAGTAATATATTCTAAATATTGTGTGCTAAAATTATACATTTGTTGAAATAATTTAGTAAAAAGTATAAAAACTATACTTTTCAAATCATATAAGCTGCTGAAAAGAAAATTAGTGAACAAATTTATTACTGATCATTTATCCACTATTTATTTGGAATTTAAAATGCACAGTGAAATAAACTATAGTTTTTTAACATTGGTAGAAAAATATGTGTTTACACCGCGCTTTAATGATAATTATGATTTTATTATTAACGATTATTGAGGACGCTCACAAAAATTCTTTTTGTTATATTTACTCTTCAGAACTTGCGCCCTATTTTAAGCAGTGAAAGTATATCTATAAAAAAAGGTGTGCGATACATAAATTTTTTATTTTTTAAATAAAAAATTTATAAAAATTATTGCAGATCAAAAAATAATAATGTAAAAGAAGTATTTATTTTGATTTTTGATTTTTTTTAAAAAAAATTTACAGATAAGCACGAATTAGGTTTACACTAGTAACATATGAATCAACTGTTTTTTGATACGATTTAATAAATTTTTATAATTTTTCATATTTTGTGATGTTTTTCCGAAGTATTCATATTGGCATATATATAGTTATGTATTCATGATTATGGTAAATTATAAATTTTTAACGTAATATAATATGTTATCCTTTTCAATAATAATGCCTCTGTTAAAAAGTATTTCGTTTAAATACTTTGGTGTGACGGTTGGTTCTGTGATGATCACAACGGATTTAAACAAAAATATTATGAACAACAGTATTTAAATAAAAGAATTTATAAGAAAGTTTATATTTTTATCTTATATACATACATATGGCAAACATTCTACAAGAGAAACCTAAAATTCAGAAATTAGATTAAATGTAATTTAACGAAAATCGAAACACAAATGCTTGTGCCCAGGGCCGGATTAACACTATGAGGGGCCCTAAGCACAAAAAATTTTGGGGGGCCCTCCCCCCTCCCTTTTGTACAAATTTTATTATAGAATAAAGTATTTTGTAGAGTAATCAAATTCTCTGATTCGTAGAGAAGGTTATTGCCAGGAAAATAAGTAAATGAATATTGACACCATTAGTACGTCTTCTTATGGTGATGTCGAAAGTCTGCTGTAACAAAGTTAGTGTCTTTGTTAATAAAAAATGAACTAATAATAATTTTACTATAAACCGACCTTTCCGACATTCTATGAATGTTTGAGAATATGTGTAACTGACAAATCATAACTTTTATTAACACATGATCTAGAAAAACGTTTGTTCGCGAATTTTTGTCGTCTGCTACGAAAGATCGCTAAAAAACGTTTTTCTCGATAATGCGTTAATAAAAGCTTTGATTTGTCAGCCACGTATATTCTCCAACATTCATAGAATGTCGGAAAGGTCGGTTTATAGTAAACATATTATTTGTTCATTTTTTATTAACAAAGACATTAACTCCGTTGCAGCAGACTTTCGACATCACCTTAATTTGAAATAATGTAAGATGAATTTGAATTAAATAGTAACTTTAATTTTTTACAATTTCCGCGGGGCCCTCAAAACTTCGGGGCCCTAAGCTATAGCTTAGTCAGCTTATGCTATAATCCAGCACTGCTTGTGCCGATTCTAAGTCTGCAATAACAAATAACAGAAACACAATTAATACGAAACAAGTGTTACTGCGTGCAAATGTTGTATGTAATATTTACAAAAGATACTTATCTTTTCGTTATTTATTTTTGAGCATTATAAAAGTTATGCTTAACATTGTTTTATTCCACGAACGAAAACTTAATTATTATGTAAATTCATTAGAAACTCGAACTGAACCGAAATGTAAAAAAAACCCGGAGTAAATCGTTACTACTTTTTTGGAACTAAAACAGGAACCGAACTGATTATTCAAAAAATGTTGAACCACTCTTTTAGACACAAACCGGCTCAAATTGGTTTCGTTTATATAAATTTTCAAAATATAGATCTTTACTAATAATATTGTAAAAATTGTTATATTTTAATAAAGTAATCGGCCATATTTACATTATTGTAAAATAACGTTTATGTAACTTGAAAATAAATAGGTATATAAAATAATATTAAATTAACTTGATCATTTTAACATTAACAATAATTTATTTAAATTGTTCGCCATTTCATTATTGCTGTCAATTTTTTAAAAATTATTTTTTACCACAGAAAAACGTTTTTATTCTTGAATTCTTACCTCACTTTTACAAGTAATTTACTACCTCGAAAACAAGGTTGTATATCGCTAAAAAAATGTAATCGGTTTGGTTTGCGGTTTTTAATATTTTGTTGGTTCGGTTTTTGTTTCGGTTTAACATAAAATGAAATTTGATCAGTTTGTGAACTGGTTCACGTATCCGGTTTGGTTCATGTGGTTTATATAAAAACTAAAATTGCTTACCATAAAAACATCGATAAACAATGTATTTTAAAAATCTTAATAATTTAAATAGAAAAATTGCATATTAGAAAAAAATCATTTCTAAATAGGATACTAATGCAATACAAAATGCAATAAATTAAATGTTTAAATTCTCGTACTAATATTATTTTATTATAAAAACTGTTTTATTTATTTCACTCTGTTTATTTTAATTGAAAAGTTTTAATGAAAATGTTGTATCTATATACTTGTGATTTTTATGGTTAAAATTAAATACATGCTACTACTACCCATAATATTTACTTAGATTTTTTTGTTTACAAATATAATTCTATTTTTTAATAATTTAATATATCACTCCGAATCAAAAGGTACTATGGAGAAATTTGTATGTAAATTTGTGTAAAATATACTCAAAAAGTTGGCAACCCTGTATAATAAAATTATCCTAGATTAATCAAATTTTTAGAAAAATTCTCGTAATGACCAGAAAAAACAGAATTTAATTTAATTTTCAGAAAATATTTACCCAGTATTATAGGAATTACATATATAATTTTAATTCTTATGCCCTGTTGCCATTAGGGCTGAGCTATATTGATATCTGATATTTAAAAAATATCGATATGTCAATATATTGATATATCGAAATATTGATAACTGATATTTAGAAAAAATATCGATAATATTGATTTATTGATATTTCGATATATACACCGATACAATTTAAATATTTATATATTGAATGAAAAATGTAAGTTATATCAATAACTAAGTAAATTAAATAATTTGTCAATGTATCGTTACATTAATAGTATAATTAAAATTTTACTAATGTTTCAATTTTTACATTAAGAATAAATATTTTATTTTAAAAAATATCTGTAATATGATTTTTTTCTTAAAGAAATGCAGTAACTAGAATAACTGGCTTTTTATTTGCTTCATTCATATATGGGAAAAATCTCAAATATTTTTACTTTAAATTAGAATTTGATTAATCTTGAATTTGCTCAGATATCAAAATGTTGATATATCGATAATATTGATATATTGATAATATTCATATATCGATAAATTATCGATATGTCGATAAATTATCGATATGTCGATAAATTATAGATATATCTACAAATCGATAAATTATTTTTATATCGAGAATTTTTTCCAGTTCTAGTTGCTATATTTCGGAGAAAAAAAATTATTTAAATTTTAATATTTTATTTTGGCTATGCTATTATCGGATTTTAATAAAATTTTTTAGATAGATTTATAGATATATCTTCAACTTACTATTACTAGAGTCTTATTAAAAGGAAGCTAAGTTTTGACGGTTTCTCCTACATATTTTCGGAAAGTTGACAGGTAGTGTTTAGATCTCTATAGCCGATTCAATGATCAAGTAACTTGTAAAATTTTTGATGAAAAAAATCCCAACATTAGAATATTATTTTATATTAATTTCACTATAAGCTTATGAATTTTTGTTCAGTGTTATTATTATAAATGCTTACTGCAATATTGCGTGTATGGCGTTGGTGGTATTTATTATTTCTCAGCTACATCTTGCATCACTTGCATCAGTGTTTTCGAACATTGATCAAATCATCATACTGGTGAGCTCCTAAAGAGCGAAACACGTGTCTGTGCTTAACTGGCCAGTCATTGATCCATAGCTTAATAGCCGATTCAATGATTGAGTAACTTGCGAAATTTTTGGGGAAAAAATCGCCAACATTATAATATAATTATATTCTGTACAATGTTGCCAATTTTTGGAGTAAAAAATTATTTAAAATTTTAATATTTTATTTTCGATTTATTATTTTTTAGTACCAATAATAATTTTATATTTGCACAGTGTTGTAAACTGTTTGAGAAAAATGATATTTTATTTTAGCTACAGTTTATCCAATTTTAATCAGATTTTTAAACTAATTGCCTAAAAAATTAAGTATTATGCAATGTTTCCAATATTTTGGAAAAGTTACTCAAAATTTTGAAGAAATAATATAAAATTCATTTCTATTTTTTAGTACTTATGTGATGTGAAATTGGTTTCCATTTTCTAATATTGGTTAATAACATTTTTTGATATGCTAACAAATAATGATAAAATAGTGCAATTAAATAAAATATTGAGTTTTTCATATACCGGAAGTACTGTCATTTGTTTTCTTTATATCGAAATAAACCTTTTAATAAGCACCAACAAATACCCTAAAAAGATTATTTTTATAAATTAATAAAGAACTTATCCATGTGTAACCTACTTTTTGTGACACGCTGTATGTTGATGAATGTGTTACGAATATTACATACATTTAGTGCTGGTTGAATAAAACATTGTGTATCGTTTTGTAAATAAATTCTGTCGCTAACTTTGCAACTAACCTATAAATGAGGCCCTTTAAAGACAGTTGACAATCTAATTGCTTAGTTAAACTTATTGGTTAAGTTAAGATAATTATTTGTTGGGTGACTAATGCTTTAAATACGATTGTCTACTGTTTCTAAAAAGTTGTATAGTCAGTTCGTTTATTTATTTTTGTTAACTAACTATTTAACTTAAAATAATTTAAAATTCTCTAATGGGGGAAGTTTAGTTTTCGATATTTTGTGCAAAATATAAATGTCAAAGAAATTTAGTTTTTAAAAATTATTATTTTGTTTCAGAACAACACATTTACAATTATCTGATTTATTTATTAAGAGCTATTATTTCGAATTTTATTTATTCTTAAGATAAGTAAAAGATAATTTGCGATTGTAAATCTATTGTTTTGGAACAAATTAATAATAAAAGAATTTCTTTAATGGAATAAACCGGCTGTAGGTTCAAGTTCTGTAATAATTATTAAAATCAACTTAAAGCAGGTTTATTCTAATATAATGACTTCTGAAAGATTTTTTACTTCTTTAATTGAAATTTATATTTTGTGCGAATAAATTAACTTTTAGTAACATAATAAAAATCTTTCAAAACTTATTATATTAGAATAAAACGTCTTTAGCTTCTAGTTCTGTAATAAATCGATATTTCGACGAACTCAACGTGCGTCTTTATCAGGAGAAAAGATAGAAATGCCATTTGTAGTAGATCTTAAAAGTAAATGATAAAGTGATAAGAAATATTTTACACTTGCTAGCACATTTTCCATTTATTTTATTTAACATTTTGTAGTTTATGCCACATTTCCTTACACAAATTTTAAAATATTTTTTGCAAAAAACTTACGAAGTTTTTCTTTTTAGAAATACAAATATATCAATATGAAGAAAATCCGATATACTGGTTTAACGAGGATTCTGGAAGCCATGAGGAATTTGTGTACACAAATGCAAGAGAGTTCTACAAACTTGTAAACGGAGTTAGTTTCTCGAAAATACAACAAAATTAGAAGAGAAATTTACAGAAAATTCGATAAAATCAAAAGACGAATTAATAGAAGTTTCCTGAAGAGTCGATGAAAGTTCTGAGAAATTAGAAGAAAAAATTAACGGAAAGTTCTAAAAATTTAGAAGAAAAAGCGGCCCAATAATTATTAGAAAAGCGAAGAATCTTTCAGAAGAAACACTACAAATATTAAAAAAAAATTGTAGCAATTGCGTTTATTTTTATTTTATCATTTTTACTTTGTCATCGCGAAATTGAATATTTTTATTTTGCAATCATTCGGTAATTTGGTCTTGTCTTCAAACTTTGATTGACAGTTTTTTCAGTTTTTTAGAACGGTACGGTATATTCTCTTTTACAATTGGAAACTTTTTTATAACTGCAGTAATAAATTTTCGGCTGCGGGAATTTTTCTTTCAATTCGGTCTACAAAACTTTGCCCGATAACGTAAAACGAAATTCCAAATGTGATTCGTGTGAGAATATTTCTGTCGTGTTTAAAAATGGTTTAAATGGTATTTTTTCGGTTATTGGTTTATATGAATTCGGTTGTTTGGTTCGGTCGTCTAGCGTTTGATGCTAGTGTGATTATTTTTATTGGTTAGGGTAACTGTGATTGCTGCTCGAGCAACTTGAGGGAGATTGGGTTTTAATCCCAGTGGAACTCAAGTCGGGTATTATGGCAACACAGTTTTAGTTTTAGTAGACGTTTGTTCTGCTTTATTTGGTCGTTCGTGTATTTATTATTGTTGGTGCAGGCTTCGAGTTGCATATTTGTGGATTGCCTGGAGAAATTGTTTAGAAATCAACAGTTGATTGATATTTGATGTGAGAAAAGAATTTTTCGATTTTTGATATTCGTTATTCTAGCACAGAATTTCATAAACAAAACAGGTGGGAATTGGGGCTAAAATTTTCTAGTAGCAATAAAAAATTTAGACAAAGAAACCATTTTTATCATCAGAATTTCTTTTATTAAATTAATTATAAAAAGTTCTACATATTTCCAAATAAATTATTGTATTCTGTAAATTGAATTTGACAATTTTTCTGCGATTTCATATGGTCCAATTTTTAATTCGTCAAGTTTTTTTCTGTTCAATTTGTTACCATTTTCCACAAACACCAAATCACCTACTTTGAAGTCGATATGTTTACGGTTTTTGTCGTAAATTTGTTTATTATAATTATGAGATTTTATCGTTCTATCCAGAGCGATTTTCCTGTCTCGTATCCAATGTTTCTCAGAATTAAATTTTTTTAGTTCGTTTGGCAATATTGTAACATTTGTGCCATCCATTAAATATGCTGGTTCGAAACCGGTGACAGTATGTTCTGTCTCGTTGTATTTCCGCACACATTCTTGAGCTATGGTTGCCCAAGCTGCTTTCTTTTTCTTTTCATTGATTTTGCATCTGATTTTATTAACTAGGGTTTGGTTCAATCTTTCATTCATACCATTAGAAAATGGCGAATTTACTGCGGTGAAGATCTGACGAAGTTAATCCGTCTGATATAAAATCCTTGCTGCACTGTCGATAATCAGAGTCAATTGCGCAAATCATAACTAAAAATATTGTCAGCTAACTACTTAATTAGATTGGGAATCGATTAATTAATGAGACGCTTTTAAAATAGTAGACAAATAGTTGTTTGGAAATTCATAGAAATCAATGATAACATCTGATAAAGTTATTTCCGTTTTTAAACAATTAATGTAAATACCTAATTTTTTTAATGTATTAATAAATAAAAACATTAACTTAGTTCTATATAAAGAATGTCAATGTTTCTTGCTAAAATCTAATTATTTAAATACAATAATTATTTTACAATTTAATCAAATTTAGAAATTAAATCTAATCTTAATCTTTCTTTACAAATTTTATTTTTTCGCAACATTTCATTTTTTCATTGAAATTGCACAATCTAGCTACAATTGAATGTGCACCAAAATAATATTCGCCACTTTCTATCTCAAGAAATGCCTAATGGGGAAATAAATGGTTTATATTTCACATACGAATATTTTATTAGATATTATTCAAAATACGGCACAAACGTATTGTCATTAAATTATTATTTTCTATAAACTAATTTAATACGAGTACCTACACCACGATTCTCAGATGATAGTCTGTAAAATGCATGCGCAAATCTACAATTCTTGCCTACTTTAAGTTGTATTAGCACTCTGCCGTCGTAGATACGTTTTCAATTCCGAGTTTCTATATTCTATTTATTTACTGTAAATAAATATTAATAGAGAACTACAACCTAAATACCCCTATCATTTCAATATAATGAGTTGTGAAGGTTTTTTTACTATGTTAAATAAATAAAAGACATAACTAAATAAAGAAACAATTTTCGTTTAATTTCGTTTTTTACAAAAAAAAAATATTCATAATATCAAATAAAAATTGGTGTGCCATGTTGTTCACAATTAGTTGGTGTTTTCAAATAGATATTTGAAGACGGATCTTATGAATTTGATGAACATGCTCGCCTTCGAACGCTGTTCCTCTTCTGCTTCATTAGCTACATAAGCTTCATGAGCTATATATGATTTGCATGATCTATATCAGCTTGAAGTTTTATTACACGATTATATAGATTCAACGCTAGCTGTTCTAAATTTTTCTGCCTCGTCTGCAGTCTTTTGACTTTACGCCGAAAATTTCTAGGCATATTGACACACACAATGATATTGATATTATATTACCAAATCGCAAAAATGAATTGACAAAACACAATTTGTTTATTTAGTAACAAAAAAATAAATAAATTAAATAAGTAGTACTAGCTCAAAAAAAATTTATCTTTATTTTTGTAAATGGAATTGGCTTGTAAGGAACTTTTTCTTTTTATAAATTTTTTTTTTACAAAAACACGTGTTTTGTTTTACATATAAAACATTTTATTTTGACGTTTCGGCTTATTGGATAAAGCCATCTTCCGCTGATAAATAAGAGAATAACAACATAACAACTTGAAATATACAACAAATATTAAAATTAAAAAATTACAAACCTTATTATAAAAATCATAACCTAACAAGTTGATGTAAATGTTACATTTTAAATTCGTCATTGATAAAAATTTATAGATACAGTTTGTTGAAACATTGTTATTTGTAATATAAGAGCTAATTGTAGGTAATTTAGATAATCAATTATGTATTCGTTACATGATTTTATAACAATTGATAAGAAAAACGTTAGCCACACACATGTTGTTGGATGTTGAGTTGCCGGTGTGAAGTTTGTAAGAAAAAGAAAAGACCAACAGCAAAAAAATAAAATAACAGACGAACTATTACTCGTGCCAACTGTCGTTACTAAACTCCTGCAAAATATTTCGCGCTAAATATGAATAATTATTATAATTTGATTTAGAGTTTACATGGTCTGTTTTATTAATATTGATATAAAAATTTTCTAGGATTAATCTTTTTGTTTTTTTCATAAGTAATTATTCTGGGTTCATTAAAACGAAATTTGTGTCCTTTGTCAACATAATGTTCACAAAGACTGCTGTGATTAGCATTTTTTAATTTGAAATGATATTCGTGCGGATATGTACTTTTGAGTAATGTTTGTGAGGTTTCATCTATATAATTTTGATTACATCCACCACAATTTATTTGGTAAACTAAATTCGTTTTAAGCTTGATGTCAGTATTATCTTTAATTTTAGTTTGTAGATTATTTAAGTTGTTGTCTTTAGTAGTAACCACTTCAAAGTTTAAATCATTAAGTATGTGTATACATTGAGGTAAATTTCTTTAATGTACGGAATCGAGACATATTTTTTTTTTATTATTATTATTAATATTCATGCTATTGTTAACATTCTCATTTGACGGTTCATCAGATCTTTCATTGTTGATTCTGTAATGAATGTGTCTATCAATAAATTTTTGAGGATAATTGTTATTTACCAATAACTGTTTTATTATTTTAATGTTATTATTGTGGAAACGAGTATCAGATAGAGATAGAGCTCTGTGAAGCAGAGAGTCGATAACATTGCGTTTGAATTTAAGTTCCGTGTATGACCAAAAATTTAAATATCTCCCAGATGCTATATTTTTCTGTACCAGTTGGTAATTATTTTATTTTTTTCTTTAATAAGTAACGTCTAAATAATTTAATTCATTATTGTTTCCTATTTCTATAGTAAATTTGAGATTTGGGTGTGCTTTATTGAATGTATCTAAAATTTGTTGAACGCAATCTTCGCGAGCGATAATAACAGTCATCCACGTATCTTTTGTAATATAAAATGTTACAATTACTATTGTTAACTATCGGAATCTCTATGTAGTTCAAAATTAGGTCAGCTAAAGTACTAGATATTGGTGAACCCATGGGTGTGCCGTTAAGATGTTTGTATGTTAAATTATTGTAAGTGAAAACTGCAGAATCAAAAATCAGATCAATACCTTCTTTAAGGGGGGAGTACACTTTGACTTTTCAAAAAAATGCATTTTTTTTTTTTGACTTAAAATGTTCCTTGGGATGTATACTTTAATTTAGAAAAGACTCCAAGTCCGCCAGAATATTCCTTACCGCTTTACGAAGCGATTTCCTAAAAAATGTATGGAGCCGGCATAGCCGATTGAAGGTAAATACTTTTCCACGAGAAAAATGAACGCCGTTTATCTCGAAACGAGGTTTTTCAAACTTGCGTGGGAAATTACTCTAACCAGTTATCATCAAATTTGGATATCGCCTAGGTTTTCTTGTTCAGAATTAAATTCTGCTTAGAAATACGTATCCACATTTTTGATTTTGTCAAAAATGGATTTTTAATCCACGATTTTGTAAGCATTTTTAGGGTGAAAAAATGAATTTTTTTTTCCTAAGGCCACAACTTTTGAAAAAATCAATTTAAAAAAAATCGGAATACGTATTTCTAACCCAAATTTCATTACTAATTAGGATTTAGTTCGATTTATGTACCAGGATCACATGGGAAGGAGTATTTTCCCACGCCGTTTTCCGACTTCCGCGCGAGGACGTCTGCGCGACCTGGTGCACCGGCCACGGGGGGGCGCCGATCGAGTTCAAAAAAATACAAATTGTAGTTCGAAGGATGAGTAATAAATGGGTTATAACATATTTGCCCTCCCTTAGTGTTTTATTGCTTAAAAAAATTAACGAAAATGCCTTACTTTTTGGACGTTCAAAGTGTACTACCCCCTTAAATTGAGTTATAGTAAGGTTAGTAATGTTTTTAATTTCATTTTTGTGTTTATCTATACATTGTATAATCAATTCATACGGAATACTTGGATATAACGCAACAACATCTAAAGAGAACATAATGTATTTGTCCGGTATATGTAAATTTTTAATATCATTAACTAATTCAAAAGAGTTTTTTTTAGAGTGAATTTATAATCAATTATTTGTTTTAGATAGTTACCAAATTGTTTCGACAGTTTGTAAGTTGGTGTATCAATAGTTGACGTAATTTGTCTGAAGGGAATATCTTTTTTTATGGATTTTAGGTAGGAAGTACATTTTGCCTACGTTAGGATGTTGTACGTATAATTGTTTTTCATTAATGTCATTACAAAATTGTTTACATCTGTTATTAATCTTATTTAATTTGAAATTAGTAAGTTTTTTATATACTGATTCATCTGTTAAAATGTCATTCGCTTTCTGTTCATATTCAACTTTATAAATTATTACGGTTTTATTTCCTTTATCTGATTTCGTAATTGTGATTTCAGGATGTTCTTTGAGAAATCTTTTAGTAATTTTTAAATGATGCAATAATTCAATTTCACCATATGATAAAACGTTGTGCCTGCCAGCCTTTGTATACATTTCTATTAGTTTAGTTATTTTTAATTTAACGTTATTTTTGATGTCCGCATTATTATATTTATCATTATCAACTGACTCTAGAATATTCGAAAAGGTGTGTAAAATAGTTTGTTTATTTTTCATCTTGCTTCTAAATCTGAAATTATCTCCAAGGGCTAAAATAACTATATCAACCATAAGAATACATATTAAAGAACAATAAAATACAAACTATGAAACCTATTTAGAAAGTTCTTCTAGTTCACTACAGACTGTTTCTAAGTCATTGTCATTAGGCCTTAATTCTTTTATCTTATTTAAGGCATATGTATTAGCTCTTTTGAAATCAAAGTACCTTTTTGAAGTATCTAGCAGCTTATATTTGGTAGCATAGGTAATTCTGCTACCTTCAGGCATTGCTGTTGAGTTATATGATGGCTTGAAATATTGTAACGTTTTGGCTAGGTCAGTCCTAGCACTCTGTGATTGTAACACATTATCAATCAACACGTTACACAGGAAAACTACAAAGATGGGCTTGCCAGCAGGTGCATGAGGCAATACACTGGCCAACACTGGAGTCATAAAAGCTCCAGTCGCAGTATCTGTCAATCCTAGTTGCTCTTTTGATAGAGTCTTTGCTTTATTGTTATGATATAAATCAGTCAAGATCCCAGGAAAGCAATTACTGATCCTCGGAACAGTGACTGATGTAGCTGACAGAACAGTACCTTTTTTCTTATTGGTTTGACCTTCTACATTGTATTTGGCCATTAACATATCTATTGTTTTGTTGACGCCAGGATCAGACTTCTTTTTTATTTTTCCAAGGTTATTAATTTATTAATTCCATTTACAAAATTATACTTAGGAACAAATAAAGAATACAGAATTATCTTTATTTTATAAAAAAATTTACCCTTTTACCTACAACTACACACAATGAATGTTTTTTTTTAAATTGATCTACTCCATATTGAGTTTCTTTGTAACGCGATAAAATTTGCCTTCACGCCCTTTTCATTGGCGCGAATAATTCAACATACAGCGGTTGCGTTACATGCGTACTATTGGGTGGCAAGCAAATGAAATGAATGTCCTTTCCCCCGACACAAATCCAAGACTTCTAAATTTATATGTGAAGATAAGTTGTCTCCTAATACTACCTTTTTTCCTGGGATTTTTTTAAGCTTTGGCATCAAATGTGTTATAAACCAATTTGGAAATATATGAGACTCAAATCATCCAGACACAGTGTTTGCATAGCGTGTACCTGGCGGACCATCTTCGGTCCAAGTGTTCCATAAATGCTTGGATTTATACACGACGTACGGTGGCAACTTACCAGCTGCATTTCCAACAAAATATTATAGAAATGCTGCTTTCCGAAGAATTGCATATCCGTTTCGAATGTTTAATGCCACGTTTGCTTACAATTATTTTTTCTCCGGGATCATTAGTGACGTTAGTCTCATCATAATTGAAAATAGCGTGTGGTTGTACATCGGTTAATGTTTGGTTTAAATTTTCAATGTATTTCCTCATCTGGTTTCCATTCACTCCTGCTCTACTTGTTTTTCTATTAGATGTCATCCTTGCTGTGAGGTCGTTCTGACGACTTAAGAATGCTTTTACCCAATTTTTACCCGGGAAATTATCTCGAAAGCGAGCTATATTTCTTCCCTGACGATTTAAGTGATTCTTTATTATTTATCGTAATTCCATTTCAGTAAATAAAATGTATAAGAAAAATTGTACACAGTGTGTCCAATGGAAAAGGTGACTGATGCGAAATGAAACACATGATGTTAATTATTGGTCTTTATTAATTTTTTTTTACTCAAAATACACTCCTTGAGAATCTATGGAGCGTTGGAAGAGGTCATAAAACTTTGTGAAACACTCCTGGTACTCTTTTTTCGGAATGGCTTCTAAGACCTCGGTCTAAAACTTTTGGATGGCTGGAATTGAGTCAAAACGGTTTCCCTTCATCTCCAATTTGAATTTTGGGAATAGCCAATCATTGAATTATGCTCACATCTGTAACGAATTTTTCCTTGTGTTCGCAAGAAACGACTACTAACGCTAAAGCGTGTACGGTCGCTTGACAGAGTTTTTTAATTCCTTTTGCCCTTGTGGCATTTGTTGCGATTTATTACGGCATGTTCCAACCAGGCGCAACAGCAATGTTTTGTAGTTGACGTCAAACGGAAGATCTTCCTATAACATAAATATAATTATTATTCATTTAAATTCCTTTAAAAAATTTTTTTATTTTTAACATTAAAGAATTTTACAAATAATTTTAAAATTATATATACATTGTTTAATGTTTGTTCAGTTGGTTTTTTTAAGCATTGTTGTTCGAAATTAATTCCATAATCTTTATTTAAAATTAACAATTCATTTTTCATATATTGTAAAGTATCATTTTTACTTATTGTTTTTACATGCTGTGCACGAAAACTTTTGTAATGTATTATTCACTGATGCCCGGTTTTATAAAAGCGAATTAAATATTTAATCCAGATTTATAATTATAATCCAGGATTTTATACAAATTACAGTTTGTCGTTTGTTTTCTACCTGTTGACTGCATTTTGCTGTTTAACACTATATCTGTAAGTAGCTGTCTGCGTAGTGGTAAATATAGTCTGAAACAGTTTGAAAGAAACGTTATATTTTTTATTTATAACAGATCAGCACATTACTTACCTTTTATAGTTACCATTGATAGAGTCTTCACATGCTAAGCATAACAATAGCTGCTTGACCCCACTTAGTTGGTGTACTTAATATAATTATCCGGTAAGAACCAATCGGGCAGGTAGGGGTCCGTCTTAAAAGGAAAGGAAAAAGGTATGTTAGTAGGTAAAATAGTTAGGAAAGCAAAAGGCAACTTTTGTCGAATGATTATTATTCGTTTTACATATATGTATATAAAAAGGCTTGAGGCGTATTTTTCTTGAAGGGGAGCCTATTTTTCCAGCGCCGGTAGATTCTACGATGAGTGTGTTGCATTAGGCAGGAGCGCAACAAGCTCTATTTTTTTTACTGCAAAAGGTGCTTAAATGCATCGATATGTGGGAAATGTGACCATCCATAAAAATTACTACGGGCCGTTCTATTTTGTTTATAGTTAGCCAAATACAATCAAATACATTCACTATGTATTCATAGAACGTCTCTTGAGTCATCCATCCATTTTCAGATTTGCCTATAGCCCATTCAGATGGCATTGCAGCAGCAATATGCTGAGGGATTCTGGCATATCTGAAAACCACCATAGGTGGAGCGAGATCACCTGCCGCATTGGCTGTAAGCAGTACCGTCAAATTTTGTTTTTCATCGCTACCAGCGGCTGTATAAATATTTTTGGCACCCTTTTCGGCCAAAACCTTTCCGGGTTTTGAATTCAAAAAGAACGCCGTTTCATCACAGTTGAAAATGCGTTTGCTGTCTCTAAAAACTAGGTCCAAGGCATTTTCCTATCATATTGTTAAATGTTAACACCAATAAAATGTTAAAAATTAACACATTTTATATTGTTATATTAACAATGATTAAGTGTTTTAATAACTAATACACATGTGTCAAAACAACACATTTATGTTGTTAATTTATCATATTAATTTAGTTAAATTATCCATTAAGTTTTGTCAAATCATTTTGATGTAACACAATTATAGTGTCAATATGTAAAGAAATTGTTAAATTAACATAAATATTGTGTTACTTTTACACAAGTATATAGTTAAATTAACTACCCAGGGATGTGATTAAAAATATAATATATTATATTTGATATATATTTATTTCAATTTACAAAACATACAATATACAAAATAAAGTAACAAGTCATTTTTAACAAAAAAAAAAAATTCTTAAACAATTCTTAAATAGATGCTCTGCTGTTACGATCTGTTTTTACAATCGTTTTTCTTGTATTTTGTTTCTCATGTGGCCAAAGTGGCTCCTTGGCCTTTCGAAACGTCTTTGGCGCCTTTGGTAACGCCTTTGGTTCTACAAAAATATACAAATGTTTTATTTTTGATTGTGAAATTGAATTGAAAGGAGAGTAAATGCTGGTTGTAAGGTTTTGGGTGCTTTGGGAACTTTTGCTAGGAATGTAAATATTTCCAAAGAAGCCCGTTTGAATATATACAATGCAGTTTTGGTGCCTACGTTGTGATGTATAGGGTAGTGAATGTACATCATAAATAAAAATTATAAAATTATTAAATATTTTACAATAATATAATTGTCATCCGAATCATATGGTTGATGTATTTCATACGGTATAGGATGTTCTTTTATTGAAAATAAATTTATAATAGTTGGTACGGAACTGTTTTGATTAACTAAATATGCATGTAAATATTTGTTAAACGTTATTGTTTTCCACGATAAACATAAGAAATATATATTTGATTGCCACAAAAATATGTCTATAATTCTATTAAAAGAAGGAAAACCTTCTTCATTTATGTGGGTACAAATAAATGAATCTTTTTTATAATGAAAATTACAGTATTCAACCCATTTATAAAAGAATATTTCAGATTCAACTGAAATTTGAAAGTGACTTAAAATTTCAGTTACATATTTATACTTTTCCAGATGTATCATATAAGAAAATCCTAAACTTATATTGTTATCAAATTTTTTGTTTTTAAAACACAATGAGGTGACCAGATTAAAGAACCGTACTCAAGTAGGTACAGGTCTTACTAATGCAAAATAGAGAACACGCAATGTGTGTATATTCTGCTAAAGTTTTTACAATTTCTATAAATAAAACCGTATATTTTAAATGCTTTTGCTGTTACTTCATATATATGTTTGTCAAATAACAATTTTGAGTCAAATGTTACACCTAAATCTTTAAATGTATCTACACATTCAAGAATTTGGTTTATTGTATATTGGTAACGAATAGTATGAAATTTGCGAGTGAAAGTCATAATCTTACATTTGTTAATATTTAAGAATAGGCGGTTTTCGTTGCACCAGCTAGTAATATTGTCAAGATTATTTTGCAAATGCGCTGCATCAGAATGATTTGTAATTGACCAGTAAAGTTTAATATCGTCTGCAAATAGTAAACAATTACATGAAATTTTGTCTACTATGTCATTAATAAATAATAAGAACAGTAAGGGTCCCAGATTACTACCCTGAGGTACACCACTTGTGGGAATAATTGCATCTGACAATAAATTTTTATATCTTACAAAATTTTTTCTATCATGTAAATATGACGTTATAAGTTTGATTAATGGATCAGAAAATCCGTATTTATATAATTTATTAAGTAAAACAAAGTGATCAATCTGATCAAAAGCTTTCTGAAAAAATTTTTATACTATAAATACCTGATATTTAATATTTAAATATGTTTGTAAATTACTTTAATAATTTGAGATAATTGTTCTCCCATTTTATCAATTTTGTAGTCAATTTTTCTAGAATTTTTTCTTATTTGTCTTTTTATATATTTTATTTCCAATCTTAATTTTTCAAACATTCCGCATAATTGTTTTTCTTTTCTTATTTGTATTTTATGTTGGTATAGTTGTTCTTTATTTTGCTTTAACGCATTAACGGCCAAGGTAAAAATTAAGAATAAAAGAAAAACTTTTTATAGTATTTATTTATATATACAAACAACATTACAAAAATGTGTTTAAATTTTTTTTGTTATTACCCATATTTAAAAAAAAAGGGGTTGCGTTTTCGCAACGTTGGCCTCTTGGGTAGTAATTATTATCCATATATAAATTTATTGAGTATGAAATGTTTTGAAGCATTTGGTATGTAAATGCACCTTACATTTGTTGCATATAAATACTGTCGTGCTCCTGCATTCTCGACATCGTCTTCTTGCATTTTCTGGATGTTTTTCAATAACGTGTCCTTGACTTTCGTATTGTACTTCTTGTGGCAAACTTGCTCGTGATAGATTTCCGAGGTTGACGTTATGATGAGTTTCAGATTTTAGCAGGGCTATGACTAGGTAAGAACGAAAATCGAGTTGAGACATTTGCTTTTCATTGGCAATATTGTAAATTTTCCATGAATTTACTATAGCATTATCAATCATGTTGATAAACAGCGGCCACCACCATTTTTTTTCTCTGATTCTGATTCTATAATTGGCGATGCCATTATCGAGTAGGTCTACGCCGCCCATGTGAGTATTGTATTTAGCAATAGCATCGGGTTGTGAAATAATAATTTCTTTTTTCTCCTTTCTGCTGAAACGCTTGGTATTTTTCAGTGGTAGCGTTTCGGTTACCGAAGTTGGTAATTACTGTGACAACTGAATTGTCATTCCATCGAATTACACTGATTTCCGATTTTGTGTCGAACATTGAATCGTATGCGCCACGTTCTTTTTTAGATAATATTTTTTGGGACTGCACAGGACATTTTGCAATTCTGTTGTCTCGTACAGTTCCCAGTGCAAAATATCCTTTACTTGCAAGTATAGCTAACAATTCATGTGAGGAAAAAAAATTATCAAAATACACTTGATGCTCGGCTGGTCTATCAACATGGGAAAGTAAACTCAATACAACATTTGCTTCTAAGCCTAGTTCTTTGTTCTTCTCTGATTCTTGATAGCGCCACCATATATTTGGAACTGATATAAATATCCTGCTGATGAACACATGCACCACAATTTAAAACCGAAGCGCACCGGTTTCCCTTTAATGAACATCTTTGCAGAATGTCTTCCAAAGTATGGCACCATTTCTTCATCAATTGACAAGTTAGTAGAAAATATGCCAAACTGTAAAAACTTCTTGTTGAGCGCATCTACTAGTGGTCGAAGTTTGGCAAACTTATCAGTTTTATCCAAATTTTTATTATCAGACAAATGTATGTTGCGTTTTATTGAACGAAATTCATATTTATACTATAAATACCTGATATTTAATATTTAAATATGTTTGTAAATTACTTTAATAATTTGAGATAATTGTTCTCCCATTTTATCAATTTTGTAGTCAATTTTTCTAGAATTTTTTCTTATTTGTCTTTTCATATCTTTTATTTCGAATCTTAATTTTTCAAACATTCCGCATAATTGTTTTTCTTTTCTTATTTGTACTTTATGTTGGTATAGTTGTTCTTTATTTTGCTTTAAGATATAAATAATAGTTAAATAAACATATGAAAATATTAGGCCGCTTGAACAGCAATGAGCAATTTGATATTCAAATATTTTATAAGATTGTTGAATATTTTTAAAATAAATAATTTCATATCTAGTTATTTATCTATTTCTTATTAAAATATTAAAAATATCTGTGAACATGTTAGCTGGCTTTGTAAAAATTCAGATTGTTTTGTTTTACTGTTGTCAAGTCAATAACAAGGCAGAAAAAAATCAAATTGGGTATCGTGAGTGTTAGTATCAGTGTGCTTTCAATTTTGTCTCGCAGTAAATTATTTGTGCATTTCACTGTCAATTACCTATACTTTTTAAACGTAATTTTGTTTCCAATTACTGGACTTTGTTTGCTAAAACGTTTGAAGAACGAAAATGGCAGTACCGAGGAAATTACGCGCATCGATAATTATTGACGCCATCAAAAATCTTCAAGATACGCAAAGTTCGAATATTAAAACAATAACAGACTACATATTTGCTGAATATAATGTTCCAGTCCAATATGCCGCATATGCCACAATTCGGTGTTTTCACACAGAAAGCCAATTTGGATTGCGCCATTGTCCTCTTGTACGTCTTTAAATATATATTTTTTTATTTGTCAAAATTTTCATATTGTCTTCTAAATATTTTTGTTTATTCTTATTACTTAAATAATCTTTACTCCATAAAATAGTTTTCACTGTTTTTAGGAGAAATTTGTTTACTTCAGGTTCTGGAGTTAGAATCCCAGCGAAAGCTTTAATAATTCTTCTTCTAATTCTTTTGAATCTTCTTCTGAAACTGGTTTTATTAAAGCAACAAATTCCATATCGTTCGGAAATAATAATTTTGCTGTTTTTAGTTCAGCAACAGGAGCTCTTCGACGCCATTTACATTCAATATCAGTTATCGAAACATTATAATGTGCATGTAAAGCCAATGCTGCCATGTGATGGCAAACCAATACTCCCCTAGGGCAGGAAAATTTAGGGCCAATTAACTCTCCTTCTTCTATTGATATCTTGATAATTTATAAAACATTAGTTATAGTTACTATTAATATATGACAAAACATTTACCTCCACTTTATAATTTCGATCTCGCATACTAGCACAAACTTCTCCAGTTATTATCCCCAAATCACCATTAAAATGTGCTTGGATTCATATGCATTTTCTCTTTTTACAATACATCTGGTTTCATCGCGATCAGCGAAAAATTGCAACACGCTGCAAATTTTTATAACATGTTTGCCCGACATTTTTGCAAACAAAAATATAAAACAAAACAATTACAACAAACAAATAACCAAAAAATATAACAAACAAATTATAACGAAACAAAGTAATAACAAAAACCACGAAACAAATTAATAATAGAAAAAACAAACAAAGAAACAACGAAATAAAACAAGAACAATGAAACTATTAAATCTTGAAAAAGACTATTTTAATGAATTATTAAATTCCAACGAACCGAAAGCAAAATACCAAATTACGATAGCAAGCACAAAATAGTAGGTTATATGTGTATACAAATGTCAAAACACATTTTACCTTTCAAAATTTTGAGTACCTACGTTCAAAAATGCAGAAGAAATGTTATTGTAAAAATATATTTAAACATACATGTACAAGCAGATTGACAAAAAAATATTATTTACTTATATTACAAATAATTTTTTTAAAATTTACAATATTATTTTATATATTTTTATTAAATTAATAAAAATATAAATATAAAATATTGTGTATAAAATTAAATACATATAACATGAACGAAACCTGTCATTTTATCAAGCGTGTTCAGAACCTGAACTGCGCATGTGTAAATTATGATGGCGCAAGGAAAACTTAAAATTTTTAACATAAAAGAACATAAAATATTTAATATCATCCACACAATTTTATTTCAAAAGGTTATGGTGGTCGAACTACTGATAAAGAAATCGTACAAGCTAGCGATTTTCTGCACTATTTACCTCCGAATTGTATGGTGATGGCTGAATTGTGGCTTTAAGAATGTTGAACATTTATTCCGTCTAGTACGTCCTCCATCGGTAGCTGCTAATGAAAAGATGACAGAAGAACTGGCTATGCTGAATAAACGCATTGCTGCACTTAGAATACATATTGAAAGAGTCATCCGGAGAATCAGAGAATTGGAAATGCTACAATCACATGCTTGTGTCAATTTAAATTTAACACAGACTATTGAACAAACAAAACTATTGCTACTTACATGGAGTATGGAGTGAGATTCAGAAGGGACAGGATAGTTAATCCTTAGAAGAATTTCCACTGTTGCTTCATCGTAACGTGAAGATCCAAATCAAAAAATATCGTACAATAGCAACATTCGGGCTCCACTACCAAAAATACAATCAAAAAATTTAAACAAAAAAACGATTTAAGCAACTTTTCAAACAACTAGTTTTAACACTTCACCGGTGTGGAAATTCTATAAACGGTCCGTACTTCACAGAAAAACACTCAATCTCTCATGTAGAACCAGACTTTGAGATGCGTGAAATGCACTAGGCCAAGATCACGCATAAGAATAAACCCAAGGCGGTCCCTCGTACCCCAATTTAAACAGTAATTAAATATTAATAACTAAATACAAAACAATAATGAAACGGCCACGCCGTAATAATCTCTGTCACAAAACTAAACGTAAATTAAGCAAACAAAATCCACGTCCGAGTATGGAGATTCGCAGCACAAATGGTTGAAAAAAACACTCGTTGTTAAATTATCATCGTAAAGAATAAATAAAGTTAATTTAAATCCGTTACAAGAACAATGAACGAGAGCAACATGTGCTTGATACAGGTTAAAATGCCCAATTCACAAAATTTAGAAAATATCGACAATAAATCAAGAAATAATATTATCACTCAATAACAGGATTACTAATCTATTAAATTTAAATAAAATTTCAAGAAAATAAGGACTGATGGTCCAAATGAACAAAGATTAAATTATCTTACCAAGATGTACGATGCGTTTCAATCAACCACTTGCGCCGGAATGAATAAAAAATCACACACTTCCCATACTCGCCCAAGGCCAAGCGTGGAGCGACAAGTACTACGTAAATCAATTTGCGTCCGAATGTTCAAAACGCTGTCACAGTAATAAAATGTACGGTAACAAATAAATTTGTTACAATATATGTAAATCGGATAATAATATTTATTTTAACCCTTAACAGATACAATGATTTTGTGTAACGTAACTTTTATAGTGGGGTCTCTACAGACCCCACTATAAAAAACTATCAAAAAACAAATTATTTTCCAATTTTTTTAAATTATGTTTTTATTTAGATATATCTCAATACAACAAACATAAAAGCAAAAGAAAATAAAACTTATTCAAGTAATAACTAACTCAGAAAACAATATAGTTTTCTGACGCAGCCTCTTGATTTCAGGAACATAGAATCGCCAAAAATATTTTCTGAATGCTGTGTGAGTAAATTTATATCACAATAGACGTAGATGTATCACCTAGAACAAAAAAATTACTTTTAGCGCAACAGCCAAAAAACCAACAGGGGTGTTTTTAAACTTACATTTCTATCTCTTCGCAAGTTTTACAAATAAATGACTGTATTGAATGAGCTTGACATACTGCTTTGAGACATTGTTTACATTTAGTGGAATATTTTCGGTCATATTTTCTTGGACAAAGGGCACAACGTTGTCTCTTCAAGGGCCTCTCCTGATCATTTCTTCTGGATAAATCCTCTGGAACATTCAGAATCTTGCATATGACTGAACGTAGTTCTTTTTGTAATGCTGGTTCTTGTAGGCGTTCTCTCATATGGGGAAAGATAAGATTCTGTCCTATAGAAATATTGAATGCTCTTCTCGTCATCTTATTAATTGGATTGGCTGCTTTGTAGAGAACAAAGGAATTCACACGTGCTATATTTATCATTGCATAAAATATAGCAAGTGGCCATCGGCGCGTTCTTCTATGACATGAATAGCTTGCACATTTGTGATCCAAAGAATCTACAATTGTTTTTGTAGAATTATAGAACTCTACTATTTCGGGTTTTTTCGTATTTGGATTAATACTGTTTGTATCATGCATAGACGACAGCAAAATGACACTTCTGTTTTTTTTTCGGGACGTAAGATACAATTGTACGATCACCTGTAAACCCAAAAATTGAACTTTGTACTTCACGATTTATATTGGGGCAAAATCCCGATGGAATTTCTCGTTTATTTTTTCGGATAGTTCCAACATATGTTAGACCTCGCAATTTAAGTTCATCTATAAGCTCGTTCGATGAGAACCAGTTATTTCCAGTTATGTTGCGATGTGTGTTTGCAATTGGTGCTGGTTTAGTCAACAGAGCTGGACCCTTCAATCCAGGAAGATGGATTACCAAGTTATGTGCAACAGTCCGTACTCGTTTATTTTTTGGGGGATGGGTTGCCCATTTATATCTATGTTTTCCATACACGTATCTTTGGGATGTACCCTGTTTTGAATTATCTCTGTCCTCTTCTTCAATATTATCTTCATCATTACTGTCACTAAGCTCTTCTTCTGAGTCTGTATCGTGTAACTGTGTTCGCTTTCAGCATTAGATATGTCACAATTAGTCTCATTTATTTCCTGAATTGTTTGTTGTTCTTCAGAATCACTCGAGTTCATTAAAATATCGTACAACTGAGCATCGGTTAAATAACTCCTAGCCATGTTTTATTTATAAAAACAACACAACTGGTATAGGGGGGTCATTGAAGACCCCAGTTATTATTATTTCGTAAACTAACCACTCGTTACTGAAGCTACTGAGAAACGCATGCATCTACTTCACACTGTAATGAAATACTACGCAATTTAAAACGAGTGGGGTCTTTGATGACCCCACTGTACCAGTTAAGGCAGTGCTTCCTAACCTTTATAATACTGCTACCCCTGTAACCTGTTAGGAAATCAAATTTTACCCCAATTTTAAAATAAATAAAAATTATAAATAAAATGTGCCTAAGTAAGAACAAAAAAAAGTATTAACAGAAATTGTGCAAGGTTATGAAAAATATTTTAAAATTTAAATAAATATTTGTATTTATTATTCACCTACTCCAGCAGGCATAATTGAGTAGGAGATGAAGACACAAGATTTAGATCAAAAATTAATATAAATCAACATAAATGGATTACCAATGGTTTGAAAATTTCCTCAAAACGTCTACGGCAGTGGTTCCTAACCTTTATAATACTGCTACCCCTGTAACCTGTTAGGAAATCAAATTTTACCCCAATTTCAAAATGTTATAAAAACACTCAATGCAAGCGAATTCTAATGTTTATTAATTACAAAGTTGTCATTGCCCAGCAGTTAGTCAGAAAACTGGATACATTGTGGCTACATAAAAACACAACAATATTACGATATTTTAACTATGAATTAACACACTATCGGCGGGTAACACCATGAACTTGACTGTCACGTCTAGCGGGCGAAAATTAGTGAAGTATGAAAAAAGTGTACTTTTAAGAAAACATGTAATATCTTTACAACTAATAGTAGGATTTCAATGAAATTTGAAAAATATGCATCACATAGTATTTCAAAGATGTAGATAAAATTAAAAAAAAAAAAATTTTTAGTTTAGTTTTCTATTACTTTAACCCTTCAAGTACGGGACACAACAATAAGCGTTTTTGCGTAACTTCCGCGACAGGCGGGTAGCATCAATAAGCGTTCTGATAAAGTTGCTTGTTTTAATATCCGAATAACGCTCATTGATGCTAGCTCGTAAAGTTTGATTTATGGCGCGCGCGGCATCTGACTGAGCCGCTTCGCGACCATGGCCGTAACACTATGATTACGGAAAATAAAATATTGTTGCAAGCACATTTTATATGCCTCTAATTTAAATATAATATTCTATAATATTCTAATTGATATACGTATTATGACTTTTTTAATTTTTAATTTCTTTATAAAATTTCTGTTTTATAACTCTTTATAAAGTTTATATATAGACATGCATTTTATTTTTTGAGCAAACCCAAAACCATAAATCTTTATTTGAAAAAAGGAAAATTTTTATATTATATTTATATTTATTATATATTATATATTATATTTATATTATATTATTTATTATTATTTATATATTATATTTATATATAATATTCTATAATAGTCTAATTGATATTGATATTATTGACTCTTTTTAATTTTTAATTTGTTTACCATTATTATTTATATACCATAAATCTTTGTTTGAAAAAAGAACAGGTGCGCTATTGCGAAATATACCCGTAAAGAAAGGATTTATGTATAACATGGACCAAACAATAATTGTTAATTTTTGAAAGTTCCAAGAGTTCATGTAGTAAGAGAAAAGCGTAATAATGTTTATGAATATTTTATTATTCAGTTTCTTATATAGTAATAATTTTATTTACTCTAATATTTTTTTAATGTATGGTATTTTTGAAAACACTCACCCCTATGAAGGGGAATCTGACAAAACTTACAAATATAAGAAGTTAAACTTTTCTTTTTATGCACTGCACAAACACGACATTGTCTTTGTGGAATTTTTTTTTTGCCGCCAGTAATAATTTTTATAGCTTCATGTTTCTGCAAGTCTAATGACAATCGCCCAGGAGGATTTTTACTTACTGCAGTTCTTTTAATGCCAGATGTAGATGGTTGAGGATCTTCGGAAGCGGTGTTTTCAGGAAGCCGATCACTTATCCACTCTTTGCTAATTTCATGCAAAAATTGTTTATAAGTAATTGTTGTTGTTGGGTTTAATTTTCTAAATACTTGGAACGCATTAAAAAGTGCACAGTTTAGCAAATACATGACAACCCGCTTTGTCCATTTTTTTGTTCTTCGGATAATCGAATAATAAGCAAGATATTGATCTGCTCGATCGACCCCCTTCATGTACTTGTTGTAAGAAATAACACACTGTGGTTTCCAGATGTTTTGTTTAGTGTTCCAATCGATGTTATGGCTTTCAATTATCTCGGCTGAATGTATCGTAGAAATCATTCGCACCGGTCTTTTTGATTGCCAGCATTGCAGTAAAATGTCCCCACGACGACGGAAAGTAGAATCATCTCGTGCAAGCCTTACATTCTTCAAACTCTCAGGAAGTCCTCTATTTATTCTAATCGTCCCACAACACCTTATTTTTTTTTTGAGAAGTATTTCACATGTTTGTACACTATTATAATAATTATCCATGTACAAGTGGTGCCATAAATTTACATATGGTTCTAGAAGGGTTGCAATTGTTTGTAATAATGGTTTTCTTTGTCCGCAATATATTTCCAAATTACAGATATAACCCGTAGTGGCTTCACACACCATTCGTACGAGAACACCATATTTTATAATTTTTGAGGCGTTGTACACCTTGAACGCTAACCTGCCTCTCCACGGTATTATGCTTTCATCAAGCGAGAGTTCCCTCTGAGGTGCATATACGGACTTAAACTTAGATGTAAGGTATGTAAGAATTGGTCGAACTTTATGAAGACGATCACTATTATCAACAATATTTGCATTGTTTGAAAAATGCCAGAATGCCCAAATTTGTTTGAAACGATCGCGACTCAGCACTTGAGAAAATATCGGCGTTTGTATTGTCGGATCCGTTGACCAATATTCGTCTCTATTATCTTTACGTACTTTTCCCATTAGCAGAATCAGTCCTACAAATTTTTTTAGCTCTTTCACTGTTACGTCCTTCCACTTTACAGATTTAACCCTGTCTTTAACAAGAGATTCATTTTGCGCATGGTAACGATTCGTTTCTTCTACCATGTATTGAAACAGATCATCCCCTATAAACAACTTTATAATATCGCTAATATTTTCGCCATTATTAGGTAATACACGGACACCAGAATTGCCCATAAACGGCTCGATATTAGGTGGATTATCAGTTTCAGACCACTCTGCTATTTCTTCATCTTCACTTTCCGAGTCGCTAAATTGTAACGGAAGCGCCCGATTTCTTGTGCGTACAAATATTTCGTCGTCACTGAAATCACTTTCACTATCAAATTCTGGCAAATCTTCTTCACCCGAATGTGCTGATAAATTATCGGCGAACACGTCATTATCACTTTCGTAGTTTTCAAAATACATTTTAAATAAAGTAGTTAAGGTAACAGTTAAATCGTTAAAATTTCTTTGAAAAATTGCAACAAACAGTAAGAGTGTTACGATAACACTGAACGATTGGAAAAAATTTCCGTTCAACAGGGATCTACGATATGCCAAAACAACCGGAAGGTTGCTTACAAAGAATTGTTCAAAACAAAAAATTCATTACATGAAAAAAAAAAAAACAAGCAAAAAAAACATAAAAGGTATTAATACCCGACCCGCCGATTACCGCCAGTCTGTGGAAAAGGTATTAATACCCGTCCCGCCGATAGTGTGTTAATAATAATAATCAGTGTGAGGGTTGAAATTGTTTTGCGTTTACAAGTTTTTTTATGTTAGGTTTAGTGTCACTTAAAGCACATCTCATGTCATGTTCCACATTGAGACGGTTTCTGGCCTTTGTTTTGAATGAAACTAAAGTTGAAAAACCATTCTCGCATCTGTAAGTGGTGGCAAAAGGTACACTCTAAGAAATTCGGTGTTAAATTTTAACACAACGCGGATTCTATATAGGTCCACACGTTTTCTGGTGTTAATTTAACCACTTTTGAATGTGTTAAACACTCAACACATTTATTGTGTTAAAATACCGAATATCGCGGAGTAAAAATAACACACAATGCGGAGTGAAATTAACGAAAATCTTGTGTTATATTTTAACACATTTATTTCGTTAACTTAACACAGTTCGTGTGTTATATTTTAACACGGGATTTGGTGTTAAGTGGAGTTTTTGATATTAGTACAGAAATACAATGTAAGAAATTAAAAAAAGTTTATTATATAAAAGAAATATATATATATATATAAAAATAAATAAGTATCATATATATAAATTACATAATAATTATGGTATGCTTTGGCACTATCAAACAATGATTATTATCATCATTAGCATGATGAATTTCATATGGCATTTTATGTTTAAGTTTTTTTATGTCTACAATTGATAATTTGTTTAAGTTTTTAACAATATAAGAATGATAATTTTCATGAAATTTTAATGTTATATAAGTTGAACAAACAAAAAAATAATTCTTATCATATGAAAAAATAAATAATATTCTTTTGAAAATGGGAAAATCAGTAACATTATCAATATCCGAACATATAATAAAATCACAATAATATTTGTAACCATATTCTATCCATTTATATGAAATTACATTATCACGTATCTGAATATTAATAGATGATAAAATAGTATCAGAATAAGGCAAATTATTAATATTAAAAATACTACTTGGTCCAGTAACTATTTTTAAATTTACATCATTCTCAGTCCAAAATTGGAACATATATTCTTGATGCCTCAAAGATAAACTTTTGCATATATTTTTAAAATTACAATTTGTTCTAGCTATATTAACGAAATAAAAATGTTTAGCTTCAAATCTCATCGACCATAAATGAACTAATGGACCCATAGTTCTAATTATTCGAGGATAGTGAATTAGCATATGATGTTTTGGTAATAATGGCATATTAAATTCAGATTTATATAAAGTATGATGTTCCATAATTAAATCTCTTAACTGGAAAGTCATTCCTATTGTTAAAATATCTGAAAATATTATATCCATGCAATCTAGCAAGCGTAAAACAACATTGAATTTATTCATCTGAATGTCACTTTGAATTAAATTACCAAGTATAAGAGGAAGATATCTGACCAAACACCATATAATATTTTGCTATCTACTATATCTAAAACAAATTCTATAAAATCTTTAAAATATTCAATAATTTTTTGAATATCTGACTGAGGAAGACATAGCAAAGATATATTTGAACAGAAAGATAAAATATTTTTTTCCAAAAAATTATCAGTATTTACAAATAACGTACTCGTATTTGTTTCTTCTAATTCAAAATTTGTGTTTGAATCAACATCATTTGATATTGTTATTTTTGGTTTTGTTTCTGTAACAATTTCACTTTCTGATTTTGTTTCAATTTTGCATTTAGTCATATGTGTTCTTAGTCCACTATATGTGGAAAAGATGCGATTACAATTTAAAGCTAAACATTTTAATTTTGAAGGACCTTCAAAGAGAAGGTGTATAATTTTTAAATGTCTAATTATAAAATTAACATTGTGTGACGTATGATTACAAATAAAACAAGTATACATATTTAAATATTAAAAACTTATTTAAAAATAAGAGATCTAACTTCCCTCATTCGTGGAGTAATATTAACTTGTTTAGAAATATTGTAGTATGTTAATTGTATAAATTGAAAAAATGTTGATAAATAATCATCATAATGGGTATTGAATACCCAAAATGATTGGAAAAGTTCGTCAAATGCTTCGAGAATATTTTCCTTGGTCTCTATTATATTACCATCAACAACAATACAATATTTATTAATGGCACCGATATTAGCTCCTAATCCCAGTAGATATGGTTGAAACGTTTTATTATTTTTAACAATTTCTTCATAGGGGATATTTATCTACAAAAGTGAAAAATTGATTTATTACTTTATCAAAACAATATATCTTACATCGTACGCACCTTACTAAATGTAATAAGTTTTTTGATGCAATCCGTAATTTTGCACTTGTACGAAGCACTCTTCCGTCCTTTGGCAGTCGGCGGTAATAAATATAACAGTGCAATTAAGGCACGCGTAGCTCCATTCCAAACTAAAAAATCAATCAACTTTAAAATATGTGAACCGATACAAAACCTATTTTATTCTGGTTTTTAATTTAATATTTATAAAATTAGTTTCTATATATAAATGTTTTTTAAAAAAAATCAACAATTAAAATTACATTATTTTAATTTATTATAAACAGTATTCGAAATAAACTACAGAAAAATATCATTATTTCTTTTCCAAATTTTAAACAATATAAAATATCAAATACTACAAACTAATTAAGTTTAATTTTGTAGTGGTTAAACGTTTTAAAATATATGATACTTACTAATATTCCCTTCTTCTGGAAAAATAATCTTATTTGTATCGTCAAGTAACGTTTTATACGCATTAAAAATATGTGGTATAGTAACTTGGAATTTTTGAGAAAAATTAAATATTTTGTCATTAAATAATAATTTAAAATCTTGTGTAATCTGGAATATAAGAGACGAATCAATAAAAATTATTAGTATAAAACTAATTATTTTCCTTCAAATTACAAAAAAAAAACCATTTAATACGTAAACATCTACTTATTTTATTTCCGATAACGTATTTATTGTCTGAATTGGTGAAATATCACATATTTTAAAAATACAATAAATATTATGTTATAGAAAATTAAATAAGTTTTTATAAAATGGAATATTTTATTAACTTAAAAATATCCTATACTAAAATTTGCTAAATATAAAATAAATATAATTTTTATATTGCCTACTATTTCTATAAAAATAAACATTTTGCAATAAAATTACTTACTAAGCCTGGCGTGTCCAAAAATCGTGGAAAATCAATTTTAATATCAAATACTTTTTCTTTCCGAAGAGGAAATGTCAATAACATTTTAGATAAAATTTCCTGTTTTTGAAATTTGACACATGCATTTTTTAAAAATTGTTTCTGTTCTTCTAATCCTTCGTAATTAATTGTATTGTCAGCTTCATTTTCTTTGTTTTGTTCTGCTGCTTTAATAATAGATTTTGGATGTTCTGAACGTCGAATAGTACGCAAACGCCAAGAAAAATAACCAGACCGACTATTTGGGTCATAAAATGCTTCCTTTAATGACAATTAAACATTATATTAATATAATTTAATAAAATTTAAATAATATATACGTACATATCCTTCCAACGTTCCAGAATCTTTTAGTCCGGGATAAATTTGTACAATAGCTTTAGCATACATTATTTTAATATCAGTAGGTGGATATTGTCCGTACATATTAATTATTTCATTAATGACAATATTCACTAGTTTTTTTCTTAATTTTAAACTTAATGCTTGTTTTTCTTTATATTCTCTTTCTATTTCAGAACCATAATTTGAATTTTTAATTTTATTGTGAAGTTGCTAGTTAAAGATTAAAAATAAAATAAAATATATTATTTTTAATTATAAAATGTTATACCTTGTGATTAAGTATTCCTAGATGTTGAAACGATTGTAATGATTGTAACTTTTTGGCTGTTTCCAAATCACTATTTATTTCAACTGATTTTACTGTATCAAGTGATTGTGACGACAGTGATTGTAACTTATTAGCTGTTTCCAAATCACTATTTATTTCAACTGCTTTTACTGTGTCAAGTGATTGTGATGACGGTGATTGTAACTTATTAGCTGTTTCCAAATCACTATTTATTTCAACTGATTTTACTGTGTCAAATGATTGTGATAAAATCTCCGAATTTAAAGATATTGTATCTCTTGTATTTGTATGAGACGGTGTTCCAAAATCACAATCTGTATGAGACAAATGTATTAAAATTATAATTAATTATAGAAAATTATTTGTATAATATGCAAGACCGGACTAATACCATGGGGTGCCCTAAGCACTACTTATTAGGGTGCCCCTTCGTCAAATAAATTGTTCTACATTCTAAATACTGTGTGTGCGTGTGTGTGTGTGTGAGAGAGAGAGAGAGAGAGTGTGTGTGTGTATGTGTTAATTTGTACAAAATATGACATAAATAAATTTTTTAAAATCTATTCAGAAGCGTATTATATATTTTTTAATGTTTTGTAACAGGTAATTTTTTATACATTTACGGAAAAAATATATTTGATGGAAATTTTCGGGGGGCACTATTTAGTGGGGGCCCTAACCACGTGCATAGTGTGCTTATGCATAAGTCCAGCCCTGATAGTATACATATTAAACAAAATTTTAAATAAAACATAATTTACCAAAACATATATATTCTTCTTCTCTTTGATGTTCGTTTTCAATTTTTAGTAGAACTCCACGTTCCGAAAACAAAATGAAATCTTCAATCATTATTTCGTCTATTATAGCATCATTTTTATCCATTATTATTAATGGTTCATTATCTTTTATAGTTGTAAATTTTTCTTTCACTATTATACATAAAATAATAAAAATATTTTATTGCAAAATGTATTTTTATATTTATAGGTATAAAATGTTTTTTTATTGTTGTTATTATTATTATTATGCTTATTTAAAAAGAAAAACAAAAACTACTGTAATATTTATATTTAGAATACTTATATTTCGAATCATTTTAAATGTTGCGCAATATCTGTATACTTTTACATTACATGCGTTAAAATATTAAAATTGTTTTGTTTTATTTGAAGACAGCATGTTATACAGAAATTTAATAAATATCCTTCAACAACAATAAAAACAAATTTTTTGATAATAACAAACCAACATGCTTATAAAAATATAATATGAAAATAACTTATGCTAAACTTACCAGCAGAAATAATATTATGATAACTAAGATCAGTAAGCTTGCACCACTTTTTTTCATTACAATATTGTAATGTAACGTAATAAACATTGAATTCCATATCAACAACACAGGACTTTCAATGGCGTCCAAATAAAACTTTTCACTTGTTCCCTTGCGTTCAACTGCTTACAAGTGACTGTGTGTGGTCCGTGGACTCGTGGACTGTAGACGCATGCGTCTAAATGATATGTAACACCGTGTTTGGTGTTAATTTAGCAGTGGGCGCATGCGTCTAAATTATATTTAACACCGTGTTTGGTGTTAATTTAGCAGTGTTGCATAATTTTTATTTAATTTAACTTTTTATTTTTTAATAATTACAAATGTATACATAATAATTATTTTATATAAGTAAAATAAATATTTATACATTTTTAAAATAACAATATGAAAAATATTAAGAATTCATTAAAGTTTAAAAATTACATTCATAAGTAAATCAAAGACATGGCAACAAGGCGAAAAATATAGTTTGCAACGTCAAAATTTTAACTCATTCGAACTAACCAAATCTCTTTGTGTCAAAATAACACAATGAAAGATTGAAAATTTAACACAAATTGTTTAACGAATCACACAATCGTCATTTCAATCCGCAAATTTCTTAGAGTGTACTATCATTTTTAAAGCTCTGTTAGCTATAACAGGATATTCGGCACCTGCTTTAATCCAAAATCTGCTGAGATCATACATTTGAAATTCTACTTTGAAAGTACTATTCTCGCGCAGTCCAAGAAATTCTACTTTGGCCGCTACATCTTCGTCTTTAATAATGTCATCATCAGTAGAAAATGGTCTTAATATCCAAGAGTTGGACTGACGATTATCTAAATCCGGAAAGTATTGCTTCAGTGACTCTATTACTGCAGATAAATGTTGATCCACGGCATTTCCAAATGTGATTTTGTTTTCTTCAATATTTACCAATTGCTCACAGAGTAGTGTAAACATCGACACATCGCCAGCTTGCACTCTGCGTTGGTAAAGTTCTAATTTACGTATAAAACTAGCAACTTTATCCTGCGCTGTCAAAATATTCGTCATATTCCCTTGCAAAGAAATATTCAGATTGTTGATTTCACTGAAGAAATCAGCAAGATACGTCAGCTTTTCGACGAATGTTTTGTCTTTTATGTTTGACAGATACTCTTTTTCTTTCTGTGTTTTCTGTTTTTCAAAAAATAATGCTATTTCTTCACGGAGCTCATAAACCCGGTTCAAAACTCTGCCTCGTGATAACCAGCGTACCTCTGTGTGATACAAAAGAGAGTTATATTTGGCACCAACTTCATCACTTAAAACTTTAAATACTCTCGTGTTTGTTGCTCTGCCACGAACATGGTTCACAATTTTCACTATGTCACTCAACGTGCTTAGTAATTCTGGTGGAAGCGTCTTAACAGCCAAAGCGTAGCGATGTATGAGACAATGATAGGATAACACTTGAAGAGCAACTTGTTTCACGAGTGCTTGAAATCCAGAACGGACACCCATCATTGAAGGCGCCCCGTCTGTACAAATGCCGACCAGCTTTGACCAGTCCAGACCATTTTCCTCAATAAACTGTTTCAGCGTTTCGAATACGTCTTTTCCACGTGTAGTGGTGGACAAGAACTTACAGAACAGGTATTCCTCTTTTACACAGTCATCTTTAATATAACGTGTAAATACCAGTAGTTGTGAACACGAAGCTACATCTGTGGACTCATCTAATTGCAGCGCAAACATAGAACTTCCTTTCATTTCATCAATAACGGTTGCCATAATATCGTTACTCAAGTCTGAAATGCGACTTTGAACTGTTGTATTTGAAAGTGATATTTGTTTTATCTTAGCCACATGTTGCTCGCCAATGACGAGTGATACTGCATCACACAAACAAGGTTTGATGAGATCCTCTCCTATAGTGTGCGGTTTTTTGTTCACAGCAATACGATAAGAAATTTGATATGATGCTTGAAGACACGATTCATTTCCTTTTTGCATATTTCCTGTGGAATCTAATCGCGAAGACTTTAGAATACTCTCTTTTCTCTTGAAAAAATCCATATCTTTGCCTGCAAACTCTTTGCGAACTCTCTCGAAATGATCTTTTAATTTGCTCGGCTTCATGCTCTCTGTATTAAGCACTTTATTACATAGAACACACTGCGGCTTTTCTATATTCCTGTCTAGAATATTCGTAAAACCCCATTGTAAAAATGCTTCTTTATATGAGCGCTTTTTTGCGGTATTAGAAGCCATGCCACCTAAAACAATCGTAAAAAAATATATAAGGAAAAAATTAAAAAAAAAATTGCATTTTACTTTTAAGAATATTGAGGAACAAAAACTACTTATAATTAATTATCATTATTTGTTACTACTTACCTTCAAAAACGTAAATAATATATGTAATTACTTCAAGACTGGAAAAGCGAACGTATACAACTTGTTTGAATCTCAAACTGCCATACGGCGCGGTAGGCTGAGGCAAATGCGATAATGCGCCGGATCGTGTGCGCGCCCGCTCTCAGTTCGGACAGGTTTATACAGGTTAGTATACATGTCGAGTATTTGTTTCGAGCGCGGCGGATTCCGCATGCGTGATGCGCCGTGACTCAGGATTCAGCCTTCGGTTAACAAATTGTTCTCTGTTACCCCTGAAGAATAGCGTGTTTACCCCCCGGGGGGTAATTACCCCCAGGTTCGGAACCCCTGAGTTAAGGGTTAAATCGTATTTATATTAAATATTATTATCCGATTTATTTTAAATATTATTTTAAATATTATAAAGGTGGCTTATCACTACTACATATAGCAGTCATTACTGGAAACGAAGAATTGACATCACAAATTTTAAACACAGTTTTAAATAGTGACAGAAGTTCAGTTAATGCTAGTGACAGTAGTGGTAATACACCTTTATATTACGCTATCGAAAATAACAAATTAGAAATCGTCGAACTTCTTTTAAATAATGGAGCTGGATTTAAAGATAATCGAAGTCTTCAAATTGCAGTTGAAAAAGAACTCACAGATATTGTTAAACAACTTCTGAATAGTTTTCGAAATAATGATGTAAACGTCATAGAATCAGATTCACTAGGAATATCTTCTTTGCTACACATTGCTGTTTTGTCAGACAATGAAGATCTAGTCAAATTATTATTAAATAATGGTGCTAATATTTGTACTGCTTTTAGTTTTTTTGATAATATTCTTCAATCAGCTGTAACGATAGGAAATCCAAAAATTGTAGCTTTCCTACGTGAAAAATGTGGTATTTTTGATGTAAATACCAAAGATTTTAATAATAATTCGCTTTTATACTGTGCCATTAAAGAAGAAAAGTTGGAAATTGCCAAAATATTATTACACAAAGGTGCTGGAATTGAAGATAATCACTCATTACATATTGCAGTCGTAAAAGGTTATACGGAAATTGTAGAAATATTATTAAAATTGTCACTAAATCTAGATATTAATTATTCAGAAGAAGGTGAATTTGAAGGTGAAAAATACATTGCTTTATATTGCTATTGCAGAAAAACACAAAGACATTATTAAGTTGTTACTAGATAAAGGAGCTGATCCCGAAATAAATTTTGACCTATTAGACGACAATATTTTTTATTCGGCTGTTCAAACCAGAGATGAAGAAATAATGACTTTAATTTTGAATATGGAGCATCATCCCTCATTTGCTCCCATTTAGCGAAAGCTGCACATATAGCCCAAGAATGTTTGGACAGTTCGTTCCAAGCTAACAAAATAGGATTTTCTACCAATATGTATCTATTAATGAATAAGAAGTTGTTCATCTCTGCCCCACTTAAAAAGGTCATTGTAATACGAGTTGTTGTGGACCAAATGGATTTTCCCTTCGACAAAATAGGAATTTGAGAGAATATTTCTCTTCTAAGAGGAAACTTGGAAGTAACAGTAGAATATGCTTTTGAGGCAAATTGCATTGATGGAATTTGTTGTTCTGTTGTTGAAACTTCCATTTCTTCAGCAGTATTCGCATCTGGCAGATTTTCTAAACTCACCGAAGCTGACATTAATTTACGTAGCTCATTTACGCCAAACTTGTATTTTCTGACATAGTATGCTGTTAAAATATAAAAAAAAATAATTACTATTACATACAATATTAATATAATAACATACTTTATAAAACAGAAAAAATAAGTCTTTTTGATGACAATGGAACCTGAATTCAATTTATATAAATTTTCTAATGTAAATTTATATTTTTGTCAAAATATGGTAAAAAAATAAAAAAAATTTTATTAATTGAAATTTTTTCATGTAGATATTAACAATACAAATATATTTCCATACAATTATTTAAAACAAAGAATAATATTAAACAAAAATAAAAATTATTTTTTTAATTTTAATATAAAGAAAGAAAAAAACCCTATATAATTAATTATGTTAAAATTTAAAGAAATTGTGTTCTATCACGTCTATATTCGGAAAAAATTGTACAATGTGTAGAAATAAGGAAGATATGTAGATATTTCTATTCTGGTCACCACACATATCAGAATATAGTAATACTTTTTTGATTTCTGGAGACAGTTATGAAAAATATTTTACCAAGCAGGATCCTATTTTGCAACTTTCTCTTTTCCCGTTAATTTCTGTCCACAGATAAGAAAATCCGTTATTTGGTGGCGAAGACTCATATATAGTTAAATTATACATGTTTATTTTCCGTAAATAGTATAATAATGATATTTATAACGACGGAATTTGTTGCACACTTTGTAAATCAAAACTAACTGACATGAACGAAGAATCTTTACATTCTCGTTCTTTATCAGTTGCTTTCGAAACAGCAGCTTCTGACTTGCGCTTTATATGAGATTGATAATTTTCTTCTAATGCTTCTTTTTAATTTTTTGTGGTTTTATCGTAACAACTGCATGTAACTGCATGTCCTTTCTGGGTTTAAAAAACGAATAATTGTAATTTGTACAAAATTTTTTCGATATGTTATGAAACTATCGGGTTTGTTTTCGTTATTTTTACATGTTTCTTTTTAGAGTGAATATAATTTGGAAATATTAATTTTAGCACCGAGGTATTTTCTTTTTGTTGATTTGCGGCAATAGTGACTTTCCATAACAGGAAAGCTTTCAATATGCGCTTTAACCTTTAATACATCTGAATCACTAGTTTTATTTGAAGGTTGTTTTGAACGACGTGTATCCTTTCTCGTAAAGTTTCCAAGATTATCACAATTTGCAAAAGCGGTAATAAATGGTATATTAGATATGCATAGTGTTTTCAAAAAAAACTTTTGACAAACTCTAATTTTTGAGTTTTCTTTATAAAAGTAATAAAACTGAGATTTCTTTCGTAAGTGGGCGTCGTCCTTCCTTGGTCGAAGTATTTGTGGAATACCTGGCTCTGACACATTAAACAATTGAGCTAATACAATGAAAAATCGATCTTAAAACAACAGCTACACTAAGATATAGTAAAAAACATTGAAAAATTATACCTGAGTCCGTGTAATCTTGCTAGAGTTTTCGATAATAAAATCGCACCCATTCCAAGATTACTTACGGAGTAACTTACATCTGGATCAACGTCTGGTAGAATGGAAAACCAACTTAACCGAAAACGACATTTCATCAGGAGTTCTCCGCGTCTATTACCTGGTATGTTTTGTTTAAAAATTTACGTATTAATTTTTGTCGTGTCCGCGGATTTCTAAGTAACAATAACTGTTCTGCCAGATGTCGGGCAAATCTCTTCTCCGAATTGTCAGGCTCTTGAATAAAATTATTAATTTTTAACATTGCCCCTTGTAAATATATTTCAACGTCATCGGGTTGAGAAGTATCTTTTTTCCTTTTCGGTTGAGAAGATTCAACTGCCGTTGTCTGTCGTTTTTGGTTGTGTCATATCTGATAGTAGTAATGAGTCTTGTGATGATGAGTCGTCCTGCGATAAATCTAGTCGTGTCGATGAGTCGTCCAACGAAAAATTCTGTGTATAGTTACGTTTCGTTATGGTGTTGTCTTTTGATGTACCTGGTTGTGATATGTCGTCTCGTAAAGTACTTGTATTTTGGATGATTGCTAATGAATCATACGGGTCGTAATTACATGTTTCAGCGTCAACCTCCTCTACAACTGATGACAGCGGTTGTTGTTCCCGAAGTTTATCAACGCCATCAGATGATCTAAAAATTAATAATAATAAGTGGTTTTATTTGTTGTTTTGCTTACAAAATTAAACTGAAATAGACTTACTTTCTTCTACTAATTTGCTTATTCAGGAACCATATCTTGTCCATTAACCGCCAGTTATTATCCTTGGCGCTGGCACCAGACGGTTTATGATGAAGGAGCTGGGAAAATTTTTCAGGCAAAAAGGTCCCTTTTTTGCACTGTACCGACTGAAAATAAAAAATTATATTATTCAATTATATATTTTAATAATTGAAAATGCTGGTAGAATGGAAAACCAACTTAACCGACAACGACATTTCATTCGGAGTTCTTTGCGTCTATTGCCTGGTATGTTTCGTTTAAAAATTTACGAATTAATTTTTGTCGTGTCCGCGGATTTCTAAGTAACAATAACTGGTCTGCCAGATGTCGGGCAAATCTCAACTCCAAATTGTCAGGCTCTTGAATAAAATTATTAATTTTTAACATTGCCTCTTGTAATGATTTTTCACCGTCATCGGGTTGAGAAGTATCTTTTTTTTCCTTTTCGGTTGAGAAGATTTAACTGCCGTTGTCTGTCGTTTTCGGTTTTCGAGGAATTGTGATTGGATGGGGTTGGATAGTGCATTTTTTTCAAAACCGTCTGGCGCAGTGTCCGGTTGTAATGTATCGTTTCGTTGTGTCATATGTGATGATGTGTCTTGTGTCTTGTGATGATGAGTTGTCCTGCGATAAATCTAGTCGTGTCGATGAGTCGTCCAACGATGAATTCTGTGTATAGTTACGTTTCCTTATGGTGTCTTTTGGTTTACCTGGTTGTGATATGTCGTCTCGTATAGTATTTGCATTTTGGATGATTGCTAATGAATCATACGGGTCGTAATTACATGTCTCAGCGTCAACCTCCTCTACAACTGATGACATCGGTTGTTGTTCCCGAAGTTTATCAACGCCGTCAGATGATCTAAAAATTAATAATAATAAGTGGTTAATATTCGTTGTTTTGCTTACAAAATTAAACTAAAATACACTTACTTTCTTCCAGCAATTTGTTTCTTCAGGAACCACATCTTTTCCATTAACCGCCAGTTATTATCCTTGGCGCTGGCACCAGACGGTTTTTGATGAACGAGTTGGGGAAATTTTTCACGCAAAAAGGTCCATTTTTCGCACTGTACCGACTGAAAATATTAAATTATATTATTCAATTATATATTTTAATAATTGGAAATGCTCACCATCGTAATTCATGTAATGGTCAATTTCTTCCCAAACATAAATTATGTATAATATTATTTAAGTTTATTTAAGAATTTATCCATGTTACACTTTTTATGATTGAAAGGAGAAAAAATATGTAAGATATTTTGTAGTGAACTTTTTTATTAGAATGATTTCTGGTTACCGGTTTCGGCTTATCTTAAGCCGTCCTCAGACCAACTGCAAAAGATTTTATTTATTACAAATCTAGAAGTTTTTATAAATATAAAACTTTTATAAAATGTACTACAAAATATTAGTATATAAAAGGTTATTAAAAAATATATTATTTAGTTAAATTATGAATTTATACATATTTCAGATTTAAAAAACAACACAATTACAGTGAAATAAGAACATAAACATACCGTCAATAATAACTAAAAATATATAGCGTTGAATCGGTCCATGTGTATATTTTGTAGGTTATAATTGTAACCAAATATGTGGTAGAAATTACAGCGTAAAATTTTTTTAATAAGTTTTAAATTATATTTTGATATGTTTTGAAACATGAAATGTACTTGTTAGGAAGAATTCGACGATGAAATATAAAATATTGAGAGTGAAATCTTTTATAAAAATGCGTAGTTTTATTTGTTTGGTATGACCTTGTGTAGCGTGGATGTTGCTGTGAGTTGTTAAGTTAGTATAACATAAATACCGATAAACATGTTGGTTGTATGTAGAATAAGAAGAATTAAATCAGATGACGTATTGAGATAATAAACGCGCCAAAATCAAAATTAGCAAACTAGTTTAAAAAGATGGTTGTCGGTTTCTGTAATGACGTTAAGTATGTTGTTTGGTTAGTCATTGTTGTGTCTGTAGATATGTAGCTGTTCGTATAATAGTAATTCCTTAGTCTTATGTGCAGTCTGTAATATTTGTATGTTGTTAGTGTCCGAAGTGTGATTGTTTTCGTGTAAGTGTCTTCCGAAAACCGAGTTAGTTATGTTTTTAATATGTTCTTGATATCTAATGTTTAAATTTCTGGTTGTAACGCCGATATAAAAATTGTTACAATCGTTACATGTTAATTTGTAAACTCCTGATTTAGTTAGAATATTATTTTTCTGGATAAAAATTTTGTAATAGTTTACCTAAATTGGTGTCGTTTCTAAAGGAAGTTTGAATGTTGTGTTTTCGTAGTATATGTTGTATTTTGTATGAGTGATTTTTTTGGAATGACAAGGAAATGTATTTTGAGTTTGGACTTGTGTGTATGCTGTTAATATTTTTTTTAAATTTGGCAATGTTAAAAAGTCTTTGGATGTAAGATCTATAATAACCATTATTTAGACCAATTTGGAATATTGTATTTAATTCATTGTTGAAGTCAGTTTCGTTAAGGGGGATGTTGAGTAATCTGTTGAAATAATAATGAAACGTAAGATTTTTAGTGGTGATAGCGTGGTAGGAATTAGCTGGAATAATATTATCTGTGGCTGTAGGTTTGCGGTAAATTTTAAAATCTAGTTTGTTGTTATTATAGTTTTTTGTAATAGTTAGATCTAGGAAGTTGATGGAGTTGTTAGATTTTATTTCTATTATGAATTGGAGTTTACCTAGTGAATTAATAAGGTTAAATAAAGCAGTGAGAGTAGCTTTATTGCCATTCCATACACATAGTATGTCGTCGCAATACCTACCCCAGTAAACTATGTTATTAGTAAATATTGAGTATTTATCTGAGAAAAGTTCTTGCTCTAAATGATTGACATAAATATCTGCCAGTATTCCAGAAAGAGAGTTGCCCATCGCAAGACCGTATTCCATTTTATAAAATTTATTATTAAAAATAAAATAGGTTTGTTCTAAAACTAGTTCTGTTAATTTAATGATGTTTGCGGAATCTGTATTAGAAAGTTTTTTTTATCGAAATTAGCTGTGTATTTTTGAATTAATTCATGAAGAACGGCTAATGTCTCTGTTTTTGGAATGTTAGTATATAGGTTTTTTTTATGTCAAATGATATAAGTTGTGACGTACTTTTAGGTAGGGCACAAAAGTTTGGCGTTTGAGTTGCCTCGGGCGCCAAACGGATCGGATAGCTTTGTCGGAGATGAAAATTTAGGGTAAATAAATACCAGAATAACATTCGATGCGATGTCTGCTTTATTTTACTGATATAGAGCTACACTCGACGCTGTATCCGGGTCCACAAAACACTACACAACGTGTTACGCGGTGTTTACTCAACTGGCAGTAATTTTAGCTAATCGACGCCTGGGGTCGCGGCGGTGACCAGCGTCGGAAACTTGTCTCGGGGCCTAGTACGTCGCGGTACAATTTTTAGAAAATCGACCCTCGGCGTCGCGGCGGATTTCGACGTCTAAACTGCGGTCTGGTAGGCTACGTATGCTCTCAACGGCTGTGGGTGGTGTACTATGTGATTTTAATGATTTGGCCACATCAACGCGCGGCGTCGGGCAAACGGAAAGCGGAAACAATATTCAAAACTAGAACAATGATTCTCACCTTGTTTCGGACGTCGGTTATTTCGGCGGTTGTTTTTCGGCGGTTTGTATTTTTCGGCTCTCAGTTTTTAAACTGAGGATCTATGTATCTATCAGGTAACTCTCAGCTTGACTGAGGATTCAAGTATATCTGGTATCTCTCAGCTTGACTGAGGATTGAAGTATATCAGGTAACTCTCAGTTTGACTGAGGATTCAAGTATATCTTACCGTGAAACGGCTCGGGTTTATATAGCAAAATGTTACCGGACGTTTTTAGACAAGTTTTAAAACGAATTTTCCATTCAAAAACCAAAAGTAACGCGTTGTGTGTGGTTTTTGGACGAACAATTTCGTACACGTTTGTGGACTTTAACAAAATTTACAAATTTTTTAACATTTTTACATTTTTCTTTTCAAATTATTTTTGTGGCGAAACTTAGTTTCGTCACATCCCCCTCTTACTTTCCTTAAAAAAACAAAAAAAAAAGTCTGTTACTACATCTTATAAAAATAATCATAATCATAACTTGGTCCATTTTGACATCTTAGTTTCCCTAACAACTAATTTAACCTAACCTTACACTAATCTAACTTACTTGCTAATTTAACCTAACAACTACATTACTAGCTAATTTAACCTAACCTTACACTAATCTAACATACTTGTGAACTTAATTACCCTATCAACTTAACTAATTTAACTAACCTAACTTATTCTACGAGCGTTCCTGGCGGTCGCGGCACTACACGGCACTGCACACTATAGTGTCACTATCACTGGGGGAAAGGGGGGGCACACCTAACGGAAGGGGTTGGCTCCTGGCTTCATTCCCGGAATGGTAACCCATCTTCCATTGGGCAGCTGGTACCGACACCGTCTCGATGATGACTGTCCTCGGGCACGCAACTGCTGAAGCAACCGTTCCAGCTGGTTTGGCTGCAACCCCTCTTCCAGCAACCGCTGTACCTCCTGCTCCGTCTCCTGACGTCGCGACATCTTGGGTTGGGTGGTACAGGGGTTGGACGGCATCGGCTCTGCAGGGGGCGTCCTTGGCCGTGGCGGACAGATCGCCACTGGGGTCGGTTGTTTCCCAGGGTTGGTCGGGGTGATGGTACGCGTTGGAGATAACGATGCCAGTAACTTTTCTAACTCCGCGGCCGCGTCCATCGACCCCTTTCCCTTCTCGGAACCTGGACCCTCGTCGTCAGACGGAATCGGTGATGTTGTCAGGTCAATGAAGTCTGCCGACAGGCTTTCGGCGTCGGCGGACGTTGGTGGTGGACCAAAATGGTCCGTCAAAGCCTGTCGGAGCACTTCATCCATTTCTGGCTTCCACGGCGTCGGCGGATGGCGGGGCTTTAGTGGCGGACCGTGTAGACGGATGGGGGCCGGAAAGGTGGGCACATTGGCTGGACGGATGACCACATTATTTAATATCCGTATGGGTCTTTTGCCCGACCTAGATGGAATGTCTCCGGATAAACACACCTAGTTCAAGTAGCAGTTGAGAAAACATTTACAAAATTAAATAGGGTGCGCTCAGTACAAAATACGCTATCATTTATTCTTCTTATACTAGTAACATTACACAAAATTCATCTGGCCAACTGGATTTGTGACATGTTTGTAGCAGAAGCTTGTTTCTAGCAGCGTAGTTTGACATTTTTTGTTTTGGTTTTTGCTTTTCTGATTTTTAAAGAAGTTGGTTCAGTCAGTTGTTATTACGTGGTTATTAGTTTGTTACTACTGTATAATAATATTAATATATAATTTTAAAACAAACTACAAAGCACATATAATAATAACATAAAAATGTTTATGTTTGAAAAACTTTGTCGTTTGTGCACAACTGATAAAAGTGTCTCGTCAACATTGAACAATTCCGATTCAGATAACATCATTTTATTGGACAATATAAATCGAATTGCACCAGGACTTGTAAGTAAAATAATTTAACATTTTAATATTATGATTTCATATTGATATGTTTTTCTAGCTAAAAATAAATAGCATTAATGAGAGATTAAATATACCGCGATTTTGTGGTAAAACTGAAATAAGTGATATTAAAAAACGTGTTAGTGTACATGACAGGTTAGGACCTCGACCTACAAATAATACAAAATATAGTGCACCTCAATCTTTTGTTTATGAACAAGAAGAGGAGTGGCATGATGATGATACTAAAAAACGCGTTAGTGTACATGACAGATTAAAACCTCGACCTACAATTAATACAAAATATAGTGCGCCTCAATCTTTTGTTTATGAAGAAATTTGTGAACCAGTCGAAGAAAAGAAATATGATAGGCAGAATAAAAGTCCAGAATATGCACAACAAGCTAGTGCTGATAAATCAAGAAATCATTCAGTTTCTTCATTACGAAAAATTGATAAAAGTGTTCAACTTTCTTCAATACAAGAAGATGATTTGTGCACTGGATTTCGTCGATTGGGATTTGCGAAAAATTCTAGAACAAGATCTTTATCTTCACAGGAAGTAAATGAGGTTGGAGAAGATTCTCGACAAAAATCATTGTCATCATTTACGTCAAATCAATCATCATTATCAGAAATTCTAGAGATGCCTACTTCTTCAAGTAATATGGTGAGTGACAGAAGGTATTCTATACATACTTCTACATTTTCGCAACCAGTTATGGTTGATAGGCCAAGAATGAGAACTCATCATAGCACTACAAACTTATTTACAAATTCTACAACATTTACTCCACCGTTTCCGAGTAATAATATTAGAATGCCTGCATTGAAGACTACAAACTACAAACGTACAGAATGAAATCAGCAGTAGTTAAAGTACCTAATATTTCACCTACTACAAGTTTATCATTTAGTACAGACAGCGGAAACAGTAGTCCAGATTTACCGTCTGAATTTTGTCATTTCTCCCAACTAATAGCTTTTACTGTATTCTTACCAATCGGCATATGTACAACATGCATTGCACAGTTAAATCAAGCTTGCAAATTTATAAAAAACTGCTTGCGTTCGCAAGAAATTCTAAACAAATATTTAGAACAATTACAAAATGGACTCGATACAGAACAAGGTGAAAATTATGAAATTGAAATAATTGCAATAAAATTGGAACAAAATAAAACAATCAACTATATGAATTATATGAATAACGAACAAACTGATGAGGGGGCCGGAAAGGTGGGCACATTGGCCGGACGGATGACTACATCGCTCAGTAACCGTATGGGCCTTTTGCCCGACCTTGATGGAATGTTTCCGGGCCGTATTCCGGACTTGAGAATTACCTCTCGCCCGCTTGCCCTACCTCCCACCCGGGATGGTTGAGTACGGCGGCAGATCCATGGTGCGGTGGCCTCATTTTTCTTAATCGGTCCAATCTGGAAAGATTAATCGGGGACCGGTTTTATATCTTTGATATGGATTTTGCGTAGTTTTTGTCCTCGCTCACCACGCAAGTCATACACGTTAGCTGACTATTTTTTACATATCGACCACGGCCCTGAATATCGCGGCGCGAGTTTGGCGGCAAAACCTTTAGCGGCCACGGATAACGGGTGTTCGCGTCGCATGACTTGGTCCCCGATTTGACATTGCCATGCTCGATGCCGAAGGTTATAGTGTCGGCACTGGTCTTGTGCGGCTTTGGCAATTTTTATTTTGGCCAACTGTCGTAAATCCGGTAATTTGTCCAGTCGGGTTACTAGTTCTTCCGGAATAGTATTTTCTGGTTTCACTTCTGCTTCGGCTCGTCCCACTTCCTGGTACAATCCTGGTAATACAGGATTTCTTTTATAATTGAGGAAGGCGGGGGAAAAGCCGGTTGAGTCGTGTCTACTAGTGTTGATTGCCATTGTGAGTTCCGGAATGTGTTCATCCCATTCCCGCTGGTTTCCCACGCAATATTGTGCAATCATAGTTTTCAGAACACGATTTACTCGTTCGACCGGATTTGCCTGGGGAGTATACGGCGGTGTCTGCAGCTGGCGGATGTTTAATGCTTGCAATGTTTGTCGGAGTTGTCGGTTGTTAAATTCGGTGCCGTTGTCAGTAATCACTATTTTCGGGCATCCGAAGCGAAAGATGATTAATTCTTCCAGGGCTCGGGTGATGGTTTTTGCAGTGGCTTGTCGCAGGGCTCGACATTCTACCCTTTTCTTCATGCGATCTTGCATAACCAACAGGTAAGAATGGCCTTTCTTAGACCGGGGAAATGGTCCCATAATGTCTGCTGCTACTGTTTCCCAAGGTTCCAGGATTTTTGGTGGTTGCATTTGCCCGGCTTGCCCTTGTTGGCACGGTTTGAATTTTCTGCAAGTTTGACATCGCCAAACGTAGCGATGTATGTCGCGAAACATTCCTGGCCAATAATAATGCTGTGCGATCCGTATCGCCGTCTTGGCCGTCCCACCATGTCCTGCTTCCGGGTTGTCGTGGTTTTCGTGGAAGATCCGGTCCTGCTCGTATCGGGGAATACATAATTTCCACTTGTCATCTTCTTCCGTTGTCTTAGCGATTAGTTTATATAGCCGTCCGTCCTGGATGCGGTAGTCTGGCCAGTCTTGAGGTCGATCCGCGACTAATTGCATTTTCTTGGAATACCAAGGACATTCGTCGATTGTGGCGAAAACTTCACCCTGGGTTTCTTTGTCGGTATCCCTTGGTTGTCGAGTAAGTGCATCTGCAACTCGGTTTAAATTTCCTTTTTGATACTGAACTATAAAGTCGAACTGCTGCAAGAACATGGCCCATCGCGCTAGTCGGCTATGTGGGTTTTCCATCTTATTTATGCCCGATTTCTTCACATTCGGTTAAACCACGACTAAAGTTAAACGTAGTTTAAACCTTAAAATCGGTTTTCTTCACACTCACGAAACTCCAGCTAGATGTTATTCGTCGATTATAGTTAACCGACGAACATTGGCGGTTTAAACGTGGTTTATCTACACCAGCGCCAATATTTAGCAGTTTAACTATAACTATTCATATCTTTCATAACCTTACGCGTCTTTTGACATTTCGTGTTTTGCATTGATTTTAAATAAGATATTTAAATATATATTTTTTTTAATTTATATTAATTTTATTATTATTAAATATGTAAAATATATTAAATGTTATTTATAATAAAATTCAAATTAATAAATAAATCAGTATTATTATGTAATATGTGTTGACAAATTGTTTAAACTTTATTTATTAATATAGAATAAAATATTTTTTGTTCAAGCGTATCATAGGACCTATAGTAGTTAATGATCTTTTATATTTAGTCAAATATTTATTATTTATGTAATGTAAATTGTAAAAATTTATGAAAATCATACATTTTCATAAATACTACAGCAAAAAAAAATAAGGAACTTTTTTTCCTTAATTATATTAATTAGTATACATATATGTCATAAGATAAAAATAATATTATATATAAAATATCTAAATAATAGTTAATGTAATAAGTTGTTTGATATTTATAAAGTTAATAATATTCATACAATCCGTATGACATTAGTTGCAATTTGATTTGCGACGTCGCCAAATGTAATTTCTAGAGTTTCGAACCGTAGATTAGTTAACCCTGCATGTGAGTGAAGAAATCCGACAAATGTTTATTGGCCGGTTAATTTTAATCGGAGTTTAGAAAATCGAAGTTTAAATAAATAGTGAAGAAATCGGGCATAAGAGATTATAGTAATAAACCATTGTGCTAAGTCCTACTATTGCCTATCGGTCCACTTGCAATAATTTTTCGTAGAATTTACTAATCTTTATACACCACCCAAATATAAAATTCTATTTATATTTTTGGGGTCGAAGAAATATTTTGTTTGATGCAAATTTAGTATTATTTCTCCTTCTTTTGTAGTGAAAGTGTTACATAAGTGGTCAATGTTTTCTGTATTATTATATTTCTATTAAATATATATATATATATATATATATATATATATATATATACCGAGTGTTCGTTTGTCAAGTTCGTATGGGCGTTTAACATGCATTTTCGATAATTTGCGATATACTTCTTTCTCGAGTAAAATTCGAAGAAATACTTAGAATACTTTTCGATAGGGCATAAAAAGTTCTATAATTTGGTTTTAGTTTTAATTTGCTAGCATGTGCCATTTGGGCGCAATTTTTTTTTTATTTTTTGGTTTTATATTTTTTTTTCTAAAAAATTAGGATCTGTAGGAAAATAAACATGGTATGAAAAAATGCGGAATAATGAGTACTATAATTGAGTAAAGAAACGATTATTCTAGGATGCATTGTTTAGTAGAAAAAAAAACTGAATTTTTTAAAATAAGATTTTTTTCAAAATAAGACTTTTTTCAAAATTTGCTCAAAAAATCTGAAAAAAAATCAGTGAAATAGAGAAAAAAGTTAGCTACATAATAACTAAGTAATTTCTTTCTATAAGTCATTTTTCCTACTAAATAAGTATGAGTTATGGAAAAAAGTTACTTAATTATTATATATTTAATTTTTTTTTTCTCTATTTTGCTGCTTTTTTTCAGATTTTTTGAGCAAATCTTGAAAAAAGTTTTATTTTGAAAAATATCCCAAGGGTACCCCCTAGAGATATTTTAAAAAATTCAGTTTTTTTCTACTAAACAATGCATCCTAGAATAATCGTTTCTTTACTAAATAATAGTACTCATTATTTCGCATTTTTCCATACCATGCTTATTTTCCTACACATAATTTTCAAGAAAAAAATAAAACCCAAAAAATAGAAAAAAAAAATTGCGCCCAAACGGCACATGCTAGCAAATTAAAATTAAAATAAAATTATAGAACTTTTTATGCCCTATCGAAAATGCATGTTAAACGCACATACGAACTTGACGAAGGAACACCCGGTATATATATATATATATATATATATATATATATATATATATATATATATATATATACACTGATATCTTAAGAGAGTTATTTTTTGAGGACTTGATCAATGACTTTGCCATGCGTAAAGTTAGAAAAGTGCCTCTTTAAGATTGTAAAAAAAAATGAAATTAAAAATAAATAAATAAATAATATATATTTGCGAAAAATAAAATGTTTTTCTATTAAAAATGTTATTAAAATTGTAATATAATTCTTCATTATATGCATATTATACTGAAGGAAAAGAAAATTCAACATAAAAAAAAAAAATTCTGGCCGCCGGTGGGCCCCCACCAAACATTCGCCCAGGGGCCCCCACCTATGTAAATCCGGCCCTGAATTTATATATAACATATCAAAATAAAAATTATTTTTATCCATAATTGTAATATGCCAAGTAATTCGAACCAAACACTCCCATCAATATGAAATCCAAGTACTTATGCTAATTTTCAAAATAAAATAATATATTTTAAATTTTATTACTAGGGAGATGAACATAGAACATGTTCTATTTTTTTCAACTATATTAAAATCTACATTAAAATTCATATATATATATATATATATATATATATATATATATATATATATATATATATATATATATATATATATAAATTGTAAAACTTCCGTTCTTTGCCTTATCCTCATAACTGTCAATCTATTTAATAATATATATTGTATTATCATTGATAATAAACATACTATATATATATATATATATATATATATATATATATATAATGTATATAAAAATAACTTGCCTCATAAATTAGCTGTTTCTGTTTTTGTTACATATTAAATAAATAAATTAAATTGCAAATTAAATTTTTATTAAATTATCTATTTTCTATTAAAAATTACAAATTATAAAATAAATAAAAAGTGCAAATAAAAGAATTAAAATGGAAGAAATTATGATATAAATGCGTTTTGATTCATTTTCGGATCCATTGGTCCCAGCATTCTCTTCTGCGAAATTTTTCTGCGAAACTATAAAACATATCAAGCCGCGGTTTATACAAATATTTGTGAAAAATATAGTTTTGTATTGGCAATATTACAAAGGTAATATTACCGGTAAATTACCTATTACACTTACCATGGTGATTTATTGGATCAACAGAAATCGGATCAACGAAAATCGGTTTCTGTGACTGTCTCGAATGACTGGGTTTCGGTATTTTCGGAAATCCTACATTTCGCGGCAAAACATTTTTAAAAGCTGGTTTTTTTTTCGCCAACTCTTCTTGTTTTTTTGTTTCGTTATTTAATTTCCAGTTTTTTAATTTAGTTTTGCGATCTTCTTTGACTGGAGTATTTTCCATATTCTGCTTCCTGTAGTAAAGTAATTTTTGTTTGTTAAATAACAAATAAATATCTATACTTATACTTCAGGGCCCGGTTTTTTTAAAAATAAATAAATTTATTTGACATGTAAATTTTATTTCGACAATTTACTATCAGATTTTTCTAATACCACTGGATTAAATTTATTCCTTCCTTTTTAATTTGAAATCTATATCTAAAATAAATTTAACAAGCGCATATTTTAATGCGAAAATTTACAATGATAAAATGATAATGAAGATCTAATTAGTACAAAGTATCTAATTCCACATGTTATATTGTTATGTATAATATAAATTAATCACAATATTTTTTTCAGAAAAAGACGCTACAATAATAATTAATAATATCTAAATATATTCAACAGAATCTACAAAAGCAAATGTAACTCTTTTTATTTAATTTCTAAGAATATATTTCTAATAAATATTGTGCCATTACATTGTATAGTGAAAATGTGTAGTTTGTAAGATATAATTCCGAAAATTGTAAAATAATATTACAATTGTTTTCATATTTTATTTACACATGTTTTTACACCTCATGGATTGCAAATTATGTTATTCAAATTAGGATTATTTTTTATTTATTATTTTCAACTTATTTATTTTTTGATATTTAAAAGTAATCGTTAATCATTTTTATGTTAAACTGGAACCGAAATCAAACATTTTAAAATAAAAATCAATTATTTCCAATGCGTAGATGAAGATGTAAGATTGAGAGTGTTTTGCGTGAGTGAATGTTTCCAAATAGGAAAAAATATAGATGAAGCAAACTTGCTTGTATAGATAGGAATGTTTGACAGAAACTAATTTCTGCACATGGCGTGATTACTTACATTTTTCATAGAAATAACTCAATTTTCGATGCAAATATAAATTTGTGACATATACACTTCATTTGTTTAATTTTTGACATATAATATATTTCAAAAAAAAAAATTTCTATTTGAATTTAATTTGTATTTTTTCTTATATGAATAAATAATAAAATTGATTAAATAATGGTTATTATACTTTTATAGAATAAATGAAAATTCTAAATTTTATAATAGATAGATGTAATTGCAAGAATAAAGAGAGCTCTGGCCTGTAGCATTGAACTTGCTACATACAACCATACGTTTTCTATTTTATTAATACAGATTGTCAAATATGATATCGAAGTTTGTATAAGGGTAAAAATTATGTTGCACTCGCAATATAATAATATAAACTTACAACTCAAATTACTTACATTTTTCATAGAAATAACTCGCAGTCGCAATTTTCGGCGCAAATTTGTGACATATACAACTTCATTTGTTTAATTTTCGACATATACCTACTTAATATTTTTCGAGAAAAATTTTAAAATTAGTTGTTAATATTGTGCTACTTTCTATAATTTAAAAACAAATTATGTATGGTGGTTTGGCTTGGTAAATAAATTTTAATGTTTAAATAATATTATTAATTATTTTACCATCATTAACCTTTTTTTCAGTGCCTTGAAGGAAAAAAATTTAAAATTTGCAGCAGCTTATAAGCAACCAGATTGTAATTGTTATATGCAAGCAGAATTCTTTGACCCTAAACTTGATCCATTAGGATCTTATAGTATTACTCCAGGATCTAAAATAAATGTGATTGTTTCCTCCGAACATGAAGAATTTCAAGATGTTTATTTTACAGAAAGAGTCATAATACTTATGCGATTGTAATGTTTTACGAAATGCAAAATGTAATATGTAATATTTACATTTTTGTTGTAAAAGAAATATGGCTATCTACTACATCGATTAGATTCATAAAATCCAATGCAAGGTATAACACATCTTTGCCCTTTTTGCAAAAGCGGGGAATATAATTCTGATTCTTGTATAGCTTCTATTCTACAAAAAGTGTCGCGTGATATTTTGTAAGAAACTCTTCTTGATTTTTCTATTTTACATAAGCGTGTCATAGGACCTATAGTAGTTAATGATCCTTTATATTTAGTCAAATATTTATTATTTATGTAATGTAAATTGTAAAAATTTATGAAAATCATACATTTTCATAAATACTACAGAAAAATAAATAAGGAACTTTTTTTTCCTTAATTATATTAATTAGTATACATATATGTCATAAGATAAAAATAATATTATATATAAAATATCTAAATAATAGTTAATGTAATAAGTTGTTTGAAATTTATAAAGTTAATAATATTCATACAATCCGTATGACATTAGTTGCAATTTGATTTGCGACGTCGCCAAATGTAATTTCTGGAGTTTCGAACCGTAGATTAGTTAACCCTGCATGTGAGTGAAGAAATCCGACAAATGTTTATTGGCCGGTTAACTTTAATCGGAGTTTAGAAAATCGAAGTTTAAATAAATAGTGAAGAAATCGGGCATTAGCCATCGAAGGGCTTGATGATCGGTGACTACGGTAAAGCTATAGCCTTCTAAGTAATCCCGCATCTTTTGGATGGCCCATACGATAGCTAGACATTTTTTCTCGGTGGTCGAGTATCGTAATTCGGGTCCATGCAGTGTTCGACTGGCGTACGCTATTACCTGTTCACCTTGATCGGTGTGTTGCACTAGTGCGGCGCCTAGGCCCGTATCAGAAGCGTCGGTTTGCAGATAAAACCGCTTCTCGAAGTCGGGACGTGCCAGAATGGGTGCGGTGGTTAGGGCTCTTTTCAATAATTGGAACGCTTCTTCCTGTTCCACGTTCCATTTCCACGGATTATCCTTCCTCAATAACTTCGTCAAAGGTAGTGCTGTTTTGGCGAACTTTGGTACAAAGCGACGGTACCAGGATGCGGCATCCAGGAATTTCCGTAGTTTCTTTATTGTGGTTGGTGCCGGTATATCTCGGATGGCGGCTACTTTATCGGGATCCGTATGATTACCGGTACCGCTGACTACATGTCCCAAGTATCGAATTTCTGCCTTGCCGAATTCGCACTTTTCGGGATTGATCCGTAAGTTGGCTTCCCTTAATCGTTGAAACACTGCGCGTAAATGCTTGACATGTTCCTCTCGGTTGCGGCTCGCTATGATTATATCGTCCAGATACGGGATAGCAAATGGGTCTAAGTCGGGACCAATGACCTTATCTAAGAGACGCTGGAAGGTAGCTGGTGCGGCATGTAACCCAAATGGCATAACGGTAAATTGGAAAAGTCCCCGGCCCGGTACGGTAAAGGCAGTAAGTGCTTTACTGTCTTTTGCGAGTGGAACTTGCCAATATCCCTGTTTTAAGTCGAGTGTGCTAAATATGGATGCTTGTTGAAGTTTTCCCAAAATTTGATTGATGTAGGGTAGTGGATAAGCATCCTTTTTGCTGACTTCGTTCAGGCGTCGAAAATCGATGCAAAATCGTGGCTTTCCGTCCTTTTTCCTAACTATTACCGCAGGAGAACTCCACGCGCTATGGGATTTTTCAATTATTCCCTCTTCCAGCATCTTGTCGACTTCTACATTTATAATTTCTTTCATTTTTGGGTTCCGTGGTCGATATCTCTGTTTCAACGGCGTATTATCGGTGAGTCGTATTTCGTGTACCGCTAGCGGGGTAGGACCTTTTATTTCAGCTAACTTTGGTAATTCTTCTTGCAATAGTTCGGCAAGCGGATCTGTCGGGGTTGTAGTTGTTGCGATGGTTGCTACTTCGGTACGAGAAAGTTGACATTTGGTGGTTGTAGGGCCAATAGTGATGGTCATACCAAACTGCCGTATAGCATCTATGCCCAGTATTACTGGCATTGCTAACGTGGGAATGCACAGTAGATGCAGCGTTCGGGTTTTCCCTTCTATTTGGCATGGAATTCGATAGCCTTCCGTAATTGGCACGCTTTCTCCATTAGCCATTTGTGCATGCTGCACACTTGGTTTCCATGGCGTACTACCGCGCCGTCGGCAAAGTTTGTTTATTAATTTTTAAGTCTGTTAAGTTGTTAATAAGTTGTTTTGAATTTAAGATAGAGTATTCTGATTTAAATTTTATGTGTTTTGAGAGAAAAATGTGTAGGATTTTTGAAATTGTCTGTGTTGGAGTATTATTATTGTCTATTATTGGCCTTATCGATTTCTCTGGTTTGTGTAGTTTGATATAGCTTTTTAAGCGAGGAGGGATGGGGTTGGTTGGGATGTATTTGAAGTGTGTGTTAGAATCGATATTTTTAATTGTGTCTGAAGTAGATTTTATGGTTGATCTTACCTTATTGAGATGTTTTTTGAACGGATTTATGTTATGTGGTGTTTCCGAAACATTATTTTCTGTAAAAAATTTAATGGTTTTGCTTTTATAATCGTTGTTATTATCAATTATAACTAGCCCGGCATTCTTGTCTGCGTAAGTAACTGTGAGGTGGTTGTCCGAAATTTTTTGTTTAATGGTTTTTAAAGTCATTTTGTCTTGTCTGTAAATTTGTATTTGTTGTTTGTAGTTGGTAATTATTATAGGTTTAATTTCTGTGGTTATTTGTTGGTAGTGATTATGTTTTTGAAGTTGAGCTTCAAGTTGAATAGTAGTATCTATTTTGTTATCGTTTTATATGAAATTATATTTTTGACCTTTGTTCAGTAGTGAAGATTTTTCTTCTGTGAATTCCGTGGAGCTGATGTTGGTGAAGCGTGGTTGAAAAGTTATCGTTTGTATGTTCTCGGCTGTTATGGTTGGAGGTGTTTCTTGTTTTTTCTTTTCATTTCGGAGAGATTGAAGTTAATATAATTTGTATAATATAATTTAAAAAATATTAATCAGAGTAATTAATATAAACGAAAAGATTAAATAAAACAATGCTGTTACCGGTCAAGATTTAAAAAACAATATTAAATTTCAAATATTTATATATTTAAAATGAAACACGTGCAATTAAGTTACTATACTCGATAATAATAAAAAAGAGTGATAAATTATAAAATTTTGAGTGAACGCAATAAAGAATTGTATATCGATTATGTGTACGCAACAAATTTGTACATTATTTCTATTGTAATACAATGTTGCTCGCTAATAATAACCGATATTATTTTGTTTTAATAAAACAATGCATTATATTATATATATGCAATTACAATTCAACATTGTAATAGTCGACATACGAAAAACAATAATGGATCTATAACAAATAAATCAATGGATTGATTGATAATAATTTAGCAAATAAGATCATGATCGTTCCAACGATGATAATAATAATAATTATAAATGATTCATTACACGAATATCGACAATAAAAAGGTAGATAAAACAAAAAATAAAAACAAACCTTTTTCGACGTTATTGCCACAATTAATATGTTTCTTCTTATTCGCTTGTATCTTTTCGATGACCTGTTCTAATTTGCTACTGTTACTTTTAAACGACATCACCACTTAACATTCAAATCGAAAAAATCAGTCAATAATTCGATCGATAGTCGAAAAAGAGATACTCGCTGAAGATCTATCGAAACACACAGTGCTGTTCCGCAGAGGTACGTACGCGTTATGATATTATGTAGTTGCGTTCTAGTGTGTTGAGCTGGTTAATGCACGGGGTTGATCATCTCCCACTACCCTTACAGAAACGGTTATTTTTTGCTTAAGATGTAGGGATTGGTCTGTCCTTTCCAATTTTTCAGATGATTACAATAATAATCACGATGTCCTTTTGATTGTTACTAGTACTGATAGATTACATTGTAACAAAATCGTAATAAATAAATATGTAAAAAAAAATGTTTTTTGATTTACTTTATAAATTTTATCGAAAAATTGTAGGTACCACTCAACTTTTGAGTTAAGTACGACTACAGTATAATTAAACACGATGTTTTACTTTTTGTTACAATTACTGATACAATTAATTTTTTCCATAATAAATAACTAAAATTATACGAACAAATAAATGTGGTCTTATATATATATATATATATATATATATATATATATATATATATTTTCAAATAAAATGTAAAATTATATTTTTCTTAAAATTTTATAAATTTTTTAGATCTACCTGATAAATCATAAAATATTATTGTTAGATATTTTTACTTGATATGATTTTGGCATGTAATATAAATGCAACATAGCCCAAGTAAAGTACTGTTTTAAGTAATATTTTAAAAAGTTTAAGTTAAAATTAATTAAAAATTGATTGTTACGCAAGAAAATGGATATTTGCAACTGTTATTGTGCCCATGTTTAGCACAACTCCAAGGAAAGCTCAAAATTCTTCCACTGTAACATCGACCCACGAGTGCCACATAGATCTTTTCGAGAGTCTTTTTTGGGTAATTTTATTTTGTGCGTACCTATTTGTCTCAGTTACTATTTTTTCAATAAGTTCATTGGTGAAAAATAATTTTAAAAAATCTAGAAGTTTAGTGCAGTCAACAGGAATATGGGGCCCTTGATTTTAATCGCCAGAAGTAAAATCAAATCTGTTTGGTGGATTATCTTCGATAGTAATATCCTCCCATGGCCCATATCCATCTCTGGTTTCATTTACATCATCTTCACTGCTTGAAGTTGATGATAAAGATATTGTTCTTCTTCTTTTATTCACTATGATATCACTATCACTACTAGCGTTATCATCACTTTCTTTGTTTTCTTCATCAGTTAGTTAGTGTCACTGTTTCTATCGCTGTCTTCTTTATCACCAAGCGACTCCATATAAAACTCATCATCGCTACTGTCTATCTCATACACAATCTCACCACGTAAACTTCGTTATAAAATATTTTAAATTTTAGTAGAAATTACACATACATTATGTTGATGTTGATAGATCGGAAATACGGGCAATACTGACTCAAAAACTAGGGAATATTTACAAAATAAATTACAAAAAAAGAAACATAAACACAATAAGTGCCTACATTGTCAACAATGGATGGCTCTAAATGAGCCGCATATGGCTCGCAAGCCGCCGTTTGACGGCCGTGTGCCGCCTGTACGGCGATATACGAGTGCCACCGTAAAACGTATTATGTGGCTTAAGATTATAATACACGATGAAGTTTTTCTGTACAGAAAATCTGTAAAGCTTTTTTGTACAGTTTTGCTTTGCAGAATAACTAATACAATTTAAATACCAGGAATGTTAATAATTTAATCAATATCAAACAATAAATAATTACCAAACTATAATTAATTTAACATTAGGGCAGATACAAAATAGATACTAAAATGGTTTAATCTGGCTGATACAAAATAAATACAAGAATGGCTACGTAAACCAATGCTACTTACAATTTCTCTTTTTATGTGAAAATCCTGCCAACGGAATGATCCGAATCGAACTTCGCGGAATCTTATTAATTTTCGATTGAAGCCCAACAGCGAAAAAATCAACAACAAGAACGCTGGCTCCCACACAATCTAAATACTCAATCATCAACTACAATAAATAACAAATTAATAAGAAGTTGCGAGATATCAGCTGGCGCTGCGCAAAAGCTAAGTTCGACCAACAAGATTTTTCACACAAAAAGGGATGACGTCACACACCGCACAGAATGATATGCTTGACCGCACTAAGCAAGGTCAAACATTACAAATTTATTAACCCAAGGGCGCCCCAAAGACACCGATTTAAACGGAATTACAGATAAAAAGAAAAACAAAACTGGAGTATTGAAAACGAAATTGAAGGACTAAAGTCCAAATGGAAAGGAATAGCTTATGGTCAGAAAAGCAAACAAACAAAAAAACTAAATTAACTAACATACGCTATTATCCTTGACCACGGAGGATGATTCGATACCGGGCCGCACAAAAACACACCACGCAAAAAAATGGGCGAGCACGTGCTCTTATTTGAGAGCAAGAAAAAATTTAAATTAATAGAAATTTATAAAATTAATGATACAAAACGGTAGCCGTGATATTAATACACAATAATTTAACACTATTTACTAAAATTCAAATCGGATGATTGAGATAAAAACAGAAAATATATTATTACCAAAATTGCAGGTGAGACGATGTATGCTGTTGTAAGGTCCGGCACAGAATGCCTCAGCCGGCACGTCCGCTTGCCAACGACAGGTTAGGAACCGGAAAATATTGTTCGCGCGAAGTTTGAGTTTGAATTTAATGAATTTTTATAGCCCGTAACAATAAAATTGTTACAATCTATATGGAAACAATACCCGGATTCAGAGCAACACATGGCCCATTGTTTGAAGCCGAATCTTATCGGCTTTCCTTTATAAATTGTTTTAAAAAGTGGTGCCCATAATAACGGGCCATTTGCTCATCAATTGATAGTTTTTGGACAAATATACCAAACTTTTTAAAACTTGAATTTAATTTATCAATCACAGGCCGGATTTTAAATAATTTATCTTTTTTCTCCATCGTTGATATTATATTATTATCGTTGAAATGTAAGTTGCGTTTTATTTCCAAAAATCTATTTTTTGGCATGCAGTTTCTGGTTACATTCAAATTTTCATCTTCACACCAGTATAATTGTTCTTGAGGTAATAAACGAAAACCTGATAATAAAAATATTCCAATGAATTTTCTTAGACAATTTGTGGATAGTTGGAAAATATGCCTTTTATTTTGTTTAGCGAAAATTATGCTTTGCGCCATTATATACTTCAACAAATCTTGGTTGAAAAATTCTTCAAATATATCTACAGGTGTTTTATTTCTCAAATTTTGAATAAAACTTTCTTTTATATCAGAAACATTGCTATTTTGATGAGCATTGTGAGAAAAGTTGGCATCGCGCTTCTTCCAATCATTACTTGGAAATTTAGTTACTTTTGATTTTTTTCTTAGGTGTTTGCTTATCTTCCAAAGCACTTGAGTGTACCTCTAGTTGACCAGGGACAGCTTGCGGAATAGTGTCTTCTAATAAATCTTCGTCAAGGTCTTCACAATCTGACACAATATCAATATTATCTGGTGGCAACTCGACAACATCAACTGTTTCGTTTTCTAAATCTTCAAAAAACTCATCATTGTTGAATAATTCTTCAATATCTCGAAGACTTAGATATTTTTTAGAAGCTATATTGAACTTATAGCTGGAAAAAATATATAAGAATAAATGCTTATGTATACCTGCGAACTGTTGAATTATCAGAGTAGCACGTTCCACGAGCCCCAAATTAGGATCAATGTATGTCGCACCATAACTTTTTTAAGAAATATTAGATAAACTTACATATGGCAAAAATATTAACTGAACAGATGAATTATCACTTGTATTCACAAATCTAATGTTTAAAGCACGAAATACGCACTGAATAAATAATAGATATATCGTGTACTCTTCAAAATGTATTTTGCTTTATAGGTTCTAAACATATAAGTCATGTTTATTTACAGGTTAGCCAATACTAAAACAAAAAATTTATTTGATCAATATAAAGTGTTGATGATTTAATATCAAATTTGTTAATTAAAATAAAATTTTAAATATATTAAAATAATAAAATATTAGAATCTCCATTTGGGGATCGTGGTAGCTAATGGGTTAATGTAGTTGCTAACTGTAATTCAAAATTTGATAAAGGACTTTTTGTTTTTTCAGTTCCTTGATCAAAGTTGGCCTCATTGCATTTTCTTCTATAGTTAATCTAGCAAATTCGTCAGATCCACGTTCATTAATAAGAATTATGCTAGATAATGTAATGGCTACAACTCTACTCCAAGATTTCGGTGTCAAATTATTACTTATTTCGTTCTGAAGTAGCTGTATTTCTTTATCTAAGTAGTTGCCAAGTTTTACTAAGTCACCAGTAAGTGGAAGTAACTGGGCTGAATTTAATTTTCTTTTATCTAATGTGGCTCGAACAATCGATGAAATTCGTATATGCTATTCTAATTCAATTAAATTTGGAAATGAAAGATCTTTTTTCAGATCTTCTTTACGAAGAGCTATGCCTCTATTAATTGCCACACAGTTGTTTTTTAATGTGTAACCAATTTTAAAAGCCAGTGAAGGCACTTGTAATTCTGTAGGTTTTGCATAGTACATTTGCGTTATGCAAATATTTTTTGTTGCATTGATTAAATCCACTAAGTCGAACCATAAAGGGTGCGATTTAAATGCCAATTCAAATAACAACCTATATGTTTTACTAAAACGATTTCGGCATAGCCGAGCGGAAATACAGATTGCACATACGTGGTTGATTTCTTGAAGTCTTTAATAAAAAGAAAACGAGAACAATTTAAAAGATAATTTTATTAAATAATAAATAAAATTAATTACCAAATAATACAGTAATAATAATACAGTATTGTACAAATAATATTTCTCATTGTATAAATCTACATTAATTACTTTTTATTTATTTTATTTAAATAAAACATTGCATTTTACTTCAAATAATTATTGAAAATTGATATAATAAAACTTAAAAAATTTGCATTTAAAGTTAAATAAAAATATTTAAAATGTTCTAAAGTCTGCAGTCACTATATAAATATAAATATCTGCCCAATATATAAAATTTTATATCAATTTGACTATTAATTTTTTATCTTTTTTATTACTATTTACCTTGAAGCACCGGTATAAAATATTTAAAATAGAAGTGCTCAATCTTTGGAATTAAGTAGGACAAGAATTCGTGGTCTTTGCGTACCACAACATGGACTTGGTCTTTCGAAGAATACACGAAGAAGTGACAGACATCAATGGATAGCACATGCATTGAAACCTGAACTTGGGTATAATATTTGTCCGATTTCTTTAGTTGCAACTTGTCCTGGCTGTCAAATTCAATATATGGAACAGACGTACGTTTCTCTTTTATATTTACAATTACCGTATTTTCACAACTGTACGGGCACTTGATTTCAAGAAGCTCATATCCATTGTCGGTGTCAATGATTTCGTCTGGACTGCAAGTCAAATAAGGTTGTTTGGAACAGATTATCAGTCCCACTTCTTGTACGACGGTATTTGTCATCTCCTGGAACTTCAATCTAGCGATTTTCTCCATCTTCAAGCCATAACCCATAGCTTCAGAAGAAGAATGTTTGTACGTGTCCTTAAGGAAGTTTTGAGCCAGTGTATCGAAATTTTGTTGCCTGGTTTTTATTCGGTAAACTCGAGTGATAGATGTTATTCTAATTGAACGTTCTTTGTGCCAGGTTGACGTTTCCGATTGATTTAAGGGCAATTTGCATCTATTGATATTCATCGACGATTACATTTTCACGAAAGTATTCGTTTTCTTGGTGGACTGTTGTCTTCGACAGTTTAATATTTCCGTTTTCTAGGAGTACAGACTGCAGTATCGACCTTGCCATGTGACTCTTATCTTGCATATTATATAATGTCCGCGTTTGTGCTTCTTTTTGAGCAGCTTCCGCTAGTTCTTTGAGAGGTGTATGGATGTAATTTTTTGCACATCTTCGTACTTGCGAAGATCATTTCTGGTCTCGGTAGTAGAAGGAAACATCTCTTCTACTCTGGCGCCTTTTTTATACTTCTCCAACTGCACACTGGGAGAGCGATTCCAAATTATTGACTGGTCTGTTTTCGAACAGGTATTTTCGGCGTTGACATACAAACATACTGCTGCAGCATGTTTGCAGTACCCCTGGCCACCTTTGCAGTTGCTCGTATCCTGGATTATCCTGTTCGAATCAACCTTCCAGAAATATATTAATTTTGCAATCTAATTATCAGAAAAAATCAGTCAATAATTCGATCGATAGTCGAAAAAGAGATACTCGCTGAAGATCTATCGAAACACACAGTGCTGTTCCGCAGAGGTACGTACGCGTTATGATATTATGTAGTTGCGTTCTAGTGTGTTGAGCTGGTTAATGCACGGGGTTGATCATCTCCCACTACCCTTACAGAAACGGTTATTTTTTGCTTAAGATGTAGGGATTGGTCTGTCCTTTCCAATTTTTCAGATGATTACAATAATAATCACGATGTCCTTTTGATTGTTACTAGTACTGATAGATTACATTGTAACAAAATCGTAATAAATAAATATGTAAAAAAAAATGTTTTTTGATTTACTTTATAAATTTTATCGAAAAATTGTAGGTACCACTCAACTTTTGAGTTAAGTACGACTACAGTATAATTAAACACGATGTTTTACTTTTTGTTACAATTACTGATACAATTAATTTTTTCCATAATAAATAACTAAAATTATACGAACAAATAAATGTGGTCTTATATATATATATATATATATATATATATATATATATATATATATATTTTCAAATAAAATGTAAAATTATATTTTTCTTAAAATTTTATAAATTTTTTAGATCTACCTGATAAATCATAAAATATTATTGTTAGATATTTTTACTTGATATGATTTTGGCATGTAATATAAATGCAACATAGCCCAAGTAAAGTACTGTTTTAAGTAATATTTTAAAAAGTTTAAGTTAAAATTAATTAAAAATTGATTGTTACGCAAGAAAATGGATATTTGCAACTGTTATTGTGCCCATGTTTAGCACAACTCCAAGGAAAGCTCAAAATTCTTCCACTGTAACATCGACCCACGAGTGCCACATAGATCTTTTCGAGAGTCTTTTTTGGGTAATTTTATTTTGTGCGTACCTATTTGTCTCAGTTACTATTTTTTCAATAAGTTCATTGGTGAAAAATAATTTTAAAAAATCTAGAAGTTTAGTGCAGTCAACAGGAATATGGGGCCCTTGATTTTAATCGCCAGAAGTAAAATCAAATCTGTTTGGTGGATTATCTTCGATAGTAATATCCTCCCATGGCCCATATCCATCTCTGGTTTCATTTACATCATCTTCACTGCTTGAAGTTGATGATAAAGATATTGTTCTTCTTCTTTTATTCACTATGATATCACTATCACTACTAGCGTTATCATCACTTTCTTTGTTTTCTTCATCAGTTAGTTAGTGTCACTGTTTCTATCGCTGTCTTCTTTATCACCAAGCGACTCCATATAAAACTCATCATCGCTACTGTCTATCTCATACACAATCTCACCACGTAAACTTCGTTATAAAATATTTTAAATTTTAGTAGAAATTACACATACATTATGTTGATGTTGATAGATCGGAAATACGGGCAATACTGACTCAAAAACTAGGGAATATTTACAAAATAAATTACAAAAAAAGAAACATAAACACAATAAGTGCCTACATTGTCAACAATGGATGGCTCTAAATGAGCCGCATATGGCTCGCAAGCCGCCGTTTGACGGCCGTGTGCCGCCTGTACGGCGATATACGAGTGCCACCGTAAAACGTATTATGTGGCTTAAGATTATAATACACGATGAAGTTTTTCTGTACAGAAAATCTGTAAAGCTTTTTTGTACAGTTTTGCTTTGCAGAATAACTAATACAATTTAAATACCAGGAATGTTAATAATTTAATCAATATCAAACAATAAATAATTACCAAACTATAATTAATTTAACATTAGGGCAGATACAAAATAGATACTAAAATGGTTTAATCTGGCTGATACAAAATAAATACAAGAATGGCTACGTAAACCAATGCTACTTACAATTTCTCTTTTTATGTGAAAATCCTGCCAACGGAATGATCCGAATCGAACTTCGCGGAATCTTATTAATTTTCGATTGAAGCCCAACAGCGAAAAAATCAACAACAAGAACGCTGGCTCCCACACAATCTAAATACTCAATCATCAACTACAATAAATAACAAATTAATAAGAAGTTGCGAGATATCAGCTGGCGCTGCGCAAAAGCTAAGTTCGACCAACAAGATTTTTCACACAAAAAGGGATGACGTCACACACCGCACAGAATGATATGCTTGACCGCACTAAGCAAGGTCAAACATTACAAATTTATTAACCCAAGGGCGCCCCAAAGACACCGATTTAAACGGAATTACAGATAAAAAGAAAAACAAAACTGGAGTATTGAAAACGAAATTGAAGGACTAAAGTCCAAATGGAAAGGAATAGCTTATGGTCAGAAAAGCAAACAAACAAAAAAACTAAATTAACTAACATACGCTATTATCCTTGACCACGGAGGATGATTCGATACCGGGCCGCACAAAAACACACCACGCAAAAAAATGGGCGAGCACGTGCTCTTATTTGAGAGCAAGAAAAAATTTAAATTAATAGAAATTTATAAAATTAATGATACAAAACGGTAGCCGTGATATTAATACACAATAATTTAACACTATTTACTAAAATTCAAATCGGATGATTGAGATAAAAACAGAAAATATATTATTACCAAAATTGCAGGTGAGACGATGTATGCTGTTGTAAGGTCCGGCACAGAATGCCTCAGCCGGCACGTCCGCTTGCCAACGACAGGTTAGGAACCGGAAAATATTGTTCGCGCGAAGTTTGAGTTTGAATTTAATGAATTTTTATAGCCCGTAACAATAAAATTGTTACAATCTATATGGAAACAATACCCGGATTCAGAGCAACACATGGCCCATTGTTTGAAGCCGAATCTTATCGGCTTTCCTTTATAAATTGTTTTAAAAAGTGGTGCCCATAATAACGGGCCATTTGCTCATCAATTGATAGTTTTTGGACAAATATACCAAACTTTTTAAAACTTGAATTTAATTTATCAATCACAGGCCGGATTTTAAATAATTTATCTTTTTTCTCCATCGTTGATATTATATTATTATCGTTGAAATGTAAGTTGCGTTTTATTTCCAAAAATCTATTTTTTGGCATGCAGTTTCTGGTTACATTCAAATTTTCATCTTCACACCAGTATAATTGTTCTTGAGGTAATAAACGAAAACCTGATAATAAAAATATTCCAATGAATTTTCTTAGACAATTTGTGGATAGTTGGAAAATATGCCTTTTATTTTGTTTAGCGAAAATTATGCTTTGCGCCATTATATACTTCAACAAATCTTGGTTGAAAAATTCTTCAAATATATCTACAGGTGTTTTATTTCTCAAATTTTGAATAAAACTTTCTTTTATATCAGAAACATTGCTATTTTGATGAGCATTGTGAGAAAAGTTGGCATCGCGCTTCTTCCAATCATTACTTGGAAATTTAGTTACTTTTGATTTTTTTCTTAGGTGTTTGCTTATCTTCCAAAGCACTTGAGTGTACCTCTAGTTGACCAGGGACAGCTTGCGGAATAGTGTCTTCTAATAAATCTTCGTCAAGGTCTTCACAATCTGACACAATATCAATATTATCTGGTGGCAACTCGACAACATCAACTGTTTCGTTTTCTAAATCTTCAAAAAACTCATCATTGTTGAATAATTCTTCAATATCTCGAAGACTTAGATATTTTTTAGAAGCTATATTGAACTTATAGCTGGAAAAAATATATAAGAATAAATGCTTATGTATACCTGCGAACTGTTGAATTATCAGAGTAGCACGTTCCACGAGCCCCAAATTAGGATCAATGTATGTCGCACCATAACTTTTTTAAGAAATATTAGATAAACTTACATATGGCAAAAATATTAACTGAACAGATGAATTATCACTTGTATTCACAAATCTAATGTTTAAAGCACGAAATACGCACTGAATAAATAATAGATATATCGTGTACTCTTCAAAATGTATTTTGCTTTATAGGTTCTAAACATATAAGTCATGTTTATTTACAGGTTAGCCAATACTAAAACAAAAAATTTATTTGATCAATATAAAGTGTTGATGATTTAATATCAAATTTGTTAATTAAAATAAAATTTTAAATATATTAAAATAATAAAATATTAGAATCTCCATTTGGGGATCGTGGTAGCTAATGGGTTAATGTAGTTGCTAACTGTAATTCAAAATTTGATAAAGGACTTTTTGTTTTTTCAGTTCCTTGATCAAAGTTGGCCTCATTGCATTTTCTTCTATAGTTAATCTAGCAAATTCGTCAGATCCACGTTCATTAATAAGAATTATGCTAGATAATGTAATGGCTACAACTCTACTCCAAGATTTCGGTGTCAAATTATTACTTATTTCGTTCTGAAGTAGCTGTATTTCTTTATCTAAGTAGTTGCCAAGTTTTACTAAGTCACCAGTAAGTGGAAGTAACTGGGCTGAATTTAATTTTCTTTTATCTAATGTGGCTCGAACAATCGATGAAATTCGTATATGCTATTCTAATTCAATTAAATTTGGAAATGAAAGATCTTTTTTCAGATCTTCTTTACGAAGAGCTATGCCTCTATTAATTGCCACACAGTTGTTTTTTAATGTGTAACCAATTTTAAAAGCCAGTGAAGGCACTTGTAATTCTGTAGGTTTTGCATAGTACATTTGCGTTATGCAAATATTTTTTGTTGCATTGATTAAATCCACTAAGTCGAACCATAAAGGGTGCGATTTAAATGCCAATTCAAATAACAACCTATATGTTTTACTAAAACGATTTCGGCATAGCCGAGCGGAAATACAGATTGCACATACGTGGTTGATTTCTTGAAGTCTTTAATAAAAAGAAAACGAGAACAATTTAAAAGATAATTTTATTAAATAATAAATAAAATTAATTACCAAATAATACAGTAATAATAATACAGTATTGTACAAATAATATTTCTCATTGTATAAATCTACATTAATTACTTTTTATTTATTTTATTTAAATAAAACATTGCATTTTACTTCAAATAATTATTGAAAATTGATATAATAAAACTTAAAAAATTTGCATTTAAAGTTAAATAAAAATATTTAAAATGTTCTAAAGTCTGCAGTCACTATATAAATATAAATATCTGCCCAATATATAAAATTTTATATCAATTTGACTATTAATTTTTTATCTTTTTTATTACTATTTACCTTGAAGCACCGGTATAAAATATTTAAAATAGAAGTGCTCAATCTTTGGAATTAAGTAGGACAAGAATTCGTGGTCTTTGCGTACCACAACATGGACTTGGTCTTTCGAAGAATACACGAAGAAGTGACAGACATCAATGGATAGCACATGCATTGAAACCTGAACTTGGGTATAATATTTGTCCGATTTCTTTAGTTGCAACTTGTCCTGGCTGTCAAATTCAATATATGGAACAGACGTACGTTTCTCTTTTATATTTACAATTACCGTATTTTCACAACTGTACGGGCACTTGATTTCAAGAAGCTCATATCCATTGTCGGTGTCAATGATTTCGTCTGGACTGCAAGTCAAATAAGGTTGTTTGGAACAGATTATCAGTCCCACTTCTTGTACGACGGTATTTGTCATCTCCTGGAACTTCAATCTAGCGATTTTCTCCATCTTCAAGCCATAACCCATAGCTTCAGAAGAAGAATGTTTGTACGTGTCCTTAAGGAAGTTTTGAGCCAGTGTATCGAAATTTTGTTGCCTGGTTTTTATTCGGTAAACTCGAGTGATAGATGTTATTCTAATTGAACGTTCTTTGTGCCAGGTTGACGTTTCCGATTGATTTAAGGGCAATTTGCATCTATTGATATTCATCGACGATTACATTTTCACGAAAGTATTCGTTTTCTTGGTGGACTGTTGTCTTCGACAGTTTAATATTTCCGTTTTCTAGGAGTACAGACTGCAGTATCGACCTTGCCATGTGACTCTTATCTTGCATATTATATAATGTCCGCGTTTGTGCTTCTTTTTGAGCAGCTTCCGCTAGTTCTTTGAGAGGTGTATGGATGTAATTTTTTGCACATCTTCGTACTTGCGAAGATCATTTCTGGTCTCGGTAGTAGAAGGAAACATCTCTTCTACTCTGGCGCCTTTTTTATACTTCTCCAACTGCACACTGGGAGAGCGATTCCAAATTATTGACTGGTCTGTTTTCGAACAGGTATTTTCGGCGTTGACATACAAACATACTGCTGCAGCATGTTTGCAGTACCCCTGGCCACCTTTGCAGTTGCTCGTATCCTGGATTATCCTGTTCGAATCAACCTTCCAGAAATATATTAATTTTGCAATCTAATTATTGAATAAAATTGTTTATGAAGCAAGATTTCCTTTCTATTTGAAATACTATCTGATTTGACAATCTATTATTAATTCACGAAACAATCAGAAAATATTCAGAAATCAGAATTGTATTTTTATCAAAATTAAATATTACTAGTTAATACTAAATTAACAAAAAGAAAAATACTTAAACATTATTGTTATTTTCTAATATATCTTAAATAGAAGCTTGCAATCAAAGAAAATCTTGAATTTGTCATTGAAACAAAAACATGAGTCCCAAATTTTCGATATATTTTCTTATAATATATAGTATGAAAATGAACTGAAAACTTGCCGTGTATAAGATGCATAAAAATTTTTGGCGACAAGGTCACACTGCTAGTTTTCAGTCCATTTTGGTTATAGGTCTCTGGTTCGGCTTACCTACGTGCTTAGATGTGTACCCGAGCCTTATATGAACCCATTCTATTCTTAATATATATATTCATTTATTGAATAATTTTTTCATTGTGAAAATTAACATAATTAAAATTGGGTCAAATATTTGCCCATATTATTAAAAATTTGCCATATATTTAAATGACATTTCTCCTGTTCCTATATTAAATTCACATAGTATATTTATAAGTTGCATATTTTTAATTCACATTTCAAATGAATTTCTATAGCAAGAATATGAACGAACTTGTGATCAACATAAGTTAGAAGTTAGACAAGAAAAACAAGAAGTAACAGAAATTGTCCAAAAAGAAGAAGATTCGATTGAAGAAAAGTCAAAAGAACAATTACCTGTCGAAGATATGCCAAAAGAACAACTAGCTATCACAGAAAAATCAAAAGAAGAATTGCCTATAAAAGAAAAATTACCTATTAAGGTAAAGTCGAAAGAAGAATCACCTGTCAAACAAAAGTTGAAAAACGAATTGCCTATCAAGGAAAATTCGAAAAAATCATTACCTATCACAGAAAAATCAAAAGAAGAATTGCCTATAAAAGAAAAATTACCTATTAAGGTAAAGTAGAAAAAAGAATCACCTGTCAAACAAAAGTTGAAAGAAGAATTATCTATCAAGGAAAATTCGAAAAAATCATTACCTATCACAGAAAAATCAAAAGAAGAATTGCCTATAAAAGAAAAATTATCTATTAAAGAAAAATCGAAAGAAGAATCACCTATTAAAGAAAAGTCGAAAGAAGAATTGCCTATCAAAGAAAAATTAAAAAAATCCTTACCTATCACAGAAAAGTCGAAAGACGAATCACCTAGCAAAGAAAAGTCGTCAAAAGAAAAACTGCCTATCAAAGCTATATCCACTGATATTACACAAAATGATTTTCTTAACTTGTTAAACTTAACTAGTAAATCAAGTGAAATAAAAAAGAAAAATGATTCGCACATAAGTATAAAAAAGCTGATAAAGAAAAATCCAAAAATAAGATTTCCATCCGTTATAAATAAGCTAAATATTGATCCTAAAGTGGACTTATCTAAAAATAATAAATAGGATGAATGGATATTATCTAAGCTAATCTCTCACTCTTTTTTTTCTCACTTTTTTCTGTAACTGTATAAATATATATAATTATCTATAATAAACAGAATTCTTAAAAACATACATTCCACATTTATTACATATAATTAGTGAAATAGATTAGTTAAAAACCTTCTTTTAAATACAAAATTACAATAAAGACCCTATTTATGAAATAATTAATTAGCAAAAATATTCTAAATTATACCTTACAAGTAAGCGTATGACGTCACTGGCGCCAGATACTAATTAGATCATTAATTAGTCAATTAAGTCCGGGCGGGACAAACCTGCATCAAATACTACTTAAATGCAACCATATGAACTTACGTGCTGATACGGTAAAAAATGTAACACATGTAATTTGTAATATGTATTTGTTTTCATCAGTAATAAATTACATTTACTGTACAATATGCAACCAAATTTGCTTTGTGCTATGTAATACATGTATTCATTACAAATATTTCATTTTAAGATTTATCATTACACACTGCTATTTCATTTATTAGAAAATTAAAATATTTACATCTCTCAGGATAAGTACTTTAAGAACGCTATCAAATATTTTAGAAAGTGGTTATTTATACATACGGTATGTATACGCAATTGGCTATTTATACATACAGTATTTTTACGTAATTGGCTATTTAGGGTAGGGTAGGTTAGGTTAGTAGGTTGGTTTAGATTTTTTTTTTTAGTATGTATAAATAGCCAATTGCGTATACTTACCGTATGTATAAATAGCCTCATCCAATATTCTAAACTTGTAAACGAGGCTTTTTTAAGTAAGCTTTAGACTATCTTATAGAAAATTAAATCAGTCGCAAAACGATGACGATTGCCACGGTGTGAATCGCTTCGTGTAAATTTACATGTCGCGATTGATCGCAGTCGCAATCGCAATCGCTATTGCGTTGGTCTGAATCCACCTTAACATATTTCGACATATTTGACGTTGGCATCATTGCAAGTTGTTATACTTTTGTCAACTCATTTAAATTAAAACAAATAATAGATTTTATAATAATATTTAAATCATTTTAATATCAATTATAATATTTTAAATATAATGAAATTACTATAATATACAAAAAATAATAAAACATTTATGATATTATGTTTATGACAAAAAATTTATAACTTATGAATTTAGCCATAAAAACAATTTATCCCCTAGCTGAGCGCAAACTGGTGTTTGGTTATTTAAGAACTGTCGTTTCGCTGTAATAAGTGTTAATAATATTTGTGTAAATATTTCAATATTAGTTCATGTACAGAGTTTCTTCTTCTTTTAGAGCTTTTTACAAGTTTCTTGGTACGATTATCATTTTCATCATGTATATCATTTACCGTATTTCTTCTTTTCCGTATACTTCTGACGGTATTGTTATCATCAGTAATAAATTACATTAACTGTACAATATGCAACCAAATTTGCTTTGTGCTATGTAATACATGTATTCATTACAAATATTTAATTTTAAGATTTATCATTACACACTGCTATTTCATTTATTAGAAAATTAAAATATTTACATCTCTCAGGATAAGTACTTTAAGAACGCTATCAAATATTTTAGAAAGTGGTTATTTATACATACGGTATGTATACGCAATTGGCTATTTATACATACAGTATTTTTACGTAATTGGCTATTTAGGGTAGGGTAGGTTAGGTTAGTAGGTTGGTTTAGATTTTTTTTTTAGTATGTATAAATAGCCAATTGCGTATACTTACCGTATGTATAAATAGCCTCATCCAATATTTTAAACTTGTAAACGAGGCTTTTTTAAGTAAGCTTTAGACTATCTTATAGAAAATTAAATCAGTCGCAAAACGATGACGATTGCCACGGTGTGAATCGCTTCGTGTAAATTTACATGTCGCGATTGATCGCAGTCGCAATCGCAATCGCTATTGCGTTGGTCTGAATCCACCTTAACATATTTCGACATATTTGACGTTGGCAGCATTGCAAGTTGTTATACTTTTGTCAACTCATTTAAATTAAAACAAATAATAGATTTTATAATAATATTTAAATCATTTTAATATCAAGTATAATATTTTAAATATAATGAAATTACTATAATATACAAAAAATAATAAAACATTTATGATATTATGTTTATGACAAAAAATTTATAACTTATGAATTTAGCCATAAAAACAATTTATCCCCTAGCTGAGCGCAAACTGGTGTTTGGTTATTTAAGAACTGTCGTTTCGCTGTAATAAGTGTTAATAATATTTGTGTAAATATTTCAATATTAGTTCATGTAAGTAATATAAATGTATCGTATTTTAATTATTCATTTCAGCTATTATTATATCATTAAAATATTGTAAAAACAAAGTCACGAGTCTTTGACTTGGTATAAAGTTGAGTGAACACGATGAGTTTGTGAGTCATATATTATGATTAAAAATATTTTCAAAGCATATTTTTTCGGCATTAACCTGTTATTATAATGCAAATACGTTTTAAAGTGAATAAATCTAGTTATATAAATAAGAAAGGTTGTCTTAAAACACGGGTATTTTTTATATTAAATTTCGTCGTACGATAATCGTCACCTACAGTTACTAATAAATTTTCACAAATTGGTTTAAAGGCTTTTTATATTGGCAGTTTCGTCAATATACATGCCCACGATTAAAAATTATCTTTTATAATTTGTTGTGATTTAAATAATAAAGTTGGCGGGGAGCTGTCATTTATTTTTTATTGAAAATGTCGAAATTCGCTGTCAGATTTTTACAAACTTGCTAATTTATATTATGACCGATAATAATTCGGAACGAAGAAGAAATCGTACAATGTTTGTATATTCCTATATAGCGAACAATAATATTTTATTAAATGAATTAAATTTTCTAACCAATAATATAGCGGCTATTGTAATCGGAGCGCTTTGGTTAGGTTTGATATTTACGTATCTTTTTCTGCAGTTCTTTCGAGGTAAAAATTAAACAAATAATTCTCGCTAAACAGTTATTTTAATTGTTTCAAATTATAGTTGGGAGAAAATTTGTGGCCTACAATTTTATTGAACTTAGGTAATAGCGAAATTCTATTGAATTTATCGGTTTTCTTTATTCTACTTTATGTTGCTATGGGCTGCATACCAAATAGGCGCGATCCCTTATAATCCCTTGTAACAGGAAAGGTGGGCGACAGGTACCAGAAACCGCGTCTTTTAGGCGCGGTACCTTTCTAATCCTCAGTCGCATGTCTCTTTTCAAATAGTATATATTTTGCGGTTTATGTTAAATATTCATTACAATTGATTCAATTGCTGTATCGGTAACATCACAAATTCGATTTGTAATTATGGAGGTGAAAAATATATTTAGTAAAAATGGAAAAGAGTTGCTAGTGATAAATAATTTTAAATTTTGTGTTGACAAAAAATCCAAAACAAGTGTTCGGTGGCGATGTTCTGATAAAAACGCGAAGTGTCCTGCAAGTGCATCTACACCTGTTGCGAACTATAGTGTAATAATAAAATGTAATATTAACCATAATCATAGTGAACCGGAAAATTTACAGAGGCAAGCGTTCAGTAACAATTTAAAAAGAAGAGCCGTTGATGATTTGACGGAAAAACCGGCGAAATTAATTAACATGGAATTGCGAACTAACTGTGGTGAAGAATTCACATCGAAAGATTGTGTACTACCTCCACTTCCGCAGTCTCAAGATCACATATTTGAAATATTAAAAAAACAAAATATAGTGACCAATAAAAATGAGGAATTTTTATTAATAAATGATGAAGTACAAAAAATTGTTGTATTTTCATGTTATACAAATTTAAAGTTTTTGTGCACAAGTGAATCCATATATATGGATGGTACATTCCAATTTTGTACAAAATTCTTATCGCAGTTTTTCACAATTCACGGCCAAAAAAATGGACATATGTGCCTTTAGTGTTTTGTTTATTGTCATAAAAAAAAACGGATACCTACTTTAATTTGTTGGTACAAGTAAGTCGCAAATGTGAAGAAATGAATCTTACATTTAAACCCAAAAAGTGCGTAATAGATTTCGAATTAGCAATTCATAGTGCTGTAGAAAAAATGTGGGAAGATACAAAAATAATTGGATGTCGGTTCCATTTGTGCCAAGCGTGGTATCGAAAAATTCGATCATTAGGACTATCGAATGAATACATGCGTGACACAGAAAAGGGAAGGCATTTGAAGCATTTCTTCGGACTTCAGTTTTTAAACCCGGAAGAAGTAGGCGATTGTTTCGCATTTGAAATGTCGGAGACATTTGATGACCCGCGCATAGAGGAATTCCATGACTATATAATTGATAATTATATATCAGAAGAATCACTCTTTCCTCCTCATATTTGGGCATCTCCGTCAGCAAGCATGTGTCGCACTACGAATGCGTGCGAATCCTTTCATTCCAAATTCAACGAAAGTTTCTACATTCCACATCCCAATTTATTTAACTTTTTAAATATGCTACAAAATGTGCAATTAAATTCTTATGTAAAAATGGTTAGTGCTAATAAGTATAGTAAAAAATATCGCAAGCAAACAGTCAATAGGCAGCGGTATATAACAGAGATGTTAAAAAAACGTGAAGTTAATATATTAAGCAGGATAAGTTTTGTACAACTAATATGTTACAAATACGCGCCGGTTACAAAATAATTGAATTATAATTTCTAATTTAGTTTGTGATGCATTTTTTCTGGTCTTTTTAATTTTAATTTGTGCTACCTATATATTTTTTTTATTTCAATAATTTTTACTTTATAATCTCTATATCATTTGTATGTTTTATTTTTGCAATTGTTATAGTCAAGATTTGATTATATTTTCATACAATATATGATATTTATTTTTTCTACCATGATCTAATTTTAGTTTGTGCAATATATTTTTTTTATTTTGACAATGTTAATTTTTTTAATTACAATATTATTTGTATGTTGCTACACAATGTTTATTTTGTTTTTTGTTACTGACGAGAATTGATTATATAATTACATAATATTAAATAACTGCGTTTATTTTTGCAAATGTACAAATTTTTAATTGTAAATTTTTCCAATTCCTATTTTATACCTGACCTACAGACTATGTCTATACCTGAGCACTGATGGGGATTATAGGGGTTATTCGCGCCTATTTGGTATTGCGGATTAACGCTACCTGAAATCGCGCCCATTTAGCATGCACCGTTGCTATGGTAGTAGGCACTTTATTTATTACTGTATTAACCAGGTATTAACAGAATTTGTAGGTACGTATTGTAAGGTTCTGCCTTTATAGATTATTCAGCGACTAATGCAAAAAAAAAATTTCCGGACACTAGTTTATTAATAAAAAATGTTTTTTTATGTGCTCTCTATCATTTCTGAAAATTAGGAAAAGTTATTCTGTTACATCCTGTATATGTTTCAATGTATTTAATTTTTTAATATTTTGATAAAATTAAAAATAACATACATATGTTGTCTGGAAGAGAAATCTTGCAGCAAAAATGGATTTTTATTTGAGGAAAGTGGTTATCTAAGTAATTTCGTACAATATTACTAAAATAGGCAGGGGCCCCGTCATGCTGGAAGTACATATTTTGTCGTATATCTAAAGGTACATCATCCAGTAGGTCTGTTAAACGATTTTGCAAAAATTGTAGATAATTGGCCGGTCTCAAACGACCATCTAACACGATCGGGCCAAGTTACTTTCAACCGTGGCATGGGGATTCTCATCTGACCATCGAAGTTCATTATGATGATTGTTAATTCCATCGCGTGTGAATTTTGCTTTATCCATAAACAAAATATAACGGTATAGCCTACGATTTTGATTTACCCAATTGCAAAATTGCAGCCTCAGGGCAGAGTTACCATTCTGAAGATTTTGGACCCGTTGAATATGGAAAAGGTGCAGCCCATTCCTGCGAAGAGTCGTCCGTATTGCTGTCTGATTAATTTGAAGCCGACTTGCAATGCACCTTGAACTTACACCTGGACTACGTTGCGCAACATCTAGAATCTTTTCTACACGCATATCAAGACCATTTTCTCGTTCCGATGTGATTCTTGCACTGGGAAACATACCGGTTTTGCGGGAAGTGACAAAAATTGATTGAAATACACTTCTGTGAGGGACTCTTCTGTTAGGACAGCGGTGTTGGTATTCAGCAACGGCCCGTCTAGCGTTCCCGTTGCAGTATCCATAAATGAAAATAATATTGGCATATTCTTGATATGTAAATATTGCCGGCATTGCGGAAGTGTGTAGCACTAACTAACTAACAATAACAGCTGGATGTGACAGCCACAAAAAACAAATGTAACTCTAAAAGTACCTACTGCGTATTTTAAAACAGAAATAATTTTATGTAATTAGTATTATTTTTAAAGATCTTAAGCATACTTATATATTAGATCAAAAATAAATGCTGGAGAGTATTCTGTAATCTATGCTCAAAACTGATATGAGAGAGAATTTTATTTGATGCGATTTGGAACTTTTAAAAATCTATATTTATATGTACGTGGTAGTGACTGTCTGGAATGCTATTGTTGCTCTGAAAATATAGGTAAAAAATTCAATTAATAGTTTTGTAGAATAAGTTAAGTCATTGAAATACCATTTGAGATATTAAATTTTAATAAAACATTTATTCTTCTGATGATGGCGTAACAGCCGAAATCACGTGATCAAGACTTTTTTAATAAAAAGAAAAATTGTGAAAGTCACTGTAGCCATGAACGACATCTAGTAACACGAAAAGAAAACAATATCTATAAAAAGTACATTCTCATGCCATCTAGGAATGTTCTAGCAAAATAATATAGCGACAAATTTCGTTCTATGTCAGTTTCCACCCCTCCCCAGTTACTCTACAGTCATCGAGTGCGTGTGTTTGCCTCGATTCGAGGCAAACACACGCACTGTCTTGCGACGACGGGCACACACACACACATAGGGTCGTTCCTAGGGTATGTGCCGCCCGTGTGCGAGAATATTTTTGCGCTCCCCCCCCCCCCCCATCCCATGATTAACTGCAATTTTTCTGAAATATTTTTACCCTAAATAAAACACAGACACAGAAAATGTAAAAATATACATTTTATTTATTAAGGTCATAAATGAATACAATAATTATTGATATAAACATATAATAACAAAATATATAGTAAATAAAGTACATAGATTGTAATACACTAATATAAAGCAAATACTAAATGCATAGCTAAGTAGTTATATTAAATATACATAATGTTCTTTGCTTTTCTTGCTTTTTTTTAGAACGAACTCTGATATTATATCTGATATATCTATATCTTCAGAAATTTCCTTTTTTATACTAATGATTGATAAGCCTGAAAGCCTTTCTTGCACCATAGTAGATCTTAAATAATTTTTGATTATTTTAAAATTCGAAAAGCTTCTCTCGCCTCCAGCAACTGTCACAGGTATTGTTAAAAAAATTCTTATGGCAATCGATAAATTTGGAAACAGATAGATTAGATCATTTGTAAATATGTATTGAATCACATCTAATGCGTTCATTTCAGGGGAAAAATAGGGTGTGATGTTTTCAATTTCATCGCATAAATCTTCAGCTATAAGATCTTTTTCATTTTTAGTTGGATCATGTAACATATTTTCTAGAGATTTACATTTTATAGACCTATTTGCTTTATCTAATTTAAGGAAATTACCTAAGTCATTGAGAAAATTAAAAACTGCGTGATGATTTTTTATTTGTTCGAACCTTTCTTCTACTTTTGATAATACAGTGTCCAATGCCAAAAAATAAAAATTAATTTTAAATATGTCCCGCGGATTTTGTGGAGCCTCATCCTTACTCTCATAGTCATATAATCGAGTTTTTTTTCGGGGTCGAACATTATTAAGCGGTGGAAATTAAGGGTCGCAATCGATATCCTCGGCAATAGTTTTTGCTTCTTCTAAAATATCGTTAAAGCCTTCATCTGATCTAATTTTACATAAATATGTTTTGGTTTGCTCTAACATTAAAATAATATTTGGTAGTGTAGCATTCGGTTCCTGCATAGTTTTACTTACGATGTTTACTTTTTTTAATACATTATACCATGTAATAATGAACAAATAAACTTAAACGACTTAATTTTTAAAAGTAATGAATTTGCCATATTTATAGTTTCTGAATCTCTTGTAATTATTTGAATTTAATTTCTTCTCCAACAGGGATGTAGGTCACGATTTTTTTTAAATAAAACTACTTTGATTTTAATTGTTAAAATCTGTGTGTGCTGTTGTTTATTTATATATTCTGGTACGACTTATTCAACGTCAAATGTTTTTGTTCAATCTACATTTTACGTAAGTTATATTGTCATTGAAATTTATTAATGTATGATTGTAAGATTTTTAACACTGCTATTTTTTCACAAAATAAAATAGATTGCCTGATGAAGGTACGCTATAGTACCGAAACTAGTTGCATGTAAAATAAAATCAAAGTAGTTTTATTTAAAAAAAATCGTGACCTACATCCCTGTTGGAGAAGAAATTAAATTCACATATATCAAAGGTCGTTCAACTCAATTATTACATTCTTGTAATTATTGTATATTAGGGTAAATAAAGCGTCATATATGTTTTCTAGATTGTATCTAAGAACTCTTAGTGCATCTATTCGACTTGACCATCTAGTACCCGAAAGAGGTTTTAATGTTAAAGTAGGGATTTCATCTTTTAAGACCTGCCAACGTTTAGTCGATGCGGAGAAGAAGAGCTAAAGCTCTTGTACAATAGTAAAAAAGCTTGTTATTTCTAAAGACGCTTTTGCAGCATCATTCACGACTAAATTTAAACTGTGCGCCGCACAAGGCACATAAAAAGCTCTAGGGTTTATGTCAAGTATTTTTTTTTGCAATCCATTATTACAACCTTTCATATTGGCACCATTGTCATAACCCTGCCCCCTTAGATACCCTAAATAAATATTGTGAGTCTCTAAAAAATGTATTAGAACATCAGCTAAACCCTGGCCTGTTGAATCAGATATTGAAATGAATCCTAAAAAATGCTCCCTGATTTCAATTCTCTTTGATTTACTATTTAATAGAACAAATCTAACTACAACGGTAAGTTGGTCTTGGTGACTTATGTCAGGGGTGGAATCCAAAGTAATAGAAAAATATTTACTGATTTTTAACAGCTTTATTATTTCATTTTTTATTTTCTCTCCCCAAAGGGAAATAAGTTCATTTTGAATATGAACACCTAAATAGTGAGGCATAATTAATGGATTTTAGTTAATTCTATTGATGTGGTCTGACACAATATTATTAAACTTTGCAATTGTTTTAATTAGTTTTAAAAAGTTTCCATTTTGTTGTTCGTATAACTTATTATTTTTGCCTCTAAAACTTAAATTTTGACTTGCCAAGAATTTAACGGTACAAATGATAATTTTTAACACGGAAACCCATCAATCTTTCTCCAGATTTATCATTTTCTCATTTAGTGAATCGGTAGTTGTTTTAGAAGAAATTGATTTATTTAAATCAACCCAAGATTTTGTACTACAAATGTGACCTTTTGATTTTTCATGTCGTTCTACAGCTTGAGATAAATGTCTCCAATCGTTATACCCTTCAACAAAGGCACTAGAAAAAGTTTTGAATATTTTGCAAGGAAAACAAAATACACAATCTTGTACTTTACACTAGCCAAATTCTTGGAATTATTTCCCCGTTACTTAATCTTTTTTTATAATATATAGATGAAAAACCTCTGTTATCTTTATCAAAAGGAAAGTTTAAGTTTACATCTATTTCTGTAAGTTGAGTTGGGCATAATTCTATTAAAATTAATTTAATTTTGTCCGATAGTACGGAAGGCCAATGGCCAGGATCCTTATAAACATCGTCTTTATAAGAAAATTGAATATTTTCAGAACTTACTTCTTCTAGCGAAGACCGATCTTCTGAATTTTCCTTTTCCGTGACCACGGACTTGCTATCGATGGCTTCACCACTTGGCTCTTCGGCTAAAACATCTTGCAGGAGAATTATGTTTGACGAAGATGGTTCTTGTTCTTGTGCCCCGCAATTAGGCTCAGCGATCTCGGCCACACTCACATCTTAACAATTTGATGTTGCCTTTTGCGATTCCGTTGAAATTAAAAATTTTTCAATAAACCGCTTGCTTTCTTCACCAATTCTTCGTTTTCAATTTTTCTTTTTCTGTATAGCGCTCCAGAAAGCTTTTTTCGATTACCAGACATCTGCCCACAAAAAAAAAACGCATAACAAAAAGTGCCAACAAACATTTTGTAGTGTAAGAGTAAAGTTTGCGATAATGATTGAATTTTGCTCTCATAACATAATTATTACAGTGTGTTGAAATATGGAAAATAGATAAAATAACTGTATGTACACGACATACTTAATGATTATTAATCAATGATTTTATGTTTTTACTTAGAAAAACTATATATCTTTTAAAATATCGTATCTATTTTAAATTTGTTTTACAGAGAATAGAAAAAAATAAATGAAAAATGAAATGTGTCATAAAGTGTACTTACCTTTATTAAATTTTCAGTTGCTTAAACAACGATCACAAAATTGATCACAAAATTGAACACAAAATTAATGAAAAAAACAATTTTAAAAAGTTGTTGAGTCTGTGGCTGATAAACTTAAAATAACGCATCATCCCACCTGACGCCTGATATATATTTATAAGATACTCGTATAACTTCAAACAAGTAATTTCCTGCAAAATCTTGCGCGCCTAGTCTGGCAAGCACTGCACGATGCGACTTGTCGACAAAGCAAAATCACATTTTCCAACAGGTTGTGACGCGACGTTGCGTTGTTAAATTCAAGTAGGGCGGCTGATGCCGCCCGTGTGCCCCGCCCGCCTTGCACCCCCCGGGTTGGAACGGCTCTGCACACACACACATACACATACAAGCCCGGACGCCCACACGGAGCAGCTACCTACATAGAGAGCGGTCGCCCGACATCGCACAAAGCGGCAAGTACGTACATACATTCTACTATATTAATAGTGTATAGATTTATCTTTGAGTGAGTTGTGATAGTGTTATGTACTGCATTTTTTGTGTTTAATAAATAAATATAGTTCTTTATCTAAACAATCCAGTATTATGCAGTGCCACTGACACCGTCATACTACAATGGGCAAATCGATGCCAATTAATGTTGACGCTGTGACGCATGTTTTAAATCTGTTTCCCACCGTGTTTGTTGAAGATATACAAAAGAAATCTACAATTTGACATCCATATGACAAAAGAAATGACGCCGCTGCTGGTAGTTTGAAAGATATTGATCCATATTTATTAAATACTACTAGTTGTTTTGGTTCAAGATCATCGAAGGTGGATGAATCCCCTAAAATCTAGAATCTAAAGCATGTGACGTCATGCTCGATTCATTTAAGAGACAAGAATTTTTCGAGAGAGATGGTTTAAAGTCTACAGAAAATCTAATTATTTTCAAAAATATTGTAGGTAATGATTGAAATGTTATAAAAGTACTGTTTTTCCGTATAATTAACTACAAGATGTAAATTATTTTTAATAATTGTTTTTGTTTTTTTTTTAAATATTTTAAAAATATTATATCGTGGTTGATGTTGCAATAGGTATTATGTCAAAAGAGGAAACTTTTCAGGAAACGAAAAAAAAGTGTTAATTTAGCTTCTCTTTCCAAGGCGAATGGTTTAAAGTTATAAAAGGAAACCTTTTCAGTCCATTATTGCCATGAACACTAATTTGTTATTAACAAATGTATAACTGCAGACATACCTTTACATACGACATGATAATTCCAAAAGTTGACTATTTTTGACTGACCTAAAACATATTGTAATTCAACATAATGTTTGGAAGATAATTACATAATGTGTAATATTCATTTTTTTTAACTTAATTACATATTCCACACTAGGTATTAAATGCTTAGATAAAGAAAAAAGCACATGAGAGACAAATAAAAAGAAAAACTTTTTGCTATACACTGTTCTTGATTTGCGCCCGACACTGAGCGCAAATGTGGACATTTTTGTGGTGTCTCACAGCCTTTATAGCTTAGGTTATTTTAAAATGGATGATAATCGGCGTGCATTAAGAGTTTTAATTCTGCAGATGCAAAAATTTGGCTAATTCTATGGCACATGAAGAATTATATAAGGGTAGGTGTTAAGCATAGCGTGATTTTTGTGACGAACGTCTTGGTAAGTCTGCAGGTAAAATTGCAGTTTATACTGAATGGTTCCTTCAGGAAGGTACTGCAGTCCACAAATATCTATATCACACATGGTTTTCCTAGTTTTATTACTCGGAGGAATACTTGGATAAAGCCCTACATCGTATTTATAAAAATAATTATAAGTCAGTGGAATGACATTGAATGGGGATGGTTTTTCTCTTGCTGATATGCTAATACGTACATAAATAGCAGGGGTACAGATGTCTTGATTTTTTCTAAACTTTCTTTCAATTGTGCTATGAATGGAATCTGCCTCCATCTGGATATGACCCACTTCCAAGTACTTTTGTTCAATAATTATATTTTGCTATATATATATATATATATATATATATATAAAAAAAAAAAAAAATCCAACGCATTTCTTATCACCATTGTACACCGAGATGGTACCCGTTCTTTGTATATATATATTAAATCAATTTTAGTAGTAAGAATTTATTAATAGATTACCATTACATGTAACATATTACTATACTTTTTTCACTTAATAAAATATTAAATTAAACTTGCCTTCTTACTTGCAAGTTCGTCAATAATGCAATCTAAGTTAATGTCTTCTGACAAATCTTTCTCTATTGCTATTAAACTTAAATTTCTTAATCTCTCTTGGGACATTGACGATCTCAAGTATGATTTAATTATTTTAAATCTAGAAAAACTACTTTCTTCTGTAGCAACAGTTACTGGCAGAGTTAAATATGTTTTTAAGGCTACAGAAAAATTGGAAAATGATGAACGTAAATTATTTGCTTTAATAAATTCCAAATTCAGAGGATCAGTAATATTCTGACAACAAATGAAATTTACTCAACGAGGCTTGAATGTGGAGTACAGTCTAAAATATCTGAAAGTACGAAGTCTTGAATTTTCGTTTTTATTGAGTTACCTAGTAGCGTAATAATTTTATTTTGAAAAGAATGTCCAAGGTAATGAGGCATGCGCCTATTATATTTTTTATCTTTTTGTATTCCATCAATGTGTTTTGAAATAATGGGGTCAAAGGGGGTAGCAGGATAAGCATAGGAAATCGGCCCCAGACGAATTTTGACTTGTCGTAGCTTTTGACCACTTAAAAACTAGTAAAAAACAAGATTCAGATGATTTTTAAATTTCTAGTCCGTAACAAAGGCACACCAAAACATTTCTCCCGGATAGAATTAATCCAAACGCTATAGATATTATTAATCTTAGTAGGAAAAGTATCCGAGATATGATGGTTATCTTGAGTGGACACTGCCATCTGGCAAAGCATCAACACACACTGGGCTTAAACGATAGCCCAATATGCAGAAAATGTGGAGAGTCATTTGAAACACCTCTACACTTGATTTGCGACTGTGACTCTCTAGCTCAAAAAAGATACAACAAGTTTGGACTAGATGAGATAGAGAGAGACTCAGTGCATAAATTACCGTGGACCAAGATACTGGATTTCATAAGAGAGACAGGACTTCTTACATGAGATAGTTCAAAGGGACAGTACAATAGGCCACTAGGCCGCAGTGCTCTGGGACTTTATGACACCAACCTTTCGAATAATAATAATAGTCCGTAACGATAACCTCAAAACGGTAAAAACCGGTTTTTTTTATATAATTGTGAAAAAGATTTTTTTTCATGTAGTTAACTCGTTTTAACCGAATTATTAGTAACAGTATAATATTCTACAGACTTTAGAGTATACATACAATTATTTTCAAGAGTTTTTTTTACCCGTTTTGACCGTTACAAATTTTTTTGAAACAAAAAAAAAACTTTTAAAATACCATATTTTTCGTATAAAAGTCGTGTTTTCTGAGGTTGTATTTGATGTAGAAAAAAGTCGCAAACACAAAATGTAGCCCTTTTCTTAGGGAACACGATTGTCTAAACCGCGGTTAAATATCTTGATCCTATAAGGCGATAAATAAATTTTAGTAAAGGATTGCATATACAGAATGAACCAAAAGTCCCGGAACGGTCAAATATCTCTAAAAATATACTTTTCGATCAACAAAATAAAAAACACGTTTAATCTTTTTTAAAATGCTATCCACTGATATCCCACCTGACCCCCTACACCCACCCCCAGGGGGTGGGGGGTGGTCAACTTTGAAATTTTAAATAGGAACCCCTATTTTTTATTGCAGATTTGGATTCTATGGCTAAAAATACATATTAAAAATACATACACATAAACGCGCATACAAACACGGAGCCGTTACCTACAGTCAACCGCCATCATTGTATTGTTCAACTCGTTTATATTATCTAAATTTGATTACTGTTTCATTATATGGAATCTTATTTATAAGTATTACATTGATCAAATTGAATCTATTCAAAGACGTTTTTTAAAATATTTAGTTCTTAAACTAGACAACATATATCCTTTGGACATTTCACAAATAGATTTATTATCCTGATTCAATTTTATTTCATCAAAAGAAGAAAGGAAACATTCATCTATTATTTTCATGTATAAATTAGTAAATTTTTGTATTGATTGCAGTGAACTGCTAAAAATGATATTTTAAATTTTCATATTCCGAGATCAAGCTCTCGAAGTAATTACACTTTCAGTTTGCCTGTACCAAGAACAAATTTATTGATCAAATCGCCTTTATATGTACCAATGCAAATAGCTTAGATGATATCGACTTATTTCATATAACCTTGTATTCTATACGTACTGTATTGAGAAGGAATTAGCATTTATCTTACAATGTTTCAAAATTTTATACACATGTTTATATGTTTATATAGTTACATGTTTATATAGTTATATATTTTTATAGTTTAATGTATGTATTTGTATATATGTATGTATGTATTTGTATATATGTATGTATGTATATGTATGTACGTATATATGTATGTATATGTATGTACGTATATATGTATATATATATATATATATATATATATATATATATATATATATATATATATATATATATATTGGTTTATAAACTGTTGGGCAATAAACTATTATTATTATTATTATTATTAATTAAAAATCCGTTGGTGTGAGGTGTGGTAATCGTGGAGGAGGGCAAGCGATAGGACTGCCTCGATTTATATTCAAAGACTTTGTTCAAATGCTAACGAACTAAATGGCTCAATTCGCTGGTGCACCGCTATGCAGAAACCACATTTATCGACCTCAGTGGCGGTGCTAGCTTCTTTGGCGTCTCTATGCAAACCTCTAAAATATGCGCATTAAATATGTGCCATTAAAAAATTTATTTAAATTTGGATATTTTCATCATATTCCTCATAGTATACTAAAATAAAGAAAATAAAAACCTACTTTATGCATGCTACGTATTATATTTTTATTATAATTGTAAAGAAAAAATCAACAGATACTGGTACAAGGTAACAACTGATTATATATAATAATTTAATAAAACGTACATCATAAACATTATAACAAAATCATCTCAATAACTCATTAGAAATTGTCTTTTCGTGCTTTAGCACTCGCAAAATCATTTATTATTTTATTGTTATCAATTTGATCACAAATATCGATTGCAATCTCGATTGCAATCAAGGCAACTCCGAAGAGACGTTCTTTTGATAAGGTTGATCTGAGATACGTTTTAATTATTTTTAACCGCGAAAAAGATCGCTCTCCGCTTGCAACTGTTACCGGTTGAGTTAATAAAATCCGTAAAGAAATACTTAAATTAACGTGCAATGATTCCAAATTATTTATATAAATATAACTTCATGTACTAAGGGCTGTCTTGGTTAAATTTAATTTTGAGAGGAAGACGTCTTTAAAAGAAATTAGTTCATTAAATAAATCTGTAGAAATTATATCTCTATCTTCTCTATCTTTAAGATAAAACTCTAAGTATTTTAAGTTTATTTCTGAAAGGGCCTAAGTCACTTTTTACTGTTTTGAGAAAAACGCAAAAAACTACTTAACTTATCTAAAACCTAATTTATTCGAATTTTCTAAATTATTTTTTATCCTTGATGTTCTTTGCAGAATAATAATGTACAAACACACTAAAAACTCCACACAACAATGACATAACTAAAATTTGACATTTATCGAAAATAAAGTTATGTTCTCTATTAACAAATTTAAAATTCAATAACTTTGAAACTAAAGAAGATGCAACAATGATATTTTCACAAAACCTGCATTACATTATTACAAAGCCGCACACAAAATTTTAGGAAAAAATACGAGGAATTACCACCCAATAACTTGCGCCGGCGCCGTTTACCTTCACTTTCTTGAATTTCTTTACGTTGATAATAATTTATATTATAATTAGTTCATTATGATTAGTATTTCTTTGAAATTACGAAATTTTTGAATAAATAAAATGTATTTTTAATTTTAAAATATTTAGATTAGGTTTCTCATTATTAAATATTATTTTTGATTGTTGTAATCAGTTTATTTTATTTTTTTTTTTTTTGGCTGACTTAAGGGCGCGGCAGCAAAGGCCATTTGCCCTAAGAGGCTAAAAGATTAAGAATCTTTAGTAATAATGATAATAATAAAGGCCATTGATGGTGGTGGTGTTAGGTGGCCGAATACTTGTCTTTTATAGACATAAAGCGTACAAACGCAGCGCAGTGCCAGTGCCAATGGTGACCGCAATCTCAAACGGAAATTACGCACACCATTACCCCGGCATCTCTGCGAAAAGGTGCCTAATGGCACGAGTCAACGAGAGCTGACTCAAAAAGAACACAATGCCATCTATCTCCGCAGCTAGATGGAACTAAATAACCTCACCTCCCGGAGAAAGGCGAGGAGAGCTGTGACAGCAGCAGGTGAATTGCTGAGTACATCAGCTATGTCACCAGATAGGAGGTGACGTCTACGAGCCTCGATCAGTTTATTATTGTTATATTTATTATTCAGTTGTTAATACAGAAAATTTGAACGTTGCAAAATTAAATTAAAATTTTTAAGAATTTATAAATTATAATTATTATTTTTACATCAAAAATATTTACTTTCAATTTTGAAATATTTTGATTAGGTTTATATTATTGTATATAATTGTTGTTTGTTGTAATCAGTTTAATATTGTTATAATTGTTATTAGTTAGATATGATATGAAATCATGATATTTCATAATTAATTTAAGATAAATCTTTATATTTCTTTTAAAAATTGACAAGTTTTTACTTTTTTCTTAGACATGTGACTTCGTAAATCAAATTTTTGTAATTTACTAAGTTTGTTTGATATTTAAGTTTTGAAAAAAGAAATTGTATGGTTTGTAAGCTATAGTAGTTTATAGTCTGAGTTATTTAGAAGTTTTCGTAATCCAGATACAATCTCCCTATCATATGGTAATTATATATATATATATATATATATATATATATATATATATATATATATATATATATATATATATATATTTATAATATGTACTTGTGTGATATTATGAGGGATGTTACGATGCTTTAGGGCATGTAATCTATTTTTAATTTGTTTATCAATATATTCGGACGGGTAGCTGTTGTTAGTTAGAAGCTCTTTGACTTTATGGCTTTATTTAAATTTTAAAACCCATGTATGGATCACAAAAAACATCAAAAATAATATTTATATTCAGTGATGGCTCTTGCTTGTCGAGCAAATTCTATTGGAGTGAAGTTTTTCATTTTAAATAACATTAAATTACAAATTTTATATTTTTATCTGACAATCTTATGTAAGCTTTACCATATACCCAAAAAGCTAATAAACTTTTCATTACACCTAAGCAAATTAAATGTATATAATCAAGCGGTATCTGATCAACTAAATCAATATTTAAATTTTCTAAAGACGATGTTGATTTGTGGTATTCGGGGTGTACACATAATACTAAAGCTTTAGCTAGGGCGTCACAAATAATATTTTTTATTTTGACAATTAGTGTATAACCACAATATTCAATATCATTGTTGCTAGTATTGTTAAATTCATCAATGAAGGGATTTAAAAAATCATAAATATTTATAGGCTTTTTTTGCCAGAATACAATGCAATTACAAAAGGCTTAATGTACTTGATATTTGTTAAAGAAATAAGAATAGGCCAAAATTTATTGCTTGAACTTTTATAAAGTGGCAGCCCATCAATATTTATTTTAATGTAAATAGTAAAATTTGAAAAAATTTTGAAATTAATTGCTCGGAAAAGAAACAGAATTTCCTTCTCCAAACCTTAATAAAAATACTAGGCATTTGCAAAATTTTTGAAGAAACATTTTCCGGGTATTTCTACAAATGTTCTACAATCTTTGGGTAAATTTTCATGCTCTGCAAATCTTACATGTAATAATAATAATAATAATAATAATTTATTTATCCGAAGATCATTATACATATGACATAGGATAAGTCAGCAACAATACATATGAAAATACAAAATATTCGAAATATATGAAAATACAAAATAAAATATACAAAACTATATACATATATAGTTAACTATAATTATAATTAAGAAATTCATCAATAGTATAAAAACTATTACATATTAAAAAAATTTTCAAACAGTTTTTAAAATTACTTAATGAATTTATATGTTTAATTTGATCCGGGATTTTATTAAAAATATGACTAGAGATATTTTGAGGACTATTGATACTTTTCTTTAATTTACATTTAGCTTGGACAAAAAAGTCTTTACACCTTGTATCATATGAATGAATATCAGAATGTTTAACATAATTATTTAAATTAGTTTTCACATATAGAGCAGCTTGAAGAATAACAACGCAAGCTAAAGTTAAGATACGTAAACTTTTAAAAAATTTTCTACAGGGAGCATTATATTTAGCTCCAATTATATTTCGAACTGCTCTCTTTTGTAATAAAAATATCCGATTAGCATTAGTGCTTGTACCCCATACAATTGCACCATACGATATAAGTGAGTGAAAATGTGCATAATAAAATATCTTCGCTACATAAATACTAGAAACATGATACAATCTCTTTATGACATAACATGCACTGGCCAACTTGCTACTCAACTTATCAATATGGACATTGAAACTTAAGGTATTATCTAAATATATACCAAGAAATTTTGTTACATTAGCTTTATTTATCGAACTGTTATGACAATCTATGGTGGTATTATCATCCAGATTATTATTTGATCTACATGAAAAATTAATAAAACAACATTTATCCATATTAAGGATTAAATCATTAGAAGTACACCAATTATGAACCATACTAATTTCGCCTTTAGCTATTTGTATTAGATCGGTAGTATTGTTATTAGAAAAGAGTATGGATGTATCATCGGCATAAATTATGATTGAGTTTGCAGATATCTGATGCGGTAGATCATTTATATATAAAATAAACAATAAATGCCCAAGAATGGATCCTTGAGGTACTCCTTGACTTACATTTCGTAATTTCGAATTTACATTATTTATTTGAACAACTTGTTTTCTATTCAACAAATAAGAATTAACCCATTTATATGCAACACCTCTAATTCCATAACAACACAATTTAGACAATAATTTATCATGATTCAATGTATCAAACGCTTTACTTAAATCTAAGAAAAAACCTGTTACTTTTTTACCAGAATCGAGTTCTTTATATATATATATTAGTTAAAAATGAAGTGACAGCCGTTATTGTTGAATGATCATTAACAAAACCATGCTGTTCACTGGCCATCGTATTATTTTTGGCTAAAAATTTGATCAATCTGACAGCAAAAGCTTTTTCAATTATTTTGGAGATTGGAGAAAGCAATGCAATAGGTCTATAATTTTCTTTTAGAAGCTTATCACCCTTCTTGTGTAAAGGTTTAATTACTGCTATTTTTAAAATATCTGGAAAAATTCCATGTAAAAATGATTCATTAATAAGATAAACCAACGGATCAATTATAACACTAATACATTTTTTAATTAACGAGGAACTTAAATCATCGATTCCAGAAGCATAAGAAAATTTCAAGTTATTTGCAATTTCCAATAATTCCTCACGAGTAACCGGATATAGAAAGATAGACGAATTAACGTTTCTAAGTTCTATGATTGAGTCAGCAAATGAATTTTTAGCATTATTATTTAATAGTTCAGTAATAGAATCAACAAAGTAATCGTTAAAAACATCAGATATTTCACGCTCGTTCTCAATCAAATTATTACTATTTAGTAACTGTAGTTTTTGATTGCTTACTTTATTTTTTGTATTTGAATTAATTACTGTCCAAGCTGTTTTACTAATATTATTAGAATTTATAATGTAACTATTATTAAATACTTTCTTTGCATTTGCTATTACTTTTCTGTATATTTTTTTATATTTATTATAATAAGAAATTAAATCTGTATAACCAAATTTTATTAAGTCATATAAAAATTTTAGCATATCACGAGACTTTAATATGCCTTTTGTTATCCAGGAATTAGGTAAATTATTACATGTTTTAAAGTTTATCGGAAAAGCTAAATCAACATAATATGTAAGCGTATTTATAAAATATTCAAATTTAGAATTTAAATCTGCCGCTTGATACAGATTTTCCCATGTTTCACAGCTTAAAAGATACAAAAAATAGTTCATATTACTATTTGAAAAGTTTCTACTCATTTGCACTACTATAGACTGATCTGGAACAGAAGTTGTAGATAGTTCGAAAATTTGCCCGAGATGATCCGATGTTGTTAGAAATGTTACATAGCCTTTGTAAAGTGATGAGTCAATGTTGGTGATTATATTATCCAAACAGGTTGAACTGGTGAGAGTTATCCTTGTTGGTTCATTGACAATATAATTTAAAGAATACGCACTTATTACATCCCTAAATTGGTTAAGTTCTTTAGAAATGACTAAAAAATCAGTGTTAAAATCACCACATATTAAAATGTTTAAAGATTTGTTATTGTTATGTAAGTCTGATAAACATTGATCTAATTTATTTAAAAATATGTTCATATCACCGTCCGGAGAACGATAAACTACAATAATGTTTAATTTAATTTTTTTATTGATTGATATATTAATACCCGCACACTCAAAGTGTTTATCAATAGACATTTCAGAACAATTATTTATTGATTTAAATTGAATAGTATTTTTGCATAATACTGCAATGCCACCGTGGGTATAATTGCTTCTGTAATATGCTGCCGCTGTAACGTGTTCCGATAAGTTTATATATTCATTATTTTTTAACCATGTTTCTGTTAAGCATATAACATCAAATTCAGGGGCTACGAGTTCAAGTTCTTCAATTTTATTTCGTACACATTGGACATTTTGATGCATTACTTTGAAATCAGATTTCATTATTATGTTAGTGGATCTTTCCCTGGAGCACTCTTTAAAAAAGACGACGAATAATTGTCTTTTTTGCGTAAATAAAACTTGTTTATAAAAACACCTGTTGGCCAGTTATTTGGATCAGCGGCCTTCAGAAGATGATTCGCGCGATGCAGTTATACCATATACATACTAATATGTACTTATATGAGTTATACAATATCAGATAACATACATATACATAAACCACATCAAGCTATCAACCCTTATCAAGACTATAATCACAATAATGACACATGCGCTTTCATACATTTCATGGACTCGTCAAATGTTGGGTACATTCACTAAACTAAATTTGAAATATTATTTTAATAATATTTTCACTTTAATTTTTTAATTTTCCTAACCTCTATAAATATTTCGTAAAATAAAAGTTTGCGTTCACATTTAACAGACTCTATATATATATATATATATATATATATATATATATATATATATATATATATATATATATATGTATATATATACATATATACATATATATATATATATATATACAGGGTGTTTCAGACCACCCGTACCACCCAAATATCTCGCGTAAAACGGAACGAATCAAAAAAAGAAAAAATACGTCCAAAAAGATTTCAAAAATTCTATTAATTGACACCAAATTCAAATTTTCCGCCCACCCCCTGGGGGTGGTGGGGGGGGGGTAGCTTTGTAAATTTAAATGGGGACCCCCATTTTTTATTGCAGATTCGGATTCCTAGATTCAAATAAAGAAGGTTTTGTCCGAAAATTTTTTTTTGATTCTTGAAAGATGGCGCTCAAATCGCAAAAAACGCTACTTTTTATTTTGACGATTTTTAATATTAGATGTGAGCCATAATGTAAAAGGGTGTTGTCATTTTAAGACATTTACTGCTTTCAGTTAAACTTATTGATGCCCCCCGCCTCCCACCCCCTCTTCACCACCCTCAAATGAAGTTAAAAGGCAAAATAAATTTTGGTTTTAAACAGAAATTGATTCATTCAAATTTGACAAAAAGAAAAAAACGCAGTAACTGAAACAAGAAATAAAAATAATTTTAAAAATTTTAACTGTGTAAGGTACTTACCGTAATGTCAGTCCTATCCCACCCTTGCGTAAACGATAAATTACGTTGTTTTCGAAAAATCTTAATTTCGCCCTCAATTGCCTTACATACTTCGACATTCGAGATTATTGAAGAAGAATGGTTGAACTTCATTGCCCTATTTGCCAATTTAGTCAACACTTATTTTGGCACTGTGTACGAGCTGTCAAAGTTGGACATTTTATTACAATAGGACATTTTTTCATGAGGGGCAGAATGGATATCATATCACATCAACTATTGTTACATTAAAGAAAACATTTCAAAGTTGATAAAACTTGAAGTATCATCCAACTCCGAGGAAATGTTACAGTGCCAAGTTATGACACTGTGACATTTAGCCATTTTTGGTTTCTAATCGTACGTTTTTTTTCTCGATTGTAAATAAAACTACATAGAAAGCTGACTATTACACAATGAGTAGTAATTTTATTGCAACAACAATTACTATAATAAATAATTAACAAATAATCGATAAATAATAAATATTAACAAACAACAGAATAAAATAACGTCAATAAATAAGAGCAATGTTATTAAGTGTTATGACGCTGAATATAATAATTCGTATGAACATTGCATAACAATAACAATAAAATAATACATTCTGATTATCACAAAATTTTCAATAGTCTTCTTTCAAATTGCACTGGTTGGTAAAACCGCAGTTGACGGCCACCTGTAAAGTCGGAAACAAAAAAAACATTTTAGGTGTAGTCGAATTGAAAAAAACTAACGAAACCGATAAAAACTAATAAAACTAACAAAACAAACTAACTAAAATAACCAAACTAATCATTTTTTGTTGCAAAGTCGTGTGCTTGCAATTCGAGGTGGCCGTCAACTGCGGTTTAGTCCACTGGTATTACGCGGCATTGATTTTTTAAATTAGATGCTCGATATGCGCTCCATTATGCTGCAAAACAGCCGTGACTCTACGCTGGAAGGAATCGACTGATCGACGAACTTCCTGTGCATCCAAAGACTGAATCGCACGTCTAATTCTGTCCTTCATATTGTCCCTCGTAGTAGGACGCTCAAGGTAAACCAGCTCCTTGATTCGCCCCCACAAGTAACACAGTTAGATCCGATGATCGAGGTGGATAAGGTACGGGGCCGTACTTACCGATCCATTTTCCAGCATACACAGTATCTAATGTAGCGCGAGCAATCCTCGAGGTATGCGCTGGACAACCGTCCTGCTGGAACCACATATCTCGGCGCATCTGGAGAGGAACGTCTTCCAGCAGCACTGCCAACTCGGTTTCGAGGAACGCTGCATATTTGGCGCCGGTCAGGTTTTCCTCCAGAAAAACGGGACCCACGATTTTGTCGTCAATGATTCCGCACCACACGTTCACCTTCCAAATGCGTTGATGGTCGACTTCTCTCGTCCAGTGAGGATTTACAGGGGACTAGTAACGGCAATTCCACGTGTTGACTTCACCATCACTTTTGAAAGTACTTTCATCAGTGAAGAGTATTTGTCTGTGGAAATCCGGTGTTCGTGTCCGTATCCAGTTGCAGAAAGCCAGCCTTTGCGGAATGTCGTTTTCTTGTAGGGCGTTGAGAACTATCATTCGGTAGGGGTGCAGTTTATGCTCATGTAGTATCCGAAGGATCGAAGCTGCGCTCACTCCAGAATCGATAGCTCGGCGTCTCAGAGAATCATGAGGTTCCACGTCCACGGAAGCAAGGATGTCCGCTGTTCTCTCATCTCGAACAGGGCGTTGGATTTGTCTTCCTTTGTTGTGATCGGGCTGGATGATGCTGGATGAAAAACATTGATTATTTGTAAGTCTAATGCGGTTTGGAGAATAATAACATTAATATAAAAAATTGAACAATGTTTTCTGAAGTGACTGCGACTTCACTGAAGTAGAGTCAGATTAACTTAAATTGCAAATAGTGATTTTAATTGTAAAATTTTGAATTGCTCTCTATTCATTTGTATCTGATGAATTATAATGATTTTTATTGCAGGGTTATAATTTTATAATTAAAACAAATACGTGTTAAGAAACACATTTTGTAACAATGTTCAATAACAATTATTTATACGTGTTGAACGTTAGAATTGTGAAACATTCATGAATAATTTATTATAGTGATAATGAATAGATTATAAAATTATAAACAATGAATTGTAATTAAAATTAACTAGTCAAATTTTCATCTAGAAGATTCAACAATGCTTAAAAAGTGTCAAAAATTATTCACAATTATTGTGTTATTCTGGAGTAATCTAAGAAAAATTACTTTCGTAATGACTTACCTTGATTCACATATCGCGCATCAGAGCTTGTCACCATATGAATAATATCTGACAAAATGTTACTGTTTTTACTCAAAGAGCTGCAGTGCACTATGTTTATAAACACAGTTGAACACAGTGAACAGTTTCTTTTGAGTAGCTACGTGTGTATACGGCCATAGATTTAAATGATATTTAAAAATTGATACATTAAAAAAACTATCACAAAAATACCGTATATTACAAATTTATAATACATAATATTATAACCTCAATAATTTCGCGGTTTTTTTTTTCAAGTAGTACTAACATTCATTTAAATTAATTACTATTAATTAAACATATAAATACCACTATCTAATACTATTATTTAAATTTAAAATGTGTATAAAAACTATGAAGCTAACCTTTCCATCTTTAATTCTTTTGTTCAATATTTTTTCCACTAAATAATTTTCTTCGCTTTCTGAATTAGAAGGCCCTGGATGTTTTCTTTTGCCCATTTTTTATTATATATATTTCACTGGTTGATTTTAGCAACAGCTCTATAAAGCTATAAAATGGCGTTTGTTGTATATTAGGCAGTCCAGAATGACGTTTGTTGTATATTAGGCAGTCCCGAATGACGTCACACCATAATTCAATATGGTTGCCTGAGTACAAAATTCTTTGAACCACGACATCGTCAACAGTTCCCGACACAAAAATGAAATGTGTAACGCATTTAACAATTGTATTATTTTCAAAATATTTAAATGCTTAACTCATTTGAAATTACATAATTCAAATTATTACTGCAAACAATTGGAGTTATTAAATTGAATCTCTCTAGGTTAGGTAATTGTTGACATTATAGTTTAATACATTCAAAATTAATTACGTCTTTTAGCTTTGTTCAGAATTGGTGATTTAAGAGTGGTAAAAAGTGAATGGGGGGGGGGGGAGGTGTGACCAATACAATAAATACGCACTAAAATCAGTTACAAAATGTTGACATGCTATTACTTTGTTGATCGTATCCCCCATTTAAATTTACAAAGTTACCCCCCCCTCCACCCCCAGGGGGTGGGCGGAAAATTTGAATTTGGTGTCAATTAATAGAATTTTTGAAATCTTTTTGGACGTATTTTTTCTTTTTTTGATTCGTTCCGTTTTACGCGAGATATTTGGGTGGTACGGGTGGTCTGAAACACATACAGTCACATACAGTCGATTCCGCTTAATTGGGACACATCGGGACTATGGCATTTTGTCCCAATTAAGCGGCTGTCCCAATTAACCGAATTTTACATAAAATTAAGCAATCCATATTTTTCTTTCAATTTTATAAATTCTTGGAAAATACTATAAACTACATTATAACCAAAAAAATATAAACTTTTAAGAAAAAATAATAATAAATTCCAAAATAAAATAATAAATAACGAACCTTACACGCGCGAGGTGTAGTGGTAACTGAATCATAACTGAATACGTAACGATTGAGACAGCAGGGTAGACTCTCACAGCTTTAATGACCGGTGCCGCGCCACGCCGACGCGAGAGTAAACATTAACCTTTGAGCGCGCGTGGGTCTGTACTTCATACGTGAATGAATGTGTTGGGAAAAAAGTTCACAGCGCGCGATACTAATGTAATTAATTGATACATATTTGCTAGTTTTTTAAATATAATTTTCCATGTTGTGAATCAAAAAGATATGAAGCGTATCATATTAAATTTTTTGTAAATATTTTTTCTTGTGAATACATATTTGTAACATAATATATACTGTAATCTTAAATTTACTGTCCCAATTAAGCGGAATGTTGTCCCAATTAAACATGTAAATTTACTGTTAGTTCCTTGGTTTGGTTTCTGTTCTTTGAGATTTGTCCCAAATAAGCGGCTGTCCCAATTAAGCGGTGTCCCAATTAAGCGGAATCGACTGTATATAATATCAGAACTATATTTATGTTTGTTGAGAGAGCAATAAGGTATTATGCATACATATGATTTTTCTTAATAAACATTATGTAATTATACCATAGATAAAAAATATACATGATTCGAACTACAGTGAGTCAATCGTACAAAAAATATCCATTTTAATACGATATATCTTTAATATTGAAATGGCCGAATGGAATATTTTATAATGACGGCAACAACAGCTGACTACAGCTTTATCCCACAAAGTTCGGGAAGAGATGAGGGGGGGAATTTATGTCACGGGAAGAGGGTGGGCATTTGTCAGAAAATCAAGCCAATAGTAATAAATATTATTACACATACTTTCGATACAAAAATCCGATATGTTTGTTTTTATATATGGGTCTAGTGGGCTCTACTTTAACGTAATTTGGAAGGAAAAACAGCCTTGGAATGGGTTGAATTGACAATTGTGTTTGTGAAATAGGTGACGTAATATATTCCGAAGTTTTAGTTGAAGCAGAGACGAAAGACAAATCAATCGAAAACAACAATAGAAAATGTGAAAAAAATAGAAAGTTACTAAGAATAGAAAGAGATTAAAAGAGGAAAAGAAATTCTATAGATGAAGCTTATTTCCAAATTAGTTCAATATAATATTTGTGTTGTTGTGTTAACAGATTATGAAATTTTTAATTGAGTTATAACACATTTCTATACTAATAATTTGGATGGACACGGCTGTAGGCACTTGTTGAAACATAATTAAAATTAAAATAAAAATAAACACACAACTCTTGGTTTTTTGTTTCAAAATTATTATTTTATTAATACGATGTACATTTCGGCTTATTAGGCCATCATCAGGTGACGAAAATGTAATACAAAAAATTATACATTTCTAACTATATATACTTAAACTAAAACATAATTGTACTAGGGACCTAAAATGGTTTTAGCAGTGGGGATGAAAATAAGTCGGTTTGTTCATTTATTAAGATTTTATTATCAGCCAAGGCTGCTTGTATTTCCATCGCTTCTAAGAAATTCATTCTAAGACCCTTGTCGCAAATATGCAATACTTCCATATCCTCAATAAAACATTTGTGTCCTAGATCTAAACAATGTTTGGCTACATTTGAGTCGGTTTTTTCCAGCCTAACCGACCTAATGTGTTCGTTAAAACGTGTCTGAAAAGCTCTTCCTGTCTGACCGAGGTAAATAGCCGAGCAATTACTGCAATTTATTTTATAAATACCGGATTGGTTGAGAATATTTTTATTAGTTATTTTATTATTTACTATTGAATTTTTTAGTTTGTTTTTGTTATAAAATGCAGAAACAATATTTTTTGATTTTAATTGGTTTGCAATTTTTAAACTTGTACTACCGACATATGCTATTTTTCTATAATTTATTTCTTCTTTTGTTTCTGTTTTACCATTGTATAATGAGTGTACATTTTTATTTTTTAACTTTCGCTTTAACATGTTATCTACTATAGATGTACTATACCCGTTATTTTTCGCAATTAATTTTATAATATTTAATTCATTTTTAAAATCTATTTTATCTAATGGAATATTTATTAATCTATGTATCAAACTATGGAACACTGACAATTTTATATTTAGAGGATGACTAGAATCAAATGGTATTACTGTATCTGTTTGTGTTGGTTTACGGTAGATTTTAAATTTTAAATTGTTATTTTCACGTCTAATATTTAAATCTAAAAAATTTATAGATGCATTATCTTCTTTTTCAATTGTAAAATTTATGTTATTATCTAAGGAATTAATAATTATTAAGAATTGATTGAGTTGTCTCTCTGTTCCAGTCCATAGACACAAAATATCATCTACGTATCTGAACCATTTTAAAACACATTTAGTTAGAGGTTGATTGGAGGCAAATAACAATTTTTCTAAATTGTCCATAAAAATATCCGCTAACAAAGGAGAAAGGGGAGAACCCATTGGGAGCCCATCATTTTGTTGATAAAAATTATCATTAAAATTAAAGTAATTTTGATTAAGACATAATTGTAATAAATTAATTAATTCTGTTTTATGTGCGCTATTTGATATATTATTGTTTAAAATCTGTTTTAATGAATTTAAAGGCACCGATGTAAATAAGCTTGTAACATCAAAAGACACTAATTTACAATTGTTAGGTACTGTAATATCTTTAATTTTACCAACTAATTCTAAGCTATTTTTTATTGTATATTGTGGTTTAAAATCTAAATACTCCGGTAATATAGAATTGAGCCATTTACATAATTTATATGTAGGTGCACCAATAAAACTAACGACTGGCCTAATGGGAATGTTATTTTTGTGTAATTTCGGCAAACCATAAAGTATGGGTGCAGACGGGTTCATTGTAATTAAACTATATTTTTTATTTTCATTAATCAATTCATTACTATTACTGATAGCTGTTTTTACTTGTTTTTGAAACATAGGTGTTGGATCCGAATTCAAGATTTTAAGATTATTATTATTGATAAAATCATTAACTTTTTTAATATAATCAAATTTATGTAAAATGGTAACTGTATTTCCTTTATCTGCTTTACAAATAATTAAGTTTTGGTCTTTGACTTTAGTTTTAAGTTTTTTAATAAATATTTGTTCTTTTGTTCGTTTTTTTATAATCCCTTTATTAAAATCATTTTTAATAATTTTTGAAAATTTATATTTTAAATCTATGGAATCAGTAACCTTGTATAAAGCGACTTCAGTATCTATTGCTAAGTTTTTAAAATCTAATTTTGTGAGTTTTTTAGGTGCTGCATACATTAAACCTTTTTTAAGAAGATATTCATCATTTGTTGTTAAAGTTGATGATGATAGGTTACAAATTCTTGGGTAGAAATTATGTGGTTGCTCTTGTCTTGAATTATTGTTCTTTGATTTTTGATCTGTAATTAACTTGTTTAACTTTTTATTTAAATTAACATAATGGTTATGTGATAATTCTTGTATTTCTGATCTAATGTTATTGTCAATCATATCAAACACAACTGAATGAAATTTATAAGCTAAATGTAATTTTAGGTTGTAACGGATAGAATACTGGTTTTTCATTTCTTCTTCTATCCACATGATTTTGGCTTTTTTTAACACTTTTTTTATCACATTATTGTCTAGTTTGCACTTTAACTGAACATATTTAGGTATAACTTTATTTATGAGACACTGTTTATTAAACCACAAATGATTATTAACTCGTTGAATTTTGAGAAGTATTCGTCTATATAGTACAGCCAATTTAGCTTCACTTGCTTCTTTAATAATTTGGATGGACACGGCTGTAGGCACTTGTTGAAACATAATTAAAATTAAAATAAAAATAAACACACAACTCTTGGTTTTTTGTTTCAAAATTATTATTTTATTAATACGATCCGAAATGTACATCGTATTAATAAAATAATAATTTTGAAACAAAAAACCAAGAGTTGTGTGTTTATTTTTATTTTAATTTTAATTATGTTTCAACAAGTGCCTACAGCCGTGTCCATCCAAATTATTAAAGAAGCAAGTGAAGCTAAATTGGCTGTACTATATAGACGAATACTTCTCAAAATTCAACGAGTTAATAATCATTTGTGGTTTAATAAACAGTGTCTCATAAATAAAGTTATACCTAAATATGTTCAGTTAAAGTGCAAACTAGACAATAATGTGATAAAAAAAGTGTTAAAAAAAGCCAAAATCATGTGGATAGAAGAAGAAATGAAAAACCAGTATTCTATCCGTTACAACCTAAAATTACATTTAAAGCTTATCCATTGTGAACTAGCTTATAAATTTCATTCAGTTGTGTTTGATATGATTGACAATAACATTAGATCAGAAATACAAGAATTATCACATAACCATTATGTTAATTTAAATAAAAAGTTAAACAAGTTAATTACAGATCAAAAATCAAAGAACAATAATTCAAGACAAGAGCAACCACATAATTTCTACCCAAGAATTTGTAACCTATCATCATCAACTTTAACAACAAATGATGAATATCTTCTTAAAAAAGGTTTAATGTATGCAGCACCTAAAAAACTCACAAAATTAGATTTTAAAAACTTAGCAATAGATACTGAAGTCGCTTTATACAAGGTTACTGATTCCATAGATTTAAAATATAAATTTTCAAAAATTATTAAAAATGATTTTAATAAAGGGATTATAAAAAAACGAACAAAAGAACAAATATTTATTAAAAAACTTAAAACTAAAGTCAAAGACCAAAACTTAATTATTTGTAAAGCAGATAAAGGAAATACAGTTACCATTTTACATAAATTTGATTATATTAAAAAAGTTAATGATTTTATCAATAATAATAATCTTAAAATCTTGAATTCGGATCCAACACCTATGTTTCAAAAACAAGTAAAAACAGCTATCAGTAATAGTAATGAATTGATTAATGAAAATAAAAAATATAGTTTAATTACAATGAACCCGTCTGCACCCATACTTTATGGTTTGCCGAAATTACACAAAAATAACATTCCCATTAGGCCAGTCGTTAGTTTTATTGGTGCACCTACATATAAATTATGTAAATGGCTCAATTCTATATTACCGGAGTATTTAGATTTTAAACCACAATATACAATAAAAAATAGCTTAGAATTAGTTGGTAAAATTAAAGATATTACAGTACCTAACAATTGTAAATTAGTGTCTTTTGATGTTACAAGCTTATTTACATCGGTGCCTTTAAATTCATTAAAACAGATTTTAAACAATAATATATCAAATAGCGCACATAAAACAGAATTAATTAATTTATTACAATTATGTCTTAATCAAAATTACTTTAATTTTAATGATAATTTTTATCAACAAAATGATGGGCTCCCAATGGGTTCTCCCCTTTCTCCTTTGTTAGCGGATATTTTTATGGACAATTTAGAAAAATTGTTATTTGCCTCCAATCAACCTCTAACTAAATGTGTTTTAAAATGGTTCAGATACGTAGATGATATTTTGTGTCTATGGACTGGAACAGAGAGACAACTCAATCAATTCTTAATAATTATTAATTCCTTAGATAATAACATAAATTTTACAATTGAAAAAGAAGATAATGCATCTATAAATTTTTTAGATTTAAATATTAGACGTGAAAATAACAATTTAAAATTTAAAATCTACCGTAAACCAACACAAACAGATACAGTAATACCATTTGATTCTAGTCATCCTCTAAATATAAAATTGTCAGTGTTCCATAGTTTGATACATAGATTAATAAATATTCCATTAGATAAAATAGATTTTAAAAATGAATTAAATATTATAAAATTAATTGCGAAAAATAACGGGTATAGTACATCTATAGTAGATAACATGTTAAAGCGAAAGTTAAAAAATAAAAATGTACACTCATTATACAATGGTAAAACAGAAACAAAAGAAGAAATAAATTATAGAAAAATAGCATATGTCGGTAGTACAAGTTTAAAAATTGCAAACCAATTAAAATCAAAAAATATTGTTTCTGCATTTTATAACAAAAACAAACTAAAAAATTCAATAGTAAATAATAAAATAACTAATAAAAATATTCTCAACCAATCCGGTATTTATAAAATAAATTGCAGTAATTGCTCGGCTATTTACCTCGGTCAGACAGGAAGAGCTTTTCAGACACGTTTTAACGAACACATTAGGTCGGTTAGGCTGGAAAAAACCGACTCAAATGTAGCCAAACATTGTTTAGATCTAGGACACAAATGTTTTATTGAGGATATGGAAGTATTGCATATTTGCGACAAGGGTCTTAGAATGAATTTCTTAGAAGCGATGGAAATACAAGCAGCCTTGGCTGATAATAAAATCTTAATAAATGAACAAACCGACTTATTTTCATCCCCACTGCTAAAACCATTTTAGGTCCCTAGTACAATTATGTTTTAGTTTAAGTATATATAGTTAGAAATGTATAATTTTTTGTATTACATTTTCGTCACCTGATGATGGCCTAATAAGCCGAAATGTACATCGTATTAATAAAATAATAATTTTGAAACAAAAAACCAAGAGTTGTGTGTTTATTTTTATTTTAACATTTCTATACACTACATGTATTTACTTATTTTATTGAAACCTAATTATACACAAATGGATTGTGTTTGTGTGTGTGTATAAATAAGTTTCAGAATATCATCCGTAAACCAATGATTAGGTTAGGAAACTGTTTTGAATTGAATAAATAAATGGGTTTAAATAGCTATACATCAAAAACTGCCCAGCAAATAACCGCAAACACGTGTTTCGATCTTCCGGATCTCATCAGTACGATGTTTTTGATGTATAGCTATTTAGCTAAAATTCATTAACTGTGATTTTAGTGAAATTAAAAGCAAAATAATTTTCATCTTTTGAATATTGAATGTGTACTAGTTAGTTCAGTTACAGAAATAAATAAGAGGAACATAACTGGAATTCATAAAAAAAATATATTTCCTCAACTATAAATTAAATATATATATTTATTGTTTCAAACTTAGTCAAAAACTAATTAACAAAATATATAAATTAAAAAAAAAAAACATATTTTGTGAAATACTTATTTCAGAAACTATTCTTCAATATTTGTTTTTAATCAAATTTATAGATTTATTTATGCAATTAATACTTATGGTTTAATGATCGCCATTATATTGTAACAATATATAATCTATAAAGCAAATTTTTTACATGATGAACCGAGATAAATTATATATAATTTGTATCTTTTCAAATAAAAACGCATTTACCAGATAAGCATATTTATAAAACAAAAAATATGTTTTAAAAAATAATCGCGTTTTACATACAGTTGGTTATAATGCAAAAAATTTCCATGTCAGATTTTAAGTTGTTATTCCCAAATAACTGGAATTTGTAATGTTTCGTAGGAAAAAATGGCCAAAATCATATACTATAAATATTAATGAAAAAATAATTCCAGCAAAATTATATTATTTTTTTTTTTATTTTATTTTTTTTTTATTTGAGGGTTTATAGATACTGCAACATCATTGGTTATTAGTATCTTAATACATATTGTCTATTAAATTTTATAAAACATGTTTATAGCTTTTAGGTAATTTATGATGTTTTCAATGTTATTTGGGCTGTTCTTTAGGGACTCTTCTATCCGGTTGCTTATACTATATTCTCTTCTTTCCATTTGGTGTTTTGCACATTCAGTGATTATGTGGTCGACTGTGATTTGTGTGTTGCATGCGTTGCATGATTCTGGGTCTGCCCTCTTGAGTATGTGTTCGTGGGTGAGTTTGGTGTGGCCTATTCTTAGTCTGGTAGTTATTATATGTTGTTTTCTAGTGCCTGTAAGTTTCCATGCTTCAGTGTTTTTTTTTATTCTTTTAAGTTTGTTGTTTGTTTCCTCTGTCCATTTTTCGTTCCATTTTGCTTTGATTTTTTTCTTGGTTTCTGTTTTAAAGTCGTGAGATTGTGTATGGTGTTTGTATTCTTCAATACTTCCAGTATCTTTCGCTGCTGCATCGCTGCTTCGTTTCCATAGATTCCTACGTGGGCTGGTGTCCAAATAAAGCTTACTTGTGTGTTTAGCTCTGTCGTAAGTCTGTTTATTTCGATCTTTATATTTTTAACTATTGCGTTTTTAGGATAAATAGATTTTAAGCTTTGTAGTGAATCTGTGCATATTATTAATTTAGCACTGGGGGTATGGGTGCTTTGCAGATAATGTAAGATTGCAATCGCTTCAGCAGTATAGATACTATCTTGATTTGATAATTTAAGTTTTTTGGTGTTGTGGTCTTCTATTACTGCTGCTCCAGTTTTGGTAGCTTAATTTGCTTTGGAATGATAGTTTCGTAGTCATTCATACTGTAATCAGACTCTTTAACTATAATAAATGGCTGTGTACTCGCATTTCTAATAATATCGAAATATTCCTCATCTGTTTCAATAGTTTCGCTATTCTTCTTCTTTCGTCTGTACATCCCAAAGTTGCGATCGCAAGAGCAATATGAATGCCCTCTCACGGGATACAAGTGATTAATTTCCACTTGTAAATGCCGTGCCAAAAGCGAAAGAAAGTATACAACCAAATAATTTTTATTTTCACCTCCACAATTCTTAGAAAAAAATTGATTTTGTTAGAAACATTTAACTGAAATTCTTCTTCAATAGAATCAAATAAAAAATTGCAAACTATATTTGCACCTTTTTTAAAATTGCCTTCTATGAAAAAGTACATATAGCTGCGTTTTTGGGGGCCAAAGACATGAACATTAAATACATGCATCCAAATCAGTCGCCGATAAAACTATTCTGACGCCGATATTTTTGGTAAAGGCAAGTTTTGATCAAAATCAAATTCCATGCACAATGCATTTTTGTCATTCAACATAAGTTTCTTTACAATCGCGTGTTTTTCAATTAATTGTTTATGATTTTTGTATACCAAACTACTTTTATCGTTTTCATGTTCATAACAAACATCACATACATCTGTACGCGGTTTTGAAAAGGCAAAATTAGCATTTTGTTGGAAATATTTAAGGTAACTTGATTCACAAAACTGTGCTTTCAAAATCTTTGTTTTGTCCGCATAATATTCTAAAAATAATTTGTACATTGTAGTTATATTCAAGTCTGGATGATCAAAATACTGCAACGATGAATGTTCCCGATTATGAGACTTATTATGTGGAATTGACAAGCAATGTTCAAGCATCATTTTCTTAATATCATCAGTTAAAACGATTAAATGATTATTATGAGAGCCCCATATATCCCCCAGTGACTCGTTCTTTTTCAACTTATTTTGTACAGTATTAAACCTGCCTTTTCTAATTTGTAAGAAATTACATAAAAATTGTCGACAAACTATTTTATTCTTTGAATGAATGTGAAATCTGTACTCCAAATCAGAAAGAGTTTTACTTGACGGATTTTTTTTATAGAATCGTTCGGTATTAAAGTTATAAGTCCACTAAGCAGCACATTCTGCGATGTATAATCTCCACTCGATTTCCAAAATCCGTCAAGAAAGGGTTCTTGGTCCGAAATGGTGATGTATTCGAAACAGTTCTTTGAACAGCAAACTGTAATTTTCGTGAATTGTTTCGCAAGTACTGATTTTCCAGAATGTGAAGTGTACTTTTCACTCTACATTTGTCGAATAATATGAATAACAAACATATATACACTAATAAGAAGTTTTGATTTACAAAAAAGCATTGTTACCTTATTTTTAGCAATTTTAATAATGTTTCTCTTATAATTCTTTTCATTTCGTCTTTTCTTTTAGACGATCTTGGTGCATTGTAAATGCAAGAGATTTGACGATACAACTAATTATAGTAACTAACAAGAGCCGAATGAATGTTACGAAAACGCGTTACACAAGTGCAAACCTGTCGCGATACGTTGACGCCCGCGGAACGTACAGCGCACGGCTGCCGCGGCAATTGAGCGCTTTCTTATAAAAATTCATGTGTCCTACAATTGTTAACCGATTTATTTGAAACTTCACAAAAAACTTCGTCGCTTAAAGGTTTCTCTACGAAAAAGTTCGTAACACACTTTCTACGCACGAATTACGAAAAACGTGGTTTGGCGCGCGATTGACTTTGTTAATAAATGTTTATAACAAATTAATTCATTAGGCAATTTTAGTTTAAAGGCGATTCGTACATATTTCGTTGAAATAGAACGAGATTAGTTTTTAAAAACTCTGATTTTCCGCAGTAAAATATTTTTAGTTTTTATTTTTTATTTCGAAAAGTAATTTGTTGAAAATAAAAACTGTAATAAGAAAAAATATGCGCCTTGTAATGGTCTATCAGAATATAATTTTTTCTTTCAATTTTATGCAAAAAAAAAACTTTTCATGACCATTATTTCAACCGGAACTGTACTCGTATTGACCCTTAATCTGAGCGCTCAGCCAGTTTTAACATCCAGCCACTCAATTGTACACATTAATTTTTCTTAAAAATATCTAATTGGTCTTCGTATTTCTAGAATTTTAAGTCATTACAGTTTAATCCTCATGGTGTATACTGTTACTTTGGAACAGTAGATTTCGCAATGACCTCATATTCCTAGAATCCAGAAAAATTTATGCCAGCTCGTGTCCAGTTTGTAAATATTGTATTACTAAATTTTTTTACTTGTCTAACTATACTGCTCCGCGACATCGATGTGATAGTGTGTGCACATAGTTGTAAACAGCCATACCTTGTAATCACCTAATTTGTGTCGTACGACCATAGCCTTTCTTGTTTCGCGCTGCAATTTGGAATATAATTGCTGCTTCTGTTCTTGTTGTTATAAACGTGAGCAATAGCCAATATTACAGTTGGTATTATACATGTTCGTATAATTTATTTCAAGTAACTTTATTTATTCGGTATAGTGATAATTTCTACATGAGTGTTTTTCTAATCAATCATTTGCGCTACGAATCACCACATTCGGTCGTGGTTTTTATTTGTAGAATTTAAATTTAAGTTGTGATCGAAATTATTACGGCGTGGCCGTTTCATCTTTGTTATTATTATTGTTTATTAATACGTAAATTCTGTTTCAAATGGGGTGCTAGGAACCCCCCTTGGGTTATTATTATGCGTGGTCTTGGCCTGGTGCATTCCGCGCATTTCAATATTTATTTCTACAAGAGCGATTGAGTGCGCTCTACGAAGTACGAACTGTTTGTAGAATTCTCACATCGTAAAGTTTTTATGCTAAATATTTGAAGTTGCTTAAATCTTTTTTGTTTGTTTAGAGATTTTTGGTTGTATTTTGGTTGTGGAGACGAATATGGTTGTTTGATACTTTGTGATTCGGATCTCCACATTACGATTTCAGCAACTGGTGGAAATTAATATATATATATATATATATATATATATATATATATATATATATATATATATATATACCGGGTGTCTACTTTTTTTTTGTTACATAGGGAATACAATGCTAAAATTTTCATTTGGTGATAAATTTTCCCCTAATTATTATAGAACAAAAGTACAAATACAAAAGTTGTTTAGAATTCAAAAATGCATCAAATGATGCCAAATTTATCAATATAGGATGTTCCGATCAAGAATTAGAAGCAAATTAAAATTTCCATTTTTGCGCTCTTTACATCAAAGTGCCATGGAAATTAAACAAATAATTTCATTTCTTCTGGAGTTTGAGTTTGACAGATCGTATTTATTTTATTGTTACGTTCTGTATTATTATTATTATTATTATTATTATTATTATTATTATTATTATTGAAAATAATGAATAAACTTAATGTAAATGAAAAGCTATTAAGTATAAAAAGTATTAAGTATTTATTATTTATTACAATGAAAGGGTATTTTACTCGGCTGTACACTACGTACTAGCTGTGGTTTTAAATTGTGAATGTCTCCATTATAATTTTAAGTAATTGTTTAATTTATTTATTAACTTCAAGTTATAAAAACAATACATTTGAATTAGATGACTGGCATTATGCCTAATATATTTATTATAATAATTTAAACTTATCCCTGAGGATGCTGTAAGTTGTGCAGTGAAACGTCGGATAAGAGTTTAATAAATAGTAAATAGCTGAACTCCGTAAAACTTTCTTTATTTATTACAATATTCAATATACCTATAAAACAGAAAAATTCATGAATACAAGATATAGGAGAACAAAAACGAAACTAACAATTTAAATTAAATGTTCAAATAAATCGCCATTAACTGCCAAACAATAACCTAATCTGTTATAAAATTCGTGACGTACAGAGCTTAATTGTGTTTGTGTTATATTATTGCACTCTTCAACAATGGCATTTTTCAAATCAACAAGATTTTTGATATGTCGTTTATAAATTTTCTCCTTCAAATATGGCCATAAAAAGAAATCGCACGGTGCTAAATCGGGCGATCTAGCTGGCCAATTAATTGGACCACCTCTACCAATCCATGAATTTGGAAAACATTGATCCAAATATAATTTAATGTTGCAGCTGTAATGTGCCGGACATCCGTCTTGTTGATACCAGACAACATTATCTTGAGTTGCACACTCTTCTAACTGCGGACCAATATGATTTTGCAACATATCCAAATATTTTTCGTTGTTTAAATTATTTTCAATAAAAAATGGCCCAATTATACACCTGCCAAAAATTCCAGCCCATACATTAACTTTTTCTGGATATTGGGTACGTGTTGCTACCATTAAATGAGGATTTGTTTGGCTCCATATTCTAAAGTTTTGTGTATTAGGTTCGCCGTGTAAAGTAAACGTAGACTCGTCAGTAAAACAAATAGATTTCAAGAAGTTTCTGTCTAAATTGGATTTTTCCATAATAATGTTACTAAATTCGCTTCTAGCCATTTTATCCGCTTCAAATATCTCTTGGTGCGTGGAATATTTATAAGAATGATATTTTTCATTTTTTAGTACCTTATGTATTGTTGAAGGATGCAAATTTAATTCAGCACCAAGTTGACGCACACTAACATTTGGGTTTTCCGTTACACACAAAAGTATATTCAATGTATTTTCTTTAATTGCATTTTGATTTAAATTCTCCTCCTGATCTTCTGCGTTGATTTTTCTACAATTTTTACAACGTTTTAACACACTTCCAGTTTCTTCGAATTGTTTAATTATCCTACGAATAGTCATAGCGGAAGGTATGGGACGGTTTTCAAAGAAAGCGCTGAATAAATCTCTTACTCGTCGTATCGAATTTCCAGTAAAATACCATTTTACGCACTGAACTTTTTCATTTACCTTAAGTTTATTCATTATTTTCAATAATAATGATAATAATACAGAACGTAACAATAAAATAAATACGATCTGTCAAACTCAAACTCCAGAAGAAATGAAATTATTTGTTTAATTTCCATGGCACTTTGATGTAAAGAGCGCAAAAATGGAAATTTTAATTTGCTTCTAATTCTTGATCGGAACATCCTATATTGATAAATTTGGCATCATTTGATGCATTTTTGAATTCTAAACAACTTTTGTATTTGTACTTTTGTTCTATAATAATTAGGGGAAAATTTATCACCAAATGAAAATTTTAGCATTGTATTCCCTATGTAACAAAAAAAAAGTAGACACCCGGTATATACTGTTAGGGATACGGGTTTGAATTTAATTAAATAAAACACAACACAAGTATATAATAGAAATATTTTATTCTTATTAAGCAGTGATTACTTTAAATATATATATATATATATATATATATATATATATATATATATATATATATATATACCGGGTGTCCAAAAAGAATGGAAACTATTAAATATCTCGAGAACGGCACATTGGATTACAAAGTTACAAAACACGTTTTTCTTTATTTTTGAAAATCTATTTAGGGGTGATATGCGAAAACCACCCACATCTTCCCTGGTGGGGGGGCGGGGGCAAGTTTTAAAATTTAAATAGGAACACCCATTTTTTATTGCACAGTTGCATTTTCCATAAAAAAAACTGTTTCTGGATGTGCAAATTGAGCCCCCCAGCTCCACCCCCCTCGGAGCAGGAAGGGGAAAAAATTTGAAAATTTTTGCAGAAACTTTCACTTTTTATTGCAGTTTTGGATTCTCCTTCTAAAACTGGATATCAAATTGAAAAACGCACCTCCACTCTCACTCCCACACATGCGGATGGGTACCAACTTTTCATCTCAAATAATACCTGGTGGTAAATTGTGCTGGATTTAGGTGTGGGAGTGAGAGTGGAGGTGCGTTTTTCAATTTGATATCCAGTTTTAGAAGGAGAATCCAAAACTGCAATAAAAAGTGAAAGTTTCTGCAAAAATTTTCAAATTTTCTCCCCTTCCCTGCTCCGAGGGGGGTGGAGCTGGGGGGGCTCAATTTGCAAATCCAGAAACAGTTTTTTATGGAGAATGCAACTGTGCAATAAAAAATGGGTGTTCCTATTTAAATTTTAAAACTTGCCTCCGCCTCCCCCCCCCCCCGCCAGGGGAGATGTGGGTGGTTTTCGCATATTACCCCTAAATAGATTTTCAAAAATAAAGAAAAACGTGTTTTGTAACTTTGTAATCCGATGTGCCGTTCTCGAGATATTTAATAGTTTCCATTCTTTTTGGACACCCGGTATATATATATATATATGTATATATATATATATATATATATATATATATATATATATATATATATATATATATATTGCGACGTCTCCTTCGTCTCGGCGTTGTGAGGCTGATTTGTCTCGCAACGAATTATTGTTATTTCGGGCGCCAATCACGTTTCCTGTAAGATCAGACGAGGAGAGGGTGCTTGATAGCTAAATCGTGTGCCAGGGTTCGATAATACAGATTACAATCGTACAGCGGGATTCAAAAACAAAAAAAAATAATCAACATATAAACTCTCAATACTTGTTTATTAGAAAAAAACTGTTATTTTTATTAAATCTTATATGTAACATAAAATCGTATTAAAACAATTTTTAATATTAACAAAATTTTCTAAGTTCAAGAAGTAAACTTTGAATAAAATGTCCGCAACGGACTTGTAATAATAAACGTAAGTCAGACAGAAATTAAATAAATTTCTCTAAGTACAGCAAAAGTTAAACTTTTAATAAAATATTCTAAGTCTAGAACGGACTTGTAAAAATTAATCTGAGTAGAGACAAAATTTCAAACACCGATTTGACTCACCGTGACTGTATCGCGTAAACCGTATTGTAGATACTGCGGGAACGGAAAACCTGTTCGACTGCAGGACTGTATCGCGTAAACCGTATTGTAGATACTACGGGAACGGAAAACCTGTTCGACCGCCGATAGGGGACCTGGTAAGACAAAGTCGACCCGAAGTTAGCCTGGTAATTTACTCGAGAAGTTAGCCTGGAGCCAAGCAGTCTTTCTCTCTGGCGATTTTAGTCGCGAGCGGCCGTATTTATACCCGCTAAAATGTTGTCTCTCTTTATTAGAAAGAGATAGATGTATATTCTTTTTTAACGACTTTTAACGGTCGCGTAACTGTCAAATATCTTCGTTTATTATTGTAATCAACTTGATTAACTTCGTTTATTTCTATTAATGAGGTTCTGATTTTGTACCGACGATTTTTGATTTTAGTTTTCTTTTTGCAGCAACACTTGAATAAATTATAGAACAATAAATATTGTTTAGTTAAAATTTTATTACGAATATTTTAACAACACCTAAGTAAAATAATATATATAAAAAGTAGTAGACATTTTAAAATTTATTTTGTTTTTAGTTAATATTTTATGTCAGAAATTTGTTGAAATTTTGTATTTTTTGTAGTCCTTTGCGCTATATAAAAATACGCAGGCAAATCTTTTTAAAAAAAAATGAAAAAAATTTGATAATAAAATTTTTTGTGGAAGAGATTTTTATTATGATATAATTCAAATTGTCATATTTTGTTCTTTTGGATCTTCCTCGTATTATCGTGATATTTTTACATATTATATTACTTTGGAAACATACCTATCGGGATACGTCATATAACAACGATAAATATATAGTACACATATATAATAATAATAATAATATTTTATTTATTCTGTTGACCAAGATACATAGGTATAGAACAAGTCACAAATGTTTACATAATTAAATAATATAATTACAAATTTACAAATTTAAATATTCATTTACAGAATAAAAGTAATTTTCTATTAGAAATTGCTCTAACTTTATTTTGAATAATTTTATAGAATTAATATCCTTTAAAGTTTGAGGCAGCTTATTATAAAACATAATACAATTAAATCTGGGTAAATCTTTAAATTTTTCTAATGTATGTTTTTGAATTTGTAATATATTAACGGATCTATTATTATAATTATGCAAACTTGAGATTGAAGTGAAGGTTTCTAAATGAATTTTAGTGTATATTAAACATTCATATACAGTCGATTCCGCTTAATTGGGACACATCGGGACTAGGGCATTTTGGCCCAATTAAGCGGCTGTCCCAATTAACCGAATTTTACATAAAATTAAGCAATCTATATTTTTCTTTCAATAATTTTATTTTATAAATTCTTGGAAAAAACTATAAACTACATATAACCAAAAAAATATAAACTTTTAAGAAAAAATAATAATAAATTCCAAAATAAAATAATAAATAAATACATACATTTTTAATTCAATTCAAAAATGTGTCAAGTCAAGTCTGTCTTTTGTTTTTGAAACATTTCACTTCTACACTTATCCAGCAAAGCAATTTTACTAGAAACTGTCATATCACTTCTTGGCATCTTGGCAAAAGTCAATTTTTTTTAAATAAAATCGACAAAATGTAAGTTTAACGAACCTTCCACGCGCGAGGTGTAGTGGTAACTGAATCATAACTGAATACGTAACGATTGAGACAGCAGGGTAGACTCTCACAGCTTTAATGACCGGTGCCGCGCCACGCCGACGCGAGGGTAAACATTAACCTTTGAGCGCGCGTGGGTCCGTACTTCATACGTGAATGAATGTGTTGGAAAAAAAGTTCACAGCGCGCGATACTAATGTTATTAATTGATACATATTTGCTAGTTTTTTTAAATATAATTTTCCATGTTGTGAATCAAAAAGATATGAAGCGTATCATATTAAATTTTTTGTAAATATTTTTTCTTGTGAATACATATTTGTAACATAATATATACTGTGATCTTAAATTTACTGTCCCAATTAAGCGGAATGTTGTCCCAATTAAACATGTAAATTTACTGTTGGTTCCTTGGTTTGGTTTCTGTTCTTTGAGATTTGGCCCAAATAAGCGGCTGTCCCAATTAAGCGGTGTCCCAATTAACCCATTAACGCCCAACTTATTTATTCTGCGAATTTTTTTGTGAAAATTCTATATATGGTTTATAAATGTTTAAAATATAATAAAATGCATTAATTTTTAAAAATTATTAGCTAGTTTTGGAAATATAGGCTGTCCTCATTTGAGGACGCTGGGCAAATATATATACAAAAACATTGAATAATAATTTTATTATTATTCCACTTAACATTACAAATACAAAAATTTATTCGTATAATCAATGTAATTGAACAATTTATTTTAAGTATTTATTATGATATTTAGAAAAGCACGTTATACATAGCGTTATATTAAATTTTTTACAAAACGTTCGCGGTTTTCCTTTGCAGCCTACATATTGACATCTGCGTTGGTTTTCACGTTTCTCTAAAATATGACCTTTTTCGTCAAATCTTATATCATCCGGAATACTGGCTTTGGATGTAGATGGGAAGCTAACTGGTCTGCCTTTCAATATACGTTTTCCATGTCCCAATTTGAGATATGGTACTGCTATATTTCTTCTAAATTCCTTTATAGAAACTTTATCATTGGGATGCATTTTGTTGTATATAATGTGGCTGTTAACAATACACATGTCTACAATTCTGGTAAATAAACACCAGTACCATTTTTTCCCTCTTATAACAATACTATGCTTCTCAAATAACCAGTCATGATGGTCAACTCCACCAATATATTTGTTGTAGTTTGCTATAAGAAAAGGTTGCGGAAGTAGTACTTTTCCTTTTTTTTCTTTACTCCATCGAGATACTGATGCTAGCGGCTCAATTTTATCAAAATTTGTTGCCATTGTAACCGCTTTATTGTCATTCCACCTTACAATCAAAATTCCATCGGTATTTTCAAATTGAAAGTCGTAAGATCCTTTAGGACACTTCTCAATTTCTTTAGATGGTTTTACTGGACACTTCTGTGTTCGATTGTCCCACATGGTACCCGTTGCTCTATAACCCTGCTCTTTTAAAGATTTTAAAAGGTTGTAGCTTGCAAAATAATTATCAAAATAAACATGGTAGCTGCAGGGGTCGTCAAAAATTTCTAGCATTTTATGTACTACTCTAGCTCCTAGAGGTTCCTTTACTTCTACTCTTTCTTTTCCACAATATAGGGAAAAGTGAAAACAATAACCGCTGTCGCCACACAAAGACCAAAGTTTATATCCGAACCTTATTGATTTCCCACGGATAAATTGCTTTAGCCCATGATGACCATAATATCTTACCATCATTTCATCGATGGATAAATTTTGTTCAAAAACGCCCCATCTTTGAAAATCCTTATTTACCTTATCTATCAATGGTCTAAGTTTGAATGCCTTGTCATGTTTATTTTCATTTGCTTTGGAATTGTCTTGAAAATGTATATTAGATTTTATATCAATATAAGCATTTCGACTCATCGCATCTTTCACCAACTGCACTCCTAGATCTTCACTCTCACTCCAATAGTCCCGTTCAAAAATCCCAAAAATATCTTTATATCTTCCACACAGACTACAAAATTCTGTTTATTTTTATTACTAATTGCGTAACGGTTAGTTTCTGCCACAATATGTTCAAAACTTTCTTCAGTAAATAGTTTTTCAAATGTTTCCAACATGAAACAGGTTTCCATATCTTGACGTACATTTTCAAATTTTTTATTAGCACTGTTTCCCGCGGGCCAAGGTTTATAAGTTGGTGAAATTTTCTGCCAGTTGGGTTTGTCAACAATTCTGCGCTTTGAAAGCGGTTCCTCATGTCTCAAAGTAGACGGTAAAAATCTGGCCAAAGGTACATTATCATCATCTTCATCAGACGATAAGTCCAATTCTGTAGTCTCCGCAATATCCAAAATTGTAGGTGCACCCAACTCATCATCATTTACATTTTCCTCGTCTGTAAGCTCATCTACTTCAGGAGGAAGAGCCAAAATATCTGCATTTATTTCTTCAGAAAATGCATACTCGAGGGCTTCCTCCAGAGTTAAAAAGGTTTTTCGAAACATTGGTTATAAAACTGCAATATAACAAAATAAATATAATATAAATGAATTACCAAAAGAAGTTGCCAATGCCCAGTGTCCTCGATTGAGGACAGTCAAATATATTGTATTTTTTTTAGGAATATAAGCAACAAAGTTTATTGCAATTTATTAAAATTACAATTTACATACAATGGCTTCATGAAAATAAAAAAATGTTTTTACCTACCTTATCAATAAACAGTACTATAAATATCTATATGTCAGAAGGCAAAGAGCTCAAAATGTACACAAGTTTAGAGACACACAGCATGGACACAATTAAGGTTATCACAAAACTTAACACATATCAAGTAAAAACAATACTTCTCTGCCACCTAGTACCTAAAATTAGAACTACACAAGACATCAGCAAATTTCTAGAAATATGTTTACAAGATGTCCTCAAAAGAGGACACTGGGCGTTAATGGGTTAAGCGGAATCGACTGTATATAAATACTGGGAATTGTCATTAGAGACAATTTCTTAAATAAAATTCTACAATGAGAATTCCAGGATGCGTTGGACATAATTCTGACAATTCGCTTTTGAAGTACAAAAATTCTACTTACTTTTGAAGATTTTCCCCAGAAAACAATTGAGTACTGAATTTTTGAATAAAAAGCAGCATAATAATACAATTTAGAAATATTCAAATTAGTTTCTCTAACAAGTTTTTTCTTAATAAAACATACAGGAGCCAAACTTTTGCATAGTTTGTCTATCTGGATTTCCCATTTTAAATTACTTTGAATTGAAAGACCCAGGTAGGTGACATCGCTTACTGTATGAAGTGAGACGTTGTTGTTTTTATTATATAAACTGTAGTCCAGTTCATAGTTTCTTACATTAAATTGAATTACAGCAGTTTTAGTGTTATTAAAAATAAGATTATTTTTTTTACACCAATTACTAATAATTTGTAAATCAAGATTTACCTTATCAGTTAATTCATTAACAGTATTGTTACTACTTAAGTAAGCAATAGCATCTGCATACATAGTAACAGTTCCATTTCTAATTAAATTAGGAAGATCATTGGCATAAATGTTATACAGTAAAGGTCCTAAAATTGATCCTTGCGGTACACCGAATCTTATAACATTTCTATTAGAACGATAGTTTTGGATTTCCACAATTTGAAAACGATCTATTAAATTAGTTTTGAACCAGTTAAGAGGAATACCACGAACACCCATGATTTCTAACTTATGCAATAATGTGTCAAAGTTGACACAATCAAAAGCTTTATAGACATCAGCAAAAATGGAAGCTACATATTTATCTTTATCAAGTCTCTCGTAAATTCGGTTTATTAGAGAATACACAGCCATTTTGGATGAGCGCGACTCTCGAAAGCCATATTGAGTGTCGGATAATAAATTATACGTACTTAACTAATTAATTAGACGATTTGCTATGATTTTTTCCAAAAATTTTGAAAATATTGACAAAATAGCAATTGGTCTGTAATTATTCGCATCCTTTTGAGGACCTTTTTTGTATATAGGTTTAATTAAAGCAATTTTTAGACATTCAGGAAATATTCCTTCACTTAAACTTAAGTTATATAAATGAACAAAAGGAAGTATTATATTGTGTATACACTTACTTAACAAAAAATAATGTATGCCATCAATACCAGCAGACTGAGTTTTATTTAAATTTTTAAATATTTCCATAACTTCCCTATCATCAACAGGAGAAACCTGGCTGTGTGTAATAAAAGAATCTGATAAATCATTGTTATTAGTGATAATTGTTTTCTCAACTGTTGAAGTAAACAAGTTATTAAAATAATTTACAATAATTTCTGTATCACTACATTCAGTACCGTCAATATCTAATACATAATTAATATGCTTTTTATTATTGAATGAGCTGTTATTTATAATTTTCCAAACAGTTTTCTGCTTGTTTGATGATTTATTTATTTTATTAATATTATATTGTTTTTTGGCAAGTATCATAGATTTTTATATATTTTTTATAATAATTATGTACATTAATATCACCAGAATGTTTCCTCAAAATATTAAGTTCCCGTAGACCAGGGGTTCCGAACCTGGGGGTAATTACCCCCCGGGGGGTAAACACGCTATTCTTCAGGGGTAACAGAGAACAATTTGTTAACCGAAGGCTGAATCCTGAGTCACGGCGCATCACGCATGCGGAATCCGCCGCGCTCGAAACAAATACTCGACATGTATAAACCTGTATAAACCTGTCCGAACTGAGAGCGGGCGCGCACACGATCCGGCGCATTATCGCATTTGCCTCAGCCTACCAAACAAGTTGTATACGTTCGCTTTTCCAGTCTTGAAGTAATTACATATATTATTTACGTTTTTGAAGGTAAGTAGTAACAAATAATGATAATTAATTATAAGTAGTTTTTGTTTCTCAATATTCTTAAAAGTAAAATGTAATTTTTTTTTTATTTTTTCCTTATATATTTTTTTACGATTGTTTTAGGTGGCATGGCTTCTAATACCGCAAAAAAGCGCTCATATAAAGAAGCATTTTTACAATGGGGTTTTACGAATATTCTCGACAGGAATATAGAAAAGCCGCAGTGTGTTCTATGTAATAAAGTGCTTAATACAGAGAGCATGAAGCCGAGCAAATTAAAAGATCATTTCGAGAGAGTTCACAAAGAGTTTGCAGGCAAAGATATGGATTTTTTCAAGAGAAAAGAGAGTATTCTGAAGTCTTCGCGATTGGATTCCACAGGAAATATGAAAAAAAGAAATGAATCGTGTCTTCAAGCATCATATCAAATTTCTTATCGTATTGCTGTGAACAAAAAATCGCACACTATAGGAGAGGATCTCATCAAACCTTGTTTGTGTGATGCAGTATCACTCGTCATTGGCGAGCAACATGTGGCTAAGATAAAACAAATATCACTTTCAAATACAACAGTTCAAAGTCGCATTTCAGACTTGAGTAACGATATTATGGCAACCGTTATTGATGAAATGAAAGGAAGTTCTATGTTTGCGCTGCAATTAGATGAGTCCACAGATGTAGCTTCGTGTTCACAACTACTGGTATTTACACGTTATATTAAAGATGACTGTGTAAAAGAGGAATACCTGTTCTGTAAGTTCTTGTCCACCACTACACGTGGAAAAGACGTATTCGAAACGCTGAAACAGTTTATTGAGGAAAATGGTCTGGACTGGTCAAAGCTGGTCGGCATTTGTACAGACGGGGCGCCTTCAATGATGGGTGTCCGTTCTGGATTTCAAGCACTCGTGAAACAAGTTGCTCTTCAAGTGTTATCCTATCATTGTCTCATACATCGCTACGCTTTGGCTGTTAAGACGCTTCCACCAGAATTACTAAGCACGTTGAGTGACATAGTGAAAATTGTGAACCATGTTCGTGGCAGAGCAACAAACACGAGAGTATTTAAAGTTTTAAGTGATGAAGTTGGTGCCAAATATAACTCTCTTTTGTATCACACAGAGGTACGCTGGTTATCACGAGGCAGAGTTTTGAACCGGGTTTATGAGCTCCGTGAAGAAATAGCATTATTTTTTGAAAAACAGAAAACACAGAAAGAAAAAGAGTATCTGTCAAACATAAAAGACAAAACATTCGTCGAAAAGCTGACGTATCTTGCTGATTTCTTCAGTGAAATCAACAATCTGAATATTTCTTTGCAAGGGAATATGACGAATATTTTGACAGCGCAGGATAAAGTTGCTAGTTTTATACGTAAATTAGAACTTTACCAACGCAGAGTGCAAGCTGGCGATGTGTCGATGTTTACACTACTCTGTGAGCAATTGGTAAATATTGAAGAAAACAAAATCACATTTGGAAATGCCGTGGATCAACATTTATCTGCAGTAATAGAGTCACTGAAGCAATACTTTCCGGATTTAGATAATCGTCAGTCCAACTCTTGGATATTAAGACCATTTTCTACTGATGATGACATTATTAAAGACGAAGATGTAGCGGCCAAAGTAGAATTTCTTGGACTGCGCGAGAATAGTACTTTCAAAGTAGAATTTCAAATGTATGATCTCAGCAGATTTTGGATTAAAGCAGGTGCCGAATATCCTGTTAGAGCTAACAGAGCTTTAAAAATGATAGTACCTTTTGCCACCACTTACAGATGCGAGAGTGGTTTTTCAACTTTAGTTTCATTCAAAACAAAGGCCAGAAACCGTCTCAATGTGGAACATGACATGAGATGTGCTTAGTGACACTAAACCTAACATAAAAAAACTTGTAAACGCAAAACAATTTCAACCCTCACACTGATTATTATTATTAATTCATAGTTAAAATATCGTAATATTGTTGTGTTTTTATGTAGCCACAATGTATCCAGTTTTCTGACTAACTGCTGGGCAATGACAACTTTGTAATTAATAAACATTAGAATTCGCTTGCATTGAGTGTTTTTATAACATTTTAAAATTGGGGTAAAATTTGATTTCCTAACAGGTTACAGGGGTAGCAGTATTATAAAGGTTAGGAACCACTGCCGTAGACGTTTTGAGGAAATTTTCAAACCATTGGTAATCCATTTATGTTGATTTATATTAATTTTTGATCTAAATCTTGTGTCTTCATCTCCTACTCCATTATGCCTGCTGGAGTAGGTGAATAATAAATACAAATATTTATTTAAATTTTAAAATATTTTTCATAACCTTGCACAATTTCTGTTAATACTTTTTTTTTGTTCTTACTTAGGCACATTTTATTTGTATGATTAATTGTACTAATAAAAATACAAAACAAAAATACATAATAAAAATACACAAATTACAGATATATTATACTGTCGTCGAAGTTAGACGTGTTTTAAATCGCTTTGTGTTTTTCGTCAATATTTGTTTTCTTTTTCTCTTCAAAATGTCGAAAACTAGAAGCAAATCCATTGAAAGTGAAAATATTAGTGACATTACTGCACTAATTGATAATGCAGTTAAAAGTGCTATCGAACAATACTTTAAAAGTGATATTTAAGTGTTAAAATCTGAAATTTTGAGTTTAAAAAGTGAGATTTGTAAGTTCAAAAACACTATTAATACTCAATATGAACTATTGAATCAGCTATCATGTAAATCTGATTGCAAATGCAACAAGATTATTGAAGTGCAACACAGTAATATTGAAAATGCATCTGTAAATTCAAATAAAAAATCGAATTTGTCAAAACCTTCTAACAAAGGTGCATTGACCTTAGCCAAAACAACGGCACCGAACGATAAAATTCCTGTCATAGAAAAGTCAACTGATAAAACAAGTAAGCCGAAAATAAATGTACAATCTGCAACGAGTAATAACAACTCACTACGAATCTATGGTACTGCACAGAACCGGCCTGAAAATAAATTGTGCGGGGCACCCCGTCACGGTTGGCTACATATTAGTCGTGTAACGAATAAGGATGCGGTTTCGGACGACGTTATCGATTATCTTAAAGCGATAAATATTTCTGGCCAATTTTATTGCGAGAAAATTGAACACGGCGGTGATTACAGCTCCTTCAAATTACGAATTCCATTTGACATGTTATCTGCACTACAAGATTCGACTATCTGGCCATCTGGTGTCTTAGTTAAACGTTTCTGGTTCCCGCGTAAGAAAAATGAACAAAATAAAACTTTTTTAGCCAATCTAAGTGCTCACCGAAAAACGAAGTAACAAATGTTTCATGTTATTATCAAAACGTACGTAGCTTAAAAAATAAAATGCAATCATTCACGTGTTCAATCAGTGATTCTGAATTTGATATAGGTAGTGGCATTAGTAGAAACTTGGTTAACGTCTGACATACGGAGTTCGGAATTTTTTCCACCTGATTCCTACACTGTTTTTCGATGTGATAGGAATTTACAAGCGACTGATTTATCACGTGGTGGGGGTGTTTTACTTGCAATAAAAAATCATTTTAAAGTTGAACTATTAGATTTAACTGAAATTACTAATTTGTTACCTTTCATTGATATTATAGCATGCAAATTTACTTTCGATATATGTAAAATATATGTTGTATTATTGTACATTCCGCATACGCCTAATTTAAATCATTTAAATATTTTAATAAATTTTCTTCATAACTTATTAATGCAAAAAAGCAGTTTGTTATTATTGGGCGATTTTAACATACCGCAATTTGTAAATAATCACCTGTATGATAATTTATCTAATTCTTTAATGAATTTTGCTGCGTTATCACATTTGCGTCAGTGTAACAATGTTCGTAACACTAAGGGTAGACTTCTAGATCTTGTTTTCTCTGACATTCATTGTTTGGTATCTCGGGATATTTTGTCGTTAGTCAGAGAAGATGAACATCATCCGGCTCTGCGATTAGATATATCATTTAAAGATAAAATCAAAAAATTCTCTGTAAATCTGAATAATAATGAAGCATATAACTTTAGTAAAGCGAATTTTGCTCAAATATATTACGATTTAGCGATAATTGACTGGTCTATCCTACAAAGTTTTAAGAACGTTAATGATGCATGTTCTGTGTTCTACAGATTAATTTTTTTGGTTCTTGATTTGCATGTTCCGAAATATAAAATTAGAAAACAGAGTTTTCCGCCATGGATAATGCAAACAACTACAGACAAATATCTCTTCTTTCAAATTTTGCTAAAGTATTTGAAATAATATTGTACAGTGGTATTTACAACCAAGCAAAAAATTTAATATCACCATTGCAGCATGGTTTTGTTGAAAAACGGTCGACAGCTACAAATTTGTGTTGTTTTACTCAATATATATCAGAAGCATTAGATAATCAGAGCCAAGTAGACGTAATCTACACTGATTTCTCTAAGGCATTTGATAGAATAAATCACAAAATATTACTCTCCAAGCTGGCTGATGTTGGATTTAGTGAAAAACTTATAATCTTACTTCAATCGTATTTAACAAACCGTTCTCAGTATGTTTGTTATAATAACTTTAAGTCATATAGTTATATTGCAACTTCTGGAGAACCGCAGGGTTCAAATTTAGGGCCATTACTTTTTTTTTTATAAACGATGTTACACTTGTAACAGAGTGTAACGTCCTTCTCTACGCTGATGACTTAAAACTTTTCACAGTTATAAACTCTGAAGAAGATTGTTTAAAATTACAGAATGCTGTTCATTTTGTTGAAAGCTGGTGTTCGCTTAACAAATTGGATCTTAATATAAACAAATGTGAAACTGTTTCATTTACCCGTCAAAGAAATCCAATATTATATCAATACACCATTAATTCGCAAATTTTAAAACGATCGCATCAGTTCAAAGACTTAGGTGTAACATTTGATAGTGAACTGACATTTGCAAATCATATTCTGACAATTTCGTTAGCGGCCAACAAAATGCTGGGATTTGTCATACGTAACACAAAACCGTTTGAGAATCTGCATGCTATAAAGTTATTAAATTTTTCGTTAGTACGTTCTAAACTTGAATATTGTTCAGTTGTTTGGAATCCTCACTATAACCGGTAGGTACATTGACATATTAGAAAGCACTCAAAGAAGATTTGCGAAGTATTTATGGCTCAAAACTTACGGAAATTACCCTGAAAGAGGAGCTGAGAACGATGTGTTATTTGACGAGTTTGAAATTTTATCTTTAAGTGATAGACGAAAAATTAGCGCATTGCAATTTCTGTATAAACTTGTACATGGCCTAATTGATTCTGATTATCTGTTATTTAAATTCAATTTTCACATTCCACGCTTACCTACAAGAACTCAATATAATACTTTTTACTTACCTGTTGCTAAATCTAATACTTTAGAAAAGTCTCCCGTTTTTGTTATGTGCAAATGTTACAATGACATATCTGAGAATTGTGACATATTCAATTGTTCTGTAAATAATATAAAAAACTACATATGTAGCTCTTGATATTATTTAATTTGTATTGTTTAATTTTTTTTTATAATATTTTTTGTTTTTGTATTGAATTGTATTTTTGCTGTGTAATTGGATTTATTTCTGTTTGGCAATAAAGTATTATTATTAAATGTAACTAATGGAAAAGCAATATCGATCGTAACAATGATTAATTATTTCAAAAAATAATTAAATTTATCATTTAAAGTTAAATTATTATTAGAAAAAATGTCTTCAGAAGTTTCATTATTTAATAAAAAATTGAAATAATCAATGTTGACTTCACTGAAAATTCGCTTTTTATTTACATCTTTAACAGCTGGTTCATAGTTATGTGTAAAATTATTGTTTTCAAGTACAATAACCTGTGCAGCATGATCAGATAAACTTGTGTCTACTACACTGGTATTGTATTAAATTAATGGCGATTTAAGCAAAAAAAATACTTTAACCTATATAATATATTAATGAACCTTGAACAAATAAATGTTCATATTGTCATTGTGAAATTTAATATAATAATACTCAAAAATATTGAGATTTTATATTTTTTCCAAAATTTACTCAGTCATCGAATCGGTTTGTTAGGCTATGCATCAATGACTGGCCAGATTAACTGTAGACACGTGTTTCGACCTATAGAGTCTCATCAGTACGGTGCTTGAATCAGTGTCGGAAAGACACTGATGCAGATGTTAGTTCTGGATGGCTTTTATGCCAAGTACTTTGAAACGATAGCAAAGAGAGGTAATAAATACCACCAACGCCATCTATAAATTTTGGAAAAAATATAAAATCTCTCAATACTTTTGGCTAGTCATTGATGCATAGCCTAACAAGCCGATTCAACGACTGAGTAACTTGTGAAATTTTGGGAAAAATATAAAATCTCAATATTTTTGAGTATTATTAAATAATATATTAAACGCCATGTGTAATTAAGAATATAATATATACAGGATGTTCGCTTGCTAGGTTGATATAGGGCAATATCATGGAATAACGACAATATGCAGAATACTCCTTTCTGAAGTAAAATTCGGAAAAATACTTAGAATATTTTTCGATAGGGAATAAAAAGTTCTATAATTTGGTTTTGGTTTTAATTTGCTAGTGTGTGCTGTTTGGGCGCTAGAATTTTTTTTTTTTTAATGTTTTTTAGAATTTTCAATAATTTTACCAGCTAAATCAGTATGAGTTAGAAAAAAAAGTTACTTAGACTATTATGTAGCAAATTTTTTTATCTATTTGACTGCATTTTTTCAGATTTTTTGAAGCAAATTTTGAAAAAAGTTATTTTTTTGAATTTTTTAAAATATATCTTTGGCGTCAATCTCATGAAGAAGGAAGTCAGCATCTTACAATTAATAGCAGAAACGGAGTTAACCATAGCCAAATTCAACTTAGATTCAGATATACTACGTGCTCAAACCACCAACGTAATAACTAATTATTTCAACAGCAACAACATGGAGTATGATAATCTGAATAAACTTTACTACAAAACTAAAAAGTTCTTAAAACAACATCCTGCGGACAAAGACAATGTAACAGTCGCAATGGATAAAAATACATACATTACCATGAGCCACGTACTATTGAATCACAAAAAGTATTACAAAAAATTCAGAACAGATATGACTAATTCCACTCAGTTGAAAAGTAATAAGATTGTGAAGAAACTAAAAGAAAAATAGTACATTACAGAAACAGAAGCTAAAATACTAACCAATTACAATAGTAGAGTCGCCAGATTTTATGCCATACCTAAGATACATAAACAAATTTTGGCATTACGACCCATAATATCTAACTTGATCACAAAGATTTTGACCAACTCATATGACCAGAACAACGAATACTACATCAAGGATTCTATTGCATTGGCACAACGACTGCAAGATAAACAAATTCCTAATGAGTATTTTCTAATCACGAGTGCTGTTCGACAATGCATCACAGTCAAATTTTAAAACTGAAGAGCTTTGCAACAAATTAAAGTTAAACAAATCATTAATAAAGATGAATGTTAAAGGAATAGGCTCAGCCACAATAAACATTACACACAGTGTACAAATAACATTTAAATCAAAATTTACCAATTTCAATGCCACAATCAAGTGCTTGGTTGTTCCACAAATTTCAACACAAATTCCATCGTGCACATTTAATATTAATCAAATTAAAATTCCATTGAAAATCAAGTTAGCTGATCCGAACTATTACATCTCAAATTCAGTTGACCTATTACTAGGCGCTGACATTTTTTGGTCACGCATTAGTATTGGTCAAATAAAACAAAATGCGATCATATTCCAAAAAACAAAACTAGGGTGGATTATTTCTGGAACTTTAATAAATCAAAATAACTTGACCGAGCATAACAAAACAAATTTAACCACCACTTATTTAACATTACACGAATTAAACAAAAATCTAGAAAGGTTTTGGCAATTTGACAACTTAAACACACAAACTAAATTAATAACTCTAGACGAAGAGTATTGTGAAAATTATTTTTCTAAAACAACTAAACGTAACCCCGACGGAAGATTCATAGTAAAAATTTCATTTAAAGACACTTTATCTGAACTATGCAATTCTTACGAAATAGCAAATTCACGGTTTAAATTTACTGAAAGACGATTTGAAAAAGATCCCAATATAAAATCACAATATTTAAAATTCATGACTGAATACATCACACTAAACCACATGACTGAAATACCAACTGATTCTGAAACTAATGCAAACTTTTATTTGCCTCATCATTGTGTTATTCGCGAAGATAGTCAAACAACTAAACTCAGAGTAGTGTAACAGTTCAAAAGTGCGCCAAGGTATAAATATTAAAAATTATTTAAAAACATCATTAAAAGATGTCGGCACTTGCCTAAAAATATAGTTTTTCTTAATTAAATTAGTGATCGAGACAGAATTAAGCAGGGTGGGGAAGAGACGAGTGACGGGGGAAGAAGGGACGGATCAGGAAAGAACAAAGAAAAAGAAAGATTGGTTTTTTTTAGAGATCTCATTTTCATCTTAAATTTTCGGTATAGATTTGATTTATATAGTAGATATTTAAATATAGTTATTTATATTTGTGTGAGCATACATCGAATTTACTGAGAGTAATGGGATAAGATAAGTGAAGTGAAACACCGGGCACGTGCTCGTGATATATTTTCTTTGTTCTCCTTTTTGTTCCGTATCCCGGTTCTGTTTATTTTAAAGTAACATTTTGCAAGGTTTAATCAAATATATTTAGTGTGTGATAATAAAAAAGAAAACCAAGTCCAAAATTTAAAGTTTATCTTCATCATCTTTTGGTATCATTATTCATGAATGAATGGAACAACTACCATATTGTATGTAAGTCGAATTTTGTGTTATTCTTTATGTTGATTTAATAATATTTTGGGATTTTCAAACATTTGGTTGATTTATTATTTGCGTACATTACGTTTGTAGTGGATTAGTTTACGCGTAGAGAAACTAACGAGCGAGTTATTTTTCGCATTATCTTGTAGCTATGGAAATATTGGTTATTTTGAAATCAAATTGTCGTTTTGATGAATAAACGTTAGTTTTTTTTATAAAATAATAAATCGATAAATATTGATATTTACAACCAAAAATATATTATTATTTCAAGTGTTTTGTTTCTTTGTGATAAATTTGTCTGCGCCAGCGTAATTATATTTTGGTCAAGTAAAATTGAAAACAAATCTAACTTATCTTTTCTATTAATTTCTTTCATAATTTGAAAAGACAATATCAATAGGTAGATAAAAACAAAAAAAAAGATTAATATAAATTAGTGCACTGTCGTTGCAACTTTTAGTTATTCATTTAACTAATTTGATTTGCAAAATAAACGATCGTTTTACACATTATTACACATTTACACAAATACAATAAAATAATGTTAAATAATAAATTTTATTATTTATACTTTTTGTAAGATTTCCTCAGAATTTATATGTTAAGAAATTTGTTAACTTTTAAGCTGTGTGATTTAACCTGATTCATTATTACTTATTTATTTACTATCATTTATAAGAACGTAATTATAACATCTAGTAAGTTATATTAAATATTCATATCAGTGTTATTAACAAAAAATTGTCTTATTTGATATTTGAGAGATTTGTTAAAGAACTCTGTGATTAAAAATAATCCCTATTAACTAACACTCATATTATCAAAATTGCATCGTTATCGGAACTGTTTAATGCTATTCTGATGAAACTAAATCCATAGTGTAAATTCTTCAATAGCACAATTATATTACATCGCACCCAAATAGTGCATAATCTATTTTCTTCTCAAACAAGATTTCATCGTTTACGTCAGCTTATGTGATGATAATATTTGACTAAGTGTGACTGAGTGTAATTTAGTGCAACTTGCATACCTCTCAACTCAACTCACTTCAATAAAAAGACAATTTAATCTACTTAATTATGTTTGTTATAGATATTATAATTATAAATGCCAGCTTAAAAGTTTCATCTAATTTGTAATATCTTTTGATAATTCTCGTGGTACAATTTTACATATGTACAAAACAAACACAAACACACACACACACACACACACACACACACACACACACACACACACACCTGTTGCAAATAAATATTTTATAATAATTAATTCTTAATTAAATATTATTTTTGTAATTAAAGTTTTTTTATTACACTATATTTAGTAAATTTAATTCTTGTTTCTTTTCTTTAACTTTATGTTTTGTTTTGTTGTTTCCCTGTCCTGGCTAACAGGGTGTACGTCTTGTCATTTAGCCAGTGGCGCCCAATTTTATGCAGTTTAGTTTAATAACAAGATTCTTTCCGGCCCACGACCCCGCCGACATACACCTCGCTAGCCCGCACTAAAGCCCTCCTAATTATAGGTGTGGCAGTAGTTTTCGACGGTAGTTGTAAAACATCTGATGGACTACGCATCAATGACGTACAGTATACCGGTCCAACGCTGCAAGATGACATTTTTTCAATCATTGCGAGATTCAGATTGTATCGTTATGTCATTACAGCTGACATTGAAAAAATGTACCGTCAAGTTTTAGTTCATCCTGACGACCGACGTTATCAACGCATACTCTGGCGGGAAAATTCTAATCAAGATTTAAAAACTTATGAATTAAATACCGTGACGTAGGGCACAACAGCCGCACCATATTTGGCAGTACGTTGCCTATTGCAATTAGCCTATGACAATCAAGTAAGTTTTCCTCGCGAATCAAAAATTATCAAACAAGACTTTTACGTAGATGACATGATAACCGCGTGTGATGACTTACAAGAATTACTGACAATCAAGGAAAACATAATTTCAATTCTAAACTCAGGTGGATTTCCTTTACGCAAATTTAACAGTAATACAACTGAGTTATGTGATTCCAATTCAAATTCATTAAATTTATCTGACAAGGAAAACAAAACGCTGGGAATTTATTGGTGTCCATCTACTGACATTTTTCATTATTCTTATAACATTAAAATCAATCAGAAAGATGTAACGAAACGTACAATACTAGCAGTCACTGCACAATTATATGATCCATCCAAAAACAATGAAGAAGAAAAATTTTGCATAATTTTCTTCTTCATTGTTTTTCACAAAAAAATTGTCTGGATTAGTTTTTATTTGTTTGTGTTTTTTTCTCTTATTTTGATTATTCTATATAAAAAATTTTTTTAAAAATTTATTTTTTTGAACGAGACAATACACTGTTTGTGCTATATTCATGTTACAGCACATTTGTTTTTCTGTAACGGTTTTTTGAAGAAATTACGCAGCAATAATTATTTTTCCGTATATTTTTTTTTGGTATATATAGTGACAATAGTTTTCTGTAAAAAAGTTTTTATATATTTATTTTATTTATTGATACATGTATTTTACATTTAATTTTATATGTTTTGACAAAAATACTCATAATATTAAGTAAGTACATTTGATTAAATTAATTTTTACATAATGTGTTATTTTTGTAATGAATTCTTGTTTATTGTAATTATAAGAATTGTATTATGTATATTTATTTGACATTTTTCTAATAAAATGCTTTCTTCATTGTCTTTTTAGCGACTTGATAAAGACTCGAACGTTGGTCGAAAGCTCGTCAAAATTTAAAAATGAGTGTTTGATTTATCCTTAAACATCTTACTGTTTTGGCTGCTTCACCCACATAACAAAAAAGTTTATAAAATATATATATATATATATATATATATATATATATATATATATATATATATATATATATATATATACCGGGTGTTCGTTCGTCAAGTTCGTATGGGTGTTTAGCATGCAATTTCGATAATTTGCGATATACTTCTTTCTCGAGTTAAATTCGGAGAAATACTTAGAATAGTTTTTGATAGACAATAAAAAGTTGTATAATTTGGTTTTAGTTTTAATTTGCAAGCATGTGCCGTATGGGCGCTAGAATTTTTTTTTATTTTTTGGTTTTTATTTTTTGGTTTTTATTTTTTTTTCTCAAAAACTATAAGATCTAGGAAAATAAGCTTGATATGGAAACATGCGGAATAATGAGTACGATAATTGAGTGAAGAAACCGTTACGAAAAACGATGCATCGTAGAAACGATGCATCGTTTAGTAGAAAAAAATTAAAAACTGAATTTTTGAAAATTCTTAAAAACATTTTAGAATTTTCAATAATTTTTACTGCCAAACCAGAATGAGTAAGAAAAAAAAGTTACTTTAGCTATTATGTAGCTAATTTTTTTTCTATTTTACTGAATTTTGCAGATTTTTTTAAGCAAATTTTGAAAAAAGTCTTATTTTGAAATAATCCCAAGGGTATGTACGGACTCTTCGTGGACATCGTGATTCAGGAAGTATCGTTGTTTAGAATAGATTCTGCAGATGAAACGTTACGAAATAATTTATTGGCATGTAACAAAAACGCCAGTTATATAGGTTGGAAAATTCAAAACCAAATAATTGACTGTTGCAATACAATTATTTTAAAAAAACTGGTTATGGAAATAAATGCAGCAAAATGTTTCACGGTGTTAGCGGACGAAACCGCTGATATAAGCTGTATAGAACAATATTCTGTTTGTGCAAGGTATTACAATTAGAATACAAAAAAATCTTTTTACAATTTGTGCCTGTAATTTCTGTAACTGGTGAAAGTTTAGCTGAAACTCTTCTATCTTCACTTGAAAATTTTGGAGTAGATTTAAAGTATCTAAAAAGACAAGGATACGATGGAGCTCCAGTTAACACTCGTGAAAAAGAAGGAGTACAGACGCTTATGTCAGACAAAGATACCCTACAGCTATTTATGTGCATTGTGTAGCCCATTCCCTAAATCTAGTGCTATGTAAGTCTTCGGAAATACGTGATGTCAATAATTGTTTTGGAACAATTGAAAAAATTTATGCTTTTTTTGAAACACCAAAACGAAATGCAGTATTGTCTGACAAAATTAATAAATTTTCTCGTGAAACAAAACGCCCGAAACTTAAACAATTGTGTCCAACACGATGGGTGGAAAGACACGATTCGATCATCGTTATGGTACAACTATTATAGCCCGTATTTCATGCCCTCGAAGAAATAGCCACCTGGAGAGATAAATCGACATCTTCTTTAGCAGATATTTTAAATGTCTGAAATACGTAAACCAAATTTATTAATCTCTTTATTATCAATAGAAAAAGCATTTGGCTATACATTGCCAATATGTAAATATTTGCAGTCAAAAAATGTAGATTTAAGTATGGTCATTCAGCAAGTAAAAAATGTTGAATCGGTGCTTAACAATATTCGTATAAATTCAGACTATGAATTTAACATCATTTATGAAAAAGCCAAAAATATACTTATTAACATTTTTAATAATACATCATATATTGCCGAACCAAGAATAACTGGACAACAAATTCATAAAAGCAACATACCCACAAATTTACCAGAACAATATTATAAAGTCAAATCTTTCTTGTGGGCCAGATAATGTACCATTTTTAATAATTAAAGACTGTTACTATCCATTTTCTAAAGCACTATATTACTTATTCAATTTGTCAATAAAGACCAGTACTTTTCCAAGTATTTGGAAAAGAACGCGAATTACACCTACACCAAAAAACAAAACCTACCTAATTATATTTAAATTCGGTGAAAAGTTGCATATTGGGAATTACAGAGGAATAGCCTCACTTTCTAATTTTAGTAAGGTTTTTGAGAAAATAATATATTGCACTATTTATCAAAAAATTAAAAATCAGATTTCATTTACTCAACATGGATTTATGGCAAAAAGATTTACTTTAACTAATCTGTGTTATTTTTCTCATTTTGTTTCATCTTCATTAGACAAGAAAACACAAGTTGATACCATATATTTAGATTTTGCTAAAGCTTTTGATACTGTTGATCATACTATCTTACTTTACAAACTCCATAATTTTTCACTATTATTTCCGTTTATGAATCTTCTTGGTTCATATCTGTCTGACAAGAGTTTATATGTGAGATATTAGAGTCATCAATCAAACTCCTTCAAGCCTTCATCTGGAGTCTCACAAGGATCCAATTTGGGGGCACTTTTATTTCTTATTTTTGTCAATGACATTACTACTGTTATACAAACAATTTACTATTTGCTGATGATCTAAAAATCTTTTCCACTATCTCAAATATTAATTATTGCATGTCACTTCAAAATGATCTTATTAATATTGGCTCATGGTGTCTTCTAATAATCTTTGCTTAAATATAAAAAAATGTAAAGTTGTATCTTATTCCCGTAAACAATTCTCTTTATCATTTGATTACACTTTATCAAACATAATATTACAGCGTTGTTCAACTATTACTGATCTAGGTGTCACATTGGACTCCAAGCTTACATTCTCCACTCACATTGAGAATGCTATGAGAATGCTGGGATTCACTATTCGTAACAGCAAATCTTTTGTCAACCTTGATTTGATTTTTATTTTGTACTATACATTTGTAAGATCTAAACTTGAATATTGTTCTTTAATTTGGAATCCATTAAATGAATATCAAGTTAATCTAATTGAAAAAGTTAAAAAAAAATTTTGAAGTATATTTATTTCAAAGTAATGTCATACTATCCTGACTACACTGTATCATACGATAATTTATTAAATATATTTCAAGTGCATAAGCTGCGTTTTCGTCGTCAATATAATTCCATGATTTTCTTATATAAACTTATAAATAATTTAATTGATGATCGTCGATGTTTATCTTTAATTAATTTCAATGTTCCAACTGTTAGAACTAGAAACAATTTTATATTTTATTTGCAAGGGCCCATAACTAATTTATTTATGCATTCGCCCGTTAACTTTAGTTGTTACCTGTACTTAACTGTTTTCAATAATGCAAATATATTTAATACATGTTTCAAATAGCAATTACAGATTGTATTCAAAACAACTAGACAAATAGCTTAATTGTATATTTTAGTATGTTTTTATTTTGTGAATATTTTGTAAAATTCTTTTTTTGTAATTTTTGTATGTACACATAACCTATCCTGTAATTGGGTAATCTGTTGGATAGGGTACTTTAAATAAATAAATAAATAAATAACAGAAATATTTTTGTACCATTCTTGGACTATGTTAATTCAGAAATGAAAACTAGATTTATTAAACATAAGAAAATTTTGGAGTCATTTCAATGCATAATTCCGACTGGAAAAAGTCCAACGCCCGAAGAAAAGAAGAAAATTAATTACTTGATAAACTTTTCTATAAAGATATTCAAGCTATCCATAATGAGCTTGTGATAATCGAATACTAATTATGGTTTTTTAAATATTATGACTCAACAGCTTTACCAAGATATGAAATGGAAGCTTTACAGGGTTGTAACAAAACCGTATATCATTATCATTAGATATAGAGCAAGAGCCCGTGACTGCCAGACCTTCCTTATTTTATAAAAGCTGAAAGTTTCTCAGCGCATGCTCCCAACACAGGTAGGAACGATAAGCTACTTACGAAGTTTGGGTCATCGTGGCTTTGGCAGGTAACAGGTTGCAAAAATGTATAAAATGCCAACTTAAATTTGTCAAATAATAAAGCGTAATTTTCATATATTTTCTTCAGAATAATATTAGAAATTACGTCAACCATTGCCAGACACTTAATATCGCGGCAACCCCTTGCCAGACACCCTTAAACTTCAATTTTATTGAAAATTTTAAAAAACGTTTTAGAATTTTCAATAATTTTTCCTGCCAAACCAGAATGAGGTAGAGAAAAAAGTTACTTAGCTATTATGTAGCTAATTTTTTTTATCTATTTTACTGAATTTTTTCAGATTTTTTTGAGCAAATTTTGAAAAAATCGCAAGGGTACCTGCCCCCTTGATAAATTTTAAAAAATTTAGTTTTTTATTTTTTCTACTAAACAATGCATCCTAGAGTAATGGTTTCTTTACTCAATTATAGTACTCATTATTCCGCTTATTTTCCTACACCTCATAGTTTTTGAGAAAAAAAATAAAAACCAAAAAATCAAAAAAAAAATTCTAGTGCCCAAACGGCACATGCTAGCAAATTAAAACTAAAACCAAATTATAGAACTTTTTATTGTCTATCAAAAAGTATTCTAAGTATTTCTCCGAATTTAACTCGAGAAAGGAGTATATCGCAAAAATTTAAGTTGGCATTTTTTACACCTTTGTGGGTTAGATTTAACAAATAAAAAAAATATAGCATAGTAAAATATCTTTCTGATATCATATTTAAATAAAACTGGTTTAGAGGTTGTACTACTGTATTAATGTTTATCATCAGGAAAAATCAACATAGAAACAAGTTACTAGGTAACAAAATAAGTAACTAGATTATAAAATTTTTATAAATTTTTAATTAAAGGAAGGTCTGACAGTCACGGGCTCTTAGACTAATATATATATATATATATATATATACTTTTAAAAATATTTGTTACCTTGCCTGTATCAACAGCAATTCCAGTACGATCGTTTTCTACCTTAAAATGACTTAAAACTTATTTAAGGAGCACAACTGGTGAATCTAGATTAAATGGATTAGCAACTTTAAATATTCATTGGGAAGTAAATATAACACCCGAAGAAGTAATAGTTGAAATGAAAAAACAACCTCAAAGATTAATATTGTAAATAATAGCAAACATATTTTTTAGTAATTATTTTTTTATCTGTGATTGTTGATGGTTTGAAGAAGATATTCGGCCTGATTCTCTAACAAAGTTGCTAAATTTTAACAATGTTGCTAACAACATTAGCCAATCATATTAGCTCACATTAAATAAAAAATTAAAATGAGAACTGTTATATTTGTTTTTATTGGCTAATGTTGTTAGCAACGTTGCTAAAACTTAGCAACTTCGTTAGAGAATCGGGCCGATTGTTTACTTTTATTTTTATTTTGCAATGTTCAGTTATTATTAAAATAAATTTATATCCTGAGAAGTTTTTCATACCTAAATTTAGAGGTAGATTGCCTAAATCGTACCTTTTTGATCTAATACTGTTTATATGAAATTTTCGTACAAATTGCCCATTCCCCAATAAAGTTACAGTTTGAAAACAGTATTATTGCTGCAAGGTAATGATCTTTTTGCTTTTTTATTGCTTCTCCAAGATGAAATCCTTGCCCCCCCCTCCCCAAGATAAAATCCTGGTTGCGTCACTGCATATTTCTAATATTACATGTCGCAACTGCCGAAGCGCTAATATAGCATTTTCTTTGTCTCACAGAGATTTCTTTAATTTTGTAAAACAATTATGCAGTCACTGATCGTCTGGTTTTCAAATCAACAACATCTGAATTTACACACGTTACATCTAGTAGAGTTAAAAAGTAGATTAACTTAGAATAAATTTACGTTGTAATCAACAAGTATATACCAATAATCAATTTTGGCAAAAGTATATGTCCCTGTTTTAACACCTAATGAAGCAACGAGCTCCCCGTCCCAGAGCACAAAATTTTATTTTAATTATTTATGAAAATACGAGCTCATAACATAAATAATTTGGTGTTAGAAGTGTGGGATAGCTACGAGATATTCACTCTTTGCAAAACAAAATTGCAAAATAAAAATTTGTTGTGCACTACATTGCAACAAAAATTTATTGGTGTGATTCTACGTGCGTCAAGTCCGATCGTCGCACACCCATCAGAACATCAGTCGACAGGGTGGCCACGCTTCTGGAATTTCATTACAAGTCAGGGAAAATTTTGTAATTACTAATAATTTTTTCCATGGCCGCATTTTCGGTAATCAACTCCTCACTGATCGTATAATTATAAATCCGATTAAAAACTCAATATTTTTCATATATCCCGTAGTAGTGATGTTTCTTTCGCTGAGTGAACCGCAACAAGGTTTAATAAACCTTGCAAATATTTTTATTCTTTAATATCTATGCGACTTATTAGTGTTTGTTTTTCTATATTAATCAGTACCGTTCGATTTTTTCGTGTATTGATCTCTTCAAGCCCGTCGTCTTATTTGCTGTTCAAATTTTGTCGCGGATTTCTTAATAATGCAATTAGTGGGTGGTTATTTGTTCAAAAAGTGGTCAGGGAAAAATTTTGAAAATCGCCTGGAAAACCTGGAAAAGTCAGGGAATTTTTTTTCAGAAAAAGAGTGGCCACCCTGAGTCGATCGCATTGCCGCACAGGAACGTACTCAGCCAAACGCAGTCAACGAAATTCATCAGTCGCTACAACGGAAACATCAATCCGCCTGAATTCGTACCTGCTCAACGCTGCATCACGATGCTGCTGCTGCCGTCAACGCCGAGTGCTGCATCGCCAGAACCGTGTACACCGTAGAAAACAAAAAAACTTAATGCTAAGTGTAACTACAACTACTGTACGGTAAGTGTTAAATTTATATTATTATAAAATCAAAATAATTTTGTTAGAATCTGTAAAATTAATTTATAAAAATGACAGAAACTCATGTTAAGTTAGAAACAGCTGAGAGATCTTTAATTAAATTTGAAGGTTGTCTGGAACTATGTTTTTAGTTTGAGTAGTACCACATTTAGTTGCGTAGTGCTATGTTTTCGAAACAGTGTAGACAGGGTGCGACGCGCGCAGCTAGCTAGGGCAGTAGCGATACAGCTATCGAAGAGCAAAGTATACAGTCCACGTGCAATTACACGATTATCTATAAACAATTCAATTAGTGAACCAGTATTACAATTAGTACAATTTCACAAAAATACATTGGTCCTTCTTTGGCCAGATTCAATTACAATTAAGAAGGTTGTGTTGCTATTATCATAAACCACGGTGCATTATCAATAAACATACAGCTTGTTGGTAAGCGGGACGCGGCAGCCATTACATTCCATAACGCGTCATCAACACAACACGCCAGGCAAATACTCAACGCTACAGCGCAACCGTCAACAGCACCAGACGACGATTACACGAATGGTCGACTACGCCATCCAGTACAGCCTAGCAGACAATTCAACCGCCAATTCGACTACACAGCTGGTCGCGTGAGTAAATGTGCATTTTCCTTATTTATATTATTCATATTCTTGATTTCTATTTCAATTAATACTATTTACTATGGCACAACAATTAACACAATTACATCGCAAACGCGGTAGTATTAAAGCAAAGCTAACAAACTTAATAACATTTTACAATCAAGTATCAAATCTAGAACAAAATTTAAATGATTCGAATACACAAATAGACGAATTTAAAAACTGCATGATTGAGTTGCGGGCACGTTACGAACAACTGCGTAATGTTTTTGAAAGTTTTGACGATACTCAAATGAAAATCGAATATACATGCGTTGACGATGTATTACAGTCGGAGTACGAAGCTCGCGCGGAATTTGAAAACAGTTACTTTTCGACACAAGCTTCAATAGAACGCCTTATAAATAAACACAATTCTCAAAATGATTGTAACAAATCTAGCTCGTCACACTCATCATCCGAGAGAGCATTATCCGTTCATTCAACTAATAACGCGCAAATTTTAAATAACGTAAAACTTCCAGTTATCCAATTACCAAAATTTAAGGGTTGTTATACACATTGGTTGGAATTTAAAGACACATATATATCTCTAATTCATAATAATGAACAAATAAGTAACATACAAAAATATCATTACCTACGTGCATCTCTTGAAGGAAACGCAATGCAATTAATTCAATCATTGGAATTCTCTGCAACCAATTACAATTTAGCCTGGGAATTGCTATGCGACAGGTTTGACAATAATCAATTATTAGTATTTAATCATATTAAAGCTATTTTCGACATTACTAATGTGGTTAAACCAACCGCATCTATTCTTCGTCAATTACTAGATGACATCTCTAAACATCTACGCGCATTGAACTCGCTCAATTTACCTACGGAATCGTGGGATGTTTTGATAATATTTATTATCTGCAATAAACTCGACAAAGAAACCTTAAAATATTGGGAAGAGTTTAAAAGGGGTAGCAGCATACCAAACTTGGATCATTTCAAATCATTTTTAAGGTCTCGTGCGGATCTGTTAGAAACTTTGGAATATCGCGATGCAAGTAAATCGGTGAAATCATTTACAAGGCCAGATAATAAGGTATTTCTCTCAAATAATTCTCGCGAATGCAATTACTGCCGAGGTGAACACTTAATTTATTCGTGTTCAGAATTTCTAAAATTGTCAGCTAATGCCAGATTGAGCGAAGTTAAGAAACTTAAACTATGCGAAAACTGTTTACGTACAGGTCATACAAAACAATTTTGCCCATCATCCTCATGCCGTAAATGTAAGGAGAAGCACAATACTCTATTACACGTTCTTCTTTCAAATCGGTACATGAATGTTGGCACACTGAGTCTACTCGCGACAGTAGAAGTCACACTATTAGATGCAACAGGCAATTCACATACATGTAGAGCAGTTCTGGATTGTGGATCACAGTCACATTTCATAACCGAGAACTTAGCTAATCAATTACAATTACCAAGGAGACAATCAAATATATCAATCATAGGTATAAATCAAATCTCATCTACAGTCGATTCTAAATGCGATTTGACGATTCAAGCAAACAATTATTTTAAACGGAAAATATCGTGTCACATCGTACCAAAAATTAGTGACAATATTCCAGCAGCCAGTTTTGATATTGACGATTTAAATATCCCAGATGTTAAATTAGCCGATCCATTATTTAATATAGCATCCGAGGTAAATATGCTATTAGGAGCTTCATTATTTTGGGAAGTCTTGCGGAAAGATAAGGTTATACTAAAAAATAAACTTGTCATTCAAAGCACAGAATTCGGGTGGATAGTTGCAGGACCACTAAAATTGCCGACTAATAAGAACAAAATATCTTGTCATTTATCTCGCGATACTCAATTAGAGAAACAACTTCAGAAGTTCTGGGAAATCGAGGAAAATCTATCTCCTAAACAATTTTCTACAGAAGATGCTAAGTGTGAAACCTATTTCGAGGAAACATTCTCGCGGAACAAGGATGGTAGGTTCATAGTAGGCATTCCTTTTAAAGAAACTACAGATAAGTTAGGTAACTCTAAACCAAATGCATTAAAACGCTTATATTCGTTAGAGCGAAAATTAAATCATAACAATGAATTACAATTAAAATATCGTACCTTCATGCAAGAATACGAGGATCTAGGTCACATGACTAAGGTAGAATCTTATGATACTAACGAATCTGACGAAAACCATGCCTATTATCTTCCACATCATGGAGTAGTTAAAAACGACAGTCTCACCACTAAACTACGCGTTGTTTTTGATGCTTCAGCACCCACTGATAGTGGTCGGTCACTGAATGACATACAATTTGTTGGTCCTAGTTTACAACAAGAACTACTAACTATTTTAATTCGATTTAGACAACATTCCATTGTAATAACTGCTGATATTACTAAAATGTTTCGTCAAATATTAATAAAACCTGAACACAGACGATTCCAGCGAATATTTTGGCGTTACAATCAAGAAGATGAACTATCGTGTTTTGATTTAAATACGGTAACCTATGGTACAAGTTCAGCACCGTATCTCGCAATCAGATGCCTGAGACAATTAGCTGAAGAAAATAAAGAACAATTCCCGAACGCAGCACAAACTATAACACGAGATATGTACATGGACGATTTAATTACAGGAGCAAACTCCGTAGACGAAGCAATTACATTATGCAATGATATTATGCTAATTCTAGCTTCCGGATGTTTTCCTTTGAGGAAGTGGGCTTCCAACAATGAGGACGTAATAAAGGGTCTCAACGTAAACAAACATGATCTCATAGAGCACTTACAAATTTTCGGGGACGATACTAATAAAACGTTAGGTTTACAATGGTCCGTAAAAATGGATTTGCTGACTTATCACATAAATGAAACCAGTAATAATGTTACAACAAAACGTTCTATTTTATCGGATATTTCAAAAATATATGATCCACTAGGGCTATTGGCACCCTGTGTCATTGTAACTAAAATCATAATTCAAAAATTATGGTCCTTACAACACTCATGGGATGATCCAATACCTGACGATTTAGATTCAAAATGGATGCAATTTAAAAATAATTTACACGCTTTAAATCAATTAACAATTCCTAGACAAGTAATCTACGCACCATTTACAAGTTTCGAATTACACGGGTTCTCCGATGCATCTCAAGAGGCATATGCTGCTTGTATCTATGCTAGATCGGTAACTTGCGATGGCAAAATTATTACAAATTTATTTTGTGCAAAGGCAAAGGTAGCACCTATTAAAACAACCACAATACCTAGACTAGAACTATGTGGAGCTTTACTTTTAAGTAGATTAATGCACAAGGTAAAATCATCTATTACACTCGATACTCAATGTCACTATTGGACGGACTCTCAAATAGTTCTATGTTGGATTAACTCGAACAGCAGTAACTTGCAAACCTTTGTAGCTAACCGAGTTGGAGAAATCCAACGAATGACAGAAATTAACTGTTGGCATTACGTAAGGTCGCAGGATAACCCTGCAGATATTGCTTCACGAGGTATCGCACCAATTCAACTGTCCAAAGAAACTAATTGGTGGAATGGTCCATGTTGGTTATCATGTGAAAAAGATAACTGGCCACAATTAGACCCACCCCCTTTAACCAATTCTACATTACCAGAAACAAAAAAGAGGACAATCAATTTACTGGCAAATGAAACAAACGAAGTATCTATTTTCAAATCATATTCAAATCTTATAAAACTAAAACGTCTAACAGCTTTATGTTTACGATTCGTTAATAACTGTCGAAGTAAATTTAAGGCGAGAACAACTAATGTCATTCCAAGGTTTGGGTTTATTTCGGTAGAAGAATTAAATGCAGCATTCAGCAGACTTCTAAAATTAGCTCAACAGGAATGTTTTAAGGAAGAAATAGATAATTTGCAAAAGGGAAAATTTAATTACAAGAAGGGCATCGGAAATCTAACACCATTTATAGATTCCGAAGGGTTGCTACGCGTAGGTGGCAGACTCCAAAACTCTTTATTTACTTTAGAACAAAAACACCCGATATTATTATCGGGAAGACACGAACTTTCTAAACTAATTCTCCGACATGAACATATCAAACTATACCATTGCGGTGCTCAATTACTACTAGCATCTACTAGAAGACAATTTTGGATATTAAATGGAAGAAATTTGGCAAAGCGAGTGGTACATGACTGTATTTCTTGTTTCAAGGCAAATCCGAAGTCGATTATACCACTCATGGGAAATCTACCAGCACATCGAGTGCAACCCACCTTTCCATTCCTTGTTACTGGAACGGACTATGCAGGTCCTTTCTTGGTGAGGGAAAGACGAGGTAGAGGAATAAAGAAATTCAAATGCTATGTTTGTATATTTATTTGTCTAGTTACAAAGGCGTTGCATATAGAAATTGTAACTGACTTAACTAAAGAAGCATTCATATCCGCATTAAAACGATTCATTGCTAGGCGTGGTAAGCCAAACGACTTGTATTCCGATAACGGTACTACATACGTTGGCGCATGTAATGAATTAAAAGAACTTACACAATTTCTCAATAAGCATAACGAGTTGTTAGCGAACGAGCTTGCAAATCAAAACATAAATTGGCACTTTATACCGCCACGCTCACCAAACTTTGGTGGTATATGGGAGGCTGCGGTAAAAAATATTAAATCTCATTTGAAAAAGGTTTTAGGTAATGATTCATTAACTCGTGAAGAATTTATTACTGTATTGATTGGAATAGAAGGAATCCTTAATTCCCGACCATTATCTCCCCTATCTTCAGACCCTAATGATTTAAACCCTTTAACTCCAGCACATTTTCTCATTGGGAGACCAATTACCAGTACTCCAGAATCACCTATGATTGGCAATTCTACATTACATGTTCGTTTTAGACACCTGCAGCAATTACAGCAGCAATTTTGGGCGAGATGGAGTAAAGAATACCTCACCGGACTCCAACAACGTTCGAAATGGCGTGACCACTCCGACGCAATCAAACTGGGGGCATTAGTCATCATCAAAGAAGACAACCTACCACCGTACAAATGGAAGATGGGGCGAGTATCAGAAGTTCATCCAGGCGACGACGGAATCATTCGAGTCGTGACTCTTCGTACTACAACTGGAACTTTCAAACGACCAGTGTCAAAAATTTGTCCAATTCCCGGTGACGCTCGTATGTTTTCGAAACAGTGTAGACAGGGTGCGACGCGCGCAGCTAGCTAGGGCAGTAGCGATACAGCTATCGAAGAGCAAAGTATACAGTCCACGTGCAATTACACGATTATCTATAAACAATTCAATTAGCGAACCAGTATTACAATTAGTACAATTTCACAAAAATACAAAGGTTATAGAAATAATTTAAGAGAATTTATAGATAATTGCTAAATAGCATTAAAGTTAGTTAGCGATCAAAATAATATTGTTTGAAATAATGAAAACTAAAATCACGGGTAGAACCAAACAATTGAATCAAAACCGCGAATTTAATAATTGGGAAGCACTTAAATTACATTTAAAAAACGCATATTCAGGAAAACGACCACAAAGTCAATGGGAACTAGAGTTACATTCATGCCAACAAAATAGAAACGAATCAGTCCGCGATTATTCAAATCGTGTAGAAAATAGTATGATAAAATTAATTAATGCGCTAGATTCAAGTATGACACAAAGAGAATTAGATGCGTGTGAAAAATTAATCAGAATTCAATCTTTCAATGTTTTTATTTCTGGGTTAAATGATCCACTCTTAACTTTATTAAATGCACGAAAACCAGCTTATTTAGCTGATGCATTTGATTTAGCTTTAGCAGAAGAAAGAGAAATAATTAGTAGAAATGAAACTCAAAATTTTCATAATGCCAGTTTATCTAATAATAATAAACAATGTTATAATTGTAATAAATATGGTTATTTATCAAATAATTGTTGTTATAATTTTATAAAAATAATAGAAATAATATTAAAATAAAGTCAGAGCCAATTAATGTTGTAAATATGCAAAATAAAAATTTTAAGTCTTGCAAATACTATAAAAAACCTGGTCATTTGATTAACCAATGTAGAAAGTTAGCTTTAAAAAATCAAAATTTTAATAAAAATTCAAATTTTAAATATAAAAATCCAAATCAAAATTTTAATAATTCAAATAATCATTTAAACGCTCAAGGAAGTAACGCGTTCAAACGCATAAATCATATAAGTGACAATAATAGTGTTAATAATATTAACGTAAATATTCCAGAATGTTTAAATAAGTTTACAAAATTATTTCTAGATATTGGTGCTGAAATAAATATTATTAAATTAAAATGTTTGCAAAATGAAATAATAATAGATTCAAGTGAAATAATTCAATTAAAAGGTATATCAGGTAGTTTCACTTCACCGACTATAGGCTTTTGTTACATGACTATTGCAAATTATGTTGATATTAAATTGCATAAATTCCATGTCGTTAGAGATAGTTTACGGATCCAACAGGATGGATTACTAGGTAGTGAGTTCTTTAAGGCAGAAAACGCAAAAATTGACTATTCAAATAAAAAATTATTTTTAAGCAAAGTTTCATACGATATTATAGATTTAAATGAATTCATAATTCCTGCACGTTCAGAAGTATTTGTTTTTATTCCAGTCTCTAATATAAATCTTACAGAAGACATTTTCAATAGGAATTGGATTCCGGTATTTATTTGAGTGAAAGTTTAGTTAAGATTAACAATTCTCGTGCAGTTACGTCAATTATTATTATTAGGCATTGTATTAGTTTAATAAATGAGCAACCGAGTATAGATATCCCGAGATATGCCGAGCCTGTGCTAGTGGTATTTATGCATATCGTAGAAATTATTTGTAATTTTTTAAAAAGAAAATATAATCTAGAAGATTTTATTTCGCCAGTTACATTCGCTATTTTATTCTTTACAGGCCTCTAGAAATTTCTGATATAAGTTTGCGAAAATGTTGGAAGCTAGTCCAGTTGAGGAAACTATAAACCTACAAGATGCTGTTTTGGATTTGGATCCGAATGTTCCCACACCGGATAACCAAATTATAGAAGTTTTGGAAACGACTTCTTCGCCTGCGGAAAATAGTGGAACGAAGCCTTATGAATGTGCCCAGTGTGAAGCTCGTTTCCCTACGAAAAGAACGCTAGATCGTCACGTCCGCACTCACATGGTTAATAAATCACATTCGTGTGAATATGCGGTAAAAGTTTCGTTCAAGATTGGCATTTGCTCGAACACATGTTCGATCATACGGGCAAAAAAGGATTTAAGTGCGATCGTTGCGGCACTTACGGTTCGTACACGAAAGCGTTAAGCAATTTGAATGCGATACATGCAAAAAAATATTTTAACGAAAGCAACCTTATCAATTCCATCAGTGACCTATTGGTACTGATGGTCGATAAATGTGAGTTGGCAAAATTCGGTTGGCCCGATACACAAGTCAAAAGTATAATGAATTTGGTAATATGTAGTTACGGGAAAAAACCGGTTTCTTATACAGATTTGGACGATATTGAAGAACTGAGAGAGAACGCAAAACTGGATGGAGATGGATAGAAGGTGGCGGATACTGATGTACGCTGCAATCTTTGCAATAAAAACAATAAAGAATTTAAAGTGAAATGTGCGGGTGTTTGTGGTAATTTTTATCATATCGCTTGCATTGATATGGTCAAACGTGAATATAATACTCTTACCTCGTATGCCAAAAATATCAAATACATATGTAACAATTGTGAATGTGTGCTATGTGACACCAGCGGATCCATGGCTGCAGCATTTTCTGATTGTACTAAATATAAAGGTGAAGCACCAATTTTCTTTAAAATATTGAATAAAATGGATAAACTATTCAATGAAATTCATCAATTAAAAGAAGAAATTACAATTCTAAAACATCAAAAAGTTGGGAAAAATGATAATATCGAACAAAGCAGTCAGCTGATTCCTAATTCTCAAACCAATAATGAAGATGACATTTCAATTACCATGGCTAGTCAAGTTAAAAAACCTGAAACTAGAGGTCGCGCTAAGTCATGTACTGAAATACAACCACTACCAAGTGACTTAAGTAAAGAACGTAAAGAAACACCTAAACAAGTTACTGTTGGTAAAAACGAGTCTCGCACAACAGCTAATATTTTGAAAACGCAACAAAATATAAACAAACAACTGTCAGAAACAGATGATGGGTTCAAGGTTGTTGAAAGACGAAAACGTAAACAGAAGAGTATTATTGGAAACAATAATACCACTGAAATAAAAACTGTAACAGCTAAAAAGTGGTACTTTATATCAAGATTTTGTATTGATACAACAGAAGAAAGTATTAAAGTACATTTAAATTCAATTGGTGTAAAAGATGTTTCATGTGAGAAAATTAAAACTACTGTCACGGATTATTCGTCTTTCAAAATTGGTGCACGTGCTAGTGATCACGATAAAATAATTAATCCTTCAAATTGGCCTACTAATTCTGTGATTAGAACATTTATATTTTTTAAAAGAAATAAAGAAAATTTTCAAAAACAAGCCTCGGTTTCACAAATTTGAATGATTCTAACAATAATGACATTGTAGTGTTTCATTTGAACATTCAAAGTCTTAAAAATAAAGTGCAGTATATTGAAGCATTACTTTATGATAATAAGATGTTGATATTATAACTTTTTGTGAGCACTGGCTATGTGATGACGAAATAAAACTGTGTCATATTAATAACTATATGATTCTTTCTACCTTCAGTAGGACAAATATGAATCATGGTGGTGTCGTTATATATTTAAAAAACCATATGAAATATAAAATACTATACGAAATTTGTAAACTATCAGTTGAATTTCATTGTGAAGTTGCTGCCGTTGAATTGTTAGATTTGCATAATCTTGATTACTCTATATAGATCACCTGCGGGTGAATATGTTTTATTTTTGAATGTATTACACTCTATTATCAACATTTGTATAAAAAAAATAATGTCAAAATTGTTATAACTGGCGATTATAATGTGAACTTTATTAGCAATGATACTATTTTCTATAAACTATGTGATTTAATTTCTGGTTTTGGTTTACATGCAGCTAATAAAGAGGTAACAAGAATTTCTTATAATGGTACAGGTAGCTGTATAGATAATGTAGTAACCAATATTGCAAAACAGGATTATGTAGTAAGTGTGACTAAACCTGTAATATCTGATCATTCTGGAATATTTTTTAGAATAAAAAATATTGCTAATGATCATTATGTCACAAAAGATATCAGAATTATTAATGACTATACATGTGAAAATTTTGTTAGATGGCTTACCCTTTCTAATTGGAATAGTATTTACTATGCTGATAACACGAACGATATGTTTAATAGCTTCTTAGATATATTTCTTGAAGCTGTTAATTACAACTTTCAAGTTAAAAAAATTAAAATACAGGGAAAAAAGAAATTTAGTAAATGGTATACCAATGACCTAGCTATAATGAAACAAAATTTAGAATTGTTATTTGATATTTACAGAGTTAATCCTGTTTTTAAAGTGCAATATTTTAGCTATAAACATAAATAGAAAAATGCTATTAAAAAGACTAAGTTAACTGCTAATGATAATTACATTAATTATTCAAATAATAAAATGAAAGCTACCTGGAACGTTATTAACAATGAACTCGATAAAAGCAAAAGTAAAAATTTAGTTAATTCTGCTTTGACACCTGATGTTTTTAATAATTTTTTTGTTAAAGTTGCTAGTGACACTATTAATAAATTACCGAACAATACATTTACCTATGAAGAATATTTAAATTATATGGTTTTGGATAATAGTTGTTCATTTTTTCTTACGCCAGTTACTGATGATGAAATATACAACATTATTAATGAGTTAAGCAATAGTAACAGTGAAGATATATTTAAAATTAACAATAAAATTGTAAAATGTGCTGCACATGTAATTGTACCACATATTGTATACATTATTAACAAGTGTTTCGAAACAGGAGTTTTTCCTAGTAAAAAGAAAATGTCTAAAGTTGTACCCGTTTATAAAAAGGATGACGTAAATGAACCTACGAATTACAGACCACTGTCTTTAACACCAGTTTTCTCTAAAATAATGGAAATATGTATAAAAAATCGTTTGTTAAGTTACTTCAATAAATTTATATAATTTATTTGCACCTGAGCAATTCGGTTTTAGACCAAAAAAATCTACAACTAAAGCAGCGGTTACACTCATATCTGATATTGCTTCTAAAATGAATAAAGGGGTCATGTCTCGGCTACATTCTGTGATCTGTCTAAAGCATTCGACTGTGTTGATCACAAAATATTATGTGATAAACTCCTGTTTTATGGTATCAGAGGTTTACCTCTACAATTGATTGGTAATTTTCGCAATAACAGATTTCAAGCTACATGTGTTAATAATGTATATTCAAATTATAAAAAATTAGATTTTGGTGTCCCTCAAGGATCTGTATTAGGACCAATTCTATTTCTTATTTATATCAATGACCTTCCGTCTAATGTAACTAACGCCACTACAGTACTTTATGCTGATGATACTACTTTTGTAAACAATAGTTCGGATCTCTCAAATACAACAAATACAATTAACAGTACTAATGCTGTGGCTCTTGATTGGTTTACTTCCAATTCATTGGCATTAAATAATGACAAATCACAGAATATTGTTTTAAGTGTCAATAGAATTGTTGATAAAAATGCACTATTGTATGACAAATGTAATATCATTAGTTTTCTTGGTTTCAAACTGGATGCAGAAATTAACTGGAAACAACATATTAATTATATTAGTAATGAAGTTAATATAGGCACTTTCATGTTACATAAACTTAAAGATGTTGTATCACCGCACACATTAATAAATCTGTATTTTTCATATATTCATGCACATATAAATTATGGATGTTTATTATGGGGTGATTCTGTTGAGAGTAACAGAATTTTTTAATTTAATTTTAATTTTAATTTTTTAATTTTAACTAATTTTAACTAATAGCTCATACAGGCAACCTTGTAAACAACTTTATATTAATAGACCTTGAACAAATAAATGTTCGTATTGTCATTGTGAAATTTAATATAATAATACTCAAGAATATTAAGATTTTATATTTTTCCCAAAATTTCACAAGATACTCAGTCATTGAATCGGCTGTTAAGCTAAGCATCAATGACTGGCCAGTTTAACCGTAGACACGTGTTTCGGTCTTTAGGACCTCATCAGTACGGTGCTTTGATCAGTTGCTGAAAGGCAACTGATAACCGATGTTAATTCTGGCTGCCTTTTATAGCAAGTACTTCAAAGCGATAACGAAGAGTAGCAATAAATACCACCAACGCCATCTATACAATAATGCGTTAAGCAATTATAGTAATAGACCTTGAACAAATAAATGTTCGTATTGTCATTGTGAAATTTAATATAATAATACTCAAGAATATTGAGATTTTATATTTTTCCCAAAATTTCACAAGATACTCAGTCATTGAATCGGCTGTTAAGCTATGCATCAATGACTGGCCAGTTTAACCGTAGACACGTGTTTCGGTCTTTAGCTGGCGTTAGCAGTATTTATCAGTAATTCTCGCGCTTAGTTAGTGTATTACTTGGTATAACTACCAGCGGTTTTGAAACATACAATCAAGTTTTTGATGCTTGGCGTTCCTCGCTCAAACTTGGTTAGTTCTAGTAGACTTGGTTGCCCTCGTCCTGGAGTTAGTATTTTTCTTTGTGATAGAACGGTGTTTGATTTTTTTGTTACGGTGAGTGCGATTATTTTTGACTTAGAATATGTTGGTTTTATATTTAAAATTCTAGTTGATTTACTGTGCAATTTTTCTGAGTGCGATTATTTTCGACTTAGAAAAATTTTGGAATTTACCAAATCTTATATTGGAGATTTGGTCTAAATTCTAGTTGATTTACTGTGCAATTTTTCTGAGTGCGATTATTTTTGACTTAGAATATGTTGGTTTTATATTTAAAATTCTAGTTGATTTACTGTGCAATTTTTCTGAGTGCAATTATTTTTGACTTAGAATATTTTGGTTTTATATTTAAAATTCTAGTTGATTTACTGTGCAATTTTTCTGAGTGCGATTATTTTCGATTTAGAAAAATTTTGGAATTTACCAAATCTTATATTGGAGATTTGGTCTAAATTCTAGTTGATTTACTGTGCAATTTTTCTGAGTGCGATTATTTTTGACTTAGAATATTTTGGTTTTATATTTAAAATTCATTTGAATAACTGTTTAAATAAACAGGTGCCGTCAATTAAATTTGTGTATTTAATTTGTGTGTGTTCAATCTGTGTGTAAAATATCCTCGACCTACTTAACCCGTATCCGAACCCTGGCGACACGACTGAGCTGTCAGGCAAAACCCCCTCCTGTGCCTGAGTTGCAGAAAACGTGTCTGGCGCCCGAAAAACCAGAAATCACGCAAGCAGGAGCCGTTACAATATATATATATATATATATATATATATATATATATATATATATACAAACACTATTCGGTGTTGTGTGCTTCGAACATGTAATTTTGAACATGTGTTTCCAAATATGTGCAAATAAATAAAGTTTCGCAGCATTGGACGAAGGTGAACAATTGAGAGTTTACACCGCCGCGAAAATTTTTGTAAACTCACACGGTAACGGTAATGTGCGTTTAACCGCGAAAATAAAAGCGAACGAAACGAACCCGGTAAAATTACAAAATGCCATGTACTTTCCGGATCTTCGTATCAATCTTGTTTCAGTGGCGAGTATTACGGACAACGGGTATAAAGTGACATTCGATAAACACCGTGCGACGGTACGTAGACAAAACGGTATGATAGCGTTGACCGCGACGAGACGAGATGTCAAGTTTTTTGAAACTGTCAAAAATCCAGTGTCATTATGGCCGATGGACAACTTAGGAACAACCTGGTCAAACAAAAGAAATCAAGATATTCAGAAAGACAGTGTTAAGAGTAACACAGATGAAGATTCTGAAGGTCAATCCGATGACGAAGTCAAAGATATTGGGGACAATGAGATTGGTGAAACAACAATCAAACAATCAATGTATCACACCAAGTACCTGGACGCCCGAAAGTGGCGAGAACTGGAAAACCGGGTCGACCAAGAAAAATATACAATACCGTAAAAGTGAGCTCAGACCCTCAGTTAGCATCTCAAGTTTTGGGTCGGAGCGATCAAGATCAATAACTAACCGCCATGCAAAAGGAGTACGACACGTTACAAGAAAATCAAACGTGGATTCTTGTTCCGAGACCAAATAACAAAAAGATTCTATCAAAGATAAAAATACAACGCGTGTTAAGCCTGGATAGTTAGATTTTATAGGGACAGGAGCTAAAATTTTATTTGATACAATGGATAACGACGATGCTCATTATTATAATGATAAAATTGATAAATTATCTAATGATGAAAAAGATTTGGTTAACTTATTGATAGAACAATCATATGTAGTACAAACAGATATTAAAAATTTCAATTCGACTATTCATAATTTAAATCAAAACGAACTTATTTTACGTAATAATACTATGAAATTAGAACGATATTTTAACGCTTTAGCTTGAGAAACTAATACTTTACAATTTACTTCAGATACAAGAACATTTTACTTAATTAAATTTTGTTATCACTCAAATTCAAAATGAAAACTCAAAATTAGTAGAATCAATTTTGTTTGATAGAAACGGTATTATACATCCATCTATAATTACGCCAAAACAATTTATTTCAAATTATAACAAAGGTTAAAAATAAAAATAAAAACCACTAGTACTGGATTGTTTCACTATTATATATATTTAATATACGTTACGATTGTTTCTTCTTCGCAGACATCATCAGACTGGTGTACATTTATTAACATTTCATTGTTAATAACAAAGAAAAAACTGATATATTAGAATTATCAGGAGTCTACCAAATTAATTGCGGGGACTGCGATGCAATAAATGTTGGACAAATTTTAATCTCTATGTATTACAATCCAGTATAAAATAGAGAAATTCATCAAAAAATTAGAAAATATGGAGATATCCAATAAACTTCTCCAGCTGAAATTTACACTTCAAAAACGACATAGAAATAAACAACATCTAATATTCCTACATACATGCAAATATAACCTCATCATTAAAATACCAAATAAATATAACGATCACTTCAAATATACAATACAACGTAGTATGCTCAATAAAGAAATAAAACTTCAACATCAAATATCGTGCTTCATCGACATGAAATTAAAATTCTTACATAGACATCTATTGCAATATCTACACACATTGGAGTATGAATCAGTAATATCACAACTTGAAGAAACTGTAATCACGGACAACAAATCAGATGATCAAAAACGAAGATTTAAATTACAAAAACTTTTATCACAAAATGACAAAGAAAAATCTAAAAAAACCAATTTGAACGAAGAAAACATCCAAAAACATCACACAACAGATATCACCACAGCCCCACACATTTTTCCACCAAGATACCACAACTTCACTTCAACAACACTTTCACAACCAGAACACAACTTACTTCAACTAGGACACAAATTCGCTCCAAAACCCAACGAACCAGATCTTCCAAAAATTGCCATCCACATAGAAGCGAAGACCTACAATCACCCGGAAAAACATACACTACACAAGAACATAAGCGACACACTTCAAACCTACCAAACACAGGTAAGCATGCGTCGGAATGAAATCAAACATCACACCAATCACACTAACCAAAATAAAAATATAAAGAACACTATTAATACCTTGAAACAAACCATCACAGAAAATAACATAACTGTAACCAAAGCCGACAAAAACGGAGGACTAATTCTAATCAATACAGAAACATATATTGAAAAAACCGAAACTTTTCTTAACAACAACATTAAAAAACAAAAAAACCAACCCCCTACAAACGTACAATAAAAAACTACAAACCAGTATAAAAACAAACTACAACACACTTACAAAACTTATTATAAACCCATACCATACCAAAGAACGAAATCCCAAAATGCCTGCACTATATAGTTTAATAAAAACACACAAACCAGATCACCCAATAAGACCAATAACATCCTCAATATCAACTCCTTCACACAACATAGCTAAACAACTAAATAATTTTCTTATACAAACACTTAAGTACAAATCACCTCATTCTATACAAAATTCAAAAGACCTAATTTCACACATTACTCACATAAACAAAACAAATAATAATAATTTCATCATTTGCTCTTTCGATATAGGCTGCATTTCTTTGGACGGCACCGTGCACTCTGCACGCTACAAGTTGCACTTTGACACGCTACACCGCAACTGTCAAGTGTTTCATTGGGAAAATTTTGTGCACCGTGCATTTACTGAACCTCACCGTGCTATTTCAAATGCACCTACTCGCTATCTGGGCTAGTTCGAAACACACCGACGTCAAAATGGAGTTTTCTGACAATTATGAGATTAGCAATAAGAAAACAATTAGCGAATTATTCGAAATAAATTTAAAAAAATTTGTAATATTAATTTTATATTTTATTTTAATGTATTTTGTACTATTTATAATTATTAATATTTTCTAATAAAAATAGATATTTTTACATATATATATATATATATATATATATATATATATATATATATTTATATGCATAACATCACGATAGTGTAACCGTCAAAATTTTAACCTCGCAGACATGGCTTCGGAAGGATTGGAAGATATTTTATGTGGAAATTGTGACGAAATTATTGATCTGGCAAATTTTGCCGATCACGATTGTGAAAACAATTCGAATTTAATAAACATAACAGAAAATATAACCAAGACAGCCGAAGAGAAAGTAAAAATTTGGAAGGAAAATGAAGTAACATTATTATTAGATGCCTACGGCACTTACAAAGATGATTTAGTACATCCAGTAAGGAGGAAGAAAGTGTGGCCGAAAATTATTGAAATTCTAAAAATACAAAATATAGAAGTAACAAATACGCAAGCGCAAAATAAAATTAAAAGTTTAATAAGAACGTACAAAAAAATTATCGATTCAAAAAAAAAAAGTGGCCAAGGCACAATAAAATTTAAGTATTTCGCATTAATGGACGAAATGCTACATGGGAACAAAAATATAAATCCAACAGATGTTGTAGAAACCAGCATAGAATCCGTAGAAACAACAAGAATAGTTTTCCAACCAGAACCATCTACATCATCATCAACATTGCAATTAATTACTAATGAATCCGAATCAGTAGAAGTAGAACCAATAGAATCAGAAACACTTTCAACAACACCAACACCTTCAACACCAACACCTTCAACACCAACAGTCAGATCAAAAAAGAGGAAACTGGATAAACTAACAAGAACAGAAATGTTTGAACGATGGGAGAAAATTACTGAAGAAAAAGAAAGAGAAAAAAAGCAAAGACACAAAGAAAAAATGGAAATAGAAAAGGAAAAGATTCAACTAATGAGAGAACTATTAGAAAAAAGAAATTAGTTTTTTTTAAAATTTTGATGATGGTATGTTATATAATCTGATTTTTATTTTGGTTTCTTTAGTTAATTTTTTTTTTGTTGTTGCAGATCTTTGTATGGTTCTATGGTTTCTACAACATCTGTTGGATTAATATTTTTATTTCTTTTAATTTTGGCCACATGTTTTTTTTGAGTCTATTATTTTATTATAATGTTCGTAATAAACTTTTAATTTTGTTTTGTGCTTGCGTATTTGTTACTTCTATATTTTGTATTTTTAGAATTTCAATAATTTTCGGCCACACTTTTTTCCTCCGAAATGGATGAACTAAATTATTTTTATATATATTTTTGGTTATATATATATTTTTGGTTATATTTTCTGTTTATGTTTATTAAATTTACATTTTTTCACAATCACAATTTTTTTATTATATAATCTGTGATGTTTTTTATGGGTATTTTAGTTTTAAGTTTGTTTTTTCTATAATCTGTGATTTTTTTTAAATATACATAATTTAGTTTTAAGTTTTGTTTCTTTTTTGATATGTAAATTGTGTTTTTTTATGAATTTAGTTTTATTTTTATTATTTTATGTAAATATAATAAAAACTTGAAAACAAATAATTTGTTTTTGCATTTTATTCCAAAACATAAATATGAAGTTTATATTATTTTTTATATAAAAGAAGCAGGAAAAAATAATACACGAATTTTATTTTGATATTTTTTTTTTTATTCTACTAAATAATCCCCATCATCACCATCATTTATAATAATATTGTGCATAACACAACAAGATATTATAATATTAGAGATTTTTTTAATATTTGTTATTTCTAAATATGTGATCCTTCTAAATCTTTTTTTCAATATTCCGAAAAACATTTCTACAACCATTCTAGTGGAAGAATGTTTGTAATTAAATTGGATTTGTTCATCAGTCAAAAATCCATTATCTTTATGTGGAGTTAAAATCCAAGGCAATTTGGGATACGCCGAATCACCCAATAATTTTGATGAAAATGGGAAATACTTGTCTAAAGGGCCTTGTTCAATTTTGTCAAACAGATTCGACTTTCGCAAAATCCTAGCATCATGTAGGCTGCCTGGAAAACCACAAGAAATATTCAAAGCCCTTTTTTTGTGATCAACAACGGCCTGAATCACAATTGAATGGTATCTGTAACAATGTTTAGTATTATGAGCATTAAAAGGAAATAATTTATTGATTTAATTTTTGTATTACAAAATAAAAGATTAATTAGATAAAAACATTCAAAAATTAAAAGATATTACAAAGTTTGCATTTTGCATTGTTTATAATTACCTATATGTCATATATTTTTATATTAGAATTTTGAATATATTACTATACGTATTACTAATTTATAAGTAACTTATTTAGAATTACGTTACATTTCTAAAGCTTGACTCAAAGAGAAGCAAGGTGTTTCTGACTCATATGTTGTTTATTGATGTAGTATTAAATAGGTGTACTACATATGTGTACCATATGGCTCCGTATTACGAGCTCGGTTTTCAAATTGGTTTTAACTAATATCGGTTTTAAAACAACGAAACTCTCATAAGAACTGGACTAAACAAATGAAATGAAACACCCAAAAACAGAGCTTGTAATATCAGACATTATTATTACATACCCCTTTCTATTTACATAAGATTCCGGATTTTCGATTGGTGCCAAAATTTTAATATGTGAGCCATCAATTGCTCCTAAAATATAATTTAAATTTTGTTTTTTCTTAAATTCAGCAATTATATCTTTTGCTTCATCTTTATTAGGCCATTGTATATATTTACTCGAAATATGAACGAAGAAAATAGAAATTTTTTCAACAGTACGGAATACAGAACTTTCCGAAATATTAAAGCGATCAGCTATAGTTCTAATCGGTTCTGTATTCGCGCAAAACCATATAAATATGTATAAACAAATATCTGGTGTTATTTCTTCACGTCCACCATGAGGCACTTTCTGTGGTAAACTTTCAACATATACATTCAAAATTTTTTTAAACGTTTGCCTCGTCATTCGGAAATGTGATCTGAATTCTTCTTCAGAATATTTTTTTATAGTTTCATAATAATTTTCGATACGAACACGTTTCCGGAATATTGGTTCTTCATCATCACTGGATGAACTGAATAGTATAGATTTTATAATATCGTCTTCGTCACTACTTGAAGTGGACGATTCAGTTTCAAATAAATTATTGAAATTAATCTAAAAATAAATATTACATATTCAGAAAATAATTCTACAAAAACAATTGAAACAATATTATATCATTAATCAAAACAAAATATCAGTAAATATTAAAAGAAAACCTTACCTTGTCAATTTTCTCCATGTTTTGAAGGTTATTAATATCGTTAAATAAATATAAATGTAATTTTAATTTGAATTTTAAATACTAACTTTATTTTATTTATTATATTTAAAGTAATAAAAATACACATTTCATACACAAACAACACTTTTAAAATTGACAATGTCAAAATTTATGCTTTATACGCATGCGTTATACGCTAGGAAATTTAGTTTCTCTTGTCGCCGTACCCCTTAAAACACCTATAAGCAATAAGCGACAAATGAGTGTTCCATTGGTAATTTTTACGCGGGTTAGCGTGCCAAGTGCAACCTGCGCGGTGTAGCGTGCAGAGTGCTCCGTGCCGTCGAAAGGAATACACCCATAGTCAATTTATATACTAATATACCTGTAACACAAACCAGCGGCCGCAAAAGAAAAAAAAGTGACAGGCTTCTCCTGCCACTGTTTGGACAATATGCACAATTTCTGTGAATTTCATATTTTCCACACAGCCAATAAAGGTTTGCGATTGAATTTACTAGAAAATTTAGAGATTAGGAAAGCCATCAATTCTAAGAAAAATGTAACGAACGACCAAGTAGATGTAAGCAACTCACCATTGTTAAATATACTGTAACAATATTTCTGTACACCAGTCTGATGATGTCTGCGAAGACGAAACGATCGTAACGTATATTAAATACATATATATATATATATATATATATATATATATATATATATATATATATATATATATATATATATATATATATATAATAGTGAAACAATCAAGTACTATTTTTATTTTTAACCTTTGTTATAATTTAAAAATATGTTTCACCAAGAACCGACTACAAACTCAATTTCGATTACTTATTTCAAATCTACAAGACATTTCTCAACACATTTTTAGTGATTGAGAGTTTCCATTGCCAGTAACGTACGATAATGGTCATTCATTATTAAAATTAATCAATTTAAATGTAGCTTACGTTGATTCAAAATTAATTTATATTATAGAAATTCCGTTAGTTCAATCATATATTTTTAATTTATTTCACTTAATTACCTTACCTGTAGAAAAAAAAAAGATAAATATTTGTTTAAGTAGTATAGAGAATGCTATGTTCCAAATCAGGTTGAAAGTGTTCTTGAAAAAGAACCATCAAAAAATGAGCAAAAAGAGCCGAAATCGGCCAATTTGTCAGCTTTTTGAATGAATTTTGAGCGTGCAACATTTGTCTTCCAAGGTCACTCCAAGGGCGTGCAACATTTTGCTACCCTGTCAGAGTTGGCCAATTGGCATGAAATGTCACTCGTTTTGCCGCGCGCTTCGCAGTGCTACCAGTTGCCTATATTTGTGTTAATTAGCATAATATTGTATGAAATTTGATTAAAAAAATAGATTCTAGTTATTAGTTGCGTTTACTAACCAAAGATTATTGAAATTGCATTTGTAAGCTACTTAGATTATTGAAATTTAAAATCAAAATAGATTGCATTTGTAAGCATTTGCAGAATGAAGATATTATACTACCTACTGATATTTTACTATCTCTTAATGATTTGCAGTGCTGATAACGAAACCGAGATATTTAATTACCTGCAAAATTATGGATATATTAACGAAAGTTTTCATGATACGGCAATTGACAATTTTCAAGACATTTTATCAAACGCGCTAATGAATTTTCAAGAATTTTACGAATTACCTGTCGACGGCACTATGAACAATGAAACTAAACAGTTATTAAAAATGTCAAGATGTGGTATTAAAGACGAAATTTCATCATTTACTGTTACTAAATATAAATGGTTTAAAAGCAATCTTAAATGGTACTTTCCACTCTCGGACGGAATTCAAAGAAAAATTGCCGCAAATGCGTTTAGTGCATGGGAAAATGTAGCTAATTTAAATTTTGAATATAATTCTAATAATCCAGACATATTATTATCATTCGCAACCAGTCGTATGGTCCATAAAAATAATTTTCGATGTATGAAAAGTCAATGTCTGTATAATTTTGATGGTGCTGGTAATACTTTAGCTCATGCTTTCTACCCAACCGATCCAAATATGTGTAGAGAAATACATTTCGATATGTCAGAGAATTGGTATTTTGGTGAGGATCCTACACCAGACAATAAAATCAACTTCTACGGTGTTTTATTGCACGAAATCGGTCATAGCTTAGGACTGGCGCATTCTTCTCAGCAAGATGCAATTATGTATGCCTATTATAAAAACTCCGGTAAAAGTTTAAGTAAAGACGATATTTATGCAATTGAACAACTATATGGCAGAAAACTTATACCCACAACTACTTCTATACCTACATCCACGACTACAGAACCAAGTAAGAGAACTAATATCGATCCAGTCAAGTCAAATTTGTGTGAAATAGTTCCATCTTCATTTCTAATTTCTTTGAATAACAGAATGTACGTATTTTATGAAAAATGGGTTTGGGTTATGGGCTTAAATGGAAGAGTGTATAACGAAGCACAATTAATTTCGGATTATCTTACATTTTTACCAAATGATTTTCAAAAAATATCGCATATATACCAAAAGCCTTCTGGGGATTTTTAATCATATCCAACGATAAAGTATATATAATGGATCTGTCTTTTAATATTAAACCAAACTGGCACGGTCGTACATTAGGTTCCATTGGCATTAATAAAAAGAATATTAGTGCTATTTTTAACACTTATACTGGAAGAACATTTATATTTTATGATAATTTGTACTATATGGAATATGATGAATATAACTTAAGACCAAAATATTATGGAATGACTTATGATGAGTTTCCCGGAATTCCTGCAATAAACAACGCTTTTAGATATACAAACGGCTTATTATATTTCTTTCAAAAGAACACATTTTACGAATACAGCGAATTTACTAAAAAGGTAATTAGATCTGACGAATTTAAATGGGATCTGTTCAATATACAATGCCCAAATTATAAAATATTGCAACAAATTAAAGATTTATTGGCATCAATTACTTATGTGAATTAAAATTTTACACTTATATTCTTATGCTTATAATTAACCATAATTGTCTTCTCATAAAACATAACTACAAATATATTTGCATTTTTCGGTGTTGAATCTGCAAATTCTAATATACATTTAAGCAATGGTTTATCTGTATTTTCTATATTTTTTCTCATTAGCATATTAATTACTCCCATAAATTGATTATTACAAAAATTTTCCCTATCCCAACGCAATTCTTTTCTGTTTGTTAAAGTTTGAATTAAAGACCTATAGCTATCATACCCAATTTCAAATCTTGTCAATCTTCAAATCTTCAAAATTGTTTATTTTCGTTATTCTGAAAAAATTCTGGAGAAAATTGCCGGTATTAGAAAGAATGAACCATACATTTTATAAAGCTCGCAGGAATGCATATAGAGAGCTTGCTGAGTTATTTGAAGAAATCGAAGACAAAAATTCACCAGAATATGAACAATATGTTGGTCTGGTGAATATTTTTGTGAACGATTACAGCAATTATGCCTTAGAAAAAGGCCTAGAAGCAATATATATATATATATATATATATATATATATATATATATATATATATATATATATTAAAATGGAAGACTGGAGAAAATTGCCGGTATTGGAGAGGATGAACCATACCTTTTATAAAGCTCGCAGGAATGCATATAGAGAGCTTGCTGAGTTATTTGAAGAAATCGAAGACAAAAATTCACCAGAATATGAACAATATGTTGGTCTGGTGAATATTTTTGTGAACGATTACAGCAATTATGCCTTAGAAAAAGGCCTAGAAGCAATATATATATATATATATATATATATATATATATATATATATATATTAAAATGGAAGACTGGAGAAAATTGCCGGTATTGGAGAGGATGAACCATACCTTTTATAAAGCTCGCAGGAATGCATATAGAGAGCTTGCTGAGTTATTTGAAGAAATCGAAGACAAAAATTCACCAGAATATGAACAATATGTTGGTCTGGTGAATATTTTTGTGAACGATTACAGCAATTACGCCTTAGAAAAAGGCCTAGAAGCAATATATATATATATATATATATATATATATATATATATATATATATATATTAAAATGGAAGACTGGAGAAAATTGCCGGTATTGGAGAGGATGAACCATACCTTTTATAAAGCTCGCAGGAATGCATATAGAGAGCTTGCTGAGTTATTTGAAGAAATCGAAGACAAAAATTCACCAGAATATGAACAATATGTTGGTCTGGTGAATATTTTTGTGAACGATTACAGCAATTATGCCTTAGAAAAAGGCCTAGAAGCAATATATATATATATATATATATATATATATATATATATATATATATATATATATATATATATATTAAAATGGAAGACTGGAGAAAATTGCCGGTATTGGAGAGGATGAACCATACCTTTTATAAAGCTCGCAGGAATGCATATAGAGAGCTTGCTGAGTTATTTGAAGAAATCGAAGACAAAAATTCACCAGAATATGAACAATATGTTGGTCTGGTGAATATTTTTGTGAACGATTACAGCAATTATGCCTTAGAAAAAGGCCTAGAAGCAATATATATATATATATATATATATTAAAATGGAAGACTGGAGAAAATTGCCGGTATTGGAGAGGATGAACCATACCTTTTATAAAGCTCGCAGGAATGCATATAGAGAGCTTGCTGAGTTATTTGAAGAAATCGAAGACAAAAATTCACCAGAATATGAACAATATGTTGGTCTGGTGAATATTTTTGTGAACGATTACAGCAATTATGCCTTAGAAAAAGGCCTAGAAGCAATATATATATATATATATATATATATATATATATATATATATATATATATATATATATATATATATTAAAATGGAAGACTGGAGAAAATTGCCGGTATTGGAGAGGATGAACCATACCTTTTATAAAGCTCGCAGGAATGCATATAGAGAGCTTGCTGAGTTATTTGAAGAAATCGAAGACAAAAATTCACCAGAATATGAACAATATGTTGGTCTGGTGAAAATTTTTGTGAACGATTACAGCAATTATGCCTTAGAAAAAGGCCTAGAAGCAATATATATATATATATATATATATATATATATATATATATATATATATTAAAATGGAAGACTGGAGAAAATTGCCGGTATTGGAGAGGATGAACCATACCTTTTATAAAGCTCGCAGGAATGCATATAGAGAGCTTGCTGAGTTATTTGAAGAAATCGAAGACAAAAATTCACCAGAATATGAACAATATGTTGGTCTGGTGAATATTTTTGTGAACGATTACAGCAATTATGCCTTAGAAAAAGGCCTAGAAGCAATATATATTAAAATGGAAGACTGGAGAAAATTGCCGGTATTAGAAAGAATGAACCATACATTTTATAAAGCTCGCAGGAATGCATATAGAGAACTTGCTGAATTATTTGATTCAAATAATTCGAAAATTGTATCCAATTGTGTATGGGCTTGATATTATGCCCAGTCTTATTTATAATTGTTTTTCGTCGGAAAATAAAAAAATCGACGAACACAATATCGTACAAAAAGAATTATTAAAAAGGTTAAGAAAAAGGTTTGGAGAGATGAAAGCATAGCAATGCTTGCAGGCATGGGTATAGAGAACTTGCTAAATTTTTTGCTGAAGTAGAAGACAAAAATTCACCAGAATATGAACAATATCTGGTGAATATTTTTGTGAACGACTATAGCAATTATGCCTTAGAGAAAGGCCTGGAAGCTATATATGCATTTATAAAAAATTATGAGAAAGCTGGCAAAAAAAGAAAATAGAAGCGGCGGTTCAAGCATCCGGCGATGCTGGCGGGTACCTGACTTAGATCATATAGTAGTCTGAAGCTGAATGATCTAAGGTACCTGAGCCCACCATTCTGCCAACACTGTAATACTCCCTCCCCGGCAGTGTGGGCATTGCTGCCTTTACGGCTGCAGCCATATCTGACTGCAACTCCACCATATAATAGCCTAGCATAGGCAATTTGGAGGAGCCGATTGCCACGCCGTCGTCGTGTCAATTTACATTTTATAGGTAAAGGTAAAGGTAGAGAAAAAAATAGAGAGCTTATATAAAAAATTATGAAAAAGCTGAAATAACCGTAGGCGTCGGAAAAAAAAGAAAACTGGCCGTACAAATTACGTTTAATCGAATAAAAACGAGTACGTGATATTTTTTAGGAAAAATTGTAATTTTCAACAATTTTTAGGGTTAAAAAAAAACCTCCCCCCCCCCTAGCTCAGGTATACCCGTGGTGTCGCCACTCACCAAAGTAAGTACGATTGAAGATAAGTACTTACTCCCTTGCGGGAGAACACGCGCCATCTAGAAGATATCTTCCGAGCGACATTTCAATTTCCAGTATGTACGAAGACTTCAAATTGAAATACCCTACCATGAAATTATCATCCAAAGTATATAGATTTAAAGTTAAAGCGAAAAAAATATTTCATTTGCAAGGCTTGGTAATGAAGAATGTGAAATGTGCGGGGAATTCTAATTGCACGGACATACCAAAGATGATTTGCAAGCAGGATGCGATATATGCCTAAAATGGCAAAAGCATATTGATCATGCTAATGATTCAAGGCAACTTTATTAGGAACAAGCCCAAATCAATTTTGAGCAGGATACGATCTGCGTTTCCGTAGATATTCAAAAAGTTATTATGCTCCCAAGAATAGACAATATTCGAAAAAGTTATTTTTGTGCAAAGATTAATCGCCTATAATGAAAGTTTCGTTCCTGTAGGCAAGAAATCTAAGTTGCCCACTTTTCCTGTTGTTTGGAATGAATCCGTGTCCGGTCGTAACAAGGAAGACATAATTAGTCCTTATTATGGCAAAGAGATGCAAAACGTATCATATTTTGGCTAGACAATTGTTCTAGTCAAAATAAAAACTGGTGTTTTCTAACATTTATCGTTAGAATGATTAATTCAGTTGAAATTGCAGCCAACGAGATCATTTTAAACTATTTTCAACCAGGACATACATTTATGTCAGCTGACAGCTTATGGATTAAACGTTATGTTATGCTAATTATAATTATCTGATTTGTTGTTAGGTGAATGGAAAACAAACACAAAAAAGAAAGCAAGAATGTTTTTTGAAAATCAAAATAGAACTGGCGGAGGTATTAATGATGCGAAAAAATTGAATAAACTGGAAGAAAAATTGATATCATTAATATCCAAGACAGTAATTGAGAGTGTTACGGAGTTAACAGAGCCTGAAATAATAACTAATATGGAACCAATTCCTGGTACAAGTTTTGTTGAACAAGATATAAGGGAAGAGGAGCTAATGCGTCAGGTATTTTATATTACTACCAAATATTATAATCTTAATGTTCACAGGTCATTACAGAAAAGACACTTTTCCAAATTTTGCAACAGCATTGCTTTCGGAATCAGTCATACATTCTGAGACAATACCGTCCGAAAACTCCATTTATACAATTTCGGAAGAAGTAAATGAATCTTCTAAACCAGTACAAGTATCGGAAGATGGAAACAGAAGAGGAATTAAACGAAAACGTAGCAATTTGCAAATGGAAAATCAATTTTTGCAACTACAAAAAACAGTAACTGAATACATCAATCAGGCATTGGAATAGAATAATAACATAGCCAATGCAATAAGATATATGGCAGATAAAATTAGTGCTGCAATAAAAAGTTTAAAAAACTGATTTATTTTATTTTTTTAAATTTGAATTAGGTGTCGCGTTGGACTCACCGAGGCCCCGTTCGGCTATTGAGCCCGGCCAGTTAACTGAAACGACTTCACTTGCGGCTAGTCGAAGTAGACGTCGTTCGACGCACACTTCAAAAAAAATCAGTCTGTGTTGTACGTCACCGGAAAAGCAGGTGCGATTAAAAAAATGGCTAAAAAAGACAATGTACTAAGAAAAAATAGTAAGATAATGTATTTTTTCTCTTTGAATAATTTATTTTTTCATTAATAATAATTGAGTTGAAGTAGTTTTATTTAAAAAAACGTGACCTACACCCCTGTTGGAGAAGAAATTAAATTTTTTATTAATATTGTTCCAAAAACACGGGTTTTACCCCATCGCTTTCACATAATAATCAGCCATTGACTTCAGCTATTAAGCTATTTATCAATGCCTGGCCAGTTTTATAACCGTAGACACGTGTTTCGGTCTTTTGGACCTCGTCAGTACGGTGCTTTGATCAGTCGCTTCGAGGCGACTGATACCGGTGTTCGTTCTGGCTGCCTTATATGGCAAGTATTTTGCGCAACTAGCGGCGAGAAATAAGTAAAATACTACTAACGCCATCTAGCTGCAAGTTTTGCTATCGGATATCTCCTAGGTTTTTATGCAGTATTTTTTGACTTTTGAACAAACAAATGCTCGTATAGTCTTTTGTGAAAGGTTATAAATTGTTCCAAAAACACGGGTTTTACCCCATCGCTTTCACATAATAATCAGCCATTGACTTCAGCTATTAAGCTATTTATCAATGCCTGGCCAGTTTTATAACCGTAGACACGTGTTTCGGTCTTTTGGACCTCGTCAGTACTGGCCAGGCATTGATAAATAGCTTAATAGCTGAAGTCAATGGCTGATTATTATGTGAAAGCGATGGGGTAAAACCCGTGTTTTTGGAACAATTTATAACCTTTCACAAAAGACTATACGAGCATTTGTTTGTTCAAAAGTCAAAAAATACTGCATAAAAACCTAGGAGATATCCGATAGCAAAACTTGCAGCTAGATGGCGTTAGTAGTATTTTACTTATTTCTCGCCGCTAGTTGCGCAAAATACTTGCCATATAAGGCAGCCAGAACGAACACCGGTATCAGTCGCCTCGAAGCGACTGATCAAAGCACCGTACTGACGAGGTCCAAAAGACCGAAACACGTGTCTACGGTTATAAAACTGGCCAGGCATTGATAAATAGCTTAATAGCTGAAGTCAATGGCTGATTATTATGTGAAAGCGATGGGGTAAAACCCGTGTTTTTGGAACAATTTATAACCTTTCACAAAAGACTATACGAGCATTTGTTTGTTCAAAAGTAAAAAAATACTGCATTTTTATTAATAGTTTAATTTTTTTTTTTTCTTTTTCAATTAGTATAATAATAATTTTAATTTTAATTTTATTAATTTTATTTAAAGTATATATATTGTGACAAAACTACTTTTTGTCACATGCCCAAATTTTAAGATAAGAAAACAAGACATACAAAAAACACAAAAAGCAAAATTATTTACAAACTAAGCAAAAAACCTTTTCTTATAATAAGTCAAAATGACAAGAAAATTAGATTTTGATGTTGTTATCAATTTATTTACTTTAGATTTAGTTAAGAACAAACCATCTTTAACTTCTCGAGAGTCAGAAAGTGTAGAATATTCTGCAGTTAAAGCACTAGCATGGAATTTCCTCACTAACTTTATATCCAATTTAAATGTTCAGTTCAAAGTAATTTTTATAAAGTCTTAGACATGATGCACAGTGATTATTTTATAAAGGGGACATATCATGTCAAGTTATCATACATTGTTAGTTTCTTACTCAAATCACACTTTGCCAAAACAACGCAATTTGATAAAATATTATTAGATGTAGTTAAATATCTTGAAGCAAAAACAGCTGACCAATGGTCGATTGCTGCTTATGGTGATGTTTTAGACTTCACAGACCATGAATCTGAGCACCTCTGTAGTAGTTATTCATGTATCTCAAAAACATGTCAGTCACACATTAAAGAGAACATCGCACATGCTCCCACCCCTAAACCCTCAAACGAACGTAACAGATCAATTGCAAGAAATGAAGAATCCACACAAAGAACAACAAGGGCAACATCCTCGAAAAGGGGAAGACCACAGTCTCCAGCTAAGTCAAAAAAGGTAACGAAAAGATCAGTATCACCGCCATCAGCTCATTCTCCTGAGATAGATGATATAATTATTGTTGATCATTCAGGTGAAGTGGAACAAAAACTAACAAGACTCCAGACATCATCATTTCAACTTCCTGACCCTAACAAAATACCTTTCCATTTAAAAATCCAATATGCTGACAAATCGCCGACACTGTTGAAACTCTCTCTCTCGGTAGCCAACGCTCTCCCAGTAAGCAATCACTCTCGGTGATTGACTCTCTCAGCTTCCCGCTCCGAGCAGCTGTACTCGTATGATGTCGTTCGTCTGTTGCAATTTTCGAGGTTAATTTACCATGCTGTCTATATGAAAAGTATTATTCAAGGTTGGAATTGATCGTTTTGGATGTTAAATCATGTAAGTTGACGTTTTGATTATTTTGTTATAACGTTTGAATTGTTTATCATGAAATTTTGTTTGATATTTGATAGGTTATAGTAACGTGAATTCTTTTGTCTCATGATAGCAAGTTCGCCAACTTACATTTTGTTATATTTTGTTTCGTCAATTTCTTTCTTGAAGAATTTTATTAGTTATTTTGATATTGAATTATAATTTGAATTTGAATTATAAGTGTAAAGTAAAGTTTGTAATTTATTAGAGTTCGTAATGTAAATGTTTCTTTTGATGTTAAATTTTTTGAGATGATAAGTTAACCATGTGTTGCGACAGCTGCCCCTCCAATCCTTTCTCCTTCACCTGTGCATGTATAATTCGAGTAGAGATTCCTTCCGTTTTCCCTTCGTGAAAGTACTTCAGTTTTGTGTCATTGTCTGCTGTGTAAATTTTGAAACCACATACTAGACTGCGTTCTGATCTTCGAGTTATGGTTGCAGTGCTATGTCGCTGATTTAATTAATTTTATTCGCGTATTGAAACGAACCGGCGTTTTCATTTTGGAGCTTTTGCAGGGCTCGGATTGTTGTAACGCGAGTTATTTTGAGACCCGAGTGCCATTGTTCGCGTAACAATGATTTTATATTCTTCGCATCGTATTTTTTTTTTTGGATTGTCGTAGCATATAAATCTCTGCTGAAATAAGCTAAGTTCGGCTGCGACGATATTTGTTGGTTGTGGCCGCGCATGTAAATCTCGATGAAATACTCTATGTATCGGGTGGTTACGATTTGTTTTTGGATCAAACGTGTTCGACGGTTTCAAGATTTGCATTTACAGGCTAGACATATTGTCTTGATCGGCTGAAGTGCTTTCGTTGTTTTGTCTCTCCTGCGCACGCGATCCTTCTTCGTTCTATGTTCCATGTTCATTTTCTGTTTATCCTTTTCTTCTGTCGTTATGAATATTTTTTGTATAGTAAGTAGCAAGCAAAGCAAAACAAGCGATTCATCTGTGTATTTTTTGATATTGAATATTTTATTATGATTATACTGCCAGTTGTTAATTTGTTAAATAGTCAGGATATTAATTTAGGTAAGTTTAACTTATTTTATTTGGAAATGTGTTAATTAATTTTATTTTTGTACTGTCGAATTTTTTTTGCATTGTGCAATCACTACATTTCTTGTTTAATACGTTAATTTTACTTAAATCTTTTTTATGAGTTGTGTAATTATCTCTTATGTTTTGTATTACTCTGTTATATTATTGATATTTGATCTTGTATGAAATCACCGCATATCGTTGTACTTTGAAGCGTATCAAGTTCTTTGTTTCAAGCTCATTTTGTTGAACTATATCACATCTGTTATTTTGGATAATTCTGCTGTGTAATATATATATATATATATTTATGTACTATGAATTTTGTTGACTGGTATAAGATATTTTGATAGGATGTTGTTGGGAACTGACGTATTACAGAATGGTGAAATCACTAACTCAGACGAGCTTTCGGAGATTATTTTTCTCCTTCTTCAGGCAAAATTTTCCCACACTCAACAGTCGCCATACCTACTATCAAAGAAAAGTTACAAGAAATACTATTTTACTATAGAGTAACGCCACTAGCTGATGCGAAAACACCTGCTGAACATCATATTGGAAGACAATTACGATCTAAATTACATATGTTAAAACCAGCAACAAAAGGAATAAAACCGGAAGAACCTAAGATAAAAAGAGAATTTTCCATTGGACAAAGAGTTCTATCAAGAAACTATATAGGTAATAAAAAATGGAAATTAGGAACCGTTGTCAAAAGACTAGGAAAGTTGCCTTATGTAGTACAACTGGATACTGGATACACATTGAAAAGACATTTAGATCAACTGATATATACTGAATGTAGCAAATCTGACCAACATCTAGATAACTACGCACGCGCTGAAGATCCAATTCAAAAACATATTATTGCGACCCTACCACTTCCAGATTCAAGAATTGCCGAACTAATTCCAGAAGCTGTTCAGCTACCTGCACAGACTATACGACGTTCTAACCGAGTAAGGAAACGGGTTGTGAAGATGAACTTGTAAAGTTGAAGTTATGTGTGGGAATCCAAATCTTGGACCTAAACTTTATTGTAATGTTAAGGGGGTAGTACTCTTTGCAAGTTTTAAAAAATCGATTTTTTTTTTGTTTGCTTAGAAAATTCTTTGGAGTGTCTACTTTATCGTAAACTTTACCCAAAGTTCATGAGACACTCCGTTTCAAAGTTACAGGCCGAAAAGCGAAGCCGTGTAGCAGACTGAAGGTATGTAAACGAATTTGATGAAAAACTGGACTTAAAACTTCAAGCGCGATTATCTCGAAAGCATGTTTTCAAAGTTGGCGGACATCATAACTCAAAAACGGTTCGTCCGATTTGAACGAGGTTTGAATTTTTGAATTCTACGCAATTTTTTCTGTCATCGTACGTAGCCGTTTTTCTTTATCTTTAAAAATGGATTTTTGGTGCAAGCTTTTATGTCCATTTTTGCGTCCGAAAACCTGATTTGTTTTTCAAAACGTTGTCAATTTTTCATTTTTCAACATAATCAAAAAATCCTACGTACGATGACAGGAAATATATCGGAGATTAAGGGAAAAATATCGATTTTGTTCGAGCTCCAACGGTGCGGCCTCTATGATGTCCGCCGATCAGCAGGTTGCCGTCGGAGGTGGCACACTGCACATGGTGTAGCGGCCGAAGGAGTTGCCCAATGTAAACCAAAAAATTAATTTTTGTAGCCGGAAAACGGCAGAATAAACATATGTATTCCATTTTTGTCATACATTTATAGTTATCTTTTAAAAAAATCCCGAAAATCACCTTTTTTTCAGGCCGCCAAAGAGTACTACCCCCTTAATGTAAATCACGATGCCGTAATGTGAAGAATTTTTGAAATTAACTGAAAAATTTAATTAATAAACTTCAGAAATACTACGGCCTAGCGATCATGAGACATCAAGATAAGTTGGATGAAATGTATAGAGCAATCTGGGTTACATTTTATCATTTGAGTTCGACTGATGACAGTCCAAATCATAAAAACAGTCCAGAAGGCGCAGAGAGCTGGTGCGCTTATCACCGCGCGGAGACTGAAGGATTGGACATGGCAAAGTTCGAACATGATTATCAGTCCCTTGATCTAAAGGTACAAGAAGCTCTAAAGCCCATATACGAAGACTTGACTAGACGAGAGTTGCTTGACAGATGTAAAGGAAATAACACACAAAATAACAACGAAAGTTACAATAGCTTACTTCGGCACTTTGCTTCCGAAACACCTCTACAGTGGTTCCAAAACCATTGAATTATGTTGCTGTAACAATATTCAATGACGGTTTCTCCTCAATTTTGAAAATTTTAAGTGTAATGGGAGTGACAATTGGACCTTCAGCAAGAGATTAGGCCACTAAGAAAGATCAAATGAGGCTACGCATAGCAGAGCATCGTCATCAGGCTGCCTCGAAAGAGGGTCGGTCAGCTCGAAGAAGTGCTTCAACAGCCCAGCAGGTACTTTTCGAAGCAGAGGAAGGTGAATTGTATTTATAACAATGAAATTAATACTTTTATCTTTAAACGCATTTTGCTCAAAACTACAGTTTTCAAATTTGCTGCAGTTCTAACTCGATAACAAATCATCTGATCGATGCGAATTTTATTTTATCATATTTAGTATTAGTTTCTCCATACAATGACCTTCCAGTTTTTCGATTAAATAAAAAATGTAATTTTGCCATACAAAAAAACCATCAGATTTTTAAGTGAAATTTTTTATTAAAACTCCGCCATTTTGTTAAAGTTCAATTTTTTTTCACAATCCTGGGACATTGTATAGATAATACCTTGTAGTTTAATAAGCTTTTTTGTTTTTTTTTGTTTCAGGCACTATGAAGGCCACACTGACAAAAATGCGTGAGTACATGGAACACAACTATAGTGTTGAAAATTTTTCTTCAGTCAACTCATTTTCAAAGTTAATATAACACTTTGTCTATTAAAGCAATACGTTAGATGTATTCATTTAAATAAAACGAAAGTGTTGATAAAAACGAATTGAATCAAATAAATATTTTCTTGATATAACTAATTTCATTTTACAATGTTAATTGAACACGTATGTATTTCATTTACGAGGCAATCGTATCTTCTTTTATCTATGACGCAATAAGCACAAGGTCATATTTAGGGGAATCACAGTTTACTGTCTATCGCTAGGTTGCTACGTTGAATTTATTTGAGGTTAGCAGTTAGCAGTTAGTTCTATAGTTGCAAAGATAGCAAAACTATTGTGTGTGCAAATAGTAATATACAGTGTTATAAATTGGACAGACTTATTCTATTGATACAAATACTACATTTTTTAAATATTCACTGATATGTAAGTTGCATTGTGTCTAATGATAAAATATAGTAAAACATATATTATATTTCGTCTACAGTGAAAATTGCGGAGTATTCGTTGGTGAAATATTGTTTAATGATAAAATAATAAAAAATATTTTTCCTACAGTGAATAATGGATGACGATACTACTGTAAATTTATTGAAAGAGTGGGGCTTCGAAGATTATATAGAAAAATTTAAAGGTTATTTTTATGTCATTCCAATTTAAAATAACTATTAACATTTAAGTATAAGCTTATTTTACGTACTTTAGTTGTTTGATAAAAATGTAATTACAAATATATTTATATTATTTAGAATATTTAAACATTAGAGTACCACAATAATTTAATATTTCTTTACATGTGTCGCACAAAATAAAAAATGATAAAATGTTACAACATTATAATGCAGATAGCCGTAATATCACTATCTTCATAGTTTTCACTATCAATTGTAATTTATTGTAACCATTTAGCCAATGTTGAAGTAATATAATTTAAAAATACATACTTTAACCTAAAGAACAATTCTTGAAATTAGTTTTCGGTCCATAATTAATGGAACAAATTATTTTTTGTCTCTATAATAATTATAATTACATTGTGATATGTTGCCATTCCAGTAAATGAGTTATGTATAAATAAATTTATAAATGTATCATTAACAATATTTCAGTAAAATTACTAATATTAATTATTAGTAGTGAAATTAAAGTTGAAAAAATGCATCCGGGATTTTTGTTTAAATTAATGAAATTAATTTTAGAAGAAGACATAACTAAGAAATTCCTGTACTATTAAATGAAAATTTACTAGTACCTTTATTGCCGATTTTGGGTATACGAATGATATTATTTAAGAAAATTCAGGATTATAAAAATAGTAAGTTATAATAATGCCAATATAAGATAATGTTTATATTAAATTCTATATTTTGCAGATTAATATTGAAGGACAAATAACAAATTCAGATACACAATCAGAAACAACATCCACATCTACAGATAGTTGAAAACCTAAAAAGAAGTTGTAAGCAAGCTTCATTGCCCCTTGAAAGTTTTTATTGGGAAGCAGAATTTAAAAAGTCTTGTCATCAGGCATATCATTTGAATTTAAAAGCATTTTTGGAGAACAGCGGCAGCGGACAATTTGTTTTAGGAACTTATAAAAAATTTAATCAATTAACAAGAAAAGCCCAAAATTTATTAACTGAAATAATTATTAATGCAATCATTTCGGATTCTAATACGTAAGTAAATATTTTGAAGTATCTTTTTAATAACTTTTATATATTACCCAAAAAAAAATTTCTGCAGAAATTTAAGAAATAAAGATTTTGAAATTTTATCGGAAAAAACTTAGTAATTTATTTCCATGAGAATGTAAAAATGTATATTACATACCTCCGGTAGGCGCTAAAATATCGTCTACTAAGAAATCCATCAATGCGAGAGGTAAATTACCTGATAAATATAGAAATTTAAAAAACTCTATTCAAGTAACAAAGAGAATAAAGAAAATACATATATTGAGCAAAGAGAAAATATTAATGAAGATTTCAGTGTGAATAAAGGTAAATCAATAATTTATATATATATATATATATATATATATATATATATATATATATAAATAAATATTCTTTCTCTGTTTTTATATATTTATATTTTTAGATGAAATACTAATAAGTTTAAAATGGCTACAACATCACGTCGACCCTTGGGAAGATGAACTATTATTTAAAGCGTTAACCACACTTAAATATATTTTAATTTAATATATATATTTTAATCCGCCACCTGCAATAACTTTAAAATCGTGCATCGGACAAAAAAATGTCTCGGATAAAAAGTAAATGATTTCGAGGGGGACATCTGATGCAGAGACCCTTGCCCCCTCCGGACCCCCTGAGGGGCGGGAAAGGGGGGAACTTTGAAATCTTAAAGGAACACCCTATTTTTTATTGTAGATTCTGATAGGCCATTAAAAAGTATGTAAACTTTATTTTAAGACTTTTTGTTTATCTTTGATAGATGGCGCTGCAAACAGCATTTTTTTTCTCAGTTTATCAATCTTCAATTTGAAAAAAAAAGTGTAACTAAGTACGATATTCAAGATTTTTTCAGTTCTTTGGGAAGAGGGGGGCAAGGGTAACTGCATCAAATATCTTCGAAATATATTCGTTATAATTAACAAAATAATTATCAAATTATTTAAACATATCTCTTCATGTACACTTTCAGTGCAATCCAATACGATTGCACTATTTATATTATTTAATTATATTTTAATTTCTTCTTTCTTTTATAATTCTATAACTATTTTTAAAAAAATAACTATGCTCGATTTTCTCATTGCATTCACATGACAGTTTTAGTTTCTTTCTTTCTATAAAGAAACCGATTTATGTTAATACAGTGGAATATAAATGGTATGAAATACCGATTCAACGAGCTCAAGCTTCTTGTTGCCGAACAAAATCCAAACTTCATATGCATACAGGAATCGCTGCTTAGAGCAGGCGAAGCTTTCGATCTGGGGAGATTTAATGCCTTTCGGAAAGATTGCCGCAACAACGTACAGCGTGCAAACAAAGGTGTCATTACACTAGTCAATTCGAATATTCCAGCTAAAAAGATCAATATTAACTCTAATCTTCCAGTTGTCGCTGTTCAGATCTTCAACAACTCTCCATTGCAATTTAAAAAATGTACGATTTGTAATGTTTACATTCCACCTGATTGGCGCTTATCTGCCGCTGAATTAGAGAGCATCGTACGTAAACTGCCAACCCCGTTTATTGTGTGTGGTGATTTTAACGAGCATTCGGTACTATGGGAGACGAATCTAAGAGCTGTAAATCAAATTGGTCGTACGATAACATCATTCTTACAGAACAATAATAGCATTACGCTATTAAATAAGGTCAACGAACCAACTTATATAAACCTCAGATCCAACTCTACATCCACCATCGACTTGACACTCTGTTCAGCAAACATAGCCCAGTTTCTGTCCTGGACCACGTATAGGAATGATGCTTACGGTAGTAACCATATTCCTATAATGGTTATATTTGATAGGATTGCCAACATAGATGCGAACCAGTTGTCATCGCACTCGCATAGATTCGCCTATGCTCAGGCCAATTGGGAAGTTGTCAAAGACAATATACGGATACCGGCAAATGAGATTAATCATGAGACTGATATCAACATTTTACTTCATGAGATCAATATGAATATTTTTAAGTGTAGTACGAGAAACTGTCCATATCTTACAGAATTTATCAATACTTACAATTCACCGCCTCCGCCAGTTCTTTCTTCATCTTCTCCGTCTTCTGTATCATCTTCTTCTTAGGACACTATGTGCTCATCTGATGATATTAGAGATGCTGGCGACAATATCTCTGTAGATTCTTCAATACAATCACCACCTGCTGCCGCTGCTGCTGCTAGCGTCTCGAACCGCAACGATCATTTTTCTTCTGCTGCTGCTTCTTCTTCTAATGCTTCTGCTGCGGATACGATCAAGTTACGTAAAGCGGTGCCCTGGTTCTCTAGGGAATTGCTTAAAATTATTAAAGCTAAAAGACACGCTTACCGTGTCTATAGAAATCATCCGAACGATGTCAATAAAATGAAATACCTTGGAGCCAGAGCGGCCACCCGATATGCTGTAATTCATGCAAAACGTGCTAGTTGGCACAACTATGTGAGCGATTGCTTCGATAACGAGAATGTCGCCGGCGCTGCATCACTGAACACGGATGGTGAATGAAAGTATGTGAATTACTTGCTGATCACTTCTCTTCGGTCAGCAATGATATACTAATTATTCGGATGATTTTCTGCAAATTAAAGCGGAATCCAGCGATAATACGTACTTAGAATATTGTAATATGAATTTTTCACTAAGCGAATTGCAGTCTGTTCTACACGGCATCAGAAAGAAGAATGCAGCACCTGGCCCAGAAAAAATCTCATATACAATTCTAAAGAACATTCCCATTGAAGTGATACGTTACCAGCTCGATTTCTTTAATCATATATGGGGCAGTGGCATGTTTCCTGCGATCTGGAAGACAGCGTATATTGTTCCGCTATGCAAACCCGATAAACCATCTAGTGAGCCTTCTTCTTATCGTCCGATTGCGTTAACCTGTCATCTGGGCAAGATCTATGAGAAATTGATAAACATTCGATTAAATTGATATTTGAACGTTAACAATTTTCTACAAACCTACCAATGCGGATCACGCAAAGGCTATTCTACGAATGATAATCACATACGGTTCGCAAGCGATATTCAGAAATCAATTCTTTCACGCAAGCATCTTGTTGCGATATCGTTCGAGATCCAGAAGGCTTACGACATGACATGGCGGCATAACATCTTACGACAACTCTTTTTTAATTTTTACATAATAAAATATTTGTTCTTACCTTTTAATAATTGTGTTTTAAAACAGAATATATAGCACTGCATGTTTCTGGTATAATTTTCCCAATACTTTGTCTCATAGATGTGTCTTGTTTTTTAATTAACGGTGTTACTAAGATAAGTAGCTAAAAATATGTTTCTTCAACCATCCGCAAGTAATTAAACCAGTCTCCTGGTTCTAACCGTAATTCGTCTAAAAGATTTATGTGTGAAAATTGCCTTCGTTTAAGCAACCATCACAGTTTATCACAGAGTGATATCGAAAAAACTGAATAAAATAAACCGTTCGTGTGTGTATGTTGTCGTTGTACGTTTTTACCCGTACGGTTTTACCCGTACGGGCAAAACTGCCAAAAAACAACGACGTGTATGGAGGCCTGAATATTACACAAAAATCATTTAATATTTCTCGTCATAACATTATAATATCAAATAAAATTACATTTGCTGCTTTCATTGAAGAACATAATTTTCCTAATAATGTATCAAATCACCTAACGGAATTAGTAAAATCTATAGTTTCTTCCGGTATCGAATCTCGAGAAGCTTCCCAAATGTCTTGTAGTAGAACAAAATATACTGCTATTATTAATAATGTTATTGGAAAGATAAGTTTTGAAAATTTAGTAAAAACTTTAGTTACCAAACAGTTTTCGTTAATAGTAGATGAGTCAACAGATAATTCTAATGTAAAAAGTTTGGCTATAGTGGTTCGTATTAATGATAATTTTAAAATAAGAGACGAGTTCTTAGGACTTCTTCCCACAAGTAATGCGAGCGCTCAAAATCTTTACAATATTATTGTACAGCTTTTTAATGAAAATAATATTCCTTACAAAAGAAATTTAGTTAGGTTCGGGGCCGACGGAGCCAATGCTATGAAGGGGGATAAACATTCGTTAAAAACTTTATTAACCCAAGATATACCGGATATCTTCATAATGAAATGTATTTGCCACTCTTTGGCTATGTGCGCCTCATACGCGTGTGAAAAAATCCCCGATGATGTAGAAAAATTAGCAAGAAATTTATATACATATATGAATCATAGTTTCAAAAGACAAACCGAATTTCAAACATTTCAAACATTTTTGAATATAAAAATACATAAATTATTCCATCCGGCACGAACAAGGTGGTTATTATTAAGTACATCAATCAATAGAGTATTAAAGCAGTATAATGCTCTAGTACTCTATTTCAGAGTTGAAGCTTTTGACAATAAAACACTAGGTGCCAATGATATATATCATAAATTAATCAATCAAGTAAATAAAATATATCTTGAATTTCTGGAATATAATTTGCCTACATTTAACAATTTAAATTTAGAATTTCAAGCAGAAAAACCGAAAATACAGTTTTTATGTTCAAAAATGGCATCCGCTTACAGATTGATATTGAGTTTTTACATTAAACTTAAAAAAATACAGATATTAAAAAATTAAAATATAGAAATCCCACAAATTTTCTTCCTTTGGATAAAATTTATTTGGACCCAAAATCGACAATTGCTTTAAGTAACAAAATGTTGAGTAAATCGGAAGAGCAAAATGTCATCAAAAATTGTTTAAATTTTTATATAGAATGTGCTCGTCCGATATATAAAAGATTTTCTTTGAATTCTCGCGTGATGACCGTATTAAAAATGTTATCCTTTTTAGATCCTTCTCAAATCTCTTGTATAGAAAGTCTTGGGCCACTTGCGGTTAAGTTTCCAAATATAATAAACAATTTAAATGATTTAGATAGAGAATTCAGACTTTTACAAAATTCTGAAGTTAATTTTGAACAAGATGATTTAGAATTTTGGCAACAAATATACAAAATGAAAAATGAAAATGGCACTGACGCGTTTCCATAATTAAATAAAATTGTTTCAATATTTTTTACATTACCACACAGTAGTGCTTCTGTAGAAAAAATATTTAGTATAATTAATTTAAATAAAACTAAATTACAAAATAGATTATGTAATAAGACTTGTTATAGCTTATAAATAACGCAACAAATGCTTTCGAACTATAATAACATATAGAAATAATATATTTTATAATTTTTATTTTAATCTTCACTTTTTTTTGTGGCAATTTGCTTTAATTTTGTGTTAATTTATGAGATTTTTAAATTTATTTGCATGTTTATATTTTATTACGGTTTATTAGAATTCAATTTTTATTTGTTAAATATGTTCGTAAATAAAACTTATTATTTTTCTAACTACATCTTTTTTTTGTCAGTACATTCGATAAATAGTAATTATTATATTTCACTGGAACTTTTTGCTTTCAATGTAATAAATTCAACTAATATAAAAATTCATAAATCAGTATTATTTATTCAAAATATTAATTTATATATATATATGCATATGACCAGAACAATGATTATTACATCAAGGATTCTTTTCAATTAGCATAACGACTGCAAGACAAACTAATTCCTATTGATTATGTTCTAATCAGTCTCGACGTAGTAAGCCTCTTCACCAATATTGATTTAAATATTACCATCACAGCTATTCGGAATAAATGGGACACGATCAGCCTTCACACGAATATACCAATCGAGGAATTTCTCATTATTGTTACTTTCATCTACAACTCCAATGTATTTGCTTTTGATGGTGAATTCTAACAACAACAACTTGGCTGTGCTATGGGCTCCACAATGAGTCCGATAATTGCACAATATGTAATGGATTTAGTATTAGATGTATGCATTCCACAATTAACTTTCAACCTTCCATTCATGTATAAATATGTTGATGACATCATAACAGCAATTCCTAGAACAGGTGATGAACAAATTCGTAATGTTTTTAACGCATACGAGGGCCACTATTTATGTATTGAGAACTGGCAACACTGGTATTGCCAGGTGAAATCTGAAGTTGCCGTCGTAAAGTTTGACATTTTTGAGGTTATAGGTATTCAGAACGTTTTGACGTGCGAGTACTATTTGTGTTTTCTGAAGTGTTTTTTACAATTTCATCTCAGCCAAAATATGGAATTAACTCGCGAAAATTTTCGAGCTATGATTTATTATGACTTTCGACGTGGTCTAACTCAAGAACAATGCATCAATCAACTGAATTCAACTTTTGGGGATGAATCGCCATCCATAGCCACTGTATATCGCTGGTATACTGAATTCAAACGTGGACGTAGTTCGCTCACGGACGAAGTTAAAGAAGGTCGTCCAAAATCGGTCGTTGTGCCGGCAAATATCGATGCTGTGCGAAAACTAATTGAAGAAGATCGTCATGTGACATATCAAGAAATCGAGAGATGTTTAAGCATTAGTATGACCAGCATACATAAGATTTTGCACGAACACTTGTGTGTTCGGAAGCTGTGTGCGCGTTGGATTCCACATTTATTGACAGATGCGCAAAAACGAGCTCGTGTGGATTGGTGCCGTAAAATGATTTCAAAATACAAGTGTGGTGCATCCAAAGCGGTATACAACATCGTCACAGGTGATGAGTCGTGGATTTATGCATATGAGCCAGAAAGAAAAGGTCAGTCGGCAGTTTGGGTGTTTCAATGTGAAGCAAAGCCAACAAAAGTTGTTCGTTCTCGAAGCGTTAAAAAGCAAATGGTGGCGTTTTTCTTCACGAAAACTGGTCCTGTGGCAACTGTGGCTCTCGAAAATCAAAAGACCGTTAATTCAGAGTGGTATACGACCATTTGTTTGCCTGAAGTTTTCGGTAAATTGAGAGAAACCAACCCAAACCGACGAATCGTTTTGCATCATGACAATGCGAGCTCACACACATCACATGCAACAAACGAGTATTTGGACACACAAAAGATCGAATTGATGGGTCATCCGCCTTACAGCCCTGACTTGGCACCCAATGACTTCTGCGTGTTTCCGGTAATTAAAGATAAACTGCGTGGACAACGATTTTCATCGCCCGAAGAAGCGGTTGAGGGCTTCAAAACGCATGTTCTAGCGCTACAATTTTCTTCCTGGACAAAGTGCTTTGAAGACTGGTTCAATCGAATGCAAAAGTGTATCGATCTTAAAGGCGATTATTTTGAAAAACAATAAAAGTATTTTTCATCAAATTCATTTGTTTATTCTTTCTATTCTCAATACATAAATAGTTGCCCTCGTATAACAGCAACGTACAATTTACGATCGAATACGAAACGGATAATTCTGTACCATTTCTAGACACTAAAATTACAAGAACTACGGATCAAATGATCAAACTAGATTGGTACAGAAAATCCATACATTCTGGTCGCTATTTGCATTATAGATCTAATCACAGCAACTCCATCAAAACGAATTTCATCATAAATCTGAAAAATAGAATTACAACAATCAGTCACAACTCAGTAGTACAAAAAAGTTTAAAAGAAGCAGAACAATTACTTTTACAAAACGGCTATCCGCAGAAAATGATTCGTACCTTATTGTTTAACAACAGGGAATCCTGTTGTTAAACACCTCGATCCAACAGCAATCAAGTGTCTAATGATGATAACATAAGGTATGTGTCACTTACAAATGTCGATCAGCTGTCAAACAAAATCATTGCATTATTTAGAAAAGACAACGAACTAAAAATATCACTAAAAAACAAAAAAAACAATTTCTAACCTGCATTCAAAGGTCAAAGAGCGGATTCCAATTGCAAATATGACTGACACGGTGTATGCTATCAAATGCTCATGCAACAAATTTTACATTGGAACATCATCTCAAAATCTCAAACATCGTATAAATCAACATAAAAGTGATGAAGGCAAACCTAATAAACAGTGTACATTAGCCACACATATACGCAAATCAAAACATCGAGCAGATTATGATAATCCATTAATATTAGAAAGAGAAAACAATTACCACAAACGCTTGTTTTTAGAGTCATATCATATATACAGAAACAAAAGTAAGGTTATTAATAACAAAAGTGACATCAGAAACTCATTGATGATATATGCCAACTTAACAACGTTGGATCAGAATGAAACATTGTAAAATTAAAATATTTTTGTTTTTTGTATTTAAAAACAAAGTTTTCATGCTTTCTATTGGGTTAGGAAAAATAACACAAAAGTTTTAAATGCTTAATTTAAATTCTAATAACCATTTATAATTCAGTTTTAACACTGAATCACAGGAGGCACAAAATCAGTTCATAAGTAATCACATCGAAGAAGTAAACAAAAAAACACAAAGGCTAAGAGGAAATAAAGGGGAAAGTCGAAGAAAGTATAGTCGCAATTTTTATTTGGATAAAAATCCAGGAAGAACCGAAGTGTGCCAAATAATGTTCCTATCTACACTGGACCTGACAATAAAAAAAGTTCGTATAATCGTAGAGAAGAAACGAAATGCTGAGTCACATATTTGCCCAGAAGATGGTAGAGGGAAGCATACAAATCACCCGAAAATAAAAGAAGAAGAGAAGGATGTAATCAAAAATCATATTCGAATGTTTCCCACATATGAAAGTCATTATTCAAGAGAGCAAACTAAAAAAAAACTACCTATCTTCCGAACTCTCAATATCAAAAATGTATAGACTTTATCTAGTGTACTGCCAGGAAAATAATATAGTCCCAAGAAGTCAATCAATGTATAGAAAAATTTTTGTTGAATTCAACATGTCCTTCAAGAAACCTTACAACGATACTTGTGCTCAGTGCGATAGGTATGAACATCTGATAAAGTCAAACAAAGAAGGAAACGAAAGCGGCAGGATCGAAATGAAAAAGAATGAGCACCTTTTATTGGCTGAATCAGCATACAAAGAAAAGAAGAAAGACAAAACTGCATGCAAAACTAACCCTAATCTTGTGGTAATGAGTTTCGATCTGCAAAAGTGTTTACCGACACCCTTCGTGAAAAGCAGCATATCGTTTTATAAACGAAAATTGTGGACTAACCATTTTTGAAATACAAAGAAGTACAAACTTTGCGAAATGCTATTTATGGAACGAAACTATAGCTCAACGAGGTGGGCAAGAAATCGGTTCATGTCTGTATACATACATTAATAACCTTCCACCTCACGTCAGTGAAATTTACTTGAATAATGCATGTTTTAAATCATTTAATCATTATTTGACAATATCACGCGGCTAAATGTATTATTACTTAAAATTTATGAAACAATTAAATATTATTTAAAAAAAATAGTAACTTTAATAAATAGGAATTTCTACTTTGATGAAATTTTTTTATATTTTCTAGAATTTATAGTATTTAATACAAAATTCATATTGATGCATATTTATCTGAAATAATGCATATTTATACTAACTTTATTGATATCATTTGAATATTTGCCACTAATACAGAAAAGAAAAAATATCCATTATTTTTATAGTATTTTATGTAATTTTTCTAAATGAAATTTTGATAAATTTTTACAAAAATAAAACTATTTAATAAAATGTTTTAAAAAAATAAATTATCATGCACTAGTCACATATAATTCTTTTTATTTATTATATATCTAATTTTAGATCAATCACTTTATGTAATGGTACACAATAACAATAATATTTATTTATTACCTAATTATGAAATTTTGCATATGTCTAAAATACTGGTAACATATAAATTCAACTATTTATAATAATGTTATTGAAGAAGAGTGCATTAAATACTTAATTTATTTTTAAAATTTTTAAATTTTAACATATTTTTTAAGTATTATTAGCAGGTTATCACAAATATTCTATATTTTCTTATTTTTAATAAAATAAAAAAAATTTAAATTAATTTTTAAAAGTATGTAAAATAGAAATAGGATAGAAGCAATTGGATGCCACAAATTATTTATCTATAATGGGGTCGTTGCACATTTTTCAGCATTTTTGATGTTATATGTTTGAATTATTATTACAAATTGGTATAAAACAATATGTCACAACCTTCATTTAATTTTCCAAATGTGACAGATATATTAACAGATGGTACACATTTCATATAAATAATTAAAATATTTTATGACAGTTTTTATATAATCTTTCAATATTTCGCCTTGAAATAGTAAATTTTACTGACTGAGTGCAACGAGCCAATTATATTTTATGTTGTTTGCAATAATTTTAATTATAATATATTTGTTGTCTTATATTTAAAGTAGCGAATGTTTTCACTTTTGTAGTTCCGTTCCTTTCTTTCCAACTGGCCGACGAATTGTTGATATTGGGTACTGGTTTAAAACACTGTTATCACTTGAACATAGTCCACTTTTTAATTGTTCATTTATAAATATGAAAATTATAAAAGAAGTACGAAATGGGTTTCATTCAACATTTCATTTAAAATGTGATATTTGCAATGTAACATTATTGTTGGAAACGGATGATCCGGAAAAAAGTCATCTAGATGTAAATATGGCTGCAGTGTCCGGAATTATTTGTACTGGTGGTGGCTTATCTCAGTTATCTGAAATTGTTGCATCAATAAATATTCCGCCAATGCACAATGATATGTACAATAAATGCCAAACAAAATTATTCCATGCTTTAAAAGAAAGTGCATGGCAATCCTTACAGCAAGCCGGGGAAGAAGAAGCACAATTAGCTAGAGATAGAAATGAGGTAGACGAAAATGGTATACCTTACATAACAGTTGTAGCTGATGGTGCTTGGTCTAAAAGATCATATCGATCAAACTATAACGCTTTATCTGGAACGGTATGGTTCAAGTTTTTACTTTACTGTATTTAAATTTGTACGATTATTTTATTTTTATTATTGTTACAGGCGTGTATAATTGGACAGAAGACCGGAAAAATATTATTTATTGGCATCCGCAACAAATATTGTTGCATTTGCGCAAGATCGCAATCTATGAATTTGGAATCGCCATCACATACCTGCTACAAAAATTTCGATGGTCCGTCTACAGCGATAGAAAGTAGCGTAATCGTAAAAGGATTTTCACGCAGTGTAGAAATGCATGGAATAAAATATACAAAATTGGTAGAAGACGGTGACAGTAGCGTTTACAAGAAACTTCTGGATTCGAAACCGTAAGGACATAATACAATTATTGAAAAAATTGAATGTTCCAATCATTTGCTGAGAAATTATTGTTCGAAGTTAAAAGATTTATCGCAAAAACGATATAGTTCTCTAGGGAAAGCAGTACCAATGTATTTGCGAAACGTTTTGTCATTGAATATTAGAAGGCTGAGAACGGCAGCTGAATATGCAGCTAAATATAGGCGAGAGCACGTACAGTCAAATGTTGTATATTTATTAAAAAATTATTTAATGAATGGTCCGAGTCATGTATTTGGCGAACATAAAAACTGCGACAAAATTGGTTATTTTTGCAAGGGCAATAAAAATGAAACAAATTTTATTCCTGAAATGCAAAACTGTGGCCTCTATGATGACATTATGGCATGTGTTAATCGCCTTATTCACAATGCTAATAGTCTCATTTTAAATATGAACAACAATATTGCCGAACATTATAATTCCGTTATAGCCAAGTTTGTAGGAGGTAAAAGGATCAATTTTTCAAAACGTTTGTCATATGAATTGCGCTGTACAGCTGCTGCATTATCGTACAACGTTAAAAGCAAGTTACATAGCTCAATTCACAAACAATTGACAAGGAGAAGTCCAGGCAAATACACTAAAGTATTTCAAATTAGAAAAGAAAAATGTTACAAAGCAAAAAAAAAATTATTTATTGTCAAACAACCCAAAAAAACTTCGAAATTCTCCGGTCCAGAGGAACATTACAGTCCAAACGCTGCTGACATTGTTTCAGACATGACGCCAGAAGATTTTGATAGAGAAAAAAATATTTTCTTAAAAAATCTTAGAAAAGATGCCAGTGAAATTGAAAGAATAGAGAAGGAAACAAAAGGTCAGAATTTCAACCAAATTTGGTATTCTGAAAGATCGAAAAGAATTACAGCATCCAATTTTGGTCGAATTTGTAAGATGAGGTTATCAACGAATTGTGCAGCAACAGTTAAATCTTTACTGTACAATAAATTTGGTGGCAATGATTCTACAAATTATGTCATTGAAAAAGAACCATTAGCTATTGCTGCATTTGAAAAACAATTTAAGATAATAGTCAAACATTGTGGACTTTTTATAGATGTCAATGATTATTATCTGGCTGCAAGCCCCGATGGATTAATTAATGATGCAGGTCTTGTAGAAGTAAAGTGTCCAGCAGTTTCGTCAAAATTAACACCACTTGATGCAATAACTCAAAAGAGAGTTAAATTTGCAACCTACAATAATAATGAATTTCATTTAAAAAAAAATCATAATTATTATTATCAAATCCAGGGACAACTTCACATTACCAGAAGGGATTATTGTTATTTTGTATTTCGGACACCTTTAGGAATGTTACTTGAAAGAGTAAGTTAAAATATATTATATTATTTAAAATATATTATAAAATGACAATTATTTCAGATTGAAAGAGATGACACATTTTGGAGAGAAAATGCAACAACAATTAGAAAAATTTTATTTTTACTGCATCCTTCCAGAAATAATAGATCCGAGGCACACAAGACATTTAGAAATTAGAAATCCAAACTATAAAAAAAAAATGACCAAATACCTAATATATGTATCTTACGAAGCATTATTTTAGTTTTTAATGCTGATATTTGAAAAAGTTAGTGTTTTATTTCAAACTTTTAAAACTTTATCTATATCACGCAAAATGTTGATTGTGTATTGGTAATGGCGAAAAAAAGTATGAACCCTTCAGTTGAATCTATTATTTATAAATATTAAGTGATGATAAAATGTGATTTAAAAAATGTTAAAAATTCGAAAAATTGTTAAAAATTGTTTTATTTTTTTGAGTGCTACAACGCACAACATAAATATATGTAAGATAAAAATATTAAATTTTATTAACTAATAAATTGTTTGATAATTTAACAGTAATATTGATATATTATGTATAACACTTATTGTAAAATAAACCAATTTATTGACGTACAATTAACAATTGTATAAAAACTTAAACAAATTTTTATTTAAAAATTTAATAATATATAATCATTATCTTTATTTTTGAGTTATTTTGAGAGGAAAAAACATATTGCTTTTGTAGAAAGAGGTGATTATGTTATTAATAATGTAACATTGTTTTGTATTATTTCATATAATATGTATTATACAGAGCGAGTGTAAAGTTTGGAACTATCGCAATAAATCTTTTATTAAACGTTTTTGAAAAAAATCCTCGAACACGTCAATTTTTATCTTAAATTAGACATATTTTACTGTAATCGTCACTTAAAGATTGTCTTTTGTTTTTGAGTTATGACGTAAACGATAATTTTTTTAAATGGAAACCTATATTTTTTATTATTGATTTTGGTAGTACTTTTTACAGTACATTTGAAAAAAATTGAGAAAAATAATCTTAAAGTTTTAATATTAAAAACTAATTAAATTGGCAAAATGAATCTAGTTATTAGCTACAACTGTCAGCATTATACAATTTATAAATGTCAAAATAAAATAAGTGTTATTAAGTGTAAATTCGGGGTAAGTGTAACCCATACAAATCTGCACGTTTAAATATTTTTATAATAGTGCCATCTATGATCCAGTGCGTCTATTATAATGTGAGCTAAACACTGTGCTAACCTTTTTACCGATTGACAAAGCAAATGCTAAATGACATTCCATTAGACGTTGCAGCTCCGTCGACACTTAACTGCGTAATTTTGTTGCCTTTGACAAATATTTATAAATCTTGAAAACTTGTCGTTTTTTCATTGCAGTTTTCGGTAAGTACTTTTCTAAAGTTATTGTTTAGCAACAAATAATACTATATTCTTTCAAACTATAAGTATTTTAATTTTAACGATGTGGTTTACACTTGCCCCAAGAAAAATCTCAGTTGGGGCAAGTATAAACCCTAGTAGGTTACACTTGCCCCAGCCGAAATTTTAATATACTATACCATTGTTTATAGAATATGGTTCGAAACTATACACGGAAGAAAGCTCCACCAGCCTATAACAAAAATGATTTAAAAAATGCTGTAGAAGCGGTACAAAGTGGTACGCTAACACTATATAGAGCGGCATTATCATATAAAATACCCAAAGCTACGCTTTTTACTCATATTAGGGGTAAAAGGGGAGTAAAAAGTAACACGAGGGGTAGGGCACGCGCTCTTCCTCATGACATAGAAGAAAGAATTGCCGAGAGTATCAAAACACTCGAAAAATGGGGCATGGGACTATCAAAAAAGGAAGTTCTTGAATTAATTGGTCGTTACGTAAACGAAAATAACATAGTGACACCTTTTAAAAATGGGATTCCCGGCAATGACTATTTTATTAGATTTAATAATACATTCAATTTAAGTCAGAAAAAACCGCAGTCTGTGGAAGTGGCTCGAAAAAGGTCCATGGACCCGTTCGTTATCTACGATTATTTTTATATCCTTAAAGGATACATTGAAAGAATCCCAGCGTCTCAAATATACAACATTGATGAAACCAGTTTCTGCTTGGATCCATCCCGGATAAAAGTTGTTGGCGAAATGGGTAAAGCAGCCCTGGACGAGAGAATATAACTGTTCTCCTTAGGAGAAATGCCGCAGGTGAAAAACTTCCCCCATTAGTTGTGTTCAAAGGTAAGAACATATGGGATAGTTGGATCTCAAATGAGGAATACCCTGGAATGACTTATTCTGCCACTAAAAATGGGTGGATGGAGACGGCAACCTTTAAAAAATATTTTCAGAATAATTTTTTACAAAATATTGGCAGTGAAAGACCCGTTATATTAATTTATGATGGCCACACTTCCCACATTAGTATTTCTTTGATAGAAGAAGCAATAACTAACAATGTGGTTATAGTGAAACTTCCACCCCATTCCAGCCATTTATTACAGCCTATATATTTATGCGTATTTAAGTCATTAAAAATGGCATGGGATACAGAACTAATAAATTGGCAAAGAAAAAATTATGGCACCAAATTACCAAAAGTTACGTTTTGCACCATAATTTCTAAAATATGGTCACAAACAAATCCTGCTTTACTTATCAATGGATTTGAGAAAGCAGGAATATATCCCTTTAATAAAGATGTCATTCCTGCTGAAAAATTCGATCCAGAAGCATATATCAGGTGGTGTGATTTAAAACGCAAGAGTGACAATCCGGATCCGGACGAGGTTACAACGCAGGTTACTTCAGGAACACTTTTGGAAAAGCTGTCTAATTTGCCATCTTCTTCAACAGAAACGTCAGCAACTGTAGCAGTAAATCACCAGGCATTATCAACTCATTCCACTAATTCGGCAATAACACCATCGACCAGTTTCGAGCAACTGAATTCACCTGTTAACCATTCTAAAAGTTTTGAAAACTTGGTTTTACAACAGTTGAAACAGACACCAAAAACAACAAAAACGGGAAGGAAAAGAATATGTACAGGGGCTGAAGTAATTACGTCTTTAGAGGCAATTGCAAGATTAAAGGAGCAAGCGAAAAAACTTAAAAATACAGAGGAGTTAATAAATAAGAAAGCAGGTGGAAGAATAAATAGAAAACAACTGTGCGAAGAAGAGACTGATGAAGATAGTCTGGAAGTGGAGTATATAAGATAAACTGTTCAGACTCTAATGCAGCATACATCGGAATGACATCAAGAAAAATCATTACTAGATTCAAAGAACACAAATCAAATAATCCACCTTCCGCTTTAAGCACACATCTTTGCACTGAATCACACAATATAAATCCAGACAATATCATAGTATTACACACAGAATCAAACATATCAAAATTATTACTGTTAGAAAAATATGAAATTTTAAAACACAAATATAACAATGAAGAACTTTTAAACGACAATTACATATTTATCGAAAATCATATTTTTAAACATTTACCGCCATTTCAATAAGCGTCATAATATTACAACAATTTTCAAACGACCTTCAAAAACAAATAGACACAACCAGACTCGACTTCGACTTCGACTACGACGCAACATATAAATATGACATAAAAATTACTGTTTCTTCCTTCAATTTTAATATATCAACTATAAAACATTATTTTACAAATGAGACATTGAATTTATTATTCATTACTTAAGGTCAGTATATAAAGTTTTATCAATATATAACATTAAATAAATATGTTTTTTTCTATATCAGCATGACACGTGCTTACAAAACATAACCCGACTAAATCATGTTTTTTTAAAAAATCTTATATGTTAAAAAATCTTTTATATAACAACAATTTAATGTAAATAAAGAACTTGTATTATTTCAGGAGGCATTGAGAATGGCATTTCTATCTATCTATTTTCTAAATCCACATTATAGTCTGGAAGATATAGATGTAAATAATTCGGATGATGATTATAACTTAGAAGATGAAGTAACTGATTTACGTGAAGAAGAAGAATTTATAAAATTCTTGGATAAAGACTCTACAACACTAAAAATAGGGGACTGGATTCTAGTTAAATTTGCAACTAAAAAATTACATAAATTTTATGTTGGACAGCTAACAGCATTACAACCATGTTTAGAGGCGAAATTTGCCAGACGATCGAGATTTTCTGCTCAATTTCATTGGCCCGATACCAAAGATGTTTCAATTATAAGTAGAGATCAAATTCAACACTGCTTACCTGCTCTAAATATTAATAAAAGAGGGCACTTCAATTTTAACCTCATATTTGAGCAAAATGTGTAATAAAATTGTTTTTTCTAATAAAAAATATAATAATATTTCGTTTGCTCTTTTGCTTGCACTTACCCCAATCAAGTTTCCATACTTTTGCAGTAATTCTGACATGGGATTTACACTTGCCCCAAATTTCTGGGGAAGTGTAAACCATTACCTTAGAGAAGAAATTTAATTTTAAATGAAAAAATCTACGTACAATTTGTTTTTCTTTTCTATGGGTCATTTCTAAATAGACTTGGTAGTATACCCTCAAAATTTCAGTAAATTCCTTAGTTAACAAAGGAAATTACAATGCGAGAAAGTTGAACTATTGAAATTTTAGGTCTCATTTACCCCGGTGTACCTTAATCAATTTTAAAGATAAAGAAAATCTCTTCGGATAAAGCTATTTTACTTTGTACAACATTAATATATTATAATCTTAATTGTTCAATTGTAATTTTACTCATACTTATGTTTTTTGTCTGTATTCATTGTAGTTGGCCTGATGACGGTAATACCGAAACTAGTAGCCAGAACTCAAAAATAATATAAAATTCAAATATAAATTGAATATAACAAAACACCTTTTTTTCAACTCCTACAAAAATCTTCACTGGTGTATTATGGATACTTATATTAACAAATTATATATAGCAATTAAAAAAAATCATAGATATTTGGTTTTAAAAATTATTTTCTAATTACTCTTGCAAATTTTCATATACACCATAAAATATCAAATGATTGCGGACCAACTAGCACCAACGAAAATCATAGTACACAGTTGGAAACAAATGAATAAATAAAAAATATTCAAACAAATTGGTATAATAAAAATTTGGAGAAAACTTTGTTAAATCAAAATGTTAATTCCGATGAGATTTCTGATTTATCAAATAATGAAAATGACTGTTGCTGTACTTCAGATTCATCTTATGTACCTAACTCATGTTCTGATGATTTTGATGACAATGAAATTATATTTAAAAATCTTCTGGAGATACCCAAGAATGAGAACAAAATAAATAAAAATGAAATTCAAAATAAGCAAAGTGAGAATAGACTATATTCCTGAAACATTACACACCATAGATGAAATTCAAACTAAACGTTCTATTTCCGAAAAAGATTTTTGTCCAATCGGTTTTGAATATGTAAATCATTCCTCACGTCATTCAAGTTAGATTTATACTTTTCAGTACCTTACCTTACCGTACCGTACCGTATCGTACCGTACCGTACCTGGTCGTAGTTATTAGAGAGTTTTTGCAAACCGTATAAATGCTTACCGTATTACGGTAACGTTTACCTTAACGTCAGTTTTTTTCATAGTCAAATATAGAGTTTTTGCAAGACGTGAAGGAAAAATACGTGAACAGATAAATGACATTTGACAACATAACCTCACTACATATCGTCGTCCATCTCACAAAGTGACGTATCTCAAAAAAAGCGAAAAATGAGTTATGCCGTGCAGACAACTTCTATAAGGTCTGTTTACATTCTGACAAAGAGACGTATCGCAATACGAAATAGTTCTTGTGCTCTTGCATAAGAGCTGCTTGTCATATCTCAGAAATTTAAACCTTTAAATCACACAAATAGACGTAACTCAAGATACGTCTGTTTGTGAGAGTTTATATCTTCTCAGTCAGATATTTTAGTTGTGGCGTATCTCATACAGACGAGATTTAACTTGTTACTGTTTGGTTTGAACTTATCAACGGATTTTCAGTTCGTTGTTGTACTTCGTATAGAGTGTAGCTAATCAAGTGTTATAGCTAAAATGTGAGTATTTTAGTATATTTTTACCTTAACCCATTAACGCCGGCCGTACTCGTTTGAGGACGCTTATAAAAATAAACATACAACGATATGGGCAGTCTGTTTTTGAAATTTTTCAAGTTTTATCTTGTTAATATAAACAATGCAATGAGTAAATGGTCTCACTTACATTTAAAAACGACCAGTTGAGTTTTGACAGTTCTTTGAATCTCACAGTTTTTTGAAGTAGTGTAGTTGCGTTTTAAAAAATTTCTTTTTGTATAATAAAAAAAATAAATTTATTGATATTCCATCAAAAACGGAACGTCGATAGACTAATCTTACGGTAAGTAAACAAAAATATTCACTTATATTGTATTTGATAGTGCTTAGCTATCAAAATATCTTACCGTCCTCAAACGAGGACGTTAGGTAGAAGTATATATAAAATATGTTTTTTTTTTCTTTTTATATCAGGAGAAGAAAACAGTTTATTATGGATCCTAAAACCTTTTATGGTTATAAAACTTTCCAAAACTTGGAACAAGCCTTGGAAGAGATAGCAAATGAAGAATTTGAAGATAAAGATAAAGATAAAGATATCTCCATAGACGAATCCATGGTCAAATATTTTAGTCATAATCCAGCCAAACAATTTATCAGAGGTAAACCGGTGAGATTTGGGTACAAAAACTGGATGATCACTAGTTCCACTGGGTATTGTTATGGTTTTGATGTTTACTGTGGTAAAAAAGCGAATGAAACTGAGGAAACCAAAGGAATACCCCTTGGAGCTAAGGTAGTGATCGATCTAATAAAAAACCTCCCAGAACCATCCCGAAATGAAATTTTTTTTGACAATTATTTTACAACGTATCCGTTAATGGTATATTTAAAAAGAAAAAATATAAAAGCGACAGGAACTGTAAGAGAAAACAGAATGCAGAAATGTCCAGTAATGGAGTCGAAACAAATGAAGAAAATGGCAAGAGGGACTTATGACTACAGACTCGACAAGACAAATGGAATTTTATGTATGATAACAGTGTTTGTTCGATGTTATCCAATTATGATACTGTTAAACCTTTGCATCAGGTAAAGAGATGGTCTAAAGCATCAAAGTCAAAAGAAAATGTAGTTCAGCCAAAGATGTTTGCAACTTACAATTCTGGAATGGGTGGAGTAGATACTCACGACCAATGTATTTCTCTTTATCGAATTAGCATAAAAGGTAAAAAGTGGTGGTGGGTACTGTTTACATATTTTCTAGACATGGTTATGACTAACGCCTGGAAAATACACCAAATTACGGCAGAAAATATGATGGATCAGTTGGAATTTCGACGTTATATAGTTCGAAGCTATCTGAGAGATGGTACCGTTTCTAGAACCCAACGAAAAAGAAAAGCTGGATCCAGTATTGAGATGACAGAAGGTTTTTATTTTCCGGGAAAATTGGAAAAACAGTTAAAGTGTTGTGTGTGTCACATGAAGGCAAGGTGGTCATGCAAAAAGTGCCAAAAAACAATGTGCATCGAAAAAGGATGTTTTGAAAAATTTCACACATCTGCCTAACGTCCCCATTCGAGGACGCCCTTGTATTTCTATGTTCGGTATGAAAAAAACAATTTTTTTAAAATAAATATAATAAATGACATCTAAACTTCAGTTTTTTGTATAATTTAACCTTTTTTCTCCACTGGTTTGTTTTTAGGCGTTAATGGGTTAATAACAAATTATAGATAAAAATATTCAATTTGTAGTTATTATTCTCTACCTCTACATATAAAATAATGAATCCCGTAGTGCTGTCAGAGAACGACAGACAAGATGAGTATGATAGTTCAGACAATGTTCCACTGGCATCATTAAAACAAAATGATTTAGGCCTTAGGAAATCCAGTTCAGGTACAATTAAAAAATGTCTATTAAATGAACTCTACATCATACTTCTTAATTTTTAGATTGTGATTTGGTGAGCGTTTTTGATGACTCAGACGCAGATCCTACGTATTCTCCACCGTGTGAATTTAGAAACTGCAAGGATGAAGTTTTTAGTACCTGTCACAAATGTCTTGCATTACTTTGTTGGAATCATTTCAAACAGAAGGATAATATGTCCTGTGAAAATCATGGTACACTATCAAAACCTGAAGATTTTAAAACTGAAGGAGTTGAAAAGGAAGGAACTCATGAAAAAACCACACGAGTAAACAAAAAAAACTGGCAAAAGTTTTAAGAAATTTAGGAAAGGAATATAAAAGCCCGAGCACAAATAAAACTATACATGCCAGAAAACTATTAAGCACTTGCAATGTAGACTATTGCAAGAAGATAGGTAAGGAATGTTTTAAGTTTACTGATGACCTCAGAGATGAAATTTGTAAGCAATATTGGAATATGGGAAGTTTACAACGCCAACGAGAATTTATAGTACATCATACTGAAGTTACTGAAACCAAGCAAAAAACAACTAATAATAAAGTGTCACGAAGACAGAAAAGTTTTCGGTACTATTTAACAATAGATAAGAATCGCATATTGGTATGCAAAACGTTATTTTTGCATACATTATCAATATCAGAACGCGCTCTTCGTTCTTCTATTTCCAAAATAAACGAAATGGGCATTGTTGAAACAGAAAAGAGAGGCGGTAGAAAGTCCGAAAAAGTTAAGGACAGAGACAAAAGAATTCACGCGGCTATTGAACATCATATTGAGAGATTCCCTAGAGTTGAATCGCATTATTGTAGATCTAGTAGTTCTAGAGAATATCTACATCCTGAACTTTCTCTGCCAAAGATGTATGCAATGTTCTTATCCGAATGGCCTACCGATGATAAGCCGATGATACACCAAAAAAAGATCAGTGTACTTTATGTATGACATACAAAGATGGTAATGATTCTGTAAAAGCTAAATTAAAGGATCGTTATGATCTTCATACAGCAGAGAAAATTAAAGTAAGACAAATTAAAAATAAATGCAAACTGAAATCAAAGAGTGATGCAACTTACTTATGTGGGGTTTTTGATCTTCAGCAAGTTATGCATTTACCAATTTCCAAAGAAAGTGCACTATTTTATAAAAGGCGTTTAGCCAACTACAATTTAACATTCTACAATATGGCTACAAAAGATTGTGATTGTTTTTGCTGGCATGAAAATCTAAGTAAAAGAGGTTCTTCAGAAATAGCTACTGCCATTTACAATGTGTTGGAATTGTATGACGAAAAAGGTGTTCAATTTGTTACGCTATTTGCGGACGGCTGTAGTGGTCAAAATAAAAATTCCATTATGGCCACAATGTTACTTTATGCAGTTAATAATAGTAATAATATTACGTCTATTTCATTAAGATTTTTTGAATCTTTCCATGGTCAGAACGAGGGTGATTCTTGTCACAGTGCCATAAGTTCAGCAGTTAAGCATGCTGGAGATCTTTTTGTTCCATCTCAACTATATCCAATTTACCAATTGGCCAGGAAAAAACAGCCCTATATAGTACATGCATTAAATTACAGCGATTTCTTTGATTTCAAAAAATTATCAAAAGACCTCAGAGTATTAAGCGTACGTTCGACGGACGCAGGAGATAATATCAACTGGAAATCAGTAATGGAAATTAGAGTAATAAAAAATGCTCCTCTTCAAATATTTTTTAAAACCAGTCATCTTGAAATGATTTATAAAAGTATTACTTTAAAAAGACAAAAACAAGAATTAAAAGACACCCAACTTTTAAAACTGAATAACGGACCTCAAGTTATTTCCAAAGAGAAATATAATGATTTAATATCACTTTGTCAGGGAGATACTCCTATAATTCGATTAGACGAGCACAAACGTTTTTACGAATCACTCCCTCACTAAAGTTTTAAAATTATATTTTTTGTTTTATACCTTTAATATATATCTTAAAATATTTATGTTTGGATTTTCCTTATTTTTTTTTTGAAGAACGACAAAATATTGTTAATTTTTTAATTAAGTTTAAATATATTGTATAATAATTGTTAATACACAATATTTAATAAAAAAAATTCTACTGTCGTAAGTCTTTTGTATTATTAAATTATTGTTAATTTAAATTCACACGAAATGACGTATCTTAGGTTTTTATTGAATAATAAATTAACAGTACATAATTAAACGTTTATTTCCATTATAGTCTAATATTGTACTTAAAATACAGAAGCAAGTATTAAAATGATGGTATTTTAGAAACATATTTTACATTAAATTGAGTTGAAATTATATGCAAATTTTAAAATCGCTCTCCTGCTAAATTACAATAACTGAGATACGTCACTTTGTGAGATGGACGACGATATGTTGTATTTGACACTCGTAATAATAATATAATTTAGTTAATAATAAAATATAAATTTGAGTACAGTAATTTAATATAAATTTAGGTTTAAAATGAATATGTTTCTATTTGTAGATGCAACGTGACATTGAAGACTTTTATGGTATTAGCCAAAATATTTAATTTAACCGGTGAAGAAATTGATGATATTGTAATTAATTACTTTTTAAAATCTCGCAATAAACAGTATATACGTTCGTCAAAATACTTTAGATTTAATATTGATGCTATAAATGATGACGATTGTAAAAGTTTAGATTTTTTAGGTTAGTGTTTAGAAACCGTTTCTGGACACGTTACCGTACCGTATCACGACAAACATGCTTGCGAACTGTATTATTTGAACGTAAAAAACGTATACGGTTTGACTGAGCATGCGCATTGAGGCAGTCACGTGATTTTTTGCCGTAAACGTGAAACGTATACGGTTTGCAAAAACTCTCTATTAAACCAATATAATCAAATGCAATCATTTATAATTTGACGTAGCAGCCAGTTGCTGTCCGTAGCAACCGCAGCTAGCAACGGCTAGCTACGGCCAGCCAATAGGCAACTTGAGTTTGCACATGCGCATTGTACGTTTTCCGAATGTTTGACATAAATTTTATAGGTTTCATTCAAACAACATAAGTCCAATTTTACAATCAATTGTTTTATCTATAGATTCATTTAAAATTTTAAAAAAATATTTTACAAATTTCTAAAAATTGATTTAAATATTTGCAAATACATTATATAAGATTTTTTTAAAATCTATTGAAAGTTACAGATGGAAGATTAGCAAGACTTGTTAACGAGAAAGTGCTGGTAATATATGACAATCGCGGGAAGCACATTCAACACAATAAAACAAGCTTAAAAAAATTAAATGAGATAAAGAATTTTATAGAAAAATTCCCAGCATATGAATCACATTATACTTCTCACAAAAGTCCAAATAGAAAATATCTCTCACCAAGTTTGTCTCTAACAAAAATGTATGAAATATACACTAAAGAAGTAACTCATCCAGTTTCTCACTGGACTTTTTCTAACATATTCAATACAGAATTTAATTTACATTTCCACACACCCATATCCGATTCCAGTAAAAAAATGCGATATGATGGAAATTAAAATTAAGACACTTGAAAACCAAGAAGATCTTCAAAAGACCAAAATAGAAAAGGAGTTGCACGTTAGAAAAGCAGAAAGTGCAAGACAAGGTTTACAAGCTGATACAGAATTAGCTAAAAATGACAAGTCTGTGACAACTATAACTTTCGATTTGATGCAGACACTGCCTACTCCAGTTTTAACGACGGGAATATGTTATTATAAACGCCAGCTCTGAACTTATTGTTTTGGAGTACATAATATGGGCACAGGGCAAGTTTGCATGTTTATGTGGGACGAGTCAGTGGCTTCAAGAGGACCGCAGGAAATAAGATCTTGTATCCTCTACTACATAAAACATTACGTTAAAACAAAAAAATTAATTATGTACTCCGATCAATGCGGAGGACAGAACCGCAACATAAAAATGTCGCTTTTGTGCAATCTCGTTGTTTCTGATCCATCTAATTCCGGTGAAGAAATAGATCACAAATTTTTGGTTAGCGGCCACTCTTACCTACCTTGCGATGAGGACTTTGGATTGATTAAAAAACAAAAAAAATATTACCCAGATATATTCGTACCCAATGATTGGAAGAAAGTAGTTCTATCGGCCAGGAAAAAAGAAAAATTTAATATTGTCGACATGACAACTACAGAATTTTATTCAACACTTGCCCTAGAAAGAAATATTACCAACAGAAAAGTGTCATTTGATGGTAAGAAAGTAGAGTGGCTTAAGATTCAGTGGCTAAGATACGTCAAAACAAAACCTTTTAAGATTTTTTTATAAGTACTCAAATAATGAGTTCACACCTTTTGATGAAGTTAACATTTCTAAAAGAAAAACACAAACTATACTTCAATTGGAGCTTTTATATCCAAATGATAATGTTATAACTGAAGCAAAGAAAAAGGACTTGCTGGACCTATTACCAATGGTACCTCCAATACACCATAGCTTTTACACAACTCTAAAAACTTCTAATGTAAAAACTTCTAATGTAAAAAATGGGTTACCGAAAGAAACCACTGAACTCCATGCAACTTAAAGATGCTTATGAACACCCACCAACCATCACTCATGAAAAGAAGAAAGGTCTTTTATATCTTTGCAGAACGAATGCTATCACAGAACCATACCACGATTATAAAACATTACAATCGTCCATTCCAAAACAAAACAAATACAACAAGCTCCAAGAAAAACAAACACTAATATTTAATTTATAATACATAAGTTTACAAAAATTATTAATATTTTTATAGTTATTATATTAGTTTTGTAGACCGAATTGAATAAAAAATTTCCCGAGCCAAAAATTTATTACTGCAGTTATAAAAAGGTCTCCAATTGTAAAAGACAATATACCGTACCGTTTTAAGAAACTGGAAAAACTGTCAATCAAAGTTTGAAGGCAAGACCAAATTTCCGAATGATTGCAAAATAAAAATATTTAATTTCGCGAGGACAAAGTAAAACTGATAATATAAAAATAAACACAATTACTACAATTTTTTTTAAATATTTGTATTATTTCTTCTGACAGATTCTTCGCTTTTCTAATAATTATTGGGCCGCTTTTTCTTCTAAATTTTTAGAACTTCCCGTCAATTTTTCTTCTAATTTCTCAGAACTTTCATCGACTCTTTAAGAAACTTCTATTAATTCGTCTTTAGATTTCATCGAATTTTCTGTAAATTTCTCTTCTAATTTTGTTGTATTTTCGAGAAACTAACTCCGTTTACAAGTGTGTAGAACTTCTTGCATTTGTGTACACAAATTACTCATATCTTCCAGAATCCTCCTTACACCAGTATATCAGATTTTCTTCATATTGATATATTTGTACTTCTAAAAAGAAAAAACTTTGTAAGTTTTTTACAAAAAATATTTTTAAATTTTTGTAAGGAAATGTTGCATAAACTACGAAATGTTAAATAAAATAAATGAAAAATATGCTAGCAAGTGTGAAGTATTTCTTATCACTTTACCATTTACTTTTAAAATCTACTTCAAATGTCATTTCTATCTTTTTTCTGATGAAGACGCTCGTTGAGTTTGTCGAAATATCAATTTATTAATATATATTAATACAGAACTAGAAGCTATAGAGGTTTTATTCTAATATAATGCAAGATTTTTATTATGTTAAGGGGAGGTTCTCATCTAGCAGCCCAAAAAACGGCCTAACTTTGGAATTTTTTTCCGCGATTATGGAAGCGCGCTGAAAAAAACGGGTTGGGGATTCGGAATGCTTGTACAATGGACTTTATTTTCGAAAATTTCTGTCACAAATAAAACAAAATGGCGGCCGTGAGGCCTAATTGAACAGGCCCATGTCAGCGAGGATGGTGACCATCGTACTGTCTCAGCATCAATCTGAAATCAAAAAAGGACAACAGGGTCATAAAGTTGAATACATTTGAGGGAGCATAGACCTAAAAAACTTGAAAAAAAAACAAGTTTTGACTTTTTGGCACTATCATGAACTTTTAGGTCGATTTTTCGGCCTTTTTTTTCCACTTCAGAGGCCCATAAAAAATAGTTCAAACAAACAATTTTTCAATTTTATAGGTCTATGCTCCCTCAAATGTATTCAACTTTATGACCCTGTTGTCCTTTTTTGATTTCAGATTGATGCTGAGACAGTACGATGGTCACCATCCTCGCTGACATGGGCCTGTTCAATTAGGCCTCACGGCCGCCATTTTGTTTTATTTGTGACAGAAATTTTCGAAAATAAAGTCCATTGTACAAGCATTCCGAATCCCCAACCCGTTTTTTTCAGCGCGCTTCCATAATCGCGGAAAAAAATTCCAAAGTTAGGCCGTTTTTTGGGCTGCTAGATGAGAACCTCCCCTTAATAAAAGTTAATTTATTCGCACAAAATATAAATTTCAATTAAAGAAGTAAAAAAATCTTTCAGAACTTATTATATTAGAATAAACCGGCTTTAGGTTCTAGTTTTGTAATAATTATTAATAAATCAACGTTTCGTCGAAACGTTGACGTATTAATGAATTATTATTACAGAACTAGAAACTGAAGCCGGTTTATTCTAATATGATAAGTTCTGAAAAAATTTTTACTTCTTTAATTGAAATTTGTATTTTGTGCGAATAAATTAACTTTTATTAACATAATAAAAATCTTCCAGAACTCATTATATTCGAACTTTATTTCAAGAATTTTATTCAATTAATCAATTCTTTTATTATTAATTTGTTTCAAAACAATAAATTTACAATCAAAAAATAATCTTTTACTTATCTTAAGAATAAATAAAATTGGAAATAATGGCTCTTAATCAGCTAAATAAATTCTAATTGTAAATCTGTTGTTCTGAAACAAAATAATAATTTTTAAAAACTAAATTTCTTTGACATTTATATTTTGTGCAAAATATCGAAAACTTATCCATCCATTAGAGAATTTTAAATTATTTTTATTTAAATTGTTAGTTAACAAAAATAAATATACGAACTGACTATACAATCAGATGTTTCAGAAACAGTTAACAATCGTAGTTAAAGCAACACATTAACATAACCAATATAGTAACTAAGCAATTAGATTATCAACTGTCTTTAAAGGGACTCATTATTGATCAGTTAGAAAATTAACGACAGAATTCATTTACAAAACGATACACAATGCTTTTTTGAACCAGAACAAAAACTATGTAATATTTCTAACATTCATCAACCGAGAGCGTGTCACAAAAAAAGTTGGTTACATATATGAAAAAGTTTTTTATTAATTTATAAAAAAAATCTTTTTAGGGTATTTGTTGGTGTTTGTTGAAAGGTTTAATTCGATATAAAGAAAACAAATGAGAGTACTTCCGGTATATGAAACACTCAATATTTTCTTTAATTGCTCTATTTATCTTTATTTTTAGCATATCAAAAAATGTTATTACTTAACCAATATTAGAAAATATTGGCAAACCCATATATAAACCAGTTTGACATCACATAAATACTAAGAAATAGAAATAAATTTAATATTTGTTCTTCAAAATTTTAAAAATAATGGTTCGTTAAAATCAAAATTTTTAATTCCGTAAGAAATCTTTCTATGTAGATTGCAACGAAATTTCTTACGGGATTCAAGAATTTTCATATTAACGAATCGATATTTTTAAAGTAACAGAATACGGGATAACTGTGAAATAAAATTATAATAAATATTATTTTTGAAAAATATATTAAAACTTAAATTATTTTAACTCGCTTATCGTGGGCAAAAGTTCCATATATGAGTTACGACATATGTACAATGTATATAATTACATAATACTGATTATACGGATTATATTATCATGTGTAAGATTTCAAAGTTATATCATTATTTTATATAAAAATAATCTTAAAAATAATATTATATTTCTTGATAACTGAATGCTAAACTTTCTGTATTGAATTTTACAGAATGACACTCGGCCAATTTATTTTATAAAATTATTAATTTTGAAAATAACAAAATAACATATAGCTGAAATCAGGAAAAAAAAAATGTATATCTTGTGTGCACGATAGCAGATTTCTCACTGATCATTAGCCGGATTAATTTCTCCATAGTGCTTTTTGATTCAGAGTGATATATTAAATTATAAAAAATAAAATTATATTTAGAAACAAAAAAATCTAGGTAAATAGTATGAGTAGCAGTAGCATGTAACAACTTAATCGCGCGACTAAGTTGGTACATGCTACTACCCTATATATTTAATTTTAACCATAAAAATCATAAGTATATAGATATAACATTTGCATTAAATTAAAATAAACAGTAGAAATAAATAAAACAGTTTTTATAATAAAATAATAACATATATTTAGAAATGATTTTGTCTAATATGCAATTTTACTTTTTAAATTTAGATTTTCAAATATCTCGTTTATCGATGTTTTTATGGTAAGCAATTTCGGTTTTTATGTTTTAGTTTTTATTTATTTATCAATTCATTTTATGTTAAACTGAAACAAAAACCAAACCGCCAAAATATTAAAAACCGCAAACCGAATCTATTACATTGTTTTAGCGACGTGCAACCTGGTTTTTGAAGTAAATCACTTGTAAATTGAAGTGAGAAAACGAGTCGTTTTTCTGTGGTAAAAAGTATTTTTTTTTAAATCATCAACAATGATGAAATTTAAATAAATTAATGTCAATGTTTAAGAAAATGATCATTAATATTATTTTATATACCTATTTATTTTCAAGTTACATAAACGTTTTATATTTTATAATAATGTAAATGTGGTCCGATTCTTTATTAAAATATAAATATGATTTTTATAATATTCATATATTATTAGTACAGAGACCAATTTGAACCGGTGTGTGTCAAAAAAAGTAGTTCAACATATTTTTTTTGAATAACTAGTTCGGTTTCTGTTTTAGTTTCGTAAAAAAAATAGTAACGATTTTTTTCAGTTCAGTTCGAGTCTCTAATTAATTTACATAATAATTAAGTTTTCGTTCGCGAAATAAAACAATATTAAGCATAACTTCTATAATTCTAAAAAATAAATAACAAAAAGCTAAGTATTTTTTGTAAATATTATATACAACATTTGTAGGCAGTAAGATCTAGGGCGAGCATTTGTGTTACTATTGTCGTTAGATTAGATTAAATTAGATTTTTAAATTTTACTTCTGAATTTTAGGTTTCTATTGTATTCTATTGTAAATTATCATAAATTCTTTTATTTAAATACTGTTCAAATATTTTTTTAAAATCAGTTGTGGTCATCACAGAACCAACAGTCACACCAAAGTATTTAAACGAAATATTTTCTAACAGAGAAATTATAATTGAAAAAAATAACATATCATATTACGTTGAAAATTTACATATATGCCTATATGAATACTTATGTACATCACAAATATATAAAAAAATTATAAAATATTATTAAATCGTATCAAAAAACAGTTGATTCACATGTTACTAGTGTAGCTTAATTTGTGCTTATCTATAATAATTTCAAAAAACCAAAATCAACAAAGAAAACTGTTTTTACATTGCTTATTTGATCTTTTTTGATTTAAAAAAAAAATTATGTATCGCACACACTTTTTTTATACAACTTCATTGTTTAAAATATCTTTGAAGTGTAAATATAACCAAAACAATTTTTGTGAGCGTCCTGAATAATCGTTAATAATATCAAAATAATCATTAAAACGCGGTAAACACATATTTTTCCACAAGTGTTAAAAAACTATACTTTATATCAGTGTAAATTGTAAATTATAAATAAATAATGGATAAATGTTTAATAGCAGCCCTGTCCACTAATTTTCTTTTACCAATTTATATTCTACTCTAAAAATTTCAAATTTATCCTCCATAAGCCCAAAAAAATTATAAAAAATTGCTAATTTGGCGGCAAAGATTCGGCGTATTTCGTATTCTTTATACTTTTTTATAAACTCATCTATTTCAACAGCTATATAATTTTAGAACACAATATTTAGAATATATTACTATTTTAGACCAATGTATAATGTAAGACGATTAAAATAAAGAAATTCGATTAGAGCGGACAGTCCCATTGATATAAAATCATACAAATAAATCAGAAATTGCAGCATGTCAATATTCTTAAATAAACAGAAATTTTGTGTAATTTACCTGAACAGCATTAACATTAGCTCTTGGTAAGGTCAAACTGGAATCGACCACCCACCACCCATGATTGTATCTCTGGATCGTAAACTTCAGTATAGAATTTATCTTGGAATGTAGAATAATTCAAACAGTTCCAGCTGTTTGCGTAGACGAGATTGTTGAATGCTGCTAGAACCAGTTTAATGCCGACCTAAACACAACATGAAACAATATAATCTCTATACTAGCATTTTTGAACAGTTGAAAATGAGAATTTTGCTTGGAAATGTTCAAAATATAAATATTTGTTTTACTTTTTGTACAGACATATTTAAAACTTGCAAATGTTATCAATATAAAGAATAAGGTAATAAATTGCTATAATGTAAATTTAAATAAAAATAATGCAAAAGTTAAGTGTCACAGTTATAATGTATTTATTCCGAAATAAAACCAAATGAATCGATTGGTTAGCTCTGATATTTACTAGTAAAACTATTATAAATTAATTATAAATTATAAAGATAAATTTATTTATTTAGAAATCTATAATTTGTAAAGTAACACACAAAACTATCTAACTGAATATGTGACTTTCTATTACATTTTCAATTACTTTCAGAAATATTTATATATATATATATATATATATAATTTGAACTAATATTATTTTAATAAGATTATATATTTATTTATTAATAGTATTTGTGTTTGTTAAAAAAAAAACCAGATATTATAATCTCACAAAACTTATATGTTCAAGTGTCAAACTTAATTTCGCAATTTAAAAAACCAGGTAAACAGTTAAGGTAATAAGCCAAAGTTTCAGAAACCATGTAACTGAAGTTCAACTGGTTTTGCTGAAAAAAGCCAACCGGTTCGTTCATTTGGTTCAATTTCAGAATACACTACTTGATTTTCAATGTATATATACCAATGATTACCTATAATACAGCAATTAAATCTTAAATTGAAAAAAATTGACTTGTTCATAAGCCCTGACACCCCACATAATCGTCACTACATATTTTAAATAAGCTTTATCGATATAACTATTACACCAATTCATCGTCATTCTAAACAGTTTTATTTAAATCTCTATAGTAATATACAAACATTACTCGCTATGAAATTTATTTAAATATCAGAAATTATACAGAATAATTCTATTAGACATGTTCCGCTAAGGCGGCCCGAATACTACAATGACGAAATGATCTATTTCAATATGTCGTACAACTCAATATAATTTTAAAAGAAAAAATTACACGTTTGTATGAAGTTTTAAATATATTGTATTGAATGTGTTAAAGCAAGTGTTAAACAATATTCAAATAATTGAATGTCTCAAAGGTATAGTCCTCTACGTTATTATACATTTTGAAAACGTACGGAATTCTTAAATATATCACAGCTATACAAATATCTAATGCTTGCTTTCATAAATAAATGTTAAAATTTAATGCCCATGTCAAAAATCTATTTATAACTGGTTTTAGCAAAACGTTATATTTTAATAAAATTAAATAGTTTATGAAACTACATAAAATGGCTTTAGGTTATAGTTCAATATTAATATTTATTAATAAACGCCGTTTCGATGAACTCGAAGTATGTTTTCATCAGGAAAATTGATGAACGTTATGTTCGTCGAAAAGTCAATTACTAATAAATATTAATACAGAACTATAATCCAAAGTAGTTTTATTTTAATATGGGTTCTGAATTATTTTTGGTACCATGCATAAAATATCTATAATAGTTTTGAAAAATCTAATTAAAATACCTTTACCTTTTTATGATTCTTCCATTAAATATATTACAGTCAAAACTTTATGCAATATAGTTTCCAAAATAGTAATTTCTTCCGTTTTCATCATCATCCATATTTGGTTTTATATTATGATTTGAGGCTTGATAAAATGGAATGTCTGTTATCTAAAATTTATAAAAACCTTGTAAATCTAACTAATAACATAAAGAATATGCTGCTATAAAGCAACAAAATTAAACAAATTATACTTATTTACTTACTTGTGGCTATGAAGAGCACATGCACATTTGTGTGTAGTTCCAATACTAATTTTCTTCAGATAATTGAATAACATCAACTAGCGTAAAAAAAATTAAACTTTGTATATATCACTAAATGACTGATTAAATTAAATGAACGAAATAACACCATATTTACAATTCTAAAGCGAAACCAATGTGGCTGCCCTGCCTACCGCATGCAATGGCGGCCATATGATGGCCATGCCGCCAAGCGCGTCACTTCACAATGGATTGACAACGAATGTCTTACCTAATATTGACATGCGCAGTATAAGCGATTGGTGCGACAGTGGCGAAATAGTGGATCATATAGATAATTTTAAATTTAATAATTTATTATAATAATATTTAGATTATTTTATTTAAAATTAGTATAAAATTAACTTAATAAAAATAACGATAAAATATTTAAATTTATTAAATATACATTGTTTTTCCTGTATAGTAATTAAAATTTTATTTTGAAAATATTTGTTTTTTTACTAGTTATTTACGGAATCACTTATATTTAATATATATAGAATCAAATAGAATTTATTTTATGTATTTTAATTTTGTAAAAGTTTTATAACTCCATTCAGTGTGGGCAAGGCAATGCAAGTTAGAATACTTGCATTAAGTTTGCATTTGTAGGTTTAGATACTTTTAAAAAATATGAAAATATTTCATAAATACATATTCAGTAAAAAATTAAAACAGATAATCTTATAAATTTTGCAATTTGTATGCAAATACTTCAACTTTTTATTTATAGATATGCTTAGGATGACCAACCGTACTCTTTTAAGAGTACATGTACTCTTTTTGAGCAAGGAAAATTATGTACTCTTACTTTTTCAAAAAATACTATAAATGTACTCTTTTAAAAAAAAATACACTGATGCCACAATACTGAAGAAAATGTAAACAAGTTGTAAATATCCATACTTTCAAGGCTCAAACGCTCTTAGTTTGATCGTATTTTTGTTAATATTGTTTATTTTGATTTTCTATTTACAAGTATTTCGTATTCTACGAACTTTTCGTTTGTAAGTTACGTTGGGTTCGTCGTATAATATGTGGTAAAAAGTACATTGTATATTTTTGTTTAAATTGTTCATTTTGATATTAAAATACATGTATCTCATATCTTAGCTATTTTTTATTTATTAAATCTATAAATGATTATTGATGAAAATGATAACACGAGATATATATATATATATATATATATATATATATATATATATATATACGTATATGTGTGTATGTGTACGATTTTTGTTTAAGAAATGTACTCTTTTCGGCCTGGGCCGAGTTGGTAACCCTAGATATGCTGCACAATCAGGGTGACCAGGTCTCAGGGTTTTACCCGGAGTCTCAAGGTTTCAACATCCGTTCTCAGGGTTCCGGGTTTTGTTATAAAATCTCCGGGTTAGGTTAATTTTATATAAAAATAATGTAAATGGTTTATAGCAATAAAAATAACCTTGTTACGTTTCATATAATCATCGCAAATCTCGCGCGCAATGACTTCGTATATCTATCGGCAGCAGATGACAGTTGCCGACTGCTTGACTGTTCTGTGTCGCCAACAAATAAGAAATATAATTTTTAATTTATACCCCAATTTCATTTTATTTATATTTTATTGCTATAAGAATTTTGACTGATTATTACTATATACAGAGTTCCTAATTTAGTTATATGTCAAAAATAATTAATGTTAATTTATTTTATATTATTTTTGTTTTATCTGTATTAATTTTTATAACAAGAAAATTATATTTCTGATTTTTTCCAATCCCCGGATTTACCTAAACTGAAATCTGGTCATCCTGTGCACAATCAAATCAAATCTGCTGTTCCCGTTATTTGACAAGTTTCATTTTAGATATCAGCTGTTCTTGTTTATTCCGTGCATTAACTTGTCCTTTTAAAACACACAAATCTAACATAAAACGTTCGAAACTGACGTGTAAACTACATTGAATTATACCTAACGAACTGGAACGGCATCGCCCATAAAACAGCCGTTGGCAGGGGTCGTGTTCGGTTTACGTATGAGAGAGACGGATAGAAGTAGGTACTCCGCTCCTTGTCAGTCTCACGTGCGTTTACGGTGTTATAAGTAGGTGAAATTATAATTTTGTTTATTTGTGATTAAATTACAGTGATAGGAAGTTTTGCAAATATGGTGATGAGTTGTCTGGCATATAAGTGCAAAAATTTACATGATAAGCGCAGTAATATTCAATTTCATGGGTATGATTTGATTAAATTATAGTAATAGTAATAAATTAATAAATAAATAAAATAAATACATAAATAAAATAAATTAATAAATTAATAATAAATAAATAATAAATTAATAAATAAATTAAATTATAGTAATAGTAAACAGAATAGTGTGCTATTTAGAAAAGCAATTTAAATTAATATTGCAAGGCTGTTTAAATGGTTATAAAAAACCAAAACAAATTATTTTAAATAATGTGGTTCGACATTTTTCTGAAAAATTGTATTTTTTTAAACCCAACCATCCGATCACTGAAGAATTTGGTGTTGAAGATTTACATGAAATTCAATTAATAAAACAAATTGTTAATTATTATTTAACGTGTAGATTACATTCTTATGCTAGGAAAGAAATTGAAAAGTTTGTAGGAAAAGGTTCCAGCATAAGACAAAAATTAAACAAAGTCATTCATAGGTATTGTCTTTATTACTATTTAATTACACCAAATATAACGAATTTTGAAAACTTATTTTTGTAATAAAAGTAAAAAAGTACGCACAAATAATTTCTTTTTGTTTTTTTAAACCTAATTCTCCCGTATATTCTTTTACATGTGTTTCTATCTGAAAATATAAAATTAATCCGACCGGTATAATAGTAATCAAACGTGCTAGACAAGGATGGGTGTACCTACGTTGTGCCGGTTGCCTAAAATCGTCGCTGCCACGCCAACTGAACGCTCGATGCCGTTCCAGTTACGTAGTTTATAGTTCAATGGTAAACTATTGCTGGTAAACTTTCACGATCATACACTTTCAGTGCGCATGTGCGAATCAGAAATTCTTGATAAAATCCTGGGATGTGTCGAATACGTTCGTAACTAATTCCGAATGAAATAATTCTGTTCCGAAAACGTAGAAGCTATTGTATCAAAAAAAAATCAAATTTGTCGCATGTTGTAATTTTAACTAACTTTGGCAATTAAATTTATTTATATATAAACTTTTTTAAATTAAATACAAATTATATTATAATAATTTTAATAAACATAACAATTTTATAAGGTAAAATAAATACCTGATCAAAAAAATAAATTAGGTCAATTTGGATGTACTTTCGATAATTCCTGAACATTTAAGCAAAATTTTACAGAAGCTATTTTGCTTTTAAATTTTATATATACAATGTAAATATAAAATAATTAAAAAAATAATCTATTTTCCGATATTGATATTTTTAAATTTTATCAAATAAGTTGTTGCAAATGTTAAAAAATTAAAATAAATAATATGTATATTTTAATGCCAAAGTATTGATATAATCGCAAAATAATCGCACTAGACAAGCTTGTCAGCTATATGGAAGAAGATTCGTTTAAGTTGATGAAAAAATGCGTTCCCCGACAAGCTTGATCTGGTGACGCGGAAAGGAGTGTTCCCATACGATTATTTATCGTCGTGGAAACGTCTCGAGGAAACTGAGTTACCAAAAAAGAAGCGTTCTTCTCTAAGCTGAAAAATTGCGGAATCAGCGATGAAGAATACAAACACGCCAAAGTAGTGTGGGATTCGTTTGGACATCGCACGCTCGGGGACTACACGGATTTGTATCTGAAGACGGACGTGTTGTTGTTAGCAGACGTCTTCGAAAATTTCAGAGACGTCTGTTTAAAGGCGTACGATTTGGATCCAGTACACTACTATACCACTCCTGGTAAGTTAAAAAATAACAGTTTTTCAAATTATATATTTCTAATTACTTGTATTTTTGTAGGTCTCGCATAGGACGTAATGCTCGAAATTAGAATTGTTGACTGATATCGACATGATTCTCTTCTTTGAAAAAAGAAATCGTGGCGGTATCAGTCAATGTTGCAATCGTTACGCCAAGGCTAACAACAAATACATGTCCGAATTCAATCCAGAGGACCCCGAGAAATATCTGATGTACTTTGACGCGTGCAATTTATACAATTGGGCAATGATCCAATTTTTGCTTCATGCTTTTTGCTTTGAATGGTTGACGGACGAACAAATTACTGACATAGACATAATGGAAATCTCTGAAAACGGTCCTGAAGGCTACGTTTTTGAAGTTACCTTGGAGTATCCACGACACATACACGACTTACACAAAGACTTACTGCTATGTCCCAAAAAATGAAAAAATTGATGACTACTTTATATGACAAAAAGAAGTACGTCATTCACCACCAAAATTTAAAACAAGTTTTAGAACTGGGTTTGAAATTAACAAAAATTCACCGTGTTATTAAATTTGAACAATCTTTTTGGCTTAAAAAATATATTGATACAAATACTGAATTTAGAAAACATGCAAAAAATGAGTTTGATTCAATCAATCAGAAAATCATTCAGTTACGAACGAATTTGACTGATTTGGAAACAATTTGTATATTCCATTTAAATAAATATTTGCATTTCTATGAGATGAATCAAAAAAGATGTTGTGGTTTAGTAAAAATGCACACAAAAGTGATTAAGACAAATCTCCATCCTATAACGTTGAACTTGCATGAAAAATTAATTATAATTAGGGAAATTCGCTGTGAGTGTTTTAACACTTTGATGCCTCTCGAACGCTAAGCGAACTTCACATTCGTTCACTATCGCTTATCGACATCTAGATCAGGTTTAATGTGCATGTGATGAAATTGATCACTGTTTATGTCCTGACTGTTGACACTACCCTAATTAAAGAGATAACGATCGACTAAGTCTTCTCTGTCACTTCTTAGTTTATCGTTAATATTAATAATACCTGATGAAATACTGTTTGTAAGATTTTTATTGGTTTCTGTGACATTGTTGCTGATTGATACTAAAATAAATAAATGATTTGTTTATTATTATGAACATACATTATGAACTGAAAGCACGTACCATTAGTGTTTATGTATACTTCATGTGTATTCATATTGGGTAACTCAAGAATGTAAAACATAAAGTTGGCAATCACATCTGATTTCAGCACGATTGTTCTAGAGCCACATTTGTTACAGTTGGTGCTTGTCTTATCGTTGAGATATTTGTAACAACGCAGAGCTAGAAGTCAAAAATTAAAACATTTGTTTTAATTAAAACTATAATTTACGAAGATTTATTATCAGTGTGCTGGCGATCGCTAATGGACTACCATTGAATTTCTGTATAATGTATTCGCATTTCTCTTTCGATTCCATTCGTACGAATCCGACACCCTTCGATACACCGTATGGGTCGCGTAAAAATCAGTGCTGTAATCAATTAATTTTTAATTGTTTCTGTTTGTATTGCTGTATCATTCGAAATAATAGTATTATTTTATAATTTTTACATATAATTATATTTTGTATTTGGTTCCACTAATATCATTTGACATTTTAATAGTATATTATTTAACGAGCAAATAATGGCACCTATAAAGTACGAGGATGTTGTTTAGTCCACGAGCGTAGCGAGGGGAATAAAACATCCGAGCACATTGTAGGCATTATTTGCAAGTCAAATACTATACTTTATCTACAACTGCTTATTTATTTTTAATATTGTACTTACTTATTCAAATCTATGATGTTAAAAACAACTAACTAACTAACTAACTACAACTGTAATTTTATTACTTTGACTAGAGATACTATACTAGAGTTCGGCTGATAGCCTAAATAGTGTTCAGCTTCTGATTGGTGCCGCCATTTTAATTTATAGAACAAATGATTTTGAATTCGCGCGCTAGTTCGACTCATTACATTTACATTTTTTTTTTGGAAATATTATATTGTCGCATATTAAACTGTAGCTAAACGTATACTCTAACTGCTAAATAAATATATTTTACTGCGGGATTGCTGTACGAGAGGTATTTTTATCATTTTCATATTTGATTTGACAGTTTTCAATATTTCAACAAAAAAAATATTCATGCGCCACTTCGATTTATATGTTTTTTGTGACATTTTGACATTTTTGATATTTTTAACATTTTTTAAAAAAGAGTATATTTATTATCATAATAAACGTCATTACAATATTATACATTGCATTTTTATGTTTTATATGTTTTTTTGTATGCAGAAAACAAGAACAAATATTTTGTGTTCATTTGATGGAACAAATTTTAATTTAAATTTGGCGCCACATATTAATGGCGGCCCATCGGCCGAACTCTACCTATAGTATCTCTAACTTTGACTGATAACTGCTGCCATCTCGCGTAGAGATATTTAGTTTGTTGATGTTGCCTAGCAACAAAGCGTGCGTACGGAAATCAAGTTAATAAAGATCGTTTCTTTATTTTCCTTGGTTAATAATGACTAATATTTTATTAACCTTGGTTAATAAAGACTAGTATTTTATTTCCCTTGGGCTATAAAGACTAATATTATTTATCTGATTTTATATATATAATGACCATATAACAAAGCAGTTGTAGATAAAATATATTTATATAATGAAACAAGAGAATCCGTATCCATATACGAAAGTTTTGCATATTTATATGTTTTGAGTATGTAATTATCGAGTAGGTCATACATTAAATGCAAAACTTACAAAGATTTATTATCAGTGTGGTTTGCGCGAAACTAATGTAATTACTGATTGATTGTTAATAATCATATCTTTTAAAATTGATATGAGCTCCTGTGTCTGTCATAATTAAATGTAATATTTTATAATTATATTTTGTAAGGAGACTTTTGCTGCAGACATACCTCCAACATTGCTTTAAGGCAAATTTAATAGTTATTATTGTAATAGATTGTATGTTAAATGAACTAAATCATTTGTTATCGTTAACGCTTAATGTAAGCTTGTTTTATAACTTTTTGTGTCAACTATTGTTATGAATGCTTGTGACAATTAAATTTAATAATTTATAACATTGACAAACACCAAAGAGTGTACGGAAATTGATTCCGAAAAAAATCTTCTTCCATATAAATTTGGAAGTCATACACATCAGGTGTTTTGATAGGTTAAGTATGGTCATGCCCACGTACACAGGTTTATTATCGATAAGAGTGCTTGTTTACTTTTAACGAAATCTGCATTATTAAAATCGTTTTTAATATTGAGTGTCTTGTATGGTGATAAAATTTCACCACAAATTACATAGGACCTTTTTTTCAATCACTTATTTCGATATGAATTGGGGATCGAATGCCTATCGGCTGTGCGATGGCTGTGCGTATGTGAACCATTAGCAATCGGTAAGGTGTTCAGGTTATTGTTGATGTGAGTGCTTGTAATAAAATAAAATGGTAAACATTTTCACCAATGTTTGTTGGTTTACTCATTTTATTTATTTATCTATATAAATTTCGTTTCTAATCGAAATTCCAGGGTGTTCGGACTTCGTCACGATCATTTTTCAATTAAAAATGAAACTCGTAAATTATTCTTCTTGTCGAAGATGGTGACGAGAATAATATTGATATATGGGCTTGTGTTCAATTAATTTTTATCGAAGACGGTAACAAGAATAATATTGATTTGAAGACTTGTGTTTGTCACAAATAAATTGATTAAAAATTCGATATTTTTTATTGATCGAGAATATTGATTTGAGGACTTGTGTTTGACACAAATAACTTGATTTCCCGTCTGTAACATTATGTCGTGTGTGGTTTCTTTAGGAGCGTGTTGTACTTATTATTTAAACACTGTTTATTATTTATTTAATATATATTTATTATTTACACACAACATTACATTACTAGTGTCGGTAATGGCTGACTTTCCATTACTGGATGTCCGCCCGCGTCCACGCGTTGCCAACTTTCTCTCGTTGCCAACCTCATGATACCACATCCCCCTTCTTTTATTTTTAAACAATAATATTCTAATCTACTTAAACAATAACCTATCAGAGTACAATATTAAACAAACGATATATAAAATACAGTATTACATATATAATTATACAAAATCTAATTATTATTTATGTTTTACAATTATTTTTAATATTCTTATATCTATATCAACTATACTAAATTATACATAGTCATTGAACTTATTTGGTTTTTTAATAGCTCTTTTTGTACGAGGATTAATAATTGCCTTACTTATACCCTGTTTATGTATATGTTTTATGTTTGTGCTATTATCTTTGATCAAGTATTTATGATTTCTTTCTATTGTTGAACCATTGTTCAACTTCACTATGTGCGTTCTAGGTTTATTACTATTTTTTACTATTTTCCCTGGTATCCACCTAGATTTATCCTGATTTTGAACTCTAACCTTTTCTCCTGGTTTAAATTCAATTTTCCTCTCTCTCACATTTTTATCATGATTTATTTTTTGTTTTAACTGTCTAGTTTTAAGATTTTGTTTTATAATATTGGTTTTATTATTGAAATTTAAAGTAAATTTGTTAAGTAAACCATTTACTGTTCTGTTGTACAGCAGTTCAGCAGGTGATGGTATGTTATAATCGATAGGTGTTACTCTATATTCCAATAAACTTAAGTACAAATCTTTATTGTCATGTTCTGCTTTTTTCATTATTTGTTTAAAAGTCTGAATACATCTTTCCACCATGCCGTTTGATTGGGCATGTGTTGGACTCGATGTAATGTGTTTTATTTCCCATTCTTTTACAAAATTTTCAAATTCTTCCGAACTGTAATTTGTACCATTATCTGATCTGATAATTTGTGGTATTCCGTGTCGCGCAAAAATAGATTTTAATTTTACAATTGTATTTTTGCTGTCTGTTTTTATTAATTGAGCTACTTCAATAAACTTTGAAAAATAGTCTATTACAATAAGGTAGTTTTTTCCTGATATTGTAAAAATATCTGTTCCTACAACAGTCCATGGTTTATCAGGCACTTCTGTCTGAATTAATGGTTCTTTTTTGTTAGATTGTTTAAAAGTTAAACACGTATCACATTTGTTTATGTATTCCTCAATATCTGAGTTTATGTTCGGCCAATAGAGACCTTGTCGTGCTCTTAATTGACATTTGACAATCCCTAAATGATTATAGTGAATTTTCTCTAACATTTCTTCCCTGAGTGATTTGGGTACTATAGCTTTATTACCTTTAAATAATACATCGTTGATGCTAACTATCTCATCTCTATAATTCCAGTACTTTTTTACTTCATCATTTAGATTTTTATTATCTGCTGGCCAGTCGCCTTTTACTAATTTTAATACTTGTACAAGTACCGGATCTTGTTTTGTTTCAGATTGAAAAATTTTAAACTTTGATTCTGATATTGGTAGTATATTTTGTACTAAGTTTACTTGCGCTTCAATATCATTTAAATTAGATTCGTTTTCATTTATATATCCTTCAATATAACTTCTGGACAAACAGTCTGCAATTAGAAGTTGTGTACCGGGTTTATATTGAATATTTAAATCATATAATTGTAACTTAATCAACATACGCTGCAGTCTCAACGGACAATTTATTAATGGTTTTCTAGAAATGGTTACCAACGGCTTATGGTCAGTTTCCACCACTATTTGTTTTCCGTATATATATTGATGGAACCTCAAGCATCCGAACAAAATAGCTGCCATTTCTTTTTCAATTTGGGCATAATTTTGTTCAGTACTTGTCAGTGCCCTTGATGCATAAATCACAGGTAAATTATTTTGCAGCAGAACTGCCCCTAAGCCATTTTTTGATGCGTCCACCGAAACAACTACAGGTAGTTTCGGATTGTAAAATTGTAATACTGGACTCGTTGTGAGTAATTGTTTAATATCATTAATCGCTTTAGTATGATTTTCATGCCATACAAAAACTGAACTTTTCTTTATTAACTGTCTTAATTCATTTGTTTTATTTGACAAGTTTGGTATGAACTTAGACACGTATGTAACCATTCCTAAAAAATTTTCAACTTCGTTTTTATTGGTTGGTACCGGCATTTCTATAATACTTTTAATTTTGTCTTTATCAGGTTTAATTCCTGATTTACTAACAATATGTCCTACAAATTTAATTTCATCTTTATTAAATTTACATTTCTCTCGATTAAATTTTACATTTTTTACCCTAGCCCTCTCTAGAATATATTTTAAATTTTTATCGTGATCGTTTTGATCTTTACCGTAGACCAAAATATCATCTATATATGATATGTGACCTGGCAAGTCTTCAAAAATTTGTCTGAATTTTTTCTGAAAAACTTCTGGTGCTGACGAAACACCAAATGGCAGCCTAGTGAACATGTATCTACCAAAAGGTGTCGCGAAGCAACATAATTTCTGACTTGGTTCGTCCAGTGGTATCTGGTAAAACCCTTGATTAGCATCAAGTATGCTAAATACTTTTGCGTTAGATAGTTCCGTTAGAATATTTTCGATTGTTGGAATTTGGAAAAATTCCCTTTTAATAACTTTATTTAATTCAACCGGATCTAGACAAATTCTGATTTTCCCGTTGGGCTTTTTGACTATTACCAGTGGATGAACCCAGTCAGTAGGCTCACTAACTTTTACAATGATTTTATTTTTCTCTAATCTATCTAATTCTTTTTTCAGATCCTCTGTAACAGACATCGGTATTTTCCTAGCGTTAAATACTTTAGGTATTGCATTTTCTACAATCTTAATTTTATGTGTTTCATTTAAACATCCAATACCTTCAAAAACATCATGATATTTGTCTATTACATTTCGATTAGCACAATTTTTATTAATTTCATTTACTTTTGTTATAAGTTTTAATTTTTTACATTCTCTTAATCCTAAAATAGGAGAAACATTTTCTATATCTACAACGAAAAAATCTAAATTAAATGTTTCTGATTTATCTTTTACATTACAAAACAAATTAATTTTGCCTAATGTATTAATTTTTGTACCACCAAAAGTAATTAATTTTACTGTTGATTTTAGTAACTTGATATTTCCAAGCTTATTACATAGATATTTCGGTACTATACTAGCCTGCGCCCCAGTGTCTAATTTGAACTTGACGAACATTTTCTTATTTAACTCTATGGTTTCTGTCCAATCTTCTTCACCTACTTTTGTTTGATCTTCTACCGCACCTACAAACACTTCCTCTTCATTTTCATCTATTTCTTCTTTTACTTCTTTTATTTGTTTCACTCGGCACATTTTTTTAAAATGATTTGGCTTGTTGCACTTAAAACACATTTGTCCATATGCTGGGCACTCTCTCACTTTGTGTGTTTTTCCGCAACGTGTACAGTTCTTAATTGTATTTTTGTAACTGTTGATTTTTCTTTCTTCCACTTGTTTTTGTGTTACATACTTTTGTTTACTTAATTTACTTTCTTGGTATTTGTTAATTTTATCAACTTTTATTGTTTCATTATTTATTTCTTTCACTGTTTCTTTTGTAGCTACCGTTGCCCTGCAGATATCTATGCACTTGTTTAAGGTTAAACTAGTTTCACTTAATAATTTTTCACGTAACTGGTTATTCTCAATGCCACAAACTATTCTGTCTTTTATTAGTGATTCACGTAATCTTCCAAAGTCACAAGATGTAGATAGTGTCTTTAATTCCGTAATGTATGCCTCCATACTTTCGCCTGAGAGTTGATTTCTCATGAAAAATTTGTGTCTTTCATACGTGATGTTTAATTTTGGTATGAAATATGCATCAAATTTATCAAGTAATATACCGAAATTATTAATTTCATTTGATTTTAGTTCAAAAGTGTTGTACAGTTCAATTGCTTCTGAACCCATACAATGCAGCAGTAAATTGCACTTTCTTTTTTCATTTGCTTCTATACCTGTTGCATTTATGTATATTTCAAACTGTTGCTTGAATTTGCACCATGTGCTTGCAGCATTTTTTTCATTTAACTTGAAATACGGTGGCTTCAAATCCATGACTGCGCCATGTAACATTATGTCGTGTGTGGTTTCTTTAGGAGCGTGTTGTACTTATTATTTAAACACTGTTTATTATTTATTTATATATATTTATTATTTACACACAAGACTACATTACTAGTGTCGGTAATGGCTGACTTTCCATTACTGGATGTCCGCCCGCGTCCACGCGTTGCCAACTTTCTCTCGTTGCCAACCTCATGATACCACACCGTCGGACTGAGAAAATCGGTTTAGCAGTAACATTTACATTGCGACGATGTTTTTTCGCATTGTTGGCAATTCTTCGTCGAATCATTGTTGGCAACGGTGGTGCGACCGAGTTGTTCAAGTAAAGCAGACGGACTCTGCGATGTTACGTCGAGTTTTAGTTCGTAAAAATTCGATTTTTAATTTATTATTAAGATTTAAAGCGCTTCACTATATTGCAAATTGTGCCATTACCATATGAACCTGGTGTTATGTGGTTTCGAAAACATTGCGATGGCCGAAACTCTCGACTGCAAACTATGCACGATACATTTATTGTAGTTTTTCCAGTAAATCTTGTAAATGAGCTGAGCTGAGCCGAGTTGTATTGATCAATAAAACAGTTTATTTGAAAGTGACGTTTAAAATCTAGGTTTCACATATGATATAACCTAGATAAACCATATTTATTTTGTATTGGGCTTTGGTGTTCTCGCTCTAGATTGATATGAGTGCCTGTGTGATACAATTACCATTTGGGGTTCTATATTCGAATTTTAAATCTTTAGATTTACTTTCTTTCCATTCAATTTTTGAAATGCATTAATATCATTATAATGCAGCGAAAATTTACCGTTTTCATCAAATCGTGAAGTATAATAGGGAAGCATTAATGCATTCGGGTTTGTAGAGTGAAGTATGCCTAAAGAATGGCCTACTTCTTGTAATAATACTTCAAATAAGCTTGTTTTACTGGTAGGGCCTATATTTTGATCCCAGTCTTCGCTATAATCTAGATGTATATCAACTGAATTATTAGAATTACCTCTAGGTGGGATTGCATGCCCAAGCACGCCCCCTTTGCCATCAAAGTTATCTAAACACCTATGATTTCTTGAGTAATCGTAATGAGCATCAGTACCGAACGAAATTATAATGTTTGGATGAGTGGTGTTGCGATAAAAAGTAACTGGTTTGTATTGTGACCATGTTCTAAAAACTTTTTCAGTTAATGAAAGTAAATGTTCATTAGGATTGTCAAAATTCCAAGATATATTTTGACCATGCCATTTTACATTATCAACCTGATAACTATATTTATTATCACTGAATCCGCATCTTGGTGTTTTCAGTAATTTTATAGTTTCATTATTAAGTGAACCGCTTTCCGTTAAATTGTATCGCCTGTGAAATGTTTTTAGAGCAGAAATATATGACGTACTTGATTCATTCATATACATTAATTCTCTAGTATCATTTAAATAATCATAGTTAAATAAATAATTTCTAACATCGCTAAATCATACGCGTTAGCATAACAAAATAATAATAAACAAATAAAATACATGTTGACCGGGCGAGGTATCACCAAAGTAGATAAAACTAGGACACTTCTAGGACAGTTCGATGACTGCCCTGTATATTGTTACCATTCTTGTCTTCTTCCGCAGCACCCTTATGCAGCACATGTCTGCATATGTTTTTAAATACCCTCAATCGAATGGTGATGACTACAACCCCCTAGAGCCAACCCCTTAAGAGTTATAAGTTACCATTCTTGTCTTCTTGCGCAATACCCTCATGCAGCACATGTCTGCATATGTTTTTAAATACCCCCAATCGAATGGTGATGACTACAACCTTCTAGAACCAACCCCTTAAGAGTTATAGGTAACTATTCTTGTCTTCTTGCACCCCCTCATGCAGCACATGTCTGCATATGTATTTAAATACCCCCAATCGAATGGTGATGACTAGTGTGCATTGCAAAAGACATAAGTGACTTTCGGTTTTGAGCATTTCTCCATAAGTCAAATTTAATACTTATTATTGTAATAGATAACATACTATAAAGATTCTATATTTGAACTGTATGTTAAATAACATACTATAAAGATTCTATATTTGAACTGTATGTTAAATAAAATAACGCACACACACACCCTATTTATTCGATTCCACTCGTTCGAAGTCACTAAGAATGCATTCTATGTGCTATTGTTAACACTACAATCACTAAATGTATTTCTGATAATTTTCTGATTATTGATATGTGCTTTTGTTTGTATATATATTATTGATTATTGATAGGTGCTTTGGTTTGATATCGGAAGACACATTAATAATAATTAATCCATATGAATTGTGTGAATTGTGTTCGGTGTTAGGTTTATGCAGTTACTATTATTTGCAATTCTATTTTGTACATATTGATATGAGCTCTGTTTTTCACGAGCAAATTGATAATGTTATAAGACGTATACGAATCGTCTGGACAATGACGAAGCCTTTTTTTTTGCCATTTGTGTAATTTTTCTGATGACATACGAGGAGTACGCTGAAACGTTGATTATCAGTTGATCGAATGATTGTCCGTTGTGTGCGATACATACAATTTTGTTCAGATAATAATAACATCGTGGCAATTACGTTAGATCCCTTTTAGATTATGTATTCACACCCCAACACACAATTCACTTTAACCGGGAACTTGTATGTCATCATAAATTCCCGCACTTTGTCTATAATGATAAACACAGAAGCCCTAAGAAATACCTGCGGATCTATGAAAGTCGTGTACGAATCGTCTGGATGATGACGAAGCCTTTTTTTCTCGATTCCGTATCGGATTCTGATAGATCAACTTTAAGATTATTCGATTTAGCGATGATACATTGTACAATATTGATATGAGCTCTGTTTGTCACGAGTAAATTGATAATGTTATAAGGCAGTGTACGAATCGTCAATTGTATTGCTGTCATTTAATTAATTTGAATCTGATTGGCCCACTGCACCAGATTCAATTCTTTGAGGGCTTTTCCGTGTGGAAACCGAAATTCCAGCGTTTGATAGCCTCCTTCAATTAAAAAGTTATAAATTATGTGTCTAGTTGCTTGTTTTGTTACCTGGTAACTTGTTTGTATGTTCTGTTTACAAACTGTAACACCCTTTGTGTAGTATTAAATACTAGCGTAAAAGAATTTTAACCTTTGTAAATACGCGTTCATCTTCGGCTGGTACGGGCAGTGATGAGGGCTGAAGCGGAACACTTTCGCATAGCGCACCGGTCAAAGTAGCCAAGCCTTCGATGGATCATCCACTGACTAGGGCTTCGTAGCAACCGTGAATTTTCGCAACGGCTTTTTCGTGTCGATTAATCAGAAAACATATTTGTGCAAAGATTAATCTTTGTAAATAATATATTACAAGATTTGTTGAAAATTATTTATTTGTACAATATTGATATGAGCTCTGTTTGTCACGAATAAGTTGATTCAGTTTGATAAATTTTTATTTAACATGAATTGATGATCGAACGCCTGCCCGTTATGGGCTATACACACCACCTTTCCAAATTCGTTTCGAATCATCATAATGTGGTTCATGAACCCTTCAATAATATTATTTTTTAGTATCTGCTGCCGCATACCACATACTTTGCATATTATTATACTGTTTTCATCTTGTATACAGCTACTACATCGCTGCATATATATATATATATATATATATATATATATATATATATATATATATATATATATATATATATATATTACAAGATTTGTTGAAAATTATTTATTTGTACAATATTGATATGAGCTCTGTTTGTCACGAATAAGTTGATTCAGTTTGATAAATTTTTATTAATTTCAACTGAGAAGAATAAACCCAAGAATCTCTGTTGGTTGTATGTGTACTAATCCTGATGGTAAATTTCCGTTTCGAAATCGAAATTTCAATGTGACAGTGCTTCGTCGCGATCATTTTTTAATTCAGGGTTTCGTACAACTATTTACATGTAGAATATATTGATGCATTTGTTCGTCACAGGTACGACACAAAACTGAATGTTACAGTGCTGAAGGGGACAAGATCCTACATTTAATAAACCCGTTGCCGTAGTTCATGTTAATATCGGTTTCGGGTATGTATGGCTCTAATAATGGTTCCAAATCTAACCGAGATTTTTGTAACTTATTTAAAAACACCACAACACTAAAAAAACAAAATATATAATAATAAATAACATGTATTATTTTGTATGTAAAAATTAGATAAAAACGTATTTTTTTTGAGGTTTGGTGGTTAAAATTGATAAGTTACTTAGTGAATAATTCGTACATACATTTCTAATTATTTAGTATTGTAAAAATGCCTAGAACAAACAACGTAAACGCAAACGTGCATTTATTAGTTGCGAGATTTCTCGCAACGTATTTCAGCATAAGTTTTTAAAATTAAAAATATATATTTACATATTAATAGATATATATATTTTTTGCTAATAGCGAATTCGATATTACAAAATCATTTGTACGCGTAGACCACCCGTCAATGCGAGTGTTTTATATAGTGGGAGGGTGGGAAAGTATCCCCAAAAAACAATCTTATTATTAAAACCAAACATATATATTATGAATTAATAATATGTAGTTGTAATCGATAATCAATCAATAATCAATATCTCAAAATTATTACAAAACCAAATTTATTCTGTCATCGGGGATCATCGGGGCCTTTTTCGGAAACTCCATCAATAGGTCCCTTGGGGGCGAAGCCCTATTGAAGGACACATACAATTTTTAGGTTGTTATTTTTCTGTGTGTTTAAACTGTAGTGCTGGTTTAGAATTTCTTAAAAATACTCTGTTAGATATTTTTGAAAGTGAATTGACTGATGAAATGACTTTTAAACAATGGAGAATTGATAAACGCTGTACTTTAGAAGTAATTTCAATGAATGTTGAAGAATTTATTGATAATTTAATTGACAGAATGCAGGCATTACTTATGCACGATTTTATCGCAAAGCAACAAAGTTCTTTTCTCCGGGAATCAAAAGAAAATTTAAATAAAGTTGAAGTTATCGTACTTGTTGACTATGCTGAAAATTATAGTTTCATTGTACAAGATGAAATTCAACGTTTTCATTGGAATAATCAACAAGCTACTATTCACCCTTTTGTCTCATACTTTATAGATCATGATGGAAACTTACAACAGCCGAATTTCATGGTAATATCGGATACAACAGAACATAATGTTTAATCCTTTTATGCATTACAAAAAAAGTTCATTGAATTTGCGAAAACGAAAATTCTTGGAATTAACAAAATCATTTATTTTTCGGATGGTGCAGTTTCACAGTACAAAAATAAGTATAATGTCGTAAATATTGTAAAGCATAAACAAGACTTTCAAATTTCTGCAGAGTGGAAGTATTTTGCTACGTCACATGGAAAATCTCCATGTGATGGTTTGAGCGGTACAATCAAACGAAATGCTGCCAAAGCAAGTTTGCAAGGAAACGTCATTTTAAATCCTGAGCAATTGTATGAATGGCCAATGAAATTTAAACGCATATAATGAAAAAATACATTTTTCATTTGTTAGACAGGCCGAAGTTGACGATGCAAGATCGTTTTTGGAAACTAGGTTTAATTTTGCGCAACCAGTACCGAATATAAAAGCATGCCATAATATTATTTCTATATCGGAAAACAAAATCGAAACAAAAATGTATGCGAAATCGAGAAACAAAAACATTCACAAAATGGAAAAGTGCCTTCGAAGCGTGGCAGAAAACGCCAACAAGAGGATTTGTAAATTTATCGGTTTACATGTAACCATATTAATAAAATCTGTTCACGAACCGTAGAATGTAATGTGAATAAACTTTTATTGCATTAACTGTATGTTTAGTAATAAAAACATTGGTTTTATTGCAATTACACTGCACACCTAAATTTTCACACTGCTATTTTGGCATGTAACTTTTTTCGCCATAAAAAAAAGTGAACAAGATTTTTACCAGTGAAAGTTTCAGCTACCTTTTGGCAAATTTTTAGCCAAATCGAAAGATATGTATTTTGGGAATTGAGGAAAACGCAAAACACTAAATTTTGGAGTTTTCCAGCCTGAAATCTGATTGGGGACATAAGAATATCTGTTTTAATGACTTTTTTAAACTTTTTCAAGTCCCCTCTGATGAAAAAAATTTTTTCAATTGATATTTTATGTCAAAATATACACATTTACCACAAAAAGTGTCAAAACGCTATAAAATCGTTAAAAGTGCTATTTTTAGATTATAAGCGAATACACTTCAGAAAACGACCAATTTATTTTTATGTCACAAGGAAGCTATGCACCAAGTTTCAGCTAAATCGGAAACCCAAAAGATTTTTCGACCCCTTGGGTGATTTGACATGGAATGACCCATTTACACAATTTGGAAAGAAGTTACTTGTTGATTCCAAAAATTTTAACTGTGTTTTTTTTGACAAGGTTTGGAGAAGCGTCCAGTGGTAAAGTCGAACATTTAAAAAATTGTTTTTTTTCAAATTCAAAAATTACCTAATGGTAAAGTAGATATTATTTTTCATAATTAAATTTAAAAAATAAACATTTTAATCATTACAATAGCGCCAAATGCATCACATAATTTTAAAAATTGTTTTGAAATACAAAATTTTATAAATGATTTAGATTTAGAAGTAAATATGGATGATGAATTAGATTGGGATAACAGTTCTGATAGCACACATGTATCGTTAGATTGAAATAACTGTTCTGATAGCACACATGTATCGTTAGATTACGATAATATTAATTTAAATTTAATACAAAATTTTGCACCATCACATATTTTAGATTACTATTTTAACGATGAAAATCATCTAGAGCGTATTTTTAGATTTTTTATAATTCCACAAGACGTTGGAATGTAAAAATCTGTTTTATGTGTCTCGACTGTTCAAAGGAAATATTTGAAAAACCTGACACACAAACTTGTTTTATAAATTCAGATTCATCTTTTACTATTGAAAATAATATTTGGTGCTTTACAAAAGAAGATATTTTACATGAAATATCAGAAAATATTGATATGTATCATTTTTTATCTGATAAAGACAATTACTGTAATAAATGTTCATATCAATTATTTAGTTGGAATTCTGAATCTATCTGCAGTCAGTTTAATGATTAATAGGTTTATTTTAAATGGGTACAGAGTTACTGTACTTAAATCAATATAATTGTTATTGTCTGTCAATTGATAGTATCTATTTAATAGTAGAGACGTGTAAATAATTTAGATCATCTCCCAATCTTAATTATCTCTCCTAATTTGTCTTACATCATGTTCCTAATGGCACTATTCAAAATGCATTTAAACATTATATTGATATATCCCATTGTTGTATCAGCCTGTAGTGATACTTTATACTTACAGTCAGATAATAAAATCTGCACTGATCAACTTTGTGAGCAAACACATAGTGGTTTACTATCATTACAAACTGGTCAGAGCCTCTGTATAAAAGATGTCAATGGTAATATAACTAAATACGAATTAAAAGATACTCTCATTAAGCACATTTACCAACCGATTTATTATACTTGTGACTATGAGTTATTAACAACCTCAACATCACGCTGTTATAGATCTGGAGGTTCAGGTTGCTGGGCTGAAATCTGTAAACGAAGTCTGTTACAAGATTACGAATCAAAACTTAAAAGAAAGACTCAATCGACTTTATTTAGATATACCGGTTGTCAGATGAGTCCTTTACCATGCAGCTTATATTGTGGCATTCGTTTTATGGGAGCATGTACGTGGGGTCTTTGGGAAATCATACGTCAAGAATGCAAAAAAGTATTTTCTAACGAAGGTAATCACTGGGTAGCTACCTTAGAAATAACTCATCAAGACAAATTTAGGAAATTATATCTCTCACAACCGATGAGCACAATTACTGAGCCAACCTTTCTATCCACGATATCTTTTGAAACTCATTACCAGGAAAGACTTCCTAATTATGCTATACCAGTGGACTATGCTACAGCTTATCTCACGGACGCATCACCGATAAATCAACCAATCGTTAATGTAATTGGTGATTACCAATTATCTCTAGACAAGGAATCAGAGTTGTATCCTATTGACTCCATCAAGTGTCAAACGGTAGGATGTGAGTACGATTGTGAGATGCCTAAAAGTGCATTAAGTCGACTTTTAAATAATACGCACATTGATAATATTAAGAAACTTCATCCCTCATCCTTTAGAAAGCTCAAGTACTCATCAGATTCCATGACATTAAGAACAAAAATAACAGGAAAATTATCTTTTTTAATTCGATTAACAGACCGTATAGATAATGTTGTAGTTAGTAGACCCAAATGTAGCATTTTAATATCTTACGCGTTAGGTTGTACTGGATGTATATCTCCTCCTCATTTAGGTTTTAAAGCTCAAAACATTGAACAGGAAGGAGCATTTCCTATAACTAGTAATTGTACACTTGACTCTCCATATTTGTTCTGTTCGAAAGATGATTATGAAGTTAAAGTGATAGGATCACCTAAGATATGTTATATTGAGAGAATATTGGGTAAGTCTGTATACTGTAAGTCTGTAAGTATACTTCCTTTTAATATGACTATAGAAATTAATTATTCGTTTGAAGGATCTCTCAATAAGATTGCGTTTGAAGGATCTCTCAGTAAGATTGAGTCTGGACAGTGACCAGTGGACACACTACACGTGTTTATGTTGATGTTTAGCAAGTCTAGTTATTACTACTACTACTACGTGGTAGTTTTCTCAATTTTCTGCACTACATGGTGCAGTGCCTCTAGTTCTACGTGCAGTGAAATTTTGAGCGCGATACCGCGAGTGGTAGTGCACCAATTTCGATTAATACTTGCGCCATAGGACCAACGTTATACGTTATTTTGTGCTAAAGTGCCTGTTTCTCAGGAGTGGATAGTGCCACAAGGATAATTTTTATATACGTCTCATCAGGACATTAGCGCCTACCTTTTGAGACATCTCACAGGTACGTAGGATTTCTCGTTCAGAACTTTTATTAATTAAAATTGGTGCACTGAACTCGTTCAAATTAGATTTTTGGTTCAAACGAGATTTTTGGTTAAATTTGGTTTTGTGTACAGTACAGTAGAGTAGTTTGGTTGTTTTTGATTTAGTAACAGTGGTAAATAGTAATTTGTAAATTGGATTTTTTCTTTACCGTGATTTAAACCCTCTCATCGTACTATATCACCCGAGCACTCTGGCATTAGTGTCGTGTGTTTTTTCCTACAACATTTATACGTAAACCGGAAGTGGTCCGTAAACAAACTTTTACGCGGGACCGGCAGGCAGCCCCGGAAGGCCCCTCGGTAAAAGTAAACCGGAAGTGAACCGGAAGTTACTCCCAAGTAGCTTCCTACGAAATCCGAAACCGGAAGTGAAACCGGAAGTGACCAGAAATCAACTCCCGGGTTCATTTCCAAACCGGAAGTAAAACCGAAAGTAGGGAAATTCCTTTCCCGAGGGAATCGAGCACCAACAGCTACTCGGAAGTTATCTATTAAAGCGATAACTGCACATGTGGCTACAAACGCTGGACACAATTGGCTAAGCGATGGAAGATGAGATTGGCCATGGGAAGGCAACAGGTGTAGACTTGGATAGAAGTTCTATGATTGAAAAGGATCTAGAAGAAAGAAGCAGGAAAAAAAGCACCAGGACAAAACGTACCCCCCCTTCAAAAGGGTTGCCTACAACTGGAGGTAAAGAAGCCGAAGAGGTGTTTGGCTTTACACGCACCAGGAGCAGGAGCAAGGGCATGGCAAAGAAAAATACTGATCCGCCATTACCAACCGACAAAATGACAATGTCAATCGCGGGAAACTATACATCTACAGAAGAACTAAGGGTGCAAGCGAGCACCAAGGAAGAAAAAAAGAGGGGAAGACTGCTAAATGACAGCACTTCTCCGGATATGAGGAAAGCTAAGAAGAGCAACACCAACACCCTACACTTCAACCTAGATGATTTACAGGCGGCTGCTGACGAAATGCTAGACCTCTGCACAGAGGTGTATGCCAACACCCAGAGGGACATTAAGTCAGCGGCCCATAGAATTTGTGCGGAAATTCTAAAACTACAAAGAACCAGGAAGGAAGAACGAGGTGAGCTGGATGCTATACTCTGTGAAAGAAGAAAACTCCGTAAGGAAGTTGAAGAGCTTAAAAAAAGGGAGGCAGAACATGGTAGCAATAAGTCCTTTGCGACGACAGTTAAGGAGAGGCAAATGGATGAGTTACGGAAGGAATTAGCCAGCATAGACCGAACGTACGAGTCATTTATGGCAGCTTCTAAGTCCAGGAACTGGGCAGACGATTTGTTTCCAGGCCTATCCCTCAAGGTCGGGAACCCATTAGGAGAGGTAGGAGATTTGGTCGCAATACACCATGAAGGTGATCAAATGTCGACAGGGATACTAAAGACGATATCTACGATGTTCTCCGGGGGGGAAAAGTTGATAGGCAGATGCCTTAAAGAAGGCATTCCCAGTTTTAGTATTTTGACCGCTAATACTGAAATAGAGAACGACGAGAACGAGATAATTAAATCAGACAGGAGAATAGTCAGTATTAAGGTTCCAGCCATAAAATCCAATACTAACAATACGGAAAGAGACAAGGCCATTTTCGACGTAATGAGCAAAGCAATGGACAGGGCGAAAGCTATGGGAACTTCGAGAATAATTTACACCAGAGACAGTTCACAGAATAAGTTTGAACGGCCACTGCTATTCCTAGCATACCATAGTGACATTGCAATCACTATTGTTGAACTGCAACGTGGACAGGCACAAAGGTATTCACAGCAGAAAGGACTGAGTCGGCAACAGTCCCAATCAGACGCTGATGGGGAGGACACTATAAGTAGATCAAGTCGTACTAAGCGCTCTTACAAGGAGGTGATCATCTCTGCTGCAGATAAATCTTTCCCGGAGCTGGTGCAAGGACTTAGGGGGATAAAAGGACAAATAAATAGTTGTGGGTTTGTAATTCAACAAACTCACAAAAACGCGGCAGGTAAAGCCGTTCTAACAGTAGACGGCAATATGGACCGAGTTTGCGAATTAGAGAAACAGGTAACGAAAGTCTTCCAGAATGTCATAGTTGAAACAAGACAAACTGGACTGACTGTGTTACATGTCTCAGGTATGGATGCAGCAACTACTCCTGAGGAAATTAAGGACCTCATAAGGAACTTGACGGGAAGCAAGGAAAGCGTGCAAGTCTCTGCTATGAGACCAGGCTACCGACACACTCAGAAGGCAACGGTGAAGGTTCCACCCAAATTGGCAAGGCTACTAGTTGACAAAGGCCGAATCCAACTGGGCCTGGGATTTTGCCAGTTCCGTGAAAGGATCCAAACCTCTGCTTGCTTTCGCTGTCTTGAACCTGGACACCAGGCTGCACAGTGCCAGGGACAGGACCGCAGAAACTGTTGCTACAAATGTGGCAGTGAAGGTCACCTGGCAAAAGACTGTCGAAACACCGAGAAGTGCTGGATCTGCAACCTAGAAGGGCATAGGGCTAACACGACAAGCTGCCCTAAATTTAGAGCAGCACTGCTGAAGGAAGAAGAAAAGCGTAGGAGCTCAGTAGACAGCTTTGCCTCCTACACATTCTCCAGCAAGGAAGGTAAATCGGCAAAGACACATGAGGCAGGGGCTACCGGAGGAACGCCGAATTAAAGTAACAATGTTCTATCTACGGATATTACAAATAAACCTAAATAGGTCGCGGGCAGCCCATGATCTAGCAATGGTTACTGCTAGAAATTTAGGGGCGCACCTTATACTGGCAAGCGAGCCCAATAAAAGAATGGTCAAACAACAAGCCGGATGGATTGCGGGAGACAATTCTGATGCAGCTATATACATTGTAGATCAAGTTAACGTACCAATCATAGATACGGCTGTAGAAAGTGATGGGATTGTTCGGATAGACACGGCATGGGGACTTTTATACAGTTGCTATGTTTCGCCAAACATCCAGCATGACATATATCTCCAATTTCTGACCACCTTAGAGGAATCATTGGAAAGATATACGAAGCCGGTTCTCGTAGCAGGGGACTTTAACGCGCATTCGGCAGAATGGGGGTGCCCTCACTCGAACATCAGAGGACACGCGGTGTCAGAGTTCTTTGCTAGGAATGACTTGGTAGTACTCAACGAGGGTAACGCCCCAACATTCAGCAATGCAAACGGTAGTTCCATTATTGATATTGCAGCCTGTTCAGAAGGGATCACTCGTAGTATCAATAATTGGAAAGTGCTTGAGCAGGAAGAGTCTGGTAGTCCCCATAAGTATCTACTTTTCGACATACACAAATCTGCAGTGGGGACAAACGTAACACCTACAAGGGTTATTCAACCTGGGTGGAAAATTAACACCTTAAATGTAGAAAAATGTACAGAGGTCCTCCAAAATTCCGACTCAGACGCACAAGCAAAAGGAGCAGAGGAGATCACTGAACTTCTGCACCGTGCATGCGATTCTTCTATGAAACAAGAGCAACAACAACACCTATAGAAAGGGGGTATACTGGTGGACAAATGTTATTGCAGACAAGCGGCACGCATGCGTAGCGACTCGAAGAAAGGCCACTAGAGCTAGAGCCTCAGTGACCTGTCCGCCTGCTATAAAAGACAGGCTCTGGGAAGAGTACAAGCAAGCCCAGAAAGCCCTGCACCTTGAGATAAGACGGGAAAAAAAAAGGAAATGGGACAGCTTGATAGAAGAAGTAGATCAGGATATTTGGGGCAATGCCTACCGAATTGTAGTACGTACCACTCGCATGGCAAAACCGGAATGCCTGGACATTACTGTTACAAAGAAAGTGGTTATGGAGCTCTTCCCATCAAAAGAAACGCATGACTACCAAAAGGCCGATGTGCCACGGGAAGACCTATCAGAGTTCACAGAAGAAGAGTTGGCTGAAGCGGCTAGTCGCCTGAGGAAGGGGAAAGCGCCTGGCCCAGACGGCATTCCGCCTGAAATTATCAAAATTGCAGTGGCGTCAATCCCGCAGACAATGCTAAAATTGGCTAACAACCTTTTACGCAGAAACGAGTTCCCAGCTTCCTGGAAATCCGGTAAACTCATCCTCCTGAGAAAACCTGGAAAAGAAGGATATGAAGCCACAGCTTTCCGCCCGCTCTGTCTTTTGGACACCGGTGGAAAGCTATATGAACATCTGATTGCAGAGAGATTACGTAGACATGTGGAGCCGTTGTTACACGAGGAGCAGTACGGATTTAGACAGAACAGAGCTTCGGTTGATGCTATTCAACGCGTAGTTGATATTGCCTCCAGAGAAAAACATAAAACACTTAAAACGAGAGGCTTCTGTGCGCTGGTGACCGTCGACGTAAAAAACGCTTTCAATAGTGTGTCCTGGGAGAGAATCATGGGGGCTCTGGCTAGATTACAGACACCTGAATATCTCATGAACATAATCGCAGACTATCTTAGCAACAGGACAGTTACTTACGACAATTACAGTCATCCGATGACGTGCGGGGTTCCACAGGGTTCTGTTCTGGGGCCGCTATTGTGGAACATTTTCTACGATGAATTACTGCACCTTAACACCTACAAGGGAATAACCCTTATCGCATATGCCGACGACTTGGCAATAGTGGCAGTGGAACGTGACGAGGCGGTTTTAACCCTTAAAGTAAACCGTACGCTCATGGACGTAGACGAGTGGATGGAGAATAACGGTCTAGCGGTGGCAGAGCACAAGACAGAAGCGGTGATGTTGAGTGGGCGGAAACGTTACCAGCACATACGCTTCGAACTTAATGGCCATGTCATCACTCCTGGGTATCAACTGAGGTACTTGGGAGTGATACTAGACAGAAACTTAAGCTTTGGCCCTCACGTACGGGAAGTAACCCACAAAGCTGATCGAACAGTGCAAGCTCTGCGGCGACTTTTTCCTCACATTGGAGGCCCAAAAGGAAGCAAACGTAAAATCCTTTTGAGTGTTGCTGACTCAATAATATCATACGCGGCGCCGACATGGGGCTCGGCCATGGCTATTCGCAAATATTCGAACATGGTTAATTCTCTTCAACGCAAAGGTACGATCGCTGTCTGCAGGGCCTACAGGACGGTATCGACAGACGTAGCCTGCATTTTATCTGCTGTACCCCCACTGGACTTAATTGTAATGGAACGGCAATTGGGATTTAAATTGCCTCCTCAAGAACGAGCCTTACTTCGTGAAAACCTAGTTCAGTCATGGCAGAGAAGATGGGAGGAGGCCAATCCAACTTGGCTACATCTCCTCATACCGAACATTGTGCCATGGATAAAACGCAAGCACGGTGAAATGGACTTTCATCTGACACAAGTATTGTCGGGACATGGATGGTAGATACGCCGGACTGCGTATACTGCGGGGAATGCGACACAGCCAACCACACACTTTTTGTCTGCCCAAGATGGGAAAACCAACGAAATCAAACAAATAGAGAACTTGGAAAAATACTAGACCCCGAAAATCTTGTCCCCTTAATGCTCCAAGGCGAACAAGAGTGGACGCGTATCGCTGATATGGTAAAAATAATAATGACCCAAAAGGAAGCGGATGAAAGGAGAAGACAAGGGCATTAGATACGAACCATGGGCGAATTCTCTATGAAGTAATGCGAAAGCAGTTCCCGTGGGAATCCGTCGTTTGCAAACGAGAGGGGGTTTTAGTCGGTAGGCCCTCACTAGCTGGGAGTCCGACACTACTTACTGGTGGATGTAGGGGACCAGTAGGTGCTCATGAGAGTTTCCCCCTCTCAAAAAAAAAAATAAAAAAAAAAAGGTTTATTTTAAATATATATATAAAATACATATATGTACTTACTTATTATAATTTAAATATTGTAACTTTGTTATCAATAATTCAGTTACTGTTAATTAAAATGTTTATTTTAAATTTATATATAAATCATATGTGTTTAAAATTTATATATATATATATATATATATATATATATATATATATATATATATATATTGATATAAAATATATTTGTATATATATCTGAGTGCATAAACATTAATCCGTATTACAGTTTATTTACATTTAAAAAACATTATAATTATTCGTTAATACCATTTGTAGAGAAAATATCTGGTCTGAGTGCACGTGTTGCAGTATCATCATTATTATTCAGTCATCAAAGAAAATTGGTTGATATAATTTGTCAACTTGATAGAAAATTTGTCAACTTGATGAAAAATTTGTTTCTTTATATAAAATAAAATAATTTTTAAATGTTTTGATTTTATCACTGGACGCTTCTGCAAACCTCGCTGAAAAAAATACTTGAAATTTTCAGTATCATGTATTATGATACACCAGTCACAGCGCTTGAGTGAGATCACGATCGCAGATTGGCTGGCGCGCTTTCCCCACCGCTAGTCAGCCAGCCCATATAAGAGAGACAATTGCAAGCAGTTACTCACTTACTACTCGACCATTAACCAGAACACATCAACCCAAGTTCATCATATATTGTATGTTATATATTTTTTTATTTTTCTGCGATTAAAATATATACAAAATATTAAAACCACTACACATTTAATATCTTTTTGAACTGAAACCAACACCATCCATGTCAATTTGGCGCCCAAGAACGTGAGACAAGAAAATTAAGCGTATTTTTCCGAACCAAGATAAAAGAATCACCCTAAGAGTCTCAACATGGGAAAGAAGACAAAAAAAAGTTTGAATGCTGCAACTGATAGTGGTGACGAAGGCACTGCGGTCTTGCGAGCGACCGAAAACACTCGCTGGCGCCCAACACCAAAACTACCGACTTATTGGCGCACGCTTTACGAGTGCCCAGTTCGTTTCCTGAAAGAAGTCGAAACTAACCTCGAAGGGTGCAATATCAGAAGCGAAGATTACGTTAGCATCATCAGCGACCTTCTCACGGGTGACGCTGTTTCCTGGTGGAAACTATACCATAGCATGCCACGTACCTACAGCGAGTTTAGAAAATCATTTTTAACTAAATTCAACGGGCCATCGGCAACACAAGAATTAACAAAAAATATTATACAACCTCACAGAGCCCGAGTGAACCTGCTAGTCTTTTTGTATCAAAGAAGTGCGCTTTACGAGCCAGGTTACAAGGCGCAACTGAACTCAACAAACAAGCTGAAATCCGGTCTTTAATCCAACTTATTCAGCCGGATTTCCAGAAGGCATTGCTACTGCATCCCGTCGCCGACATGGAAAAACTAAAGGAACTTCTTGCCATATTGAACTTAGAGTATCAACCTAAGAAGATGATACCGAAAGCTCTTCCAGTAGCCAACTCACTTCCGAAGTGCAGATTCTGCCCTGGCCACCACTGGCATATAGATTGTTCTGCGGCACCACATCAAACCGAGCCAAAAAACGACAACTAGGTCGGAAGCCAGCCCCGGCCATAAACACAATTACAGTTGTACAAGTTCTTCGGATACAAGTGATCATGGATGGAGAAACACTCTGGGCCCTCATCGGCACAAGGTCCTCGTATAATGTTATTCATTCCAGATTTATCACTGGCCCATTGCACCAGGTATTGATATAAAATATATTTATATATATATATATATATATATATATATATATATATATATTATATTGTATAATTTTATTATACAACATATTATCACGGTAGTAACTCAGACTATACTATATATATATATAGAATGAAGTCAACCGTACCGTGTCACTGACGAAAAGAAGAGGCTGATTGCAGAACAAGTAGCACAAATGCTGCAGGATGGAGTGATAGCTCCGTCCACAACTTCGTACACCAGTCCACTAGTATTGGTTCCGAAGAAGGACGAAACATCCCGTTTTTGCGTGGACTATCGTAAGATAAACGCACAAACCAGCAACTTTTGTGTTCTAACAACATTTAATGGAGTATTTCGATATACAAACGGATAATTATAAAAATAGGGAGATATTATTGTACGAATCATCTCTTCCTGACGTAGCTATTATCATATTTCTTATATCTATAACTGACATTGTGAATTAATCAGGATACATTTCTTTTCATATTTGTATTGAAAACTTTCTATGTTATTATATTATTGTCAACCGAAACAACATGAACATTGAAGAAATTGTCGCAGCCGTTCAAGTTTATCTATACGAAAACGGTGTAGGTATTTTTATTAATATTTTTCAAAATATAATGATAATTTGTATGCGTACCTAGGTGGGCGATATGTATGATACCATAGAAACAGGGATACCAGACCCAGGTCGAATGTGGCTGTTGGGATATTACGGCATAGACACACCTGTTCTAGGGTATACAATAATATTATTGTATAACGTCGACAGACGTACTATCAATATTCAATGTAAGTTATCTAATTACAATTATAAAAATATATTAAATTTGCTCTATCTCAGATTTTGAAAGCATTCTCATGAACACTACATATTTTTAATATATCAATAACCCATGTAAGTTTTTAATTATAATTATAATTAGATTTATTAACTTGGTTCTATTTCAGATTTGAACACCTATTCAAAGACCAGTAATGAAACTATTTTATATACCTATATATACTATAATATTTTGTAATAAATTTGAATAGACATATAAAATATATAATTAAATAAGTATAAAATAGAGGCTAATGTCGCAGGAGGTACTCGCGGCCCTTATTCGCAGGTGCTGCATAAGTACCTTGATGACGTCATCGTTTATAGTCAAAATTACTCCGAACACTTGTATCACACACTAGTATTATCTTCAGGAAAATACAAATTTGGTCAAGAAAGCCTTGAATTTTTGGAGCACAAAATCGATGTTGGCATCGTGGCACCCTTGGAAAAATACTTACATCAAATCCAAAGTCACACAGTACCGAAAAAGCAAAAGGAGCTTCGCAGTTACATTGGGTTGTGTAACTGGATTTGTGATTACATTCCGAGATTTACAGACATCATAGCTCTACTAATTGAGCTTCTTCCCACTAAGAAGCCATTTAAGTGGACAACGGCAGGAACAGAAGCCATGGAAAAACTAACCAAAATTCTACAGCAACCATTAAAGTTACACCGCCCGTTACCGGAAGCGCCATTTGTTCTGCAAACGGATGCAAGTGGCATCGGGATTGCAGCCGTTCTCTATCAGCTGACTCCAGAAGGAAAAAGACAAATTGTCAACTACGCCAGTACTAAACTCAACGCAACTGAACAACGTTACCTCGTCAACAAACAAGAGTGTAATCCTATTCCTAGTATGATAATTACGTGATTGTAATTCACGGGTTCGTACCCGTGGGAAACGTGAAAGTTCTCTATGTGAGACTTGTTGGGGCCCAGCAAGTAATAATAGTTGAGAAAGGAGCAACAATATACGTGAAATATATATTTTATATATATTTACTTAATAAATATTTTTTTAGTTTAGAAACTTTTCCAAACTTGTGCCTAAGTGTCAATTGGTTTTTTTAAATTTTTGTGTTTAAAAAATTATTCATTTTTTCAGAAAATTCCGTATAAAATGTGGTTTGACATAAAACAATTTTTTTGTCAAAATAATATCCTATTTAAAAAACATTTTTGGATTTTGGAGAGTTCCTATTCCTAGTTCTGTTTCTACGTCACAAAGATGGTAAAAAATCTGTATTTAAACCTTCAATTCTGAAAAAATATTCACTTTGCTCCAAAACAATTTCTATTCGCATCAGCAATTACGTTAAGGCAAAATTTCCAGTAAGTTAATATTAAATATATATTTTATTATAATATTTTTCTAATATTTATATTTAATTTCCAGTACTTATACTTAACATATTATAAGTTTATTTTTGGCGACCCACCAATTGTGTGCCGCTATTTCTACAAAAGATACGTGTCCGTAATTCTGAGCATATGCTCTTTTTATTATAAAACCAAAAGTAAATTTGTATATATAAAAATTGTAAGTAATTTTAATTTACTTACTAGACTAATTTCTTTCAGTTAGTCAGTGTTGTTTGCTTGGATATCACTTTAATTAGATAAAGTAATTCAGCAGAAAGGAAATGAAAAATAATGAAATAATCAGTATTGAATCAGAGACTGGTTCTAAAGCTGCAATATTATGTATCGCATAACTTTGCATCAGACTCCAAATCTACCGCTTATTCCCTATTCGACAACTAAAAAATAATTCAACGTAATAGAATTTGAGTCATGAGAGAGAGCTTAAAGAATGACCTGATATATCCAGTCAATCCACTCAAACCAGCTGTCAAATCACTATCACGAAACCCTAAACCAAATCTTGTTATTCGATTCTAGCTAAGAGTAAATAGCAATTCTTAGAGAAAATAGCAATGATTTTATATCAGTAAAAGGCCTAAAAATGTTTCTAGCCAACAGCAGAATGCAAGCGATTTGGCTTTTACTAGAAAAATGTGGACTTGCTCTTGAACAACTAACAAACAAAATAACTGACTAGAAATTGTATAAGATTGACAAAAAGAAACTTATAACTCACCAAATTATGATTGGATAAACTTAAATATTCACAGTCAGTAATAATCGAATAATTATGAGTCGCATCAATAAATATCTCAAATAATAATATTAACCAATATTAGACGATTAAACTTGAATAGAAAATAGAAAGAAAATATTACTCAAACCATATAATAATAATTCCAAATTTAACTAAACTTAGTTAAAATAATAACAACTTGCTAAATATTAAATAAAGATATTTGCAATAAATTATATTTTATTTAATGCAAAAATAATTTAGACAGTCCACGACTATTTAAATTAGAAGTGTTCAAATAATCCAACAAATAATGCAACTTTTTGAAAATCCAATGAGAATATTTATAACTCTCAAATACACAACTTTAAATACGCCTAACTGAAAAGACTATATATTCAGCTGTAGCTAATTGACAAAAAATTTTGACAATATTTCCAAGTAGGACTAATATTGCAAAAAGTCAAAAATAAAATCATCGCTTAAATTTTGTCAGTTTTGCCTGACGGAAAAGAGAATTATTTGTATTGATATTGAGACTTGTGCGTTTAGCGCACTTCCAGACGTAACAAAAAGACCTTCCATTTTCTAATTTTGATCCTCAATATGCACATCAAAAGAATTTCTTCTAAAATTAGTCGCAAAGGTCTCCGACTTCAAATACGCTTATAATAAAAAGATTAAGAAAATTTGAGGGTAAATTTATAGGTTTATAAACCATAGTTTTTAAATTATTTTCCATTAAAATTAAAAACTGAAAATATTGTTAGAGAGAGCTCCTCACGACGAATAAATATTTAACAAAATGCAAAATATTTTCCTGAAGAATTTAGGATAAAAATAAAGATAATTCGATACAATCACTTCCAAGTAAAGTCTGAATTGTTACAACTTTTCTTATGTATACGGCGTAATAGTGATAAGAAGATGTTATAATTGCTGTGATTCCCGTCATCGTGCATATACAATGTCTTAAATCAATTGATTGTTCACATTGTGCTCAAAATCATAAATTCAACTATAAATCAGCGGTATTCTCTTGTATAAACTGTACCATATATAATGAACTTCACAGGGACAAGATTATTCCTGTCCACAAAGTATGGGATCTTAACTGTCATGTTTTCCTTGTTAACATTAAGAACTATAAAAACAGTAAACTAAGTGCAAAGTAATTATAAAATGATAATTATGAACCTTTATCTAACAAATTCTCATATTGTTTTCATCAAAATATAAAGGGATTAAATGACGCAAAAAATTATAACAGACACATAAACTTTTCAGTTCTTTATCAAAATATTTAAAGTACGAGTCAACATATAAAATCCCAGTTCTGTATCTAGTGCTATTTTGAGTGTTTCGATGTGATCGTGTTTTGTATTTATCACACGTTATTACGTGATATACTATTATGTTTACGTCATTTGGAATAAACATTAAATTACATGTCATTTTACATCAGTAATTGTATAAGTATGAAACTTTTAACAGAAGCATTTCAGAAGTAAGTAATGACAGAACTAATTTGTTCGATTTGTCATTATTAGTGAACTGACAAGAATAACATCAACGTTATCTGCATGTATTAATAATTTTTATATAAATACGGGTATAGAAAACAATTTGATTTCACGTGAAGTTATTGAGACAAATCTTTCCGATCACACAGATCAGCCATTATTAGTCAAAGATAAGTCAAACTATAAGTAGATATAACCAATCCGGTACGGAGACACTTTGAAGACTGACCGACTATAAAGTTACCATTCTTGTAGATGGTCAATAACTTCTGGCGCACCCCCTTGCAGCACAAGTCTGTATATGTTTCCAAACATCCTCAATCGAATGGTGATAAATTTATAATCAAGCCATGATATTGTCATATGAAGAAACCGTCATCTTGTTGATGGTCAATAACTTCTTGCACACCATACTGTTTTTGTTTTCTGAAACAAAATTTTAATGTAAGTATTTTGTTAAAATAAAATATATGCTTGTAAGTATATACTTGCGCATATATATTTATATATATATATATATATATATATATATATATATATATATTTAATTATTTATAGAATAAAAAATATTCTAGAATGTGTTGAACTAAAAAGCCGCCGCCGAAGGCTATATTAGTTTACAAAGGGAGAGTGGGGCGTTTCGATAATATATTTATAATTTACGTGAAATCTGTTATTTATTTTTTAATATTATATACCTTTTATTTTTATTTCTTAGAAAACAATAACAGTAATTAACATGTATAAAAAATAGTTATTTTTATTGACTCCTTAATTAAGAAAATGAAAATTAATAGGAGTAAAATATTATATCATTTTTGAGCACAAAAATTTAAATTTCTTTAAATGTATTATTCTTTAATAAAAGTGACTTAATAATATATTTTAACAAATAATTAAACTTCACGTATTCAATATTTTTATCACATTTTTTTTTTAAATAAATATATTTAGATTTTTAAGCAGAATTTAACACTTTTTATACTTTTAAATAAATATATTATTGTTTACAAATATTATTAAAAATTATTAAATTAAGAGTAACGTGAATAATTAAAATAATAATTGTTATTCATTTCGCAATTGTACAAAATCTGCAATAACCATTTAAATAGTGTTTTTTTAATATTTTAAAAATTATGTATTTAATAAAGTTAAAAGTTTAATTTTTTTTAGATAAATATATTGTCTAATTTTTGTAAATTATATCTTCTATTGTAAATTTGATAACAATATATATAATATTGTATTAGTTTTTTTGAGTAAAAAATAATTTCCAATATTTAACTATTTGTTAATTTTTAAATATATTGGTCCTTCTTCCCATCGCTTTTGTTTATGAGAAATGCTCTTATTTTTTTGATTTATAATAAATTCTTACTTCTACCTTTTATCAAATATAAATAGTATTTCTGTTTTTGATATATTTTTGATATCTAGTATTATAAAAATCAAAAAAACTAATTAAAATTGCTTAATAAGTATTTTTAAGTAAACTCAAAAACAATTTTGACAAAATACTTTTAAAAATGAGCTGATAAAATTGATTAATGAAAGTGATAAAATTGTAATTTTTAAGATAAATTCCAGATTTAACATCAACATAATTTTTTTTAAAAATAAATAAGTTGTTTATTATAAATTAAAAATTATATTATTATTATTTAATAATAATATATTTAACAATAACGTACCTTAAAATATTTAATATTTTATAGTTATTTTTTAATAATTTTTTATTTTTGATAATAAAAACTGTATACAGACATACACAATCACGCCATGTACCCAAAAGGGTGTGGCACAAACTCTTTCCACTATCTCAAAATCAGTTTGCTTCAAACATCCCTATCTAGACCCTAACTTCATTTACATTCATAACATCTCTCATACATACTATTCAATTCTTACTACTTGGAAACTTTTGCTCACGCAAAACATTTTCAATCATACTACTCCAACTACTCATCGGACGTACGCGCAAACGAGCGTCAAAATCATTCATATAAAGTTTTTTTAGCCAAACGTTCATTAGACATTCGCTCAAGATGTTCTAAACATCTTAACTAATTAACAGCAACGTTTGCTACAACATTTTTTCCATTTCACACTCATCATACACTAATTTATTTTGTACCAGACTCCTCTTAGATACTTCATATACCCCACGTAAAGTTTTCATTTCCACATCAGTCATTGTTTTTGTACTTTTGCAGCTAAACCAACGAAGGCACGAAAACAGCATTGTATATACTCAAGTGGGCTTTAAACGGGATGTTCATAAAAAATAACTTCTAGTGTTTATTTTTCTATTTTATTAAACAAAATTTTTTTACGTTTCTTTAATTAATTAAACCAATTATTTATATTTTAAAATGTTATATATTAAATTTTAACTATTATGAAATAAATGAAACTGGCAATGTATTATTGAAAATATATTAAATAATAATTAACAAAATTTAATTGAAAATTAAAATTAAAAAATATAAAATAATTTCTTCTAGCCCCATACAGATTTATGTCCCCATATAGAAAAATGTGGGGCAATGACAGCTACTCCCCTCCCTATTATCTACTGCAAGCGCTCCACGTTTTTCTCTATGGGGTTATATAGGTATATCTGTATAGGGTAGAAAAAATTATTTTATATTTTTTGGTTCGTGTTAAAAACGTGATATATATTTTTTTTTATTTAAATAATAATTTATACAGCTAATAATTGTTTAACATAAAATGTTACTAATTCCAATTTATATTTCGTACAATTAACAGCATGGTGTCTGAATAATCAATTGATATATAACCCTCAAAAATCAATAAAAATATTTTACGACTGCTCAAAAATAAATCAATAAATGTGCGTTGTTTAAATGGAATTTTCAGTCAATTCTACATACTGAAAATAAAAATATTAAGTACTTATAGATAAATACCTAAATTTAAAAAATTTTGTTAATTACATTTGTAATAAAATATAAAGTCTGAATTATGCAAAGAAATAGCTCTCTAAAATTGTAGATATAAACACAGCACGTTCTTACTATTTTGCTCGTGCAAATTCAATACTAGCTTATGTCATTATTTTTTAGGAAAATTCTCTTTCCGCTAGTAGAAGTTTTATATTGCAAAAAGAATTATTAAAAGTATTGACTGCATTTCCTAAATAGTCTCATATAAGGAATGTATATTTTTATATAAAATTTAAAATATTTCCACTTACGTGTTCCTATATATTCTACTCAGTAACAACTTTATATTTAATATCAAATTAGGTCTTTTGAAAACAGCTTTATTTTGAAAAAATCCCAAGGGTCCCCCCTTGTCAAATTTTCAAAAATTCAGTTTTTAATTTTTTCTACTAAACGATGCATCGTAGAATAATGGTTTCTTCACTCAATTATCGTACTCATTATTCCGCATTTTTCCATACCATGCTTATTTTCCTAGACCTCAAAATTTTCGAGAAAAAAATAAAAACCAAAAAATCCAAAAAAAATTTTAGCGCCCAAACGGCACATGCTAGCAAATTAAAACTAAAACCAAATTATAGAACCTTTTATGCCCTATTGAAAAGTATTCTAAGTATTTCTTCGAATTTTACTAGAGAAAGTACTATATCGCAATTTATCGAAATTAAATGTTAAACGCCCATACGAACTTGACGAACGAACACCCGGTATATATATATATATATATATATATATATATATATATATATATATATATATATATTTTCATTTTAGTGAGTTAAAAATTTATGTATCAATTACAATTCTCTCACTGAAATTGAAGTTATAGAAATAAATTGATTTTGATAATGTAATAATTTAAGAATTTGCGTCTTTAAAAGCATGAAAAATAAACGTATATTTATATAAATCCTATTTTAATATATATTACACAATTAATTGTTTTGGTACTTATCTATGTATTTTTTTATTTTACCCATATATGAATATATATTTGCAAATTATATTATTGTTATATGTTTTGTGTAACTAATAAAAATATTCCGAATTGTTTCTGTTAAAAATATCGGCCAGTTACAACAAAAATTTTGGGATTCCGAAAAAAAAAAAAACTTTGCTATGCTCAGATAGATGGAATCTCGAAATTTTTGTTTTTGCAGATTGATACTCTTAACATAATTGGTATAAATTACACTCAGTAATCGTATATAAATCATTTTAACCGTTAAATTAATACTTTTAAGCAGAATACACCCCTGTCTCATCTATCAGTAGCCTCTCAGAGTTTAGGTGTGGCTTAAAAAAATATGTGACGCTTTGTAAAAATAAAAAAATGTTTATTTTGACAATAAAAAAATAAAATTATTTAAAATATTTGTTTAAATTAAATAAGAATAATAATAATAATATATGTTATTCTAAAACCTTTTTCAAATATTTTTTTCAAAAATTTTACATAAATTTACCTGAAATTTTATTATTTTTGTTTATTTTGACTTGTACCGGAAGTTATATTACTACTTCCGATTAGTGCATTTTTAGTTTTTAGATAAGCATCAAAAAGTCCCATAATAATAATTTTCAAAAAATAAATAATATTTATTATTTCATTGATGCAGACTTTTTGGCGTACACTGCATAACAATAAAAAATTTAAAAACATTTTTATTTTACACGAAAAGTTCCTATTTAAATTAGCCATCTAATATCATTAAAACTAGTTATTCTATAAATAAAATGTAAAAAAATAAAAATATTTTCTACTGAATAAGTCAACTATTTTTATGTATATTTTGTACTTTTTGAATTTATTTTTTATATAGTAGGTGTTTCACACAAGGGCGTTACATTTTAATAGCCAAGTATGTTAAAATATTTCAGCCAGGTCAAAAATATATAATAAAAATCATTCAAAATTTTTGTTAAAAATCTAACATTTTGTTGTTAAAATGCTATTTTTGTTGCAAAATAAAAAGAAACAATATATATAGTAGCTAAAATGTACATTAAAAAGTAACTTAATAAATAGCATAAAAGTAGCTTTAAATATAGCTTAAAAATAACTTCATATTTGACAGTTAATTTTATACTAGCTTATAGCTGTAGTTGCAGCTTAAAACAAATCTTGGAAAAAGTAGCTCTAGCTGTAGCTTTATAAATTTTTCATTTCATTTCTTCCATTCCTTTTTGGAATTCTATATTATCTTTTTAATACATTTATTCTTCACTTTATATTCTCAAAAACGTTTATTACGGAAACTAGCAGGCAAATCTTTGACATACAGTTAAGGTACGCGCAGACCGTGCCAGGCCGCATTGCATCGCATCGCATTGCAATTATCAGCCCGTATCGTTTTCATTTATTTTATATGAACTATTGCACGAACTAATATGCGATAGTTCATTGAAAACGATCCGAGCGTATAATTGCAATGCAATGCGATGCGGCCCTGCATGGTCTGCGCTTATTTTTATCACAGGTATAGTGTTTCTTTTTATCATCAACTTTTTTCACCTGAACATTCCATCATGGATTCTTTGGATACGAGTTTAATTTTTGTTCAGCAAACACATTTTTCGCATACTGAATTTTTCTGTCCATAAAATCACACCAAATTTCATTCATAAAGCAACAGTCTCATTATTAGTTTTACAGGTAGAATTTTTTTTTAACAAACCTATCTCCGACAGTTGCACACTGAAGAACTTTAGATTGAATAAGAAACATTTTATTTATTTTATGTATATGTAGAAAAATTAAACAATGATCATACGTACCAAAATTAGCACCACGTTTAATACGTGTGTCAATAATCAAACTTTTCAATCGATTATCATGCATAATAAACAATTATACTATATTTATTTTCAAGAAAAATTTTCTAAGTATAAATATGTGAAAGTTTATATTTAAAGTATTGAATATGAAAACATTACTTTCCAAACAAAAATATAATACTAATCAGAATTCAGGTTAAGTTCATCTATCAATAATAAGAATAGATTATTTCTAGAGTAAGTAATCGGAGGAGAAGGAAATATATAGTATTACATACCTGTGTTTATCAAGTGTCTTTTTAAAATTTTGTTCTAGTCGTTGTGTCCATATATGTATAGTATAAGTCACTGGCTATTGGATGCATTGTATATCCGTATTCAATTTGCAAAAAAAATTCTTCAAATTTGGCACGTTTCGTTTGTAAATATGTATTCCAATAATATTTATTCAAATTAAATTTAGGTGAAATGTGCAATGTTGCGTCAAATTAAATAAATTCATTTCATTTGTAGATGATCATATAGTAGAATCTAAAATAAAATTAAAAAATATGAATAACTTCATAACATGACATCTTCAAACTTGCATTTTATACTACAATAATAAAAACAAAAACCTTAAATTGAAAATCGAAACAAACCGTTTTTTTTATGAAACAAAAACCGGAACTAAACCGAAAAAAATTATCGGTTTATTTCGGTTTGATACATGTTGAAACAAGCGTGTTAACACTCGTCTTACGCGAAAGAGTATTTGATTTTCTTTTTTCTGGATGAATATTCAGTTACTGAAGTTGAAAACAAAACTAAGGATTACTTTGAGGAAGTTGTATTTTTTGATAATAACTTTACTTTTAATAATCTTTAAATAGTTTAAATGAAAATACACTGAAAAATATTTTAATAATTACAGGTAATTCTTATTTTTTCTAATTCTAAATTTTGTATACAAGAATTTGTTACGTAAACTTATATTATCTTATTATTATATAATTAAAACATACATACAAATAATATACATACATATTATATTATTGTATCAATTTATATTGTATGCTTATTATAAAAGTAGGAATAAAATGTTCTAAATTATGGCAGAAAATATGTTTTTAATATAAATAAAAACATTTAAAATATTTAAAAATTAATCACTCTGAACTGAACCGAAAACCGGAACCGAATCGATTTATATTTTTTTAATTGAACCTGAACGAAAACTGGATCGAAAAATATAACGGTTCGAAGCCCTGGTGTATAATGATTAATGAAAAATTGTTTTTAAATAAATGATTAAATAATTAACTAAGAAATTGTAAAATATGTAAATATGTTAATTTCGTTTAAATTTTTTTTAAATATTGCAATAATATTTATAAGTTAAGAAATAAAATTACATAAGGCTCTATTTTATAAAATTGTTTTTGCAAAAACTGGTAATTTTAACTCGACTACCAGTTACAGAAGTGTCAGAAGAAGCAATTGCTTTTCGGGGAACTTATATTTCGCACAACGTTACATTGGAACCACTAGATTTTAGAGCAATAATTGATGAGGATGGAATTTATTGGTTAATATCATAATGGAAATAAGTAAAATAATTTCCCTTAAATCACAAAATAATTTAAAAAAAGCTAAATATGTATTTCAAAAGCTAAGCTTTTATCATCAGTAGAAAAAGTTAAAAATAAAGTATAAATTTCAGTAAATTTTACTACTGATAATGAAAGTTTAGCTTTCGAAATACATATTAAATTTTTTCAAATTATTTTGTGGTTTAAGAAAAATTATTTTATTTTATTAACTTTTCGCTGCAATAAGATTATATTTTTATTATTTTTATCATCATAATAGAGTTCTACTCTATTATGTCTCTCAAAGAATTAATATAACTTGTAAGATTATAATAACCTTTGACCATAAGATTTTGTGAACACTTCTGAACCAAAAATTGACTACTGACGATAAACATTCGAAATACGTATTTAATTTTATTGTTTTTATTTAAATTCTATATTATATTATATTTCTTCTATATTATATAATATTACTGATAATTTACTATTATTACAAATTTGTATATTCGTATATATTTTATTATATTCGTATATTGTAATTTAACTTTACAATATATTTTTTTAATATCTAAAAATGATATATTTATCAACGCTGTGATAAACTTAACAGGATTAACAGGAAGTGGTCGTTAATGAATTTCCGTTTGATTATGGAAATGCCATAAGTTATTCTGTTATTCTAAATGAATAAAAATAAATGTTCCATATATATATATATATATATATATATATATATATATATATATATATATATATATATATATATTTTGCCTAGTTATACCTATATTAATTATGTAGTAAATTTTCTAATTTTTATTGTGTTATATATTTTATACATTATGCGTTTACAAATTTGCCTCTTCTTTAATTGTTTATTAATTCTTTATAATTATATAGTTTAATAATTATCAATTATTTAGGCTGTTTTATGTAAGTGTAAAAATATTTAATTTCATATTTTTAAATGTAAAGTTATTTAAATTTTTTGCATAATTTTATTTATTTATATATCTATAATGTGGTACAAGTAGTTACTTATATAAGATACCGAACATAAATATATCAAGAATACACAATATCATTTTAGTTAAACATATATTTTCTTAGTATACAAATACTATTGCAAGTACAGAATAATCATGACTAATTCGTTAAAAAAAATTGATTACTAGTAATGAGCTACCTTTTTTACGAATAAGGGCCAATATTTTGCGATCTAGTTAAAATATTGTTAATTATTTTTTCTCTCTGTTAATAGTATTTTGTTTAACAAGAATGTTATAACGATTATAATTTTAAAATAAGGTTTACGACAAGACACGAATGTACCAAATCATTTGAGTGAATTATAACAATAACAAGCAAGTTAAATGTTATTCTTTTCTACGACAATACAATAGCAAGATAAAAACACTCCTCGGTCTCGTGAATGTCATTTAAAAAAATTAAATAAATAATAAACTATCAACAGAGATTATTTTAGCAATAGCACTAATTTAAAAATAATTTATTTTATGACATCGTTTATTACTGCTAATTAAAATCATTTAATATTTTTTAAGTTACAAATAATTTTTTAATAAGTTTATAATTTGATAGATATTTGAAAGCACATGTAAAACTGTACTTCAATTGATATTTGAAAGTTTTTTATTTATCTGAAATTATTATTATTTCTTACCTTGTCAAAAATGTGAAAAAAAAAATATTTGGCAGGCAACTCAAACGACCAGTCAAAATATATTCTGCGATTACTCGATATTTTAAATTTACATGACAAATAAGTGAGAATTAGTCAATAATTTGATAAATATTCATTTTTGATCTAAGATACCCTTCATAACATACAAAGATAAAACTACGTAACATTCCATGTAATTATATAAACTTAAATGCATATTTAAATTGAGAATAAATAAAAAAAAGTAAGAAACTTTTATAAAGAGTAATTATATAGCTGAATTGTATTATCATTACATAAGAAGCATCGAGATAAATAAAACTACGAAGAAAAATATTCAAACAAATTAATAATTTTTTATCAATTTTAAAAAAATTCATATTCACTAAGTATTGAAGTATTAGATTTAGACAGCTTTTTAAATTATTTTAATATTATTTAATTTTCTTCTAGACATTGTAATCAATTTTTTAATCAATTTAAAAATATTGTTTTAATCTAATGTATAAATTGCATTAAATTTAACACAGTAAAATGTTTTCAAAACATTATATTATCATAAAAATGCTTTAAAATATTAAGCTCTGTACATATTTTGTTTCAACATCGACGTTTTGACATATAAATCTTCATTAAGAAAAAACTAATACAAATAACATAAATAATAAACAAGCAAATTATAGAAAGAAGTTACTAGGTGACAAAGTAACCAGATTAAAAAAATTATAAATTATTTAAAAAGAGAGTTTCCGTTTTTGTTACACTTGAAATTGCAACGCATGTCAAAGAATGTAAAAGATATTATTGCTCTTTAATATTCAGATATACATATACATATACTTATCTTATACGATTTTAAAATTTTATTTTCATGTTTTCGGAATCCGCCATTCTATGTCTGAAAATAATTTTAAGCATATTTTTAGTTTTTTTAAAATTAAGCCGGCCCTGAAAAATGTAAAATCTATTTTATATTCAAGTAAAGTGCCATTTTGATCAATAATACGGCATGATGTTCTTGAAAAAAGTTGTTCAGAATAAGAAATTATGGCTCTATGCAAAATTTCAAAAAGATCAGTTTAAAAAAATGTGTCGGAACACAACGCCGACTGAAGACGCTACGCCGACCGTGGACACAACGCCGATTGCTTGCCTTGGACACTACGCCAGCTGTGGACACAACGCCGACCGCCTACTAGGGACACTACCCCGGCCGTGGACACAACGCAGACCGCTTACTGAGGACACTACGCCGACCGTGAACATTACGTCGACCGTTCATTTGCATTTGCGCTATCTAACCGTTGTTACTGATAGATATTTTGCATGATATTGATGTATTGACAGACTTTACTCAACCCAAACGTTTTGGCTTGTGCAAGCGTCAACCTTTTCTTTATTTAGCTTGCGCAAATACGAATGAACGGTCGGCGTAGTGTTCACGTTCGGCGTAGTATCCCTAGTAAGCGATCGGCGTTGTGTCCACGATCAGCGTAGTGTCCCTGGTAGGCTGTCGGCGTAGTGTCCCCGGTCGGCGTTGTGTCCTATGCCCAAAAAAACATAAATTTCTTAGTTTTTTTAATTTTTTTTTATTTAGTATTTTATAGCTTTAAGTATATGACAAGTTTAGAGTTATAGTAAAAAAATGTACAGATCTTGGAGGAAGGCAAATAGAGTAATTTTTATTTAATTTCTTTTCTTAATAAAATACTATCTTAGAAACTAAAGTTTCTTTTTTTAAAACTGTTCTTTTTGAAATTTTGCACAGAGCCATAATTTCATTCTGAACTTTTATCAAGAACATTATGTCGTATTATTGATCAAAAAGACACTTTACCTAAATATAAAATAGTTTCTTACATTTTTTAATGGTCGCCTTGATTTTTAAAAAAATAAAAGTTTGCTTAAAATTGTTTTCAGACAAAGCAGCGCGAAATCCCAAAACATGAAAATGAAATTTTTTGCCGATTACACCTATAGTGAACTAAATCCGGGGACGCACTGTCTATATATATATATACCGGGTGTCTACTTTTTTTTTTGTTACATAGGGAATAAAATGCTAAAATTTTCATTTGGTGATAAATTTTCCCCTAATTATTATAGAACAAAAGTACAAATACAAAAGTTGTTTAGAATTCAAAAATGCATCAAATGATGCCAAATTTATCAATATAGGATGTTCTGATCAAGAATTAGAAGCAAATTAAAATTTCCATTTTTGCGCTCTTTACATCAAAGTGCCACGGAAATTAAACAAATAATTTCATTTCTTCTGGAGTTTGAGTTTGACAGATCGTATTTATTTTATTGTTACGTTCTGTATTATTATTATTATTATTATTATTATTATTATTATTATTGAAAATAATGAATAAACTTAATGTAAATGAAAAGCTATTAAGTATAAAAAGTATTAAGTATTTATTATTTATTACAATGAAAGGGTATTTTACTCGGCTGTACACTACGTACTAGCTGTGGTTTTAAATTGTGAATGTCTCCATTATAATTTTAAGTAATTGTTTAATTTATTTATTAACTTCAAGTTATAAAAACAATACATTTGAATTAGATGACTGGCATTATGCCTAATATATTTATTATAATAATTTAAACTTATCCCTGAGGATGCTGTAAGTTGTGCAGTGAAACGTCGGATAAGAGTTTAATAAATAGTAAATAGCTGAACTCCGTAAAACTTTCTTTATTTATTACAATATTCAATATACCTATAAAACAGAAAAATTCATGAATACAAGGTATAGGAGAACAAAAACGAAACTAACAATTTAAATTAAATGTTCAAATAAATCGCCATTAACTGCCAAACAATAACCTAATCTGTTATAAAATTCGTGACGTACAGAGCTTAATTGTGTTTGTGTTATATTATTGCACTCTTCAACAATGGCATTTTTCAAATCAACAAGATTTTTGATATGTCGTTTATAAATTTTCTCCTTCAAATATGGCCATAAAAAGAAATCGCACGGTGCTAAATCGGGCGATCTAGCTGGCCAATTAATTGGACCACCTCTACCAATCCATGAATTTGGAAAACATTGATCCAAATATAATTTAATGTTGCAGCTGTAATGTGCCGGACATCCGTCTTGTTGATACCAGACAACATTATCTTGAGTTGCACACTCTTCTAACTGCGGACCAATATGATTTTGCAACATATCCAAATATTTTTCGTTGTTTAAATTATTTTCAATAAAAAATGGCCCAATTATACACCTGCCAAAAATTCCAGCCCATACATTAACTTTTTCTGGATATTGGGTACGTGTTGCTACCATTAAATGAGGATTTGTTTGGCTCCATATTCTAAAGTTTTGTGTATTAGGTTCGCCGTGTAAAGTAAACGTAGACTCGTCAGTAAAACAAATAGATTTCAAGAAGTTTCTGTCTAAATTGGATTTTTCCATAATAATGTTACTAAATTCGCTTCTAGCCATTTTATCCGCTTCAAATATCTCTTGGTGCGTGGAATATTTATAAGAATGATATTTTTCATTTTTTAGTACCTTATGTATTGTTGAAGGATGCAAATTTAATTCAGCACCAAGTTGACGCACACTAACATTTGGGTTTTCCGTTACACACAAAAGTATATTCAATGTATTTTCTTTAATTGCATTTTGATTTAAATTCTCCTCCTGATCTTCTGCGTTGATTTTTCTACAATTTTTACAACGTTTTAACACACTTCCAGTTTCTTCGAATTGTTTAATTATCCTACGAATAGTCATAGCGGAAGGTATGGGACGGTTTTCAAAGAAAGCGCTGAATAAATCTCTTACTCGTCGTATCGAATTTCCAGTAAAATACCATTTTACGCACTGAACTTTTTCATTTACCTTAAGTTTATTCATTATTTTCAATAATAATGATAATAATACAGAACGTAACAATAAAATAAATACGATCTGTCAAACTCAAACTCCAGAAGAAATGAAATTATTTGTTTAATTTCCATGGCACTTTGATGTAAAGAGCGCAAAAATGGAAATTTTAATTTGCTTCTAATTCTTGATCGGAACATCCTATATTGATAAATTTGGCATCATTTGATGCATTTTTGAATTCTAAACAACTTTTGTATTTGTACTTTTGTTCTATAATAATTAGGGGAAAATTTATCACCAAATGAAAATTTTAGCATTGTATTCCCTATGTAACAAAAAAAAAGTAGACACCCGGTATATATATATATATATATATATATATATATATATACAATCAAGCCATGTATCCAAAAGGGGGTGGCATAAACTCTTTCAAAACCAGTTTCCTCCAAACATCCCTATCCAAGCAGGGAACTCTAGATTCATCCACATTTAACATTAACATACATACATTCATACACAATGACGCCATGTACCCAAAAGCGTGTGACACAAACTCATTTCATTATTCCGCAACCAGTTTCCTCCAAACATTCATATGCAAACAAACAACCCCTAGCTTCAACCATATTAACACTATATAAAAAATCTAATGCTGTGCTAAACACTGTTATCATTGTTCTTTTTTTAACATCACTACTATAATTTACCATTTCTGTTAATTTAATCAAATATTAAAGATTAAAATACAATTTTTCTACGACTATTAAAAAAAGTATACTCTATTTGACTGTTTACGTGCGCAAAATATTTTTATGGTCAATATTTAACTCTGGTTTTATACAAATACATGCATTAAAAGAATGCACTAAAAAAATTGAGTCAAGTATTGCGCTGCATTGAGGTTATAAATGACAAATTTTAGATTTCTGCGTTGATATAGTTAGACGATAATTCTAACTGCAGACACTCTTAGAAAAAACATTTTTATGGTTTTATGAATGTATATTATTTAAATAAGAACGAATAATAGCATATTGCAATTTAAGGTTGGTAAGTGTACAATTAGAAATCTAAAATAACAGTAAATAACAGAACATAGAGACAAGTTACTAGGTAACAAATAAGTAACTAGATCTAACAATTTATAGATTTTTAATGAATGGAAACTACTTTTTATTAACTCAGTACCTTCACAGTGATTGATGTTATCAATGTTATTATGTTATGTTATTGACCTAAAACAAATTTGGCTTCCATTGTTTAAAAATCTACAAATTGTATGATCTAGTTATTTATTTGCTACCTAGTAACTTCTATTATTTACTGTAATGTTATTTATGTATCATTTATCCTGATGAAAACGGACATTGAGTTTCATCGAAACGTTTTAATGCAGAACTTTAACTTAAGGATAAGGCTATTTATACATACGGTATGTATACGCAATTGGCTATTTATACATACTAAAAAAAAAAACCTAAACCAACCTACTAACCTAACCTACCCTATATAGCCAATTTTATTATTTTAATACAATGAGTTCTAAAAAAATTTTACTATGTTAAAATGATTTTGCTTAAAAGTTCTGTAATACGTTAATTAAAATTTGAGGTTTATATTTCCCACATATGAACTGTAATCATTCAAATAAATACAAATTACAAATATACAAACATAACATAGAAACTAGATAACAAAAATATATAACCGAAAGATCTAAATATACTGAAGATGTTGTACCTGCTAATGAAAAGCAATTTACTTTGCTTTGTCTAATATGACTTGTTACCAAAAATTGAAATTTCAAACTCAATAATAAGCCCAACTTTACTTTATAACAGCGTGGTTTGATCTACTAAATAAATGAAATATGTACAAAAAATTTAAGCAACATTTATGGAAACACTCATTACTACAAAAAGTTACTTCTTAATAATACGATTAATAGCATAAAACTGACACTAATTTCAAAATTATGTATTGAAAAGAATAATATAATTCTTGTTAAAATTTTAAAAATGTCAGGAGATAAGCTTGCATTTTTTCTACATATTTTCACTCGGCAGACACAAATTTAATATAAAAGAATATAACTAAGCAACACAGTTGACAGAATTTTTAAATAATTAAAATTTTGGATATCTTTGGAAGAATCAAAACCCCACGAAAATTGTTCAAAATTTAGAAAACATTTTTAACAATTTGGTGAAATTCAATATATCAGTAATATTTAAAATGTTGAAAATTCAATTTACAACAATATCTAACATATAATAATATTAGACAAAGTTATATTCATTTTAATATTCAGTAAATAAATTACGATTTATAGCATAAATGGAACATCGGAAGGATACATCTTTAATCTATACGTTAATGGTTTTAGATATAAATTAAAAATTGTTCCATATAATATAAGCTACATGAATCAAAAGAATTTATCCATATTATAAAGTATCATGTACAAAGCGACAAGGAGCATTATTAAAAAAAAAAATTTACCAAGAAAGAAGCTATGTCGATGATCTATAAATAAACTTACTATAAAAATTAAATAATTTATATTATTGCTTTATTCAAATATTAAAACTTATATAAATTTTATAGAACTTATAAATATTGATTTGCATGTTTATATAATTCTACATTTACACTTTATATAATATGGTATTTCAAATAATAACATAAAGACATTGTTGACAGATAATGTAAAATAAATTTATCACACTTCGACAAATTACCATAGCACACGATAAAATCACAGTGTTGTTATAAATTATAAACAAACGACGGTAGTAAGTAAAGCAAAAATAATTTTCAACTATAGTCATTGTAATATTAGTTTCGATACAAAACAAATTAAGCAATTTAGAACGAAAAAAAATGATAAACTAATTTTATTTGTATGAATTTTAATTTTAATCAAAAAAGTACGTGTTTTTAAATAAATTATTCATTATTTATATAAAAGAAAATTTTATAAAACAAAATATATCGGCCTTTCCTATGCCACTGTATGCATTTGAATCTGAATTAAACTATATGAGTCGTATAGATGCAAAACTCACTATTTGCAAATTTTAAGTTCTGAGATATTTGCAAAAAACTGTTATAGCTAAGTGTAATTGTATTTTGATGATAAAATCTTGTTACTAGATGGCAATACTTATTTAAAATCGTGAATCATTGGTTTTATACATCATTAATTCATACAAAGTAACTGTTTGCTTTCCACCAATAAAATTTTTATTGGTGGAAAGCAAACAGTTACTTTTGCATCTAAACTATCAACGCAAGTAGTGAGTTTTGCATCCAACACTAAACCTGAAAGAGTGTTTCTCATATTAAATACTGAGTTTTTTTTCTAACTAACCTAAATATCGTATTCCTTGAAAAATTCTACGTCCAAATCGCGCAAAATCTCATTTTTCACTTTTTGTCGAATAGTGAGTTTTGCATCTATACGCCTCATATATAGGATGATTTATTATTTTTTGTTTTTTTTTATGAAAAGCTTTTTATTGTTAAAGATTATTTTGTGTTAAATTTAATTGTTCATTTTTTTGAACCGTTTTCGAATAATTAGAAAAATTAGATATTTGACCATTTGGATTTTCTGTTATAATTCCATTATTTAGAGAAATATTTCCCAGTTTTTAGTTTTTAAGTTACAACATACATTTACACCATCAGAACAATTGTTGTTTTTAAAATTTGAAATTCATCATAATTTAAATAAGTGAACCACTTCTGCATTTTTTTAAAAAATAATTTATAGAAATATTTGTATTTTTTTTTATAAAATATTGCCAATTTTAATTTATAATTATTGCAATTTGAAAACACAATCATATATATATAGATTATTTTAATGTTTCAATTATTCTTTTGCTTATATATATAATAAAAAAAAGAATAATTTAAACATTAAAATAGCCCTTATATATGATTAAGTTTTCAAATTATAATAATAAGAAATAATTGTCAATTTTCATTTAGGAGAATATTTCAAGAAAATGAACAAATACAAATATTTCTATAAACTATTTTTAAAAAATAAAGAAACTTTTTCCCTTATAATATAAAATATTGCAAAATATTGTAGTAAAATTATTTTCAATTTCATAAATGTTCAATATAAATATTAAAGTTCTACTTTATATTTTTCAATATATCTTATATCATTATTGTTTTATATTTTTTATATTATCTTGATTATACAGCGATACATATATGTTTAAGTTTTGTTACAACTATAGCAATTTATTAGTTATACTAAAAACAATATCGTTATGTGTAACTACTTAACGTTTTAAGAAAAAAGAACGAAAATAATTTAATTTAAATATTGAAATAAAATTAACTTACCAAATTTAAAAAAATACTAAAATCATATATATGGACTAATACTAATAACTGACGTCCCTTAAATAGATGTTAGTTTGAACGAAAGTTACAATTTAAAGTTGCTTTTTTAAATATCTAAAACGTAACTAAATTAAACTAATTTAGTTTCCGACTAAACTGGATTCGTAAAAATGCACTTTGAACGACTACTAAAAATGCAGACAAAGTAACAAAGTTCGATGCCAAAAACTGACAAATATCAAATATCTACGATTATTACACAACCTTGCCAAATTGATTATTTTTATTTTAAAATTTGAAAATTGTTAAAAGTTGTCAAATTTATTGAAATATAAAATTAAAATTTCGTAAATAAATTGTCAATATGCGCTAATATCAGTCGCGATGAGTTATGATATACAGAGTGTCTGTGAAAAATAGTAAAACTTTGTCATTTCAAGATACTTTCGTATTTTAACACGATTTTATTAACTGTTGCCAGTTGCCTGTTTGTCAGTTCAGTACAAATTTAGCAATCGATTTTAAACTATCTTCCTGATAAGCTAGAGACTTAAAACTTTAAACATAGCTCAAAACTGCATAACAATAAAATATTAATTAATTAATTAATTAACTAAATTAATAATTACTTTATTCATTATATAATAATTAATAAAATTATAATTAATTAAATTAATTGAAGTTAATGTTAAACAAAACACAAAAAAACAGAAAATAATTATTTAAATAAAAAAGAAAATTTTACGTTTTTAACACGGACTAAAAAGTATAAAATAATTTCTCCTAGGCCCATACAGATTTATAAGCCCATAGAGAGAAACTTGGAGCGCATGCAATAGATTCATGGAGAGGAGAAATGTATAGTTATAATTAGAAATATATTTATCATAATTAGAAAATATTTTAAAACTGGGATAATAATACACCATACTTAGTACTACAATACGTATATTATTATACATTTAAATATATATTGAACAACCACTATTCAAAATATTTGCCGTAACAATTCTATAAATTATTACTAAGTGTATATATTATTACATTTTCATTTAGTAATACTGTATTCATAACATAAGTATAATGATTATATGTAGATAATATATAATACTCGAATATATGCGGATATTCAATACAACACTTGAATACTTTTGTTTTAACAAAATTTTATGATACACTCAAATAAAATTTAGTTGTGGTAAGTATATCATGTTTAACAAAATAATTTTAACAAACATTTTTCTCTGTGTAATAGTAAAGAGTATAGGGAGTGGCTGTCGTTGGCCCACGTTTTCCTGTATGGGGTTATTTTGTATGGGGCTAGGAGAAATTATTTTATACATTTTAGTCCGTGCTAAAACGTGGAATATTAATTTTTTTTATTTAAATAATTTAAATTGAACACCTAATGATGAAGATAATTAGTGGTTTGAGGGCCCAAAAATATATATTAATTTGCAACAGAATAACCTACCAACTCGACGGATATTTTTTGAGATAATTTTAGATTAGAGATTAAATTTCGAGTCGTATGCATATTCTTCTTAATTAAAGTTTTGACAAATTGGACGCTTGTATACAAGCTCTTAAATTTCTTACAGTCGACAATGTGTAATTGTATTTATATAGTTATATCACTTGTCAACTTTCTAAAAAAATATATTTAAGGATGAAAATGTCACACAGCTGGTGTTTTTACAAAATACCGGGTGTCCAAAAAGAATGGAAACTATTAAATATCACAAGAACGGAACATTGGATTACAAAGTTACAAAACACGTATTTCTTTATTTTTGAAAATCTATTTAGGCGTGATATGCGAAAACCACCTGCACCTTCCCTGGCGGAAAGGGCGGGGGCAAGTTTTAAAATTTAAATAAAAACACCCATTTTTTATTGCACAGTTGCATTCTCCATAAAAAACTGTTTCTGGATTTGCAAATTGAGTCCCCCAGCTCCACCCCCCTCGGAGCAGGAAAGGGGAGAAAATTTGAAAATTTTTGCAGAAACTTTCACTTTTTATTGCAGTTTTGGATTCTCCTTCTAAAACTGGATATAAAAATATCGCATTTAAAAAAAAAACTAAAATGGTAGATAGCTTTGACCTAAATGACCACAATGTACCACCAGGTATTATTTGAGATGAAAATTGGTACCCATCCGCATGTGTGGGAGTGAGAGTGGAGGTGCGTTTTTCAATTTTATACCGAGTTTTAGAAGGAGAATCCAAAACTGCAATAAAAAGTGAAAGTTTCTGCAAAAATTTTCAAATTTTCTCCCCTTTCCTGTTCTGAGGGGGGAGGAGCTGGGAGGCTCAATTTGCAAATCCAGAAACAGTTTTTTATGGAGAATGCAACTGTGCAATAAAAAATGAATGTTCTTATTTAAATTTTAAAACTTGCCCCCGCCCCCTCCGCCAGGGGAAGTGTTGGTGGTTTTCGCATATCACCCCTAAATAGATTTTCAAAAATAAAAAAATACGTGTTTTGTAACTTTATAATCCGATGTGCCGTTCTCGAGATATTTAATAGTTTCCATTCCTTTTGGACACCCGGTATATGAATCTAATTGTAATTAAAACAACTTTGCCCCAATTTTACTTCTAGACTCGAAAGAAATTAACTATAAATAATAAATATATTTTTAAATTTTATGGTTCACTTAAAGTTAAATTGAAAATATTATTTTTTTTTAATTAAGAAAGAAACTTAAAATATATAATTTTTTAAATTTTGTGCCAAAAATATGCATATGGAAGTAATATTGCCTAATAAAAATTATTTTATTTTATTTTTAATACTAAATGAGACAATTTTTAAAGAAAATAATGAATATTTTATGTATCGGAATTATAAATAAACCATGCAAGAAGCACCAAATTACCACAACTTTTTTTTATAAAATCAATAATAATTTTTTTTATATGTGAAACACAAAGCATAAAACTATAATTTTTAGATCGACTTCGAAAAAAATAAAAAAAATGTTTGAAATTCATGCAATTTTAATTTAAAAAATTAACATATAATAGAAAATTACATAATCATAACTTTTTTTTAATTTTATATTTGTATATTTACCCTTAAATTAATATTTTATATAATTATTTAAAAGAATTCTTAGAAATCATTATATTAAAATAAAACTGTTTAGAAAACTAACTCTTTCGGCCGTTACTTTGTGAAATTTCTTATTAAAATAAATTATAAAACACTTTTTTAAACTTTGATAATTTTACACTTTATTACATAAACGTGACTGCAGTTTCGCCAAACATTGGCATTGTCGAACAAAGTTTAAAAAAGTGTTTTATAATTTATTTTAAAGCTGTTTAGGTTTAAGTTCTGCATTAATATTTATTTAAAATCGACGTTTCGACGAAACTCAACCACCGCCTTGATCAGGATAAATGTTACAAATAAATATTAATACAGAACTTTACCTAAAGCAGTTATATTTTAATTTAAAACATTGCTTTCTCAACTGTAGTATAATTTTAATTAAATTTTAACGACATAATTTTAAATATTTTTACCATCATAGTGAATAAAATAATTTAAATTAATTTTTTAATATATATTGAAAAAATTATTCGGCGTTAGAGGAATTTGAACTAAGAACTTCAATTTATAGCAAATGGCTTATTCATTATATCGAAAGATTTAGGTCATCAGGAAAAAATACATTATATTTACTACGTTTACATTGTTTAAACATTTAACAAAAACAACACAATCTCAATATACCAAGAACTGTATTAAATATTATTAAATTGGAAAATAGTCGACTGGTAGGTAATATTTAATAAATAATTAGTAATAGACAAAATTTTGTCAGTTATATATTTTATATTATCTTCTGCGTCAATTACAATTTTTGTTCCTTATTTTTCTGACCAAATTATATATATTTGCGTTACATATAAAATCAAGTAGAGGTATTCTGATATAAATGATTTTGTTCTTTTGTTCTATATATTATTATATATGTATATGTGATTGTGTTTATATGTATAATAAAAAGTTGACCCCCTTCCCGCCCCTGGGGTGGGGGTAGGGAGTCGAGTGTAGTATCATTAGATAGTTTTTTAAAAAATATTGAAGACGTATTTTTTTGTTTTTTCAAATTAATGTCTATTTCTCGATATATTTGACCGATTCCAGACTTTTGGGAAATTTTTCTGACAAATATGTACATGAACAAAATTTAAAGCTATTGTGTGAACTATTATAAAAAATATAAATATGCTTTAAAAAGTGAATATAGAAAATCATTACCCATATTTTTGTAATAGTGCTACACTGAAAGAAAGTTAATTAAAATAACATATTTGAATATAATAATTATTCAAGTTTTAAAGAAGACGTTATTCTTCTGATATAATAAATAATCTATGAAAAGTCAATGACAGTCCAAACAACGTTTTGACAAATTTTTATAATTAACATTAATTTCGTAATTAGTTTTTAATATTTTTAATGTTATGTTTATCGAATATAATTAATAATTTGTGATCATTGGAGTTGTAAAATAAAAATAAAAATGTAGATATTATTTTATAATTGTGTGAAATAGTGTAGATCTTCTTTTTTTTAATTATAAGATATTATTCAATTATTAAGTTGTATTTGAAATAGTAAATTTTAATAATAAGTAAGTAATTATTTTTAAAAAGACGTTTTACTGACAGCGGCTGTAAATGCAATAATTAACTGTTTTGAAATTTCCATTAAACTCATATTTGTATTGACGACTAAGGAAAAAATAAATTTATGGAGCTGTAGCTTCTGGGTGAAATATTTCCATAACTAAATTGGTAAGATTTTCGTTAACAATAAAATTGTGTAACAAAAATTGTATGTTAGACTTAGGTATGCATAAGGTGAACAGTTCACAAATAGCTCAGTTTTTCTCGTACATTGCAAAATTTAATGCGCAGTTTAATTATAGCAGGCTTTTTCATGATTATATAATTATATTATAAAATATACATTATAATATATATATATATATATATATATATATATATATATATAATGTAACATATTTATATATTATATTTTTATAATTATGAAAGGTACAAAAAATTATAGCTCACGAAATGTTTTGCTACATAACTATATGTTAACCACAAATTAATGATATTGCATTTATATAAATGTCAAATAAACTGCAATAGATATAAACACGTTTTGTTTTAACAGTTCAGTAATAATTTGTATAGTTAAAAAAAATTGAGTTCAATATATACACTACGACTTTTTTGGATTTTGGAGTTAAAACCATGCAATAAATTTTAGTTCATAAAATGATCAATTGATCTTTGTCCTGTCTTCCGACTTGTTTATTTTGAATTTTAAAATTATAATAAACGTATATTTAAATTGTTTTCGTCGCAATAAATATAATTCCAAAATAGCCAAACATATAATAGACAATAAACATTGTGATAAAAATTAAATAAAAATTTTATATATATAAAAAAATTAAATTAAACCACATAGGTATATAGAAAATTATTAAATTGAGAAAGCTACGAAAACTAATGTACTTAAATTTAATAAATAAACATTTGGACAATTTTTTTCCACCGTTTTTTGATATTGTAATTACAGATTTTCATCAAAGTAAACCCCACAATAATTAATTCTTTTATGAATGTTACTTTTTTTAAATTTTGTATATTATTATCTTCTGATAATGACATAACGGGTAAAATTGTGCAAGATTTTCCTTACTTTTGTGAAGCAGCTAGTGTTTAATTTTTTAATTTATTTATATAAATTTGACATTTTGTAAAACTGATTTTCATATGTAATCATATAATTTAATCCATTTTTTTAAAAATAATAAAATTAATACTTTTTTACATGGTTGACTTTGTGGCATGTAAAATCTTATTTTTCTTTAACCGTTTGTTTTAAATTTAAATAATAAAATAAATAAATATATATATATATATATAATTATCTTATAAAAATAAAATAAAAAATGTACTTACAAAAATACTAGTGAAATTCACAAATAACAACACATATTTGCAAAGTTAAGATACAACATCGAAGTCGGTACGTCAACTGTTGATGAAATTTATGAAATGTATAACAGTGTTTAGCATATCCCTACTCTACGTACACAGTTGCATATCAACAAAAAACAATGGGCGGAACCGTTATGAAAAGATAATATATTATTTTATCAAATGTTTTATTTAAAATAAATATATGGTACATACATGTTCAAATTTTTTTACACAAGATTCCTCTAGTGTGCATATAAATCACGTAATCTTAATAAAATACAGTGTTGTCAACTTTCCGAAAAAAAAATACTAAATTTTTTATGGCCACATTTATTGTCCAATTGTAATCTAATTTTTACATAAATTTTTTATTTTTTATAAAATACAGTGTTGCCAACTTTTCGAGGAACTATACTAAAACTTTTAAAAATTAAATTTTCGCTACATGTTTTTCACAATTTTACACTCATCATACACTAATATCTATCTCGTATCCCCGAATCCTCCTCCAACATCTCATTTCCACAGCAGTCATTTTCCGCTTTTATGCCCATTGCAGTCAAACCCAAAACATTCACTAACATATTGAACTCTACTGAAACGGGGGGGTGGGGGTGTCTTTTTTGGTAACATTTACATTCCTAGCAAAATACCCATAGCAGCATTAACTATTTTATCAATTTTACACTTATTATAAATAAAGTTTATTCCGCACCTAATCCCTTCCGGTAACACCAATATATTTCACTCTAAAATCTCATTTCCACCGTATGAAATTTTACCTTAAAGATTAAATATTGAATTTCAAATTGAATTAGTAAGTATTTCGTTAAGGTAGAAAGTGGCGAATATATTACATGTTGGCGCATACACTAAACAATGCAGCTGAGCGTACCCCGGCTAAATAGATTTTACTGCAAGGGTATATATACTGTATGCGAGAGAGGTATTTTCATATCGTTTTCATTTGATTTGATATTTTTTCAGAGAAGACAAAATTCAATGTTTCGGCGAAAAAACACATTGTTCATTTTTCGTTAAAAAGCTATCTTCTATTTATACTTTTTTTAATGCGGTATTTTTACATATTATGGTATATACAAGTAACGCATTTATTTACTGTATTATTTCACGGAGATGCAAATGAAAATTATATACAATGTGTTTTAATGTGTTTTAGAAATACATATACTCAACAATGTACAATGTGAAAATATTATTTATTTTTCCTTCTTGCGTTTCGGCTATTGGCAATAACCGAAACGCGTTACAAGTGACAAGTGAAGAGAAGTGAAAAACTCATTCGAGAAGGAAAAATAAATAATATTTTCACATTCAACAATGAAGTTAGGGAATATAACTATACAAAAAAACATTAATGTACAATGTGTTTTTCATATACAACGTTTGTATTTTATTTTGATGGTTTACGTTTGCGTGGACGTCCAATGAGTAGTTGGTGTGATATGATTGAGAGTGTTTTGCGTGAGCGAAAGTTTCCAAGTAGTAGGAATAGAAGAGCATGTATGAGAGGAATTATGAATGTGGATGAAGCGAAAGTTGCTTGTTTGGATAGGAGTGTTTGGAGGCAACTGATTTCGGGATAATGAAAAGAGTTTGTGCCACACCCTTTTGGGTATATGGCGTGATTGTGTATGTATGTATGTATGTATGTATGTATGTATGTATGTATTTTATATATGAATATGCGGCTGGTACAGAGCTGCGCCAGATTTGAAAATTAATTGTCCGAACTGCGCTCAAAAATTTGTTGAACAAACTGCGCTTAAAATTTTCTAGTCCGAACTGCGCTCAGAGCATTTTTCTTCCAAAATTACCTTGTCCTAACTGCGCTCGGTTCTGTTTTATATAGTTCTCGCCATGAAAATCTGTCCCTTCGGAAAACTAAGTGTATGATTTTGTTAAACATACGTAGCGATTATCTTCTTCTTCTCATTACTGATATGACAGACTAATTTGTATGTTGATGTAAGTCTTAGCTGAGTTCGGAAAATTTGTATCGCGTATACATAATTATACATATAGAATAATTATGACGAAAGGAGAGATTTTTATGGTGAGAACTATACAAAACAGTACCGAGCGCAGTTACGATAAAACAACTTTGATTTTAATCGAGGAAAATAATCTTCGAGCGCAGTTAGGACAGGATGATAATCATAATAGATAAATATACAATTAGATTGGGCGCAGCTCGGTACCAGCCAAATATGCAATATAAAATGTGTTTATAGAATTATATATGCAATGTGTCTCCTACATACATACACAATCACACCATGTACCCAAAAGGGTGTGGCACAAACTCTTTTCATCATTCCGAAATCAGTCGCCTCCAAACATTCCTATCCAAACAAGCAACTTTCGTTTCATCCACATTCATAATTCCTCTCATACATGCTCTTCTATTCCTACTACTTGGAAACTTTCGCTCTCGCAAAACATTCTCAATCATACCACTCCAACTACTCATCGTTAAATAATTTTAAATACAATGTGTATGTGGACTTACGTATGCAATGTGTCTAAAGAATTTTATATACCAAGTGTTATTTATTGTTATTTTATATACAATGTGTTCTTTTTATATGAATTTACAACGTGTCTCAGAAATAAACCATATTTCATACAAAGTATCTAAAAAATTATATGTACAACGTATCTAAAAAATTCCATGTACAATGTGTGCTTACAGAATCATCATAATGTACAAATATATTTCGCATCCAATCCCTCCTGTTAACGTCAACAATATATTCCACCCTAAAATCTCATTTCCACATTTCCTTTTCAATTTAAAGTTAAAAAACAAATAATTTTTCTGACTATTCAACCACGTCTATCACGCATACCTACTTCTTGGATAACTTTTTCGCCAAATAGATCGAATGGGCGCCTCTCTGGATGCATTTACAGTATATTATTTAATTTAGTTTAATATATTTATTTCTCTTAACGTTAGTACATAGGGTGATATAGTTTGAATCAAAACCGCGCAGGCGGCGCTGAATTTTGTATTATGTATGCAACTTCGTATTTTGCTGTGTTGGTTGTGTTGCCTATGCAACGAAACCAACCCAGCAAAATATAAAGTTGGTTTCAAACGATATTATTTTTGTTAGTTATGTAACAAATACGAAATAAAAATATAAAACATCTATTTTAATTAAAAAATAACTATTATTTGTTTATATTTATTTTCCATAATTAAAATAAGAAAACAGAAATGATTATTTTTCACATATGTTTTGATGTATTATAACTTTTTAATATAATTTTTATTTTATTATTTATTTAAAATTAAATAGAAATTGATTTTTTTTTAAGTTTGACTTTTATGTATATGAAAATAATAATACTATTATAATTTTTTGATAATTTCTCTAGTTATGTGTAATAACTAATTTAATTTTGTGTTTTTTTGTAATTTTATTATAATATTTGTAATTAAAAAGTATATAAACATTTAAATAAATAAATTTGTCTGCAAACTTAAGAAATTAATTTTTTTTAATTTATAAATAACGCAGTAGTTCTAGTTACTGTAAAGAACAATAAGAAAAACATTTAAATTTATAGAATTTTCTGGGCTGGTATGCCGTGGTCGATCTATTCTCGTCGCAGACGTTTTGTCATACATCATAGATGGCATCCTCAGTGCTTGGTGACTAAGCACTGACAACGTCATCTACGATGTATGGCGAAACGTCTGCGACGAGAGTAGATCGACCACGGCGTACTAGCCCAAAAAAATTCTATTTCGTTTCTATTCGTTACACTTTTGTGGCAAATATTTATATATATATATATATATATATTATATATATATATATATATACATATATATATATATATATATATATATATACATATATATATATATATATATATATAATATATATACATATATATATATATATTATATATATATATATATATATAAATATTTATTGTACATTTTATAAAATAATTCAATAAAATTAAATATAAAAGTAACAGGGCAATACAATGTATCATTCGCAATGACACAAGATGTGTACGGGGTAAGTGAGGTAGAGGGGTGAGAAGTAGAAATACGAAAACGTAGATAAGAATGGAATGTTTGTATGTTTCAAACAGGTAGCGAAATTTTAGGGTACGCTGTGTAACGGTTAGGTCTCTAAGTTGCTAGAATTGTATACGAAATTGAATACCGAGCGAATAATTATTTATAGACATATGTACATATATTATTTTAGTCAACTCTGAAATAAAATTCGTATTATTTAAATTTCCGAAATGTCATACTAAAAAATTGTATTTCAGTTGAAAATAATTATACTCATTTGACATAAATATATGACAGATATATTGTCTAAATTTGTTGCTTTTTGTAATTATACAAATTAATATATAAATAATATTCTCGCAAAGCGAGAATGGAGCTAGTCGAATGTGGTTTGATTTTATAAGCTAGTTTTTCGACTAGCTAAAATACAAGATTAGAAGTATATAAACCACTTTGACATTATTAAATTATTATTAAAATTCATTTACATTCCATATGACCCCTAAAAAATTGTAGGCCCTTCTGGCTCCGACCAAATAAATATTATTCAAATATTATAAGGATTAAAAATAAGCGTCAATGAATAAACACGATATAGCAAACAGGCTCTTATAATAAAAATTGTTTTTGCTACATGACAAATAATACATTGTAGCAACCCAATAAACATTTTGCATAAATTATATCTCTATCTCGCTTGCAATGTTTGTTTATATGTAGATATCTATATATGTATACAGATATAGAACAAATGAGAGCGAGAAAAAGAAAAAACAAAACTTGTCTTACTACAAAATCATGCCTACAATAATTCTACAAAAAAAGTTTTGAAATATACACATATTTTGTTTCTATTTGAATGGAAAATGTAGCGAATGTCTAGTAAAATAAATATTTATTTAAACTTATAATAATGTAAAACTTATAATAATTATTATTATTTGCGCACAAAAGTGTAACGAATAAAACGAAATAGAATTTTTTGGGTTGGTATGCCGTGGTCGATCTATTCTCGTCCAGACGTTTCGCTATACATCGTAGATGACATCGTCAGTACTTAGTCACCAAGCACTGAAGATGCCATCTACGATATATGGGCGAAACGTCTGCGACGAAAATAAATCGACCACGGCATTCCAACAAAAAAAATATTTTATCAAAAATATCAATATTAGGCTATAATAATCCAAGATTTCTTCTCATATGCCTCTTATTAATCATAAATCCATATATACCTATATATATATGGTGTATATATATATATATATAATATATATATATATATATATATAATTATGATATATATATGGTATATATATATTAATAATATATATATATAAATATATATAATATATATATTATATATATAATAATATATAAATATATATATATATATATATATATATATTATATATATATATATATATTACAATTATAGTAAACAAAAAAATTTTCTTTGTATTGATAAAAATTGAAAAATTAATAGAAATATATTAAATTCTGAAATAAAAATTCATATTTTTTTTCATTTTCTGGAAATGTCATAATAATAATGGTCACAAATCACTAAACACATCGGTTTTTCGCGAGATACAAAATTATTAAAATAACATAACTTGACGTAAAATCATACGTCAATATCATTCCACGCAAAAATAAGCTTCAAAATGTATTATTATTTTTTTATAATATTAAAAACTTACTATTATTTCTTAGTTTCTTATTAAATTGTTAATATTATCTTTATCATATATAAAAGAATAAAATAAAATTAATCTATTTATGATAATATCATAATACTGTGTAATACTGGCTTTGCCATTTAGTTTTGCAAATTTGCCGTATGCGTCAGCACCTGCTTGAAAATTTTGCTTATGAAAAAAATTATAAAATTTCTAAAATTATAAAAATCTGTTAAAACAATAATTAAATAAAAAAAAATAATCCTAATCATAGTATAATATAATTATGAAGCATATATAAAAATTTTAAATTTTTCGGGGATATAGTTTGGAAAATAAAAGCAATAAATGTGTTATTTTTTTGGAAAAAAAATTTTTTTTCTCTATTTCCCAAAACCAAAAAATTTCAAAAAAATTCCTATTATTCTACATAGGATATTGCATATCATGGTATTTTTTCGGTACAGTAATTATCGTTGGAGTAGAAACTAGAGCCAGTTAAAAAATTTTTTATTTCTATTTCTTTTTTTATTTTATATAAATCAATTAATAATATTAAATTTCTTATTGAATTATTAATTCAACATTCATTATGTAATTTTCAGAACAGTCAGTTACAATAAATATGTTGTATTAAACGAACAAATTCAATATGAAATTCAACATATTTTTGAATTTACGTTACGCGCCATTTGAACCCTGTGTACTAACGTTAACACAGCCAAACCGAGAATTTATGAATAGGTATATTTTATAGAATACTTTCAATTTATATTTACAAACAAATCAAATCGGGGCATCTCTGGATATATACATATATACATACACAATCACGTCATATAACCAAAAAAGGGTGTGGCACAAACTCCCTTTCCAGTATCTTAAAATCAGTCTTTTTCAAACATCCTTATCCAGATAAGCTTCATCCACATTCATTATACAACTCATTCATGCTCTTCTATTTCATATATCTCATACCACACCAACTACTCATCGTAAGTCCACCATCAAAATCATTTATATAAATTCATGTAATTAAACAAACATTCATTAGACGCATTTGCTGAAGATTTCTTTAACATTTTAACTGACTAACACCAACTTTTGCTGTAACATTTTCTTTCATTATACACTAATATCTATTTTGTATCCACACGATTTCTCCTCCTAGTTACACAATTACATACCTCTCACGTAAATATCTTATTTCCACAGCAGTCATTTTTCTTTTATGCTTTTCCAACTAAACCCAATATTCACTACCATACATCAACGTAGGCACACCGAAACAGCATTGTATATACATTCACAGCATATTATTAAATTTCGTTCAATTTATTGATTTCAAAAATACTCAAAATATTGAGATTCTTTTATATTTTCCCCCCCCCTAAAATTTCAAAAGTTACTCAGTTGTTGAATCGGCTTATTAGGCTATGCCCATCAATAACTGGCCACTTTAACCCATAAACACGTGTTTCGATCTTTAAGATCGTATCAGTATGGTGCTATGATTAGTGTCTGAAAGACGACTGGCCAGTCATTGATAGACATAACCTAACTTTTAGGGGGTGGGGGGCAATATAAAAAATCTCAATATTTTAAATATTATTATATCAAATTTCACAATTACAATTTCGTCTACGTTCAGGCAAAACTCATTAACTCCAAAATTGTACTTTTGGAGTTATATACATCACTGGATTCAGCTCGTCATGCTCTATAATCAGGCAAAACTCACTAACTCCAAAACTGACTTTATATTTTCTTACAATGGAATATGTATTCCTCACTAAATCCGTATGAGTACTTTTATATACAGGCAAATATCATCAAGTGCACTTAGTTATTAACGCTCTATAGCAGAACAAAAATGATGGTCAGGCAAAACTACATAGGTGCACTTAGTTAGTTTTGCCTGGTTCTTCTCGCGGTAACGTGTATAAACTCCTCGTTTTTATTGAATTTATAGTTTTCTGTGGGATTTATATGTGCAGTATTTCTAAAAACTTTCAAGAAATATGATCTGTAACGTGTGTGGAATAATGTTTACAGATAGAAACAAACTTTTAATGCATTTAGCAAAGTGTAAACAAAAAAGTAGTGATTTAACCTCAATTACTGAAAAACCTGTTTTCGCTCATTTAACTGACGAAATTGTTGTTAATCAGATCACGGTGAGTAGGTTAATTATTAATTAGTTAATAGTTAGGCACCTTATTATAGGAATTAATTATTTTTGTTTTTATTTTAGACTAACTCTTCTACTGAGTTTAGCATTCCTATAGCTGGTCATGAAAAATTGAATAGTTTAAACAATACTGATAATTGTATTGAATTTAAAGAATTTATTGTTATTGGAACACAATGTGTCGCTGTACAAGAAGACATTTTAATCGAAACCACTATACAAAATAATGCTGTGCTATTTAAAGAAACTGATGATACATCGGAACATTTAAATAATCAGAATGGAGAGTTTAATAATTTGTCTACATCATCGAATGTAAGTATCATACTTAGATAAAAAGTTCACATTATTACATACATCTTTTTGTAAATCAGTTTGCAAATGTGCATTCATTATTTAAATTTTATGGAATGTGATACGTGACATATTAAATTAGTAGTGCAGAGTGGACCAATATAATATCTAACAAAATAAATTCAAAGTATGTTATTTGTTTCACAGGAGCCTTGTAATAGAGGTATTACTGACCCAGATTGGACACTATTAAATAATGAAGAAGATACAGATTCATTACATGATAATAATATTGAACACATGTCACGCTTATGCGAAACAGAAAGTAATGTAGTGCAGGAAACTATTCCAGAGGAAAGCCCTACAGCTGATGGAGGTTTAGGTGATTATAATTTCTGTTTTTTGACATGATATTTGAATATAGCTATATGAAACTATATATTTGGGAGTCTATCCTTAACATCTTGAAGTTACAATTATTTTACTGCAGTTTTAACAACATATTGTTTCAGGAACAGGAAAAAAGCGAAAGAGATGGTCTAAAGCTGATCCAACAACTTGGTCTCGTTCGGTACAAAAAAAACAAAGAAATACTGGCCAGGCATATATCGTAAAGGGGAAGAATTTTTCTGCAAGGCTACCAAAGCAACCGTGCGACATGAAGTGTAGGTATAAGTGCACTCAAAAGTTTAGTGAAGAAGAAAGGAAGGATTTTTGCTCAAAATATTGGTCCCTTGAACTATACACAAGGAAGAAAGACTTTATTTTAAAACATGTAAAATGCGTTGAACCTGAACGCCGTCGATCAACACTAGGAATTAGAAAACAGAGGAAAGATTCTAAGCAATATTTCTTTTTTAAAAATAGTGTTGAAACTAGAGTGTGTCAGAAATTTTTTTTAAATACTATCTCAATAAGTAATGGTCCAGTTAACTCTGCATTTAAAAACGATTTTAGTTGCGCAACAATGTTTTTAGATGAAGACAAAAGAGGAAAACACATTCCGGCAAACAAACTATCTAACGAGGAAGTAGGAAGAATTAAAACTCACATTGAAAGCTTTCCGTTAACCGAATCACATTATTGTAGGAACAGAACTTCTAGAAAATATCTCGACAGTAAACTGTCGATTATAAAAATGTTTGCGTTATATAAGGAGCAATGTGAAGAAAGGAATAGTAAACCTACAAGCATTACAACTTATAAGCGAATTTTCTGCAATAATTATAACTACGCGTTTTTTAAACCAAGAAAGGATCAGTGTGCTTTATGCACAAAATATAAATTAGCTAATGCAGAATCAAAGATATCCATAGAACAAGAGTATTTAGACCACAGGGAAAGGGAGAAGGAGGCTAATCTCGCAAAAGAAAATGACAAAGAAAAAGCATCAAAGGATCCAACTTTTGTGTCTGTAACCTTTGATATGCAGAGTGTGCTGCAGGTACCGTCCACTGAAGCATCTCCCATGTATTACAGCCGAAAATTAAGTTGCTTTAATTTAACTATTTACGAAAGTGCTCCGCCTAACAATGCCCAATGCTTTGTGTGGAATGAGATAAATGGAAAACGTGGAAGCGTTGAAGTTGGTACCTGCCTTCAAAAATTCCTTAAAGGGTTACCTGCCACAGTAAAAGAAGTCTCTCTATTTAGTGACACATGTGGAGGACAGAACCGGAACCAGAATGTGGTTGCTGTTCTTCTGCATACTGTGCAAACAAGTAATATAGATGTCATTGAGCAAAAATTTTTAGAGTCGGGGCATTCCATGATGCAATGTGACAGTATGCATAGTGCCATAGAGTCAGCAAAGAAACATGTGGCTGTTTATACCATGCATGACTGGATAAACATTTTCCGCGCTGCTCGATCAAAGAGGAATCGAAAGAATGCTCCTCCTTACGTTGTTCACACCCTTCAGTACAATGATTTTAATGACCTTTCATCTTTGGCAAAAAGTGTTTTAAAAAATAAAAAGAAGGACACAGAGGGAAATGTAGTAAATTGGCTGAAGATTAAATGCTTTAGGTTTGAGAAGGTAAATCCTGAATTTGTCTTCTTCAGATATGAGTTTTCTGGAGCATATTCCAAAATCAGTATCTTTGGTCGTGGTGGACATCGAAGTACAGTTCTACCAGAACTAAAAAAAATTTATTCAAATTTATTACCAATTTCTCAAGAAAAATATAATGACCTGAATAAGCTCTGTAGTTCTGGTGTTATACCAACTGAATTTCATCCGTGGTACCGTTCATTACCATTTTCAAAGAAAGTAACGAATCAGAACCCAGAACCGAGCATGGACAGTGATTCAGATTGTGAAGACTAAACAATTATTTAGCGTTATTGATCTTCTTAGTTATTATTTAACAGTTATTTACATTTTATTGAGTATTGATCCTGATTAGTTTATTTGTTAATGTAAAATGATAGTAAAAAAATTAATGAAAAACTAATAAATTCGATTTTATTTTTCAGTTCGTTCTTTTATTAATTTCCTCTTAATTTATTGCTAAACATTTTTTAATGTTGCATGCATTATTTTTTCATTCCAATTTTTTCTATATAAAACATTATTACTTAGAATAATTTTCTAAAATATTAAAATAAGAAAATATAGGTAATAAAGATAAGAATTATGTAATGCAAGAGTTGCAATAATTTTCTACTACAATAACAATAAATTAGAATGAGCAAGCAAAACTCACTAACTCCATCTACACACTTTAGTGTAATTTTTTATTATATCAAACAAAATTTAAATATGACTTAACATATTTCAATTAAAATATAAAATTTAAACTTTCTTTTAGTATAAAAATATGATAACGAATCTTTGAAATGCGAAAGAAAATGATATTCAAAGGCACCAATGCCGACCTCCAAATCTTAATTTCCATTTATCTCAAAACAGTACTTTTGGAGTTAATGAGTTTTGCCTGAACGTAGACGATTTGTTCGTTCAAGGTTATGAATACTCATTTCAATTAACATAATCAAACCGAGCATCTCTGAATAGATTTCTACAATACTTTAAATTATAGTTAATATTTGAACAATCCTTATTTACAAACCAATCAAATTCACAGTATGTTATTAAATTTCGTTTAAATATATTCATTTCAATAACACAGGCATAACGACAAACTTTGAATACATTTTCAATTTCGCAACTTAATTTTACATAGCGCATGTAATATTTAACAAAAAATTATGTAAATCTAATTTACTTTTTATATAAATACTTTTTATGTTATTTTGTATATAATTTTATGATAATTTTTACTATAAAAATGTATGTAAATGACAAATCGAAGTATAAATCAAAACTTAGGTGATACCCGTCGGTGTGATATTATTAATTGAAATTAAGTAATCATAAATAATACTTAAATTCTGTATATCTGAAGGTTTGTTTATACACTTTCTGTTTTTTTTTATATATATATATCATTTCTAATAATGATTTTTTCATATCATTAGTTTCAGAGCACAAAACAGAAACGTTATTAAAATCAAATCTATGATTATTATTATGTGCATGAATTGATAAAGCTGTTGCATTAGGTTTTAAACGACAATCAGATTTAAGTTGTGTGATGCGATCTTGTAACCAACGTTTTGTATTGCCTATATATATATATATATACCGGGTGTCTACTTTTTTTTTGTTACATAGGGAATACAATGCTAAAATTTTCATTTGGTGATAAATTTTCCCCTAATTATTATAGAACAAAAGTACAAATACAAAAGTTGTTTAGAATTCAAAAATGCATCAAATGATGCCAAATTTATCAATATAGGATGTTCCGATCAAGAATTAGAAGCAAATTAAAATTTCCATTTTTGCGCTCTTTACATCAAAGTGCCATGGAAATTAAACAAATAATTTCATTTCTTCTGGAGTTTGAGTTTGACAGATCGTATTTATTTTATTGTTACGTTCTGTATTATTATCATTATTATTGAAAATAATGAATAAACTTAAGGTAAATGAAAAAGTTCAGTGCGTAAAATGGTATTTTACTGGAAATTCGATACGACGAGTAAGAGATTTATTCAGCGCTTTCTTTGAAAACCGTCCCATACCTTCCGCTATGACTATTCGTAGGATAATTAAACAATTCGAAGAAACTGGAAGTGTGTTAAAACGTTGTAAAAATTGTAGAAAAATCAACGCAGAAGATCAGGAGGAGAATTTAAATCAAAATGCAATTAAAGAAAATACATTGAATATACTTTTGTGTGTAACGGAAAACCCAAATGTTAGTGTGCGTCAACTTGGTGCTGAATTAAATTTGCATCCTTCAACAATACATAAGGTACTAAAAAATGAAAAATATCATTTTTATAAATATTCCACGCACCAAGAGATATTTGAAGCGGATAAAATGGCTAGAAGCGAATTTAGTAACATTATTATGGAAAAATCCAATTTAGACAGAAACTTCTTGAAATCTATTTGTTTTACTGACGAGTCTACGTTTACTTTACACGGCGAACCTAATACACAAAACTTTAGAATATGGAGCCAAACAAATCCTCATTTAATGGTAGCAACACGTACCCAATATCCAGAAAAAGTTAATGTATGGGCTGGAATTTTTGGCAGGTGTATAATTGGGCCATTTTTTATTGAAAATAATTTAAACAACGAAAAATATTTGGATATGTTGCAAAATCATATTGGTCCGCAGTTAGAAGAGTGTGCAACTCAAGATAATGTTGTCTGGTATCAACAAGACGGATGTCCGGCACATTACAGCTGCAACATTAAATTATATTTGGATCAATGTTTTCCAAATTCATGGATTGGTAGAGGTGGTCCAATTAATTGGCCAGCTAGATCGCCCGATTTAGCACCGTGCGATTTCTTTTTATGGCCATATTTGAAGGAGAAAATTTATAAACGACATATCAAAAATCTTGTTGATTTGAAAAATGCCATTGTTGAAGAGTGCAATAATATAACACAAACACAATTAAGCTCTGTACGTCACGAATTTTATAACAGATTAGGTTATTGTTTGGCAGTTAATGGCGATTTATTTGAACATTTAATTTAAATTGTTAGTTTCGTTTTTGTTCTCCTATATCTTGTATTCATGAATTTTTCTGTTTTATAGGTATATTGAATATTGTAATAAATAAAGAAAGTTTTACGGAGTTCAGCTATTTACTATTTATTAAACTCTTATCCGACGTTTCACTGCACAACTTACAGCATCCTCAGGGATAAGTTTAAATTATTATAATAAATATATTAGGCATAATGCCAGTCATCTAATTCAAATGTATTGTTTTTATAACTTGAAGTTAATAAATAAATTAAACAATTACTTAAAATTATAATGGAGACATTCACAATTTAAAACCACAGCTAGTACGTAGTGTACAGCCGAGTAAAATACCCTTTCATTGTAATAAATAATAAATACTTAATACTTTTTATACTTAATAGCTTTTCATTTACATTAAGTTTATTCATTATTTTCAATAATAATAATAATAATAATAATAATAATAATAATAATACAGAACGTAACAATAAAATAAATACGATCTGTCAAACTCAAACTCCAGAAGAAATGAAATTATTTGTTTAATTTCCATGGCACTTTGATGTAAAGAGCGCAAAAATGGAAATTTTAATTTGCTTCTAATTCTTGATCGGAACATCCTATATTGATAAATTTGGCATCATTTGATGCATTTTTGAATTCTAAACAACTTTTGTATTTGTACTTTTGTTCTATAATAATTAGGGAAAAATTTATCACCAAATGAAAATTTTAGCATTGTATTCCCTATGTAACAAAAAAAAAGTAGACACCCGGTACCCCTTATATATATATATATATATAAGTATATATATATATTGCTTCACAATCGTTACATGGAATATTATAAATAACATTAGATCTTCTGTGTAAAGATATTGTCTTTTAATTTGCTAAAAATAGATCTAAGAGGAACAATGTTTTTCTTAATTATTCTTATATTATCAGATTTCAAAGTGTTTATCAAATTATTAGAAACATTAGAAATACTAGGTAACACAAAAATCTTTACATTAGATAAAGGTGACTCAAAAATATCAGATGTTACTTGATTGGTAATAGTTCTATCATGTGATACTGACCAAATCAGCTTACGAAGAAGTTTGATGGGATAACCATTATTAATCATAATAGTGAATAATTTTTAAAGATTTTCTTCTTTAAAATCATCATGTGATAAACGTAAAGCCCTATTTTTCAATCCTAATATTGTGTTAATTTTAGTGTGGTATAGATAATAAAATTCGTAATGAGTATACCGAGACGACGCATTTGTACTACGTTTAAGTAAAACATCAAAGAAAAGGTATTGAATAGGGCATTACGTTACTTTAATCAACGTAAGCACTAAAACAGCATTGTATATACTTAAACGGGCTTTTATGGAAAAGTTTACGTTGCTAACATACCTGAATCCAAAACATTACAACTCTCTTTCCAATATCACAATCAGAGCGACCATTCTTAGATAATAAACTACCCAAATAGACATGTACCATCAATAGATACATTACATTTAGTCGTCAATTTACTCTTCTTAAAACTAATACTTTGCACTTATCAACATTCCACACTAGATTCATACCATTACCTACAACATTAATAACTATAGTTTCAAAACATGTTGCAAGAAAAAGAGCCTGTTTTATATTTTTGTTTCACGTTTCGCGTGAAAATTAATAAATTTTTTGATATTTAAAGACGCGTAACTTCTCAACCGAAAGTACTATTAAAAAATGATATAAATAAAAGTTGTGAAATATTTTATTGTCTATAATTTTATTTTTATACAATTTTTTGATAAAATGCATATTTAAGTCCAAATTGCACAAAATACAGAAACATTTAAGTTTAACATTTTTATTTTTGTGCATTAAAATTAATAAATTTCTTGATATTTAAAAACACGTAGCTTCTAAACCGGAAATTCTATAAAAAGTGATGCAAACAAGATTAGAAATATATGGGTAAACCCATATATAGACCACTTTGACATTTCTCGGAAAGTTGGTAACACTGAATTTTAATAATATTATAATTTATGTGGGCACTATGAGAAACTTTTCTGAAAATTTGATCAAAATCGAATAAATAATGTAGCCACAATGAATTTTTAAAAAATTTTGTGATTTTTTTTCTCGATAAGATGGCAACTCTGTATTTTGTAAAAATTGCATAATTTATTTAGGCACTAGGAGAAACTTTTATGAAAATTTGATTAAAATCGGTTTAATACAAGATTAGAAGTATATGGGTAAACCCATATATAGACTACTTTGACATTTCACGGAAAGTTGGCAACACTGTATTTTAATCATATTATAATTTATGTGGGCACTAGGACATACTTTTCTGAAAATTTGATCAAAATCGAATAAATAATGTAGCCACAATGAATTTTTTTTAAATTTTGTGATTTTTTTTTCGATAAGTTTGGCAACACTGTATTTTGTTAAAATTGCATAATTTAGTTAGGCACTAGGAAAAACTTTTATGAAAATTTGATTAAAATCGGTTAAATAAAATGGTCATAATAAATTTTTAAAAATTTTACTAATTTTTTTCTCGGAAAGTTGGCAACACTGTATTTTGTTAAAATTACATAAATTATATGAATACTAGGAGAATCTTTTGTGAAAATTTGAGTAAAATCGGTTGAATAACATGGCCATAATAAAATTTTTAAAACTTTAGTAATTTTTTTCTCGGAAAGTTGGCAACACTGAATATTAATTAAATTATATAATTAATGAGAGCATTAGGGAAATCTTTTCTGAAAATTTGATCATTGGATAAAAATAAAACCACATGACCATCTTGGGTACTAGACAAATTTATCCTGAAAATTTCATTAAAATCGGTTGAACCGTCTAGGAGGAGTTGCGGCCACAAAATTTTGACTTACGACCGAGCGAGCTGACGACGCACACACATACACCCACATAAACTAAGTTCAGATTCATCATCTAGGGACTATATGAAGGATTTCTATACACAAATTTTATTTTTTTGAAAATGTTACAGACACCGTACCAAACGCTATACCACTTTTTCTTTGCAGTCAAAGTGGTAATAAAAGTTGTAGGAAATTTTATTGTCTATAAACTTCTTTCTATAGAATTTTTTCATAAAATGCATATTTAAGCAAAAATTGCACTAAATATAGAAATATTTAAGTCTAACATTTTTTTAATCACTGTTATCCAAACTATCGTCGGTGTTCGAGTTTATTGTGAATTGAAATCAATTTAATTTTTGTTTCTTCAATTTGTGTATCACTGTACAAAAAGTTTTATATTTTCAGTTTCGTATTTCATGTTTCATGTTTTACATTTCTAGTTTCTCTGGTGTGTGGCTTAGCAAAGCTAACGCGATAAATTTGATAACTTGATAACCTTTTGGTGGCTAACTTGAATATGTTGCGCGTATTTGTATTTTACATTTGGGACAAATTTGTTGTGCATATTAATATTTTACTAAATTCATTGTAACTATAAGTATTTATAGAATTGAATTATTTTATTTAAATACTAATTATATTTATTATTTGTTTAATTTTTAATTAATAATATTTTATTAACAAGACCATGATATACATTTATAGTTTCGTGGAAAATAAATAAGGTTATCAAAAAAAAGCAAAATTGTTCTAGATATTTTATCATATCTATCAAATGACACTATAATTGACATTTAAAAATGATATGTAAAGATATCAATCAGTCGATACCAACATATTTTTTAAAACTTAAAGAAAATTAATTTCCTAAGCTAGTACAGGCTATGATGCCATAACCGAATAATAATTGTCGTCAGTCGCAAACTTTAATTGATAATTATTTTTATTTCAAAATTATTAAAATTAAAAGGGTACAACGCAATTGCAGTAGATTATTCCAGTCTTGTTCAAGTATGGCCTGGGGATAGTGCAGTTCTTAGTTTAACATCATATCCGCCGTCATATGTTTCTGTTGTAGTAAATGTAAATAAAAATATTTTAATTAAAATTGTATTTAAAACATGTAGTTAAAAATTTTGTATGCAAACTACTACGAATGTATGTTACAAATTCAGGTGCTACAATTAAGATCTCGAGAATTTTAATAGCTACAACATCGGTTAAGTACGACTCTTTATGACCAAAAACAAAAAATGTGTTTCTTTTTGAAAAAAAATTTTTTTCTTTATTTTTCAAAATACGAAAAAATTAAAAAAAAATATTATTCTATATAGGATATCATATCTCAGGTATGTTTTCGGTACATTAATTATCGTTTTTATAGAAAATCAAGCCAGTTAAAAAATATACTATTTTTTATTTTATATAAATCAATTAATAATATGAAATTTATTATTGAATTATTAATTCAACATTCATTATGTCAGTCAGTTACAATAAATAGGTTGTATTAAACGAGTATATTCAATATGAAATTCAACATATTTTATATTTTTCTACGTGTGTGAATATAGCAATTAGATACGTGGTGCCTCACGTTAATAGAAATCTCAGATGTCCATTACTTGCTAAAAAAAATTTCATAAGTCACTAAATAATTGCAAAAAATTAAATTTTTATTCATTTTATTTGCTTTAGAGTAACCTCTTAAAGTATATATTAATTAAAAATGTTTCAAATAAAAAGATAGATGATTATAAAATCAATCGAATAATACGTATATTGAAATTCATTATGCTATTGCATAAGATTCTGCAAGAATATTGTAAAAATGTTAGTTATTTGTTTCAATTTATACTTGATATTGATGTAAAAATATTAGTATTGCATATATTTTGGATATTTGCAGATGTTTATATGATAATGATAATTTTACATTATTTTAATAAAGTTGCAAGTAATGTGTAAGTTCATGTTTTGTCGTTTATTCACGTATTTATAATTCACAAATTTACACATATAATCTTATCGAAAAACAAATTTCTTGTAAAATATAAAAACAAAAATATGTCTCTTAAATCTCTATTTCGGCGACACCTGTATTTTGAAAATTTTGTTAGCATATTTTGATTCTTTCAAACATCGTAGTTTTTAAAATAAAACTTATTACAAAAATAGAAGCAAATGTATATATCTTTTAGATAATTAAGAAAAAAAATTACATCAACAAAATCTGCTGTGGCTACCACATAACCGACCGTCGCCATAAAGTAATAAAATAAAATGCTATTTAAGAGAGAACATTCATATTATTAAACAAGATAAAATTATATATTTATTTATTTGTGTATTTATTTATTTATTTGTTTGTGTGGGCGAACTATGCTTTTTATTCAAAACAGCGCTAACGATTTTAATGAACTTTAGTAAATCTACGTTTTTGAGTGTGGAAAAGCGATTTAGCTAGATGTCGTGCTGAGAAAATTAATTTATAATAAGAAAACCCTTTTTTTACCCATTATTTAAAGTTCTTTAAATTAAAATATGTAAGCTATATTTAATGAATAAAATAGCGGCAATAACATTATTTTTATTAAAATATTTTTGGTGCACAAATAACAGCGTATACGTAGTTATTTTTATAATTTCAGAAAAACTATTTTCTGCTAGAGAATTTATTTAATTACTTAAGCAAGATTTTACTGTTAGACTAAAAGACAACTTTCATTGACTATAAAAATTAAAAAATACTGGGAATAGTATTTCACGAAAATATACCTTGTAGTTTTCTAGAAACTTAATAAAATATTAATAAAAAATAAAACATAAAAAATGTGGAACGCTTCACGATTTTGCGTGTCATCCTTGCGCAGGGGCCATGCTAATCTTCTCTGTATCGTTCCAATTTTAGTATATGTACCGCCGAAGCGAGTACATTTCAATCGGGTTTCAGCTGTAGTATATATCGTAATTCAGTACTTAAAAATATAACTATGAGAAATAAAATAACGCGATTCACAAATACATAATTGTTTTACAATTTATTCGAAAAATACTTCTACAATTAGATGAAAAATTAGTTTTTCTATAAGAATCTGTAAATTTAAATGATAACAAAGTTAGCAGATTTATACTATAAATAAAAATTATAAAAATATTGGCATAGCATTGCTGTTGCTATCTAGTGGATTATTTTATAACTAACAAAAATTAAATATAAGGCAAGATGATTCAAAATTAAAATATTATATTTATAATTTCATATAAACATAATAAAATTAATATTTTACAAGAATTTGTAAACTTGAAAAATAATGTTGCCAGACTTTTAGTTTAAAAAAAATTTAAGAAAAAAAACTTTATATGCAAATTTGCATTTCTAAACAAAACAAATTTGACTATCATTTTTTAATAAGAAATAAAAATAATATAGTGTATGCTTATTAATGTAATCACATTATAGGCCTCCTGAACGAATTCACCTAAATCATAATGTGCCATTGATTGTACCTAGTTATATATTTTAAATTAAATATTATATAAATAAATATGTGAAAATACATATCCCAAATAGGTATATTATCTCAAAGAAATTAAAAACATCTGAATATTATAAAATATGTTCAAAAAGCATAAGAGAAAATTGAAAATTTAACTAAATCATGTAAAAACACATCTTATATTTATATGTATAAGAAATGACAAATGTGTTGTTTTAAAATGTATTAATTTTATTAATTGTAATAAGTTTTAATGCATAATGCGAAAATCTATTGCACCAAACCAATGTTAGAAAGAACTAAAGGATGGCCAAAAACCCGTTAAAAAATTACTATATGATCTAAGTTGATTTGATTGTGCACAGGATGACCAGATTTCAGTTTAGGTAAATCTGGAGATTGAAAAAAAAATCAGAAATATAGTTTTTTTGTTATAAAAATTAATACAGATAAAACAAAAATAATATAAAATAAATTAACATTAATTATTTTTGAAATAACTAAAATAGGAACTCTGTATATAGTAATAATCAGTCAAAATTCTTATAGCAATAAAATATAAATAAAATGAAACTGGGGTATAAATTAAAAATTATATTTCTTATTTGTTGGCGACACAGAACAGTCAAACAGTCGGCAACTGTCATCTGCTGCCGATAGATATACGAAGTCATTGCGCGCGAGATTTGCGATGATTATATGAAACGTAACAAGGTTATTTTTATTGCTATAAACCATTTACATTAATTTTATATAAAATTAACCTAACCCGGAGATTTTATAACAAAACCCGGAACCCTGAGAACGGATGTTGAAACCTTGAGACTCCGGGTGAAACCCTGAGACCTGGTCACCTGGTCATTGTGCAGCATATCTATAAATAAAAAGTTGAAGTATTTGCATACAAATTGCAAAATTTATAAGATTATCTGTTTTAATTTTTTACTGAATATGTATTTATTAAATATTTTCATATTTTTTAAAAGTATGTAAACCTACAAATGCAAACTTAATGCAAGTATCCTAACTTGCATTGCCTTGCCCACACTGAATGGAGTTATAAAACTTTTACAAAATTAAAATACATAAAATAAATTCTATTTGATTATATATATATTAAATATAAGTGGTTCCGTAAATAACTAGTAAAAAACAAATATTTTCAAAATAAAATTTTAATTACTATACAGGAAAAGCAATGTATATTTAATAAATTTAAATATTTTATCGTTATTTTTATTAAATTAATTTTATACTAATTTTAAATAAAATAATCTAAATATTATTATAATAAATTATTAAATTTAAAATTATCTATATGATCCACTATTTCACCACTGTCGCACCAATCGCTTATACTGCGCATGTCAATATTAGGAAAGAGATCCGTTGTGATGTGACGCGCTTGGCGGCATGGCCATCATATGGCCGCCATTGCATGCCGTAGGCAGGGCAGCCACATTGGTTTCGCTTTAGAATTGTAAATATGGTGTTATTTCGTTCATTTAATTTAATCAGTCATTTAGTGATATATACAAAGTTTAAATTTTTTTACGCTAGTTGATGTTATTCAATTATCTGAAGAAAATTAGTATTGGAACTACACACAAATGTGCATGTGATCTTCATAGCCACAAGTAAGTAAATAAGTATAATTTGTTTAATTTTGTTGATTTATAGCAGCATATTCATTATGTTATTAGTTAGATTTACAAGGTTTTTATAAATTTTAGATAACAGACATTCCATTTTATCAAGCATCAAATCATAATATAAAACCAAATATGGATGATGATGAAAACGGAAGAAATTACTATTTTGGAAACTATATTCAATAAAGTTTTGACTGTAATATATTTAATGGAAGAATCATAAAAAGGTAAAGGTATTTTAATTAGATTTTTCAAAACTATTATAGATATTTTATGCATGGTACCAAAAATAATTCAGAACCCATATTAAAATAAAACTACTTTGGATTATAGTTCTGTATTAATATTTATTAGTAATTGACGTTTCGACGAACATAACGTTCATCAATTTTCCTGATGAAAACATACTAATATTGAACTAAAACCTAAAGCCATTTTATGTAGTTTCATAAACTATTTAATTTTATTAAAATATAACGTTTTGCTAAAGCCAGTTATAAATAGATTTTTGACATGGGCATTAAATTTTAACATTTATTTGTGAAAGCAAGCATTAGATATTTGTATAGCTGTGATATATTTAAGAATTGCGTACGTTTTCAAAATGTATAATAACATAGAGGACTATACCTTTGAGTCATTCAATTATTTGAATATTGTTTAACACTTGCTTTAACACATTCAATACAATATATTTAAAACTTCATACAAACGTGTAATTTTTTCTTTTAAAATTATATTGAGTTCTACGACATTTTGAAATAGATCATTTCGTCATTGTAGTATTCGGGCCGGCTTATCGGAACATGTCTAATAGAATTATTCTGTATAATTTCTGATATTTAAATAAATTTCATAGCGAGTAATGTTTGTATATTACTATAGAGATTTAAATAAAACTGTTTAGAATGACGATGAATTGATGTAATAGTTATATCGATAAAGATTATTTAAAATATGTAGTGACAATTATGTGGGGTGTCAGGGCTTATGAACAAGTCAATTTTTTACAATTTAAGATTTAATTGCTGTATTATAGGTAATTATTGGTATATATACATTGAAAATCAAGTAGTAGTGTATTCTGAAATTGAACCAAATGAACGAACCGGTTGGCTTTTTTCAGCAAAACCAGTGGTTTCTGAAACTTTGGCTTATTACCTTAACTGTTTACCTGGTTTTTTAAATTGCGAATTTAAGTTTGACACTTGAACATATAAGTTTTGTGAGATTATAATATCTGGTTTTTTTTAACAAACACAAATACTATTAATAAATAAATATATAATCTTATTAAAATAATATTAGTTCAAATTATATATATATATATATATATATATATATATATATATATATATATATATATATATATATATATAAATATTTCTGAAAGTAATTTGAAAATGTAATAGAAAGTCACATATTCAGTTAGATAGTTTTGTGTGTTACTTTACAAATTATAGATTTCTAAATAAATAAATTTATCTTTATAATTTATAATTAATTTATAATAGTTTTACTAGCTATCAGAGCTAACCAATCGATTCATTTGGTTTTATTTCGGAATAAATACATTATAACTGTGACACTTAACTTTTGCATTATTTTTATTTAAATTTACATTATAGCAATTTATTACCTTATTCTTTATATTGATAACATTTGCAAGTTTTAAATATGTCTGTAAAAAAAGTAAAACAAATATTTATATTTTGAACATTTCCACGCAAAATTCTCATTTTCAACTGTTCAAAAATGCTAGCATAGAGATTATATTGTTTCATGTTGTGTTTAGGTCGGCATCAAACTGGTTCTAGCAGCATTCAACAGTCTCGTCTATGCAGTCGGCGAATGTGACAGCTGGAACTGTTTGAATTATTCTACATTCCAAGATAAATTCTATACTGAAGTTTACGATCCAGAGATACAATCATGGGTGGGTGGTCCAGTCCAGTTAGACCTTACCAAGAGCTAATGTTAATGCTGTTCAGGTAAATTACACAAAATTTCTGTTTATTTAAGAATATTGACATGCTGCAATTTCTGATTTATTTGTATGATTTTATATCAATGGGATTGTCCGCTCTAATCGAATATCTTTATTTTAATCGTCTTACATTATACATTGGTCTAAAATAGTAATATATTTTAAATATTGTGTTCTAAAATTATATAGCTGTTGAAATAGATGAGTTTATAAAAAAGTATAAAGAATACGAAATACGCCGAATCTTTGCCGCCAAATTAGCAATTTTTTATAATTTTTTTTGGGCTTATGGAGGATAAATTTGAAATTTTTAGAGTAGAATATAAATTGGTAAAAGAAAATATTAGTGGACAGGGCTGCTATTAAACATTTATCCATTATTTATTTATAATTTACAATTTACACTGATATAAAGTATAGTTTTTTAACACTTGTGGAAAAATATGTGTTTACCGCGTTTTAAAGATAATTTTGATATTATTATTAACGATTATTCAGGACGCTCACAAAAATTGTTTTGGTTATATTTACACTTCAAAGATATTTTAAACAATGAAGTTGTATAAAAAAAGTGTGTGCGATACATAATTTTTTTTTAAATCAAAAAAGATCAAATAAGCAATGTAAAAACAGTTTTTTTGTTGATTTTGGTTTTTTTAAATTATTATAGATAAGCACAAATTAAGCTTACACTAGTAACATGTGAATCAACTGTTTTTTGATACGATTTAATAATATTTTATAATTTTTTTATATATTTGTGATATACATAAGTATTCATATTGGCATATATGTAAATTTTCAACGTAATATGATATGTTATTTTTTTCAATAATAATTTCTCTGTTAGAAAGTATTTCGTTTAAATACTTTGGTGTGACTGTTGGTTCTGTGATGACCACAACTGATTTTAAAAAAATATTTGAACAGTATTTAAATAAAAGAATTTATGAGAAAGTTTACAATTTTAATTTATACATACATATGGCAAACATTCTGCAATAGAAACCTAAAATTCAGAAGTAAAATTTAAAAATCTAATTTAATCTAATCTAACGACAATAGTAACACAAATGCTCGCCCTAGATCCTAAGTTCGAAATAACAAATAACAGAAAAACTATTAATACAAAACAAGGGTTACTGCCTACAAATGTTGTATATAATATTTACAAAAAATACTTAGCTTTTTGTTATTTATTTTTTAGAATTACAGAAGTTATGCTTAATATTGTTTTATTTCGCGAACGAAAACTTAATTATTATGTAAATTAATTAGAGACTCGAACTGAACTGAAATGTAAAAAAAATCGTAACTATTTTATACGAAACTAAAACAGAAATCGAACTAGTTATTCAAAAAAATATGTTGAACTACTTTTTTTGACACACACCGGTTCAAATTGGTTTCGTTTATATAAATTTTTTAAATATAGGTAGATCTGTACTAATAATATATGAATATTATAAAAATCATTATATTTATATTTTAATAAAGTAATCGGACCATATTTACATTATTATAAAATATAAAACGTTTATGTAACTTGAAAACAAATAGGTATATAAAATAATATTAATGATCATTGACATTAATTTATTTAAATATCATCATTGCTGATGATTTAAAAAAAATACTTTTTACCACAGAAAAACGACTAGTTTTCTCACCTCAATTTACAAGTGATTTACTTCAAAAACAAGGTTGCACGGCGCTAAAACAATGTAATAGATTCGGTTTGCGGTTTTTAATATTTTGGCAGTTTGGTTTTTGTTTCGGTTTAACATAAAATGAATTGATAAATAAATAAAACCTAAAATATAAAAACCGAAATTGCTTACATCGATAAACAATGTATTTGAAAAATCTAAATTTAAAAAATAAAATTGCATATTAGACAAAATCATTTCTAAATATGATATTATTTTATTATAAAAATTGTTTTATTTATTTCTACTGTTTATTTTAATTTAATGCAAATGTTGTATCTATATACTTGTGATTTTTATGTTTAAAATTAAATATATAGGGTAGTAGCATGTACCAACTTATTCGCGCGATCAAGTTGTTACATGCTAATACTACTCATACTATTTACCTAGATTTTTTTTGTTTCTAAATATAATTGTATGTTTTTATAATTTAATCTGAATCAAAAAGCACTATGGAGAAATTAATCCGGCTAATGATCAGTGAGAAATCTGCTGTCGTGCACACAAGATATACATTTTTTTTTCCTGATTTCAGCTATATGTTATTTTGTTATTTTCAAAATTAATAATTTTATAAAATAAATTGGCCGAGTGTCATTCTGTAAAATTCAATACAGAAAGTTTAGCATTCAGTTATCAAGAAATATAATATTATTTTTAAGATTATTTTTATATAAAATAATGATACAACTTTGAAATCTTACACATGATAATATAATCCGTATAATCAGTATTATGTAATTATATACATTGTACATATGTCGTAACTCATAAATGGAACTTTTGCCCACGATAAGCGAGTTAAAATAATTTAAGTTTTAATATATTTTTCAAAAATAATATTTATTATAATTTTATTTCACAGTTATCCCGTATTCTGTAACTTTAAAAATATCGATTCGTTAATATGAAAATTCTTGAATCCCGTAAGAAATTGCGTTGCAATAATATACATAGAAAGATTTCTTACGGAATTGAAAATTTTTATTTTAACGAACCATTATTTTTAACGAAATTGTTTCAGAATACGGGGGTTATTGTTTGATAATTATTATAGATGTAACATAAAAATTATAAATTACGGTATGATTATTCTAGTATGACATAAAAAAAATTAATTTAACTTATATGCATATGGTAAATCGATCAGTTGTTGCTGACGACAATATTTAAAATAAAAATGGAAAATGTTTTGCTTCAAAATTTTCATATATTTGTTTTAAATATTATTATAAATAGTTCTAGTACATTAATATGCCTGACTGTTCCATTTGACATATACAAATTTTCGTCTAACTTAAATGGCATATGTGGGATTATTTGCTTCTGAAGATAATTTTTTATAATGAAAATCCAATAATGTTTTGTAAATTTAAATTATATTCCGAAGAATAAAACAATTATGTTTGTGGAAAATTCAATAAATATTTCTTAGTTACCCAATTTAATTAATATTATTTTATATAGATATTGTTTCTTGATTGATTGTGTAAGCAAATAAAGAATCTTAATTTGTAATCGATTTTCTCAAAATTGGACTTGTAATACTTTCTCACTGCAACTTAACTCAAATACGGTTGCATTGCAGCGACAGGATTCTATAGCATTTTCCTAATCGTAATCGAAATTGAAAAGTTCACTATGTTAACTTAACTCCATTTATAAGATAAATACAAAACATGTGTCAGAAATTACGTTTAATGCTGAATAGATCTGAAGCAATACGAATTTTGCTGCTGTTGATCGAGTGCTAGAATATTGGGTGGAATGTTTGCGATCAACGTAAGCAAAATTACTTTGTTTTAAGTTCGTATTGCTTCGGTTTTATCTGGTACTGAACGTATTTACTGACATGCACTGTATTTATCTGTATTTTATAATTACATTTTTTTTTATCGAAATATGCCTATATTGCAGCAGTGGCTTTGCTTGATTTATTATTAAGCTACACCAAAAAGTTACTTAGTATCAAAATTTTAAATTTTTTAAAACTAATAAATAAATTACTTTAATTTTTATAATTTCATTTTTAATTAAATTTAAAAAATAAATGTTTGGTATTAAGTAATAGAAAAGAATATAGCGTTTAATTAAATTTTAAGAAATATAAGTAAATGTATTTTTTAAAGTTTTATTGTTGTTCTTCATTATGTGATCTGCCACAGATAAAGGGATCTTTATGGTGATATTCTGTATTATTCTATGAATTCTGTAGTACTATAGAATCTTGTCTTTTTTTTAAATAAATTGAAAATTGCATAAAAAGACAAAAGATTCTATAGAGCTTAGAGAATAATACAGAATACGAGCATTAGTCTCACTGAAAGTAGCACAAAACTGTTAAAAATTATTGCTGTTAAAGTTTTGCATTTTTAATAACATATTTTCCGCATCATATTTACCAAAAGTGTAAAAAACTATTTAGCTTAAAAAAATAAACTAGAATGGATTTTAGATGTATAGTAAAAATCTAGGTAGCGTTTAATTCAATAATCTAAAAATGTAAAATTTTGACTCAAATCGCCTTTATTAGTTCTTCCGAAGATAAGGGTCATATTCTTATGTTTTAAGTTACAAGATTTTATTCAAAACTGAAGAGCACAGAAAATATTTATAGTAAAAATTCTTTTTATATATTTTATTTTTAGTTATGACTTGTTTACAAATACATTTCAAAATGACATTGATGTCTATCAATTGTAAAAATGGAAAATATTCTTTGTTGGTAATTTTATTTAATGAAATATTGTATTGTAATCGGAGACAAATATTTATGCAAAGTTTGAAGGAAATCGATTGCCAAATTGGTATGCAAATAAATAAAGTTGTTAAGTTAAATCAAAATACACAAATTAAGAATTTGGCTAACGTTGTCAAAAAAAGATATCCTGTAATTTCGGTTTGCTGTAATTCGAATATGTCGTATGTCGGTAGACACAATTTAATTAAAATATGTAGAATGTAATAAAGGCTATTGGCATTTCACTGTTTTAAATTTATTTATATTTAAATAGTGTTGTCACAAAAAGTCGGCTATATAAATGATAGAATTTTATTAATGTATTTGTGAAAAACTTTTTAAAATTAATATTGATGTGGCCAATAGTGAAGAGTTTCAGTTATAATTATTTAAATAATGTATTTTAGTAAAAAAAATACAACAAAAACTAGTAAATTATAATAATTTATTAAAAAACAAAATATGAAATATGCATCAGTTTTTCTTTTTGCAAAAATTGAAAATATTTTCTTTAATAATATAATAAGAAATGTCGCAATCCTGTTATTTATAGTCTAGTTGGTAGCAGCTATTTTAGTATTCTTTAGTATTTTTTATAATATCTGTATTTTGTGTACTTTAATAAAAAAAATTGTTTTTATTTCACAAAGTATTATTCAAATAATAAGGCATGAAACAATATCTGACTACCATATTTTGCAGGTCAGGATTATAGTATTGGCTAAAATACACAACACATCTGTCACATGCATGTGTCATACGAATACTAGAGACGTCATAATGTCGATAGAATGATGGCGCGCAAAATATAAATTTTTTAATAATTAATTATGAAAATATAGAGTATTTTTTTGTTTTTATAATATATTTGAATCAAAATAACCGTTTTGGGCGGTTAAAGTTCATACATAAAAAAATGGCACAATTTCAGTGTTGGTACTTATTGAAAGGTTTATTTCTACATAAAGAAAGCAAATGATAGTCTTCCGGTATATGAAAAAGTCAATATTTTTAAAATTGCTTGAGTTTAGCTTTACTTAGAATATCAAAAAAGTTGTTAAAAAAATTTGTTCATTATACAATTTTATACCCATATATAGAAATTTTATAAATATATGGTTGATATTTTTTTCTAAATATTTAAATAATATTAACTGCAATTTAGATTTAAATATTACCGTATCACTCAAAAATTACTTTCTTTTATTGTAGATTTGTTATTTTTATCTAATTTTATTATAAAGGATTGTTCCCTGTAAATTAAACTTTTTCCTCAGTAAATAGCAAATTTTGTTGCAAAGTTGTTTGAGTTTGTAATAAATTAATACATTTTGCGAAATAACTACCAATTTAAAATTAGTCATTAAATTCATTTAGCTATCATCTTTATCAAGGAAATTTAATCTAAGTTCAAACAATTTAATTAACAAAAATAATAAGAGTAATTTTTTAAAAAGTAGGGTGCCTTGAAACAAAATGGCAGTCAAAGAGTTAATAAACTTAAATTGAAATTTATTGTTAAAGGTAATAGATAAATAAGTATCAGGCACTAAATTAAGATTATCTTTATACATATATAAAATATTTAATAAATTATCTTGCAATATATTATTTATTATTTAGAAAATAGAACAACAAAAAGTTTAAAGAAAACGGTTGTAATGATTGAATTTGATATTATAAATAACATATCTATTAAAAAAGTGAGTGTCTTTTAAGTAATGGTGGTATTTAAAATTAAATCACAGTTAATGATGAACTGTAGCATGCATAAATTGTTTCTTTCTTTAATGAGAAAGACAGCCATGAAACAAAAAGAAACATGTGTAGTCGCAGCATATGGCATATTTCAATATTGAAATAAAATATACAATATTGTTAGTCAATGTTAGCAGTATTAGTACATGAGTTTATTAGCAACATTCTACATTGTATTTAAAATGTAATACATGCTTTCTTTATATCGAAATAAACCTTTCAACAAGTACCAACAAATGCCCCAAAAAGATTTTTTTTTATAAATTAATAAAAAAACTATATGTAACCAACTTTTTTCGTCGAAAGGTTGATTTATGAATGAATTATTACAGAACTAGGATCTAAAGCCGGTTTATTCTAATATAATGAGTTCCGAAAATTTTTTTACTTTTTTAATTGAAATTTATATTTTGTGCGAATAAATTAACTGTTATTAACATAGTAAAAAAAAAATAATAATAAATCGATATTTCGACGAAGTCAACGTGCGTCTCCATCAGAAAAAAAGATAGAAGTGACATTTGTAGTAGATTGTAAATGTAAATTTTATTTAACATTTTGTAATTTATGCAACATTTCCTTACACAAATTTAAAAGTATTTTTTGTAATAACTTACAAAATTTTTCATTTTAGAAATACAAATATATCAATATGAAGAAAATCCGATATACTGGTTTAACGAGGATTCTGGAAGCCATGAGTAATTTGAGTACATAAATGCAAAAAAATTCTACAAATTTGTAAACGGAGTTAGTATCCCGAAAATACAACAAAATTAGAAGAGAAATTTACAGAAAATTTGCTAAATTAAAAGACAAATTAATAGAAGTTTCTAGAAGAGTCGATGAAAATTCTGAGAAATTAGAAGAAAAAATTGACGGAAAGTTCTAAAAATTTAGAAGAAAAAGCGGCCCAATAATTACTAGAAAAGCGAAGAATCTTTTAGAAGAAACACTACAAATATTTAAAAAAAATTATGGCAATTGTGTTTATTTTTATATTACCATTTTTACCTTGTCCTCGCGAAATTGAATATTTTTATTTTGCAATCATTCGGTAAATTGGTCTAGCTTTCAAACTTTGATCGACAGTTTTTCCAGTTTCTTAAAACGGTACAGTATATTCTCTTTTACAATTGGAGACCTTTTCATAACTGAAGTAATAAATTTTCGGCTGGGGGAATTTTTCATTCAATTCGGTCAAAATTTTGTTTATTTATTATGAAGAGAACCACAAAATTCCAAATGTGATTGGTGTGAGAATATTTCTCAGTCTTGTTTAAAAATGGTTTAAATGGTATTTTTTCGGTTATTGGTTTAGATGGATTCAGTTGCTTGGTTCGGTCGTCTAGCGTTTGATGCTAGTGTGATTATTCTTATTGGTTAGAGTAACTGTGATTGCTGCTCGAGCAACTTGAGGGAGATTGGGTTTTAATCCCAGTGGAACTCAAGTCGGGTATTATGGCAATACAGTTTTAGTTTTAGTAGACATTTGTTCTGCTTTATTTGGTCGTTTGTGTATTTATTATTGTTGGTACAGGCTTCGAGTTGCATATTTGTAGATTACTTGGAGAAATTGTTTAGAAATCAGCAGTTGATTGATATTTGATGTGAGACAAGAATTTTTCGATTTTTGATATTCGATATTCTAGTACAGACTGATTAACCTGTGGTGTACTAGTGATGGGTGAATAACACAAGAAATTTTATTCATTTATTTAACAATATAGTATAAAATATAGTAATTTTAAATCTTCGAGGGATAACGGCTCGGTTAAAGTTAAAAAATAAGTAAATTTAATTTTAAACGTATAATTATAATTTTTGCCAAATTTTACATACTTAAAAATTAATCTAATAGATGAAATCGCGCGGAGATCGGCATATACGTGGAATTTTTTTGTTTTCGTTTTTTATCACGTATAAAGTTGCTTTTCAAATATTTATTTTTTAATAACATCGCTGATTGTTGCCTGATGGTTTTTCCTCGGTCTTTTTCACTGTGATTTAAACGCTTATATAAAATCGGTAAGTTTTTAAATTTGAGAATAAATCTTATATCATTCTCATCCAACGTGGTTAACTGATAAGTTGAAAACAAAATAAAGTAATGAACGCTAGATATTTTTAGTGAACAAAGCCGATTATAACCGATTATAAAAATGAGTTTTCAGACCTCGTTGATAGTTAGTAAATAAAATAAAAAAATAATTATGCAAATAACTTGTCTAGTAACTGAGACATGATCGGTTAAAATTAAAAAATAATTAAATTTAATTTTAAACTAATAATTATAATTTTTACTAAGTTTTCCACACCCAGAAATTCATCTAATAGATGGAAGTCGGCATATACGTGGCATCCTTATTTTTTAGTTTTTTATCCCATATAATAGATAAATTAATAGGTAAATTTTTCAATTTAACAATAAATTTTGTCATTTTCATTCATCGTGGTGAATTGATAATTTGCACTAAACAGAAACCGCAAACTGGTCTGAACCACAGAAGACCAGGCCAGGAACTGCTACTTGTGGCCATAGGAGGTGTTTGATGTTGTGGTAAGTGGATTTAGGGGATATTTAGTTCCGCCATCATGCACGGCGCAAGTCTGGGCGCTGTATGTAAAAGAGAGAGATATATATGGTATTTAGATAAGGATAGATATCTATGTAAGTTTTTTCCTGAAAATGGAAAATTTTAAAAGTAAAAATACAATTTTATATAATGTAAATATTTTTCTGAACATTCATTATTTCTTTTCTATAATATATAATACATAAAATTTACTATCATCAATATTAGGTAATTTACCTTCATAAAAATGAAGGGACCCTACAGGGGAGTCACCGAATTGAAACCTGTAGAAAGTTCCATATAAGTATATGCTGAAAATTATATATAAATTTTAGAAAAATTTATAGAAATTTGTTAATTATAAAAACTTACTGGAAATCTTTTCTTTATAAAAGCTGTTAATATTATGCAATTCTGATCATCCATTTTATCTATATTAAATAAAAAATAATTTCAAATATTCATTCAGGCTGTGTTATTAGATACTTGTAAAAATTTGTCAGTTTTATTAAATAAAAAAAATTATTTTGAATATTTATTCAGATTGTGGCATTAAAAATTTTTCATAGATTTATTGAACAAAAAATTAATACAATATATTATTAAATTCAAGTACAGATTTTTTCCCCCTCCAATTAATATAATTTTAATGGGCTTGTATTTGTGTTTTCGGAAGAATTGAAGAAATTTCTCTTATTTATTTCTTTTGCCGGTTTTCCAGCCAGAATTCGTTCCTCTACTCGTTGTTGGAGTTGATTGAGAAGTACTTGTATAGGATCCTTTTGACTCTGTGTCACAATAGTCATCGTTGTATTGGCAAATTTACACCAATCCTTCGTTTCTTTGTTTACGATTGAACCAAATGGATATATCTTTAATTGAATGACTGTCTGGGATGATAAACATTTTGATGCGATGACGAGCATAATTTCGAAAACGGATTCTCCGGCATAGGCGTAATTTTCGATTGATAACCAATTTCAAGGTATTGATACAATCTGTTCCCCAATAAGAAATAGTTGAAGAGATTCCATAAGTAGGTTCGAGTAAGCTCACTTCGTCAAAAATTCCGTATATTTTTCTTTTTAAATTTGTAGAAGTTGTTGATGCGAACACATCTGCAACACTGATTTGAGAAGTCGCACTCGTGGACGTGGTCGCTATGATGAGTAACGACAAATATTTCTCCGTTATAACTACTTTACTCAATTCGAGAAACGAATTTTTTTGATTCGTTGATATCAATGTTTGGAAATACATCGTGGATGAGTCTGCTTCTTTTGAAATTTTGCTCCACTGCTCGTAAGAATTTTCCAAATATGTTTGTATTTCAAATTCTCTTGCAGAATTGCTTGTTGTATTAATTTTTTTACTCTTTCGAGACACAGAAGAGTCCTCATTTTCAATTTCCGTCTCAGTTATTGGACATTGTGCTTCGGTTTCATCTAAAATTACAAATATTCGTTAGTGAAACAATCTGGACAATCATGTTTCCGAATAATATATGATTCATATATGATATATGATTCATTTATTTAAGAGCTTTTATAACTAAAATTTATAAACATTTTTTATTTAACATTTATTAATACAACAGTATACATTTTTTATTTAACATTTATTAATATATATTTTATATTCAGAAATTTTTGTACTTATACATTTAATATATTTATAGGGTTTTATCGCTCTTTTCAGTTCTTTCTGTTTTTGTATAAATATTTTGCTTCTGTATCTGTAAATTTATTTCATATTTGAACTTAGACACTGTACATCGGAACGTTTATTCATGGCATTATTAGACGATTTTATGAACACGATTTCTAAAAAATTCACGCTTAAACGCATTTTGTTCGGTGGTAAAAATTCTCACATTATCATAATCAATTTGATGATTATTTTTGTTTGAATGTATAGACAAAAATTCTATCACGAAGCAATCGGCCTGTATTACCAATATAAACCGACAGACAACTAGAACAAGGAATGCGATAAATTACATTCGGAGTTTTTAATGTTTCATTATTATCTTTGAGTTTAGTAAACACGGATTTAATCGGTACTGTATTCTTTTTGACTACTTGAATATTGTTTAGTTGAATCATGTTAATAATATTATTTGTTAATGTAGGAATGTTCGGTAAAGTACAAATTAACTCCTTCGAATTTTGAACATCAGAGAAAAGCCCATCCGGAATGACTTCAGATTCATTATACTTGGTGTAGCAAATATTAATTTATTGACTAATTTTTTGGGGTAACTATTTTGTTGCAACAAAGCAGATAATCTGTTTAAATTATTATATTTATGTAATGGTCTTTTTAGAAGTTAATAGAATTAAAACTCTGTTTCGTTGAGCTTAACTATTTCTTTATTTATAACTTATTTTAATTAAATTACAATTATCGAATACAGTTTTGATTTGGATTTAGTAACTAAGACTGAATTGACTTTTGAGTTGTGTTCTCGACCGAAGTTAACTGAATTCTGATTTTATGTATTCTAATTTCTTATAACGAAAACTTATTTATTATCTTTGTTGATAGACAACTGTGAGTCAGTTGAGCTGGTCAGTTCAATCTGGTTACTGTTAACCTAAGATTAGGGGTTGAACATTGTACATTTCAAGAATGACTAATCCGTATCACTAAAATTATATATCATGTGTTGGAGGATAACTATAATTATAAAAATATACATTGAGATTTAAAATATATGACTTAATATTAATACTTAATTAATTATTGGGGTAGGTACATTACACCTCCCTCCTTTGATTAAAGGATAATCTTATGGATTTTCCTTTAATTTAGCAATCCTTGCGCTACGGCGAAGAGAATTTGTCTCATCCGCTTCCTGGTTGTCTGGTGTGTTTCTAACTACATTCTATTACTTCTTTAGTATTATTGGTTTTAAAAATGTTTAATGTCAGACAATTTGTTAAGCGGTTGCAACAATTTCTGTTAATATGAGAATTTCTATATTTATTTTTTAAGAATTTAAACAGTTTATATAATAAGTATAATCCTGCAAGTTTTATAATAGTACATACTAAATAGGAAATGTAATTGTTATTCATTAGTTTATCGAGTGTACCTTGTTTTTTGGCGAGTTTTTCGCTTAATTTAGAAATTTCGTCTAGTTTATGGCTCGCAACTTCGAGGCCATCAAGATACTGTCCAAAAAGCGAATTTGCGAACGCATTTGTTGATTCACACGGGCAAAAAGGCTTTTGACTGTAAAATATGCAATAAGAAATTTACGGTAAAATGCCAGTTAAAGCATCACATGCTATCCCATACAAAGGAAAGAAATTATCCGTGCACAGTCTGTCCGAAGAAGTTTATGCTAAACGGTCATTTAAAATCGCATATGCTTGTTCATACAGGTGAGAAGAATTTTCAATGCGCACTGTGTTTAAACCGATTCAAGCAAAATTATTCACTTCTCAAACACATTCGTGATATACATGAAGGAAAACGTAAAAAATTGTAATAAGACGAAACATAAAAGGCATTGTTTTAATACTGCAAGCTAATAAGCGAAACTATAGACAGATATAGTATTATATTACTCATAAGATGGCGGCACTACATCACGAAAATTTAACTACTGCGCACACTTTAACGCGTTGATTTTCTGCATTTCAATGCATCGTGTCACACAGGCTCTAGATGACATTAGTATATTTCGACTTTGACATACTGACATTTAATAAAGACAGATTCTGTATTGATAAATAACAAAATAAACAGTACATAAAACGGTTTATTTTACTTTCGTATAGGCAGTAAAAACCATGTCAAGAACACAAAATTGAATTTTTTTTTACAAAATTTCTGTCGACGCAGCAAAACCAAGGTAATATTTTTTTTTTAGTACTAATAAGTAATTAGTGTCGATAATAATATATTTATCACTTGTTTTTCTTAATGGCTTGCAGTATGCATAGTTTTTAAATGGGGTAAGGTTACATTTTGAGTTTGTAATTTCTCACAACAATCATCAGTTCTTATATCAAACATTGGTAATATTGATAAATGTGTACTTTCTTTAATTAATGAATAAATAGTCAATACAACTGTGCTTGTGTATCCGCGACATGAAGGTGCGAGAGAGAGAATTCCAATTTTTGTAATAGATATATCAAAAAGGTTTTTTATTTTCGCAATTTAATGTGACTGTTAATAAATTATGTGTTATATAAATCCAATTATTTGAATTATGTAATCTGTGGAATACTTCGTTATTTATACTAGAAATTCGAGTATCGCATGATTTAGGAATATGATCGTTATTTGTCAATAATTCGGTTTCACATATGGGTTTTACATGGGTTGAATATATCACTGAATTTAATTTGCAAGCTAAAAAATAGTCGTTAACACGTTTACAATCGTCGAAATTTTCGAAATTGATATATTGTAGTTTATTTTCAGAGAAGGCTAAATATCTAACCTTTGGTAAGATAAAAAGATGTGAGTTGTCTTGTGCTGGAGTAGGTAAGGAGATCAGATTATATAAATTAAAAGTTATGTCGTTAACTAAAGGGGCTTCTATTATAAATATTAATCTTTTGTCGTATCTGAATCCTTTAATATTTAAGGTGTATGATAGTGTTTGATAGTTCTCTAATTCTAAAGAGGTAATGTAATTCGTTTCTGGTGGTAAAAATGGTAAGGTATTTCTTAATTCGGAAATTAGTTGTTTTGGGGTAATTACGCTTGGGTGTATTACGTTGTTTTTCAAAAACAAGATCGCGTCGATTAAATTTAAAAGTTGTTTATCTAATTCGAATGTTCGAATGATAAAAGCGATAAATGTTCGTCTATGTTTTGTTTCAAATTTATATTGAATAATTTGGTATTAATGTCTCTGGCTAGCGTTTCTATGGCTTTAATATTATCATTAAATATTTTAGTATTACATTCAAGATTCGTTATAGTCGAATTAAAGTTAGAAATAGTGGTTTTAACGATTTGTGTTTGTTCATTTAAGAGTTTGATTTGAGCTTTTTCGTCTAAATTTATTTCATCAATTAATTTACTATAATATTCTCCGTCATTGCTATCTAATAGTCCGAAAACTGATTTAAATATTGTACCTAAACCGTTTATTAATCCGCGTTTTACTATTTTGTAACCTATTAGTCCAGTTAGAGTTTGATATCTGTCTTCTAGAGAGGGGAATATTTGTTCTATTATTTTTAACGAAGTATCGCATAGTTTAAAAGTATTTAAATTTTTATGTTCGCAAAGTGATTTCGTTTTTGTTATGGTATTATCGAGTAATAATAATTTTGATTCTATAGAAGATATGTCTAAATGAACAACTATTTTCCATGCGTGTTCGTGATATTTTATTTTGGCTATATGATCGTAGTAAATTCCGAATGTTCTAAGATGGTTTTATTATACAGTTATGCTAATACCGTCGGCATCATTCTGTAACAAAACACGGTTTTAGTCGATTATATGAACGTATACTTTTTTGTTTTTAATTTTAATTATACAATTAACTGGTGGTTTAAGTTTTACTATTTTGTACGGTCCTGAATAATTTTTCGTTAATTTTTTAGATTTACCAATTTTAGTTTGAGTATTTTCGAGGTATACGAGATCACTAAGTTTGAAAGTTATGTTTTTTGATTTATTGTCATAATAAATTTTGTTGCGATTCTTAGATTCTATGATGTTATTTCGCGCTATTTCATGTGATTTTTGAAGTTTTAAAGTTAAGTCGTCAAGGTAGTTGTCGTAGCTGTATTTTAATCCAACAGATTTCGTTATAGTTGAAGGTAGTTTGGGTTTATTACCAAAAACTAATTCATGAGGGGAATAGTGAGTGGATGAATGAGGTGTGGTGTTATAGGAAAACATAGCAAAGTTTATCCAAGTGGCCCAATCGATTTGATCCAATTTGACATAATGTTTTAGATATTCGGCTAAGGTGTGGTGTGATCTTTCTAAGCTTCCGTTTGATTGAGGGTGATATGCGCTAATATTGATTTTCTTTATTTTAAATAATTTAGAAACTTCCTTGAGGAGATTGGACATGAAATCTTTTCCTTGGTCGGTCTTTATGGAATTTGGTACTCCGAATTTGCATATAAAATTTTGTACGAATGTGGTAGCTATGGTTTCAGCGTTATGATTTGGAATTGGGTAAGCTTGTGAGAATTTTGTTAAATCGTCTTGTAGTGTTAGTATATATTCGTTGCCGTTTTCAGTACGTGGTAGTTTTCCTACGATGTCTAAACTTATTTTCTCGAAAGGTTTTGTTGATGTCGTAATTTTCATTGGTTTCCTCGCTTTCTTCCTTACTAGCTTATTTTCTTGACAAGATGGACAAGTTTTAATGAATTTAGTTATGTCTTTCTTCATATTGTGCCATTTAAATCTTTCCTTGATTTTTTTGTAAGTGCGGTGAAAAACTGCATGTCCTGACGAAGGCTTGGAATGATATTCTTCTAAAACTTTTTGAATTTCGTCCTGTGTTAAATTTGTAATAGTGTTGTGGTAGATGTGAATTTGAATGTTGTTATCCTTGAATAGATATCGAAACATTGATCTTATTTTATGCCATTTTAAATGTTGGTTATGCTCTTGGGAATTTAGATTTGGTAGTGATATGTTTTTTATTTTTAATTTAAGTAATAAATTTCGCAAATTTTTGATTGCATTGAATATTTCTTCGTATGTAGGTGTCTCCCAATAGTGGTTTTTCGTAAAGATGTATATATGGTGTTCGTTAGCATGCTTTATGTATTTGATTTCTGATGATTTTGAATTTTGTAAAATATCATAGGAATCGTGTTGTTCGTTTAATTGAAGTAATAATGTATTTGAAGAGTCTAGATCGGTAGAAATAAAAATACATTTGTCAGTTTTGCTTTTGAGTAAGTCTTCATTGTGTTCTGTTATTTGATTATAGGTTAAAATTGAATTTTGTAGTGCTTCTTGGAATTCGGAATAAGATTCGGATGTAGAAGTTGATAATTTACTAATGTTGACGTCGTTAATATCTTCATCGTATATAGGGTGTTTTATTCTACTAAGTGCGTCGGCATTTGAGTTTAATTTTCCTGGTTTATAAAGAATTTTGTATTGATATTCTTCTAATTTAAGGCGCCACCTTACTAATCTGGATCCGGGATCCTTCACGTTGAATAACCAAATTAACGGTCGATGATCTGTAATCACGTAGAATTTTCTTTCGTAGAGATATGGTCGAAAGTGATTGACAGCCCATACGATTGCTAGAAGTTCTTTCTCGATTGTGGAGTAGTTTAACTCGGCTCGGTTCAAGGTCCTGCTTGCATAAGCGATTGGAAGGTCCTTTGAGATTTGTCCTTGAGATAATACCGCACCGATGGCGTAGTTGCTGGCGTCCGCAGTTAGGTTGAATGGTAATTCGAAATTGGGATATTGTAGTATTGGTTCGGAAGTAAGTTTGGAATTTAGATCTTCTAATGCTTGTTGTTGAATTCTGGTCCATAAGAAAGGTTCATCTTTTCGAAGCAATTTTGTTAGTGGTTGACTGAGTTTACTGAAATTATCGATAAATCTTCGGTAATATCCAGCAAGCCCTAGGAAACTTTTGATATCTTGTGGTGATATTGGAATAGGGAATTCGCTTACAGCTTTTATTTTGTTGATGTCTGGTTTAACTCCTTCTGATGTGATATTGTGTCCTAGATACATGACTTCTTTTCGCAAGAATTCGCACTTGTCTGGTTGTATTTTTAGGTTATGATCAGAAAGTTTTGAAAATATTGTTTGAAGTTTTGAGATATGGTTTCTGAGGTTGTCTGAATAGATTACGATATCGTCTAGATATACGAAACATTTTGTTCCTTGTAGTCCTGATAAAATGTTATTCATTAATGGAAGTTTTTATGATTCAGTGGAATTTGCATTTCGTCGACGTGAATTACGTTATTAATATAGTCTAAGTGTACCCATTCACGTACAGTTCGCCGGCCGATTTTCGTCTGACAGATAAAGGCCGGATGAACGTTATCAACTACACACGCACCGGCCGATGACAGGTCTAAGCCTGCCGGACGCCTTCCTTTGCGATTATCGCTATGTGTGTAGTGTCTCGCCGGACGATATTGGACTGCCGGTTTAATTTTAGTCTGGACAAGAATTTCATCCGATAATTACACAGCATATGCATATAAAATGGCGAATCAGCCAAGTTTTCTTAAAGAATTTATTTGTATTTATCGTAGGCATTCATATTCATGCTTATGGAAAGTAAAAGATGTTGTTCATTGTTAGATATTTTAATATTGGTAACACTGAGTAGATAGATAACCTAAAAATAGTTGTAATGATATGACGTGAAATGACAGAACCACATGATATGTTGTATATAAGTATATTCTTATAAATAAATAAGTATAAGTTTAATATAGTGATTATTACATCCTATTAAAGACACAACATTCATTCTCAAGTAATTTTTTAAATCACTTGCACTTGTATCAAGTTCCTGTATTAAATTCGTATGTGACAAAGTACTACGTTTTTGTAACCATTCCTTTACCCAAATTTTTTTTCTCTTTCTTTTTTTACGCTCCGCTAATATAACAACAATTGCAGCTGCATGTTCTTCCGACATTCTGATCGTGTATGCTGAATATTGTACAGTTGACCGGCAAAAATCGTATACGATATAAAACTGTCGGCCATTACCCGTCAGTCAGACTGTTCGTGTGTGTTGAGCAACGATATCGGCCCGTCAGTCCAAAGTATTCGACCACGGACGGCCGGCAGACTGTACGTGAATGGGTACCTTAAATTACAATTATTTAGAGAAAAAAAATCATTACAATTATTCCTTGGAATTTAATTGGAAAATCGTCTCTAACGAGGTGTAGAATGTGACGTATTTGTTTTGTTCCTACATTGAAATTAATAGTTACGAATCCAAGTGTTTGATTTTGTGTTGAAGATTGATAGTCAATTCCGCGTAATGAGAATTTAGTACTTTCGTTAACTAGTATGTTACGTTTAAGTTGTGAAATTTTAATTAAGGAAATATGAGCGCCCGTGTCAGTTAAAAAGGAAATAGTGTTTGTTACGAATTGATCACTAGTTAGATTTATAAATGTTGTGATTGCAGTTAAATTTACTGATATAACTCGACCTGTAAATTCTCCACAGCCCTTTGTTCGGTCGGTGACATCGGACTCGGATAGTTTAAAGAAGTAGTTGATATTTGTGACGTATTAGTATTCGAAGACGAATTATGATTTTTTGTATATTGATTTCGATTTTGATTGGAATTTTGATTTGAGTTTTGACTTGAATGAGTATAATTTTGATTTTTTCGTTGATTATTATATTGCTTTTTCCTACATTCACTTATCATATGACCTAGATTTTTACAATAGTTACAACGTTTGATTTGATTTGAAAAATTACCGTTATTAGAATTATTTTTATTATTCGTTTGCGATCGCGAGGTAGAAGGATGTGAAATATGTCTAACATTGAAATCTGGTTTTTTGAATTTATTTTTATCTCTAAAATAGCAATTGAAACTACTATAACCCGCTTTATCACAATAATTACAATGTTTCGTAGTTGTATTATTGATATTTTGAAATTTTTGTATTTCCGATTTAGAAAGCATTTCTTTCTCTTCGTTCGTTGCAATAGCGATAGCGTCCTCTAAAGTGTTAGATTTTTGTGATTTAACAAGAATAAGTAAATCTCTATTTAATCTCTATTTAATATATATTTTTCTAATAGCTCCAATACTTCTTTTTTAAATTTAATTTTTTCTTTCGGAACAGTTATTAGCTTCATATCTTTTACGACACTATTCATAAACAATAAATCCGAACTTTGTTCATTGACTCGGTCGTTTTTCTATCATCGAAGTAAATGCTTTGATTGCGGCAGCGAAATTTTCTTGCATCATACGTTTTTTTAAATTAGCAGTCGGTGGTATCGCAGATGAAGTCGATGGTGTCGGACAATAAGGCGGTGTCGCAGAAAAAGGTGGTGGTGTCGTAGAAGCAGGTGGTGGTGTCAGAGAAGAAAGCGGTGGAGTCGGAGAAGAAGGCGCTGACGTGGCGGAAGAAAGCAATGATGTTACAGAAGAAGGTGGTGGTAGTAGAACTGGTTGGTAATGTAGAAATTTCAATGCTGTCGTTATATTCGACTGCTGTTTCATCATAACTGGAGAAAAGCTCATCCAGCATTCCATTCTGTTTACCTCCAACTGATGTTGAAGTTCTAGAAATATTAGAAAAACCAATATAATAACATAGAACATATGTGATTAAATTTATTTTTTACGAATATTTTTATCTTAACTAATTTTTTTCTTAATTAATCTTATATCATATATTATACAGCAAAATACCTGAACGTATTACAAAATTAGATGATAACAAATTTAAATTAGAAAATAAACAAATTATTTTGCAACATAGCTTTTATAAAATATAAGAATTTTTAATTACTGACTTATACTAAATTTTAAATTTGTATTATATTAACATTACAAAATTTTTTAGTTTTAATCATTTTAATTGTTCTTTAATATTTATTTGACACATTATTTATGTATTGTTCCTCTGTATTTCGTTAAAGGAAAAATCACATTAGACATAAGTTGAATAACATGAAGATAAATTGGCATACGTCACTTTATATATTTTTCCTATATTAACTTTATTATTATTATTTCAAATATGTATACTCTGTATGACGAAGCAAACTGTATACATGGTATTATGCAAAAATAAATATATGACGGAAACTGAATCTGAAACTTTTTCTGGATTCTTCTTGAATCGTCTGTGGCGAGAAAATTTTGCATTAAATTCGTTTTGATATCGGGGAACTTTCAGTAAATAAATTATATATTTTGTAGGTTTCAACGAAAGTTACATGTTACAAACATCTAATTTCTTTTTATTTCAGAAATGTAAAATGCGAGTTTTAGATACAATATTTTACAATATTGTATATATGCCCGGTATATACTATTAAAAAATGAAATCAGATAGTTCGGTATTTTGAAAATCGGTTTAATTAATACTCGTTTTAAAACAATGCATCTGCCATAAAAAAATAAGCAAACAAGTCGACTAAAACACTCAAAAACCGAGCACTTTATAACTAAGGCGGTGATTATAAAAAAAAAAAAAAATTTAAAAAAAATATTTTATGAATCCATGAAAATCGATGAAACAATCAAAACAACCAGCAATTAAATCAATCTAACGATATCATCGATTAAATAATGAATGATTAGATCAATAATATTATAACATTTCTGCGATCAAATAGATCATGCGACCAATCATTTGATCAAATAATTAAATCGATCAGCTTGATTAAATAAGCTAGTTAGATCTAACGATCGGATTGTAATTCGTTACTGTGATCGTTTAGATATCAATCGATCTTTTAATTAGATCATAATAAGAAATCTTGATCATAATATGTATTTATGAAATTATATTGCTTTCATGTAACCACATTTACTGTTTCATTTTTAAATACAGTTTTAACAATAACTAAATATGATGACATTTTTTTTCTAATAAAATTTGATAACCACAGCATATTATAATGCACGAATGTCATTTTCTTGGTAACTGCTGCCGAACCAGAAGGTAATGTCTTCGTCATTTTCCGATGGACTCTCACAAAGCGGTCGCGCAAATTTTTCCACCGTTTTCTAACCGTTTCCACTAAAAATAATAATATTATATTATATATTATATATTATTAATAATCATTTTATTTATTTTAATATATTACGTACCATTTGAATCTAAAATCGAAGCTTTTACTATCCAACCATTTTCTTTCATCTTTTCATCTTAAAATCATTTAAATTTTTATTATATAAATATGAATGTGCCTCCACTTGAGCAATTAATATTTCGTCAAATTTGAAAGTATCCATAATAATTGATATTGAATAATATTTTGTAGTTGCTTTCGTATTAAAGATGAATTTTTAACTGAGTTTAACTTAAACATTTTGCTCACAAGTAAATTTTCGCAAAGCTTACAAGTGGGATGTTGACCAATGAAAATTACAGCAACGATTTCAAATAAACCAATAATATTGTATAGAAAAACGGATATTTTTGCAAGCCTTAAGTGCTTAAAAACTTGATGCCTGTTGTCCAGATGTGTTAGTAGAACAATAAATTGGAAATCCCGCTTAAGGATCAGCGCATGTGTTCGTATTCTGGTTACACATAGAGTCATAAATGCAGGTATCACTAAAATCTAAATTTTAAGTGTCCATTACTGAACGACTTGTACTTATAGAAATAATTTTAAACTATTTCACACAATACATGTACTGCGTTACTGAACCACACATGCTTTTAAGATGGTTCACAATGTCGTTAACTATTTCTGGAGGTAATTCTTCTGTACCCATCTCTTTACAAAAGTCCTTTAACGTTGGAAAACAGTTAAACTCTCCACTTTGTACGCTAGTTAGCCAAAATTCTAACTTTCGTTTAAATGACTTAATTTTGTCATTGGCTGTAAAAACAGTAATCTGTTTCCCTTGAAGTGAGAGATTGACTTCATTAAGTTTGGAAAATATTTCTGATAAATAGGCAAGTCTAAACAACCAGTTTTTATTAGTAAATTGACTTTCCAAATCAAAAGGATGTTCGAGAAGAAAAGCGTGCACTTCAGCTCGCAACTCAAACAATCGGCATTGTATTTTACCACGAGACAACCATCGAACTTCGGTGTGCAGAAGTAAAGATTTTTACAAAAATATAAATCAACTAATTTCAAATTATGAATGAAATATTTCTCATTATACATCACAATACATACTATGACATTCGGGATTTCAGAAGGTTTTGCTGGAGATACCGGCTGTGGCAATGAAAGTAGATATTTCGACATATTCATCAAAGTCTGTGGCTATTTTAAATACAAATAAAAATAGTAAATTGACTTTCCAAATCAAAAGGATGTTCGAGAAGAAAAGCGTGCACTTCAGCTCGCAACTCAAACAATCGGCATTGTATTTTACCACGAGACAACCATCGAACTTCGGTGTGCAGAAGTAAAGATTTTTACAAAAATATAAATCAACTAATTTCAAATGATGAATGAAATATTTTTCATTATACATCACAATACATACCATGACATTCGGGATTTTACTAGGTTTTGCTGGAGATACCGGTTGTGGCGATGAAAGTAGATATTTCGACATATTCATCAAAGTCTGTGGCTATTTTAAATACAAATAAAAATAGTAAATTGACTTTCCAAATCAAAAGGATGTTCGAGAAGAAAAGCGTGCACTTCAGCTCGCAACTCAAACAATCGGCATTGTATTTTACCACGAGTCAACCATCGAACTTCGGTGTGCAGAAGTAAAGATTTTTACAAAAATATAAATCAACTAATTTCAAATGATGAATGAAATATTTTTCATTATACATCACAATACATACCATGACATTCGGGATTTTACTAGGTTTTGCTGGAGATACCGGTTGTGGCGATGAAAGTAGATATTTCGACATATTCATCAAAGTCTGTGGCTATTTTAAATACAAATAAAAATAGTAAATTGACTTTCCAAATCAAAAGGATGTTCGAGAAGAAAAGCGTGCACTTCAGCTCGCAACTCAAACAATCGGCATTGTATTTTACCACGAGACAACCATCGAACTTCGGTGTGCAGAAGTAAAGATTTTTACAAAAATATAAATCAACTAATTTCAAATTATGAATGAAATATTTCTCATTATACATCACAATACATACTATGACATTCGGGATTTCAGAAGGTTTTGCTGGAGATACCGGCTGTGGCGATGAAAGTAGATATTGCGACATATTCATCAAAGTCTGTGGCTATTTTAAATACAAATAAAAATAGTAAATTGACTTTCCAAATCAAAAGGATGTTCGAGAAGAAAAGCGTGCACTTCAGCTCGCAACTCAAACAATCGGCATTGTATTTTACCACTAGACAACCATCGAACTTCGGTGTGCAGAAGTAAAGATTTTTACAAAAATATAAATCAACTAATTTCAAATTATGAATGAAATATTTCTCATTATACATCACAATACATACCATGACATTCGGGATTTCAGAAGGTTTTGCTGGAGATACCGGTTGTGGCGATGAAAGTAGATATTTCGACATATTCATCAAAGTCTGTGGCTATTTTAAATACAAATAAAAATAGTAAATTGACTTTCCAAATCAAAAGGATGTTCGAGAAGAAAAGCGTGCACTTCAGCTCGCAACTCAAACAATCGGCATTGTATTTTACCACGAGACAACCATCGAACTTCGGTGTGCAGAAGTAAAGATTTTTACAAAAATATAAATCAACTAATTTCAAATGATGAATGAAATATTTTTCATTATACATCACAATACATACCATGACATTCGGGATTTTACTAGGTTTTGCTGGAGATACCGGTTGTGGCGATGAAAGTAGATATTTCGACATATTCATCAAAGTCTGTGGCTATTTTAAATACAAATAAAAATAGTAAATTGACTTTCCAAATCAAAAGGATGTTCGAGAAGAAAAGCGTGCACTTCAGCTCGCAACTCAAACAATCGGCATTGTATTTTACCACGAGACAACCATCGAACTTCGGTGTGCAGAAGTAAAGATTTTTACAAAAATATAAATCAACTAATTTCAAATTATGAATGAAATATTTCTCATTATACATCACAATACATACTATGATATTCGGGATTTCAGAAGGTTTTGCTGGAGATACCGGCTGTGGCGATGAAAGTAGATATTTCGACATATTCATCAAAGTCTGTGGCTATTTTAAATACAAATAAAAATAGTAAATTGACTTTCCAAATCAAAAGGATGTTCGAGAAGAAAAGCGTGCACTTCAGCTCGCAACTCAAACAATCGGCATTGTATTTTACCACGAGACAACCATCGAACTTCGGTGTGCAGAAGTAAAGATTTTTACAAAAATATAAATCAACTAATTTCAAATGATGAATGAAATATTTTTCATTATACATCACAATACATACCATGACATTCGGGATTTTACTAGGTTTTGCTGGAGATACCGGTTGTGGCGATGAAAGTAGATATTTCGACATATTCATCAAAGTCTGTGGCTATTTTAAATACAAATAAAAATAGTAAATTGACTTTCCAAATCAAAAGGATGTTCGAGAAGAAAAGCGTGCACTTCAGCTCGCAACTCAAACAATCGGCATTGTATTTTACCACTAGACAACCATCGAACTTCGGTGTGCAGAAGTAAAGATTTTTACAAAAATATAAATCAACTAATTTCAAATTATGAATGAAATATTTCTCATTATACATCACAATACATACCATGACATTCGGGATTTCAGAAGGTTTTGCTGGAGATACCGGTTGTGGCGATGAAAGTAGATATTTCGACATATTCATCAAAGTCTGTGGCTATTTTAAATACAAATAAAAATAGTAAATTGACTTTCCAAATCAAAAGGATGTTCGAGAAGAAAAGCGTGCACTTCAGCTCGCAACTCAAACAATCGGCATTGTATTTTACCACGAGACAACCATCGAACTTCGGTGTGCAGAAGTAAAGATTTTTACAAAAATATAAATCAACTAATTTCAAATGATGAATGAAATATTTTTCATTATACATCACAATACATACCATGACATTCGGGATTTTACTAGGTTTTGCTGGAGATACCGGTTGTGGCGATGAAAGTAGATATTTCGACATATTCATCAAAGTCTGTGGCTATTTTAAATACAAATAAAAATAGTAAATTGACTTTCCAAATCAAAAGGATGTTCGAGAAGAAAAGCGTGCACTTCAGCTCGCAACTCAAACAATCGGCATTGTATTTTACCACGAGACAACCATCGAACTTCGGTGTGCAGAAGTAAAGATTTTTACAAAAATATAAATCAACTAATTTCAAATGATGAATGAAATATTTCTCATTATACATCACAATACATACCATGACATTCGGGATTTCAGAAGGTTTTGCTGGAGATACCGGTTGTGGCGATGAAAGTAGATATTTCGACATATTCATCAAAGTCTGTGGCTATTTTAAAAACAAATAAAAATAGTAAATTGACTTTCCAAATCAAAAGGATGTTCGAGAAGAAAAGCGTGCAATTCAGCTCGCAACTCAAACAATCGGCATTGTATTTTACCACGAGACAACCATCGAACTTGGGTGTGCAGAAGTAAAGATTTTTACAAAAATATAAATCAACTAATTTCAAATGATGAATGAAATATTTCTCATTATACATCACAATACATACCATGACATTCGGGATTTCACAAGGTTTTGGTGGAGATACCGGTTGTGGGGTTGAAAGTAGATATTTCGACATATTCATCAAAGTCTGTGGCTATTTTAAATACAAATAAAATTATATAAATTATAAATATATAATGCAAAATAACTAAATGCAAATATTTTTAAAAATAAAATATATTTTAGTAATTTATATTAGTTTTATATTTATTTTAGTGAATTTTGGTTTTACTATTTATTCGAAATTAATAAAATTTTTACAAAAAAAATTCTTAGTGTCCACAACAATTACATAATTTTACTACCAAGCAGGATTGACTTAGATTTTTAAAATTTTATTTAGTTTTACTATTTATTTAAGATTAATAAAATTTTCAGAAAAGGTTTTCCTAATGTTGCCAACTTTTACAGAAAAATATTCTAAAATTTCCTATATCATCGCACAAAATCTTAAATAGTCGCATATTTAACGGTCGAGACTTAATAAAATTTATTATTTTTACTGACTCGTCGAGCACAATTTTCAAGGAGAGTGGCATATTTTTGACTGCTAATGCCTGACGGTGAATTATGCAGTGACTACTGCTGCAATTTTTAGCTATAGCTTTGATCCTTGACACCGCACCTGCAGTTTTTCCAACCATAGCTTTTGCTCCATCAGAGCAAACATCAATGCAGTGGTCCCACGAAATACCCTTTTCAATAAAATAGTTGTTCACCAAATTAAAAATTTCAGCTCCAGTAGTATTACTTTGTAACGCTTTACAAATTAATAAATCCTCTTGTATAGAATTCTCGAACTGATACCGTACAAATAGAAGCAACACTGCTAGCCCCGCTACGTCAGTAGATTCATCCATTTGTATTGCAAAATCACAACTTTTAAGACGCAATGATAACTCAGTTTTTATGAATTCTGACAAGTCTATTATACGCCGAGCTACTGTATCATTCGAAAGTGGTATTTTTAACAGTTCCTTTGCGGTTTTTTCATTCAGCATACATTTTACCATTTCAACTGCACAAGGCTTTATAAGATTCTCTGCTATTGTATGAGCTTCACCAGCCATTGCAATTTTATAAGAAACAATGTAGGATGTCTCAGTTGCATTTTCATTAACTGTCTGCGATGCACAACGCATAAACATTTTTGATTTTAATAGCCGTTCACGTTTTTGCACAAAAAAACTTACGTCCTTATTATTGTAGTCCGAATGCAAAGATTTGAAATGGCGAAGCAGTTTAGCAAGAAACATAGAATTGTTAGGTAAAACCTTGTTACACAGGACACATTAAGGTCAATTATTGTCGTTTTCCATAAATCCGAAGGTTATATAATTTTCATCATATCGCCTTATTTTTTGGGTTGTATGCGGCTTTTTTAAAGCAGAATCACGTGTTTCGGTAGTAATGCTCTCTGGACTACCTTGCCTTTCGATTTCGAATCTGACTGAATCTGACTCTGACTCTGACTCTGAATTAAAAGGAAAAGCAGCGGTTGTAGGTAATAATAATTTATAAATAAATTCAGAAAATACCTACATTAGAAGGCCCATGCGTTGTTTCTTCTGGTACCTCGGAAATACGCTGTTTTTTACATGCTCCAGTTTGTAGCCATCGGTCCATTTCAGGTAATTTTTTGTAGAACTTTTGAGAAACAAGAATAATAATTTACAACGCACTACTCAACTCGCACGTAAAATAAGCAATGACTTGCTGAAACCGGTGAAACTTTCAACGGGCGATTGGCTGTGCTCTGAAGCGCGCATGGCGTGCGCCAGTGACGGCGGAGCCGCGCCAGTGGCGGCGGAGCCCCTCCGGAACTTTTGCGGAGCCCTTTGCTTTGGTACCTATTTTTAGCCACTTATCCATTATGAGTTTCTTAAAACTGAAACAAAATTATAAAAAAAAAACATCGAAAACACTACTACATTGTACGATAATGAAAAAATAAGTTAAATAAATACGTACCTCACTCGACGTCCGTATGAACGTGAACAAAACTAACGAACTACTGAATAGTTAAATATTTCAGTAAACTCACTCGACGTCTAGTTAGGGTGGGAGCGGGGCAGAGTCTGTCGCCTGCGCTTGTGGCGGCAACTCTAGAGTCTAGAAGGTGCCGCCACAAGCGCGCAGTCGTTAGGCGAAGTTAGGAAGTTAGTTTACCTACGTGAAGATATTTATTAGTACGATACTTAAAAAAACGTTGATTGACATCACACCAGGTTTATGAGCGCGCTATATTTTTTATTGTCATATAAAGTTCTTTAAATTTGGCGACCCTGAAAATTTTTCTTGCGACCCCTCTGGGGGTCGCGACCCACGGGTTGCGCACTACTGAGCTAAATCACAAGCTGATCAAGTGTTTGTTATTGATGATAGTGATAGTGATGATGATCCAAAATCTAGCACTCCAAATGCCGTTAAAATAGCAATTGCTGATAGTGCGTTATCGAAGAAAGTAAATAAAACGTATGAACAAAAAAAAATTAAACGAATTTCCTTAATTACATAACGAATAAATGTATGTATAGTGAAAATAAATCAAGCGAAGCCGATCATGTATGGCATTTGAAAGATATTAAAAAACTACCGAAGAAATGTACTATACCAGTTGATTTACATAGACCAACGAATAAAATGGTGATGATTGAATATTCATTTACTGATCCTGCATCGAAAAATAGTCCAAAAACTATACATAATTGGAAAACTGATAATGCAATTAATATTCCACCAGCGCGTATCAATCCATCTAATATTTCAAGTACATCTACTTCGACTCGTCAAACCACTACCACTGACAAGATAGTTTAAGAACGATTTTAGAACGATTTCGAAGTACACATGCTTCCAATCAAATACCTTCCAGATCTAGTGCTTTATTTATTCGACAATCACCTCCAGCAAATACTCTTATTTCTTCCAACAATTTTTCTAATTCACCTAGTTCTTTACCTTCCAATCGAAGCCCTAACGTATCACGACCTACAAATACTGTAGCTTCATCACCAAATCTATCTAGAGTAACACCATCTCAAAATAAAACAGCTATATCATACTCTGTAAAGGATAAAATAATTAAAAAATCTTATGGTAGAATCGCTTCCACATATAATACGAGTACAGGAAATTTAAATTCGAATAGTTCGACATTACAATGTGTTCCTACTAATCAAAATATACAACTTGTTGCTAGTCCATATTTTCCAAATACTATCGATCAGAATATATATCAACCTAACAATCAAACTTCATCATCTTCTACCGGTTCCGAACCTGTTATGCAAAGCCAACCAACCGTTTTAATTCCACAACAGGTTGTTCTAAACGGTTTAGCATATCCGGCTATTGCAAAATTAAATGCAGTGCATGTGGCTCGTTTGATGCAACCTGAACAAATATTAATGCCACAATTCCGTCAACATACCAATGTTAGCATTCAGAATTACGTTAGCGTGAATCAGCCGAATTTAATATTACCTTCAAATTCCAATCGATCTAACTTCGGTACACTCTATTCGAATTTCTCTAATGTGCGAATATAATATTTTAAATAATTATGTGTGATTAGTGCTTCTATGTAGTGAAGGCATAATAAAACAGATAAAATGAATGAATAACTTCAGACTTATTTTGACAGCTCACAAATTCAAATGTAACCTATCAGAGTATTATGATTTTTTTTCCTTGATATAAATAAATATGTATAGCAATAATAACAGTTAATACAATTTAATTTAAGAAAAGAAACCCTTTTTTCTAAAGATTTCTACTAATAAAATGCTGGCTAAAGAAGAATTTATGTATCGTCAATTAAACAAAAATGCATTTATGGAACGACAAATAACTTATAAAATATCTCAATGCAGCCCATACAGATTAAGTTTATTGTACAGTTTTAACTACACAGATCGAATTCGTGTAGTTAAAATCATAGCGTGTGTTTATGTTTGTAAATTAAGAGTAATGTCTAGTTCAAGGTTTCGGAATGAGTATCATGGAGAGAGAAAAGTTTACAATTTTATGTTATGCTTCATGTGCAGGCGATGTTTGAGAATTCGCCATACCGTTGGTTGAGGAATGTTAAGTTCTATGCTTGCTCGTGATGTGGATTTCTTTGGGCTCCTTCCGTAAAGTGTACGATGTGCGTGGACGTCCCGTGCTTTTCCTTTTGCAGATGCAACCATCTTCTACAAATTTTCGATGCCACTCGTAAATTTGCTTATGACGCGACGGTTGTTTATTAAATTGGCGGCGAAATGCACGTTGAACTTGAACAATGGACTCTAGTTTTGCTAATTGCAGCACACAAAATGCGGCCGTGATTGGAACTTATACCACCCCTCTATTTAAATTGTAAACTTTTCTCTTTCAATGAACGTAGGAATCATGTTTCTATCTTTTGTAGTTTGGAAGCATTAAATGTTTGAAATCTGTTCTTTCTTTTTGAATATCACAAAAAAATACATATAAAAATAAATTTTATTAAATATATATAAAAAACAATATAAATTTTTTATAAAAACATCGATATATTCGCTCCATTTTTCTCTCCAGTTTTCTCTTTAGAAAATTGTTTTTATATCTTTGTAAAAGTGATATGGAAGAAGAAAAAATTATATTAGCTTGTTGCAGATACATGTAATGGCTTATTATTAAAATGAAGCCATTATGTACTGAAGTAAAATTTATTAAAAGAAAAATAAATGTTTGCTTTTAAGAAATATACACATTTGAGTTTAATATAATTTAAGGTTTTTTTTAATATAAGTTTGATTTTGTATCCCAAACGTTTGACGCATTTGGCTTTTGCTAATAAAATGTAAGTAAGTAATGTAAGTTTAGTTTTTTTGTGATAAAATCCTCAGATAAAAAAATCAAATGCGCCATTGTAGTACTTCTTGATAAATAGAGTACGACATATCTCGTTCCAATAGAGGTAAACACTGTTCAGAGAAAGAAAGTGTTCGAATGTTAACATTATTAATGAACATATCATAATTCTTATCTAGAGCAGGGATTTCCAAATTACGGCCCGCTGCCTAAGGTATACTCTTAATTATCAGAATGTCTATTTGTTTAATTTAACCCTTTGAACCCTGAATTGCTTCTATGTAAAATAAATTACTTTTTATTTATTTTTTTATCAAAAATAAGTGCACTTTTGACAATTCTGAGATTTTTTTGCGGATCACGATTATAATGTCCTGGGAAAGGATAAGGGACTATAGTTCCCATTAGGGTTTTATATTGGATCAAATAATTTCCATTAGTATACTTTCCGGGATTTAAAATGTATTAGTTACAATATTATATGGCAAAACTAATTTATTAGAAAAGTAAAAACAATACTTATTACACACAAATTTATATATACTAGTACCTTTACTGTTTACAGTATGCCAAAATCTTGTTAAGAAAAGTTGTTCGGAATGAGAAGTTATGGCCATATGCAAATTTTCAGGATGATAGTCCTACTTTGATAAAATTCGAAAAGTTATTGAGTTATGTAAATTTATTCTTTTATTTTTATTCTTTAATACAACAAAAAACAAATTAAATTTTAAACATTGAAATTATTCCACGTAATATCCTCCTCTTAGTACACATTCTTCTATTAGTGTTCTAAATTCTAGGTAGGTCGATGAATGCATTTCTTCATTCACACTAGCAACAACTTCTATGATTTTTTGTTTTAAATTTTCCAAATCGTCTTCTAAATCGTTTGCGTAAACCTTGTCCTTTAGGTAGCCCCATAAGAAAAAGTCCAGTGGGTTGAGGTCTGGAGATCTCGCCGGCCACTTTAGTGGACCAAAGCTTCCAATTCACCGATTAGGAAAATGCTCATTTAACCAGGCCCTAATTTTAAAAATCAATGATCTAAAAAAGCAACGCGTTATCGATGAGCAGAAATAACGTGTTTTTCACAGATATTATAAAGCATAAACGCGTTATCGATGAGCAGGAAAAACGTGTTTTTCACAGATATTATAAAGCTCGCAGGCATGGATATTAATATATACAGAGCAGAAGCTTGTTTCTAGCAGCGTAGTTTGACATTTTTTGTTTTGGTCTTTGCTTTTCTGATTTTTAAAGAAGTTGGTTCAGTCAGTTGTTATTACGTGGTTATTACATACAAGTAAGATGGCGTCAAATGAGTTAAACGTGAATTGTCATTCTGAAGTAATATGGAATATCATTAATCTCATAATTTCCATTACTGTTTCGCCCGCATACGCACAGTTTTCAATATAAGATAAAGTTAGGGCTAACCCTTTTTCTTTTCCTAAGGTGCTTTTATCATTTAGAAAGGTTTTTAGAAAATAACGATATTTAGAAAATAATTTTCTTCGAAATAATTCCGTTAGTTGCCACGTTTTGTGAAGAAGTCTTTCGTCTTTCGTTAAAAAATTTATTTTATTATTTAATTTTAAATTCTTGTGTGGCAGGTAGAGAAAAAAAAAATAGAGGGCAGAAAAAAGTAGTGTGGAATGTGCAGGACATCCGTCTTATTGATAGAATAGCTTTCCTATGAACTCTAAACTCTCCTCTTCTAATTCGGTCATAACAAAGTTGTTCAAAAGCTCCAAGTATGTATTTTGGTTTAAAACATTTGAAAAATAGGGACCAATGATTCTATTGTGGAGCATATTGGAAAGAATTGTTTAGGATTAATAAAAAAAAAGCTAAAACTTTATTTTTTATTTTTTCTTTTTTTACAAATACTTAATGCTAAAATCTTAAGTTTATCTTGATTGCAATTTTTATTTACATGTTTTACATATGGCCCCATTTGTAAGCCAACCAGCAAATTTGTTAACAATTAGTATCACAGGAGTGAGGGCAATCCCCTATGGAATTTCCTCTTTAATGCATTACATTATATATATATATATATATATATATATATATATATATATATATATATATATATAATAATTGCGTTTGCAATTGTTCGGAGAATTTTATTTTGTGTTCTCTGGATAATGTTCACATTAGATTGTTTTGCGCATCCCCGCAGTTCTATACCGTACGTCCATATTGGAATGAGGACAGTTTTGTAGAGGAGTAATTTATTGTATAAAGACAATTTTGATTTACGGTTAAGCATCCAATACATTTTTCTGATTTTCAAATTTAATTGTGTCTTTTTTGCAATTATGTGATTTCGCCAGGTTAGTCTCTTGTCTAAATGCATTCCTAGATATTTAGCATCGTCTTTGGTTGGAATGATTTTATTATTTATTGATACCTGTGGGCATACTACTTGTCTTGTTGTGAAGGTGATATGTGTTGACTTGTTTTCATTTATTTTTATGCTCCACTTTTCAGCCCACTTTTGTGTCTCATCTAAAGCTTTTTGCAGTTGTTTTGATGCTTCTTCTGGATTTTCATGAGATGCAATGAGAGCCGTATCATCTGCATAAGTGGCGTTTGTAACATTTTGTGTACAAGGCAAATCGGCGGTGTACAATAAATATAAAATAGGACCCAATACGCTCCCCTGTGGGACACCTGCTGTTATATGGTATTGTTTTGACAGACTTCCATCATAATTAAAATATAATTATAATATTATGACCTCGTGCATCTGTAATTTGTATTATCAACTTGCAAACGACAATCATATTTTAACGGTTTTCACTCGACTAAAACAAAATCTATTGACTAAATCTAATACTATTTTCACATAGCCGTGCAGTAAAAATACTACTGAATGAGCACCACAAATACGAAAAACTACATTTTAAACTATATTTTAACGATATTATTTTCTTACCAACTCAGATGTTTGTTGATTTAATCAGCATAATCTAAAATACAAAACGACAACAAACAAAAATGGCGTTGTCCCTGGTACCTGCTGCAAAACGAACAAAAACGAACAAGGAACAACTTATTCAAACAAGCTTGTCAACTGTAAGAATACTAAATTCACTAAGATACTACCAACCATATAATAAAGGTACTAGATACGAATAATATATTTTAAAATGTTTTGTTTTATTTTAATATTTATTATATAAATAAATAAATATAAATTATTCAAAATAATAATAATATATATATATATATATATATATATATATATATATATATATATATATATATATTGAAGCAATTATAAATTTAGAATAAATCTGATAAATATAGAAAGTTTTTCGTATTTACGTATTTAGTCTTACAGCTATTTAGATAATAGCTTTTTTTCTTTAAGCGTATTATAATATTGTTCTATAAATTAATGACTTTTTTTTGTATTTATTTTTATTTTGTACGATAGTTTTCTTTAAATTAAATATATTTTCTCGCAAAATAATTTCTTGTACAATTTTTTTTTTCTTTTTAATGGTGTTGAACTTTTAAAATGCACTTCACTTCACTTTGATCAGTGTTATCCGCAGCATTTTGTCTTTCTAAATATTGTCGTTTTGTGATAATCACATCCGTTGTAGACTACAACCTTTATAGTTAGCTGGATGTGCTTCCAGACAATGGACGCATTTTGCGGGAGATTTTTTATTTTTTGAGCATTCACTTGTTGGGTGTTGTCCAGCGCATTTTACACAATAATATGGCTTCGTACAATAACTTTTTGTGTGACCGTATTCTTGGCACCTCATACACTGAGGAATTTCTTTTTTCTTCCGTGGTGGTTCTACTTTAATTTTCGTGCCCAATAGATATTGTTCGTTGTAAATGTTTTTGTTGTTTTCGGCTGGATCTTGATCCACAAAAAACATTGGTAATGGAATTTTTTCTTTTGTTTTCAAATTTAAATTTTTGATGTTTGACACATTACGTATATTATATCCTTTTTCTTCGAGGGCTTCTTTAATCTCCTCGGTGGGTATAGAATGATGTATGTTTTTGATCACTACACGGTATGCTCTTTTCTGACGTGGTTGATAAGTATGGAAGGCGATACTTTTTTGTTTAAATAAATGAATCAGTGTGCGGTAAGCTTCTGCTGTTGTTGTATTTATTTTTACAACATTATTTGCAAGCGCTTTACAAATAAATTGATCTGAATTAAGGGGTGATACCTACCTGCAAGGCCGAAAAATACACGAAAGTTTGGGATTTTTTTAAACAAAAACTACACAACATTTTTCAAAACGACTTTCTCCACTTTATTCGGCATGTCTTCCTCTACAAAATGCGATTTTTTAAATTATAAAAATCTGTCCTGGTGCCCCGCAGGGCTGCTCCCCGTGGATGATGTTTTTGGGAAACCCTTTTGCGGTGCCAAGTCCCATTCGCGCTAGAATTATCTGAACTCAATAAAACCAAGCGGGTTTTGTTAAGCATGAGTAAAACTAGTACTTAATCGATGGATTTTCAAAAAAAATCATTTTTGACAAAATGGCGGCCTTGTAAAGTTGAAGTATCGATTTTGACCCATAAAAATTTGTCTCTGATCGGCTATAAAAAATCGAAATTTAATCAGAGACAAAATCCGAACGATTAAGTACTAGAAAAAATAGTTCTTAACAAAATGCGCACACAGCCATCTGAATCGAACGAATAGTTTTCGAGAAATTTTTGGCACCGATTTTGAAAACCTGGTTTTGAGATAATTGCGTTTAAAGTTTCAAGTTGTGTTCAGTCCTTTATGTGACATGCCGCTTGTACCGCGTATAACTTTGTTAATTTTAATCGGATTAACTTGCGCTTTTGAGAAAATATTCTTGAATATGTATACTTTCGATTTATGCAATAAAAAAAAATCGATTTTTTGAAAGTTTGCAGGTAGGTATAACCCCTTAAGTGCAGTTCGAATATTAGCTAGCATTGCAGTAAAAAAAAAAAACAAAAAATGATTGTATACTCTCCCTAAAAATTTGTTACTTCTAAAAAATTATTAATTTAGCGAATGGTATGAGCAAAATTTGTAAGGAGGACCAAATTTTAGTTCTTGAATAAAGCAGATGAAAATAATACGTTCTTTTTAAAATATACTCCTTTATTCTAAAAAAAAAAATTAAATTTAATCCTAATAATTTCAAATTGTTTATTTTCGTTAATTAATTTTTATTCTTCTGATAATTATTATTAAAATTTACTATTTTAAGTCGAAATATTGAAATATTATATTAAAACAAATGTCATAACAACGGCACGACGAGCAAATTCAAATTTTATATTCAACTTAAAAATTTATTATAAATAATTTTACTTTAAACATATTGTAGTTATTTTAATATATATTTTTGATTATAGAAATTTAAAAAAAATGTGCAACGACCCCATTCAATTATTCGAAGATACTTTTCGTATGTCGTGCCCAAAGAATATATACTAATATTAATTTATCTATGGTCGTGCCTAATGTGTTAATTTAAATATATATTTATATGAAGATGGTAATCTTTTTCCGGAATGCTATTGTTGATCTGAAAATATAAGAAAAAAATTCAATTAATAGTTTTGTAGAATAAGTAATAAGTCATTGAAATACCATTTGAGATATTAAATTTTAATAAAACATTCATTCTTCTGATGATGGCGTAACAGCCGAAATCACGTGATCAAGACTTTTTTAATAAAAAGAAAAATTGTGAAATATACCAAGTGTTTTATTAAAATTTAATATTTAAATATGTTTGTAAATTACTTTAATAATTTGAGATAATTGTTCTCCCATTTTATCAATTTTGTAGTCAATTTTTCTAGAATTTTTTCTTATTTGTCTTTTCATATCTTTTATTTCGAATCTTCATTTTTCAAACATTCCGCATAATTGTTTTTCTTTTCTTATTTGTACTTTATGTTGGTATAGTTGTTCTTTATTTTGCTTTAATTGTCCTTCTTGAACATTTTGTCCAACCTTGTAATATAAGGCTGAACAACACGCTAGATAAAATATAAAATTTATTTAGCTATTACCGTCGACTGAATAATATGTTACGTACCAATTAATATGATAAATATAATTGCTATTACAATTTTTTCAAATAAGCCATTATCCTATTTTTTCCATATCGAATCATTATTATTATTCAATGGTACATGATCATCTGTGTTTACTAAAACACATGTAGTTATTTTATTGATTCTAAATTTTCAAATAATAATAATAAAAATAATTTATTGTTATATAGAAAATAATTATCTGGTACTCGTACGGATGGAACAGAATAAAGTTTCAAACAATTTGTACCGGTGTTTTTGTTGAGACAAATCTTTTCTTCATATATTTATTTATAAAAAGAAATGTACATTTCGACTACCCTGTGGTCATCTTCAGCTAAGACTGACGACTATTTTGGGTTGATTTACAATGATCATCTCTGTTTACTAAAACACATGTAGTTATTTTATTGATTCTAAATTTTCAAATAATAATAATAAAAATAATTTATTGTTATATAGAAAACAATTATCTGGTACTCGTACGGATGGAACAGAATAAAGTTTCAAACGATTTGTACCGGTGTTTTTGTTGAGACAAATCTTTTCTTCATATATTTATTTATAAAAAGAAATGTACATTTCGACCACCCTGTGGTCATCTTCAGCTAAGACTGACGACTATTTTGGGTTGATTTACAATGATCATCTCTGTTTACTAAAACACATGTAGTTATTTTATTGATTCTAAATTTTCAAATAATAATAATAAAAATAATTTATTGTTATATAGAAAACAATTATCTGGTACTCGTACGGATGGAACAGAATAAAGTTTCAAACGATTTGTACCGGTGTTTTTGTTGAGACAAATCTTTTCTTCATATATTTATTTATAAAAAGAAATGTACATTTCGACCACCCTGTGGTCATCGTCAGCTAAGACTGACGACTATTTTGGGTTGATTTACAATGATCATCTCTGTTTACTAAAACACATGTAGTTATTTTATTGATTCTAAATTTTCAAATAATAATAATAAAAATAATTATTTGTTATATAGAAAACAATTATCTGGTACTCGTACGGATGGAACAGAATAAAGTTTCAAACGATTTGTACCGGTGTTTTTGTTGAGACAAATCTTTTCTTCATATATTTATTTATAAAAAGAAATGTACATTTCGACCACCCTGTGGTCATCTTCAGCTAAGACCATAGATAAGGAAGTAAAATAGATGTCTCACTTGCAATATCAAGGTCACTGGCGAATGTGGCGCGCTTAACAGACGGACGCCGAACTAATGTATATATATATATATATATATATATATATATATATATATATATATATAAATTGAAATAAATAAATTGAAATAAAAAAAAAAACAAAATTATATTACATTCATTTATTAATTTCATATATTACAATAAATGCTTTATAACTAAAAATTAAATACTACAATTATAAAAATACAAATATTATAAAGAAACAATAAACATCTTAATAAAAACGTAATTATTAACCAAAAATTGATAAATATATGGAAAATAAATAAGGAAATAAAATTTATTAAATCTAATATTTTCAATATAATAAATATTCAAAATTAATTTTAAAAATTATATCAAGTTTTGGTTAAAAGAAAAAACAAACAGTACACATGGAAAAATATTAATACATATTATTATAAAATTAACAAAAAAATAATTTTAAAAAATCAGTCAAACTGAATAAAGAAAAATATATCAATTTTTGTTATATAATACACAAACACATGAAAAAATAAATATAAATACGTACTATTATAAAACATGAAACATATAATATTAAAAAAAATTAAATAGAAATATTACAATTGTACATAATTTAGAAAAATATTAATTTTGATTTTCTAAATTTACATTTATTTATTTTTTCTTCTCGTTTCATACATTTACATAAAATTTATACACAACTGCAACGCAGAAACAAAGTCACGAAACACAGATTAAAATTAAGAAAATAGAAATTAAACGAAATTGTATTATAAAACACAACAAACACAAATCGCAAAACACAATAAAACTTAATACACTGCAAAACACAAAAAAATACAACGTAGGTATATAACTAACAACAGAACACTTCAGACAAAATGGCGTAAGCTAGCAACATGTAAACAAAGAATGTGTGATCCTCATCGTCACGAGCTGGTTCAGGCTGATCTGAGTTGTGCGCATGCGTTTATTAAAATTGTAGTGGGAATAGTGGTGGGGAAGCGATGGTGGCGCAACCAACGGACGGACGTCAAATATAGGAGTGGGACCCCCATGGCTAAGACTGACTATTTTGGGTTGATTTACAATGAGACATAAAATTCTTCACAGATGTTATTCTAAGAATTTTAAGAAAGGTTCATTTATTACGACACTCAGAGAAATTTCAACAATCGGTTTTCTAATGGTGAAAGATCGGTGTTTAATAAATTTGTTTTATTTTTATGCATTTGTATTGATTCTGATATATTTAATATTCTCTTATTATTACAGGATGTTAGGCAATTCAAATTCTCTACTGAAAAGTTATGTCCTGTTTCATGTTAATGGAATGCAAGTGATGATTTGAAATTTTTTTTTTTTTTTAATTTTTTATGTGATATTGGTGTTCTTTGAATCTAGTAATAAATTTACGCATTGTTTGGCCTACATACATTTTTGGACAATTAGAGCATTTTGTACTATAAATACCTGATATTTCAGAATTGTTGATCGGATCTAAGTTATTATTTAATAAATTACATAATTTAAATTTGTTTGTGAAAGCTATTTTTATGTTATGGTTTTTAAATATTTTTGTTATTTTATTACACATACGTTTATCATAAGTACTGGTGCCAAAATATATGTTATCTTTCGTAGTTATATTTGTAAGTGTTGTGTTTGATTTGAGATGTTGTTTATAAATTTGTTTTTTATATATATTGTCTACAATGTATTCTTTATATCCATTTATTGTTGCCAGTTTTTTAATGTATTTCATTTCTTTATTAAATCTGTTAATTGTGAGGGGGGTGTTAATTAATCTATGTATAAAGTAGTAAAATGTTGATAACTTATATTTGTGGTGTGTGTATGATGTGTTGTGTATGTAGTTATCGGTGTGTGTACTTTTTCTATAAATATCAAATTCTAATCTATTTTGATTTTTTATTATTAGTAAGTTCAAAAAGGGTAACTGATTATTTTGTTCAATTTCATGAGTAAGTTTTATAGACGGGTATTGTGAATTAATGAGCTCTAAAAACGATGGAATGTTAAAATCTGAATCTACTATTGCAAAAATATCATCGATATATCTACGCCAAAACTTAGGAAAATGATTGGTTTTATTTTTCATATTTGTTTCCAAGTTGTCTAAGAAGAGGTTAGCTATAAAAGGAGAGAGGGGATTTCGCATACTAGTGCCAAATGTTGTTGGTATATTTGTCCGTTAAAAGTGAAAGCGTTTTGGTCATGCATAATTCTGTTAAAGTTATGTATTCTTTTGTTAAATTTTCTGGTATATTGTTATTTGATAGGTATGCCTTTAATATTTTTATTGCAATATTTGATTCGGATAAAAATTTAACAAAATAAAAAAATAAGTCAGACACAATCAAGCACGTCTACTCACTTCGACTGTTCATTTCGTATGTTTATATAAATGTATAAAAATATTTCTATTAAAATAAGTATGATGTCGTTATTAAGATCTACGGAATGAGTGAGGCAAGGAATGGCGATAACAAATTGGATATTTTCAAGGACTGTTTTTGAAATATTAGGACAACTAATATATTTTTGCAAAAGAGGAAATATTTTTAGGCGCATAATGTGATTATGGGAAATAAGAACTTCAGAAGGATATAAAAGGAGTTGCTTATGAATTCCGTAGTCTTTTAATCGAATCGGTGCGTGCTTGTCCGTGCAAATTTTTGGTTAATAAATATTCAACACAGACCGAACATCTACATTTTTTAAATATTTTATTTAAAGTAACCCCAGATAAATATGCGCTATTATTTGTCTGTAGTAACTTTTTAACATTATAATCTGATAAATTAAATGACGGCGAGCTGATGGATTCTTTAAAAGGAGAAGATACAGCGCAATGTGGAAGAGTTACAAAGGAAGAAGCTACAGAAGAAGAAGCTACAGAAGAAGAGGAAGTTACAGGAGTGGAAGGTACAGAAGTAGAAGGAGGTATAGAAGTAGAAAGAGGTTGAAGGGAAGAAGGTATGGGTATTACAGAAGTAGACGTAGGAATTTCTAATGGTAATGACAGGATATATTTTAGGTTTAATAATAAATCTGCTCCATCTTGTTCACAATTTGAACGTTCAATATTTCGCACTGAATTGTTAACAATTGCAATGGAATATGCAGAAACAAATTGTGAACAAGATGGATTAGGATTCAATCCTCCCAAACTACGTACAACACTAAAAAAGTTTTCCAAGGGATCTTGATTCAAACATGTTGTTGAAATATATTTGAAATCAAGTGACGAGAGGGAAATGGATACGGGGGTAGGGCACCAAATTGGTCGTTTAGAGCAAAGCTATAATTCAGTTTTTTTCTAAAGTGAAAATTTTTGTTTTTTGTTTTAACATAAACAACTTTGATTTTGAATTTTATTTTCATTCAAGTGCACAATTTGAACGTTCAATATTTCGCACTGAATTGTTAACAATTGCAATGGAATATGCAGAAACAAATTGTGAACAAGATGGATTAGGATTCAATCCTCCCAAACTACGTACAACACTAAAAAAGTTTTCCAAGGGATCTTGATTCAAACATCTTGTTGAAATATATTTGAAATCAAGATCTCTCAGACTACTCCATAGTCGTTGTACGTTGCGAGTGGTTATTATAAAACCCAAAACACAGGGTGGTTGGGATACAGCTCGTCCGTCTTCAATAAATTTTAAATTATTTAATTTTATTTTTGCTTTAGCCCAGAAACTATGGTGTACGGAATTATTAGATACGCGACTTGCTAAAAATTTTGAAGATTGATGTACTGAATTCAAGCTGTCGAAAAGATCATTCACAAAACGAACGAATTCAGCTGTACCCTCATACTGCTTTGACTTGCGATATAGTACAGCATGGTTATCAAGTAACGTCAATAACGAATAAAGGGTTCTGCTAAAAATTTGGGCAGCTAATTTAACTTTCATTTTTTTTCTTTCCTTCAGGATTGACATGATTTTTCGTAATCTTTCCAGATTCAAAATCTGAAAGTTCACACAGTATTTTAATGTCCTGCCATTTCGCTACTTTACCATCAAATATAATATTTTTAGTGATAAAATTATTCCTCATACACTTTAATAAATGAGGAACGTCAAATAAGTGAATAATTTCATTATCATGTACACTATAAATAAATTCTCCCGAGTGTTTACTGCCAGCGGATAAACTTTCAATGGCAGGACGATTGCTGGGTCCCATATCGAAACCGAAGCCACAACTTTAAATTCGGTTATTTTGTGAATGGCCTTAATCACCTCAACGATGCGTTGTTTTAAAGTATACGTTTTTGTGACAGACTGTGCAAAATAAAAAGCAACTGGTTGCTTCCATCTTTTGCACAGGCCACGAATCAAAAATACTAAAACATGATCGGCAATCGTATACTTTTTTTCAGTGCCAAAATCTTCAAAACCTTCGACACAATCGCGATTTTTGTTCCAAGATGAACTTGGCCGTAACGACATTTCGTCCCACATTAAAACACATAATTTATCTTTAGTTTTTTTTTGCTTTGAAATATTGTTTAAATATTGAAATAAATTTTTATTTATACCAGGAAGATACTTAATATTTTTTTGTGTCCGTTGCAACGTACGGGACGATGCCAAAAACGGAAATAGAGTTTGTAAATATTTGTATCATTTCGAACTGTGTCGGTATATTGCCAAAAAAAAAAACGCTTTCTCTTCATCACTATATTCAGGAACTTTTTAAATTTGTAGTTTCTTAACTGACAATTGAGAAATATTTTTAAGGCAGGCGGTAACTCACTGGCAAACGTTAAAATTTTTCCTTTATCAGAAATATGCCTATTTCTGTGGTGAATTTTACAATTATATTTCGTCACCCGCAATAATTGTTCAGTTTTCTTCTGAGACGAATAAATTCTTCTTTCTCGCAGAGTTAATTTACTGGTTCTTGAAACTCCTAATTTTTGTAGAGTTACAGTGTCTATAAAAAATAAATATTAATTAGTTTCATAAAATATCAACATAGCTAAATGCGTCAGTTAACTTTTTTTATAAATTTATAATTTTGAAAACTTTGATATAGCTGAAAGTGTTCTTTGATAAATGAGTTTGTGAAAGTAACTTTAATTTTATTACACATTAACTTTAAGTTAAATACATGAAAGTATAAATACACGTGCTACACGTCACGTGATTCATTTCGAGCATTGTGGCGACATCTGCTGCATAAAAAAATAAATATTGCCAAAAAACTTATCTTACAATTAGTGGTTTATAGATAGTACTACTAAAGCTCAATATTCATATTGGAATACCTATTGTCACCCCCCCCCCCTGGCTGTAGGCATGCTCAACATGCCACCTCAAAGCGTGGAAGAAGGCTGAGCTCATAGATAAGGAAGGTAAATAGATGTCTCACTTGCCATATCACTGGCGAATGTGGCGCGACTAGCGACTATCCAAGAACTAATATGTATAGCGCGCGGTTTAAAATAGTACCATTACTACTTGGTTCATATATAAATAAATTAAAAACTAGGAAAGCCGTGACCCTTAAAGGGTCACGTTTGAAGTCGGAAATAGTAATTAAACATATAAACATAATAAAAATAAATAAATAAACAAATAATAATATAATAATAAAAATAATAAAATATCAATTGCACTATTATCATCATTACTGTACATAACTTCACACAGCTGTCATTTGACATTTGCATTATAAACATAATTTTTCAAATTTTTGAGAACGAAGATGAAATCGTAGAAAGATGAAACTTGCTTATTCTCAAATAGGGAATGAACCAATTAAAATGACACAACTCCCATCAAAATCGGTTCAGGGGTTTAGGAGGAGATGCTGGAGAAACACATAAATACATACATACAAACATTTGACAATTAGGGAGATTAACTAGGAAATCCGTGACCTTTAAAGGGTCACGGGTCACTAAAATTATACATAAACATTAAATATATAATATTAGCCCAATGAAAACATAATAAATCAAAAATTGATAAATTTATGTAAAATAAAAAAGTAAATAAAATTTAAAAAATCTAAAACTTTCAAAATAATAAAAAATCCTAATTAATTAGACAAATAAAACAAATTATCAGTTTTTGATTTGAAAGAACAAAGAGTAACCACATGATATATTTATATTATTCAAAAATTGTAAATTTTATAAAATTAATTAATGAAACTGGAAAAAGCAATTATCAGTTTTTGATTTTATAATACACAAGCACAATAGAAAATATTAATATATACTATTATATTATTCAAGAATTGTTAATTTTATAAAATTAATTAGTCAAACTGGAAAAACCGAAAATTATCAATTTCTGGTTTTATAATAAAGAAGCACAATAAAAAATATTAATAAGTACAATTATAAAACATGAACACACACATATAAGAACAGATAAAAATATCGAAATATTACAATTTAAAAAAATAATATTTGATATTACTTTTTTGTTCTCATACATTATGAGAGCTTTTTTACATCATTATATGTACATATAAACATAATAAACAAAAATTGTATTCGAAGAAAAATTAAATAATCTTATTAATTGTATTAATTATTTTCACTCAGATAAAATCAACACATTTTTTTTTTTTCATCATAGTGAAAACAAAAAAAATATCTAACAATATTTTATCAGCTTTATTTTAATAATTTTATTAATTTTGAATCATATTGTCACCACAGATTAAACTGAATTATAAAAATACCGTATTTTTATTCACTTTTGTTACCAATATTTTGTAGATTTTATACTTTTCTAATCCAATTTGCTCAAGTTATTTTCCAAACCTTCTCCGATTCCAATTGTGTCAGATACAATAACTGAGGTTATGTCGACGCATCAGATCCAGATACTTTAGTTTTTACAATTTTTTTTTTTAATAATATTATGTTGAAAAATATACAAAACAAACACAACAACCAAATAAAATATACCTACGACGAATATCTACAAGCAGACCACTATAATATCAATTCCGTGAATCTGACTGGGACTCTAGTAAAAAAACAAACAGTAGACACATACATAATTACAAATACACAATCACACCATAGACCCAAAAAGGTGTGGCGCAAACTCTTTCCATTATTCCGAAATCATTCTTACTACTTGGAAACTTTTGCTCACGCAAAACACTTTCTCAATCATACCACTCCTATTACTCATCGGACGTCCACTAGCAAACGTATACCTTCAAAATCATTCATATAAATCTTTTTAACCAAACGTTCATTAGATATTCGCTCAACAAACAGATGACACATGATATATTTGCATTATTCAAAAAAACTTGATTTTATAAAATTAATTTGTGAAACTGGAAAAAGCGAAAATTGTCAATTTCTGATTCTACAATTTTGTGAAATCATCATACTCGACAAAATCATCCTCTGACGGGCAGATAGCTGTATAGTGTCCAAAGGTTTTTGTAATGTATTTTGTACTAATTAATGTTGGCTTGATTGCTTTTGCAATACCAGCTAATTGGTAATTTGTCCCCTTAAAGGTAACGTTGGTTGGAATATTTTTTAGAGGAGTTACCTTTTGGGATAGCATATGTTGTGCTACAACTTGTAGAAATATTCCTGCAAAAATTTAATATTTTTATCTAAAAAAAATATTTCAAAATAGTTATTGTAGCGCTTAGAATGATTACTAATATTACAGAAATTTTTCGAATTGAATTATTTAATTTTATTATTTTAATGTTCCCTGTTTTATTTACATTAATAACATTATAAATAATAAAATCACCCTTAGATAATAGCAAATAAATTTTCTAAGGTGCTTTTGTTTCGATTTGTGAGCTAATAAAAAATTTACTTTTCAATGATTACTTATAAATATTTGAACTCAGAGATTCAAAATCTTTTGTAAAACAGTTTAATGTTATTTAAATTTATTAGATTATAGTCATATTTTTAAAGTTTAATTTGTTAATAAAATAGATCTATGTACATAGAATAACTGCAAATGAAAAATATTAAAGTTGTGTTAATCACTTTAAAATTAATTAGTTAAATAATGTTTTATTACCTGTTGATTCTATTTCCGAAGAGGTGTTTCCATCACAAAGGCTAGCTTCTTCTACTTCTCTATTTTTTTTCACGGTCGAAGTCTGCGGCGGCATTTACAACTTTTCAAAGTGGTAATTTCGTCGAGGATGTTATCAAAATTTGGATGCAGGATATCTCCAGATCGCATACTGACGATTACAATATATTTGCTCCTGGTAGCGCATCTCTTGTCGCAATACGTTGTTTCGACGTAACTTGGACAGTTTTGCATTGTTAAAGTTGACATATATGAGACGTCGCTAGCACAATCGAGCAAAATGCAATTATTTTGTTTCGTAATTCTGTATGTTTCTGTTTTCTGTCCAAAAATATCGATGTATAGTTGTGTGCGTAATCGGTATGTATGGGCTCAAACTCCATTTTCCAAAATATCCTCTTCGATATTAAAAATAGGAATATTTAAACTTTTCAATTCTTTCCTGATTTCATCATTTTTACAAGCTACGAATAAAAAAACCTGAATGAGGGTATCAAGTGCACAGGTTAAGCGAGCTGTGTAACTGATGATCCGTTTTTTAAAATTGGTATTTTTCCATGACGTGGAAATATGAATGCTCTTGTCAAATCTCCCTCGTTGTCCAAATATCGAGCTTTACGTTTTTTTTATTTCAGCCCTTCGCCTCTCCAATTTTCGCAATCATAGAGTGCAACAATGTTTCGGCCTTCAGGAGTTTCCTTACATGAAAAACATATTCGTTTTTCACCGTTGCCTTCTTCTTCGTTCGGAAGGGGAAAGAAGCATTCGTATATTATATGAACCTTTTTGTTACATAAAACACATTTATGTCCTCCAGATGTGAAACTATTTTCCTTGCAGAGTGGACATGGCGCGATATCTTTTTCCGAAGACATCTCTTCTCCTTCCGGATGAGTCTTATGAACATTAACTTCAGCTTCATTAAAATTACCGACAGAAGATATATCGACTGGCGTGATGTTGAGCGTGGATTCTTCTTCAGTTAGGTCTGATGTACGATTTACGTTGTCAACTCTGAAGTCGTTGTCTATTCTCATCGCTTCATTGCTATTTAAAGCACTTTCAGCTAACTTTAGTTTTCCCTTTAAGTAGTCGATATGTTTTTCCACGAATTTGTCTACGCGCATCCTTCTTTTTTGGTTCCCATTTACCATGACATGGTTTTTTAAGATATTGAACGCAGATTCTACACCTGCACTTGATGCGGGAATATCGCCATATTCGAATTCGTCACGATATACACAGCTCCATATTGGTAGGTACCGGATATCTTTGAGGAGTTTCTCGGCAAACTCTGAGCAATAATATGGCTTCACTTGGTTGCCATCCTCGATCATATTTAGAGCTTGTGCATTTAATGCGGCGCCCCACTGTCTCCACGATTTGAATCCGTTCTGCTGATCATCGGTCGAACATAATAAACAAAAATTGTATTCGAAGAAAAATTAAATAATCTTATTAATTGTATTAATTATTTTCACTCAGATAAAATCAACACATTTTTTTTTTTTTCATCATAGTGAAAACAAAAAAAATATCTAACAATATTTTATCAGCTTTATTTTAATAATTTTATTAATTTTGAATCATATTGTCACCACAGATTAAACTGAATTATAAAAATACCGTATTTTTATTCACTTTTGTTACCAATATTTTGTAGATTTTATACTTTTCTAATCCAATTTGCTCAAGTTATTTTCCAAACCTTCTCCGATTCCAATTGTGTCAGATACAATAACTGAGGTTATGTCGACGCATCAGATCCAGATACTTTAGTTTTTACAATTTTTTTTTTTAATAATATTATGTTGAAAAATATACAAAACAAACACAACAATCAAATAAAATATACCTACGACGAATATCTACAAGCAGACCACTATAATATCAATTCCGTGAATCTGACTGGGACTCTAGTAAAAAAACAAACAGTAGACACATACATAATTACAAATACACAATCACACCATAGACCCAAAAAGGTGTGGCGCAAACTCTTTCCATTATTCCGAAATCATTCTTACTACTTGGAAACTTTTGCTCACGCAAAACACTTTCTCAATCATACCACTCCTATTACTCATCGGACGTCCACTAGCAAACGTATACCTTCAAAATCATTCATATAAATCTTTTTAACCAAACGTTCATTAGATATTCGCTCAACAAACAGATGACACATGATATATTTGCATTATTCAAAAAAACTTGATTTTATAAAATTAATTTGTGAAACTGGAAAAAGCGAAAATTGTCAATTTCTGATTCTACAATTTTGTGAAATCATCATACTCGACAAAATCATCCTCTGACGGGCAGATAGCTGTATAGTGTCCAAAGGTTTTTGTAATGTATTTTGTACTAATTAATGTTGGCTTGATTGCTTTTGCAATACCAGCTAATTGGTAATTTGTCCCCTTAAAGGTAACGTTGGTTGGAATATTTTTTAGAGGAGTTACCTTTTGGGATAGCATATGTTGTGCTACAACTTGTAGAAATATTCCTGCAAAAATTTAATATTTTTATCTAAAAAAAATATTTCAAAATAGTTATTGTAGCGCTTAGAATGATTACTAATATTACAGAAATTTTTCGAATTGAATTATTTAATTTTATTATTTTAATGTTCCCTGTTTTATTTACATTAATAACATTATAAATAATAAAATCACCCTTAGATAATAGCAAATAAATTTTCTAAGGTGCTTTTGTTTCGATTTGTGAGCTAATAAAAAATTTACTTTTCAATGATTACTTATAAATATTTGAACTCAGAGATTCAAAATCTTTTGTAAAACAGTTTAATGTTATTTAAATTTATTAGATTATAGTCATATTTTTAAAGTTTAATTTGTTAATAAAATAGATCTATGTACATAGAATAACTGCAAATGAAAAATATTAAAGTTGTGTTAATCACTTTAAAATTAATTAGTTAAATAATGTTTTATTACCTGTTGATTCTATTTCCGAAGAGGTGTTTCCATCACAAAGGCTAGCTTCTTCTACTTCTCTATTTTTTTTCACGGTCGAAGTCTGCGGCGGCATTTACAACTTTTCAAAGTGGTAATTTCGTCGAGGATGTTATCAAAATTTGGATGCAGGATATCTCCAGGTCGCATACTGACGATTACAATACATTTGCTCCTGGTAGCGCATCTCTTGTCGCAATACGTTGTTTCGACGTAACTTGGACAGTTTTGCATTGTTAAAGTTGACATATATGAGACGTCGCTAGCACAATCGAGCAAAATGCAATTATTTTGTTTCGTAATTCTGTATGTTTCTGTTTTCTGTCCAAAAATATCGATGTATAGTTGTGTGCGTAATCGGTATGTATGGGCTCAAACTCCATTTTCCAAAATATCCTCTTCGATATTAAAAATAGGAATATTTAAACTTTTCAATTCTTTCCTGATTTCATCATTTTTACAAGCTACGAATAAAAAAACCTGAATGAGGGTATCAAGTGCACAGGTTAAGCGAGCTGTGTAACTGATGATCCGTTTTTTAAAATTGGTATTTTTCCATGACGTGGAAATATGAATGCTCTTGTCAAATCTCCCTCGTTGTCCAAATATCGAGCTTTACGTTTTTTTTATTTCAGCCCTTCGCCTCTCCAATTTTCGCAATCATAGAGTGCAACAATGTTTCGGCCTTCAGGAGTTTCCTTACATGAAAAACATATTCGTTTTTCACCGTTGCCTTCTTCTTCGTTCGGAAGGGGAAAGGAGCATTCGTATATTATATGAACCTTTTTGTTACATAAAACACATTTATGTCCTCCAGATGTGAAACTATTTTCCTTGCAGAGTGGACATGGCGCGATATCTTTTTCCGAAGACATCTCTTCTCCTTCCGGATGAGTCTTATGAACATTAACTTCAGCTTCATTAAAATTACCGACAGAAGATATATCGACTGGCGTGATGTTGAGCGTGGATTCTTCTTCAGTTAGGTCTGATGTACGATTTACGTTGTCAACTCTGAAGTCGTTGTCTATTCTCATCGCTTCATTGCTATTTAAAGCACTTTCAGCTAACTTTAGTTTTCCCTTTAAGTAGTCGATATGTTTTTCCACGAATTTGTCTACGCGCATCCTTCTTTTTTGGTTCCCATTTACCATGACATGGTTTTTTAAGATATTGAACGCAGATTCTACACCTGCACTTGATGCGGGAATATCGCCATATTCGAATTCGTCACGATATACACAGCTCCATATTGGTAGGTACCGGATATCTTTGAGGAGTTTCTCGGCAAACTCTGAGCAATAATATGGCTTCACTTGGTTGCCATCCTCGATCATATTTAGAGCTTGTGCATTTAATGCGGCGCCCCACTGTCTCCACGATTTGAATCCGTTCTGCTGATCATCGGTCGAACATAATAAACAAAAATTGTATTCGAAGAAAAATTAAATAATCTTATTAATTGTATTAATTATTTTCACTCAGATAAAATCAACACATTTTTTTTTTTCATCATAGTGAAAACAAAAAAAATATCTAACAATATTTTATCAGCTTTATTTTAATAATTTTATTAATTTTGAATCATATTGTCACCACAGATTAAACTGAATTATAAAAATACCGTATTTTTATTCACTTTTGTTACCAATATTTTGTAGATTTTATACTTTTCTAATCCAATTTGCTCAAGTTATTTTCCAAACCTTCTCCGATTCCAATTGTGTCAGATACAATAACTGAGGTTATGTCGACGCATCAGATCCAGATACTTTAGTTTTTACAATTTTTTTTTTTAATAATATTATGTTGAAAAATATACAAAACAAACACAACAACCAAATAAAATATACCTACGACGAATATCTACAAGCAGACCACTATAATATCAATTCCGTGAATCTGACTGGGACTCTAGTAAAAAAACAAACAGTAGACACATACATAATTACAAATACACAATCACACCATAGACCCAAAAAGGTGTGGCGCAAACTCTTTCCATTATTCCGAAATCATTCTTACTACTTGGAAACTTTTGCTCACGCAAAACACTTTCTCAATCATACCACTCCTATTACTCATCGGACGTCCACTAGCAAACGTATACCTTCAAAATCATTCATATAAATCTTTTTAAGCAAACGTTCATTAGATATTCGCTCAACAAACAGATGACACATGATATATTTGCATTATTCAAAAAAACTTGATTTTATAAAATTAATTTGTGAAACTGGAAAAAGCGAAAATTGTCAATTTCTGATTCTACAATTTTGTGAAATCATCATACTCGACAAAATCATCCTCTGACGGGCAGATAGCTGTATAGTGTCCAAAGGTTTTTGTAATGTATTTTGTACTAATTAATGTTGGCTTGATTGCTTTTGCAATACCAGCTAATTGGTAATTTGTCCCCTTAAAGGTAACGTTGGTTGGAATATTTTTTAGAGGAGTTACCTTTTGGGATAGCATATGTTGTGCTACAACTTGTAGAAATATTCCTGCAAAAATTTAATATTTTTATCTAAAAAAAATATTTCAAAATAGTTATTGTAGCGCTTAGAATGATTACTAATATTACAGAAATTTTTCGAATTGAATTATTTAATTTTATTATTTTAATGTTCCCTGTTTTATTTACATTAATAACATTATAAATAATAAAATCACCCTTAGATAATAGCAAATAAATTTTCTAAGGTGCTTTTGTTTCGATTTGTGAGCTAATAAAAAATTTACTTTTCAATGATTACTTATAAATATTTGAACTCAGAGATTCAAAATCTTTTGTAAAACAGTTTAATGTTATTTAAATTTATTAGATTATAGTCATATTTTTAAAGTTTAATTTGTTAATAAAATAGATCTATGTACATAGAATAACTGCAAATGAAAAATATTAAAGTTGTGTTAATCACTTTAAAATTAATTAGTTAAATAATGTTTTATTACCTGTTGATTCTATTTCCGAAGAGGTGTTTCCATCACAAAGGCTAGCTTCTTCTACTTCTCTATTTTTTTTCACGGTCGAAGTCTGCGGCGGCATTTACAACTTTTCAAAGTGGTAATTTCGTCGAGGATGTTATCAAAATTTGGATGCAGGATATCTCCAGATCGCATACTGACGATTACAATATATTTGCTCCTGGTAGCGCATCTCTTGTCGCAATACGTTGTTTCGACGTAACTTGGACAGTTTTGCATTGTTAAAGTTGACATATATGAGACGTCGCTAGCACAATCGAGCAAAATGCAATTATTTTGTTTCGTAATTCTGTATGTTTCTGTTTTCTGTCCAAAAATATCGATGTATAGTTGTGTGCGTAATCGGTATGTATGGGCTCAAACTCCATTTTCCAAAATATCCTCTTCGATATTAAAAATAGGAATATTTAAACTTTTCAATTCTTTCCTGATTTCATCATTTTTACAAGCTACGAATAAAAAAACCTGAATGAGGGTATCAAGTGCACAGGTTAAGCGAGCTGTGTAACTGATGATCCGTTTTTTAAAATTGGTATTTTTCCATGACGTGGAAATATGAATGCTCTTGTCAAATCTCCCTCGTTGTCCAAATATCGAGCTTTACGTTTTTTTTATTTCAGCCCTTCGCCTCTCCAATTTTCGCAATCATAGAGTGCAACAATGTTTCGGCCTTCAGGAGTTTCCTTACATGAAAAACATATTCGTTTTTCACCGTTGCCTTCTTCTTCGTTCGGAAGGGGAAAGGAGCATTCGTATATTATATGAACCTTTTTGTTACATAAAACACATTTATGTCCTCCAGATGTGAAACTATTTTCCTTGCAGAGTGGACATGGCGCGATATCTTTTTCCGAAGACATCTCTTCTCCTTCCGGATGAGTCTTATGAACATTAACTTCAGCTTCATTAAAATTACCGACAGAAGATATATCGACTGGCGTGATGTTGAGCGTGGATTCTTCTTCAGTTAGGTCTGATGTACGATTTACGTTGTCAACTCTGAAGTCGTTGTCTATTCTCATCGCTTCATTGCTATTTAAAGCACTTTCAGCTAACTTTAGTTTTCCCTTTAAGTAGTCGATATGTTTTTCCACGAATTTGTCTACGCGCATCCTTCTTTTTTGGTTCCCATTTACCATGACATGGTTTTTTAAGATATTGAACGCAGATTCTACACCTGCACTTGATGCGGGAATATCGCCATATTCGAATTCGTCACGATATACACAGCTCCATATTGGTAGGTACCGGATATCTTTGAGGAGTTTCTCGGCAAACTCTGAGCAATAATATGGCTTCACTTGGTTGCCATCCTCGATCATATTTAGAGCTTGTGCATTTAATGCGGCGCCCCACTGTCTCCACGATTTGAATCCGTTCTGCTGATCATCGGTCGAACATAATAAACAAAAATTGTATTCGAAGAAAAATTAAATAATCTTATTAATTGTATTAATTATTTTCACTCAGATAAAATCAACACATTTTTTTTTTTTCATCATAGTGAAAACAAAAAAAATATCTAACAATATTTTATCAGCTTTATTTTAATAATTTTATTAATTTTGAATCATATTGTCACCACAGATTAAACTGAATTATAAAAATACCGTATTTTTATTCACTTTTGTTACCAATATTTTGTAGATTTTATACTTTTCTAATCCAATTTGCTCAAGTTATTTTCCAAACCTTCTCCGATTCCAATTGTGTCAGATACAATAACTGAGGTTATGTCGACGCATCAGATCCAGATACTTTAGTTTTTACAATTTTTTTTTTTAATAATATTATGTTGAAAAATATACAAAACAAACACAACAACCAAATAAAATATACCTACGACGAATATCTACAAGCAGACCACTATAATATCAATTCCGTGAATCTGACTGGGACTCTAGTAAAAAAACAAACAGTAGACACATACATAATTACAAATACACAATCACACCATAGACCCAAAAAGGTGTGGCGCAAACTCTTTCCATTATTCCGAAATCATTCTTACTACTTGGAAACTTTTGCTCACGCAAAACACTTTCTCAATCATACCACTCCTATTACTCATCGGACGTCCACTAGCAAACGTATACCTTCAAAATCATTCATATAAATCTTTTTAACCAAACGTTCATTAGATATTCGCTCAACAAACAGATGACACATGATATATTTGCATTATTCAAAAAAACTTGATTTTATAAAATTAATTTGTGAAACTGGAAAAAGCGAAAATTGTCAATTTCTGATTCTACAATTTTGTGAAATCATCATACTCGACAAAATCATCCTCTGACGGGCAGATAGCTGTATAGTGTCCAAAGGTTTTTGTAATGTATTTTGTACTAATTAATGTTGGCTTGATTGCTTTTGCAATACCAGCTAATTGGTAATTTGTCCCCTTAAAGGTAACGTTGGTTGGAATATTTTTTAGAGGAGTTACCTTTTGGGATAGCATATGTTGTGCTACAACTTGTAGAAATATTCCTGCAAAAATTTAATATTTTTATCTAAAAAAAATATTTCAAAATAGTTATTGTAGCGCTTAGAATGATTACTAATATTACAGAAATTTTTCGAATTGAATTATTTAATTTTATTATTTTAATGTTCCCTGTTTTATTTACATTAATAACATTATAAATAATAAAATCACCCTTAGATAATAGCAAATAAATTTTCTAAGGTGCTTTTGTTTCGATTTGTGAGCTAATAAAAAATTTACTTTTCAATGATTACTTATAAATATTTGAACTCAGAGATTCAAAATCTTTTGTAAAACAGTTTAATGTTATTTAAATTTATTAGATTATAGTCATATTTTTAAAGTTTAATTTGTTAATAAAATAGATCTATGTACATAGAATAACTGCAAATGAAAAATATTAAAGTTGTGTTAATCACTTTAAAATTAATTAGTTAAATAATGTTTTATTACCTGTTGATTCTATTTCCGAAGAGGTGTTTCCATCACAAAGGCTAGCTTCTTCTACTTCTCTATTTTTTTTCACGGTCGAAGTCTGCGGCGGCATTTACAACTTTTCAAAGTGGTAATTTCGTCGAGGATGTTATCAAAATTTGGATGCAGGATATCTCCAGATCGCATACTGACGATTACAATACATTTGCTCCTGGTAGCGCATCTCTTGTCGCAATACGTTGTTTCGACGTAACTTGGACAGTTTTGCATTGTTAAAGTTGACATATATGAGACGTCGCTAGCACAATCGAGCAAAATGCAATTATTTTGTTTCGTAATTCTGTATGTTTCTGTTTTCTGTCCAAAAATATCGATGTATAGTTGTGTGCGTAATCGGTATGTATGGGCTCAAACTCCATTTTCCAAAATATCCTCTTCGATATTAAAAATAGGAATATTTAAACTTTTCAATTCTTTCCTGATTTCATCATTTTTACAAGCTACGAATAAAAAAACCTGAATGAGGGTATCAAGTGCACAGGTTAAGCGAGCTGTGTAACTGATGATCCGTTTTTTAAAATTGGTATTTTTCCATGACGTGGAAATATGAATGCTCTTGTCAAATCTCCCTCGTTGTCCAAATATCGAGCTTTACGTTTTTTTTATTTCAGCCCTTCGCCTCTCCAATTTTCGCAATCATAGAGTGCAACAATGTTTCGGCCTTCAGGAGTTTCCTTACATGAAAAACATATTCGTTTTTCACCGTTGCCTTCTTCTTCGTTCGGAAGGGGAAAGGAGCATTCGTATATTATATGAACCTTTTTGTTACATAAAACACATTTATGTCCTCCAGATGTGAAACTATTTTCCTTGCAGAGTGGACATGGCGCGATATCTTTTTCCGAAGACATCTCTTCTCCTTCCGGATGAGTCTTATGAACATTAACTTCAGCTTCATTAAAATTACCGACAGAAGATATATCGACTGGCGTGATGTTGAGCGTGGATTCTTCTTCAGTTAGGTCTGATGTACGATTTACGTTGTCAACTCTGAAGTCGTTGTCTATTCTCATCGCTTCATTGCTATTTAAAGCACTTTCAGCTAACTTTAGTTTTCCCTTTAAGTAGTCGATATGTTTTTCCACGAATTTGTCTACGCGCATCCTTCTTTTTTGGTTCCCATTTACCATGACATGGTTTTTTAAGATATTGAACGCAGATTCTACACCTGCACTTGATGCGGGAATATCGCCATATTCGAATTCGTCACGATATACACAGCTCCATATTGGTAGGTACCGGATATCTTTGAGGAGTTTCTCGGCAAACTCTGAGCAATAATATGGCTTCACTTGGTTGCCATCCTCGATCATATTTAGAGCTTGTGCATTTAATGCGGCGCCCCACTGTCTCCACGATTTGAATCCGTTCTGCTGATCATCGGTCGAACATAATAAACAAAAATTGTATTCGAAGAAAAATTAAATAATCTTATTAATTGTATTAATTATTTTCACTCAGATAAAATCAACACATTTTTTTTTTTTTTCATCATAGTGAAAACAAAAAAAATATCTAACAATATTTTATCAGCTTTATTTTAATAATTTTATTAATTTTGAATCATATTGTCACCACAGATTAAACTGAATTATAAAAATACCGTATTTTTATTCACTTTTGTTACCAATATTTTGTAGATTTTATACTTTTCTAATCCAATTTGCTCAAGTTATTTTCCAAACCTTCTCCGATTCCAATTGTGTCAGATACAATAACTGAGGTTATGTCGACGCATCAGATCCAGATACTTTAGTTTTTACAATTTTTTTTTTTAATAATATTATGTTGAAAAATATACAAAACAAACACAACAACCAAATAAAATATACCTACGACGAATATCTACAAGCAGACCACTATAATATCAATTCCGTGAATCTGACTGGGACTCTAGTAAAAAAACAAACAGTAGACACATACATAATTACAAATACACAATCACACCATAGACCCAAAAAGGTGTGGCGCAAACTCTTTCCATTATTCCGAAATCATTCTTACTACTTGGAAACTTTTGCTCACGCAAAACACTTTCTCAATCATACCATTCCAATTATTCATCGGACGTCCACTAGCAAACGTTTACCTTCAAAATCATTCATATAAATCTTTTTAACCAAACGTTTAATAGATAGATTAGATATTCGCTCAACAAACAGATGACACATGCTATATTTGCATTATTCAAAAAAACTTGATTTTATAAAATTAATTTGTGAAACTGGAAAAAGCGAAAATTGTCAATTTCTGATTCTACAATTTTGTGAAATCATCATACTCGACAAAATCATCCTCTGACGGGCAGATAGCTGTATAGTGTCCAAAGGTTTTTGTAATGTATTTTGTACTAATTAATGTTGGCTTGATTGCTTTTGCAATACCAGCTAATTGGTAATTTGTCCCCTTAAAGGTAACGTTGGTTGGAATATTTTTTAGAGGAGTTACCTTTTGGGATAGCATATGTTGTGCTACAACTTGTAGAAATATTCCTGCAAAAATTTAATATTTTTATCTAAAAAAAATATTTCAAAATAGTTATTGTAGCGCTTAGAATGATTACTAATATTACAGAAATTTTTCGAATTGAATTATTTAATTTTATTATTTTAATGTTCCCTGTTTTATTTACATTAATAACATTATAAATAATAAAATCACCCTTAGATAATAGCAAATAAATTTTCTAAGGTGCTTTTGTTTCGATTTGTGAGCTAATAAAAAATTTACTTTTCAATGATTACTTATAAATATTTGAACTCAGAGATTCAAAATCTTTTGTAAAACAGTTTAATGTTATTTAAATTTATTAGATTATAGTCATATTTTTAAAGTTTAATTTGTTAATAAAATAGATCTATGTACATAGAATAACTGCAAATGAAAAATATTAAAGTTGTGTTAATCACTTTAAAATTAATTAGTTAAATAATGTTTTATTACCTGTTGATTCTATTTCCGAAGAGGTGTTTCCATCACAAAGGCTAGCTTCTTCTACTTCTCTATTTTTTTTCACGGTCGAAGTCTGCGGCGGCATTTACAACTTTTCAAAGTGGTAATTTCGTCGAGGATGTTATCAAAATTTGGATGCAGGATATCTCCAGATCGCATACTGACGATTACAATACATTTGCTCCTGGTAGCGCATCTCTTGTCGCAATACGTTGTTTCGACGTAACTTGGACAGTTTTGCATTGTTAAAGTTGACATATATGAGACGTCGCTAGCACAATCGAGCAAAATGCAATTATTTTGTTTCGTAATTCTGTATGTTTCTGTTTTCTGTCCAAAAATATCGATGTATAGTTGTGTGCGTAATCGGTATGTATGGGCTCAAACTCCATTTTCCAAAATATCCTCTTCGATATTAAAAATAGGAATATTTAAACTTTTCAATTCTTTCCTGATTTCATCATTTTTACAAGCTACGAATAAAAAAACCTGAATGAGGGTATCAAGTGCACAGGTTAAGCGAGCTGTGTAACTGATGATCCGTTTTTTAAAATTGGTATTTTTCCATGACGTGGAAATATGAATGCTCTTGTCAAATCTCCCTCGTTGTCCAAATATCGAGCTTTACGTTTTTTTTATTTCAGCCCTTCGCCTCTCCAATTTTCGCAATCATAGAGTGCAACAATGTTTCGGCCTTCAGGAGTTTCCTTACATGAAAAACATATTCGTTTTTCACCGTTGCCTTCTTCTTCGTTCGGAAGGGGAAAGGAGCATTCGTATATTATATGAACCTTTTTGTTACATAAAACACATTTATGTCCTCCAGATGTGAAACTATTTTCCTTGCAGAGTGGACATGGCGCGATATCTTTTTCCGAAGACATCTCTTCTCCTTCCGGATGAGTCTTATGAACATTAACTTCAGCTTCATTAAAATTACCGACAGAAGATATATCGACTGGCGTGATGTTGAGCGTGGATTCTTCTTCAGTTAGGTCTGATGTACGATTTACGTTGTCAACTCTGAAGTCGTTGTCTATTCTCATCGCTTCATTGCTATTTAAAGCACTTTCAGCTAACTTTAGTTTTCCCTTTAAGTAGTCGATATGTTTTTCCACGAATTTGTCTACGCGCATCCTTCTTTTTTGGTTCCCATTTACCATGACATGGTTTTTTAAGATATTGAACGCAGATTCTACACCTGCACTTGATGCGGGAATATCGCCATATTCGAATTCGTCACGATATACACAGCTCCATATTGGTAGGTACCGGATATCTTTGAGGAGTTTCTCGGCAAACTCTGAGCAATAATATGGCTTCACTTGGTTGCCATCCTCGATCATATTTAGAGCTTGTGCATTTAATGCGGCGCCCCACTGTCTCCACGATTTGAATCCGTTCTGCTGATCATCGGTCGAACATAATAAACAAAAATTGTATTCGAAGAAAAATTAAATAATCTTATTAATTGTATTAATTATTTTCACTCAGATAAAATCAACACATTTTTTTTTTTTCATCATAGTGAAAACAAAAAAAATATCTAACAATATTTTATCAGCTTTATTTTAATAATTTTATTAATTTTGAATCATATTGTCACCACAGATTAAACTGAATTATAAAAATACCGTATTTTTATTCACTTTTGTTACCAATATTTTGTAGATTTTATACTTTTCTAATCCAATTTGCTCAAGTTATTTTCCAAACCTTCTCCGATTCCAATTGTGTCAGATACAATAACTGAGGTTATGTCGACGCATCAGATCCAGATACTTTAGTTTTTACAATTTTTTTTTTTAATAATATTATGTTGAAAAATATACAAAACAAACACAACAACCAAATAAAATATACCTACGACGAATATCTACAAGCAGACCACTATAATATCAATTCCGTGAATCTGACTGGGACTCTAGTAAAAAAACAAACAGTAGACACATACATAATTACAAATACACAATCACACCATAGACCCAAAAAGGTGTGGCGCAAACTCTTTCCATTATTCCGAAATCATTCTTACTACTTGGAAACTTTTGCTCACGCAAAACACTTTCTCAATCATACCACTCCTATTACTCATCGGACGTCCACTAGCAAACGTATACCTTCAAAATCATTCATATAAATCTTTTTAACCAAACGTTCATTAGATATTCGCTCAACAAACAGATGACACATGATATATTTGCATTATTCAAAAAAACTTGATTTTATAAAATTAATTTGTGAAACTGGAAAAAGCGAAAATTGTCAATTTCTGATTCTACAATTTTGTGAAATCATCATACTCGACAAAATCATCCTCTGACGGGCAGATAGCTGTATAGTGTCCAAAGGTTTTTGTAATGTATTTTGTACTAATTAATGTTGGCTTGATTGCTTTTGCAATACCAGCTAATTGGTAATTTGTCCCCTTAAAGGTAACGTTGGTTGGAATATTTTTTAGAGGAGTTACCTTTTGGGATAGCATATGTTGTGCTACAACTTGTAGAAATATTCCTGCAAAAATTTAATATTTTTATCTAAAAAAAATATTTCAAAATAGTTATTGTAGCGCTTAGAATGATTACTAATATTACAGAAATTTTTCGAATTGAATTATTTAATTTTATTATTTTAATGTTCCCTGTTTTATTTACATTAATAACATTATAAATAATAAAATCACCCTTAGATAATAGCAAATAAATTTTCTAAGGTGCTTTTGTTTCGATTTGTGAGCTAATAAAAAATTTACTTTTCAATGATTACTTATAAATATTTGAACTCAGAGATTCAAAATCTTTTGTAAAACAGTTTAATGTTATTTAAATTTATTAGATTATAGTCATATTTTTAAAGTTTAATTTGTTAATAAAATAGATCTATGTACATAGAATAACTGCAAATGAAAAATATTAAAGTTGTGTTAATCACTTTAAAATTAATTAGTTAAATAATGTTTTATTACCTGTTGATTCTATTTCCGAAGAGGTGTTTCCATCACAAAGGCTAGCTTCTTCTACTTCTCTATTTTTTTTCACGGTCGAAGTCTGCGGCGGCATTTACAACTTTTCAAAGTGGTAATTTCGTCGAGGATGTTATCAAAATTTGGATGCAGGATATCTCCAGATCGCATACTGACGATTACAATACATTTGCTCCTGGTAGCGCATCTCTTGTCGCAATACGTTGTTTCGACGTAACTTGGACAGTTTTGCATTGTTAAAGTTGACATATATGAGACGTCGCTAGCACAATCGAGCAAAATGCAATTATTTTGTTTCGTAATTCTGTATGTTTCTGTTTTCTGTCCAAAAATATCGATGTATAGTTGTGTGCGTAATCGGTATGTATGGGCTCAAACTCCATTTTCCAAAATATCCTCTTCGATATTAAAAATAGGAATATTTAAACTTTTCAATTCTTTCCTGATTTCATCATTTTTACAAGCTACGAATAAAAAAACCTGAATGAGGGTATCAAGTGCACAGGTTAAGCGAGCTGTGTAACTGATGATCCGTTTTTTAAAATTGGTATTTTTCCATGACGTGGAAATATGAATGCTCTTGTCAAATCTCCCTCGTTGTCCAAATATCGAGCTTTACGTTTTTTTTATTTCAGCCCTTCGCCTCTCCAATTTTCGCAATCATAGAGTGCAACAATGTTTCGGCCTTCAGGAGTTTCCTTACATGAAAAACATATTCGTTTTTCACCGTTGCCTTCTTCTTCGTTCGGAAGGGGAAAGGAGCATTCGTATATTATATGAACCTTTTTGTTACATAAAACACATTTATGTCCTCCAGATGTGAAACTATTTTCCTTGCAGAGTGGACATGGCGCGATATCTTTTTCCGAAGACATCTCTTCTCCTTCCGGATGAGTCTTATGAACATTAACTTCAGCTTCATTAAAATTACCGACAGAAGATATATCGACTGGCGTGATGTTGAGCGTGGATTCTTCTTCAGTTAGGTCTGATGTACGATTTACGTTGTCAACTCTGAAGTCGTTGTCTATTCTCATCGCTTCATTGCTATTTAAAGCACTTTCAGCTAACTTTAGTTTTCCCTTTAAGTAGTCGATATGTTTTTCCACGAATTTGTCTACGCGCATCCTTCTTTTTTGGTTCCCATTTACCATGACATGGTTTTTTAAGATATTGAACGCAGATTCTACACCTGCACTTGATGCGGGAATATCGCCATATTCGAATTCGTCACGATATACACAGCTCCATATTGGTAGGTACCGGATATCTTTGAGGAGTTTCTCGGCAAACTCTGAGCAATAATATGGCTTCACTTGGTTGCCATCCTCGATCATATTTAGAGCTTGTGCATTTAATGCGGCGCCCCACTGTCTCCACGATTTGAATCCGTTCTGCTGATCATCGGTCGAACATAATAAACAAAAATTGTATTCGAAGAAAAATTAAATAATCTTATTAATTGTATTAATTATTTTCACTCAGATAAAATCAACACATTTTTTTTTTTTCATCATAGTGAAAACAAAAAAAATATCTAACAATATTTTATCAGCTTTATTTTAATAATTTTATTAATTTTGAATCATATTGTCACCACAGATTAAACTGAATTATAAAAATACCGTATTTTTATTCACTTTTGTTACCAATATTTTGTAGATTTTATACTTTTCTAATCCAATTTGCTCAAGTTATTTTCCAAACCTTCTCCGATTCCAATTGTGTCAGATACAATAACTGAGGTTATGTCGACGCATCAGATCCAGATACTTTAGTTTTTACAATTTTTTTTTTTAATAATATTATGTTGAAAAATATACAAAACAAACACAACAACCAAATAAAATATACCTACGACGAATATCTACAAGCAGACCACTATAATATCAATTCCGTGAATCTGACTGGGACTCTAGTAAAAAAACAAACAGTAGACACATACATAATTACAAATACACAATCACACCATAGACCCAAAAAGGTGTGGCGCAAACTCTTTCCATTATTCCGAAATCATTCTTACTACTTGGAAACTTTTGCTCACGCAAAACACTTTCTCAATCATACCACTCCTATTACTCATCGGACGTCCACTAGCAAACGTATACCTTCAAAATCATTCATATAAATCTTTTTAACCAAACGTTCATTAGATATTCGCTCAACAAACAGATGACACATGATATATTTGCATTATTCAAAAAAACTTGATTTTATAAAATTAATTTGTGAAACTGGAAAAAGCGAAAATTGTCAATTTCTGATTCTACAATTTTGTGAAATCATCATACTCGACAAAATCATCCTCTGACGGGCAGATAGCTGTATAGTGTCCAAAGGTTTTTGTAATGTATTTTGTACTAATTAATGTTGGCTTGATTGCTTTTGCAATACCAGCTAATTGGTAATTTGTCCCCTTAAAGGTAACGTTGGTTGGAATATTTTTTAGAGGAGTTACCTTTTGGGATAGCATATGTTGTGCTACAACTTGTAGAAATATTCCTGCAAAAATTTAATATTTTTATCTAAAAAAAATATTTCAAAATAGTTATTGTAGCGCTTAGAATGATTACTAATATTACAGAAATTTTTCGAATTGAATTATTTAATTTTATTATTTTAATGTTCCCTGTTTTATTTACATTAATAACATTATAAATAATAAAATCACCCTTAGATAATAGCAAATAAATTTTCTAAGGTGCTTTTGTTTCGATTTGTGAGCTAATAAAAAATTTACTTTTCAATGATTACTTATAAATATTTGAACTCAGAGATTCAAAATCTTTTGTAAAACAGTTTAATGTTATTTAAATTTATTAGATTATAGTCATATTTTTAAAGTTTAATTTGTTAATAAAATAGATCTATGTACATAGAATAACTGCAAATGAAAAATATTAAAGTTGTGTTAATCACTTTAAAATTAATTAGTTAAATAATGTTTTATTACCTGTTGATTCTATTTCCGAAGAGGTGTTTCCATCACAAAGGCTAGCTTCTTCTACTTCTCTATTTTTTTTCACGGTCGAAGTCTGCGGCGGCATTTACAACTTTTCAAAGTGGTAATTTCGTCGAGGATGTTATCAAAATTTGGATGCAGGATATCTCCAGATCGCATACTGACGATTACAATACATTTGCTCCTGGTAGCGCATCTCTTGTCGCAATACGTTGTTTCGACGTAACTTGGACAGTTTTGCATTGTTAAAGTTGACATATATGAGACGTCGCTAGCACAATCGAGCAAAATGCAATGATTTTGTTTCGTAATTCTGTATGTTTCTGTTTTCTGTCCAAAAATATCGATGTATAGTTGTGTGCGTAATCGGTATGTATGGGCTCAAACTCCATTTTCCAAAATATCCTCTACGATATTAAAAATAGGAATATTTAAACTTTTCAATTCTTTTCTGATTTCATCATTTTTACAAGCTACGAATAAAAAAACCTGAATGAGGGTATCAAGTGCACAGGTTAAGCGAGCTGTGTAACTGATGATCCGTTTTTTAAAATTGGTATTTTTCCATGACGTGGAAATATGAATGCTCTTGTCAAATCTCCCTCGTTGTCCAAATATCGAGCTTTACGTTTTTTTTATTTCAGCCCTTCGCCTCTCCAATTTTCGCAATCATAGAGTGCAACAATGTTTCGGCCTTCAGGAGTTTCCTTACATGAAAAACATATTCGTTTTTCACCGTTGCCTTCTTCTTCGTTCGGAAGGGAAAGGAGCATTCGTATATTATATGAACCTTTTTGTTACATAAAACACATTTATGTCCTCCAGATGTGAAACTATTTTCCTTGCAGAGTGGACATGGCGTGATATTTTTTTTCCGAAGACATCTCTTCTCCTTCCGGATGAGTCTCATGATCATTAACTTCAGCTTCATTATAATTACCGACAGAAGATATATCGACTGGCGTGATGTTGAGCGTGGATTCTTCTTCAGTTAGGTCTGATGTACGATTTACGTTGTCAACTCTGAAGTCGTTGTCTATTCTCATCGCTTCATTGCTATTTAAAGCACTTTCAGCTAACTTTAGTTTTCCCTCTAAGTAGTCGATATGTTTTTCCACGAATTTGTCTACGCGCATCCTTCTTTTTTGGTTCCCATTTACCATGACATGGTTTTTTAAGATAGTGAACGCAGATTCTACACCTGCACTTGATACGGGAATATCGCCATATTCGAATTCGACACGATATACACAGCTCCATATTGGTAGGTACCGGATATCTGTATTGAAGACGATTGACAAAGATTCCAATCTATTGGCATATTCAATACAACTATCAGTACACACATTTTTGGGAGCGTTACCGTAAAATTTTCCGGATGTGGGTACATGTCGGCCGAAAGTTAGAAACGACGGCGAAAAACCAGTGACTTGATGCACTGATTTACGAATAGCTTGAGCGACAGACGTGAGATTTTTGTCCCATTCGCGATGATTATCATCTAAATATGATCGAATCGCTTGTTTCACAACGCGGTTCGAACGTTCAACAAAATTTACTTGCGGGTGAAATTTCTCATTGTACCATAACTTGGGAATCTCATATTTCTTAATCAAATTTTCGAAATTTTTACTCGTAAATTGTGTGCCATTATCACACATAACAATCTGTGGAATTCCAAACAATAAAAATACTTCCGACTCGAGAATCTCACAAATTTTCGGAGCGTTAGCTTGTCGTAACGGAAACAATAATAGAAATTTCGAAAACCAGTCCGATACGGCGAGAATATAGTGGTACCGATTCGGATGTGAAGTGGCAGGTAATGGATCCATTAAATCTATCGATATTGCTTGCCATGGCGATGAAATATTTTTCTCTTTGCCCATACGTCCAATAGGCGGACGTTGTTCAACTTTCTGAGCTAAACAAGTTTTACAACGTTGCACAAAATGAGCGACAGAATGGTGTAAATGCGGCCAATAATATCGTTCATCAATACGGGCAGCTGTTTTAAAAATACCGAGATGTGTGGCGGTTGGAACATCGTTGGAACATCGCGCTCAATAATCGCTTTACGCTCGCAACGGCGAACTACAATTTTCCACGGCGACAGATTAGCCGGTAATTCGTATGAATGATTCCGTAATTTTAAAACTATATTATTTTCAACACGCCAGTCAGGAAAAGAATTAGGTTGTTCTGTAATACGTTGCCGTAACGAAATATACCATTTGTCCGTGGTATCAGCATAATTTTCAATAACAACAACTTCTAAAGGTGCACGAGATAACGCGTCTGGTAGTTCATTTGTCTTGCCAGGACGATGCATAAGTTCGAAATCAAATTGCTGTAACTTTACTGCCCAACGATCAAGTTTACCTGTTGGTTCTGATGGTCCGTAATGACTGTGAAATGTAAACCTTCCACGAATGGTCGAAATTTATCGATAGCAAAAACTACAGCGAGACATTCGCGTTCCGTAACGGTATAATTACGTTCCGCTTTATTTAGCGTACGACTAATATAAGAGATAGCATGTTCAGAGCCGTCTGCGTCTTCCTGCGTTAATACAGCGCCGAGACCGAAGTTAGATGCATCGGTATACATGCGAAATTTGCGGATAGGAACAGAATAATCCGGACTAACGAGTACTGGTGACGATACGAGTGCTTCTTTAAGTTTACAGAACGCGGTTTCGGCCGAACTGTTCCATACAACAGCCATTTTCTTTTTCTTACCCTTTGTAAGATCAGAAATAGGAGCGGAAAGGGATGCGAAGTTCGGAACGAAACGTCTGTACCACGAAGCTAAGCCGAGAAATCGCTTAATTTTAGTTACATTCGTCGGACGCGAAAACTGTTCGATCGCGGATACTTTTTCCGGATTAGTACGTAAGCCAAATTTATCAACTACGAAACCTAAGTAGTTCAGCGAGGATCTGCAAAATTTACATTTCTCAAAATTTACAGTGAAGCCAGCTTTTTGAAAACGATGTGAAACTTCAAACGAATATGTCGCAATAATACAATCGTCTAAATCAGAGGTTCCCAAACTTTTTTTCCCCGTAGACCACTTTCAAAAATTTACTGGTTTCGGTGGACCCCCTGCTGCTACATTTCTACCATATTCCCAAAACTCGTCAAAAAATGTGAAGATTAGATCTAACGATGGATATATGCGTCGCGGCTGAGTTCCAACTCTAAATTCGGAGTGGTAAAAATAAAAAGAAGAATAGTATATTTTCATTATTCATTAAAATTTTTTATTAAAATAATATGATTAGACTTAATAGACTTAAAATTAAACATTAATAACGTAACTTCAACAATTAAAAAAAATAGTCATTTTTAATGGGAGGGATGCACTTGATGAATTGATAGCAAGTTATCAATATTTGGCTTCAGTTTTGTCAGGAATAACCGCAAATCTCCCCGTTCTGTGATATTCAATCTGCTCCTTTTTTTTGTTAATAGGTTTGTCACCACACTAAAACTTTTTTCGACAAGGTATGACGAGGGAAACGCTATCAAAAGTTTTCTCGCAATTTCCCACAGTCCAGGATATTTTTCGGCAATTTCTGCTTGCAGCCAAAATGTTTGATAGCCTTTTTTAAATTTCACCTTCAGCTCCTCATTGGTGGTAAGCTCGAGTAGCTCCTCTTGCAATACCACATTCGCCACTTCCGTTTCATCAAATGGATTTATGATCCATGGTGGTATTTCCATCGTCAGAATATCTTCAAATCTATTTTTGAAGTCATCATGCAAGGCATTTAAATGTTGAACGTATGTCTGAATATCCTCATCAAGACATTCTGCCTGTGACAAGTTTGGAAACTGTGCGAATTCGCGCCGACTAATATTTTGCTTCATAAATTTCAATTTTCCAAGAAAAGCCGAAATTACACCCTTTGTTTTTATTAAATTTAGGCTGTCCCCTTGCAACTGCAAGTTAATGTCATTAAATTTTTTGTACAAATCTGTCAAATACGCGATGTCTGCTTTCAATTTGATCAGATTTTCTTTTAAATCTGGATCTTTACTTTCCAAAAACTCTAAAACTGATTCAAAAAGTGAGTAAAATCTTGTTAAACATGCACCTTTCGACAACCAGCGTACTTCAGTATGTAAGAGTAATCGTTGGAAGTCTTCATCATTTTCGTCGCACAATTGTGCAAATAAACGGGTATTTAACGCGTTGCTTTGTAGTAAGTGATGGCCAAGAAATAAAACACTAGACATAAGATATTAGTTGATTTATTGTTGTAGTGAAATTTAACATGTCGCGCCATTAAACGCACACCTCGCCAGCTTGCTTCACTCTGACACACACACTGTATTACCGACCAGGAACCACCATCATGCCACCTAGCACGCAACTATAACATCGCGGTAAATTCAAATCTAAATGTTTAGCACTATAGTTCGGCCTTCCTGACACAATGATTGCCCCTAATCATCTGTAGGTTAACAACAAAATTCGTATATCATTGGAACACTTAACATAAATGGTTCACACATAACTAATACATGAATTCGGTTGTTAAGACATAAGTACATAAATAATCTAAGTATACATAAATACATAAATTTGTTGATAAAGACATAAGTTCATAAATGATTCATAAAATCTTAAAATACATAAGGTTGGTCATAATTTTTTTTTTTTTTTTTTTAACCATAAGTTATACATAAGATAATAAGTAACATAACTAAAGTAAAATATATTCATAACAATTTGAATTCGATTAAATATGTTCCTTCCAAAGTTTCATGTTTTCCGGAGAACATATTCCTTCGAATGGTTTTTGAGTCAACTGATGTTCTTCAGGATCCGTAATTACATAACGATCATTGTCTAGAACTTTTCTAATTACATAAGGACCACGGTATTTCGGCAATAATTTTTTATTCACTCCTGGAGTAACATCGACATTTTTGATCATAACATAATCTCCAATTTTATATTCATACGGCTGTTTGTGATGTTGATCATAATAATTTTTATTACGATTAGCAGTATATTGTATTTGTTTAGAAGCATCATCCCGCATTTGAATTAAATCACGATCAACGTCTTGTTGGTCTAATAAAGCTTGGCTTAAATCATCTTTAATTTTACCGATCTGGTTTATTCCGAATAAGAGTTGTGCGGGGGTTGTTCCAATCGAACGGTTTATAGTGTTATTTAACGCGTACTCTATATCGCTTAAAGTGGTATTCCATGTGGATAAACTGTTAGATAATTTACTTAACATTGGCGTCAGACTTCGATTTATTCTTTCGATTTGACCATTAGCATGTGGGGTTGCACTAGCAATAGCAATATGCTGAATATTTTCATTGTTTAAGAATTCTTTAAATTTGTCGGACATAAACGAACTACCTCTATCCGAAATAATTTTCCTCGGTTTACTATAATGGTTAAAATAACTTTTTAAATGCGTAATTACTTCATCGACTTTAGTACTAGTTGTGGCATAAAGTTTAACAAATTTAGTAAAAGAATCTATAACCTCAAAAATGTATTTATAACGATGATTCGTTTTTTCTAAGGGACCATAATGATCTACATGAAGACAATAAAATGGTTGTTTTCCTTTATCATGACAATGTAATCTACCTTCACCTTTATTAGCTATTGTAGAATAAGTAATGCATTTCAAACATTGAGAAATATAATTTTGCACTTTTCTCTTAATATCAGGGAACCAATAAACACGCATGAGATATTCTACGGTTTTATTTGTTCCTTGATGAGCGATCTCGTCATGGGCAACATTAATAACATTATTTATCATTGATTTCGGTTTTAGAGTTTAATAAATCATATAACGGTTTGGCTAAAGTTGCGAAATTTTTTATAAATTTACGGAAATACGATATTAATCCTAAAAAACTATGCAATTCGCGAAAACTTCTAGGAATTGAATACTGTGTCACGGCTTCAATGTTTTCTGGATTTGGACGAATTCCGCTGGCATCAATACGATACCCCAAATAATCAACTTGCGTTAACAGAAATGCACATTTAACCCATTTTAGTTCTAAATGATTTCGCGTCAAAGTTAATAATACTTCTTTTAAAATGTTTAAATTATCATCTATAGTTTCAGTCGCTATTAAAATGTCATCTAAATAAATTAATATTTTTTCTTCGTCTAATAATTTACGAAATGCAGCATAAATATAGCGAGTGAAGAATGAAGGACCGTTAGACAATCCGAAAGGTAATCTTACGTATTCATATTGTCCTAAATGCGTGGAGAAAGAAGTAAAAGGTATTGAATTCTCTTTTATTCGAACGTGATAAAACGCGTCTTTTAAATCTAAACGAGTGTAGTATATTTTATCTTTTAATCTATCTATATGATCATCGATTCTTGGCAACGGAAATATGTCGCGTTGTGTCATTTTATTTAGTTCTCGGTAATCGACTGCCATTCTATATTCACCTGATTTCTTAGAAACCAACACAATCGGACTAGCAAACTGTGATTTACTCGGTCGAATTGTTTTCCTAGCTAAAAGATCATTTATAATTTCTTTAAGAGCTTCCTTTTCTTGATATGACAAGCGTCTAGGATTGAAATAAAAAGGTTTGAAGTTATTTTTTAAAATTAATTCCATTTCTAAACTCGTTTGTGGTTCGTTTGGTCTTTCAACATCAAAATAATATTTTTTAACTATCTCACAAACCTTACCACCTGATTGAACATCAATTTTCTCATTAATGTTTAAATTTACTGTGTTATTATTTTCTGTCGCAATATGTAGAATCTCATTATCCCACGAATTATCAATAATGTTAACAACAGGTTTTTTGATTATTTCAACAGTATTACTAAAATTTATTTGAATGTCGTTTCGGATAATAAAATCTCTACCTAATAGACAGGAACAACTCATAGTACAATCTGGTACAACATAGAAATTTACTAATAATTCTATATCATTAATCATTACAGTTAACTTTAATTGACCTAATATAATAATTTTGCTACTGTTGACACCTTCAAAATCATGAGATTTTACATTTGTATTCAAATTCACATTTTTGGGCACCTTACTTTCTAATAAAAGGGATATGGGGCTACCTGTATCTAGCGTTGCACATATCTCACTTTGTTCCAGTTGAAGTAACACCGTATAACTCGGAACTGGTAACACAACAGTTGGAGCAGATTCTATAAGATGGAAGGCATTACTTGTTTCACCGGTTTGACGACCATCATTGTCAGCAGGTGCGGAGCCACGTGCTTCTCTGCCATTTTGTTTACAGTCTCTTTTCAAATGTGCGGTGGATCCACAACCATAACAGGATCCTCTGGGCCTTCGTGGTCGGGGACAAGAAGCTGCAACATGACCTAAATTATTACAGTTAAAACATCTTACATGGTTAGTGTCGGTCTTCGATTTTTCTTCGGCAGGCATCTGCTTCTTACTTGTTTCATTTCGATCAATTCCTTGCGATCGACTAATGCTTGGAACGGACGAAGTTCGTTTCCATGAAGAATGGAATGATGCGCGAATCTTTGTATAGATTTCTAACTTGTCCTTAAATTCTCTGAAGTTACGTGCACCATACAAAATACTTTTTCGATTCGGGTCGTCGGTTATACCGTCAATAACATATTGTATAACAGCATCCGTTTCAATACTTCCCCTTGAAGCTAATTCTCGCATATGTAAGAAATATTCTTGCACCGACTCATCGCGTTTCATTTTTCTATCTTGTAACATTTTATGTAATTGTGCGCTAGTTGTTTTTGACGAGAATTCTTCAATAAGTTTTTGTTGTAAGAGTTTCCACGATCGGATGTCCCGTTCACTCTGAATAAATAGTTTAGCTAATCCACTTAGGCGTTTCTTTGCAAAAATAAATTTCTGTAGCTCATTCCAGCCCATCAAAATTGCATTATCCTCAAATTCGGTCACCCATAATTTAACAGGATAGTTATTACCATCGAACAATCGAATTGTGTCTTCAATATCTCTAAAACTTATAGTGGCATTAGTATTGACAAGTTGTTGACTTACGGAACTTCGTATTTCATCTTGATCCTCGTCGATTTCGTCATCGGGGTCTTCAGTGTCGACGTCTTCGTCACTGGGGCGACCTTGTAATAAATCTAAATTGGTCAGATGTTCACACAATCTTTGCGCGATTTCCTTAGGAGTACCCGTATAGTCTATTCGTAAAAGATTACAACTGGCTGTTAAATCACCGACAGAGCAATTTTGAACTGTCCACTCAACCTTCTGTGTGAATTCTTCAGAATCCGAAGCGAATTCAAATCCCGAAAACTTACGTAACCGGCTTCGATTTAAACGATCGCCAGTCACTCCGAATATAAACTTATGTAATGCTTTAATTACCGATGCTGGAGAAGTTTTAATATTATTCGCGATCTCGGGTATATCGATCAATGTTACTGTATTCTGTTCATCCCCCATAATAAATAATCAGAAATAAAACTTATAAAATCGTTGGCAAAACAGCGCGTCACTATCGTGCTCTCTCGCACTCACTAGTATTTATATCTCACTATCCTTTTCTACCACGTGTTTAATCCACAGTTCTAAGGTTCGAGTTAATTTCACTATTTCCCCTAATACACACAAATAAACGTGGTGATTGAATTCTTATAATCCCACTTCTGAAGCTGTAGTAAGTGATGGCCAAGAAATAAAACACTAGACATAAGATATTAGTTGATTTATTGTTGTAGTGAAATTTAACATGTCGCGCCATTAAACGCACACCTCGCCAGCTTGCTTCACTCTGACACACACACTGTATTACCGACCAGGAACCACCATCATGCCACCTAGCACGCAACTATAACATCGCGGTAAATTCAAATCTAAATGTTTAGCACTATAGTTCTGAAGCTGTAGTAAGTGATGGCCAAGAAATAAAACACTAGACATAAGATATTAGTTGATTTATTGTTGTAGTGAAATTTAACATGTCGCGCCATTAAACGCACACCTCGCCAGCTTGCTTCACTCTGACACACACACTGTATTACCGACCAGGAACCACCATCATGCCACCTAGCACGCAACTATAACATCGCGGTAAATTCAAATCTAAATGTTTAGCACTATAGCTTCTTATTTTGTTAACTGCTTTAATCACAAATTGAAGCGATTGGTGCAATCTATCACTCAAATTTTTCGCTACCAGGTGTTGTCGGTGTATGACACAGTGAATTGCAGTTACTCCTGGTATAATTCTTTGAAGATGGCTTATAAACCCACGATATCGCCCGAACATGGCAGGAGCTCCATCTGCTGCCACCGAAGTAATGTTTGTAAATGGAATCGATTTTTCCTTAAGAAAATCGCTCAGGACATTAAATATTGATTCTCCTTTTGTGTCCGTCTTCAAAGTTTTCGCGAATAGTAGCTCTTCATGGATTTCTTCGTCCATAACAAATCGAACATATGCCAATAATAAGGCTTCATTGCCAGGTAATGTTGATTCATCCAATTGAATAGAAAAATGAGTTGTTTGCAGATAATTGCACAAGAAGCTTTCAACATCAGAGCTCATTTCATCAATACGCCTTTGTACAGTGTTGTTACTCAAAGAAATTTTTTTAAGTACGTCAAATGGAGGTTTGTGCAGAACAGTTTTTAAAACCTCTTCAACAGCGGGTAAAATTAACTGTTCACCGATGGTGTGCGGTTTTCCAGATTTCGCGATAAGCAATGAGATATTGTAGGATGCCCGCAAGCCATCATCGTTACTTTGAGACGTTGAAGCGAACATACTTTGCACGGTGGGTCTTCTTTCATATTTTTCCTTCAATGTTTGAAAATATTTTAAATCTTTGCCTATTTTATCAGGATGACACCTTCTTAGATGATCTTCGAGCTTCGATGGTTTCATCGAGTCATTGCTCAAAACTTTGTTGCACAAAAGGCATATGGGCAATCGTTTGTCGGCCGTTGATGGAACAAAACCAAATTTCAAATATTGAACACTGTATTGTCGACATTTCTTCTTAGATTCAGCCATGTTTCGTATCAGTTACCTACGTGTAAAGAAAAAAAAAAGTTTGTTTTAGTAATCATAAGGTGATTTTAACAGGATATGGCTATTTGAACAGAATTGAATGGGAATAATTAGTTAATTATTGCAATGAAAAAACCAAAATGCCGGCGGCAAAACTGATTTTAATTATTAAAAGCAATAAGCCGCTAAGATTGAATCTATTTTAATGTAATGCAAAACATTTTTTGATTAATTATATTTTGATACATTTCTGTAAATTCGAGAGAAAATACTTTTAAAGAATATTTTGACGTCAAAACACCGCGATTTTAATGTTTTATTTATTACGTTGATACATTACTATACGAGTGGTACATTTTATGAAAATATTTTTAGTCATTTAGCATTAGCAACTACGAGGGCACTGAAATATGTACAAACATGCAGGTCAATTATAATAACTCTCTTTTAGTGAATCACCACAGTCGGGTAAATAAATAATTTTATAATAAAAAGTACTAAAAGTTCAATCTTTCTCGGCTTTCTGTTCTTTTATAGAAGTATCGAATAATGGCCCTGTTCAGTATTTAATTTTTATTACGTACCTACTACACGCAAACATAACAAATAATATAATATTACTACAATATAAAATAAAAGTATGTATAACAAATAGGCAGGTATACTTACTTTTTCCGGCACTGGCAAACACTGACATCGATTCACTCACACGTTTCTTTTCAAAATTCCCGAAACAAATGAGCACAGCAAATGAGTAAAGCAAATGAGTAACGTTTGTTCTTGGCATTCGTATTTATATTGGTGAAGAATCAAACAAGTTCATGCAAGATTGCAAGCACAGTACAAGTCGTATTTCGTCCCTATGCACGTCTTAACTAGCGTTGCTGGCTGGCTAGCGGGCGGCGCTTTGCAAGTCTCGATACGCGTTGTACTCAAAATATCGAATATGCAAGTTTTTACAAGTTAACAGTCGCTGACTTTCTTAAAATACACTACTCAAAAAAATTAACGGAGGTTTAAAAAAAAGGAAATTAATACTAAATAAACAGGCTATCAGATCCATATGCCGGCCTAACTGAAAAAAAATTTTCACACCCGTGGACAAAAAAAAAACAAGCAAAAAATTTGCAATATTATTTTTTTGCGCTATCTGTTAGTATTGCATGAGAACCGTAACTCCTAAAATATTTTAGCAAAAATCTGAAAATTTGAATCATAAAGCTTCAAAATGCTTTTTTTAAAGTCTCAATACGACCATTTTGCACCGAAATAAAGCCTGTCAAAAATCACCGAAAAATTTGGAATTTTTTTTAGTACCTAGTGTATTATCTGCCTACAATGTAGGCCCTACATTGATAGGTACAGCCAAGCCAACATTTTAGTTCTTTACGATCGAAACCAGATAAATTTTCGTGGACCCCCACTTACAACCAGTGAACCCCCATTTTTTTTTCTCGCCATCGTAGACCCCCGTCGAGTCTTCCGTGGACCCCTGGGGGTCCACCTGGACCACTTTGGGAATCACTGGTCTAAATAAACAAAAAATTTTGGTTCAAGCTCGGGACCAATGATTCTGTCTCTTAGTCGTTGTAATGTCTGACCAGCGTTACATAAACCAAACGGCATGCGTTGAAATTCAAATAAACCGCGACCGGGTACTGAAAAAGCAGTCTTTTCACAAGAAGAAGCGGAAGGTGGGATTTACCAAAACGCACTTTTTAAATCGAGCGAAGTCAAATATTTCGCGCCGCGAAGTTGATTTAAAATATAGTCTACACGCGGTAGAGGATAAGCATCTTTTTTCGTAACAGAATTGACTTTTCGACCATCGAAACAAAAACGATATTTTCCATCAGATTTTTTAACCATCAGAATAGGTGAACTCCACGCGGATGATGAGGGACGGATTACACCGAGTTCTAACATTTCATCTAACTCTTTATTCAAATGTCCACGCACGATTTCAGACAGGGGATATTGTCGTTGCTTAATCGGAAGCGCATCACCAGTATCAATAATATGTTCGACTAGATGAGTTTTTCCGAGTCCTACTTTACCTAATTTTTCAAAATCCGCGATTAAAATATCGAGTGATTTTCTTTGAACATCCGATAATTTATCCGAACTAGCAATGCCAATACAAGACGCAACTTCAGGCGCAGCTGTCCACGAATTCGAATTTACGAATTTACTCCGAGAATCATCGTATGACGGATTGACGGGACAATAACGAAGGTGATCGTTCGCGTTCGCGACTGAGCAGTAATCGGTAAATGAACGGTGCCAATTGAAGCTTGGGCCGTGTCGTCTGCTGTAACAATAGCAGCATGTTCTACTGGTAACAAGCTTATATTTAAATCACGTAATAAGGAGAGGCCGCGATATCCAATAATAGACACATTCGCGCCAGAATCTAACAAAGCAGTAATAGACTTATTATACGCAGTAACAGTAATAAATGGGCGATTATCTGAACCGGGATTTACTAATACAGGTGCAATTTCAGGGGTTTGTACAAAACGATGGATCGTATTTAACCATGCGGTCCATTCTTCTCTATCAGCACTTAATCTGCCGAATTTTCGGGAGCTAACGAAACCGAAACGGCATGCACGTTTTTTGTCTGCCTTTGACAGCAGCGAGTGCATTTACCAGCAGTTTGATCTTTCTTTCCGCATCTATAGCAGAAGATTTTACGTGATTTCGTACAAGAATTAAAAGAATGTCCGTTTTCGTCGCAGTTCCAACATTTTATTCTAGACGAAGTGTTGTGTGATGCAATTTCCGCAACATGAACGCGCGGCGGACGTCGATAAGCCATATCAGGTTCTAACAGTGAATTGTTAGGGGACGGAGGATTCTTAAACGATGCTACGTTAAATTCAGTATCTTCAATACGTTTACATGTTCAAATTAAATCGCTAATACTATCAAATGACTGTAGTGAAACCGTGGCTGTAGATTTTTTTATGATTAATGAAACACGCGAAGATTCGGCTGGTCGATGTGACAAGCGAGAAAATAAATTATCCATAATAGCAATGTAAATTTCTACACGTTCCGTTGGACCTTGTGTCCTTTGACGTATTTCATCCATCAGAGCCAGTTCAAAATTTGACGGCAGGAAAGTTTCCTTTAGTCGGCTAACTAATTCAGACCAAGTTTTGACACTCGGCCGCACCATACGGAGCCAGATCAAAGCATCTTTCGTGAATAACGAAGAAGCTTGTCTAAATAAAGTTTCATCCGATACACGGTAAGCATACGCAGCTTCGCTAATTCGCTCAATAAATTGGTTTACACCCGATAAACCGTCGAATACAATATTCCAACGACTAACTTGCGTTCGTGAATCAAAATGGTTACTCGGATACGAATTATCTAGTGATGGTACTTGAGCGTCAGAAACAGGATTATCGCGTTGATTACGTGAAGTTAAATTAACATTCTCGCGATTTATAGTTGACGAATCAAATTGTACACGATTTAACATAGTCGAAAATTCAGGATCTAGAAGAAGGAGTGATCGAAGTAATCCGCAAGACAGAGGTTTCGTTCGATGAGCCAGCTGGTGGTGCGTCAGCTTCTGAGTTCAAATTAATCAGATTCGCAGACGTATTGCCACGAATTGACTCACGAATTTGCGTGTGCGTATTTTTTGTGACCGAAAGCAACTTGATGAGTTCCTGTTGATAACTTAATGACTTCAAAATATAATAAAATGGAATCGTGAATCGTTTACAAATTTGAAAGCACTCAATTTAGCTATGTTCGTTCGCTGAATGGTTTGGCCGTGATGCGGTTTCGGGCATTCTGGCAACAGAGTTTATATCCACAGCCAGTAAATATGAAGCGGAGAAAATTCGGAACGGCTAGTGATCGAACTTCGCCTCCAACACAATCAGAGTGACAGGTTCTCTCTGGAAAATATCTCCAACTTAAAAGTATAAAATTTTACAGAAGTTCCGATTTGGAAATCGCAAAAAGTTTTACATTTAGTTAGCACTAGCCATCACAAACAAAAATTATCGCAGGACACAAGGTAAGATTAAAAGTTTGCAATAAGTTATGATACTCACTCAGTAATAGCTTCGCAATAAACAAGAAAAAAAAATTTCATTTAAAGCATAACAAAACTATTGTAGTTTATTTTATTCGCCAATAAAAATATTAATCATGCGTTTATTTTAAAATACTGCATACACAAGAATATTTGTTACACGCGTGCGTGGTTTGTCTTCAAAACGAAACTACATTAATTAAAAAAATTTGAATTAAAATTCAATAAAAATCACTTACTTAAGTAAAAAAACCTCAAATATAATAATCTAAAAGTCAAACCGAATTGTAATAAACTAGATTTGATGCCACAGCCAAAATCTAAATTACTCCCCCACAAGAAAAGTTATTCTCAAATAGAAAAATACTTTTATCATCAATTTCAAAATAACGTTTGCTTCTGTTTTTCATCAAATGTAAATAGTTTTTCTATTTCTAATCATTTTTATTATATTTGGTATTACAAAATTTAAATAAACTATTATAAAGTGCTTAATAAATAATTTTAAGTAAATGTCAATAGTACTTTTGGCAAAAATCACTTTTATAAATGAGGTAAGAATACGAGCCAAAAACTTCAAGAAATGATAAACTTATAAACATTTTTTTTTCAAAATTTTAATAATTTTTTTATTGATATTTATATTTTCTAATACATTTATTTTAACATATAACATAAAAGTATAACACGATAGCTGCCGATAACGCACTGGCGCGTCACTGCAAGACTGTAGATAGAAGCCGGCGACGCGCTATTTTGCTGACCCCCAGAGAAATACGAGCGGCAGCTAACGTGTTAAAGGTTTCTTTTCTGAATGTCTACGCATATGTAATTTTAAACGGAAAGTTTTTGTACAATCAATTTCTTCCTTAAGGGGGTAGTACTCTCTGGCGGCCTGAAAAAAAGGTGATTTTCGGGATTTTTTAAAAGATAACTATAAATATATGACACAAATGGAATACATATGTTTATTTTGCCGTTTTTCGGCTACAAAAATTAATTTTTTGGCCTACATTGGGCAACTCCTTCGGCCGCTACACCAGGTGCAGCGTGCCACCTCCGACGGCAACCTGCTGATCGGCGGACATCATAGAGGCCGCACCGTTGGAGCTCGAACAAAATCGATATTTTTCCCTTAATCTCCGATAAATTTCCTGTCATCGTACGTAGGATTTTTTGATTATGTTCAAAAATGAAAATTGACAAAGTTTTGAAAAAAAAATCAAGTTTTCGGACGCAAAAATAGACATAAAAACTTGCACCGAAGAGCCATTTTTTAAGATAAAGAAAAACGGCTACGTACGGTGACAGAAAAAATTGTGTAGAATTCAAAAATTCAAACCGCATTCAAATCGGACGAACCGTTTTTTAGTTATGATGTCCGCCAACTTTGAAAACATACTTTCGAGATAATCGCGTTTGAAGTTTTAAGTCCAGTTTTTCATCAAATTCGTCTACATACCTTCAATCTGCTACACAGCTTCGCTTTTCGGCCTGTAACTTTGAAACGGAGTGTCTCATGAACTTTGGGTAAAGTTTACGATAAAGTAGACACTCCAAAGAATTTTTTAAGCAAACAAAAAAAAATCAATTTTTTGAAACTTGCAGAGAGTACTACCCCCTTAACTCAGGTTTTCACCACTCGGTTCAAATTCCTTGCCATTCATAATTTATTATTAATAATAAATAACAAAATAAAAATTGTATTATTTAAGTTAAATTATATAATGAATTCATAATTTAATATTAAACAAATAAATTTGTAATATTTAATTTCAACATGAATTTTATCAGCTAACTATTGTACACAATGGGTTTTTTTAATAATTAAATATGCAATATATAAACAATTTTAAATACAATATGTTTTTTATATATGCATATACAATGTATCTCAAAATCATATAATATATATATATATATATATATATATATATATATATATATATATATTTATATATATATATACAATGTGTCTAAAAAATTTACCTACTGTCTGAAAGAAATGTACTCAACAACGTACAATATGTCATTTATATAAATATGTATTTTATACGTAATTAAGCAATGTGTCTCAGAAACCAGAATGGTCAGATATATACAATATGTTTGTAGGATTACATATGCAATTTGTTTCAGAAACCAGATTATTCAGCTATAAAATATTTCTAAAAATAAATTATATAGAATCTGTTTATAGAATTACATGTACAATGTGTCTAAAGAATTTCATATACTATGTGTGTTTGTAGAATTACATAGTCATGTGTCTAAAGAATGTGTCATGAAATGTGTCTAAAAAAATTTAATATTATGTGTTTGCAGAATCACAAATGCAATGTGTCTAAAGAATTTTATATACTATATACTATTATAACAAATAAATATATGTATACTAATTACTATTCCCTCACCATTTAAAATGGAATTAGGCATTTCGTTCAGTAGAAGGTGGCGAATATTGTGATGGCGCACTCTAAACTGTAGCTAAGCGTACCCCCTAATCGCTGGATAAATATATTTTATTGCGAGAATGCTGTCTGAGAGATATTTTTTATCATTTTCATATTATTTTGACATTTTGCAGACGACAAAATCAATATTTGATGAAAAAAACATTATTAATTTTTTTAAAGCTATCTACTATGTTATATACTATATATTTATCGTTGTTATATGACGTATCTCGATAGGTATGTTTCAAAAATAATATAATATGTAAAAATATTACGATAATACGAGGAAGATCCAAAAAAACAAAATATGACAATTTGAATTATATCATAATAAAAATCTCTCACAAAAAAATTTATTATTAAGTTTTTTCATTTTTTTTTTTAAGATTTGCCTGCGTATATAGCGCAAAGGACTACAAGAAAAAGACAAAATTTCAACAAATTTCTGACATAAAATATTAACTAAAAACAAAATAAATTTTAAAATGTCTACTACTTTATATATATATATATATATATATATATATATATATATATATATATATATATATATTTCAAGACCGCAAAAGAAGAATACGATGTACGCATAACCTAAAATTTAAATAAATATATAAATTAAATATACAGGCTGTTCATTCGGAAGGTTGCCATAGGTAATTACCATGGAAAATTAACAATATATAAAATACTTTTTTCTCGAGTAGAATTTGGAAAAACTAGCATTAGGAATATCCAAACAGCAAAAATAGCAATCTAACAAAAAAAATTAGCAAATATAATAAACTTGTTTAATTATTTATCATTAATTAAAATATTACATTTTAAAAATATTATTGAACATAATCGTTACTTATGACATAATACAAAATCACACTGTGTACTGTTATACTGCCTTTTCATTTTAGTATTTTAGGTGTGATTCACACTGCAGAATATTTCGTATTTTTTTTCCATTTTGGTAATTACATAATTGCAAGGCCTATACCTAAAAATACATAAATAACTAATTCCAGTTAATTCATAATTATTTATTAATATTAATAAATGTTATTTATCAATATTGTTATAACTATTTTTTTTTAAATCAGAATCTGGTGAAGTTGTCAAATCTATTATTTCTTCTACATCTTCTTCTAAAATTTCGCCAAAAACACTATGAGTAATATTCGACAGAATTTCGTCAACATCAATTTCTATTAGTTCTGATTCGAAAAGGTCTTCCCAATCCATGGTGAGTGTATCGTTAACCAGGACTGAAAAAAATCATGATTTTTTAAAAAAAATCAAAAAAATCGGATTTTTTTGATTTAAATCAGATTCTTTTGATTTTTTCAATTTTATGTGCACTGTTCATTAAATAATTAATTGATTCTTACTTGTATTACAAGTAGAACTAAAAATTCATAAAACAATCCCATCTCAATACCCTGTATAATAGGAGTAATATATAATTGAGTTATTTTATTGTATTTAAACATTGTTATTTTTTACTATTTTAATGTTTCTAATGGTAGTTTCTCCAAATTCAACTTGAGAAAACAGCATTTTTTATATTTTCGATTTTTCATGGTAATTGCCTATGGTAACTACTCGAACGAGAAACTTTGGTCTAGTTTTTACTGTTTTTAAATTATACTAACCCCAATTAACGTTGCTATTGAAAGCGTAAAGAAATTTCCAGCCGTCATTTTAATGAGAAAACAGCATTTTTTATATTTTCGATTCTTGTTCTGTTGTTTACATCTTTCCATAACAATAAAGATATTTTTTTTAACTTCATTACTACACTGGTACCATTCCATATTATAGCAACTGTCTTTTATAGATGAAAACTTAAAATTAAAGAAAATATTATGTAATATAATGTAAATAACATTTAAGCATATTGATTTACCTTTTCAGTAACTTGATTGCCATTCCAACAAAATATTGATATGTCACTGAGTACGATGATAAAATACCCAAAAATAGTAACATGTGTGTACGTTGAATTTAAAATCTGACAAGAAAAATAGTTATTTATATATTTAGTATCGAAAATGCATGTATTTGTTTAATGGAATACTTGTACATTTTAGGTTTTTTTTGTTATGAAAAATTTAGAAAATTGATTAATATTAGTTTTTGTTTCACGTCCAAAAACTCTATAGTTTTTGAAATAAAATCATATATTAAATTTTTGTATGACATGCACGTTTATATTTTATTTAAAACCAAGTATTTTGTAAACAAAATTAAATTTTCATATGTATGCAAAAAAATAAACGAGATCTAAAATATATTTAAATTAAATACATACATACACATTCGTGCCATGTACCCAAAGAGTGTGCCACAAACTCTTTTCCCTTTCTCGAAATTAGTTTTCTCGAAACAATCCTATCTAGACAAGCAATAATAATGCCTCGTACATACTCTTTTATTAATATTACTTACAAGTAGAACTAAAAATTCATAAAACAATCCCATCTCAATACCCTGTATAATAGGAGTAATAAATAATTGAGTTATTTTATTGTATTTAAACCTTGTTATTTTTTACTATTTTAATGTTTCTAATGGTAGTTTCTCCAAATTCAACTTGAGAAAACAGCATTTTTTATATTCTTGATTCTTGTTGGGTTGTTTACATCTTTCCATAACAATAAAGATAATTTTTTTAACTTCATTACTACACTGGTACCATTCCATATTATAGCAACTGTCTTTTATAGATGAAAACTTAAAATTAAAGAAAATATTATGTAATATAATGTAACTAACATTTAAGCATATTGATTTACCTTTTCAGTAACTTGATTGCCATTCCAACAAAATATTGATATGTCACTTAGTACGATGATAAAACTCACGCAAAACTCTTTCAATTACATCACTCCATCTACTCATCGGACGTCCACGTGGACGTATACATTCAAAATCATTTTCATATATTCTATTAATTAAACGTTCTTTATACATTCGCTGAAGATGACCAAAACATCTTAACTGACTAACCTTTGCAATAAGAATTGACTACGTCGCTCTTCAACTTACAAATTATTTATAAGAAAATTATGAATAAGAGTTTCCTTTCCTTTTTATGTTTTAAAATTTATTTGTGTGCTAATAACTAAAACAACATCTGGTATATAATATTCATAAAATACGAAAGCATACGTATATTTCTATAAACTAATTAATCAGACCACCTAAATAAATTACTTACAAAAATTAGTTCAAATCCTGTAACACAGAGTATGACACCAAAAGTTAAAAATTGCACTAATAGCACAGTACTAAAAAAATCTTGTACATGAGCTAGTAATCTAAATATAAACGTGGTAAAAAGAGAATATACATAAATATTTTTATAAAATACTAGTAACCAACAAAGTAATTACTGCATTATAGTTATATGATGTTTGACAGATTTTATCAAGGCATTTTCAACTAAACAGTTCTTTTCTTTACCAAAACGAATAAAATCTTTATCGTTTACTGATTTTGTTAGTGCAGTATTTTTTATGTCATTCAATTCAAATACTTCTAATTGTTAACTACATTATAACGAATATAAATAGTAAATTTAACCATCTTAATATTCATTCAGAAAACTTTAGACACAAAAGGGGTCTAGTTAACGGATTAGGTTCTATAATTAAATCTATTACCGGAAATCTAGATGCCAACGATGAAAAAAGATTTTCAAAAATTTTCAATCATTTGCAAAATAATCAACATAAATTGAACGATCAACTAAAACAACAATATTCAGTCAGTAATCAATTAATAGAAAATTTCAATACAACAATAGCATCAATTAAACACAACGAACTAGAACTAAAATTAAAAATTGAACAATTATTGCATATTGTTATCGGTGGAGGCAAAAACCAAAATAAATTTTTTATTCACGACATTTATAATCAGTTATCTACTCTATTTTCACTAACTTTAAAATTTTTACAAGATATCGAAATTTCTCTAACTTTTTGTAAAATACATATCATGCATCCTAGCATTATCAAAATGAATGATCTTCATTTTGAATTGAATAAAATTTACAAATACTACAATGATGTTTATTAATTCCAAAAACAGCTTTTTTGGAAGTTTTGTGTGTAGTTCTATGGATACCCAAGCGTTCTCTATTACTGTGATCAATAATTCTTTGGAGATATTACTAAACAACAATACTACGTCAAAGCTAACCAATTCGTAATCAGGGGGTAGCTGCATGTTTTGTATGAATAATACAAATTCAGTAGAATTTTTAATGTAGTACTCATTGTCTTTGTTGTACGCTTTGGTTACTATGGTTTTGATGAATTCAGTTATTTTACAATTCGGTGTATTTATACTACTGATAATGTGTCGTAATTTAATTGTCTGATTATTATCTGTCAATTTATGTACTTTAGGGAGTCCATAGAACTTGGATGTAGTTGAATTGTAGATTTTCATGTTCCTTGCTTCAATGTCTGTGATAAAATAGTTGTCGTGTAAAAGTTACACATATTTGTTGGCTTTTTGTTGTATAGTGCTTGTGGGGTCTTGCATGAGTGATTTGTATGTATTTGTGTCCGATAATATATCATTGGCTGCCACCATACATGCAGATTTTTCCATGATAACTGTAATGCTTCCTTTATCTGAGTTTGTCACTATAATATCTTCATGTTCTTTAAGGAATTTTTTGGTTTTATTATATAGTGCAAGTAGGAGCGAGTTGTTGTTTTTCTTTTTACTACTATGGTAAAAATTTGTAATTATATTGGCCACTTGGGCTCTGTAAATATATTGTTGTTGTTCATCCAAATTTTGAATAATATATTCCACGTCAGCTATAAAGTGTGGGAGATTAATAAATGCTGATGTTGGAGCCAGTGCAAATTGTTTCCCCAGAGACGGGAATTGTAACACATCCTCTGGAATAGTCACATTACTAATGTTGATGATCCAAGCGGGATTCGTCATCAATTTTCTATTTTCTCCTTCAATTAAGGTGTGTATTTTCTTCATGTGAGTTCGTTTAGTTTCTTGAAATTGTTTTTCAAAACGAACGTTTTCAAATTTTTTAAATGTTAACCAAACAGTGGTTGTTAGTTTTAATGTCAGTTGCTCTTCTAGCTGTTTAATTATACCTTTTACGATACTGATGTTGATATAAGTTAGTTTTATCTCTAAATTTAAAATGTCTGTGTTGATCTTTCTATGGCATTTTTCCACCAATTTTGTTTGCGTCGTCGTTGTGTATTCTTGTTGTTGAAGAACGTTGCACGTATTGTTGCTAATATGTTTCGGGGTAACCCCATTTCTTTTACAACTTGTTAGAAATTTCGTTCTGTATGTTAACGAAATTATTTTGTAGTTCATGCTAATCCATCTCTTCATAGATCGTTGTGTTTCATACCCATATCGCAGCTCAATGTCGTGGAAGTAACCCATTCCAGAGAAAATATTTCAAGATTTCGGATTTTGACTAATAGTATTTTAAATAATAATCAATTTTTGGGAAAGTAGTCAGAAAGCGGGTAGGTGTAAAATCAAAAACTCATATATGCTTAATTGTCAAGCTTTCGATGGCAGTATCCCATCTTCTTCAGGACCTGTAATTATTTATTTTATGGTAACTGATTGAAAAACAAATACCAAATTGAATAATACATTGGTGGATAACACAATTTTTTTTTTTAAATTATGTTGTACTATTGACACAAACTAAATAATATATATATATATATATATATATATATATATATATATATATATATATATATATAAATTATAAATGAAGACTTACATTATCAAATAAAGAATTTGTGAAAACACGTATGAAGTGATAGTTAGCGAAAAATTATATTCTAACATTCGTGGTTCGTATATATAATTGGAAAGTTGTATAATTAGAGATAAACATGAAGCACAAGTAATAGTCAAAATTTCAATAAAATATATAATTTAACAGACTGTCAATAATTAAAATAATCTATTAAACTTGAATAAAAAATAATAAATAAATAAAATAATAAATAATAAATAATTAAAATTTTTTTAAAAATCAAAGTTATGTTAAAACAGTAACAGCCACAAATCAAGTTGTAACCAAATTTGAACAAACTATTTTCAAAAATTAATTAAAATTTGCAAAAATCCGTTATAACATCTAAACGCCAATCATATCGCCTGGAAACAATTTAAATTTTTTTTTAGTTTGGAACACGTATAGCTATTGGAAATATACGCGGAATTACGAAACAGAAGCGGTCACTCAGCTAAACGGCAGCCATTATGCCATCACACATTTTACACGCGCGCACACGACTGACTATAGTAACACAAGCAACAGCATGTAGTTGCGCATAACGCCACTCGCGACAGCACCTGTCGACAGTGAACGTATCCCGTAGTGTGAAGTCACGAACGAGTCGCACACACACACACACACACGCTAACTCGCACGCTAACTCTGACACTTCCCCTCGATGAGTTCGAGATCGAGTGGTACGTCAAGTCCCATGAATTTAGAACAGCTGATTATCGTTTCACGTGGTACGCCTTTTGTGAGCATATCAGCCGGCATTCCAGATGATGGTTGATGTACTATCTTCAACGAGTTTCTTTGGACTGAATCGCGAACGAAGTGATGCCTCATGTCTATATGTTTGCTTCGTCCGTGAAACGTCGAATTCTCCGTGAGCTTGATCGCGCTCATGTTGTCGTTGAACAACTGTAGATCTGACAGATCTCGGAAGCCTAACACAACCAGAAAATTACAGAGATAACTTCCCTCCTTCGTGGCTTCGGCGAGACTCATGTATTCGGCTTCTGTCGAAGAAAGAGCTACGGTCCTCTGTTTCTTCGACTCCCAGGATACGGGGCCGTTACTCAGTATAAATGAGTAACCTGTGTACGATCGGCGGTCTATAGGACAACTACCCCAGTCGGCGTCAGCATATCCTCGGATGGACTTGTCATCAGCCTTGAAGGTGATGCCAACGTCAGTTGTTCCCTTCAAATAACGCAGGATGCGCTTCGCTGCTGTCCAATGATCTCTACGAAAACAGTTATTAAATTGACTTAAGTAACTTACCGGAAAGCATATATCCGGCCTGGTGGTGCATGCCAGATGCGTTAACGCTCCAATCAGTTCGCGATACGGAAGTGGGCGCTTGTGGGCGGCTTTTCAGGTTTTGTCATTTTGGTATGCGGTTCAATGGGTGTACTAACAGGTTTGCAATCGGTCATTCCAAAACGCTTCAATAAATCCATTATGTACCCGCGCTGATGTAGTCCGATGTATCCGTTGTTTCGTGAAAATTCCACTCCCAAACAATATCCAACTTCGCCTAAGTCTTTCGTTTCGAAATAACTTGATAGATAACTTTTCAGTTGATTCACGGTATCGGTATTCCTCGAGGCAATTAGTATTTCGTCGACATATACGGCGATGATTGTTGACTCACTTCCCTTTCCGATGTAATATACACAGGGATCAGCCTGGGTTGCTATGGCTCCAAATGATGTCAATACCTCGTTTAGTCTCTTGTTCCAACTGCGACCAGCGTGTTTCAGCCCATACAGTGACTTCTTGAGTAGACATACTTTGTCACCTGTCATGAGTTGATCGAGCATGGTGGATGCCTTTTTACGTATTATCTGAGATACTTCGCAACAAGCTATCTCATCCAATATCTCAGCCAGTAGCTTCGGAATTTCCATGCAGATGGTTTCTTCGATTTCACCATTCAAGTATGCTGTAGCTATGTCCAGCTGATGAATTTGCATGTCATGTTTTGCTGCTAATGATGCGAGAAGACGAATGGAACCCATACGAGCTACTGGAGTGAATGTTTGGTTGAAATGAATTCCAGGTTTCTGTGCAAAACCTTGGGCTACAGACGGGCCTTTCTTTTGTCGATTGTTCCATCTGAATTGTACTTGTTCCTTAACACAATCCGACTACCAATCACGTTTTCATTCGTTGGTCGATCCACGAGAATCCATGTATTATTTTTAATGACAGACTTGACTTCATCTACCATCGAGTCGTACCAGTCGTTTGACTCAGGACTCTTCAACGCCTCTCGCATCGAAACTTCCGATAAGAATGAAACGTCTGTTGTCTCTTCGATGATGTTGGAACTTGCACGAGTGAATCGTTTCCTCGGTCTTCCCCTCAAACCGTTCCGTATTATCTTCGGTCGACCACGTCCGCGTCGTTCATTTTCAATAATATTTGAGTTGAACGACCTTTGAAACTGATATATGTAAAAATCTTCTTCCACAGGGATATAGGTCAATTTTTTTGAATAAAAACTATTTATTTCATTTTCCACAAGCTACTAGTTTCGATACAAAGTGTATCTTCTTCAGACCATCTATTTTTTATTTACAAAAGAACAATACAGCGTTAGTATTTTATAATTTTTACAATGGTAATACAATCAAAAATATATTTATAAAAACTTACATGAAAAATATATTAATTAGAAACATCTGGCGTTGAATACATCGTTTTACAAAATTACGTAAAAAAAAAACAACACAAACAGTTTAAAATTATTAATATCAATAATATAATATAGTCAAAAGTTTAAAATAATAAATAGATAAATAATAGTTAAAATTCTTGTGTATATACAGGGTGTAACAGAATAACTATTCCTAATTTTAACTGGAGTATCCTGGGCTCAGAATATGAAGATTTAATGCAAATCACTGAGATAAAATGTGGCTCCTTACTGAGCTACAGGGTGTTTTATATAAAAATTTAAAAACGATTTTTGCCCAGTACTTTAAAACTATTTGACGTATCCTTATCATACTTGGCAGGAAATGTAGGTACCGTACACCATACTAAATTATGTTAAATAAAAGTTTCTGGCTACTGCCAGTGGCGTACAACAGGGGCAAGTGAGAGGTTAATTCTTCCTAAATTCTACGCCACTGGCGGAATTGTCATTTTAGCACAATTTTTCGATTCTCCAATACTTGCTGTGTAAAAAACATACTCTTCTTTTGTAACGATAAAGTCACTGTTTTTCGAGATATTTAAAGTTAAACATAAGCTGCACCTTTGGGATTTTTTCAAAATTTGCTCAAAAAAATCTGAAAAAATTCAGTAAAATAGAGAAAAAAATTAGCTACATAATATCTAAGTAACTTTTTCTCTAACTCATTCTGGTTTGGCTGGAAAAATTATTGAAAATTAATATTTTTTGCATTTTATTTTTTTTATTTTCAATAATTTTTACAGCCAAATCAGAATGAGTTAGAGAAAAAAGTTACTTATTTATTATGTAGCTAATTTTTTTCTCTATTTTACTGAATTTTTTCAGATTTTTTTGAGCAAATTTTGAAAAAATCCCAAGGGTGCAGCTTATGTTTAACTTTAAATATCTAGAAAAACAGTGACTTTATCGTTACAAAGGAAGAGTATGTTTTTTACACAGCAAGTATTGGAGAATCGAAAAATTGTGCTAAAATGACAATTCCGCCAGTGGCGTAGAATTTAGGAAGGATCAACTTCTCACTTGCCCCTGTTGTACGCCACCCGCAGTAGCCAAAAACTTTTATTTAACATAATTTAGTATGTTGTACGGTACCTACATTTCCTGCCAAGTATGATAAGGATACGTCAAATACTTTTAAAGTACTGGGCAAAAATCGTTTTAAAATTTTTATATAAAACACCCTGTAGCTCAGTAAGGAGCCACATTTTATCTCAGTGATTTGCATTAAATCTTCATATTCTGAGCCCAGGATACTCCAGTTAAAATTAGGAATAGTTATTCTGTTACACCCTGTATATGTTGGGACCCGGGCTTACACAAGATGTGGTAGCTCTAGGAAAGAAATGCGGAAAGAGGTTGGCCCACAACTGAGGTGTAGGATAGTGAGAAGTAATGCGAAGTGTATAAAACAAATAAATAATAGCGATTCAAGCGTATGCAAAATTACTACACAATTATAGTAACTGATTTAAGAGCGTGAATGTAAATGTATATAGCGTTTAGCTATTCCAGATCGAAGTGTAAATATGCGAGATGCGACTACTATTGTAAATTGATTCTCAAATACGTATGTAAGAATTTATACGTAACGTAACTTATGAGCAAAGTTGACGGTTTTAATTGAAATGCAAGTATAATATAAAAAGAACTTACGATTATAAATGCAGCAACGATTCTCAATGAAAGTGCGTTTAAATGACTTACAGTTGAGAGCGTGTGATTGTGTATGTTCTGTGTGAGCATTCAAGATGGTCCTTGGATGATGCTGCAGCAACAGGTTTCAAAGCGTAGTGTATTTCAACTAATATGCGTGTAATTCTGAGGGTGGTGTATTTCTACCAAAGTAAGCGGACAGCTCCTGCTGCGTGTGTGAATGATAGCAGTTGCGCTATGCGTGAATGCGTGTATAAATAGTCAAATTCTTCACTGAATATCAATGCAAGAATTGATGCGAATAAGCGTACAAATAAATGAATAAAGCATAAATAAATAAAGGAATCTGCAACATAAATTGTTAATAAATGATGCAAAAACAATGTAAAGCGAGCGTGAGCGATATGCGTAATTAGTACGTAAATGATGCGAGCGAAATATATAAATGTGTGATTATGATATCACAAGCGGTTAGCACACGAGCATAGAATTGTAATAATTCTACGTGTGATAAATATATAAGCGAATGTAATTGTAAAATGATAAGATGATACATGAACAAAATGTGCTACTTTCCTGAATTGTTTGTAGGTTATGTCCACGTGGTCATTCAGTTGATCGGAAGTGCGGTGTATCTTATTGATACACAATATAAAGTTGTGTGAGAGAATTCACAAGCGATTAATAACAATTAATAATATCTAATTAGATGATTCTGCGTATTATTAATAAAATAGCGTATAAAGCGAAGAAACTGTAATACTTAAGTGTGTTGCTGCAGACGAGCGTGAATATATGTGTTCTTGTCGAACGACATAGAATAAATGTATTGATAGCGGCGTTGACTCCTGATGAGTGCGAAATATGTGTTCTTGAGGAACAATACAGAATAAGTTTAATACTTATTGCGGCGATAGCTAACTGATGAGCGTAAAATGTGTTCTAGTTGAACAGCGAAGCGAGTTAGATGTTGACTCGGTGAGTGCTTGAAGCGAACTCTTTTACGAACTGCGTTGCGAATTGAAAGCTTGAAGTAAGTTGCGTATGTGTACGCACTAATTGCCAACAGATGGCAGCGCGGTCTTAACAATATATATATATATATATATATATATATATATATATATATATATATATATATATATATATGTATATATATAGACGGAGCTATGCGCGCATACAATGAAAATACGATTTTGGCGGTAAAAATGCGCCAACCTTAAGTTGTCGCATATTAAATTGTAGCTAAACTTACCGTCCGTACGATGCGCGATGAGATTCTATTGTGGAATTGTTGTAGATAAGGTATTTTTATCAATTTCGATATATTAATTTGACAATTTGACATATTTTTTCAACATAGCAAAGATATTCATTTTTTTCATAGCTATCTATGTTTATTCAACATACATATATTAAATTTTTGAATGCAATATTACACACACACACACACGATTTTTACGATTTTACATAATTACTTTTGTATGTACTTGGGTACTTTTTAGCCAGTACTTGTCTAGCTCTGATTTATATCAATCAATTTTTCAAAAATATTTCATGACCTAAAAGATCTGTTTTCATGTAGAAGTATAATATATTTATTAAATTTTAAATACTTTTATGAAAAATTGTTACAGAAATTCTTATTAATTAGTATTAACTCATTTATATATTAAAAAAAAACAAACAAACTATTTATTGTATTAAGGATATCTTCATAAAATAATGAGTGATGATGTACTTAAGATATATTTTTATTTAAAAATAAAGTATATATAGTTATATATACGTATAAATAAAACACAAAACATTAAACAGAAAAAATACAAATTTTTGACAACTTTCTCATACTACGACACAGATATACTAAATTGAAATTTATTTTTTCTTTCTTTCCTCCTCCCTCCAGTATCAACACGTAATCTTAAATTTATTTTTTCCTTTGTTTTTTGATGTGCATCAATATATTGTTGTATGACTTATTTAAGTTATACACATCTTGTTGAATATTAATGTTGTTTTTGTCCATTTTAATATGTACCATTTCTTTAAAAAGACGTTTTCCGAGATGTGTCTTTTTTTCTAAGATTTGTACATTTTTAAAGTTAAATGTATGGTTATTTTCGATGCAATGGTTAGAAATTGGTTTGTCCGTTGAATTTTTGCAAACGTTGCTATGTTGTTTCATTCTTTTTTTAACATATTGGTGTGTTTGTCCTGTATATGTACCATTACAATTATTACAATTTATTTTATAGATAACATCACTTTCTAATTCTTTTTTTGTTTGATATTTTAGTTTAGAGAATAAATTGTTAACTCTATTATGAAATTTATATGTTATGTTTAGCTTGCCCTATTTTAATATTCTCTTTAAATTTTCCGATAAACCTGGAATATATGTTATTGAACAATATGATTTTGTTTCAGTATCTTGATTATTACATTTCTTAGATCTATTATTATTCATAGTTCGTCCTCATTTCTTGCATCTTGAGCGCCTTCATCATTAGCTTCATCGGAGGTCACGATGTCGATGTATTGATCGTTGAGATGTTTAGTGTTTAGGTTCGGAACTAAGTCGTCCTCCTCTTCTAGGATGATTTCAACTTGATTTTGCAAGTTAACATTTGTAGTTTTCGTAAATTTTTCATCTCTACTTACTTCGACGATACGTTCTTCTGGAATCCAAATTCGATATCCTTTGGAAACCTCAGAGTATCCTAAAAATACTCCCTCTCGACTGCGAGCTTCGAACTTTCCCTTCCCTGGCTTTTGGTTCATGCTGTACGCCTTGCAGCCGAATTCTTGCAAATGGCCTAATCTCGGTTTTGTTCCGTACCAAATTTCATAAGGAGACTTTCCGTTTAAACTCTTGCTTGGACATCTATTTCTAATATAATTCGCCGTGTTAACGGCTTCTGCCCAGAATGACGCTGGTAGATTTGCTTGAATCAGTAAAAACATCTGGCGGCGTCCAAAAGCATTCTGTTTTTCCTTTCAGCTATTCCGTTCTATTCCGGATTGTACGCTATTGTTAATCGCCGTTTGATTCCAATTTCCTTCAGATACGAGTTGAATTCGTTGCTGGTGTACTCGCAACCGTTGTCGCTCTGTAAACATTTCAACTTCTTACCTGTCTGTTTTTCCATAAGGGCAATAAATTCTTTGGTAGCCGACAGTGCCTCGCTTTTGTTCCGAATGAAGCGTACTTCACACCAACGAGAATTGTCGTCTATAAATTCGATGATGTACTTGGCTTTACTTAGTGATTCGGTCCTCATGGGTCCACAAGTGTCAGTATGCACAATGTCTAAAGTGTTTGTAACGCGTTCAGATGTTGAGAATTTTGTTCTCGACATTTTTGACCTTATGCATATTTCTTATTCGTAATCGAAGTTACACTGTTCGGTCGCAACGCCAGTTATCAGTCCGTCTTTGATAATCGAGCGTAAGTCTTGGATATTCAAATGCGCTAATCGATTATGCCATCGTTTCACGAGTTCTGAACCATTTCCCGAAACCGAATTACAATTTTCGCGTTTTTCATTTGCACGTACGTAATACAAATCACCGACACGATCACCTAACAGTTTAACATCATCTCGCTTATCCTCTACAACAGCTTTATTTCGGCTAAAAATTACTTTGAAATTGTTATCGGTAATTTTTGCCACGGATAATAAGTTCGTTCGTAAGTCGGGGATGTGTAATGTATTCGACAGTTTAATATTCTTACATTGGTCGCGAACATCGGTGCTAAACGTCACTGTACCGCTTCCCGTTACTTTTGTTGTCGCGTCATTTGCTAAATTGAGCACGCCACTGTATTCAGTGAATATATATTTTAATAGTTGAATAAATACACACCGAAACTAATTTGCAAATTAAATTAAAAATTGTCAAACTGCCTCGTCTGGGGATCGAACCCAGGACCTGCTGGACGCTAGCCAACTGCTCTGCCACTGCGCTAACGAGACCCAGACAAGTAGCCAACAATCTTTAATCAATGTAAAGTATTCATAATTTTTAAATCATGCCAAGTATACATTCACAATTCGCAAACGAGAATACAAGGTCGATTTCATATGAAAGATTTTAATAGTAATTATTCAGTTTTGTGTCCAAATGACAATTCACTCGGAATATATATGTATAAGTAAGAGTATTTTGTTGCCTGTCAGCAGAGTATTAATTTAATAGTTGAATAAATACACACCGAAACTAATTTGAAAATTAAATTAAAAATTGTCAAACTGCTGACAGGCAACAAAATACTCTTACTTATACATATATATTCCGAGTGAATTGTCATTTGGACACATAACTGAATAATTACTATTAAAATCTTTCATATGAAATCGACCTTGTATTCTCGTTTGCGAATTGTGAATGTATACTTGGCATGATTTAAAAATTATGAATACATTACATTGATTAAAGATTGTTGGCTACTTGTCTGGGTCTCGTTAGCGCAGTGGCAGAGCAGTTGGCTAGCGTCCAGCAGGTCCTGGGTTCGATCCCCAGACGAGGCAGTTTGACAATTTTTAATTTAATTTTCAAATTAGTTTCGGTGTGTATTTATTCAACTATTAAATTAATACTCTGCTGACAGGCAACAAAATACTCTTACTTATATATATATATATATATATATATATATATATATATTGTAATAGGCAGCATTTTATGCTATTTAATTTTAATTTTATACAGAAAATAATTTTGGTTTAGATAATATATACAAAAATTCTTTAACTTTTTATGACGCATAGTAGAGTATTATTGTTTCGATAAGTAAGATGTGAACCGCGCGGCTAGACTTAACATAAACATATAAACAAATACTGATATTGCTAACGTGCACGTTTCTTTGAGAGTTGTATATTTAAAAAGAATAGACATATATGGGTCAATCTCTGTCCTACTAATTGTTCTTATGAACATTCTTCAATCCCTACCAATATCCTGCCTGTGCGAACATTTGAATTGAACCTAATCGGAGTGATGTAATTTTTCGGGAATATTATTTGTTAATTAGAACAAAGAACTTTGATTTCATTGGAAGGCAAGTATCGTTCCACCACTACCATATATTATATTTTTGTCTTACTAAAATAAAGATGTATTTCTATTTCTGTTGCAAAGGGTTCTACGGGTGGGAGTTTTACTGTCCATCGTGGTGGGAGTTGCTCCATATTAGGGCCAACACTTTAGTAGAGAACTAGGATTCTGGTCTCGATCAGAATCCAGAAGCCTTTTGGACTCTAGTATCGTTTAGCTACCGAGTACCTCAATACTTCTCTTCAACTACCAAGGCGAAACTCTGCCCAATTGCGAATCGAGATGCCGTTTGTCTAAGTCGAGATGCTGTCCGTCTGAAGTCGAATCCACGTCCGTCTACCGCTCGCCATGCTGTTCGATTAATATCCAATGTCAATTACTTGCCCAGTCCGTTGATGCGGCCTGTTGTTATTGCTCGTCGATCGCTGATGCTTCGCCCGAACGCGATGCCACGTAGCCCGGTACAAACTTATCATACTCGCGGCTACATCAAGGCCAAGCCATTGCCCAATTACTACTGGTTAAACTATTGTCGATCGCTCTGATATCGTTGGCTATTTGATGTCCTATCAACGTGTCCAAGACTATTGTAAAAGGGTCAGTCCAGGGTCCATTCCGAGATGACGTCGTACTTGTATATTTCACATGCCCATACACTTACACGTACACTCTACACGTAACTCTCAATATTATTTATTAATTTATTTATTGTAAGATGTTTCATAAAGTAAACCGTCGGATAATTTACATTTCAATATTATAATATTTGATGTTATAATTTTATGATTGGAATACTTTTACTCGTTCCTCATCACAATTAAATAAAAGCCTGTAACCTGCACAAATGTAGGCCAAGGGATATCGTCTATCGTCGGTAGGCACGACGGAGCATTCCTTTCAATTTGTATAAATTCTTTTGGCTAATGAGTATTTTGGCTGTGTTGTTTTCTTGCAGTATAAACACATAATTTTAGCTTAGCTCTCAACGGGGTTGTACGTCACCCAAGGTAGTTCTCTCCACGCAGAGACATAGGCGCAGTATACGTACTGTCATCGTCCCCCTTATACGTTAAGGGCCTCACACAACATACGACGCATGTATTGTAGGATGATGCCATGGTCAAGTATTCATATTCTAAATTACTCGCACATATTTGTGTATTTGCAACCGACGGGGCACTGAATGTCCATCAATAGATTTTGCTATACAAACATATTTATTGTCAATAAATGGGCCTCTGTGGCTGTGGTTTGATATCTGTGTATTATTTCCTTATTTATGTTTGTCTGTCTCACCTCACCCCTCGGCGGCTCTTTAAGGTTCCACGACTCCATATTATGAATCTCAGTTATTACTCAATTATCACACAACGTAATCCTACCACTAGACTAGACGATCACGATGCCATATTTATTTAATTATATTTTATTTAGTTAAATTTATTAGTTATATTTAATTTAATTATTCAAAATTAGTTAATCTTAATGTTAAATATTTTTACAACCATTTCCGCGCGTTACAATTATTTGGTGCCTCAGACCAGGATATGGAGTTTTTTGAAGCTGGAACTTGAGTATGTTGAGGATGAGGGAGAGACAGTTCAGGAATACACAGAGTTACAAATTACACTGTAATCACAGATTTTATTTTTAGGATAACAAAGAAGCAGAAGAATAAAAGCACACAACATACATTTGCCTACAAAATAAATATAAATAATAATTTATTTTTCAGCTCTACTAATATGTAAATTTAAAAATTTCAGCATATATAACTTTCTTTTCTTTCAGATGGACTAATAAATAATTTACAAGTAACCGTAAACCAATAATAGAGTATAAAAGTCGGATTTTTAAAGCATTGTACTACTGAACTGAAATTTGCTGCGACTGATTGATTTGGAATTCACTACAAGTTGTAAATTTATTGCTTGGCTGTGAGCTAACCACTCATAACATGGACATTGAAAAAATCTATTAAGAAACTGTACGATCCGTTTCACGAACATATAGCTTTATGTTCTACGTAGGAATTATGGAAACTAACTATATAATATGTAAATTTATTTCAGAAATATAGCGCTGCAGACAAATTAAAATAATAATAATACAGTACTGTAACAACAAACAGAATTATAGGGGGCGCCTCCAAAACAATAATAATAATAATTAGCTTTTCTTTCCAGCAATTTTAATTATCAGATCAACATATATGCTACAGAAGAATAATAATTATAAACTTTTCTTTCAGCAGTAATATAAATTTTTATATTTCAGATGAACATGTATAGTATACAAAATCAAACAAAGAAAAAAATAATTTAAATTTAGAAATTAAAACTGCACTGACAAGAAAGAAATATTACGTTTGAGGAAAAAATATATATACTGGTCTTAGAAATCTAACCAATGGGGGCGTGTAATATTCTAAGCAATAAAATAATTACTCCACAGTTCAGGTAAGAATTACTTCGTTCAAATAATTAAAATGTTTCTGTTTTAGGTACGAGTTTAGATTGAACGATGTATTTTGAAAAATAAATAAAAAAAAAAAAACGAATTAATAAAATTAAACAAATACAAATACTAAAAGGAAAGAAAAATACTAGTTTTAAAAAAAAAATATCTCTGCAAGTAAACATATCAAAGGAAGTTAAACGATTTTGGAATCGAACGCAGTAAGGAAAATTACAGAATACACAAAACGTATAAGTTGGTAACGTATAAATTTTTGAAAATTGACATCACCATTCCTGTCGTAAATTTTATAAATTATCCGTTTCCAATTATGTCTACAATTCTATCGCAAACCAAATTGTGTAAGAGACAAGAAATAATCAAAACTATTTAGCAGCAACGACCAATCAAAATTATTTCAAAATTAATAACTATCTTTAAAATTCTAAAGGGAAGTATTTGTTACAAAATTCGTCATTCTTTCTCACTTTGGTAACAAATAGGGGGCGATTGTAATAGGCAGCATTTTATGCTATTTAATTTTAATTTTATACAGAAAATAATTTTGGTTTAGATAATATATACAAAAATTCTTTAACTTTTTATGACGCATAGTAGAGTATTATTGTTTCGATAAGTAAGATGTGAACCGCGCGGCTAGACTTAACATAAACATATAAACAAATACTGATATTGCTAACGTGCACGTTTCTTTGAGAGTTGTATATTTAAAAAGAATAGACATATATGGGTCAATCTCTGTCCTACTAATTGTTCTTATGAACATTCTTCAATCCCTACCAATATCCTGCCTGTGCGAACATTTGAATTGAACCTAATCGGAGTGATGTAATTTTTCGGGAATATTATTTGTTAATTAGAACAAAGAACTTTGATTTCATTGGAAGGCAAGTATCGTTCCACCACTACCATATATTATATTTTTGTCTTACTAAAATAAAGATGTATTTCTATTTCTGTTGCAAAGGGTTCTACGGGTGGGAGTTTTACTGTCCATCGTGGTGGGAGTTGCTCCATATTAGGGCCAACACTTTAGTAGAGAACTAGGATTCTGGTCTCGATCAGAATCCAGAAGCCTTTTGGACTCTAGTATCGTTTAGCTACCGAGTACCTCAATACTTCTCTTCAACTACCAAGGCGAAACTCTGCCCAATTGCGAATCGAGATGCCGTTTGTCTAAGTCGAGATGCTGTCCGTCTGAAGTCGAATCCACGTCCGTCTACCGCTCGCCATGCTGTTCGATTAATATCCAATGTCAATTACTTGCCCAGTCCGTTGATGCGGCCTGTTGTTATTGCTCGTCGATCGCTGATGCTTCGCCCGAACGCGATGCCACGTAGCCCGGTACAAACTTATCATACTCGCGGCTACATCAAGGCCAAGCCATTGCCCAATTACTACTGGTTAAACTATTGTCGATCGCTCTGATATCGTTGGCTATTTGATGTCCTATCAACGTGTCCAAGACTATTGTAAAAGGGTCAGTCCAGGGTCCATTCCGAGATGACGTCGTACTTGTATATTTCACATGCCCATACACTTACACGTACACTCTACACGTAACTCTCAATATTATTTATTAATTTATTTATTGTAAGATGTTTCATAAAGTAAACCGTCGGATAATTTACATTTCAATATTATAATATTTGATGTTATAATTTTATGATTGGAATACTTTTACTCGTTCCTCATCACAATTAAATAAAAGCCTGTAACCTGCACAAATGTAGGCCAAGGGATATCGTCTATCGTCGGTAGGCACGACGGAGCATTCCTTTCAATTTGTATAAATTCTTTTGGCTAATGAGTATTTTGGCTGTGTTGTTTTCTTGCAGTATAAACACATAATTTTAGCTTAGCTCTCAACGGGGTTGTACGTCACCCAAGGTAGTTCTCTCCACGCAGTAGGGCTGGGCGATATTGGAATTTCAATATCGATATTTTTTATTCAAAAAATATCGATAATATCGATATATCGAAAAATCGATATATCAATTTATCGATATATCGATAAATCGATATATCGATATTATCGATAAATTGATATATCGATATATCGATATTTTGATATATCGATATATCGATATTTCGATATATCGATATTTCGATATATCGATAATTTTTATTTTTAATATCAATTATCGATATATCGATATATCGATAAATTATCGATATATCGAGATTTTTTCCCAGCCCTAATGCTACTGGATAATATAATTTAATTTATAATATGCTAATAACAGTATGGATATGAAATGAAATAATCGCCAAACATTTTGTTATTTATTTTTAAATAAAGTGAATGAATGAAAATTTTATTTGAAAATAAAAATGATTATCAACATTTTGGAATATTTAATTTAAAAAATAAATAAAACGTTTCATAATTATGGTACTTTGACATATCATACTACTTATACTTGTGAACAGGGTCGGCGCTGGACTTTTTGCCGCCACAAGCAAGATTTTTTTACCGCCTTAGTAATTAAAAAAACTGTTTTTTATGAAGTAAAAAATATAAATAATACGAGTACAATTAAATAAAATCTTAATCAAATCTAATTCGTGGAAATTAAAATGTATTTTATCTTCAGTAGGAAATAGCTATGAAGTTATTTATTGGAATGGCTTTATTGTATTTTTCTAGATTGTTTTTTTAATTATTTTGCACACGTTATTTGTTTTTTTAAATTCGAATTTTGTTTTTCGATTTTTGCATGTATCTATATTAGTATTAAGGCGGTCTCCGGCCGCCCTCTGAAATGTGCCGCTACAGGGGGCCGCCTGCTCTGCCTGTCCGTAACGCCGGCACTGCTTGTGAACTAATTATAACAAAAATTTATAGATAGATAATTTTAATTTTATCTGATTTTAAAATACACTTTATTATCAAGCGCAAATAAAAATGATTAATCTTGTATATTAAATGTCGTTATTGTAAACCGTTATATATTTCAATTAAAACCAATAATTTTTATTATGTCTCATCCATATGCGAGATCAAATATTTGTAGCTTACAAAGAGGATATCATCTATCTTAAATATCGATATATCAAAATACCGATATATCAATGTATCGATATATCAATATATCGATATATCGATATTTCGATATATCGATAATTTTTATTTTTAATATCAATAATCGATATATCGATATATCGATAAATTATCGATATATCGAGATTTTTTCCCAGCCCTACCACGCAGAGACATAGGCGCAGTATACGTACTGTCATCGTCCCCCTTATACGTTAAGGGCCTCACACAACATACGACGCATGTATTGTAGGATGATGCCATGGTCAAGTATTCATATTCTAAATTACTCGCACATATTTGTGTATTTGCAACCGACGGGGCACTGAATGTCCATCAATAGATTTTGCTATACAAACATATTTATTGTCAATAAATGGGCCTCTGTGGCTGTGGTTTGATATCTGTGTATTATTTCCTTATTTATGTTTGTCTGTCTCACCTCACCCCTCGGCGGCTCTTTAAGGTTCCACGACTCCATATTATGAATCTCAGTTATTACTCAATTATCACACAACGTAATCCTACCACTAGACTAGACGATCACGATGCCATATTTATTTAATTATATTTTATTTAGTTAAATTTATTAGTTATATTTAATTTAATTATTCAAAATTAGTTAATCTTAATGTTAAATATTTTTACAACCATTTCCGCGCGTTACAATATATATATATATATATATATATATATATATATATATAAGTAAGATTATTTTATATATACGAGGTGTGGCTATTAAATACCCGGACTGATGCTGTACAAAAATTTATTTCATATTTATTTACAATTGGGCATGATCGCCTTCGATATATACCCCTCCTCTATCCCTACACCGCTCCATGCGAATTTTCCACTGTTTGAAGCAGTGCTGGAACTCAATTTTGGTTAGCCCCTTCAGTAATTCTGCCGCTTTTTCTTTAACCGCTTCCACTGACTCGAATCTTGTGCCTTTTAATGCCGATTTGATCTTGGGGAAGAGATAAAAGTCGCACGGGGCTAAGTCTGGCGAATAAGGTGCATGGCGCAACACTGGAATGCCATGTTTGGCCAAAAACGTCTGAACAGACAAGGCGGAATGAGCAGGCGCATTGTCTTGATGGAGCAGCCATGATTTGTTCTTCCACAATTCGGGTCTTTTTTTTCGAATTCGTTCACGTAATTGAGCAAGGACCTGAAGATAGTAATGCTGATTTATAGTTTGACCTTCGGGAACCCAATGGACGTACACAATACCTTGAATGTCGTAAAAAACAATCATCATTGCTTTGAATTTCGATTTGCTCATGCGCGCTTTTTTTGCTCTTTTTGAGCTCTTCCAGTGCATCGATTGGCGCTTTGTTTCTGGATCGTATGTGAAAAACCACGACTCGTCACATGTAATCACTCGTTCCAGAAGGGTCGGGTCATTTTCGATCGCCTCCAACGTGTCCGTGCAAACATCGACGCGAGTTTGTTTTTGCTCTTCGGTGAGAATTTTAGGGATTATTTTGGCACACACTTTCCTCATGTTCAAATTTTCATGTAAAATCTGCCGGACACATTCTTTATCGATACCAACAGTTTCTGCGATCGCCCGAATGCTCAACCGGCGATCAGATCGCACCAGCTTACCGATTTTTTCAATGTTTTCATCCGTTGAGGACGTGATCGGGCGACCCGGACGCGCATCATCTTCGACATCTTCTCGTCCATCTTGAAACCGCTTATACCACTCAAACACTGTTGTACGGGATAGACAGTCATCACCATATACTTCTTTCAATAAACGATATGTTTCCGTAGCGTTTTTTCCAAGTTTCGTGTGAAATTTTACGACAATTCGTTGTTCAATTACTTTATTCACCATTTTTCCGGCAAACCGTTACAACAGGTCTCACAAAAACAATAGCTAGAATCAAACTGCGTAGTGCTCGAGAGCTGTTACGTTACCATGGCAACGAGGGGGTTCAGAATAAACAGCAGACGGTTGTTTGTCGTTGACGCATGCGTACAGCGTGCGTAGTCGCATCACTCCGGGTATTTAATAGCCACACCTCGTATATATATATATAAACCAGATATTAAAAATGCATAATATTATTATTATTAGTTTTTATTATAATTTATAGGTAAAAATAATAGCCTATTAAATTTAGGATGAGGCTTTTTATACATACGGTATGTATACGCAATTGGCTATTTATGCATACAGTATGTATACGCAATTGGCTATTTATACATACAGTATGTATACGAAATTGGCTATTTATACATATAGTATGTATACGCAATTGGCTATTTATACATACAGTATGTGTATACAACTGCCTATTTATACATACTTTATGTAATTGGCTATTTACAGATTTACATAACTGATTGTATGTGCTAATATTACATTTAATATTTTGATAACTACACAAATATAAATAATTATAGTTTTATTTATTAAAATTTATTTACAATAATACAGTAAATATAAATAAAAATAAAGTAAATTAAATATTTATTTTTTATTCTGTATGACACACACAAATACGAAACATGCGCAAAATGTAATATTTTTCAAAGCAATCATAAAATATAATAGCATACCGAACGAAATTAAAACTTTGAATTATACAAAATTTAACAAACAATTAAGGTTCACTTGAACCACAACACGGACCAAGATCAGAATAATCTGAAGATGACTGCAAAGTCGAAACGCGTCATTGTTAAAAACAATAACGAACCTGATAGGGAATTTAATAACATTATAATTAATTAAGGTATACTATTTACAGCAAGTTAGAAATAGTTAAGTTTTTGATATATGCACGTTTATAATAGATTGTAATATTAGATGTAAGAAAATTTCAGATATATTAGTTTTATACTGTGTTTGTATAGCAATGAGCTAAATAAAGTTTATATTATTATTATTATTTTAATTATTTTTTTTGTAAAAAGTGGTCTGTTTAGTTTTTCTCTTCGGACGACCTTTGGATTTAATTTTAGTTTTGAATTTTAAGTTTTTATTTGATCGATTTGAACAAGACTCGCTATTAGACCGAATTTTTTCATGAGGTTCTTCTGGTTCAATTGCACTAATAGACCGAATTTGTTCATCAGGTTCTTCTGGTTCAATTGCACTAAACCCGCTACTCTCATGTTCAAAAAGAGAAATTCCATTTCTTGCATTGCTTTCTATTACTTTTAATTCCTGTACATATTTATTGAAGGTTTGAGTTCCATAATTAGACAAAATATCGCAGATATTTTTAGTTATCGCCAGTGCCGTTCAATTCTGTTCGTTGTAGTGTCTCCCATTAATGGTAAATGTGTTATGTATAAATAGCCAATTTGCGTATACATACCATACGTATAAATAGCCAATTGCGTATACATACCGTATGTATAAATAGCCACTTTCTTAAATTTAAACATCTTTTGCTATAATGGAACATATTAAATATTTGGTAAACGTGAAGACAAAGTAAAATGCGCATGTGCAAACTCAGGTTACTTATTGGCTAGACGTAGCGGTTGCGGTAGCTACTGCTACGGCTTGCCGCTGCGCGTCGCGACTGCGGCTTCCGCTATCGTTGTCGCTACCTCAATTTATAAATCCAACTTTTAAAAAAATCAACAAACACATTTGTTTATATAAAAATAAAATCAATAGCAGAAGTATAAATGTAGCAATTTGATTATTATCAAAATCAGTAAACTATAACGATAGCATTGTAGGGGTTGGCACCAAGAACTGTTATTTGGGAGAGTGTCTCTTTGTCTTTGGGATAGGTTTTCTGTCTCTCTACCTATGTTTGCGCCAACGTGATTGGCAATGATTTTCAAAAAGTTATGTCTTTTTCATATATCCATGTAGTATCTACTCATCGTATCGAACACTGCGAAACATTTTGAAAACTGGTCAAAAAGAGAGACAGATATGTGTCAAAATATACACGTTGTATAAAAAATTTTGGCGACAAGGTCATACGTCAAGTTTCCAGTCCAATTTGGCTATATGTCACTGATCAAATTCATTTGTTTAGATAGTCAAAAACAGCTGATTGGGGGTATATTTGTCCTTGCGCAAATTCTTGGTTGCATTATCTTAAAACTGGTATTAGTTCTAATCGAGCTTGTAGTAAGAGTTAGTTTGTTGAAAAAAGTTATAATAGGCTTATAATTACTTTGTCCTAATTCTTTATCTAACCAGTCTTTCGTATTTTAGATTGAGAATAAGACATCAATACAAGCGCATCTGGCTTTTGTCCGACGAGTATATTGTGGAGCATAAACCGCATGTATAATACCAACTGTAATATTGGCTATTACCCACGTTGATAACAACAACAACAGAAGCAGCAATTATATTCCAAATTGCAGCGCGAAACAAGAAAGACTATGGTCGTACGACACAAATTAGGTGATTACAAGGTATGGGCTGTTTACAACTGTGTGCATATTTTACACTATCACATCGACGTCGCGGAGCAGTATAGTTAGACAAGTTAAAAAAATTAGCTATACAGTTGCAGGGTGGCCACGCTTCTGGAAAACCTGGAAAACCGGGAAAAGGGAGGGAATTTTATTGGTCAGGAAAAAGTCAGGGAAAAGTCAGGGAATTTCATTACAAGTCAGGGAAAATTTTGTAATTACTAATAATTTTTTTCCATGGCTGCATTTTCGTTAATCAACTCTTCACTGATCGCATAATTATAAATCCGATTAAAAGCTCAATATTTTTCATATATCTTCCCTTAGTAGTGATGTTTCTTTCGTTGAGTGAACCGCAACAAGGTGTAATAAACCTTGCAAATATTTTAATTTTTTACTATCCATGCGACTGATTAGTGTTTGTTTTTTTATATTAATCAGTACCGTTCGATTTTTTTTGTGAATTGATCTCTGCAAGCCCGTCGTCTTATTTGCAGTTCAAATTTTGTTGCGTATTTCTTAATAATGCGATTAGTGGGTGGTTATTTGTTCAAAAAGTGGTCAGGGAAAAATTTTTAAAATCGCCTGGAAAACCTGGAAAAGTCCGGGAATTTTTTTTCAGAAAAAGAATGGCCACCTTGCAGTTGAATCCTATAAAACTCTTTATAGTTATTAAATTGTAGTAAAATATTAATTTAATAACAGTTTTTTGTTACGTAAAAGATTTACAAGAAAGTTATATGACAAATATGTTGCTTCAGATTAAATACTTTATAACCGATTCGTTAGTACATTTTTACAACGTAGATTAATAATGGAAGTTGTCACACAGTATACTAATATTAAAACCAGGTAAATCCAGTCATGAACCTTCTTCTTATAGACCAATTGCTCTATTACCTTTACTATCTAAATTACTAGAAAAACTAATACTGAAAATGTTAAAACCAATAATAGAGACAATTGATATAATCCCAGACCATCAGTTTGGTTTTAGAGAACAACATTCAAGTCTAGAACAAATTCCCAGAATAATTAAAGAAATAGAACCTGATCTAGAAGAAAAGAAAGTATGTTCAGCAGCGTTTCTCGACATTAGTCAAGCTTTCGATAAAGTCTGGCACCCAGGCTTATTGTATAAAATAAAAAAACACTTACCACATCAATATTACCTACTATTCACGTCCTTTCTGACTAACAGATTTTTCCAAATAACTCACAACGGTGTTTATTCTGAATATTATCCAATAGAATCAGGAGTTCCACAAGGAAGCATTTTAGGACCAATACTATATCAAATATTCACATCAGATTTACCTACATCAGAAAACACAACTACTGCTACATATGCGGACGATACTGCCATATTAACATCAAATGAAAACCCAAGACTAGCATCACAACAATTACAAAATGCATTAAACAACATAGAAAACTGGGCCAATAAATGGAAAATCAAAATAAACGAAAACAAATCAGCACATATTACATTCACAACAAAACATATATATTGCCCGGAAGTTAAAATAAATAACCAAACTCTACAAGAAGTAACAAAAGTTAAATATTTAGGTATGCATTTAGATAAAAAAATTAACATGGAAACCTCACATAATCGCCAAACAAAAACAAATAAATATTAAAATTAGAAATCTCAACTGGCTTATCGGACGGAACACTAAATTACCTTTACATCACAAACTGCTAATTTACAAAGTTAGTCTAATTCCAATTTGGACATATGGAATTCAAATGTGGGGCTGCGCTAAAAAAAGTAATATTAATATTATCCAAAGAACACAAAACAAAACATTAAGACTGATGGCAAATGCCCCATGGTACGTAACCAACGAAACACTCCACAACGATTTAAAAGTGAAATACGTCACCGAACAAATAAAACTTTTTTCTACAAAATATGAACATCGTCTAAAGTATCACCCAAATTATCTTGCAGTAAATCTTTTAAACAACGAAAACGAAAAAAGAAGACTACAAAGAAAAAAAACCACTTGATGTTGCATATTTTACACTATCACATCGACGTCGCGGAGCAGTATAGTTAGACAAGTAAAAAAAATTAGCAATACAGTTGCAGGGTGGCCACGCATCTGGAAAACCTGGAAAACCGGGGAAAGTGAGGGAATTTTATTGGTCATGAAAAAGTCAGGGAATTTCAATAAAATATACAATATTGATGTAGGAACATAAGAATAATAATTAGAAGCTACGAAGACACATCATTAGATGCATCTTCTCGCATGTTACTGTAAAATATATCATATTTGCTGGTTGACTTAATGGCCAGTTGTAAATAAATTTGTAAATAAATAAATAAAAAAAAAAAAAGATTAATAATCTTATATATCATATTCATAAAAAAGCTAAAACAATATTTATTTGATAATACTACAAAATATTTCAGCTATTAAAACACTAAGAAATATAACTTTTATAAAAATATATTGCACTAAAATTTTATGCTATAATTTATTTATTTATTTAATTACACCAAACAGGCAACAGCCCAATTAAATGGCGCAAACGATGCAAACATAGAAAATAAAATAATATACATACAGCACCTGCTTGAAAATTTTGCTTATGAAAAAATTATAAAATTCTAAAATTCTAAAAATCTGTTAAATCGATAATTAAATAGAAAAAACAATCTTAATCATAGTATAATATAATTATGAAGCATATATAAAAATTTTAAATTTTTCTGATTTATAGTTTGAAAAATAAAAGCAAAAAATGTGTTATTTTTTGGAAAAAAAAAATTTTTCTCTAATTCCCAAAATAAAAAAATTTCAAAAAAATTCATATTATTCTACATAGGATATTGTATATCAGGTATTTTTTCGGTACACTAATTATCGTTTTAGTAGAAACTAGAGCCAGCTTTTGGACATGATTGACGACCTCCTTTTTGCGCACGACCAAGTCCTCGTATGGCTGTGAATTCAGGATTCCCTTGAAGGTTTTAGTATCACCGTCTATATTTTGCACCGTGCAAATCGACCGATCTACGAAACATTTCAATGATCGAATCCACTTCCATTTTCCCAGAAGCTCCCTCGTGGTTTCGTTGACAGCTGCTCTTGTGATCTTCGTACCATTCTTCAAATTCCGCATGCCTTCCTTTTCTTTCCACTGATCGCATGTTTTACAGACTTTACACTTTACGTTCAGGTCAAGAACCTGTCCGGTACGCCAGCCAATAAGTGTAGAAACACCCAGCAGAGACGAAAATTCCCTTTTCTTCCAAGAACCGTCGCCGGAAACCGTCAACCCGCTGAAGTCGTTGCCCTCCTCAGATAGTTCCTTCTCTCTCTGCGCTGCTTTCTTCGTGATGATTTCTCGTACGGCTGTGGAGGCTGCATGCATAGCGTTAATGACTTTGTAGTATCCGGTCTTCACAATGGGGTTTGGCAGGCACATAAAAGCGCAAAACTTTGCTAGCCCGTTGTATCCAATTCCGAGTAACCTCAGGACGAAGATGATACGACGATTGATGTCGAAAGCGTGGCTACCAATTAACGGACTGGAATTTATGTACTGCGGATCGCAAGTCGCACAGCACACTGCGATTTTAAACCCCAGGCCGCGGAAACCAGTTTCTTGAAATCTCACATCGGAGCCGCACTTTTTGCACACTACTAAATTGGCCAGGGCAGTGAAAACACTGAGGAATTCGACGAGCCGGTACCCAAGACTCGCATTCACGATGATCTCGTCGTCTTTCGATGATCGAAGCTTTTTGGCCGATGAAGAAACACCGTCCACATCACTTTCCAAGGAATACCTAATAATACGAGTAATTATTCGGCTGTTTACAAAGGAATATATCCGTATAAATAAATACCGATTAAGTGCACGGCGGCCTTTCAAAGAACTGCGTTGTGATCGGAACTGATTATCCTTCGACCCTTTCTGCCTTAGTTTTATCCGTTTATTTGCCATTTTTGCCGAAAAACTGCCTGCGTGCGCGAGAAACGTGTTTATCAAATGACAGGTTGCCTCAGACTGTATGAAATGTGCATCAAAACTGAGTTAATACGATACCAGAGCCATCTGGTAATACGCGGTAATAATTGGAACTAAATAGATCGCCCGTTCCGTCAATAACGGTCGAGCTTTTCGGGCGCTCGCCCGAACGCGCTCGGAGCGCTGCGACACGGCTTCGCTTTTCGGCCTGTAACTTTGGAACGGAATGTCTCATGAACTTTGGATAAAGTTTACGATAAAGTAGACACTCCAAAGAATTTTTTAAGCCAAAAAAAAAATCGATTTTTTAAAACTTGCAAAGAGTACTACCCCCTTAAACGAACAAATTCAATATGAAATTCAACTTATTTTTGTATTTGCGTTAAGCGCCATTTGAACCCTGTGAACTAACGTTAAGAAAGTGCAAACCAATATAATGTATCGTTTTGCATGCGAGAGTTATAAGGGAAAATATAAAACAGCAAAATTTGCATTTTTGTCCATATCTAGTAACTTAAGGAATTTTTTGGAAAAAACAAAAGATGACTTAACTCGCCCACTAATGTGGCAACTTTTACCTAATTTAACCGAGATGGTATCTGTAATAGTTCCGGATATCCCCATGCATACAGAGTTATCTTGGATACTCTGTATATTCAATATGAGTACTAAATTTTAATTTAAAATCAATCATTATTTCTAAGTATTTCATACATTCGACAAATTCAAGAGGTACATTATTTATTGTGATACAAAAATTTTCCTTTATAGCCAAGTAATTTGATGTTGATGTTTCAGATCTACGGATTATTTGTATTTTATTTATTGTATCATCTTTGCTATGTTTTCGATTTGAATGATAGACTATTATTTTAAAGTATTTGTTATTAGCACAAACTTTAATATTATTGTATTTTTGGTTATCTTTATGTACAATCATAAAACTGATCAGATTCACTGACCAGCGTTGTAATACTAACCTAAATTTTTGTTTGTCGTATTTGATGAAAATAGTTAAATTCATTTAACTATCGCTTGATTTCTTTACATATTAATTTAAAATACTTATTGTGTTAATTTTGTTTAATTTTTTTAATTTTGTTTTATTATTTCTGTTATTTAAATATTAATAAACATATCTAATTTTGTTTTGTTTGTTTAAAACATTTCCGTTTGTTAAATATAGCTATGGCTTAAGATTATTGATTGAATACTTATTTTATTAGTATTTTTGGGTCCTATTTTAGTACTCCTTTTCAGGAAAGATCGTTTGAGAGTAGTAACAGTGCGGTGGCTTTCAAAGTTTGGTGTCTGTGAAGTAAACTTCGTGGCCCTCATTTTTTTTATTTTATTAACCACTACTCATATCCACTCCGGTCTACACTGTAGCTTGTCGGGTCGACCTTAACACTAGAACTACCAGGATTTGTTCTATACCTATTTCTACCAACCGGTCAAAATGACCGGTTTGATGTGTAGTTGCATGTGTAGTTACTGAATAAATATATGGAATATTATGTATATGATAAAAATATTTGTTCACAACTTACTTACAATATTAGCAACAATGGTAAAATATTTGCCAAAATATTGTTCACTTTTTATATTTATTTCACCTCGCACCAGAAGCACCAACAAGAAAATGAAACTACTTGGCCGCAGAAATGTGAACCATGAACAAAGCACAGAATCTTTTTATTCGTGGGACTCCCCGTATTTAGAGTAAAAAATATGTTTTGTGTATGTGTACAATGTTGACAGAGTGTGTTGCTAATGCGTGTTTTAATTTGTTTTGCATTTGCACAAGCAATCCTAAACTCTGGTAATGTTTTTATATGACGGTCAGAATGACCGGTTGGTATATTTAGGTATACCACATATTTATCTCTGTAAAATGAAATTGCACGAATCTAACATTTTGTAAAATTAAAGATTTCATAGATTTAGAAAAATACATAGTATTCTAAAAACAATATTTTTTGTAATTATGAACAAAAAGTGGTGATGAACTGATGCAACCGGTCATTTTGACCGGTTGGTAGTTCTAGTGCTAAAGTCATTGCACACAGCTAATTGTCATCGTTATTATACAAAGGGAAAATCCTTTGGCACGTAACAAGCTAGCCACAGAAAAACTTTTAGATTATCCGTACGAGTCAAAAATATTGCAAAACGACTTCTATGTCGATGATATAATTACAGGATCTTATTCTATAAATCAATTAAATGACTATAAAAATCAGGGACCTGAACCAGAATTTATATCGGTTCAGGTTTGGGTTCAGGTTCAACATGTTGATATCGGTTCGGGTTCAGGTTTAGGTTTAATGGGAAAAATTATTTAGGTTCGGGTTCAGGTTCAGTATGTTAATTTCGGTTCGGGTTCAGGTTCAGGTTCAACAAAAAATTTAAATAAAATTTACATATATATACAAAATTACATTTAACTATTAATAAATTTAATAATTACACAAAATTATAATATAATATAATATTATTTAAATAAAAATGTAGTAAAAAAAAAAACGATTTAACAAAATATAATTGCACAGTAAAACAAAATTAAATAAATAATACAAAAAGTAACATAGTCAATATTCTGTTTTCTGATAAGTTTACAAGAAAAATATCCAAAATATACTGTATACGTATTCTTTAAAATTTTACAGAAATACTTCAGGAACATAAATATTAAAGTAATTACTATTTTCAATTTTTACACTTGTGTTTCTTTAGTGTATCTTTAAAAAATTTAAAAATATACAGTATGTTTACTTTTTTACAATTTTTTTCTAGCCTGTAATTTTCGGACAAATTAACTAAGGAACATGCGGTTTTAATTGTAACTTAATAGATAATTCAAAACTGTAAAATTATATAGTGTCTCAATTTAAAAAGTTATTTTCGGTACACCCCTTATAAATGAATCACCTTGTATATTCAAAAGAATTTCAAATTTGTGGTTTAAGTTACTGCCTAAAACTTTTATTTCAAACATTTTCAAAAAAATTTTGTGTTAAATTCATTCTTTTTTTTTTTGGAACAAATTATTTGCTCTTAAAATTAAAATATTTTCTAATATTCTTTTTTTTAAATTACTGCGATAATCTGTAAATACAAACTTTAACGACGAAAACCATTTTTCTACAGATACTTGAGTACAAGGAACTGCTAATACTATTTGAAATAATTTGTAAAGTTCAGTTGTAACTAACTTTTGATTTTCCCAGTAAGCCAATATATCACATTTGCTATTAAGTCTGTTTACATTTTTAAACTTGTTAATTAAAAATGAGATATTGATATTAGATTCATTTATATTGCCAGTTTTAATTTGTTTGTTATTGTCTTTGGTTTTTAAAAAATTTCTAATTCATCGATTTCTCGATCTGATGAATCAGACGATGAACATTGAGCTGTTTCGCATTCATTAGATTTTTCATTAAGAAGCTTAATAATGTTTTTCCAAATATTTTCAAGATGTACCTGGGCTCTTACTTTATTTTCTTCAGAAAAAGTAATATTATATCTTGTGTCTAAAAACAATCCAGCTAAAATTGCAGGATTATCTAGCAATCTTCTCTCTCTAGTTTTCATTGATTTAACAATGTGATCAGAAATAAATTTATTTATTTTAGTCGATTCAATCATACAACTAAGCCATGTGCCATAACAATCTCCAATTGTTAATATTGCATTTTTTTGTAGCAATTTTTGCTGGCACTAATCCAGATAGAATTGTAAGTAATTGAATCCATTATTTTTCATTAAAAAGTAATTCATTATGCGAAGGTGCCATATCTTTGCAAAATTCATTTAACTCAATTAGTCTTTCTAGCGTACTGCAAGTTGAATGCCACTTAGTTGCACAATCAATAATTGGTTTTTTCAAATTTAATTTTTTTATTAGAATAAGAATTGTTTGATTTCTAAGTTTTTTAGCTGCTTGCCGTGCTCTTACAATAATAAGTAAGCGTTCTTTTAATGCATCCTCAACACATAATTGTAAAGTATGAGCCCAACAACTTACTAAATTTAAAATACTGTTATTAAGAAACAACAATAATTTATCACCTACGCTCTCTACATTAATATATTCTACCTCTTGATTAGTATCAATTTCAGTAAGACTTGCAGCTTCTTCATCCTCATTTACATTATTTTTATCTTCGTCAATTTCAATTGACTTCAATAAATCCACTGTTCTAGTCATATTGACACCATTATCAGTGGTTATGGTATAAACTTGCTTGTAATCTATGTCATATTCTTTTAAAGTTTGTAAAATAATTTCTTTTAAATACTCAGCAGAATGTCGTTCTTTTAATTCTTTAATGCCTAATGTACGTAGCACAATTTTACCATTTCTTAAAAACTAAATATTAATTCTTAATAAGGAGCGATCAAGTCTAGTAGCAGAATCCACTTTTAAACAAATCATGTTATTTTTAACTTCTTCTTTAATTAAATTTCGTAAATTTTCAGCATATATATTTACCTGATCTTTAATATTAGTCGCATTAATTGTAACTTTAGAATGTTTTGGCAACAATTCATTCATCATACTGATAACTTTTATAAAACCCGAATCTTCTAATAAAGAAAATGGACGACCGTTAACTGTTACCAGTTCTACACATCCCTTTATTATTGAATTCTTTTCTAGATTTGTTTGCTTTATCTTCAAATATATTTGTGATAGTTTGTTGACTAGTTGATTCTAAATTTAAAAATTAGTTTTTTTTTCTTATCAGTTTCATCTAGATTTGGAGCATATTCTACTTTTCGTTTAAGGGGAGGTTCTCATCTAGCAGCCCAAAAAACGGCCTAACTTTGGAATTTTTTTCCGCGATTATGGAAGCGCGCTGAAAAAAACGGGTTGGGGATTCGGAATGCTTGTACAATGGACTTTATTTTTGAAAATTTCTGTCACAAATAAAACAAAATGGCGGCCGTGAGGCCTAATTGAACAGGCCCATGTCAGCGAGGATGGTGACCATCGTACTGTCTCAGCATCAATCTGAAATCAAAAAAGGACAACAGGGTCATAAAGTTGAATACATTTGAGGGAGCATAGACCTATAAAATTGAAAAATTGTTTGTTTGAACTATTTTTTATGGGCCTCTGAAGTGGAAAAAAAAGGCCGAAAAATCGACCTAAAAGTTCATGATAGTGCCAAAAAATCAAAACTTGTTTTTTTTTCAAGTTTTTTAGGTCTATGCTCCCTCAAATGTATTCAACTTTATGACCCTGTTGTCCTTTTTTGATTTCAGATTGATGCTGAGACAGTACGATGGTCACCATCCTCGCTGACATGGGCCTGTTCAATTAGGCCTCACGGCCGCCATTTTGTTTTATTTGTGACAGAAATTTTCGAAAATAAAGTCCATTGTACAAGCATTCCGAATCCCCAACCCGTTTTTTTCAGCGCGCTTCCATAATCGCGGAAAAAAATTCCAAAGTTAGGCCGTTTTTTGGGCTGCTAGATGAGAACCTCCCCTTAAGTTTTAAAAATTCTTCATGATGGCATCTTTCTACATGTCTCTCTAAATTTGAAGCATGTTCCCCTTTCATAATCTGACCGCAATGGCTTATTTGACATGTTGATTCTTTTTTGTTTTTGTTAAAAATGAAGCATTAGCGTCCTCTTCAGTATAATTTTACGAAATATAAAAACAAATATTAATTTTATACTGATAATCAATTTTTGTTTTTTAAATTTTGTACAGAAAACAGATAATTGACTCATTAGGAAAACTTAACACCAACTACTTAAATCATAATTTATATCATTCGAATTTAACCTAGTAGAAATAAAAAATACAATATTTAAAATTTATTTCTTAAATTTTTTTAATATATTCATTTCTTGCAGTTTTATGTATAGAAGGTGCATTTTCATCTAATTTTACTATTTTTTCTAAGATTTTATTTATTGTTTTGCAAAAATTAAATATTAATAAATTTAATTTTATATCTAAAATTAATTTTGAAATTAATGATTTATGTTCTTCGCAATCAATCCACTCAAATGTAGTGTAAGGTATTATTTTTGATTCTAATTGTTCTTTTAAATTATTTTCATAATACAAATTTTGAATATTATTATGGAATGTACGTTAAATTGCACTAAATGTGCCTATTAGCGGAATACTCGGATGTCGCAAAGCAATTTTTTTTTTGTGGTATAATCCCTAGCATTAATTAATTGATTCCTTCTATTTTCTGTAATTAAAAATTTACTACAGCAAGATGATACATTTACATTTTTCAAAATTTTATATGCAACCCAACCAGCAACATACTCAACAGTTTCTTGCTGTAATTTTGAAGATTCAGAAATAGATACTAGCGGAATTGTATTAATTTCTTCATTAGATTTTGAGTTTTGAATATTATTTTTAGAATCAAAAACTGCTTCAATACAACTTAAAATATTGCAATTATCGTTTTCGCAATTTGCACCTACAGAATGTATTGATACTAAATTATTTAACAGCAAAGATTGAAAACTTGATGCAAATGCAATACACGATGGCATATTGACCCTATATCTATGAGCCCTAACAGCTGAGAAAAAATTCTCTAGTGGATCTTGATTTATAGCTCGTGGCACTAAATAAGAAAATTTTAATTTTTTTAATTCTTACCACAAATGCTTCAAGTTTTATATGTTTTGCACCCATGCATTAATTGTTGGTGGTTTCATTATTTTCTTCTTTTCGCCATTATAAAATGCCATAGTCTTCAAAATCACAATAGCTTTATCCCAAAACTTATTATGATCTCTGGAGTTCGTGATTGCTCTTCGGAGTGGATTTTTGTCTCGCGGATGTTTGCAGTTGCCATTGAAACTATCAAATAGATTATTCATAAACAGAAGTAATCTAGCTGTTGCCGATGTCTCTACGTCAATATCAGCTGTAAAAATATATAATTATCCATTTAATTGTATATTGAAATAATTTGAAAAACTTACATCTAGATGCTAATAAAGCCATGGTAGAAGCAACTCTATGACTGAAAATCTGAGCAGCATAGGACACTTTCATTTTCGGTATTTTATCTTTTTTAACATGATTTTCCGTAACTTTTGGCAATGGTCGTATATCGGCTTCCGCAGACACATTCAAATCATACAATTGTTCGATATGTTTCCATTTAGCCGTCATTGCTTTTCCATTTTCGCAAAAATGTAATTCCTTTTCCAACAAATGATTTCTGATTAATTTTATTAGATGAGGAGGATCATAAAAATGAAATATCAATTTGCTGTCAATTTCATATCCTAACTCGTAATCCCAAGTTTTATTTTTTTTTAAATGAACTTCTCTTGTGTCACGAATTAGTTTATTAATTGCTGGCCTATTTGATCCACCCCGATTGGAGACAGTAGTTTTAAAAGTTAGAAATTATGTTTTAAGTATTGAATGAAACTTCTGAAAATGCTTACATTTTGATAAATTCACAAATGATAAGATTTCAGGTTTCACAACAATGGCATTATATTACGTAATAATTTATCAATCAAAATAATTTGCATAAAACTGATTAACTTGCTCAAAACTTATACTTATTTGAACTTAACGTTAAGGAACCTGAATGTAATTACTCGTATTTCCAGACATAACGCAATAAAGAAAAAATTGAATTTTATTTAATACAATACAGTTACTCTTTGATTATTTTAAAAATTAGGTAATATATGTGCAATTAATTATTCAATAGCAGCAGAAAATATTGACAATTCAATACCTAATTAATTTTTATTAAATATAAATTCTGTAATTACCTACAAATCGTTATTGAATATAATTGATTGCATCTAATGGTGCAAATACACTGTAGAGCAAAATCTAGCTAGAGAACTTTTACTCTAGCGAGAGTGTGTCTAGCGTGCGTTTACACTGCAACAAAAATTTGCTCTATGGATTCTCTAGCTAGACTAACGTAGAGCGTCTCTATCGAGACTTCTCTATGTATTGTATACACTGAGCTGGAATCTGCAGAGCGTAGAGTTATCTCAGTTCAGTTTCGTTATGTCGCGTAGCCGTTTAGCTGCTGCAACAGTGATAATATTACTTAACAAGAAGAAAAAACGTACTATGAGAAGAAGTGTTTGGGTTATAAAATATAATAATAATAATAATAATATAAAAGCTATAATTATTATAATATATATTATTATAGATTATGCTTTAAAATTATCTTCTGTTCCATTGCCACTTTTCTTTTTTTTTATTTTCCGTAATTCGCTATTCTAAGGCTATGCCATTTTTTGGTTATCTCATTTTCATTCATTTCTAATTCATTCGCCATTTTTTCTAATATTTTAGCTTTTTTATCCCGGTCTCTGTATTCCTTGAGAGCACAGTTCCACAATACCGGATGACTTTCATATGTTTCAATTAATTTAATTGTTTTGGTTTTATCCCAAATAATTTTCGACATTTTAAATATTTATAATACACTCACTAATGACTATAGATGTTTATTTAAAATTAACTGCAAAAACCGTACCAAGAATTGTCACTGCTCTCGCTAGAGTGAAATAATCTATCTAGTCAAACAGATAGAGCTAGAGTAGCGCTCTCAAGTTTATTATGACCTGTTCACACTACTGCTCTCGCTAGACATGGACTAGTCTACCGAGATTGTAGACTTGCTCTCGCGAGTGCACTCTCGCATACTGTTTACACTATAAAATATCGTTTAGAGTGGTCTAGCTAGACTAACTCTAGCTAAAAAGTCTACAGTGTATTTGCACCATAATATTTTCTAGTTATCTGAATAATCGATTACAGCAAATATGTTGTATAATAAATAAATTCAATGACTTACAAAAATTTGTCAAAAGTATTGTAATTATTTTCTTAGATATTGACGAGATTGTATGTTTCTTCAAATTGTTGACCATAACACAGCATGCATATTGACCAGTTTTTGCTGTTAACGAATTTGTATTATTTTCTGAGATATTGATCAATTTCTATATTTTCTTAAAATGTTGACCGCAACACAGCATGTATCGGCTATTATTTACTGCTGCTTAATGACCATAGTTAGATTTCTCTCCTTTTTCAAATAGAAAAAACAAATATATTTAAAATAATATAATAAACCAGGTAATATTAAATTCAATTTACTTAATTACATATAAACAAACCTTTCAAAGGTATTTTAAATTGAATTCTTAGGTATTGACATGTTGACATCGTTATATCTGCCAATTTAATAAAAATTTCTTTGAATTTTCTTTTCTGTTTTTAAAGTACTCAAAATATTTGTACAATATGTAAATGTTTTATTGTTGCACACTTTCGATCTGATCATAGATATTTTGAAGAATATCACAGAAACTTATTTTAAACTCACAACACAGTAATAAAAATGTTGCCTATACTCCGTATAATATTAAAATTGTAATATAATTAACATTCTTTAGAAGTAACTATATATTTTTTGTATATTATCAACATATTTACTAATGTAAATAACCATTTTGTCACAAAATTTATGACATCCCCTTGCTCCGTACCTCGTAACCCAAGGCTTAGATTTAGAAATACTATTATTATTATTATTATTATTATTATTATTTTGTTGATTATTAATATTATTATTTTATTGATTATTATTATTATTAAATATAATCTAGTTTAGATTATGTTGCAACTTGCAAGCGCCATTAGTGTTGTGTTCGGGTTGGAAACTAAAATGTGATGTCACTCTTCCTCGGTAATACAACACAAGTGCGCCCAGTATGGATTGAACACGTTGACGTAGTGTAAAGAAAACACAACACAAAGGGGTGCAGTCACATAAAGCGACGGCGCCTGTATGAACTAGCACTACTTTTTAAATAGGATGTTACTATCGTAACACAACAATTATTTATTTCAATGTAAAAAAATATGTTTGCATTGTAATAATATTAATTAAATATTAATTTTAAAATTTGAATTATACAATAATTTCCTGAACCAGTAAAAAATACATGGTTACCGGTTAATAGAAAAAGGTTTGGGTTCACTGACCTTGAAATATAAAGGTTCGGTGCAGGTTCAGGTTTAAGAAATATAAAGGTTTTTTCGGGTTTTCGGTTCGGGTTCGGATTCAGGTCCCTGATAAAAATAATATACAAAAAATTTGATGATTGCCGGATTTACGTTATGCAAATTTAAAAGTAATGTACCGGAATTATGCGATCGCAATGAAGCTAATTTAAATTTAACAAGTGATCATGAATAAAAAAATTAGGGTTATTGTGGAACTCTAAGGCAAATATATTGCAATATTCAAATCCGATAACCAAAATTCATTCTGTAATTACAAAACGGTCTATTTTAACAGAAACTGCACAGATTTGCGATCCATTAGAATTATTATTATTTGAATCAAATAAATAAAATAAAAATTTCGCGAAACAGCAGTAAAGTATCATCTCTGTTTTCAGACTAATAATCGATAAGTTTGGTGAATATGTCCAAACAGTCTTTCTGACGTTTCTCATTGGATTTAACACTAGAACTACCGACGACGTCAATTTGACGTATTTAGAAATTCGATTTGTTGTTATTTCGTTAAAATGCTATCGAAAAACTTTTCGTTCAGTGACCTTTCATCATTTTTTATGTACTTCAAGATGACATACTCTTTTTTGAATTGAATATTTATTTTTGCAATCATTTAATTGTCTACCTAGAACTACCGATACGTCAATTTGACGTAATTTCTTAGTTAAATGTTTTTACACATAATAATAATAGTTTATATTATTTATTCATCTACAAAACATATATTAGTAAAGATTTATTGTTTATAATATAATTTGATTATAATTGTTTACAATTGTTTATAAAAATTAAACAAAAATCGAAAAAGAAGATTTATACTGTGACTATTTTAGCAATATTTATTTTTGGATTGAACAATAAATTGAACTATGAAATTATTCATAATCTATAATCAATTATTATGACATATGATTCGCGTTGTTTCATGCTCCTCAAGCGCGCCACCGCGCTTGTTTGAACATGTTCGCGCAAGCGTTCATTGTTCATAAGTCATTAGCAGACTGCAGTTCACGCACTTGTTTACGGGTTAGAATTTCACGATGCCTAAGAAAAAAGCAGATATTCTAAGAAATCTGAGAGACATTCCTAAAAATAAAACTGAATGTGAAAGTGCATCTGATTTCGACTCGGATTAGTTCGTGGGTTCGAGTTGTGATAGTGCTAGCAATTCAGCTGAATCGTCGGATTCAAATTGTTCTGAGTCACGTGAGTATAATACAGAAATTTTCGTTGTTTATTGTTTACTATTGTTATGCCTATTTGTTGTCTAATTATTTACACTTGTAACAATTCTTATTCGAACAAAATTGTTCATGAATGTCACTTGGTGAAATTAATATAAGTTGAGACATTTTCTCAAAAGGTAATGTGTTCAACGAACTTTACTTCCAGACACCAGAAATGAAGACTGCCATGAATTTGTGACCAGAAATTTCATTTATAGATGGTACATACAAACTACTAAACATCAATTATACACTAATGTTGATCGTTACTGAAGATACAGATGGTAAAACCCGAGTTGTAACTGCAGGACTAATGGAGTCTAAAAATGCTGCTGTAGTGGAATGGTTTTTCAGTACATTCAAAAATTGCAACGTAAACGCGTGTGAGAAAATTGTCATCATTATGAATGACAAAGACCATAGTCAAAGAACCGTACTACGTCGCGTATTCCCTAATGCTAAGTTGTTACTTTGTTTATTGCACACGCTGCAGACTTTTGGGAGGCAAGTAACAACTGGAAACATGAACGTAATCTGTGCTTAAAGTTGTTGGAAAAACTTGCGTATTTCAAGTCGAATGCAACGAAGGAGACCATTGGCTTCGTCAAGGATAAGAGGATGAAGCATAAAGGACAAGTGACCGGGAAAAGTAGTTTTGGCGCATCAGACGTTTGTCATCGCTATGGTAAGAAGGGACACGTGGGCCAAGACTGTAAGTTTAAAACATACAATTGTAAAACAGTAAAAAATCGAATAAGAAAAATTATTTGGGCGGGAACGCGAGAGAGCGTCAGAATTTTGTTTCGGAAACAAAATCGACTGACTACGTAAACAATCTGAGTGATAGTGATAGTTTTGAAAATCTGTACTCAATCGAAACGTCTGACGTGAAAGCGGAAAAACCGATTGTTTTCGGAGTTAAATTATTCAATCGTCCGTGGTATTTTGAGATTGACACCGGATCACCTATTTCAGCTATTTCTAGCAAAACGTATCGTCAAAAGCAAAACGAACTTCCGATTATACTTGAATCTACATCGCGCAAAGTTAAGTCATATCAAGGGGACGAAATTATTCCGCGGGGTAGTGCAAATGTTTGGGTTGAATGTAATGGATTATCACAAAAGGTCGAATTGGTTGTACTTCCGGGAAATAATGCACCAATTATGGGAAGAGACTGGATCCAAACATTCAATCTAGTCAAAGTAAACAAAAATGTATTGAATATCAATTTTACAAGTGAAAATGTCATGATTTCAGTTAATAAAATTTTCGAGCAATACAAAAATGTTTTCGCGTCCGATTTAGGAAAGTACGCTTTAAATAAAATGAAACTTGATATCAAAAGTGACGCAAAGCCGGTCTTTTGTAAACCGAGACCAGTGCCTTATGCTATGAGGCAGACAATAGAGGTCGAACTTGACAGATTAGAACGCGAAGGAGTGATGGAACGCGTCGATAGTAACGATTGGGCCACGCCGGTGGTACCAGTGATAAAAAAAATTGTCAAGTGAGACTGTGTGGGTATTATAAGCTTACGCTAAACCCTGCTATTATAGTTGATAGATATCCGATTCCGCGGGTACAAGATTTGCTTTTTGACAGTAATGGTCAATACTTTTCTAAGATTGACCTTTCTCAGGCTTACTTACAGATAGAGTTGGGGAAGCATTCGCGAGAGTATTTGACTATATCAACGCACAAGGGACTATATCGGCCGTATCGCCTTCTGTACGGGGTATCGTCAGCTCCGGGTTGGTTTCAAAGACACATGGAAATGTTATTAGGGGGCATTGAAGGTGTTAAAGTATTCTTTGATGATATTAAAATATGTGCTAAAAATATTGAGGAGCACAAGTATTGAAACGCTTGTCAAACGCAGGTTTAACAGTCAAGAAAGAAAAATGTAATTTCGCTGCAACCGAAATAGACTTTTAGGGTTTTGAGGTAAATTGGCAAGGTTCTCATGTGTCAAAGGGTCTAAAGCGATTGCAGAGATGAGACCTACAGGGAGTAAAACTGAATTGAGATCTTTCCTTGGAATGATTAATTACTACTCGCGCTTTATTGAAAATTACGCTACGGTGGTAGATACTCTTTACAAATTATTACAGCAAAACGTCGAATAGTCTTGGGGACCTGAGCAAGCGAAAGCTTTTAAACGGGCAAAACAAAAATTAATTTCTCATGATGTCTTGATACACTATGATGAAAAGCGTCCGTTGAAATTAACGTGCGACGCGTCACCGGTCGGATTGGGAGCAGTTTTGTCACACGTGCTATCTGACGGTTCGGACAAACCTATAGCTTATGCGTCGCAGGTGTTGAACAAAATGGAACGGAAGTATGCACAGATAGACCGAGAGACCCTAGGATTATATTTCGGAATAAAGACATTTCATCAGTATGTATATGGGCGTAAATTTATTCTTTAAACTGATCACAAGCCACTAATGTACATTTTTGGTCCGAAAAAGGGAATTCCTCAAATCGCTACAAGTCGTTTGCAGAGGTGGGCCGTATTTATGCTAGGTTATGATTTTGAGATCAAACATATTAAGGGCGTAGATAACGGACCGGCAGACGGATTATCTAGGGTAATCAAAGACTTAGAAAAAGAAATCAACGCTGATTTCGAAGAGAAAAGGGACCTTAACGACTATACGTACTTACACTACGTGTTAGACGAATCTCAGACACTAGACATGTTGATAGCACACGAGACGGACAGCGACCCAATTCTGACGACGATTAAGGCTTATATTACAAATGGATGGCCGGTTAAGGTAACTGAGGGGTTGCGACCGTTTTTCGCGCGTAAATTAGAATTATCAACGGAGGGAGGATGTGTAATGTGGGGGCATCGCAATGCTAAGAAGACAATTACGACGAGTAAAAAGTCTAAGTAAATCTTCCGTTGCTGAAGAAACTGAAACATGCAAAACTTTAGAGCAGTATGAAGCCATGACCGACAAATTGTTGCCAACCAAAATCGCCAATTTTGTTAAAATACAAGCACGTCAATTCACGAAAAAACCAAAAGGTCGAAGATATTCAACAGAATTTAAACAATTTTGCCTTTCATTGTATTTTCTTGGGCCAAGGACTTACATATGTCTTCGCGAAACGTTTTTCTTTCCTACCAAACGGTCTTTACAACGTTACATAGGCATGCTGAAGTTCAATCCAGGAATTAGTGATGCAGTTTTGGAAAAACTTAAACTTAAATGTGCGTATTATGGCAACATGAATAAATCTTGCATTATGTGCATTGATGAAATGTCATTGAAAGCCAATTTATTTTATAACATCAACAAAGATGAAATTATTGTCTTTTCCAAAGAATTTAATATTAACAACTATAAACCTGCCTGCAATGTGGATGTCATTATGATACGAGGTGTAACCAAGAATTGGAAACAACCAGTTGGCTATTTTTTCCTACACAGCAGTTTTAAAGTATCAGAATTAAAAGAAGTAATTTTTTCTTGTATTAGAAAATTAAAAGAAGTAGGTTTAGCAGTTCGTTCGGTGGTGAGTGACATGGGATCCAATTTCACTAGTTTAACAAAAGAACTACAAATTTCTGCAGAAAATTCATACTTTCAAGTAGATGACAGTAAAATTTTCTATATTTTTGACACACCACACCTTATAAAAGCTATAAGAAATAATTTAATAAAGCATTCTTTTGTTATTAATAATAAAGTTACATCGTGGCAACATGTAGAGTATTTTTATTAAGCGGATCAAAAATTACAATGCCGTCTTGCACCAAAATTAACCGATGCTCACATTTATCCATCAAACTTTCAAAATATGAAAGTCAAATTTGCAGTCCAAGTACTGAGTTCTACTGTAGCTGCAGGTTTAAATACTTACATGAGCTTAGGAGCATTACCAGCACAAGCAATAGGTACAATTGAACTAATTGATAGATTTAATAAATTGTTCGATTTATTAAATTCTTCATCATTAAGCAGCAAAACAAACTTTAACAAACCATTTCGAGGGAAAGAGTATCAGCTGCAGTTTCTCCAGGACACATTAGATTATTTGAATAACGTAAGAGTATTTTCAAAACGTAATGAAGATGTAACAAAAAACATTAAATCTATATCTTGCTGGAAAATTGTGCTAAAGATTTCGATACAATTCTTACAAAAATGTCCGATTTTACGCAACCACAATTATCTCAATATGATAATGAAAACGAAGATCAACAACAACAGCATAATAATGTAGTAATTGATACAAGGTACAGAAATTTCAACTTAGCAGAGGAAAATTCCCTCCGATACATTTGTGGATTCTGATAAGAAAATGTTTAAATATACATTCATGTGATGTTTGTAATTTTTTTTCTAAAGAACACGAAGAATTGGACAGTACATCATTATATTCTCGACGAAACTTTATTCGGAAGCTTATTCATGCCAAATGATTTGTTTATAGCTTATATATTTAAATTGGAAAACTTTTTTGTACAAAACTTTGAAATATTCTCAACACAAGATAATATTGTTAAACGTTTTATTTTAAATATAGATAGTATAAAATTAGACCATCCATGTGACCAGTTTCCAAAACAATATTTATTACGTTTATTTTGTAGGATGAGATTATTTTATTGTTTAAAATTTATAAACAGAAATTTTAAAACCGATAAAAACATTAGAAAAAAAATAATTTTGTCTCATCACAAAATTTAATTATAAAACAACAAAGTTACAAAAAATGAGGTTATGACAAGTGTCAAAGTTAAATCGATTGACATGCCTGTAAACTATAGTGATGTAGTAAAAACTTCAACTGAAAATAACGAATGGTCAGAAGTTGTTAGAAAGAAGAAATATAGAAAACGTAATTCAATTATTGGTGAAAACAACCTCAGTTCATCCTTGAAAGCTGCACCGAAAAATGCGTTTCTTTTTGTGTCTCGGCTAGATCCTAGCACGACTACAGGCGACCTGCTGTCGTATTTAAATAATGATTTTCCGGAAGCAATATGTGAAGATTTCCCTTCGAAATACCCTCAATATTACAAGTCCTTTAAGGTCATGATTCATTTACACAACTTCGAAAAAGCCATGACAATGGACCGATGGCCTTGTGGAGCATTTGTATCCAGATTTTTCCACAAAAGTGGAAAAAAAGAGTATAATTCATGACAAGTAGAATCCGACATACTAAGCAATCACACTCTGAACATATGTAATCAGCAGTTAAAAATTCAAAAATTTAAAATCTTGCACCAAAATATGCAGAGTGTTAGAAATAAAATCGACGAATTGGAGCTACAACTTAGTGAAGAATCCATTGACATCATTTGTTTATCCGAACACTGGCTGTCTGAAGCAGAATTACAACACTTTCAACTTAAAAACTATTCAGTGCGTAGTTGGTTTTCGAGAAAAAATAAATCTGGTGGAGGTGTCATTATATTAAGCAAAAATAATATGGAAATTTCTGCTTGTAATTTCATAAATAGTTTAGCAATTGAGTGTGTGTTAGCAATATGTGCTATAAAAATTGTAGTTTCGTGTAATCGACCCGCTCCAGGACACTTACTTGTGCAAACAGCACTAGCACAAATTATTCTCGAAAGTGTCACATTCTCGTCTGAGGACAAACAAATCATTGTGGACATGTTGCAGTCTAACGAAGAATGGTCCCCTGAAAAAGTCAGCTTAAATGCTCCTACCCCACTCGTTTCCAAAAAAAATTCAGTGATGAGCTCTCAAGAATGAAAGACAAAGGCCCAACAGCTGCATTATGGTTACAGTACTTCAAGATGGTCAATTTGTTGAAAAAGTTCATAACTGCACAGCGTTGTGGCGATTGGGGAGAACACCTTTAATGCGCCCAACAAATGATTCCGTATTTCCACGCTTGTGGTCATTTTCATTATGCTAAATGCACACATCTGTATGTGCAGGACATGCTGAATCTGACTAAATGCGACCCGGATGATCACCAGCTTTTTGAGTTGTATATGAATTTTGGATACTTTAGTATAAATAGAACAGGAAATCGATGGGCAGGATTGTGGTCTGACATGACCATCGAGCAGACATTGATGTGTGAAATAAAAAGCGAAGGAGGACTGACACGAGGGCGAGGTTTCACAGATTCTGTGTTGGCAAAATAGATTACAGGTGCAGGCATTGCAGCTTCAATCTGTTCATGTCTTCAAATGTTTGCGGGGACCCACAGTATTAGCGGTGAGCAACATGTCGACTTGCGTGAATCACGTATTAAAAGAGATACGGAGGACAGAGCAAAACTTGCTGCTTGGTTAGCAAACCGTCCTCCTTTTGCTAAACGTGACCATGTCATATCCCTCACGACCGGAATAATAGGTGGCAGTAACATTAATTGTCATCAAGCCATGGAAATTGGATTCCGTACAATGCAAACTTTTATTGGGATGAACTTTGCTGACATGAAACAATCTAGGAAAAATACTGTGGTCCCTCTGTCTGCTATGAGCAGCACTGTGAAAGTTCACAACGAAGCAGTCGTGGTAGATACTTCCGTAATATTTCAAAGAACCTTAATCAGCAAGAAAAGTGATGAGGATGTTGCAGACTTGTTGAGGTACGGGTTATCTCCATACCCCATGACTCTTTTCGACGAAGGATGTTTCAGGAAAACGAAAAAATCTGCTCTCCATGAGGCTTTCCCTTTGTGCACGGATTCAGTAAACCTGAAAACAATTTACACTGTAGTGGACGGTGGCTTCCTCCTTCACAGAGTCAAGTGGAATGTTGGGACCACTTTCTCTTTCATCTGTGAGCAGTATGCTTCATATACAATAAATCACTATTCTTCAAATTGTGCAGTTGTATTCGATGGAAACGAAGATATTAATTTCATAAAACGTGCCGAACAAAACCGAAGAGAAGCATTCAAAACTTCAGTGCATGTGAATGTTCAACAGGAAATATTTCTTACCAACGCCATAAACAAAACCAGGCTGATTGAGCTATTGGTGGATACGCTTACAAGACAAGGGATGCTACATACACAGCGACAGGAGACGTAGATGGGATGATCGTGAGATCTGCTATTGAAAAGGCCACTGCACACTCCGAAGTAGCAGTTATTGGTGAAGACATAGATCTTCTCATCCTGCTAGTGGCTCTGACGCCATCAAACGTAAATATCCGTTTCATTAAACCAGGCAGAGGTAAAATCGAAACAATGACGTACTCAATACTACAACTTCAAAAAGACCTCCCTTACTGCTCATCCATCCTCTTTATCCACACCTTTTCAGGGTGTGATACCACAAGTGCCATCTTTGGGAAAAGCAAACACTCCATCCTGAAGAGTTTTCCTAAAAGCAATGAAAATTCAAAGTAATTTTCCTGTTGAAACTAAAAATTGGTTTCAAATAACATTTGATTTAAAATTACCAGTTTATGTACAAGACACAGTTCATATCGGAACTAAATTAAGAACACGTCTTTTAAATTCAAAAATTAAATTAATAATAGGAAATTATCAAATTAATTCTGATTATTTAAAAATTTTAATAAAAACAATCACTAAAGATATGCATTTTTTAAATGAAAGTGATTTAAATGTGACTGATAAAATGAATTTTGAATCTATAAATAAAATGTCTCAAGCTCATGTTCAAAACTTGTTAATTAAAAATGTAGAAAATAGTCATGCAACAGTAGCAGTTGACCCAAATAATTCAAGATTTTTCAATACATTTTAAAAGTAAAGTACAATGCCAAAATGTCGTAGAGGGGCTTCTTTGGGTCGTAAAACACGTAACGCTATATCCACGCAGAATACAAGAGCCAACAGAAACGCAGAACAAATCCAGCAAGACAATACTGGTGCACGTGAGAGAATGGCGCGATTGCATCAAGTTCAATCACAAGATGCACGAGCTGAGCGAAATGAAGATTAGAACAAAGACGATCACGCCGACTCACATTTAACAGACTGAGAGTAAATGAACAACAACGCCAACAGGCGCATCGATCATTTACCTCTCAGTCATTCCTGCGTCTAGCATTCGAGTATGAGCCCGATGTTGAATATTATGCTCATTCAAAAGTCATAATTGGTGCTATGGACAATGAATGCCTGCATTATAATGTTCTTAAATTCAATAATGAGCCACCCGGGATGTGTTGCGTATCAGGAAAGGTTCAACTACCTGTAATTGATACACCACCATTGAACCATTGAAGGGTTTACTGTTTAACACGGATCCAGATTCTAATGTGTTCCTGAAATCAATTCGGACATTCAATTCATGTTTCCAAATGACATCATTTGGAGCAACAGAAATAGTTAAAAATAATACTGTATATGGTCAACAATTCAATTCAACATTTAAAGTCAAAGGTCAAATTTATCACAAAGTGGGCTCATTTCTGCCAATACCAAATGAAGAGCATACATTTTTGCAAATCTATTTTATGGGCGGCGAAGATGCACGCGTAGACGCACGTTGTGAACACAATCACCTCAATTCATTATTTGCCAAACGCATTGTTAGCGAGCTGGACGCTCTATTGAATGAGCACAATGAATTATTGAAAATATTCAAATCACACTTGCCTTAATTTCAAAGTGATAATCACGCTATTGCCATCAGTCCTGATAAAACACCTGTTGGAGAGCATATTCGTAGATTCAATGCACCTGTTGTTGACGACGTTGCTGAAATCAACTACACGTGAAATCGAGATTCGTAGAAGAAATAATAATCTCCAGTTCATTGCTGATACACACCGTTCATATGACGCTCTCCAATATCCGCTTATTTTCTGGAAGGGACAAGATGGATATTGCATAAATATTAAACAACGCGATCCCGCAACAGGAGCCGAAACAAACAAGAACGTTAGTGCAAAGGATTACTATGCGTATCAGTTGATGATTAGACGCGGTCAGGACAATATCATTCTACGATATCGTGAGCTTTGTCAACAATTCATGGTCGACATGTACGTGAAGATAGAGAGTGAACGACTACGATACTTGCGATATAATCAACAACAGCTGCGTGCGGAAGAATACATTCACTTGCGAGACGCTATTGTCAGCAACTCCGACGCCGCCGACATTGGTAACTCTGTCATTCTACCATCATCGTATATAGGCAGTCCACGTCATATGCAAGAATATATCCAGGATGCTCTGGCTTACGTGCGCGAGTACGGACGACCGTGTTTATTTATCACGTTCACGTGTAATCCAAAATGGCCAGAGATTACATCTTTGCTATTGCCCGGCCAAAATGCAATACATCGTCATGACATTACAGCACGTGTATTCAGACAAAAGTTAAAGTCTTTAATAAGTTTTATTACGAAATTATATGTATTTGGTCCTACACGTTGCTGGATGTATTCGGTTGAATGGCAGAAGCGAGGATTACCTCATGCACACATTTTGATTTGGTTAATCAACAAAATACGTCCTGAAGAAATCGATAGTGTAATTTCTGCGGAAATTCCAAATCCGTCTACTGGGCCTCGATTTTATAACTATAATTTCTACAAGGTTTCAAAATCTACAAGAATTTAGTTTTCCCCCTCCATTTCTTTAGATGTCATGGGGAATTTTGTTTACTAAAGCGATTTTGTAAATTCTATAAGAAATTTCAAATTTCATGCGCGAAAATGTTAAAACCCATCGGTGTACTGTTTGTTTTTGCGTAATTGTGTATTGCAGTTTATTTATTTTGAGTATTGTGTTGGAGTCCTTGACATAATAAAATGGAAAAAATAAATATTCAATTTATTATAAATACTATATATCGAAGTTATAAAATGAAGAAAAAAGTATATTATATTTTATTTTATACTTAAACAGAGTTTGGTTAATGATATACTTGTCGCTAACTTATATAAATAGAAAATACGTTTCTTAAAAATCTGGAAGATTATTAGGAGAAAATGCGTAAAATTGAATTCGAATCTATATTATTCATCTATATTTATAGGTCTAAATTGATTTAATTATGTTACTTTTATTTATGCACGTAGTAAAATACAAGACAACATACGACAGATGAAATTTTATATCAAAATTTTATACAATCCGGACTTCTTTTTCTATTGCGGCAATTATTTAAAAACCACAATAAAACATGAGCCATACCATAAAATTTTTAAATAAATATCTATAATTTAATTAAAAAAACAAATAATATACATCTAAAAATAAATTGCATAGCTATTTAATTATTTATAATATGAAATGTTCTAACCACACTTTTTAAGTTAAACGAATATATAAAACGTCAAACTAGACATATAGAAATTCAAGGTCACGAATTCTACTGCTTCTGAGCAGTAGAATTCAAAATCCACACCTCGACAAGAGTGGGGGAAAATTGAATTCTTATAGATTTGAAAATCTTGTAGAATTTAACTTATAAAATCGAGGCCCTGATCAATTGCTGTTTGATATTGTTACAGCTAACATGATTCATGGCCCATGCGGTTATTTCAATCGTTTATCGCCGTATATGGCTGATGGAAAATGTACCAAAGGATTTCCTAAAGATTTTACTAACGATACGATCATAAATGTTGACGGATATTCAATATATCGTCGAAGAAATTCCGATAATGGCGGACAATCATTTATTAAAAGTATCAACAGCATCGACATTGACATTGACAATCGTTGGGTGGTGCCTTATTCACCTCTACTGAGCAAAACATTCCAAGCTCATATTAATGTAGAGTTTTGTAGTTCAGTGAAGAGCATCAAATATATTTGCAAGTATGTGAATAAAGGCAGTGATATGGCGGTATTTCGAGTTGAAAATACCAATGTGACTGCTCCTCCAGTGAATAACAACGATGAAATAACGCTGTACCAAATTGGCCGGTACATCAGCTCTAATGAAGCTGTTTGGCGTATCTTTGGTTTCCCAATTCATGGACGGGATCCAACCGTTATTCATTTAGCCGTCCATCTTGAAAACGGTCAGCGCGTATATTTCACGAACGTGACAGCGATTGACCGAGCTATAAATCCACCAAAAACTACACTCACCGAATTTTTTGAATTGTGTAATCGTGAGGATGCTTTTGGTGCCTTTACACGGACATTACTCTACTCAATACGGTATAAATGGCAGCGATTGTTACTTGCAATGTTCCACTAATGAATGAGGAACAAAGAAACATTTATGACCGCATTATGCTCGCAGTTTCGGCAGGACAAGGTGGATTCTTTTTTTTTTGATGCACCAGGTGGAACTGGCAAAACATTTCTTATTTCGCTAATTCTTGCTGAAATACGATCAAATAATGGCATCGCGTTGGCCGTTGCATCATCTGGCATTGCGGCAACTTTATTGGATGGAGGCAGAACAGCTCATTCAGTATTTAAGCTGCCACTAAATATTCAAAACAACCCAGACGCAGTGTGCAACATAAAAAAAAACAATCGACTATGGCCACAGCGTTGAAACAGTGTAAAATTATCATCTGGGATGAATGCACTATGGCACACAGACATTCGCTTGAGGCGTTGAACAGGACATTGAAAGATATAAAAAACAATGACAAATTATTTGGCGGCACTCTGTTACTCCTGTCAGGTGATTTCAGACAAACACTTCCCGTCATTCCACGTTCAACGTACGCTGATGAGATCAATGCTTGCTTGAAATCATCTCCACTGTGGCGTTGAAAAAGTTCAACTAAAAGTAAATATGCGCGTCCTAATGCTTCAAGGTCCATCTGCTGAAACATTCTCAAAACAACTGTTAGAAATCGGCGATGGAAAAGTTACTAAGGATGAGATTGGGTGCATAAAATTACCGGACGATTTCTGCACAATCATTGATTCGCAAGATGCTCTCATTAACCTAATATTTCCCGATATACACACACAATACATTCATCATGAGTGCCTGGCAGAAAGGGCGATTTTAGCAGCAAAAAATGTGGACGTCAACGAATTGAATCTCAAGATACAACAGTTATTGCCAGGTAACTTAGTGACATATAAATCCGTTGATGCAGTTTGCGATGCCATTGAAGCTACAAATTTTCCAACAGAGTTTTTAAACTCATTGGATTTACCAGGCATGCCACCGCATAATTTAGTACTCAAAGTTGGATCTACGGTTATTTTGCTTCGTAATTTGAACCCACCTCGGCTTTGCAACGGCACGCGATTAGTCGTTAAGAAATTAATGAATAACGTTATCGAAGCCATTATTTTAAATGGTAAATTCCGGGGTGAAAGTATATTACTTCCTCGAATCCCTATTATACCCACAGATGCGCCAATTCAATTTAAACGCATTCAGTTCCCCGTTAGATTGGCATTTGCAATGACTATAAATAAAGTCTCAAGGCCAAACAATGTCTGTTTGTGGCTTAGATTTGAGCACACCATGTTTTTCACATGGACAATCATATGTGGCATGCTCTCGAGTGGGCAAACCATCCAGTTTGTTTGTGTTAGCTAAAGATGAAATGAAAATATTGTACATTCCATTGCACTAAGAGATTGATATTGTTGACTAATATTTTCCGAATTTGTTGTATATATATATATATATATATATATATATATATATATATATAATTAAAAAGAAAAAGTTACAATAAATTAAAAAAATTGGTATTTGGTGTGTTGTTATTTTCACATTCCGTCATCGTTTACAGCGCTCCATGGCTCTTCCACTCATATGCCACATACGCACACACTTACAATAAATAACATATATTTTCATACTCTAGAAATAATTCATATGGCAAAACAACGTTTGCCGGGTTAGCTAGTTATTTTATATTTCCCATAAAATTATTAAATAATTCCAAATAATTTTAAAACATTTCTTACATTTACAGAAAAAAATATATCAGTATAGTTAATTTTTTTTATTATTATTGATATTAATAATATCATTTATATTATATTATGTATATGTTAAATTTTATAAATAGAAACAAAAACAATATAAATTGTTACTAAGTACAATAAGAAATATTATTGTATTTATTTGTATAATACTGTATAAATGTATTATATTTACTTAAATACTTTTCGAAGAAGAATTAAAACACATTAAATAATTTGTATACGATCTACTTATAATATTAAAAATCTCGAGTAAAATTTCTACAATCTTAAAAATTTCATATAAAATCGGTAAAATCAACGAAAAATCATACAAAATCTTTACAATCTTACTTAAAAATCCATAAAATCAACGAAAATCATGTAAAATCCTTACAATCTTACTTAAAATCGGTAAAATCCTAGGATTGTACAATCCGGTGTACAAAATTTAAGGGAGTGGTTTCCCCCTCGTTATAAATTTAATTTATAACGAAGCCAACGAGATAGTAACATCTGCATCGTTGTCTTTGGACACTGATTAAAGCACCATACTGAATGTGATCCTAAAGACCAAAACACGTGTCTATGGTTAACTGGCCTTTCATTGATGCATATAGTCAAGCCAAGCAAACAAGTCTCTTGGGTTTGTTGTCTCTGTATTCTAGAGGTACACTCAGTGTCAATAGTACTTTATGGCAGTGAAATTCATTTTTCTCATAGCTATCTAAGTTAAATATTAAATTTTTGAATGCGATATCACACACACACAGTCACACACACACCATTTACATTCTTATTATAGTTTATACATAATTCTATATACAATATGAGTTCTTTAATGCAATGTGTTTCAGAAATCAGACTACTTATGCAATGTGTCTAAAGAATTTTTAATCTATTATTATATATTTACGTATTTATTCTTTTATATTTATATACTATGTCTCTGTTCTCTGTATATGAATATATAATGTGTCCTTAGAAGTAAATATTACTCAACAATTTTAAATGTGTCTTTTATGTGCAGTATGTGTCTCACAAATCAGCGTATTCAGTTAATATACAATGTGTTTCAGAAAGATAATTTATGTAAACAAAACCAAAATAACAAAACATTTTATATAAATTACAAAAAATTGTATAGTTAAAACTAATTAATCACTATCGTCGTCACTAGATTCCTCTTCACTGATTTGAGAATCTTCATCTGATGAACCAGTGTTTACCGTGAAACATAAACTTTCTACAGCTTCATCTAGCAACCCATCGCGTTGCCACATTTCTTCTTCTAACTGCTTGACATGTTTGTAGTGTTGATTCCAATCTGAAGGACCTATCTCTAAAAATGCATTTCGTACTAATTTTTCAATTTCCACACCACTTTGATTGACGTTATTCATGGCAACCTTATGTTTAGTCAAACTACATATCAGTTCTATTGGATTGAGTTCGCAATGATAAGGTGGAAGGCGCAGTACAGTGTGACCATGTTTTTTCAACAGTTCATCAACGTAATATGCCTTTGTGTGATTTAATCGCTTTACTAACATCAATAGTTCAGCCTTTCGCATGTCGTTGGTTGTTGACACTCCGTTACTGTTTAACCATTCTCTCATACTTGCTTTACGTGAGGACTGTGTTGGTGGTTTGTTAATTTGTACACCATGGTAGGAGCATTGTCCATAACGACAATCCCATTTGGTGGTAAATTTGGGATGAACTGAGTTTCCAACCATCTCATAAAATTATTATGGTTCATGTCGTCGTGGTAGTCTCCAGATTTGTTTTTTGATTTAAAGATGAGAAGTGCATTATCAACGAAACCATACGATCCACCAGCATGAACAATTATATATCTCTAGCCGGATCAGTCAGTTTTATAAACACCAAGTTCGTCTTCTGCTTGCCAGCACTTATTGACTCCATAAGATGGATGAATATAAGTTTCATCTAAAAATGTCACTGGCCTCCTATTTTCTCCTAAAGCATATTTTATGCTTTTTGTGTTACTGACATTGAAATTAAATTACCTACATTCTATACCTGGACAGAAAATCAAGTAAAAAGGGGTTCTATAGAAACAAGTTCTGCTTTACGGGATTTTCTTAATATACAAGAATTTGAGCCAGATATCAATTATTTAAGTCTATTCGCGGACAGTTGTACTGGATAAAATAAAAATTGTCATTGATGCACTTGTAGCTCAGTTCCATCAACTACTAGCAAATCATCTTAAAAATGCAATGGAAACGCCAAGAACAGTCTCATACCTATCACCACAAATTCAAAATGAATTTATTCATATTCTGGCTTCTACAGTTCGAAATCAACTAATAAGTGGCAGCAAAAGAAATAAATATTATGAATTTTTATTTGATTCGACAAATATCGCAAGTCTTTCGTATGTTGATATTGATTTTACCAACAGAAAAGTTTCTATCAAAGAATCTTATTTGGGATTTATTGAAATACATGCTGAAGATGCAGCCTCAATTGAAAATACAATTTTAGAAAAATTAAATTTCCATCAGATTTCATTAACAAACTGTAGATTACAATGTTATGATAATGCTGCCGTGATGTCAGGTCACATATCTTGCGTTCAACAAAGAATTATGGAAAATAATAAAAACATTATTTGTAAATTGTGATAACCACTCATTAAATTTAGTAGGAGTTACTGCAGCTAAGCAAGGTAAAATCGTTGTAACATGTTTTGGAATAATTGAAAACATATATCTTTTTCTCACGTTCAGCATTACGATAGGAATTACTAAAAAATAATGGTTTAAAGAACACTGTTAAACATGAATCTGAAACACGATGGAGCGACAGAGCACAAGCGCTTAGCTGGAAGAATTAGTAGAACTATTAGAAAAATTAGCAGAGGACAGTACTACCACAAGTGACACCAGAAGTGAAACTACAATTTTATTGCAAAATATACTGAATTTTAAATTCATAACTTTAGTCCATTTCTGGCATGAAATCTTGATAAGAATGGATCGTGTGCAGCTCAGATTACAAGATCCTAAAACAAATTTTAGAGAATTGTTCCATGATCTTGAATCATTAGCGACTGAACTTGCAGAAATGAGATGAGATCTGTGAAGAGGCAATAGAAAAGACTAAGTCTCTTTGATAAAAATTGGGGTAATAATACAACAACAATCCGTGTCAGAAAACGCCGAAAAATATCCAGAGAATTTGCTAGAAAAAGTGGAATTTCTCGTATTATGGAAAACGTTCTTGATCGTCTGCAGCAAAATATTATTTATTGGCATTCGTAACAAATACTGCTGTATTTGCACAAGGTCGTAATCTCTAAATTTGAAATAGCAATTATTGAAAAAATTGAATGTTCCAATCATTTACTTAGAAATTATTGTTCAAAGTTAAAAGATTTATCACAAAAATTATATAGTTCTATCGGGAAAGCAGTTCCAGTGAATTTGCAAAACATTTTATCATTAAATATTAGAAGACTAAGAACGGCAGCTGAATATGCAGTTAAATATAAGCAAGAACACGAGCATTACGTGTTCTCGCTTATATTTATTTGTATAATTTGATGATAAAAGTGAAGATACAATTGAGATACAATTTACTGATGACGAAAGTACAAACACTGAAATTGATGATAAAAGTGAAGAAGGTATATTTGAGATACAATTATAATACATTGAGATACATTATAATTCTGCTATAGTCCAGTTTGTAGGAGGTAAAAGAATTAATTTTTCAAAACGATTATCATATGAATTGCGCTGTACAGCTGCTGCATTATCATACCATGGTAAAAACAAGTTACATTGCTCAATTAATAAATAATTGACAAGACAAAAGTCCAAGAAATACACAAAATCCTTTCAAATTAGAAAATAAAAATGCTACAGAGCGAAAAACAAATTATTTGTTGTCAAAAAACCCGAAAATGTTCGAAATTCTCCGGTCTAGATGAACAATAAGGTCCGGTCCAAACGCTGCTGACGTTGTTTCAGATATGTTCAGAAAAAAATATTTTCTTAAAAAAACTGCCAATGAAATTGATAGTATAGAAAAGGAAACAATATGTAGCAACAATTACGATAAAATATTTTTTTAACTCACCATTTTAAAAAATGTGTATGTCCCATAATTAAAATTTGCTAATAATTATTGTAATTACCTTAACATTCATTGGGTACAAGACATATATCTACATATATATATATATATATATATAAATATGAGTACTTTATAATGATTAAAAATTGTCAACTGAATAGTCTTTATCGTTAGCTCAGATGGTAAGAGCACTCAGTCGGAAACTGAAAGGTCTTGCGTTCGATTCCCAGACGATGTAGTTGACAAATTTTTAATTTAATTTTCAATTAATATAATGGGGTAATATTACTAGGAGAATTAATGGGTGTTGCAGTCTGGTTTTGGGATTGGTGTTAAACAAAAGCACTCATTTAAAGTTCAATGGAAAGCTCGGCAAGCCCAATCTTTGCGCAACTGGTAATTGATCATTTGTTGGACCGATGTATACCTAAATTCAACACTAAATCAATTTTTATCAAAAAATTTGTTGATGACATAATTTGTGCCATTCCAGAAACAGACATAGACGTGCTTACAGATACTCAATAACTTTGATGAACATTTCAAATTCACCGTCGAATCTGAAAGAATAATAAAATACCATTCCCGGATATGGAACTGCACCGAGACGAAAATAACATCATCACCACAACTTGGTACACAAAACAAATCGCATCTAACAGACAAATTCATTATCTTTCTGCGCACGAAAACCATTTAAAAATGAACACCATTATCGGGATGAAAAAACGTGTATGTTCATTATATAATAATGAATACATTAAAAATAACCTTCTTAAACTGAAACATGTCTTCCTTGAAAATGGTTACTCTCTTAGCCTGAACAACAAACTATTTTTCACCACGTCGTCATCTTTGACGGAGATCAACGAAGTGAATCCGATTAATTCGGACCAATCAACATTCACCAAGGTCTGTAGTTTATCTAACATCATGGGAGTTACAAATAGACTAAAAAACATACTAACTAATTAAAGACAAAATAATAAAAAGCAACGTTTTACCTATTAAAAAAATATTCGCCAGATTAAAAGATGAGCTACCAGCACTAAAAACACCAAATTTAGTGTAGCTAATTCCTTGCGCTGATTGTGATAAAGTGTACATTGGCAATAGCAAACGAAAATTAAAAGACAGGGTGACACAACACAGATCTGATGGAAGACTTAAACTTACGGCAACAGCTTTAGCTACACACGCCAATAAAACCAATACCAAAGTAGTAACCAGGGAAAAAAATGGTATCAAACGTACGTTCTTAGAAATGATTCATGTAAAGAATACAAATAACACCATTAATAAAAGAACGGATGTACAAAATTTAAGTTTGATTTATGATAATTTAATGCAAGTTTACATTAGCAAGATAATACTCGTCAAAATGATCACAATACCATTAATTGTAACCAGACGAATGCGTAAAATTAATTTTAATTTTAAATATCTAGATAAAAGTAATCAGTTGTAATATATTATTTCATTTAAAACTAATTCATAATTTATTTAATAATAAAACTTAATTAATTCATTTACATAAGTTTTAACAGTAATTTATAAAAGTAACCTCGTTTTAATGAAAAAATTTATGCAGTACTTTTTAATAATAATACGAAAAACAGTTCAATGTGCGCACAATTAAACGTACCAAAACTTAACTACAAAAAAAACCTGTCTGTCTAAGTTGGTTCAGTGTGACACAAAAAAAAATAATTAATTTTTTACTTTTAATTTTAAATTTCATTTTATCAATCGTGACAAAGATTATCATAAAATCCATTACTATATTCCAATTACCGTCTATATCGGAGTTATTTGCAATATTTATAGCATTGAAATTGAGTTAGGTTTGAATATTGATGTACCGAAATATAAATGTGTTCATCTCCAATGCAAACACGTACCGAGACATTCTGTTAGTATGTAAGTTAAATTAATTATACAATGTGACGAAGTAAATTCGCACAAGTAGATCGCGAAAGACATATGCTTTAACTTTAGCGGCAATCATCAATGAGGAAGTGGATAAGATGTTAGAGGAAAAAATCATAGAACCCTCTCGCAGCGCCTGGAGTTCGCCAGCGGTAATTGTGAAGAAGAAAGATGGCAGTGAACGTTTCTGCATTGATTTCCGACGATTAAATGAGGTTAGCGAAAAAGACGCTTACCCACTGCCCTACATCAACGGTATCCTAGAAAAGCTTCGACAGGCGACCGTATTCAGTACCTTACACGTAAAACAAGGGTATTGGCAGATACCATTAACCGAAGGCAGCAAACCGCTTACTGCGTTTACCGTACCTGGACGAGATTTATTCCAATTCAAGGTTATGCCATTTGGATTGCACGCGGCCCCAGCCACTTTCCAACGCCTACTGGATATGGTAATAGGGCCTGAACTGGACCCCCTCGCAATCCCGTATTTAGACGACATTATTGTGGCCAGTAAAACCATGGAGGAACACATTGAGCACTTGCGGGAAGTATTTCGACGGCTACGACTGGCAAACCTCCGAATTAACCTCGACAAATGCGAGTTTGGAAAAAGCAGTATACGGTATCTGGGTCACATCGTAAGCTCAGCTGGAATCCAGACAGACCCAGAAAAGGTTAACGCCATTACGGAAATGCAGGCTCCGCAAACCGTAAAACAAGTACGACAATTTTTGGGGGCGGCCTCATGGTACCGGCGATTTATCAACAACTTCTCTTACGTAACTTTACCACTAACAACGTTGCTGAAGAAGACACAACGATGGATTTGGGGCAACGAACAAGAGGCAGCTTTCAACAAACTCAAACAAGCGCTTACATCCGCCCCCATCCTGAGGTGTCCAGATTTCAGTCGCCGGTTTTACCTTCAAACCGAACAAAATTACAATTTTTTTTTTGTTTTTTAATAATATAAATAATGAATGAATGACAGCTCGATATACTTACTTCTTCAAGAACGTACCTATGAATTGCTTAAAGCACGACCCAATGAAAACTCGTAACTGTTAATTTGTATTTGTTCCACATTACTCTCTATTGGAATAAGTACAGTTCTTTCCATTACAAATCCATTAAATTAATCAATTTAAACAAACATTTTATAAATAGTAATAGCCATATCATCACCAGTTGTTGACAAACTGTGTCAAACGAAATATGAACGAAATGACTAAAATGTGGCCAAGCCAGAGGAAGCGTGTTCTGTCCGCGATGTAAAACAGAATATATAATTTTATATCCTGATATGGGAACGTTGGTTGACATACCTACTGGACATATTTGATTCTATTATTAATAAAACTTGTCTGTTTCTCTCTTATGGCTTTATAATTCAAGAATATTACTGGTCAGCTACGATGTACGGAGGTTTTACTGTCTTGCAAATAGTAGGCCTCGGCGTAGCCCTCGTTCAACATTCCGACCAGGGCGAAAAAGTAATCGTATACGCCAGCCGTACCTTACGGGGGGCCGAACCCCGATACTCGGTGACAGAGAAAGAATGTCTCGCCATCGTATGGGGAGTCCAGAAAATGCGACACTACCTAGAGGGGTATACATTCACCGTAGTCACCGATAACCAAGCTTTACGCTGGCTAAACCACCTAGAAAATCCCCCAGGGAGATTAGCCACGTGGGCTATGTTCCTGCAACAGTTTCAATTTGAAGTACAATACCGGAAGGGAACATTAAATCGAGTAGCGGACACCCTATCCCGACAACCGATACCTGAAAACGAACCGTCAGCCGAGATTTGTGCAGTCTACACCAGCTGACCCTGGTATACCAAGAAAATGGAAGAAGTCAGAACGCAACCCCAAGATTGGCCCCAGTATGGCGTCCAGAACGGACGTTTGTACCGACAGATAGAAACCTTGACCACTAACGAAGACTCGCGGTGGAAATTATGTGTCCCAAAACACGAGAGAGAACGTGTGATCACGGAAAACCACGACAGTCCACAGGCTGGACATTGCGGAATTGCGAAAACTACCACACGAGTCGCCCTTCTCTATTACTGGCCAGGGATGTTCCGGGATGTCAGACAATATGTAAACAAATGTAAAACATGCCTGCAGTTCAAATCGTGTCAATTGGGAGTCGCTGGTAAAATGCAACCCCCAAAGAGCAACGGACCATGGGACACCATAATGGCTGATATTATGGGCCCACTACCCACCTCCAAAAAAGGGCATGCCTACCTCCTTGCATTGCAAGACAGAATGACCAAATGGGTAGAGTGTCGAGCACTTCGGCGAGCGACTAGTGTACACATTACTCGCGCCATACAAGAACTATTAATCTTTCGGTATGGATGTCCGAAGACAATAATCACCGACAACGGAACCGAATTTATAAATCAAGTAATGAGGGACGTCCTGGCTAACCTGAAAATACGGCATCTGCAAACCCCCCCATACACACCACAATGTAACCCTGTGGAACGGGTTCACCGTGTATTAAAGGTGATGATCGCCCAGTTATTGTCAAAATAATAAACGCGATTGGGACAAATACCTCCCAGAATTGACAATTACAGCCGGGAGAAACGGTAATGCGGCGCGAACACCCACTATCATCGGCAGCGCGGAACTTCGCCGCGAAACTCGCGCCGCAGTATTCCGGACTGTGGACAGTAGTAAAGAAATGGTCGACAAACATTTACGACTTACGTGGGGCGCACGGTCGCAAACTCACAAAAATACACCTTAAAGACTTCAAACCAATTAATTACTAGATCACCAGGATGAAAGAGGCGAAAGAGATCGCAGCCCCATGGGTTCGGCAACCGACCCGACCCCGTAGGGTGGGAGGAAGGGCCGGCAACAAAACCATCTCCTTGCCGTGCGGCAGTTGGGTCATCAAACGCACGCGACCCAAGATCAGGCCAGCTACCCATGTCTTGAGTAGCCAGCTCATTCCACCACCCGGAACTACACCACCAGCCAAAGCCCCGGAGCCAATTCCAAGATGGAAACCAGGGGACGGGGACGAGAAGCTGCGCCGCGTCCTCACGGCCTACTTTGGCCCATATCCGGCCAAAACGTCGGTCACTCCTGTAATTCGGCCGTACCGGTCCCCAAGTCCGACGGGAGACACCATTGACCCGACAACGTCTCCTATTCCGACCGACACCGAGGAGGACGTCTGTCAGGTCAAGCAGACGGCCGGAGACAGCCAGGCAGGTACCCCAGAACCGACGCCGAAGAACCAGAGAAGCCCCACCGTCGAGGACGCCGCCCAAGAGCTGATGGAGATTATGGAGCAACTGTCCCCGGATTTTAGCCCCCCGACCGCCACCATCAGCACACCCACCACGGAAAACCCCCCTCGCATCCCGAACACCGCAGTCACTCCCCCAAACCCTGGTACACCTGGCTACGACCAGTGGTTGCAGTCGTTGAGAGCCCCCGGCGTCCCTCGGAACAAACGACTGCGGTACCGTCACCCCAACGGGATACGAGTCACCATACCCCCCAGGACACGTGACAAGTGTAGTGCGTGGTGTAGTTCGCGCCCGGATTCGGACACTACGGTGCAATCCGTGGACGTTAGTTAAGTTAGTGTTAGTTAGTTTTTAGTTAGTTAAGTTAGGATAGATTTAGTTAAGTTTGTTTGTTGGTTAGATTAGCTAGAAAAGTTTTCTTTATTAATTAAATTAGTACATAAGATAGATATATGGAAATTTTGATACTGGGATTTATTGTTAAGGTGAACTTTTTGAAAAGAGAGAAAAAAAATAAATTTTTTTAGGATGTTTCCTTAACCTCCAACCATCCATGATGGAAGTACGGTTCTTCTCTTTTTCCCCGAAGTACCGTTACACCGATTGCCGTTCTACCGTACTACCGATTACCGTTCTACCGTTTACCTTACTACCGATTACCGTTCTACCGTTTACCGTTCCACCGGTTACCGTTCCACCGTTTACCGTTACACCGATTGCCGTTCTACCGTTTACCGTACTAGCGATTACCGTTCTACCGTTTACCGTTACACCGATTGGCGTTCTACTATTTACTGAATACCGTTTACCGACTGCCGTACTACCGATTACCGTTCTACTGTGTACAATTCTTTGATAGCCGCTAAAACCGATTACCATACTACAGCTAACATATCTACGAACCCACAATAAAGAAAATTACTCACCTTTCGTTTCCAACCTAACAACTAAGCGTGACAATCTGGTTTAAATAAAAGAAATTCACCCAATAATTGTTACTCTTTTTTTTAAACCCTACGATCCCCAAACCAGCTATCCGACCGTTTGGCGCCCGAGCATTTTCACGCCAAACTTTGTGTCTTACTAGCAAAGTACGTCACAACAACTAATTAAAGTTTTGTAAATTATATTATTTCCATGTAGTGACCTTGCAGAAGGTTTAAAATATACCGAATGAGTGCTTTTGTTTAACACCAATCCCAAAACCAGACTGCAACACCTATTAATTCTCCTAGTTATATATATATATATATATATATATATATAACGTTTGTAACGGGATTCGGCAATGGATTTCTAAATTATAAAAATGCAAGCATTCAAATTTTTATCAATTTATTACTAATCCAATTTTTCGTCAACATTCGTGGCTTCTTCACTTTGGCTTTAGGTAGCAAATTTAGCATTGACATGAACAAATCTGAAATCAAAATTAAACATCTTATAGCTGAGACTGAATTGGCAATATCCAAAACGAATTTAGATTCAGACGTAAGTCGCACACAAAATGCTAATATAATAACTAATTATCTTAAAAACACTAAAAATACTTACAATCATTTTTACGATTTATTTTACAAAACAAAAAATTTCTTAAAGGAACATCCCGAATTAATGATTACGACATCTGATAAAGGTAACATTACAGTGGCAATGAAGAGAGATACATATAATGATATGAGTCAAACACTATTAAGTGATAACAAATATTACAAAAAAATTAGGACAGACATGACCAATTCGACACAAATAAAAGCCAATGAAATTGTTAAAGAACTTAAAGATGTTAAATACATTACGGAAACAGAAGCCAAGGCTCTAACTACGTATAACAGCACTGTCGCCAAATATTATGCTTTACCAAAAGTACACAAAGAAGATTTAGCTCTTAGACCCATAATAGCTAATATTAACACTCCCACTGAACCATTATGCAATATGATTTCGAGAATTTTGTCTAAATCTTATAATCAAAACAACGATTGTTTCATCAAAGATTGTTTTCAATTTGCTGAACGAATAACAGATAAAAAGATACCGGATGGTTATGTATTGATTAGCTTGGATGTGGTGAGCTTATTCACGAACATTAACCTAGAAATTACCATAACAGCAATTAGGAATAAATGGGAACTCATTGAATTACACACCAACATACCTTTAGACAAATATCTTGAAATCATAACTTGCTTATATCAATGTTTGTATTCAATGGAGAAATCTATCAGCAAATTTTGGGATGTGCAATGGGCTCGAAAATCAGTCCCATAATTGCCCAATAAGTAATCTTGATGCATGCATATCGAATCTAACTTACAGACTGCCTTTTATTTATAAATTTGTCGATGACATAGTAACAGCTGTGCCCACAACAGGATTGGGTGAAATTCTTCAAGTTTTTAATAATTACAATAAGAACATTCAGTTTAAAATAGAAAAAGAAATCAATCGATCAGTACCTTTTCTTGATACTAAATTAATATGAACTTCCGATCAAGTAATCATTCTTGACTGGTATATAAAATCGATGCATTCTGGTCGATATATTCTACATGGAAAGACAGTGTGCCATTATAATGTTTGATGTAACTTCCCGAGTCACGTACAAAAACAAGTAATAATATGGTAATTTTGTAAAGTAAGAGAAGAAAAATAGAATCTGCACCTGGGCCTAGTAATAGGCCTGATTCACCCGACCATAGCTCAAGTAATGATTCGGAGTGTTTTGCTCCAAGAAATAATTATGTAACATGGAGTGAAGTTTCTATATCTGATAAACTCCATGATTTTGTATTTTCTGGAAGACCAGGATTTCGACAAGAAGAAATCGATCGGCTCAAAGCCCACAACCCTATTGATTTCTTTCTCTTATTTTTTGACGAAGAAGTTCAAAACTTACTATTTACAGAAACAAATAGATACGCTGAACAACAGATACTGAAAGGTATATGTGAAGAGTCAATCACTGAACATTCTATTTTATCTAAGTGGTATGACTTGATCAAAAACCTACAAAACTTACAAAAGTGAAGTTATAAAGTTAAGCCGCATAAGTAGAAATCGCTTTGAGGCATTGTTACATTTCCTACATGTACCTGATAATGAAAATTATCCAACAGGCGACAGATTATATAAGATTTCTCCACTTGTACAAATGCTAAATAGAAAATTTCAACATATTTGCAATCCAAAGGAAAAGGTATGCATCGATGAGACAATGGTTCCTTTTCGGGGCAGGTTAAGCTTCCTTCAGTACATTCCAGGCAAGAGACACAAATACGGTGTCAAAATATTTAAACTTTGTGTTGATGAAGGTTATACTTATTCGATTAAAATATATCGCCATATATTTGGTGGTGGTGTACAAACCACTGATAAACCATTATCTACAAGAGTTGTTATGGAACTAATAGAACCTCTTCTGAATTCGGGTAGAACCCTTTATACCGACAACTTCTATACAAGTGTTGGTCTAGCACATGAACTGAATAATAACCAGACACATTTAGTTGGTACCCTTCGTCGAAACCGAAAACTTAATCCGAAGACAATTACAAATGCAAAATTGAAAAGGGGTGAAATAAAAATGCAAAAAAGCAACACCAAAGTTATAATAGGCAAATGGAAAGACAAGCGCGATGTGCTATTTCTGAAAACGAGAGCTATCCCAGAAATGGTTAAAGTTCAAACAAAAAAAGGTCCTGTTTTGAAACCATCAATCATAGTGGACTACAATAAAGCTTAAGGCGTTGTCGATATTTCCGATCAGAAAGCTTCCTATAGTTCTCCAGTACGCCGTGGAATTAAATGGTACCGAAAAATTGTTGTGGAACTATTGACAAACACTATTAGAGTTAATGCCATGGTCGTGTTCAAAGAAGTAACTGGGAAAAACATGAGTCTGACTGAATTTCGTGAAAATATCATTTGTGCCTTATTCGATGTAAAAAAACCACACCAACTATGAAAATTAAGTACAACATACCATGGAAAACAAACAATGATGATATTTTATGTGATCCTGATTATATTCCCCAATTAGAAGAAGATGATGATTGTTAACATCAAGAAAGTAGTGATGCTTAGAAGCAGAGGAAGTGGATGCTAATGAAACTGGTTATGAAATTTCAAAAGAATCTCTTTCAGATGGTAGTGAACAACCTCTGCAGTTGAATGAAGAGCAAATGGCATTTTTAGGAAATAACAAGTTACCTGCATCCATTTTAGAGTTGAGTACGCCATATAGTTTTTTCAACTATTTTTTCACTCCAGATTTAATTAATAATATTGTTGAACACATCAAACTTATTCAGCGTTCAAAAAGACTCCAGCAAATCAGCGCAGTTAACCGAACATGAAATAAAAAACTACATCGGGATTTGCATATTAATATCTTTGGTTCATGCACCTAATAGCAGATCTTATTGGTCTCAAGTACCTGGAAATGAGATCATTAGAAATTGCATGAGTCTAAATAAGTTTGAAAAAATAGAACAATTCCTCTACTTTAATAACAACGAGAAAATGTTGGCACTATGACCGGTTAAATATTTATTTTTTTTACTTTCTTCAGAATAAGTACATTTTAAATCCAATTTCTTCTAAAATTAATATCATGTATAATATCTTTATACATTATACATTAAAACAGAAATACAAATATATTTTGAGATGCTCAATATCTCTTTTTTTTCCAAGTTCAGTTCTTGAATTTGAACTTTTACTCTTAATGGATTCCATAGATGCAAGTGTTGCTTTAATTGTTAAAACCAGTTTCCATGGCTTCTCCAGAAATGTTTCTGTTTTTTCATTATGCCCCCTGACTTTTATTATTAAACAAATGTAAATTTTCTAAGTAATTGTGAATCACAAAATATTCAAGATTTCTAAGTACAGATGTGTGCAAAAAAATTGTTTTAGTAAAAATTTAAAATAATATTTGTCAAATAAATAAAAAATATGGTATATTTATATGGTATATGGTATATTTATTAAAATTAAAGCAGAAAAATAATGATGACATCAACTCCTGAAGACTCACCAATCGATCCCTAATACAGTCACCAAATATGAACTAATTCACGTATTAGAAATTCACGATGTTCTATCTGAATCAGGCATTATTCACAACAATCACTAGACGCGCAATCTGGATTACACTCCCAGACAATGCAACACGCCTCACATAAATTTACACAACAAATCCCACAACATTCTTCTGCATCTTTATCTCTTTGTATTCTGCTTCTTTCATCTTCCTCTCGTTGGCCAGCAACATTCGTCATCAAACTCACCGCGTAAAATAATCCAAATATCCCTAATACTGAAGTGAATTAGCAATTCTCCTCTATTCCACACGAAAGATGTCACTCAGTTGATGAGCAACTGTGTTCGTGATTTGGAAGTGCGGGCTATTTCGTTGTGGGGTAAAGTAGTGGTGACTGGTACCCCCATGTATAAATTTCTTATGATGGTTTACCATCTTCAACACATGAAAATGTCCGTGTAAATGAAATAGATTTAAATATAGAAGATATATCAATAACCGGACAAGATGAAAATATAATCAACAATATTGAATATATACAAAGTAATCCAAGTGACGAAGAACAATTACAAAACTTTGAATCGATCCCACAGTGCTCCAATAAAGAAACACCTGCTGCAAGAATTACTTCACAAAGCGGTCATCGTCCCAAACCACTGTCTGCGTTAACAGAAAATTTGCTTAACATGTGCAATGAAAATGCAAATAATTACAAAAATATACATTCTACAATAAAAATTTTGTAAAAATTATACAGATTATAAAAAGAAAAGCTAAAATTAGAAGCTGAAAGGTTAAAATTTGATATAGCTAAATACAAATTCGAAAATCCGATTTTTTTTTATGAATAGATAAAAAATAGACCATAGATAATTTTTTCAGTAAAAATTTTCATTTTTATTTCTCTATTAAAAATAAAAGTTTTAAGTTTCTTTTTTTTATTAAAATATTTTATTTCGGGATGATGAAAAAAGTTTGTGCCACACCCTTTTGGGTACATGGCGTGATTGTGTATGTATGTACAATTACATATAATTATATAAAAAGCCAAAGTATTTGTCATTGTTTTGTATATATTATTTATTTACTTTGGTGATAAAGAATTTATTTTAGTTTTTTTATTTTATTTTATTTATTTTCTGTTTTTTTTTTATTATATAATTTATTTTATTAAATTTACAAAATAGAAGGTTATTAAAAAAAGCATTTTTTATAATAGCTTTATATTTATTTATATGTAAGTATTTAGATTTTTCCACTAGAGACTTTAATGTATATTTTGTTGAGTTATATTTCAATTTTTAAGTTCTTATTTTTTATATTATTCTAAGTTTTTAATAATTACAATAAGAACATTCAGTTTAAAATAGAAAAAGAAATCAATCGATCAGTACCTTTTCTTGATACTAAATTAATATGAACTTCCGATCAAGTAATCATTCTTGACTGGTATAGAAAATCGATGCATTCTGGTCGATATATTCTACATGGAAAGACAGTGTGCCATTATAATGTTTGATGTAACTTCCCGAGTCACGTACAAAAACAAGTAATAATATGGTAATTTTGTAAAGTAAGAGAAGAAAAATAGAATCTGCACCTGGGCCTAGTAATAGGCCTGATTCACCCGACCATAGCTCAAGTAATGATTCGGAGTCTTTTGCTCCAAGAAATAATTATGTAACATGGAGTGAAGTTTCTATATCTGATAAACTCCATGATTTTGTATTTTCTGGAAGACCAGGATTTCGACAAGAAGAAATCGATCGGCTCAAAGCCCACAACCCTATTGATTTCTTTCTCTTATTTTTTGACGAAGAAGTTCAAAACTTACTATTTACAGAAACAAATAGATACGCTGAACAACAGATACTGAAAGGTATATGTGAAGAGTCAATCACTGAACATTCTATTTTATCTAAGTGGTATGACTTGATCAAAAACCTACAAAACTTACAAAAGTGAAGTTATAAAGTTAAGCCGCATAAGTAGAAATCGCTTTGAGGCATTGTTACATTTCCTACATGTACCTGATAATGAAAATTATCCAACAGGTGACAGATTATATAAGATTTCTCCACTTGTACAAATGCTAAATAGAAAATTTCAACATATTTGCAATCCAAAGGAAAAGGTATGCATCGATGAGACAATGGTTCCTTTTCGGGGCAGGTTAAGCTTCCTTCAGTACATTCCAGGCAAGAGACACAAATACGGTGTCAAAATATTTAAACTTTGTGTTGATGAAGGTTATACTTATTCGATTAAAATATATGGCGGTGGTGGTGGTGTACAAACCACTGATAAACCATTATCTACAAGAGTTGTTATGGAACTAATAGAACCTCTTCTGAATTCGGGTAGAACCCTTTATACCCTTTATATTTTTTCTGGTTATACCAGAAGATATTGGACATTAAAAACGAAATTTTTTTTTTGTCTTTTTAAACAAATGACACCACTTGGGTAACAAATTGAATACACTGTTAAATAAAAAAGATTAATATATGGTTTATATATACTGTTTTCAATCGAATGAATTTTTACTGTTGTAACTATAACATTATTAATATAATATTATTTAATCGTACAAAACATTAAAGAGAGGGTTAGAAGTACCTAAAAGACAAATGAAACCACCCTGCAACGATATTAAATTCAAACAAAATTGCAGTACTAAGTTTAGAGAAGAGGAAAGACTGATTATATTTGAAAGGTATTGGAAAATGGCAGATATTGTTAAACAACGCACTTTTATTTTAACTCTCATGCAAGAAATGAACCCTTCGAATAGATATCCCCGTAAACCAGATGGCAGAGCTAGTAATCACGCATTTTATTTCTTAAAAGATAGTATGAAAATAAGAGTGTGTAAATATTTTTTTATTGCAACATTGGGAATTACAAGCCGTTGTATTCGTACGGTAAAAGCTAAAATCAAGAATAGTACTTTGGGAGCAGATAACAGGGGAAAACATACGAATCACAAGGAAGTGTCCAAGGATATAAAAGATGGTGTTCGCTCCCACATTTCTTCGATTCCAACAATTGAGAGCCATTATACACAGGCTCACAGTGAAAAAATTTATATTGAGGGAAGTAAAACAATTGCCCAGTTACATCGGGATTACAGATTTGAATGTGAAAAAGACGGAAAACCTTTTGCTAGCCTAATCATGTACAGAAACATTTTAACCATGAATTCAACATAGCTCTCTTTGTTCCAAAAGAGACCACTGTTTAACGTGCGTCTCCTACCAAAATTCAAATAAAAAGGAGAAGAAAGAATTGGATGTAGATATATAATTTTCATATTGAAGAAAAGAACCTCAGCTGAGAGCAGAAAAAAAAAAAGAAATAAAAACAGTATCTTAGTCATACCATGCATGTTTTCATTTTCAGGCTGCTTACCAACCCCAAATGGCCAAATATCCTTTTTCTACTAAAAGTCAAAATTATCGACTTACAATTTTTCAGTGTCGGAACTTACGCAAAAAGGACAAGGACCTATAAAGTGTTACATGTGGCACGAAGGTGAGGGAAAACGAGTAGCAGTTGAGATAGGCACATGCCTGTTGCACTATTTGAAAGAAAAGGCTGATGCTAATTTTCAAAAATCAATATTTCTTTGAAAACAACATAATATAATGTCAATAAAATAAAATTGATTATAAAATAATAATTATAACAAATTGTTTATTTTTAAAAATCAATATTTCTTTGAAAACAACATAATATAGTGTCAACAAAAGAAAATTGATTATAAAATAATAATTATAACAAACGTCTACTGCACAATTTCAATGTTATCTATCGTGCGTGATGTGCTAAAAAGCATGAATTTAGTTTTGAATCCTTTGAATACTGGTAATACACGCACATTGCGCACAGTGGAAGAAGTTAATTTAGCCTGTCGGCGCACATGTGCTCAGAAAAAAAAATTTCCTATGATCGATCATTTACAACTACAAGTATTGCATTGTTCCGTATCGTATCGTAAAAGTTAACACTTTGAGAGCCACTCTAAAATTAGAAAATGCAGCTGTGTTCAGCATCTGTATTTTTTAGTTAATAAGCCCTCACGCATAAGTTGCGTGCGCTCAGCGTGTAAGGGTAAGTTTATGTTGGAGCTGCGATAAATGATGAGAGCAGCACAAAATTCATTTCTATGATATGCAGTTTACAATGGAGCTTCGACAATAGCGACGATCTCTGCTTTGCAAGTGACATTTCATTAAATCAAACCAATTAATTGGAAATTTTTTTCTAAAAATGTGTGATTTTGAAGAGGAAATACTTGTAACTTCAAATGCTGTAAAGTATTATATTGCATTTTTACATTTTTCATATCTAAATTTATAGGTTACAAATTTAAATAAATTACAATGTTTATTTTTCAATTACAATAATTATTATTATACTGCTATTACTTTATTATTATACTATTACTATTATTATACACTTTTCATATCTAAATTTAGAGGTTACAAATAGAGACATACCCATGAACTTGAGATTGTATTCTATTCGGATAATTGCGCCGGCCAACAAAAAAACAAATTCGTCATTGCTGCTTACCTTTACGCCGTGGCTAACAATAAAATAAAAGCAATTAAACACAAATACCTTGTGACCGGGCACACACAAAACGAGGGCGATAATGCTCATTCCTTAATAGAAAAGAACATAAAAAGAGCATTAAAATCGGGCCCTATTTACACTCCATCACAATATGTAACATTAGCGCAAACGGCTAAGAAACTGGAAACCGTTTAATGTTATAGAAATGACCCATGACGAGTTCTTTGATTTAAAAAGTTTAACTGAGCGAACTTGTTAAAATTTTAGTAAAAATACTATGAGAGAAAGCTTCAAGCTCAGTAATGCTAGCGTAATCAGAGTAGAAAAGAGGATTTAGACAGTTTTTCTATAAAACTTATTTAAAGGAAGTTGATTTCAAGACAGTCAAAGTAAACGACCGGTGTACAAGGACACCACTTTATCCTTTATCTGATTTCCAATTAAAAAAAGCTTACAATAATGCAATACCAATCACAAAGAATAAATACAATGGATCTTATGTATTTGTTACGAACCAATGCAATTAAAAAAAGTCACAGCCATTTTTATGATAGTTTAACCCATTTTTTGCCAAACTAAAAGAACGGTTAAAAAACTTATTTTTGTTGTGTATTCTAGTTTATAGAGTCCTAATGTAGAAAAATACGCGCTGGAAAATTTTTTATCTGTTGTTCTAGTGAGAGAAACAAACTGTTGCGTTTTCGCAGCAACGGCCGAATGTGGTAAAAGAATTCTGACAAAAAATTATATCAATTTGTAATCATAGTTGATGTTGTTGTGATTTCGCCGTCACAATCTTCTTCATCTGTCGGGGTATTGTTTGATGGAATCACAACAACATCAATTGCTTCTGAGTCGGACAATTCGTCGACTTGTGATTCCACTTCTTGCAAATTTCGTCCTTTTGAAGACCTAGACTTTTTTCCACTCGAAGATTTTCTTTTTCGTCCAGTCATTTCGGACAGTTCGAACCAAAAAGCCAATTTACACTGCCACGCAACGAGAAATCATCCAAAATGCGAAGCAAAAATGCGTTTGTTGACATCAAATGTATGCGCGATAAACCGTGTTATGATTATACGGCGCAGCGCCAATACGCGCTTGCGATATAACGTTTCATGACGTTGTTGCAAAATCGCAACACCATGTTCAAAGTGTTGTAAATAAACAAAGAATAATAAGATATCCACAAATTTTGTATTAATTCAATTTATTGTAAACAACTAAATAAAACTCTAACAATAGGGAACTTAATTTATTGTTATTGTTTATTTTATGTCGTTTTCAATTCGACGAGTTTGATTTTCCAAAAATTACCGTATTGTCTAAATTTATAAAAAAATCAGTAACGGATTCAAATCAAGTTTTTTATAAATAAGTGTTAAGTGAGTAAAATTGTATGACCGTTATTAACTACTTAGATACACCATTACTTGCATAGAGCTAAACCGAAAAAAAATACATGAAAAAACTTTGACCTTAGTTTACTCAAAACATTGATTTTGTAACATAACACCTTCATCCCCTCATATCTTCCATTCAAATATAACGAACATTCATTAATATATTACTTTAAGGGAATACAATGATAAAAATTTAGTATACGCAAGCGAAAATTTTATTAATTTTGTGGAAAACACTAAGAACGATATTTTCAACAACCTACGTGCATGTTTGTTTTCTAATGGACATTAAACAATATTATAATAATTTTATTAAATTACATAACGTATTTCGTTTATGTTTAAAGCGTTGTGTGGTTCCTGATGACTGGAAACGAGCTGTCATTTGCCCTTTATTTAAAGGTAAAGGCAGTTCAAGTGAATGTACTAATTTTCGAGCGATTAGTCTTCTGAGTGTTCCTGGTAAATTATTTGGTAAAATAATAATTCATAAAGTTAGAGCACTAACTATTTCAAAAATTAGTGACATTAGCAACATTCAATCGACAAAACTCCAGTCTAATATGATTTTTTTGCCTTGTATGATGATTATGAAAACATTTATTTTTTGACAAATGCTCATAATTTTCTTTTACATGTAGTAAGCATTGTAGTATATACAATGATGGCAATGTAAGAATTTTTAACTTAATATAAAGTTGTTTACAAGGTTGCCTGTATGAGCTATTAGTTAAAGTACGAATAGATTTTTTTTGTAATTTAAAAATTCTGTTACTCTCAACAGAATCACCCCATAATAAATATCTATAATTTAGATGTGTATGAATATAGTGTCGTATCTTCTTAGTAATATGATCTGCGCTTCAGAACTAGCTGTCTTTCGATAAACATATGTTATTCTTTGTTATGTATTTCTTACAATTAGTAGTTACATTCTAAAATATACAGTCCACCAACATTGTTGATAACGACAAAATCGAAGAACAATACCATCATTGGTTCATCAGAGAGGATGTGAGGTTAGAATCATTCGAAAAATGGCCAATAGAATTTGTGAGAAACCCTGAATTGGCACGAGCAGAATTCTATTATTATAATTGAGATAATAACGTAATTTGTGCATATTGTACCATAATCATAGGAAGATTTATGCTGAATTTGATATTATATAAATAGATAAAAATAGAAATGTAATTGCTGATAATGGTAGTTAATTGTATGTTTTTTTTTATATAATAAAGATTAATTTAAAAATATATTTAGTTTTATTAAAACACCTTAACAGAGTGGATCTCATTATTGATGTTCAAGGTTTTTATGTTGACAATTATGTGTTTATAATACAAAAACTTGCTATACTGTCACGTTTATGAAATAGACAGTGACTAATAATAGTGTATAAAATATAAACATGCACCATCACAATTTTAAACCACCGATTGAAGATGTGCGTATAACAATAAATTAATCAATAAAATTGATCTTATCAATTAGTCATGTTAGTTTTGTCAGAATTAAAGTAAACTTATTCTATTTTGAGTCAGACACATGTATTTCCCTATTTCCCAATTGACTCAAAACCCCACTGATGCCAAATATTAAAAAAATATATTGGAAAATTAGGTGTAAAATAAGTGTAATTTAGGTGTACAATTAAAAAATTAGGTAAAGTACTAAGAAACTGTGCAATTATATATGAATGATTACTATGTTATTTTCCATATGAAATAAATTTCTTAAAATAATAAGTAATACTAAGTAATAATAAGTATTACCTATAAGTACCTACTACAAGTATTTTTTTTATTTAGTTAAAAATAATGCGAAAATTTGAGTCCGGAGCTTCCAAACGAAAGAGGAAACAAAAAAAAGAAGACCAAATGCTGATAAAACAAATTTAAAAACGCACATTCGAATACACACAAGCGAAACACCGACATGTTCGTTCACATACCACTGAATGACAATTTTTTATAAATTTTTAATTAGAAGAAGAAGTCAAATTAAAATAATAAAAATAAACAACCTAAAGTCTTTTTATTTTAATATAATGAATTCTGAAAGACTTATTACTATGTTAATATTTCCAGTGGTGATTTATTGGTAAAAATTTTAACATGTAAGTACTGTATTTGTCGTAATCATATTCTAGGTTATGTAGATTTTGTTTTATCATTTTTATTTCATACTGCGTGCCTATTTTATTTAAATATATTACTTATATTTTAGTAGTTTTAGATCAAATCTCTTTGCACATTCGAACTTCTATTTTTCTTAAAGTATATGACAGCAAAGAAATGCTCTTTTGCCTTTTCTTAATACATTTAAGAATGCAGAAGAAAAGGAAAAATCTGTAGAATTGCAGAGTGTATTAAATTTAAGTGAACAAATATCAAATATTGATAATAATGGTAAAACTGAAAATAAAAACTTAAAGAATATTGTACCTGACGAGGCATCATTTTCAAATAACAAAAAAAGTGATAATGATAATTATTCAAATTCGGATTCCTACCCAACTGATATCGCAAAATGGCCTATGGTAATCAATGAAAAATTTGTTGAATATCTTTTAATTAATAAACTAGCCAATTTTGGTAAGATAAAAAATTTTAAAAACTGCATATAAAGATGGTGAAAAATTATATTATATAAATATACACGAATCAGATTTGTATTGTGTAAAAACCAACGGTACTAAAGAACGACGCGAATGGTTAACATTTTCAGATACTAGCAAATGTATTTATTGCTTTGCTTGTAAAATATTTTCAAATTCAAATTTTAAGTTTTGTACTGGAAAAATGTAATCTATGTGTACATATTATAAAAGACAATCAATATTAGGTCGAATTGATGCAGAGCTAATGAAAGAAATAAGAAATCAAGAAAATTATTGGCGAGAAATTTTAAAAAGAGTTATTGCCACTATACAGCTATTAAGTAAACTTGGTTTAGGATTTAGGGGTAGTAATGACAAAATATTTACATAACGCAGCGTTAATTACTTAACTTGCTTAGAATATTTAAGCAAATTTGAGTTTTTTAAAAAATCATATAGATACTTAAGCAACCTGTGGTCCCGGTAAAGTAAATTATCTTTCACATAAAATTTGTGATGAGTTTTTAGAACTGATGGCAAAAAAAGTAGAAGTTATTGTTTCAGAAATTCAAAGAGCAATTACATTTTTCAATTATTGTTGATTCAACTCCCGATATTAGCCATATAGACCAGTTGGTATTTATTACTAGATATGTAACAGAAAATGGCTCAGTTAAAAAAAGATTTCTAGATTTCGTATCTATAGAAGAGCATACTGCTCAACATATAGAAAATACTATTTTAGATAGATTAAAGGAATTATCAATTGATATTAAAAAATGCAGAGGTCAGAGTTATGACAATGCATCGAATATGTCAGGAAAATACTCAGGAGTTCAGGCCAGATTGAAAAAACATAGTAGTACAGCATTTTATATACCATGTACTAGTCACTCTTTAAATACAGTGGGTAATAATGCAGCAGAATCTTGCACTAATGCAGTACATTATTTTCATTTTGTGCAAAATTTTTATAATTTTTTTTCGCAGTCTACAAGAAAATGGAGTTTGTTAAATAATAATCATTTAGGAAAAAATTCTATAACAATAAAAACTTTAAGCGACACTAGATGGTCAGCTAGAGCTGATGCAGTTTTTGCACTCCAAAAAAGGTTTAAATTAATTAAAGAAGCATTAATTTATTTATTAACGAACGAATTTTAAAAACATATGTCGCGTTTAGAATGTTCTAAATTAGCCAAAGAATTTGATGAATATGAAACTTCATTGATGACTGAAAATTGGGACAAGATATTAAACAGATTAAATGAAACAAGTAAGTCACTACAGGATCCAACAATAAATTTATTACAAGGATCTAATTTATTAAAATCTATCAGTAAATTTATTTTACAATTACGAAACAATTTTGATTTGATTGAAGACAAAGCGTCATTATTGACCGACGAAAGAAAATTCAAAGATGAAAAAAGTCGAATTAAAAAAAGGACTCATGTACGGCGAAACTACACACAATGAAATTAATTTAGTAGGAAAAGAACTGTTTATTGTTGCGACATTTAATTCCATTTGCGATCAAATAATTTCAGAATTAGATAGAAGAACAGTAGTCTATACAGAGTAATTAAACATTTTTAAAATATTTGTAGATCCTTCATTAAACAAAAATGATGTAAGTATGTATTATTATACAAACTATGTACAAGTTTCATTATTTTGATAAATTATTACAGATATTAATAGGTAAAGTATATCAAAATATTGATAAACTTATTACTATAAATAAAGATGATATTGATAGTGAAACATTCAAAGACGAAATGATACAATTTTTACTCTTTATAAATGAAGAAAATGTTGGAACCAATGTAAGTGATATGTATAATATTATTAACAATGGATTAAGATCGACATTTCCAAATATTGAAACAATATTGAAACTATTTTTAACAATGGCTGTTAGCAACGCTAGTGGAGAAGGTTCATTCTCTGTGCTAAAACGGATTAAAAACTATTTAAGAAATGGTTTAATTCAAAATAAATTAAAAATATTATCTTTATTATTTATTGAATCAGAGTTAGCTGCTTCAATTAATTATGATAATTTAATTGATAATTTTTCCATAACAAAATCAAGAAAAAAAAATTTATAATAATTTATGCATGGTATTATATAATTAATTACTTAGTTACTATATTTATGTTACTTTCTTTTTGATAATTTATTTTTGTTTTTATTTAAAGATATTTTATATATAAGCTGTAAATAATCTGTAATTAATTCCTAAGAAATGTTAAATAAATAATTTAAAATGAATACAAAACTTAAACTTCTTTTTCATTAAATAAAACCAAATCACCTAAATCTAAAGGGCCCCGAAAAAACTTAGCGCCTCAGGCCTCTAAGACTGTAAGTACGGCCCTGCTGTCGTATCTTCTTAGTAATATGATCTGCGCTTCAGAACTAGCTGTCTTTCGATAAACATACGTTATTCTTTGTTATGTATTTCTTACAATTAGTAGTTACATTCTAAAATATACAATCCACCAACATTGTTGATAACAACGACAAAATCGAAGAACAATACCATCATTGGTTCATCAGAGAGGATGTGAAGTTAGAATCATTCGAAAAATGGCCAATAGAATTTGTGAGAAACCCTGAATTGGCACGAGCAGAATTCTATTATTATCATTGAGATAATAACGTAATTTGTGCATATTGTACCACAATCATAGGAAGATTTATGCTGAATTTGATATTATATAAATAGATAAAAATAGAAATGTAATTGCTGATTATGGTAGTTAATTGTATGTTTTTTTTATATAATTAAGATTAATTTAAAAATATAAATTAATAATATAAGTTAAAAATTATCAGATAAAAGTAAAAAAAAGTACTTGGCTATGGTAACATTAGGTGTAAATTAAGTGTAACACATCTGTTAAGACAAAAATTGAAATACCATTACTAGTTAGTCAAAATTAGTAAAAAGGTAGATTAGGTTGTTTAGTTATGCTATTATTCAATATAGGCGCTTATCTCATCGGCACAAATGATAGGTATCCATCTCAGGCAAAATTTGAAGGGTTGGAGGACAACTAGACCATGCGCGATTATTAGCGCTGGAGACAATTCGGACATGACCTTTTCTCGTCTCAGGTACAATTTCAAATTTTGGCGGACAACTCGATAATGTACTTGTTGGCAGTTGGCACTGCGGCCTGGCGATCCGACTGTTCGTTCCACACTGGCGATGGCCTTGCGAATCTTAGTACGCACGGCGCATGTCAAGCCTGCGCGGTAGGAAGCTCGCAGCACACTCAAAGCATAGCTAACGGCCGCGTCAGTCGAGTATGAGTCGTAAACCTGAACTGTACTACTGTTTTGTAAGGCTGACGCCATTTTGTGTTCATACTTATATTTGTTATATTGAACTTGCTATTTATTTTGTATTCACCGCAATCGGTTAATAAACAACTTGTGTAACCTAACATTGCGTTTACTTTGCATGTTAATAGTACTCTTCTTCCATTCATACAATAAAATATATTACACATAACGACAGATCAATTTCAAATGATACCGCAAATCATCGCGGACATACTAGCAAATCATTTCCAACAAACTTACAGCTCCAAGAATTACAATTTAAATTTCCAACGTCATAAGGCTAAAACAGAAAAAGTTTTACATTTTTCTAGTGCACAAGAATTTGTTTACAATTTACCATTGACGATGGAAGAAACAATCTCAGAACACTGCACCAGGACCGGATACAATCACGAATGACATGTTGTAAAATTTACCTGAAGTAGATATTTATAGTGAGAGCTACGCCGGAAGTGAAGTCATAGCTAAGAAAACTCGAGCTCCCCTAACCCAACCCAGCGTGAACTTGCCAGTCCTCTCGCCACTAGATAGCGTGACTATACATTCTACCTGCTCCTGCTAACAGATAGCGCAACCATGAACTCTACCTTACGACTACCACTCCCTTTAGCCAGGAGATGGCCAACAGTTAAAATTCAAACACAAATTTAAAAAGACATTCATTGTATGTAGCTGTAAGAGAAAGAGTTAAATTTTTTATACAATAAACATAAACAAATATAGCAAAACCACAGCCCTAACGGAATTAGCGAAACCGCAGGCGTAGCCGCAAGCGCATAACGGGACTAGCGAAACCGCAGGTGAAACCGCAAACAAAAAAAACATACGAATTGTGTTTAATAAAAAATTATTTCATTTAATTCATGAAAAAGCCACAACATGAGTACATTGCAAGATTTCATTGTTAATACTTTAAGTAAGTGTGTTTGAAAATTTATAATTAATTAAATATATTTTAATGTGATTTTATTTATAGTATATTGACTTTATAAATATAACTCACGGGTTCATACCCGTGGGTAAAGTAGAAGTAATCTATGTGGGGTCCGTTGGGAAGCGAGCATACATAATTGCGAAGAAAGGGCGTATTTTGTACGCTTAACCGTCCGGTGGTTCCTACAGGGAATAATTAATTTTGTATATTGATGTGGGACGAAATGGCTTCGCATCTTAGTTTATTTTGAAATAAACATCTAGATATTATTGAGGGTTTTGAAGATTTCGATACTGAAAGGACATTTACTATTGCCGATCATGTTCTAGTTTTTATAATTTGTGGTCTCTGTGAAAAGTGGAAGCAACCAGTTGCTTATTACTTTGCGCAGTCGGCCACGAAAACATTTACACTAGAACAGGTATCGTAGAAGTTATAAAGTCCATTCACGAAATGACCAAATATAAAATTTTGGCTTCCGTTGGTGAAATGGGGTTCAGGAATCGTCTTGCCATTGATAGTTTGTTTATAGATAATAATCGAAAGGGCGAGTTTATTTATAATGTAAACGGTGTAGAAATTATTCATTTTATTTGTTAGGGATATGGGTTTTTATTTCAACTAAATAAAGCACAAGACAAATAGATTGTAGAGATATTTTATTAAGAGTGAGTATACATAACATTCTAAACGTTTCCGTCTTATCAAAAAGGTTACATTAAAGCAGGTGACAAATAGTAATATTTACGTTATGGGGTGTTTATGTTATATGGTGTTTGGGTTATCGGTTTCTTTTATATTTGGTTTTGTAAACATTCATTTTGTAGATTAGAATAAAAATGATAACTTAACACTTCCACTCAAAAAAAAAAAAAAATTTAATTAGACACTTCTATAATTTTATAGCTGTAAAAAACATATTATTGATAATATAATTATGTTTATATAATATATATATATATATTTTTAATTACTAATTGAATATATAAGCATATATAGTTTTGACTACATGGCTATCTGCTTTAAACAGATCTTATTCTATCATTTTATAATAATAAACGTTTATATGCATATAATTGGCAGATTATTGAAGGCCGAGTTCCACTCGAAACTTGTTGATAGTCCTTTGGTAAATATATCGGCTAGCTGCTTATCTGTAGAAATATATTCAACTTTAATTAATTTATTTTGTATTTGTTCTCTACTAAAATGATATTTAATATCAATATGTTTGGTCCCCTCTTATGATTTGTAGGGTTATTGGCTATGCTGATACAGCCTGTATTATCTTCAAAGATAGAAATAGGTTTAAGTATTTTTATATTATTACTATTGGCTACTGATTTTAACCAAATAGCTTCTTTGACACCCTCAAAAAACGCCATATATTCAGCTTCGGTAGAGGATGCAGCGACTGTGTTTTGTCGCTTTGTGTTCCAAGAAACACAACATGACTCAAAAACTTTAAAAATATAACCTGATGTACTTTTCCTATCAATGTTGTTACTACCCCAATCTAAATCAACATAGCCGTTAATTTTATTTATATATTCATTATTTTTAATAAATGTTAATTTGAAATCAAGAGTACCTTTAACATATCTCAACACTCGTTTCAAACATTTCCAAAGTTCGGAATTATTTTTTGTTTGAAATCTACTAAGTAAATTAATTACTAGGCACAAATCAGGACGTGTACACAGCATAGTATACATTAAACTACCAATTAGATTTCTGCAAGGTGCTTTACAATCTTCATCTATAGTTAAACTTTCATAATCAAGTTCGGTAGGCACTGGTGTATCTATTGCTTTACAGTCTTTCATACTAAATTTCTCTAAAATATTTTTTAAATACGCTGTCTGATCTAAAGTAAGTTGATCATTAGTGCGAATTATTCTTATGCCTAAAAATAGTTTTACTTCATTCAGATCTACCATGTGAAAACAATTTTTTAAATAAATTTTAAAATTGTTCATAGTTGTTTTATTTTTTGTGACGATTAATAAGTCATCAACATACAATAAAACAAAAATATTTTTATCTATGTGACCGTTATCTAAAAAATATAAACAATGATCAACGTTAGAATTTTTAAATCCTTTGTTTTTAATAATCATATCAAAATGTTCATACCAACAGCGTGAAGACTGTTTTAATCCATATATTGATTTGTGCAATAAACATACTTGGTTGCTTTGGGAACTAACGCCTTCAGGTACCATCATAAAAATAGTTTCTTTCAAAACACCATTTAGAAATGCAGTTTTTACATCCATATGCTGTGCTAATAGTTCGAATTGAACTGCAAGAGATAAAATAAATCTAAATGTAGCCATTCTAGCAAATGGTGCAAAAATTTCAACATAATCTATTAAATATTTTTGACTACAACCTTTTGCTACTAGTCAAGTATTATATTTTGATGGATTCCCTTCTGCGTCATTTTTTAATGTAAACACCCATCTGCAACCTACTAAGTTTATATTACGGGGTCGTTGAACTAAACTCCAAGTTTTGTTTAGGTTCATAGCATTTAACTCATCTTTTATCGCCTGCTCCCACTGAATTCGATCATCCCTTAAATTTATTTCACTAAAAGTTTTTGGAATGTTTTCTAAAGAATTATTTGCATTTAATATTAAATTGAAAATATTATTATTTTCATTTTCATCGTAATTAGGTGTTGGACGATTTTTATTTCTGTCACTACGTCTGAGTTCTGAGTTATCTTGATTTTGAGTATCAAGTTTTAACCTTTTTTGTTCACGCTTTTCTATCTCAATAATTGACTTTTCATTAGTTTCTGAATTTTGTTCAGTTTCTAAATTTTTGTCAATTTTGTTAGTAGAATCATTTTTATACATTTTATCATTTTCATTTATTATTGGCCTAGACGTCAAAAAATTAATTTCGTCTACGATGACGTTACGCGCAATAATAAATTTTTCACTTTCCACATTCCATAACTTATAACCATTTGGTTCATAACCTACTAATATACATTTATTTGATTTTGTATCAAATTTAGAATTTGTAGTTTTCTTATGAACGTATACAGTAGAACCAAATATTTTTAAATGTATTAAGTTAGGTTTGTGCTTATGCCACAATTCATATGGTGTTTATTTTTATTAGCGAGAGCGTTTGTAGGGATTCGATTTATTAAATATGTTGCTGTTAATACAGCCTCACCCCAAAAAGATTTATCTAATTTCGAACCGATTAAAAGTGTACGGGGCTTTTTCCGTTATTGTTCGGTTCATACGCCGCGCTACACCAATTTGTTGTGGTGTATGAGGTACTGTTAAATGATATGTAATGCCTTTTTCTGAACAAAAATTTTTGAACTCAGTTGACAGATATTCTCGTCCATTATCACTATATAAATTTATTATATTTAAATCAAAATAAGCAATGGCTTTAGCTACAAAATCTTGAAATTTATTTACGACCTCCCATTTAAAGGTAATTAAATATGTTACTGAATAATGAGTAAAATCATCAATAAATGTTAAATAATAATTTTTGTTGTTTACTGTAGTTGGTACAATAGGTCCACAGAGATCTGAATGTATTATAAATAACGGTCTATTTTGAATTTTTAATGTTTTTATTTTATTAAAAGGGAGTCTTGCTTGTTTTCCGTATATACAAGTTTCACACAGCTCATTAGTTGGTTCTATATTTTTAATTAAATTTATATCTTCTACTAAATTATTGACTTTGATATTTATAAATTTATTTTTACTGATATGGCCAAGTCTTTCGTGCCATAATTTATAATTAATATTTATATTATTGCTTAAATGAGCTATGTTTTTATTAATTTTGAAAATAACTCCTATTAATCCTTTAGTGCCTGACGGTACTTAAAAGTCCTTGTTTTATTTTATTTAATATATTTCATACTACAACGATTTTACCAGTCTCTTGCCCATAGGTACTTGCTGGTACCATGTTCTACACACTGAATGTAGTCAGGCACTCTATGTTGAATTTTGTGCGTTATAACCACATGTGTTTGGACTGTCAAGCAAGGTGCATGTGCGTTGTCAAGGTAGGTTTTTATTCTATTACTTATATTATTGCAGCATAAGTGATGTTCAAAAAAAATATATATATATATGCTTTCTCTCATATTTTATTAATAATATTAATTATATTTGTATGGCATTCGGTTTATATTTCTTCTAAGTTTTCGGGTTTTGAAAACCGGACACAAAAGTACAGTCAGGAATTAAGAATGGCTGAGAAAAAAATTAAATGGGCCCAGAAAAAAGTTTTATCGGACAAGGAGCTGGAAGAACTGCTCAACGAAATACTTCTTGAAGATTTACCGTTAGATAATAATGTTCTTACCGATGAAGAACCAGATGACGTTGATGAAGTTGATACTAATGATGAAGAGTCTATTTTGCCAACTTCTTTTCGCAAATGTATATCAAAGAATTCGGGAAAATCCACTGCGACACAAAGTGTCACTCATGAAAAACAAAACGATATTGAAGTAATGGAAGTTGAACAACAAAGTTGTGAAAAAAATAATATTCCAAATACTAATTGGACCGAAAGAGATGAAACTGAAGCATCCACTTCAACAACACAAACCGGTATAAAAACTTCATAGACTCCGTCGAATATAAACAAAGCAAATACAGTGCCTAATAAGAATACTCGTTCCAAACAAATTGTACTGGATGTTGAACTACAGGACATTGAAAATCAAAGCTGTGAAGAAACAAGTATTCCAATTCCAGATAGAAAATGGTCAAAAAAAAATAAAACAACTGTAATTTCAGAATATGAGCAACATGAGGGTCCTATTGACTCAATTTTTGATGATTGCGAGACAGCTACCAACATATTCCTGAAATTGTTGGGTAAGTCAATAGATGATATTGTTTATCAAAGCAATTTATATGCTACCCAACAAAATAAACCTCTAAATTTAACAAAAAATGAACTGCTTTCGTTTATCGGAATAAATTTTATGATGTCCTATCATCAGCTACCATCATGGAAACTTTATTGGAACAGCAGTTCTGATTTAGGTGTTCCTTTTATCACTAACTGTATGACGAGAAATAGATTTGAGCAAATTCTGCGCTACTTGCATTGTAACGATAACAGTGCTATTCCTCGGCAAAATAAAAACTAAATATACAAAGTAAGACCCTTGGCGACCTCTAAATGAAAATTTTAAGTCTATGTATAAAACTACTAGATGTATTAGCATAGATGAAAGCATAATCAGATTCAAAGGCAGAAGCTCTTTGAAGCAATATAATTCACAAAAACCAATAAAACGTGGTTACAAATTGTGGTGTGTTGGCGACCAGAAAGGTTTTATTTCTAGTTTCGAAGTTTACCAGGGTAAAAATGAAGAGTTAGAAAAAGAATTTCAACAATATGGTCTTGGAGAGCATGTTGTTCTATCCTTCAGCCAACCGGGCTGGAATATAAATAAAATTATTTACGCGGATAATTATTTCACTTCCATAAACTTACTTGAAACATTGAAATTAAATCAAACTTTAGCCTGTGGTACTATTAGGAGCAATAGGAAAGGGTTTTCGAAGAACATGAAAGAACATTTACATTCCTAGCAAAAGTTCTCAAAGCACCCAAAACCTTACAACCAGCATTTACTCTCCTTTCAATTTCACGATCAAAACGGCCATCACTAAACAACAAACTACCCAAATACTAATTAATTAAATACTAATTGTATTTTCTAAAAATATAACAAATATATTCTATGCATACGTTTTTTTGTGCAAAAAGTTTCATTTATTTATATTATTTGTGTTTTATGTAAAAAAATGTTCATATTTTTGGGAAAGTTGTGTAGTGACCACAGCAGATTTTGAGTAGTGCTAACAATTTATGTTGTAATAGTAATAACAGTTTAACAATTTTATTCGTCCTGTGCTGAACAAAGAGTATGACACATTCTATCTGTCTTATCATTTTTTCTCGAGATAAAACAAGTGAGTCAGCTGGAATCGATAATCTCAACAGTTTGCTAACAGTCTGTTGTTAGCAGTTGTAAAATAACAGTTTCGGTTTTTTTTTTTATTTGGTTCTGCATTAAAAGTAGTAGTTCTTCAGCATGCAAGTAAAACTGATTTTTACGATAGTTTCAATATGTGCAATTGCTAATTGTGTTGACTATATGATATGCCATGTACTGATAACGTAAACGCCGCCGCTGTGAACTTAGCGCAATGAATTTTGACAGACGCTACACCGAAAAATTATCGGCTTACGAATCACTACCCAATCGTTCGAACAAGACGAAATTCGCACAGGTGGACTGGCATTTTCGAGAGGTTCGACAACACATACACAACCGATTATCATTTCTTACTTGGATCAAAAATGGACTTTAAACAGAAATGTCCGGCAGGATGAGATATAAGTCAAGTAGCGGTCGCAACAACATCTAACGCCGGTTTCATCCAAATTAAGTATCTGGTAAATTGTAGGTGTTCAAGAAAATGTCCTTGCAGTGCTATTAATTTCTTAGTGTTTTGTGCATTGAGCAGGAAAAAAAAACTAAAATGAAACAAAAATTAACCTGCTCTGTGTGATATAGTTGTTTGTGTTGTGTTTGAGTAGTAAAGTTGAAAATGAAAAAATTTATTAAAATGAATATTCTTAACAAGTTCTCATGAAGTAAATCACAAAAAAATTATTATGTTATTTAAATGATACTATATTTACATTTGTATAAATAAATAAATCTTTTATTAAACGTTTTTGAAAAAAATCTTAAAACACGTCAATTTTTATCTTAAATGAGACATATTTTACGGTAGTACTTTTTATTCCGTTTCCAACCATATAAAATTTTAAATATGTTACATTTGAAAAAAATTGAGAAAAATAATCTTTTAGTTTAAATACTTAAAACTAATTAAATTGGCAAAATGAATCGTTATTAGTGAATAAAACAAAAAAAATTAGCTACATCTGTCAGAATTATACAATTTACAAATGTCAAAATAAAATTAGTGTTATTATTTAGTTTTCTCTATGTTTTTCGCTTAATTACACAATTTTTATTAATAAAATAGTTTTTCAAATTTGGAAAATGCAAAATAATAACACTTAATATAACACTTGTGACATTTATAAATTGCATAATTCTGACGGCGGTTCTGGGATCCTGGCGACTTGTCCGAGACCGAACCACAACGCGAGTGGAAGCGATGCATACCGACAGAACAACGACGACAAGTGTTAGCCGAAAATCACGAAGCAGCAGCAGCCGGCCACCTAGGGGTAGCCAAGACGCTGGCTCGACTGGCGCTGGGGTATTATTGGCCAGGTATGTTCCAGGAAGCATCCGCGTACGTTCGGCAGTGCGTCAGTTGCCAACGTTACAAAGCCGATCAGCGTGGATAAGCCGAGCAGATGGGTCCCCCCAAGATCGGCCAGCCGTTGACTACGGTCGCAGCCGACGTCATGGGTCCATTTCCACATCCGGTCAAGGGGTACCAATATATTATTGTATTTCAGGATCGGTTAACAAAGTGGGTTGAGTGCCGGCCCCTGCGACGAGCCACGGCTGGTTCGATTATCCTGGCACTGAGGAAACTGGTAATCTGCCGCTTTGGCTGTCCACGAGTGCTGATCACCGACAATGGCACTGAGTTCATCAATCGCACCATGGAAATCTTCCTGAAAGAATACAACATTCAGCATCACCGTACGCCGCCATATACACCACAGGCAAATCCGGTGGAACGGATCAACCGATCAACCTATGATTGCGCAGTTCTGCGAGAAAAACCATAAACAGTGGCACGTGTTATTACCAGAGTTTATGCTCGCACTCAACAGCAGCAAACATAGCTCCACCGGCTACTCGGCCGCTTACATAAATTTTGGCCGGGAAATAGAAATACCGACGCAACTCAATCCTCCACCCGACGGAACAACTGGACAATCAGACAGCAGCAGCTTAAGCAATCCGGACCGAATCAGGGTCCTCGCGGAGGCGCGAGAACTAGCACGGATTAATATCGCACGCGCAGCTACGAACCAGAGTCGGCATTACAATTTACGGCGACGATCCATAGAATACAAGCCGGGGGACCTAGTGCTCCGCAGAGAGCATACACTGTCCTCAGCCGAAAAAGGAATCAAAAGTAAACTCTGTCCACGCTATTCGGGCCCGTGGACGGTCCAAAAAAAATTATCCAGAGTGATATACGATATCTGTAACAGCAAAGGCGTAAAAATAAGAAATATTCACATCAAAGATCGAAAAGCCTTCTTACAGGAAGATGGAGTCCCGCACGAAGGCGACAGCAGCCCCCAGCCGTTTCTGGCGATGCGACCACCCGGCCCGCCGCAGACAGTCCGGCCGCACATACGGGTACTCAGCAACATCGTGGTACGCAACCGTCGGCTACCACGGATCAACCCCGTTTCGGCAGGAATGGCGCAGCTGCGGCGCCCCACGCAGCGGATGAATCCCGGCTACACCACCAACCCCACCCAGGTGCAGCGCGCGAGAGAGCGTACGCCGTCGCCAGAGCACGGGCAGTGGATAGATTGCGATACTTCGCCGCTGCCAGCCACACCCGAACGGCCCATCAAACCCCGTACCCCGGTGATGGACGCACCAGGGCACCGGCCGCACCATTCACCCACCATCTGGACGACACCGCTAGCACCACACCCGCCCCTCACCCCTCGAACGCCCCAGCACCTGCGAGCACGCCCACCGCCCCCGGAACAGCTTGCCAGCCCGGCCAACACCGCGGGACGCTCGCACGTGCGCAGCCCCAAACCGGCCAGTACGAAGGCCCTCAACTTCGACGCCGATCCCGCATGGCTCACCCCGATCGTAAGCGGAACAACCCCCGCACCGACCCCAGTGCACAGACGGCAGCGCTGTCTGGTCCCGCGACCCGGCGGCGGGTTAATGTGGGTGACAATCACTAACCCGAATGCACCCCACAAGCGGCAACGACGTCGGCGCCGCTAGAAGACAAATGTGTCCTGTCAGTGCGTGTAGTGAAGGTGTCAGCAGAAAAATACGTGCATTGTTGGCTAGTTATTTTTTTTACTCTAACCATTATATAGTTATAATGTCTTCGGATAAGTTTAACAACTTTTTTAATATTTATGAGCAGATTATTGATGATGCTCTCAATCAAGAGAAAGAAAAATGAAAGCAGCAAGAGCAAACGCATTTTAATAATTTTTTTAATATTTGTGAAAATATTATTAACATTGCTGTTCAAGAAGGCAGCGGTATCCATGCAAGTGATACAGCTTTAGAAGATGGCCAAATTTCAGAAGAAAGTGGTATTACTACAAATAATTCCGAACCACTTCAGTATAAAATAATTGAAGAATTTAATAACACAGTGAAACGATTTGGGGTTACAGGACACCGTATAAAATTTCGCTTACTAAATCCACTTGCAACAAGTGATCATGTACAATGGTTTCATACCAGTATGTAACAAGTTGTACAATATGTGGTTAAATCGGCTGACCCTAATGATTATATAGGATTTACTTTTCATAGCACTAATTTTACAAACGGGCCGGCGTGGTTAAGCCTTTGTCCACCGGACCAACTACATATTGATGTTGTCTGGGATATGCTCACAAATATTTTACAAAGTAATGCAGAACTATTTACGAACGGCCAATTTATTATGGAGCTTTGTAAGGCATTCATGCCTGCAGAAAGTGGGAGAATTAGACAAAATCAAGGGTTACCGTATGCGAAATTTTGTCGGCAAAAGTATGGAATTATAGAAATCAATAATGAAGATAATTTATGTCTGGCTCGTGCATTTGTGGTAGCTGAAGCGTTGTGTAAAAAAGAACTTAACTTGAAAGATACAGCATGTGAATTAATTAAAAAATCGGGATTAAGTATGGACGCAAATGGTGCAGGTATAAACGAGTTAATAAATTTCCAGGCTTATACTGATTATAATATATGTGTATATAAGTAAAATAGTAAAGGAGAAGTGATTTTTGAAGGTAAAAAAGATAGTAATCTTCCCAGATTAAATCTTTTATACCATGAAAATCATTTTAATGTTATTAAAAGTTTAACGGCAACATTTGCGTGCAAATATTGTTGTGAAAATTGCCATAAAGGTTATTGAGGACATGGAAGTACTGCATATTTGCGACAAGGGTCTTAAGATGAATTTCTTAGAAGCAATGGAAATACAAACAGCCTTGGCTGATAATAAAATCTTAATAAATGAACAAACTGAGTTATTTTCATCCCCACTGCTAAAACCATTTTAGGTCCCTTGTACAGTTATGTTTTAGTTTAAGTATTGGTATATATAGTTAGAAATGTATAATTTTTTGTATTGTATTTTCGTCACCTGATGATGGCCTAATAAGCAGAAATGTACATCGTATTAATAAAATAATAATTTTGAAACAAAAAACCAAGAGTCGTGTGTTTATGTTTATTTTAATTATAATAATAGATTACATCATATGTGCGATAACATTTGTTACAGTTGTAAAAGTTCTCATCCATGCGCTCAATCACGGCAATTAATTACGTGCAATTTGTGTAACAGATATTTTCGCGGACAAGACTGTTTTGATAAACATTTAAATACAAATATTTGCAAAAACTTAAAAAAGTGTAATAAATGGTTGAAATGTTATTTGTACTGCAATGATAGACAACGTATGTGTAACGAAACATTTTGTCGCGTATGCGATGCTTATAAAATTAAGGCACATGCATTTTATATTACAAAAGACAATGGTAAAATTAAAGATAATAATTTATTTATATATTATGACTTAGAAACACGGCAGAAAAAACAATTAAGTGATGATAAATTTGAACATGAAGTGAACTTGTGTGTTGTGCAACAATCGTGTCCAAACTGTGTGGACAATAATGACATTTCAATGTTATATAGTGACTGTGGTGTAAGACAACACGTGTTCAATAACAGGCCAATTGAAAATTTTATATCGTATGTATTATTACCTCGCAATTCATTTCCTACTATTACTTGTATTGCACATAACGCAAAATCATTCGCCTGTCAGTTTTTATTAAAATATTTAGTAGAGTCAATGAAACTTAAACCAGAGTTAATATTAAATGTTTCGAAAATATTATTAATGAATAAGGTTCATTGACTCTATTAACTATTTCCCGATGTCATTATCGGCTTTACCGAAAGCATTCGGCTTAGGAAATTTTTTTTACATGTAAACTATTTCTTACTTTTATGGTATCATTTCATTTATTTTAATAGGAATTTCCATCATATATTTGTTTTTATTCAATAAAATATTTTAATATTGCTATTTGAATTTTACAATAATTTTTTAAAGTACCTATGTTAATTATAGAATAATTTATTATGGTTTATTAATTTGTAAAATCGTTATAGAACAATCATTGGTTTTCAAATTTAACGTGTAAATTAAATATGTATTTAAAAACGAAAACAATATTTTTGTAAAATTTGTTATCCTCTGGTTCCCAAAACTTAGTGTACTGTAAAATTTTATAACAATATTATGTTTACAAATATTTGTTATTTCCCTCATTTCTTTAATACATTACAAAATGAAAATTATGTCGGACCTTTACCTGAAATAAAATATTATGGGGTAGAGTCTACTTGAAACTTTTATTATTGAAAACCAAGTGCAGCCTAAGACGAACGTACTGTCTGAAATTTCGAGTTATTTATCACTGTTAATAAATAACTATGACGACTAATTTGGGGAAGAGATGAAAAAGTTTGATTCGTTGTGTTAGATTTGGAACCCATTTCAAGGCGACTTACCAACTAGTATGTCAACAAAAGCAAATGAAGAACTCATTGATTTATCAGAAGATACGTCACTGAAAAATAGTTTCAATCGTAAACAGTTAACGAAATTCTGGCTCTCAGTTGCTGATAATTATCATTGCCTGTTCGATGATGCTACGAAAGTCCTCCTCCTCTTTACTACCTCATATCTATGTGAGGTCGTATTTTCGGCTATGGTTAACATTAAAACTAAATACCGAAAGAAATTGGATATATCAAACTCACTGCGATTAAAAGTAACTAAAGTTGAAGTTGATGCTAAAACTGCAATGAAGATAAATAAGAAACAAATACATCCTTCCCATTGAAATAACTTTGTAAAAAAAAACTTGCAGGTGTAGGTACTTAAATAATAAATTTTTTTATATAAGTTGTATTCCTTATTTCAACAGTCTTTCATTCATATTGGTAACACTTATAAAACAAATTTTTTTATTTCAATTAGAACAAATAAGACAGCATTAAGTAGTTCCACAACTAGCCACTAGGGAATCTGAGCATTACCAATATTTATGTCCTCTTTTCTCTAAGACAGCTAAGAGATGGGTCCCAAGATTGGAAATTTTTATTAGATGGGTCGGAGCCCAGTCAACTTTGGGAACCACTGGTGTAGACTGAATGGGTTCAAAGACTCGGATGGAATTTATGGAGTGGCATACGACACGAATTAATAATAATGTTATTTTTGACACGAAAAAAGAAATAATTGAATATTGCATATCCGACGTTCAAATTTTGCGTCGTGCATGTGATAAATTTAAAAAGAATTTCATTAACGATTGCAAAGTTTGTCTATTTTCGGAAGCTGTCACCATAGCACCATCATGTAATTAAGTTTTTTCGTCGAGTATTTTTAAAACCAAATACAATTGAGTCGCTGGGCGCAATAACGACTTAAGTGCACTTAAGTTTTTGTACCATATTAACGTTTAAAAGTTTTATCTTCATATATTGTAACTATTTGTAGACTTGAATATATTATAATTGGAATAATGAATAATCATCATCTCAAAATAGTCTGGAGAGAACCAAAACTGTTTTATAATAAAACCTCTAGGGATGGGAGATAAATTATCACGCCTTGAATTAGGTCGTTTTTCCATATAATCACTTAAACACATATAAAAAAATATACAATACGTTATATATATATATATATATATATATATATATATATATATATATATATATATATAACCTGCATTCAAGAGTTAAAGAGCGGATCCCAATTGCAAATATGACTGACACGGTGTATGCTATCAGATGTTCTTGCAATAAATTTTACATTGGAACTTCATCTCAAAATCTAAAACATCGTATTAATCAACAAAAGATTGATGAAGGCAAACCTAATAAACAGTGTACCTTAGCCACACATATACGTAAATCTAAACATCGAGCTGATTATGACAATCCAGTAATATTAGAAAGTGAAAACAATTACCACAAACGCTTGTTTTTAGAATCATATCATATATACAGAAACAAAAGTAAGGTTATCAACAACAAGAGTGACATCAGAAATTCATTGATGTTATATGCCAACTTAACAACGTTGGACCACAATGAAAAATTGCAAAATTAAAATATATTTATTTTTGTTTCGATATTTAAAAAAAACAATTATCACTTGATTTCTATGGGATTAGGAAAAAACAACACAAACAAAAAAATAATTTTAAATTCTTGAATTAAATTTTAATTACCAAGATAATTCATTTTTAACACAGAATTATTAATTTTAAATATTAATAATAATTTGATTAAACATTTCCATAAAACAAAAATTATTATTTTTATTAAATAATTATAATTATTATTATTTCAACTTAATTAACAAAAAATAGAATGTTCTAGAAACTTCGACGTGTTGATGTTAGTCAATATAAAATTTGATAATTACCGCCATTTTGTAATTGAATATCTTTAATTGGTCTGAACTTTAATTGTGATATACTGTGTTTTTTCGTCGTGATTCTACTTAATAACAATAATTTTTATAAACAAATAACTACTGAATTTAATTTTTACATATAATAAGACGTTAACAAAATAGCTAGTTCATAATATACAACACAATATTTTTATTTATGTGGTTTTATACAATTGACGCAACATTGATGTACGGAGTTTCGCCAAATTCTATTATAAATATTATAATTCTACGAACAATCTTTAACAGTAATTTATTGATTATGGTATTCAATGAATACAAATTTACAAATTTATTATTTTTAACTACAACTTTATTTTTCAACAACAACATACTTTTAATTCTTACATGTAAGTGCTCATTATACAAAGTTAACTTATTCTTTGTAATACTTCCTATATAATATTGACTGTAACTATATTGTATTGATATGTTTATTTGTAGTATTCACCCTGATGAAGCCAACAATCTAGTGGCGAAATATTGGTCTAATAATAAAAAGAAATAACTGTAATGTTCGCTAACTTTTAATTTCCTGACATACCGTAATTCCCGTTAATAAAATTATACAATATATATATATATATATATATATATATATATATATATATATATATATATTATTTTCAAGATTTTTATTATGAACATAAGTAACAAATGAGCCATTTATTACTATATCATAAATTATTCATCGTCCGAATATTCAGATTTTTTTTTTATTTTTAATTTTTTATTTTATTTTTTTAACTACAACTGACATGGCACACTGCGCGCATTCTGTCGTGACACAAGGAACTAATTAAGCACGCGCAGTTCAAAGTTCTCAGAAATGAAAAAGTCGTTATTGCACCCAGCGACTCAATTGCTATCATACCGCCAAACGGCTATAGAAAAACGAACAATCAGTCAAAAATAGCATTAAAGTGGTTGGTATATAAAGAAAATATACGTAATATTGAAATAAAACATGCTGGACGCGGTGGTGAACAAGTTCTGGAAAATAAATTTAAAGTAGACGGTACTATGCTCAAGAAAAGTTAGTTTTTAAGTTTTTTGGATGCGTTTACCATGGCTGTAAATTATGTTTTAAAGTAAATCGTGAGAAACAAATTTACAGCTAGTCTACTCAGACCTTGCAATCGCAATATGAATATATGAATATAGTAAAATATATTTGGAAGTATCAATTTAGAAATTTTTTAAAAGATAATGCAAAATTACATGAACTTGATATTTCAAATTTTTTAGATAATATACCTATAAACGCTCGCGACGCATTTTGTGGAGGTCGTACTGGAAATACTCAATTATTTAAGAGTGTTAAAAATAACGATAAAATTAAATATGTAGATGTATGTTCACTTTATCCGTTCGTTTACAAGTATGATAAGTTTCCAATAGGACACCCTACCGTATATATCGGTTCAGAATGCAATGCAATCTGTCCCTACAATAGGGTCATTTCACATTTTTTTTTTATTACTTCAATCGAAAGATCTTATGTATTGATAGACATAAACAGCAACAACAATTTTTTTTTCGCATTATTATAGCCGTAATTAACAAAACGATTTGCCCGCCAAACGGGTTCCCAGGAATCGACGTCGGCCATTTTATGACGTCTTTCATGCACAATAGAGTTGTTTGACGTCATCGCAACGTCACCGTTGAAACACATGCTATGCATAGTATTGTCATAACGGTATCAATTAAAAGAAAATACTGCTTTCTGCACACATATATTTACATTAAAATGATCTTCGCAAACAAATATAGAACTTGAAAGAAAATAATCTGAAATATTTCGTCCTGCTGCTTCTAACCAAACTTTTCTTCTATCATAATCAAATGGTACAGTAAGAAATAATTTGTTACTATCATTTGACTGGTACCTACCTATTGCATGATAAAACTACGCAGTGCTTTTTTAAACTCATTTGTGAAATATATAAATAAGAAACTTCATAAGAACAAGAACAAGTTGTTTGACATAATATGACAAATAGTACAGCTTAATTTTAAATTCAAGTGACAGTAGGCACCTTACTAAGTGCGTTTATTTTGCAAGGTTCATAATTTTCTACAATTTTCTACATAATTTTTCAAAATTGCTTCAAGATTTATTCTGTTAATTTACCTATACTTATAATTAACTTTATAAATATATAATAAAATATTACATTAGAACTTGTATATTTTTTAATGTATATTATTAGTTAAAATATATATAAAACATTCTGAATCAGAAGCAAACTGACAAAATTCTTAATATTAAATCGATCTGCGATATTCCTGTTTAATGCAATAAACATGAAACTTTAAATTCAACGGAAGGTCTTATTTACTGTCCAGATTTGTTAAATTGCGATACAGTTGAACTGCTCGAAGAAACGAAATCACAAAAAGTTATTGCAATTCGTGCATTAACTAAGTATCGCAATGGTAAAGCCGAACCGAATGGTGCGTACGTATTAACTTTTGACAGTCTAAATCTACCCAGCCGGTTGTGTATCGCGATGTACTTTTTGCCTGTTCGACAGTACATCCCGAACCCAATACGTTGTTCCGGATGCCAGACATTCGGACATATTGAAATAAGATGCCCTAATCCGACAATCAAAAAATGTATTTGTGGTCAAGCGAAGCATGAAGGCCATGCTTGCGATGTGGACAAAATCGTATGCTCAAATTGTTCTGAGAAACATCCATCTTCGAGCCGAAATTGTTCACATTTCAAATATTTCTATTCTATCAACGCTCACCGGATTACGAGTCGATGCAGCTTCTTCGATGCGAAAAATACATCGATACAATTTCAACGGATCCAACTAAAGTAGGCAACGTATCATATGCTAATGTTACAAAAACTTCATCAACCACTTCGTCTTCAGCACCAATTTCTAATATCAATTCAAATCAACTTGTTAAAATGATTGAACCAGTTTTAAAGAATCTAGTTGAAAAAATTCTGTCGAACTTATTCACATCAACTAGTGTTACACCAACTACTCGTTCTAATTTACCTATTAAACAGACAAATATCAGCAGTACTTCTTCAACTGTTGCTCAAACTACTGTGCCCGCTGCTCATATTCCTGAAAAAGCAACAATAAACAAAGAAAATAACATAACAATATTGTATGACCAACCAATTCAAACAGACAGACATATACAAGCTAATCGACCTGACATTATAATTAGAACACCGGAATTAACTTATATAATTGATGTGGCAATACCTTCCGATTATAATGTGACAAAAAAGGAATCAGAGAAAAGATTAATATATTCCAATTTACAAACAGAAATTCAAAGAATGTGGAAAACAGAAGCTACCATTATACCAATAGTCATAGGCGCGACAAGCATTATATCAAAACAGCTTCCGAAAAGAATTAGTAAAATTCCTGCATATCAAAACATACCGGAACTACAAAAAGGCACATCTCATATTTTAAGAAAAGTACTACTATAGTGTATAATTGTAATATATTTATTGCCAAACTCTAAGATGCATGGTTTGCATCTGAGTGCGACATAATAACAAATACCAGGTAAAACCTGTGTAAAATAAAACAAACATAATAATAATAATAATAATTTAATTTAATTTAATATTTAGTTATAGTTAAATAAAATAAAATTTATCCCTTAAACAAACTATTTAAAAAGCTGTATACGTATTTCGAAAGTTAAGATTTCATCTTCAGTAGCAAAAATTAAAAGTTAAAAATTAAAAACTGTAAATTAATTCTTACCAATGATCTTCGGTTACACAAACACACAAGCACTTGGCAGTCAAAGAGACATTGATGTGTCAGAAAGTCGTGTTCTATTTATGTACTGCTAACCGGGGTGATTACAAATGGTGAATTTTGATTAGGTAGTAAATCGAAAAGATTTGATCTTAATAAATCAGGTATTTATAAAATTAACTGAAATTATGGTTTAAAGTACATAGGTCGAATCAGAAGAAAAGGTCCATTTAGTTCATAAAAGGTGAATGATAATGGAGAAAAATTTTTGTGGCAACCAGTTCAATGGCTACAGTATACCAGAGAAACTGGTTTAGTAAAACATAAACATTCACTCGATAATGACAAAGTATTTCAGACTGTAAATTACCGAAAGCGTGGAAAGCCATCACTTGCTGCATCATTGCCCCTTATTTACAATGAACCCGTACCGATCAGTATAAAAAAGATACAACTTACTTGAACTTGTACCACTTGTAGATGAAGTATTTCAAGACTTTAATAGAAATCTTCTTACTGAGGATATTCCCGATGAAGATCCTGATTTAATAGAGGAAGATCCTGATGAAATTTAATTAATATGTTTGTTTTTTTAACAATAGTGTATTTTGTTCAGTTTACGTTCTAATAGTTATGTAACCTTACATAGAAATCTCTAACAACTGTAATTATTGCAGTTGTTGGAGATATCTTTCGAAATAAATGCTTCCTTTTGAAAATAATTATTTGCCTATTCTAAGCTTCAATATTATGTACGTAACTAGCTAAGAATTTTTTTTTAGTATGCATAACAATGCATAATAGTGTATTTTTGTCCTCGGCGCAAGTAACAGCAATAAAACTTATCGTATTGTAGAGAGTCCTTAATTATGTATATATGTTGCAAAAATCGGGAACCTGAAATAATTTCCCTATTTTATGTAACATTAGAAACTTTGTTTTGTCTCTCCTGAACAGAGTTGTTTATGCAAGTTACCTATATACTCACGGTTGCTACAGAATTGGTATATATAAAATAGGATGTCTTCGTTATATCATATAACTTTTAAAAACAAACTCAACTTCAAATATATTCAATGAGTATATTATTATTATTATTTATTACTATTATCATTATTATAGAATAATCCAGTTTTTAAATATGTGCTGTAACGTAGTTCCACCGCCCGCCACCTACGAACTTCGCTTATGCTAGTGTCGCTAGCCAACGTTGCGCCGAAACCCTTACGCGCACCCCCACTCAAGCACGCCAAAGTAACCGCCCTCGCCGAACAGGCATAAATTGGACTGCTTCACCCCATTTTAACCAGAGTTCATCCGACTCACAGCTCTTCCTCGACTAGCAGGCATCCTGGATAGGTCCTAAAGATCATTTAGAGTTGTGACAAGAAATAACAGTTCTCTTCCGTCTACCATAGACGCAGCCCGGCATCCGAGGTGGTCCATTGGCTCGTCTGTGTTTAGATCACAAAAGAAACCTACGCTCTCGAAATTCTTAGCTGTGCCGCGAGTAGAGTCAGTGTCACGATCGAAACAGTGACGTGAGTGCCGCCCCATAACTTCCAAGCCCTGTTACCGTGACTTGCCCCCTGTATGAAGACTATTTACGAACAATTGAACATTTGTTGCCCTTTTGTTGTGTGTTTTTACGTTGTCTGTCTGTATTTAACTCGTGTAACTCTGTGTTGTATTTTGTTTTGTCTTATTTTGCTTTCGTTTAATAAAAAACCCTTTCGTGTGACTAATAAACCTGTTACATAAGTGGCGCCCAACTAAAGAGCCGACATCACAGAGCTCAGATCGAGAACCAGAAAGACACGTGGTCGGGGAAGCAACAACATGGCCGTCCAAATGACGACAGTCCAGTTCGAGCAACTGTTGGCAAGCATCAACAACAGAAACGATGCCCCAACAAACAAAAGCATCGCGGATTGTACCATCCGGTACGCTGGGGACAGAAATCATCAAAAGGTGGAGGAGTTCATCACCTCCACTACAATTTTCAAAATTGTCGGAGGCATCTCAGACCAAGATGCTCAAACATTAACCACGTTCGATGAGGTCCTTAGAGCCGCCCGCCGAATCGAGGAAGACATAGCAGAGAGGGAGACGTCAACAAAACCAACAACGTCTCTTGGCAGACCCCGAGTCCGATGCGAGTTCTGCAGGAACGTCGGACATACCATCGACGAATGCAGAAAGAAGAAGAACCAGGAGAAAGCAAGACACAATTCGTCTCACTCATCGACACCGGCGGAGACGCAACCTGAGAATCCCCTCAAATGCTACGGTTGCAACCGTCCCGGCGTCATAAGACGAAATCGTCCAACGTGCCAAAGCACGTCCACCTCGGCCGCCAATCCCATCGAATTCTACAGCATGGACTGGAAGACCCCGCAGCCTCGGGAACGACCAGCAGTCACCATTGAAGCTCTTGGAACATGGGGAACCACTTTCTTGGACACTGGGTCTAGGATCAGCGTCGCCAGTCCAAGCCTAGCAGCCCATCTAAAAGCACAAGGCGCCGTCTTTACCTCCATCCCTATGAATATCGCCATGGCAGATGGAAATCCACGCGACCTGCAAGTCTCGTGCACACGAACCACGATCCTGTTGGAAAACAAACCAATCAACGTGTGCTTCATCGTACTTCCAGACGCACCGCAATCTCGCACGTTACTCGGCATCGACTTCATCGAAGATGCTAATATGACCATAAATTTCGCTGCCAGGACATGGCATTACGCCGAAAAACCCGCCGAAATTTTTGGATTTTGTCACAAGGACAGCAGAGCTGCCACCGAAGTACGGCCAGCCTTCAACAAAATAATAGCGGCCCTAGAACACATGGCCTGTCCTGCACTCATCTCACCGCTTCCCGAGACCGAGTTCGCCGACACGCGACCAAATGCATATGGTCCAACGCTCGACCACTATACCATTCCGTATGTTCCGGGTAGTTTCGACTATATGATGCGAGACGCACACGAAGTTTGGGCCGTCTCCAGACCAAGCGACGAAGACGGCTACGACGGTCTTCTCTTTCCACATTCACCACGCCGGATGGACATAGCTGCGCTCGACGTGCGACTGAGAGAAGATGAAGCTCCTGAGGCCACCGAGCAAATTAAACAGCGCTGCAATCTCCTATTACAAGAATACAAGAACCGATTCGCAACTCACGGGCCAGCCACTACGCAGATTACACACCGCATAAACACGGGTAAAAATGCGCCCATCTCGATGCCTCCGTATTGCCTGTCCGCCTCCAAGAGACAAGCCCTACAGGAAGAACTCGCCACGATGATCCACCAGGGTATCATACAAGAATGCGAAAGTCTCTGGGCCGCACCAATCGTCATGGTTCCCAAGCCCAGTGGTGCTTACCGGATATGCATCAATTATCGCAAACTAAACGCCATCACAGTACCAGATGTATACCCTCTACCAAGAATCGATGACCTACTTCATAGCACTGGAGGAGCCACGGTCATGAGCACTATAGATCTCCAATCCGGGTACTGGCAGGTGGCAGTACAAGAGGAAGACCAGAACAAAACCTGCTTCATTTGTCCTTTCGGCTTATATAAGTTCCGACGTATGAGCTTCGGACTGCGCAACGCTCCAGCTACGTTCCAGCGACTTATAGATCCTTTCAAGACAGGGTTACCAGATCTCACGCTACTCGCCTACTTAGATGATCTTCAATAATTATCCTCTCGCCCAGCTATGAGAAGCATGTGGAACATCTACAGATGGTTTTTAAGCAAATGCGAATCTTCAACCTCCGCATGAACCGAGAAGAGTGTCACTTCTGTCGCCTGGAAGTAAAGTATCTTGAAGAAAAGGTACTTTACCTAAAATGAAAATAGTTTTTGCTCAACTGTAAAGGCCTACTTGATTTTAAAAAATCGAAAGTAGACTAAAAATAAGTTTCAGGCCAAGCAAAACTTTTTATGAAGAATAACATTTTGCCGAAAACTCCAAAATAAAAAAGTTTACAAGAGTGCGCAACCCCATCCGGGGACATCCTGTATATATATAATCTCTGTATTATTTCACTGAGTTGTAGTGTACGAGAGAGACAAAATTATATATGAATACAAAAAAATCAAAGTTTACTTATACAACCTGGCTGATGACGTCACGAGGGCACTTGGCCAATCCCAAACCGTTTCAGTTAGGTGGTCAAAATTCAAATATTTTGGCCATTTCAATCGATTATTTTGATGAAACCAAACAGTTTAAAATTCATGTTTTTGCACATTTGATGTTTATATTACACACGCAACATATTTAATAACAAAAAAAGACTTTTTATTTTTTTTAGAAAGAGTCTATTGTTTTTATTTTCCGCATGCTTCTTGTGAGCAATCTAGTATGTTGTATAAATCTAATACATACAACACACATTTGTATCCAAGCTTAAATCTAGGTACCCATAACTTTAACAGAAGATCATTGTTTATGTCAGATAATTTAGATCATCCGCTAATTTGTTTTCATTGTTGTTACTTACTATTTAAAAAAATGCCTCTTCAATTTTTGAATGAAGAATATGCTGATATTATTTTTATTTATCGTTTTATAATGGGAATGGACTGGCTGCAAGAAGAGAGTACGAAAGGCGATATCCTGATCGAAGAATACCAAATAACAAAACATTTGGAGTAGTTTTTAATTACATCCGGCGACATGGACGATTCCCAACCGCAAAATTAAACGAACACCATGAAAGGAGGCATATTGGAATGGAAGAAATTATTGTAAATTTAGTTCAAAACAACCCGGAAATTAGCACAAGAAGGATTAGTGATGCCGTAAATATTCCTCAAACCACCATTTGGCGTAGCTTAAAAAAACATCGTTTATATCCTTATCACATACAACAGTTACACATTGGAACCTGGTGAAAATATTCCTAGAAGGAACTTTAGTAGGTGGATCCTACAGAATCCGCGAATATTAAACAGACAAAGCCCAATTTACGCGTGACGGTGTATACAATTCAAGAAATTGTCATAACTGGTCAACAGAAAATCCATTTCTTACTAGACAGATGCATTCACAACATAAATTTTCCGTCAACATATGGTGTGGTGTGTTTGATAATAAATTAACTGGACCTTACGTTTTACCTGCACGACTAACTGGAGAAGTGTTCTCCCAGTTTTACTACATGATACGGAGATCAAAAAACTTTAGATATGTGGAATGAAGCATTAAATCACGTAAAATCAGATATGTGGAGAAATAAAGTGGAACATGTAAACAAAGAAATTTTAACTTGGTGGGACCGTGAAGTTTATTTTGATAGAACACATCATTTATTATAAATTTAGAAGAATCTGATACGTCAGATTCAGAAGATTGTGACACAGACGATGATTAATAAATTGTAAATTGTATATAATTACGAATTAATTGTTGACAAAAACACAAATATTTAAAAAATAAAAATTCAGAAAATAGTTTATTTAGGTACTTCCTTTAGCTACAGAATGTGTATGTGTGTTGTGTGTGTGTGTGTCTATGATGAAATATTTATTAAAATCATATTGTCACGTGTAAAACCCACAGGGTCATTGCAACCACAATTATTAATAAATAATACTTTCTCCGAACATTTCGAAATATATGTAAACTAGAAATTCTCGTGCGTAGGAATGCATCAATTTGATTCATCGACGACATATTTTAACAAATTAACTTATGATAATATTTTTAAAAAAAATTACTTAATCTATCAAGATAACATGTGACAGAGAGATTAAATATAAAAATAATGCTGAACATGGTTCGTGATTGACAAATCTACAAATCTTCTCATTAATATAATTTTTCGTTAATATATTTTTATTTATTTAGCTCAGAAAAAATCAACACTATGCTGATTTAATAGATTTATACTGATAGATTTCTACGATATAATAATAATTTAATTATTATATCGTAGAAATCTATCAGTATAAATCTATTAAATCAACATATAATACATATATAATAATAATATATTCTATGTATATCATCATCAGGAAATATTATTATTATTATTATTATGAACTTTTGTATAATTTTTCCTATTGATGATATATGTAGAGTATATCCTAAAGCCTTTTTATTTTAATATTTCAAATTGAAATAGGTGAAATAGGTGCTTCAGCAGATATTATACAACTCATTAATTAAATATACCTGTAAAATATGTTTTATTTAATTATAAAACCGATTTTAACAAATTAATTTATTTTGTAATGTGAAGTTATTTTTCAGAATAATTGAGTTATAATATAATCTATAATATATTTATTCATTTATTCAAAATTATAAACAAAATATTGTGTTACAATTTTAAAAATAAAAAATTTATAATATATTTTTCAAAATGTAATATAATTTAATTTAATATTTTGCACTATGAAATTAAATAAAATTCTATTAAATTTGATATTAAATATTGTTATTATACGGTCTGTTCTAACCAAATTTCAAATCAGTTGGCATGCGTAATGTGGAATTAACTTTTAATATATTGTACTGCGCATGCTTCGTACAGTTGCAAACCAATTAGAACATTAGTATAAACATACCGATAGTATTACAAAGATATTATAAAATTAATTTTTTTATGTTTAATATATCTTATATCAATTACAGTTTATTTATCAGTTTCAAATTTAATATATTTTTTTAAAATTAGAATTTACTGATAAAGGTATATTTGAAACTGTTTACGTATCTATACCGGTCGACTTCTTTTCGTAATTCAATTATATTGAATTAATATTATAAAAATTATTTGGATGTTTGTGGTTAAAAATTTGTACATATTTTAAATATGAATTCCATAAAGACTGATAGAATAAAGAGCTATTTTTTATGGTTTTTTTTCGTAATTTCTATGACCCGTATTCTCACCTAATGTATAAAAGTGATTTTTACCAAAAGTACTTTTGACGTTTACTTAAAATTATTTATTAAGCACTTTATAATAATTTATTTAAATTTTATAATACCAAATATAATAAAAATAATCAAAAATAGAAAAACTATATATATTTGATGAAAAACAGAAGTAAAAAGTTATTTTCAAATTAATGATAAAAGCACTTTTTCACGAAAAAGTGAGGTGAGAAAACGGGCCTATGTATTTGCACTTGATGTCAATAGGTTTGCTAGTATCAATGAAAATATAACTTAAAATTTTTTTAATTGTTGCTAAGCTTGATTGTAATCTTATTTGGGCAATCAAATTAGCTTTCCAAAAATGACAAGATAAACACAATTTGTTGTTGAGTGACCATTATTTCAAAATATATGCATCGAAATTTGCTTTGTTATAACATAGTTAAAAATATTTTAAAACTCATTATATAAAATAAAACGGCTTTAGGTTTAAGTTCTGTATTAATATTTATTAATAATCGATGTTTCGATGAACTCAACGTCCGTCTTTATCAGAAAAAATAATACAAATAACATTATTTGCAGTTTATAACAGAACATAGAAACAACTTACTAGCTAACAAATAAGTAATTAGATCATAAAGTTTTTTTTATAAATTTTTAATTAATGGAAGCCAAATTTTATACATTTGTTATATTCGTAGATGTTTTGATGTTGTAGATCAAATTACAAAATTATGTAAAATATAATACAGGCCTATATTCCCACCTCTTTTGTTTATAAAAAACTGCTTTTTACTACTTTGACTGCAAGGAAAAAGTAGTATAGCGTATAGTAATCTTGTTTTTCAAATATTTCATCAAGTGCCAATCACCGAAAGTGTAAGTAAGCTTACATAAAATATACGTATTTTCTATTTATATAATGTATAAATTTTCCTGTAACATCTGTAAATTTTTATATTAAACTGGTGTAAATCAGATGCCTCAGGTTTTTATGTAAAATTACCGAATTTTTTTACAATGTACTGCATTAAATACACAGTAATATTAAATTTTGGAAATTAATAAATAAATTAATATATTAAGCATATATTATTTTAATTAACATTTAACGTAACGATGCAAAATAAATACAGCAATACGATATAAGTATTTTGTTTAAAAAATATTTTATTTTTTCCAGATGACACATTTCTGTTATTTGTGTTCAAGTCGTTAAACTAATATGTTCTATTTATCAAATTTATTTGCAATAAAATGCAAAAGAGTCAATCGAACAAACCTAATACTTGTAATTATTTTCTATTTTAATGCAGTAAGAGTGCTTTGAAACAACAATTTTTTTTTATTATAAATTTGAAATTTTTTTGTTATTGTTTATGGTAACAAAATAAATATCACATTGTACATCCTCAAAATTGGTGAACAATAAAATTTGCTGCAGAAATATATTGTGTAAGTATTTCTAATATAAATTTTATACTACCATACATATTTGTTTTAAAATCATTATAAATCTATTCTGTAAATGATCTATAAAAAATCAAATGTCAACGTATTTACATATATCACTAACAGTACTTATGATTCAACAATCTAACCTATTATAATAGCTAAAAAATGATATCTATTTTAATCAGGAGACGTGGCTTAATAATTTAGCTACATTTAGCTATTGTTGCCTAAAACTATACTTCACAGTCACCCTAATGTATTATTTCAATTTTTGCAAACTGTGTGAAATGTGAAAATAATATTTATCATATTAGGATTGATTTTGTAAATTCGTTCGAAAATATGTTGAATGTTGAAAAGCTGCTACTATATTTTTCCATATTTACATAAATACAAACAGATATTTTTATTTTTAATTTTTTACGCTAAAAACAACTAAAATCAAATTAATCTTTTTACCTAATTTATCCGCAGCAGCGAGCGCCATCATATATGTCACCAACGACCAATTTGTCTTACATATAACCTATGTTAAAATTGAGTTTACATTAGTTAAAAAACTTATTGTTATTTTTAGGTTAAAGATTAGCAATGGATGCGCAAAAAAGGTCATCTTTTTACAAGGTTAGTATTTTAATATGTTACTTTGTTTCACATTTCGTTTTCACACATTTTACCGGACATTTTATTTGCAATAACGTAATCTGATAGATTTATGGCCGTATTCATAAAACTTCGTTAAATGCTTCATTACAAAACGAACCGTTTCATTTTAACAAACGTTAAAATTTAACGTGTATTCATGAATATAACTATAGATATTTAACGCTCCGTTTAGTAACAAAAAATTTGTTAGTATTTGCATGTGTAGTTTTGCATTTACACATTTTCCTAACCTAACCTCCATTTGTACAATTTGACAGCAGTAAGAGAGTTGAGTGTATGTGTCGGAATCAAAATGCATCAGCGGAAATAAAACAAGTTATTCCCGCAGCATGGACTATTACAAAAACATTACAGCTACCACCCTATAATTTACAACAGTACCCAAAATTTAAAAGTTTAAGCGAATGTTTAAATATGAATGCTTTAGAGGAGCATAGTAACTGGTTATCTACATTTCTGTACTACGCACCATGGATGCTTATGCTGATCCCAATAATTATAGTTATAATAATTTGTAAAAGAATTTCGTGTGTTCAACGCAGACACAAAAGAGACATTGAATTTTTAGCGGAAAGTGTACATAGAAGACTCGCAGAGTCGACTAGTACAACGTTCAGTACGAATACAATGAGTACCAGTATCAGTTCGCGACCCCCAGAAACGTTACCTAGGCCAGTGGCAAAGTCAGTAGATCAACACTCTTACATACAACCTAACACCTTTCCAATATACACAGAAGCACGAGAACCTGTCACAAAACTATACAGTAATCTAAACCACAACCGCATTAACCACAACATCACTGACCACAACCACGCGCCTATCGGTCAAATTGAATATATTCAAATGTCTCGTTTGCCGTCGTTTGAACCCGCGTAAACTCTTACGTCGAGGGCGCCGTAAGCTAGAGGGGAGGGTAATGTCACGTGTAAAACCCACAGGGTCATTGCAACCACAATTATTAATAAATAATACTTTCTCCGAACATTTAAAAATATATGTGAACTAGAAATTCTCGTGCGTGAGAATGTTATGTTTCAATAATTACATATATGGTAATATAATAAACGATATACATTCTTATGCACTTTGGACTGTCAAAATAGGTGGTTAGATGATAATGGACCTTTCTGGAATTTGTGTGGACGTCTTACGTAAAGATTCCCTTATCTTTATATATTAAAGATGTGCCGCTTTTGAGTGACACATTTGTATACACTTTGTGTTAACCGCGACTTTCCAATTAATGGAAAATAGTTGTATCACGTCCCACGAATGGTCATCCCAGATAAGGCTTAGTCAGTTCTAACCGTCACCCTATTGGTGAGCTAATATACATTGAGTAAAAACATATATAAGCTGGAGATTAGAACTAAAGAATCACTTGTATCAGCATCTGTGGCTCTGCAACTAACTTATTGTGGTTTTGTGTCCTGACGTACTTTACTCAGCTCTCGCCATGTCATATACTGATCGTTTAGAGATGTAAGTAAACATATATAATTATTATGTTATTAGTTTATAAGGCTTGTATCCAATTCAATTAATATATAGTAATAAACCGCTTCTTAAATATAACGTGGTATGTGATTTCATTTGTCAACCCTCAAGTGAAGATTTACCCTGCTCGAGGGCAAAACAGCATTAATTCCCGAGTTTATAGTTTGGCACACGTCGTAAACGTGACAATATTAACAAAAATGTTTTCATATAATATAGAATATATACGAGCATTAACATATTTATAATAAATGAAAAAAAGTGTAGGCAACCCGCTTTCATAATTTCATTCCGATTATGTAGAAGCTCATATAAACATAGTAGTGAGTGACGTTATTTGCCTAGTGACAAAAATTGATGAGGTCCCTATCTTTTTATCTTAACGCCACTATATTATATATATATTGTAACAAATTTATTTGTTACCGTCAATTTGTGACTGTGACAGCTTGGGGCTTGGCCTTGGGGGCGAATTACGGAAGCCGGTCGGATTTTTGAATTCATTCTAGCGCAAGTGATTGATAACAGCACATCGTGCATCTTTTGGTAAGATAGTTTAATCTTCTTTTATTTTGACCATCAGTCATTATTTTGTGGAGCATTTAGTTAAATTTCATTGATTATTCATCGTGTGATTTGTTGATGATCGTATTTCTTGATTTAGTGTTAATATTTTCTAAATTTCGTGATTTATGAATTCTAACCTGAGCAAGCACATGTGGTTTGTTCATGGTTCGTGTAATTTATTTCAAGTGACTTTATTTATTCGGTATAGTGATAATTTATATATGAGTTTTTTTTCTCAATCATTTGCGCTACGAATCACCACATTCGGTCGTGGTTTTTATTTGTGTAATTTAAATTTAGGTTGTGATCGAAATTATTACGGCGTAGCCGTTTCATCTTTGTTGCATTTGTTTATTAATACGTAAATTCTGTTTCAAATGGGGTGCTAGGAACCCCCTTGAGTTTATTATTATGCGTGGTCTTGGCCTGGTGCATTCCACGCATTTCAACATTTATTTCTACAAGAGCGATTAAGTGCGTTCTACGAAGTACGAACTGTTTGTCGAATTTTCACATCGTAAAGTTTTTATGCTAAGTATTTGAAGTTGCTTAAATTTTTTTTGTTTGTTTAGAGATTTTTGATTGTATTTTGATTGTGGAGCCGAATATGGTTGTTTGATACTTTTGATTCGGGTCTCCACATTACGATTTCAGCAACTAGGTGGAAATTCTTGTAAGGATTAATTATCCTGTTCATTCGAGAGCCCACTCAATCCTCTCAGTAAGTAGCAATAGTTGTTTTGTTCACCTTTATTTACTACTTAATTTGTCGAATAACTTTCATTTTCACTTTGTTATTTCAAATTTATTATTAATTCATTGTAGGCTTACTGTTTTACTTTTGATTGGTTGTTATTATGAACTTGTAAGTAGTTTAGCTGCAAGCTTTTGTCGTTATTTATTTGAATTTCTTAATTAGGTTAAAATTTAGCTACCTGTAAGCCTAAGGGCAGTTTTGAGTAAAGTATGCAATAGACTTTTTGACACTCAGTGCTTTTGTGTTGTCGAAGAGACTGCCGTTCTTTTGTGAGTTCTAGGACTGTCGTTGTGCGTTGATGTTAGAGGGCCCACGCTCATGATCCTGCTGCATCATCACTTCGAGAGGCAGAACCTGTTCTAGCGGCTTAACCTCAGTACAATTGATACACAACATTCAGTATTGGTAACGCTGACTGTTCCGAAAGCCTCGTATCGATTCCGAGGACATAAAGTACCTGACTTGTTAAGTCCGTTCTCACTATCCACGTCGAGAATTGCAGATCTCCTTCCGATACCCGAGATTACGGGATCAGATCGTGGCGTGGCCTCCTCTTCAGCGGCAATCTCAGTTCCTGATTCTCACTCTGCATCTACGTTCAACAGGGTACGTTTAGCCAACTGCCCCCCCCCCTCGCCCCACTTTACTCAATTTAAATTAAGATTCTGTACATGAGAATTTATTAAGAAAATCAAATTAATTTTAGTTTATGAGTTATTTATTGCATTTTATTTTTACTCTTGCGGCTTTACTGTATTTCTGGTAACGGCTTAGTCATCAGTAATACTTGGTTCTGTGCTGTATTTGTATTAACCGATTTATTTACGATTTGATTATTTTGTCAATAAATAGTTTTTGTTATTATTAATACGACATCAGTTTTCTTATTTCTTTTGCGAATGACCAATCAAAATTCAGTACATTCTTAATCTCCTTGATCCAAATTGTGGTCCCGCGATCCACACTCTCTTTCAGGTATCATCGCGGTGGCGCTCTTAAGGCACACGACCCAATTGCTCCAACTATTCAACAGCTAACCCCTGGCTATGTATGTCACGAAACGGTAGGATTACCATTTATTAATTTTATTAATTAAACTTACCTACGTTATCGTCATAATATTCAAATACAATTTATTAAACAAATACCCAACTTATGTATTATAAGTTCAATTGCTCGGCATCCACTTACAAGGAGGAGACACGTTAAAATTCACGCGGTTAAGGTTAAGCCGTTACAGGAATGGAATAACCAGAAAACTTTGAATACGAATTAATTAATTAAAGAATATTCCAAAATCTTTCAATTAGACGATCAACCCTTAACATTTACAAATCAAACACTTTACACAAACCACAGATGAAATTCCAATATACACTAAAACGTACAGATATCCATAGTCAAGTAGAAAATCAAGTCAAAAACAATTTACAGTATAGAAAAATTTATAATTTTAAGTTTTCGTCAATATTTTTCATTATATATTTCATATATAGTATATATACTTATTTTATATATTTTGCATAAGGTTGCTATAATATTTTCTTTCAATTGTTTTGTCCTGGATTGGCATGATTTCAAGTTGGTCACCTTAAATTTTACTGGTAATTTACCTTCGTCTTAATTCATAGGTCATATACCAAACGAATTCAAATACAACTTGGAAACATAAAAAGTTTGAATTACATTTTTACTATGAGGCTGTAAAACAAACATGAAGTAAAAATAATAAAAAAATTAAATGAGGGGTCTAGTTACAAAACCATATATTCACTTAATTCCAGCTAAAAGACATACGGAAAATATAATTTCTTTATAAAACGCTCCATCATATTTTAGTTTACAAAACTCACATTATCCAAACAGCGAATGAAATACTTCACTCATATCATGTGATGCATTCCAAGTGTTCGTCAACTGACAGTTGTTATTTCGTTGTGTCATTATCTTTTAAATTTGCTTCGCTTAACTTGACATTTATTTATTAATTTGCATAATAACAATTTGTATTAATAATATAATAATATGGAATATTATGTATCTGGAAAAAGAATGTGGACAAAAATAAAAAGTTAATTTTCAAATTTCCCTGTTTACTCATATTTTCAAATATTGTGTTGTTTGATTTTAGATATAGCAGTATTTTTATTATAGTATTATTATTATAATAGTATTAGTATTTTAATATAAAAAAGTTTTCAACTGCAAAACATTAAAAATGAATGAACTATTAAAGTTTCATGAAGTTTTTTATTCAAAGAAAAATAAAATTTACCAAGCCACCGTTCTATTAAAATATACTAACACAGAGACTAAGAAAAGAATACGACCAAAAAATAATAAACATAACACCTAATCTTTCCGATGAAAATATTTTGTACCAAATTGTCAAATGGAAATGGTTCCCGTTTGGTTAATGAGAATTAAATACATTACAAAATAATATCGATACAAAATCGTATTTACATTTTGAAGGTTTTGACTCAATTTGTACAAGTTTGACTACAAATGAAAGTTCAAGGCCGGATTTACATAATGACTACATAAGCCAATTTATGCCAGTGAATACATTTAGTTGGCTCCTAAGCAATATTCACTTGAATGACAATGTTCTTTTGCCAGGTAGAAAAGACCATCAAAATACGCCCCTTGTTAGTAAAACTATCGGAAAATTTTGAAAAGTATTTACATCCGGATCAGTTTTTGGCGATAGATGAATCTATGATTAGGTTCAAGAGTAGATGCTCACTGAAGCAATACTTGCCTAAAAAAATCTATCAAAAGAGGATACAAAATATGGTCATTGGCAGATAAATCCGGATATTTATATAGATTCTAAATATATATATACAGGGCAAACCAAGGACACTATGGAAAAAAATTTAGGTGAACGAATGGTAAAATATTTAATACTCGGGCTTAAAGATAAACATCATCAGTTGTATTTCGATAATTATTTCAACTCGTACAGGCTGATGCTGTACTTGACACAAAATAACATTCATGCATGTGGGACAGTAAGTCTTACAAGAAATAATATTCCACTAATGAAAGAAGACAAGAAATTGTCCAGAGGTGAGTTAGATTGGAAAATAAGCGACTCAGGATTGTCTGTTTACAAATGGAAAGACAAGAGATTAGTTCACCTATTATCAAATTTTCATGATCCTAAGGATAAGTTGACTGTGCGCCGACGAGAACGAAATGGAGAAGTGATTGAAGTGTCATATATAAAGCATTAGTTGATTATAATGCTAATATAAACTGCGTTAACAAGTTCGACTAGTTGAAAGCATCATATAAAATTAATCGCAAAAGTCACAAGTTGTGGCATCGCATAATTTTTCATTTTATAGACGTACATGTTGTTAACTCTTTTATTTTGTATAATTTACAACAGACAAATCCAATTTCACAAAAAGACGTTTGCAGACGTGTAATCGACAGATTGTTGGCAGAAACACTAATAACACTGAAACGTAAAACTGATACTGATCCTCCACTGACTATTAGGAAACAAGCCAACGGTACCTGCCAAAGTGAGATTGGAAAGTTCAGCTCATCAGCCTATCTGCTGTACAAGAAAAAGGTGTGTCAATTTCAGCACAAAAGTTAAGCAAATCCAAACTGAGTGGATGTGCGTGCTCTATATGAAATTTGCCTCTCTGTTTGTCAATGAGCAAAACTGGCTTCCAAGATTTTCATTCAAAGTCGTAGTGGTACAAATGGTTTACCACCTCCCCAGGACTACGTGAACTCCCTGACAACGTTTCCATAAATTAATTTAGTGTTAACGCAATGTATTCTATGTAATTAATTACGATTTATTGCGCACCTGGGCCCATAACCATTGTTAGATTTGTTTTATCAAATGATTAATAATACTCAACTGATGTTGAATTAAAGAATTATATTTTTTTATAAATACGTATCTGACATATCATCATATATTAAACAAGTGACATAATAATTGAATAATACATTAAATCAGCTTCTAGATTCCAATAAATTTTAATAAAATTTCAACAATTTCTTTATAACCTTTTACGACTGCAATATGTAATGATTGATTATCTTCAATTCCAGCACCTTTGTGTAATAATATTTTGGCAATTTCCAACTTTTCTTCTTTAATGGCACAGTATAAAAGCGAATTATTATTAAAATCTTTGGAATTTACATCAAAAATATCACATTTTCCACTTAGGAAAGCTACATTTTTCTAATTAAGTTTTCAGTGGAACTTATTTTAAATTCTTTCGTGCTGGGCCAAGATCTTTTTTTTGCGAAATCTGCCAAAGAGAAAAAGAGAAAGAGAGAGGGAGAGAGAGAGAGAGAGAGAGAGAAAGTGTATAAATCTATAGTTAGGAATCTCTTCCTTTGATCTTCCAATAAAAATATCTTTCCATAGTGCACGTTTAAATTCCGGGTGTTTTTCAAGAGCCTTTAAAAGTACCTCGGCTGCATCAACTCCCAAAGTGTTACCAGCATGATTTAAATAACCTAACTCTTTACTTGCTAAAATTGCATCTACAATTGGCTTTGCTGTAAAGTAAATACAATAAACAATAATACTCGTTATTATTTATTAATACAAACTTATTTATACCGTCGTCGGCCGTATTTAATTTATTTTTTTTTTTCTTCAAAACTTAAACCGGCATTTTCCTTTTTTGGTAAAGGCGCGATGAGATTTTATTGGGGAATTGCTCTAGAAAAGGTATTTTCATTTATGGGATAATATCAAAGTGGTCTATATATGGGTTTACTCATATACTTCTAATCTTGTTAGATACGTATTTAAAAATTCCGTAATAATAATTTTCAAAAAATAAATAATTAATTATAAATTAGACAATTAGAGGCACTGATCACAGAAAATTAGTTTCTATTTTGCTTCTAAAAATAAATAACTAGGTACGTTAAGAACAGATGTGAAATTAAAATTATTTTTCTCACAATCATTTCGTCATACGTATTTACAGCCATTATTGACCGATCACATAAATTGAATTTACAAGACAATTTATTCACAGTGTTGTTGATAAAAGATATAATTATTTATTTTTAGACCAGATATACTTGACTTTTTTTTTAATTATTTTGTGATATATTTATAAAAATGCATGTATATATAAACTGATAATTAGTATATAATGTTTAATTTTTATTTAATAATAATACTTTTTGATAATATTTCTTAAATGTCCATGATTTTTGAATATTTTCAATAAAAACCACTGGGGCTAAAATTAAATGAAAAACGAGCATTGTTTCAACCAGACTGGTTTTATTTACCAACTCTAGCTGTATTTTAAAAAGCACTAATATTTTCTGTAATTTTTAGTTTACGTATATTTGAGTAGGAATACCACAGATAAAAACAAAAAGTTAAGAAATAATAAACTTATAAACATTTTTTTACAAAATTTTAATAAATTTTTTACTAATATTTATATTCTCTAATACAATTTATTAGTTGTTGCCAAATACAATTATTTTTTGTCATAACTATTTTAACATATAACATAAAAGTATAAATATAATAGATTTATTCTTAGATGTGTATAAAACTCGAGTCTGCTTTGAAACATCCTCCACTGCAGGTTGTTTTGGTGTAGAACTAAACAAGAGATTAGAGAAATCGTCTGTGCATGCAGTCGAAGCGGAATCATCTTTAGATCTTTTATTATTTTTCTCTTCTTCAGATTTGCAAACATCAGTAGTTGACGGTACAACGGATGATTCTTCTATCACAGTTTCAAAAATTTCTTCATATTGCGAATTTGACAAAGACTTGGTTGGTTTATTTGAATTCGAAGTTTTAACAGTTGTATTAGGTTTCTTTTGGCACAGTTTGGACATCTGGCATGGTGACTTGGACTTCCGGAATGGAAGCACCACCTGATAGTCCTGAAATTTAAGAAAATGTCATTCATCCATACATTTTCTAAAATCATCATGCTGATTTAACTTTGCAAAGTTTACAAATATACGAAATATTAATTTAAATATTATATATAAATATTAATTTTATAAATTTCTAATTAATTTTTTTTTAAATAAAAACAATATTATAAATCAACATTCATATAAATGAGTATTTGAAACGTATTCATGTGTTTTAATTTAAAATTCCGATCTAAATTTTTTAACTTAAAAATAATAACTTACCGGGATAAACTATTGATTCCATACTTTGTAATGGAGGCGCAATACGCGACGATTTCAGTTGTTCTTCTAAAATGTAATATAAATAAATTATTATAAATAATATTTTATTATAAATAAAGGAACATAAAAATAAAAGAACAATTGCTTAATTTATTTTCATCCAACTATACTACTTGCATCACTTAAAGCTAAATATCCCGCGGTAATATCCATAGGCAAAGAAACTATACTGTTGCATATTCTTCTACATTGCTGTATCGTAGTAGGTATAATTAAAATTTCATAAAAATCGGTTTTAAAAAAAAGTGTCTGGACATAACGCCGACTGGACTGGACTGGACAAAACAAAACAAAACAAAAAAAAGAAGTTTGTCACTCATACAATTGATTGTGACGTCACAAGTCATAAGTCAGAAAATAAATTGTATACTTAATTTAATGAAAAAAAAAGAAGAAAAAAAACTTACCGATACCAGATATACCATCGTTATGTTTGGAAGCGTAAATTTTTCCCGATATAACATCGCTCAGCTGTGATCGTTTATGCGTATTAGAATCTATCTTTATAACGTTCTTGTAAACTTTTTATCAAATCTTTCAGCGCAACCGTTGACTGATAGGGTTGTATTCAGGGCCGGATTAACACTATGAGGGGCCCTAAGCACAAAAGATTTTCGGGGGCCCTCCCCCCCTTTTTGTTTCTGTTCAATTCCGAAATCTTAATTTAAACTGATAAAATGAATTCTTTTTTATTCATTCCAATTCCAGTTAGGTGTTATGTTTCGAGAAAGTTTACTTTGAATTCTTGAATTGGAATTCATTCAGCTAAAAATGAATTCCAAATAATTCAAATGAATGCTGATTTTGGTTACAAATCCAATTCTTTTCTGTTCATTTCTATTCAAGATTTTTTACTGGGATTTCATTAAATATATTAAAACTAACCCTTGTATATTCAGAATATAGTGAATATAATATATTTTAAAACTTATACAATGTGGGGCATTTAATATGTTTTTCAACCATATTTTAAAACCAAAATATTTTTGAAAAACGCTTTTAATGCCCACTCTGTATAAAATAAATTTTATATACACTTTGTGTTCTTTTTTATGTACTTTGATTTGATCGGAATAAATTTTGGGCCGCCACTCCGACATTATCGGAATCGCGTAGTCGGATTGTGGGCCCGGCACGGGTTTGGACATCGAGGTCAATTTGACCTCGTGCCGACTTCTGGCAGACGGTGGTCGGAACCGTTCTGGGCTCCACCACCGGGCTCAAATTTCTACCTCGGTTGCCGCTGCACTACACTTCCAAGATAGTGTTATAAGAGTGAAATATTCGCTTTGAATACAAAATCAACTAATTTTTTACTACTTTTAGAAATGACCAGTCGTTAAACATATGCAAACTTTTATGTTCCAATAGTTTCTTCACTTCGTTTTTTTTTTCAGAAAAATTGACACTATTAATTTTTTTAATTTTTAATTTTTTACAATTTCCGCGGGGCCCCCAAAATTTTGGGGCCCTAAGCTATAGCTTAGTCAGCTTATGCTATAATCCAGCACTGGTTGTATTGTATTCTATGCTATTTGATAGGAAACACAATTACTTATAAATTGAATTTACACTTTTTATTCATGTCAAAATTCGAATACAAAAACATTACAATAAATAAACAGTCTAATACGACACTCAGCAGTTGATATATCTGCATTTTTTAGAATTAAAAGAAAAATGTATTAATTTTCCTTCGTTCGATTTTTAATTAAGTCATCCAAATTCTGCATAAGAGATACAATTTCTGACACACTAGAATCTTTCATCAACTTTAAACATGTATCCATATTATTATTAGCGTAACTTTCAGTTTCAGTAGCATTAGATGTTAAATAATTCTTTGGTATAGGTTTTAAATATTGTTCGGGAGGCACAATACTATAAACTTTTTCAAAAAATTCTATTGAATCAACTGAATGTTGTAATCGGTTAATGATTATATTATCAACTTGAACCGTTGATAAATTCGAAGTAAACGCAGAAATATCAATCGGACTTTTTAAAATAACTGAATTCAAATAGTCAAATAGCATATTTTTATATTCAGACTGATTATATAATTTCAACTAATTATCAACTAATCTCTTATGTTTAGCTAATTTGCTATCGTCTGACTCTGACTGAATGCCGTCAACATTGTAAAAATTAAATTTTCTTTTTTTGCTAAGTGCAAATACATGACTTGTTTTTAATTGTGATTCGTCATAGTTATTTATTAAGCAAGTTTGTTTATCTAGATTTTTCATTTTACCAATTTTATTTATATCATTTAACGTATTTCTTTTTTTCCGTAGACTTTTGACGGTATTGTTATCAACGGATTCTTCAATTAAAATACTTTTTTTCGCATTCATATTATTAGTAATATTTTTCTTTCTTTAATATCTTGTTAGAATTGCCTGAAAATCAAAAATACAATTATTATCAACTAATTCCTTACTTAATTTACTAATAAGTAAATTAAGTAAGGAATTAGTTGATAATAATAATATAATAATATACACGAATGATTACACTGTTAAACACACTTTTTGTGACATGGAAATTTTTAGGTGTTTCTGATATATTTCGGCACCCTAAAAACGAATTTTAAATCAGAAATTGCCTATCACCCACAAATTTTTAGTAACAAGCATTTTTATATATATATATATATATATACTTATATAAACTCATAAGTATGCAACGTATGCTACATGGATTTATCTAAATAAGTATTGCACCACATTGTGTAATGTATCAGCAGTGACGAATATACCGTGTTAAGACAAGTTCATTCCTGTCCATTAATTGCAAGAAATTCGCACCCAAATCAGATATTGTGTACTTATTAGTAGGCATTTAGCGGCGTAAGAAGTTACTGTATTTTTTTATGTTTGTGCCGCGAAACGTCGTTACTAACGTGTTAGTGTTCTACAACTTGATTTATGTTTATTAAAGTATACTGTGATTGACTGTGAATTAAAACATAAGTACAATGCCTAGGCAGTGTGTAAATAATGTTAACAGTTTTTGTTATGTGTGTGGGGAAATCACTTTTAAATCCCAAAAACGTACTTTTACCCAACTTGTACGAAAAGCTTACGAACTTTATTTTGGAGTCAAAGTAGGAGATCAAGATAAGCCATGGGCCCCTCACATATGTTGTAAGACTTGTGTGACATTGTTGACAAGTTGGTTGAAAGGTACAAAACGTAAAATGCCCTTTGCAGTACCAATGGTGTGGAGAGAACCGAAAGACCATTTCACAGATTGTTACTTTTGCCTCACTAACATACAGGGCATAGGACCGAAGTCCAAGCATACTGTGCAGTATCCCAATTTACCATCAGCTTTACGTCCTGTTGAACATAGTGAAGAACTTCCTATCCCAAAACCACCAGAATCGTGGAATTTGGACGAAGACGAAACCGAATGTGCCGGTGGTTTAAGTGGTGCTACACAATTCACACAGGAAATCGACAATGATCCAGACTTTCAAGCTGCAGGATGTTCAATAGAACCACATTTGATTTCACAAGCTGAACTGAATGATTTAGTTCGAGATTTAAAACTAGGAAAATTACAGTCAGAACTCCTAGCATCTAGATTAAAAGGATGGAATCTCCTCGAAGGTGACGTACATATAACCGACTTTCGAAAACGTCACAAAGGACTTACACATTGTTTCGCTCAAGAAGGGACTTTGGTGTACTGCACAAATGTTGACAACTTATTTGATGCATTAGGACAGAAACATGAACCAAAAAATTGGCGCCTATTCATTGATTCTTCTAAACTTAGCTTAAAAGCAGTTTTATTTCACAACGGAAATAAATACCCATCTGTACCTATAGCTCATGCCGTTCATATGAAGGAATCGTACGAGAATATGCAATATCTCCTAGAACACATCCGGTATAAAGACTATGAGTGGTCAATCTGTGGGGACCTAAAAGTGATAGCACTTCTTCTTGGATTGCAGCTGGGGTATACGAAATACTGCTGTTTCCTGTGTGAATGGGACAGTCGTGCACGAGATCGTCATTATATACAGAAAAAATAGCCACTACGCCAAGCACTAACTCCGGGTCTAAAAAATATTACTAACGAACCATTGGTTGATTCTAAAAACGTATTTCTACCACCACTGCATATTAAATTGGGCTTAATGAAAAATTTCGTTAAAGCACTAGATCGGAACGGTAGAGGTTTCTTGTATCTGAAACTGAAATTTCCTAGAGTTAGTGAGGCAAAAATTAAAGAGGGCATATTTGTGGGACCACAAATACGAGAACTTATGAAAGACGACGAATTTGATAACAGGCTGACTGAAGTTGAACTAAGAGCATGGAGAGCTTTTAAAACAGTTGTGACTAATTTTCTTGGAAATGTCAAAGCTGAAAATTACGAAGCTCTTGTAACTGAATTACTCAGTGCCTACAGAGAAATGGGATGTAACATGTCATTAAAAATTCATTTTCTGGATGCTCATCTCGATTTCTTTCCGGAAAATTTAGGTGCCGTAAGTGATGAACATGGGGAACGGTTCCACCAGGACGTTTCAACCATGGAAAAGCGATACCAAGGCAAATGGAGTCCAAATATGCTTGCTGATTACTGCTGGACATTAGTCCGGGATGCCGCAGGGACAAAATATCGCCGCAAAACATCAGTAACAACGTTTTGAGGTAAGATTAAGAACATACCGTTGTTGATATACTTCAGTATAACATAACACTCCGTAGCAAAAAATCTATGGGTGATGGAGAAATTCCAAGGTCATTTTCTGCTTTCTAGGGTAAGTTTACACAACATATGCCGTGTTTCATCCATGTCACAAAAAAAAAGTTGATTTTTGTTTACCAGTGTTATATTTATTTACTATTTATGTTAACAGAATTTATGTATTTATATATTAATTTAAACGTCTTACTCTGAATTTTGACCGGTCGAGAGCAAGCTTACTAAAACGACTCTTTAAGAACGCGTTCTCTACACAATTGTTCATAAAACAAATGATCCTATTGCCACCTAAACAGTTTTCCTTTTTTTTTTTGTTAAATTTGTCGAGCATAGCGAACCACAAAACCTGTTATGAGTGCCGACAAGTACAATATTTTATTTATTAACAAATTTTTATTGCTTATTATTTATATCGCCATTTGTCTAATTTCCTAAACACATAGTTTTGAGAAAAACACATTTAAGTTGAGAATATATTTTCAGATGGTACATTTTTCTAATTAAGTTTTCAGTGGAACTTATTTTAAATTGTATACATAAAAAAAACTCTTAAAATCATCTAGCTTTTGAAAAAGAATGATAACAGTGTTATTTGTGTTGTATCAGGGGCGTAAAGTGAATATTTATTGCTGAGTTGAGAAATAATCATAAAGATAGAAGAAATGGTTAAATTTTAAGTGAGCGCCGTCCATTACGTCGCATAAACTGTTCAATATCATTGTCCTCAATAACGTATCCCAAGCTTCTAACTTCTTTAAGCACGGCTTTATTCTCCTCCATTGCGAAGAGCCAATCTTTGTAGTTGTGTTCGGCACGAACACCGCCATATCGTTCGGGTAAATGTTTCGGATCGATGTGTTTGTGCAGACTGTCCATATTATCGCCATGGAAGAATAATCTTTTTCGCATTGTTGAGTCCCGTAATGGTTTGAACACTTTATAGATCATATCGAAGGACCATGGCTGATTGATGATATGTATGGCGTGGATTTTCATTGGGAATGATGTCTGTGGGGAAACGAACAAAATCATATTAAACACAGTGAGATTACTTAATTGTGCTTAGGGTGAGCACTTTTTTATTTCAACTCACCCGGATATTTTGATACAATCATAAAATTTTGAAATTTGTTATGTTACTGCTATATAAAAAAAATCAACTGTTGTTGGCTGTCAGATATGCTGCTATTTAGTATTTTAGCTAGAATCGAATAAGAAGATCTTGGTTGGTCAGGGTTTCGTAATAGTGATTTGACAGCTGGTTTGAGTGGATTGACTGGATATATCAGGTCATTCCATAAGCTCTCTCTCATGACTCAAGTCCTATTACGTTGAGTTATTTCTTAGTTGTCGAATAGGGAGTTTGTGGATAGATTGAGAGCCTGAAGCGACGCCACGGTTAATAATACTTTCCTTTGAATTTTCAACAACTATTTCTGGAACAAATATAGATGTTCGTCTTTTTACCATTTCCTTTTTCAAAAGTGTTTCGTTTTTATTTGATCCATTAGCAATTTCATTACTTAAACAACAACATGAATTTAGTAATAAACACTTGAATGTTTATGTTATTATCTATTTTCTTTATTTACAATTTTCACTTTTAGTGTTTATATTATCTGAGACGATACTTTTTTTTAAAAAAAAAAGAAAAAAAAATTTAAATTTATTATTTTTTAATAAATAAAGTTGTGCTGTAGATGTGATACAAATACCTAAAAAAAATTTAAAGATTTTGTTTAGAAGTGAAACTTTTAACATGGTAAAAAATCTTTTAGAACTCATTATATTAAAATAAAACAGCTTTAGGTTATAGTTCTGTATTAATATTTATTAATAATCGACGGACATCTTCATCAGGAAGAAATAATACAAATGACATTTAAAATAAATGAACAGATTATAAAAACAATATTAGAAGTATATGAGTAAACCCATATATGACCACTTTGACATTATCACATAAATGATAAGTAATAGGAATAAAAAAAAAATTCACCAAAAGTTGGCAACATTGTAATATATAATATTATAGGCGTTAAGGGTATCTTCTGTAAAAATTTCATTAAAATTGAATAAATAATGCGGGCATAACAAATTTTTAGAAAATTATTAATTATTTTTTTTCGGAAAGTTGGCAACATCGTATTTTAATATAATTATAATTTATGTGGACACTAGGAGAAACTTTTCTGAAAATTTGATCAAAATCGGAAAAATAATGTAGCCACAATGAATTTTTTAAAATTTTAGTATTTTTTCTCGATAAGTTGGCAACACTGTATTTTGTTAAAATTGCATAATTTATGCGGGCCCTAGGAGAATCTTTAGTAAAAATTTGATTAAAATCGGCTAAATAACGTGGTCATAATAAATTTTTAAAAATTTTAGTAATTTTTTCTCAGAAAGTTGGCAACACAGTACTTGTTGAAATTATCAAATTTATATGGATACCAGGAGAATCCTTTGTGAAAATTCAAACAAAATCGGTTAAACAACATGGCCGTAATAAATTTTTAAAAATTTTAGTAATTTTTTTCTCTGAAAGTTGGCAACACTGTATTTTATTAAAATTATAAAATTTATGTGGGCACTAGGAAATTTTTTTCTGAAAATTTGATCAAAATCGGATACATAATGTAGCCTCAATGAATTTTTAAAAACTTTAGTAATTTTTTTCTCGGAAAGTTGGCATCACTGAAAAAAACTACAACTAGATAAATTTATCCTGAAAATTTTATTAAAATCGGTTGAACCGTCTAGAAGGAGTTGCGGCCACAAAATTTTGTCTGACGACCTAGCGAGCTGACGACGCACATCCATGTACCCACATAAACTAAGTTCAGCTTCATCATCTAGATCTAGACAGAGGCTATATGAACGATTTCTATACAATTTTTATTTGTTTTTTTGAAAATGTTACAAACACCGTACCAAATGCTATACCACTTTTTCCTTGCAGTCAAAGTGGTAACAAGTTTTGTTATTTTTGCGAAATTTTCAGCCTTTTGCGAAGTATTCGCAATTTTAGTTTTTTAAATTTTTACCTCGACCCCATTGCATGGTAAAGGGTTCGGCAAAAGTTACGCAGCACTGACCCCCCCCCCACCCTTAAAAGAACAAACAAAAAAAATAATATCATTTAAGGCAAAATGGACATTCTATTAAAATTTGAAAACGTGTGTTATGAATACATTTTGAAACAAAACCAAAAGATTTGATTAATTTTTATCAATCAAATGTTTTGGAATTTTTAGTATATTACAGAATCCAATGGATGCAAAACCTGAACCGATCATTCCAAATTTACTAGAACCACAATACTTGCCTGATGTTATTAAAAAAGATAGAAGTCATCCCACGAAAGATTCCGATTAAAAATTAAGATAATTTTTTGTAAATTAAATTAAATTGTTTTTTATGTTCATGTATATCATTTCTTTTTTTTAACGTAAAATGTGCAACATCAAAGTGAAATAAAAATCAAAATCTATATATAATTAAGATTTATTTAATATAAAAATACAGAATATATTTATTAGTAAATGAAATATTATTTATGTTAATAATAATATAAAACTTGTAAAGCTAAGATAATCTGAGTTGTATTTACCAGGGGAAAAAAACAACAACAAAATATTAGATGACGCTACTAACAGAATTGCAGCATTATATAAAAATTAATTCTCAGCATTTTGCAAGTAATACAGTTCACTTATTTTAATATATTTCAATATATTATCTGTAACAATATGTGGCAATTCACAATTAAACAACCAGCATAAAAACCGAACACCAAAATCAAGAATACATTTTCTTTTGACAGCTCTTTCCAGTTTCCATTCTAACATATCGGAATATATTGGAAATTTTTTTTTGAAATTATCAGGAGCTTCCAAACTTTTAACAATATTTTCATTTCTCAAATAATTTGTTACTTTTTTAATATCGTGCGTTAGTATATTATAATAAGTTACGTTATCAATTTGTTCGTCTTTCATTTTATCAATTTCGTCACAACAAGCATTTTGGAAACTTAATGCATAAGTCTTTATAAGACTTAGATTATTCTTCTTAAGATATCGACCAGCGGCTTTTAATTTTATTAAATGTTTTAATGTTATATCACGCGTCCATCCGAAAACGTAATCGGTAAGTGAATTAATATTAGCGTCGTATTTTAAAAGAACTTTCAAAACTTCTATTGCATTACGTCGAACCTCAATTTCCGTGAGACCAAAAAATCTCATTGTCTTTAAATCAGCGCCCCGTTCTAAAAACATATCGCAGAGATTTGCATTTCCTACTTGAACAGCTGAATACAAAACATTTTCTCCACGACAATCGCGTTCGTGAATATCTGCTCCGTAATTTAACAGCATGCTAACGATATCATCATGCTGATATATAACAGCTTCATGAAGTAACGTCTCAAAAGAATCATTTATATCAATTTTCATATCAATTTTTCGACTTAAAATTAACTTGCAAATATCTTCATTTCCAACAATAATAGCACCAAATATTATCGTTTCGTTATTGTCATTCTTGTAACTATCAATATCATGTGCTAACAACATGTTAATTATACTTTTATGACGCAGTCTCACAGCTTTACGAAAGACAGTTTCATTAGACCTATTTTTTGTGTTCAGATCGGCACCGTTATCTACAAGTAACTGAAAAATCTCTTCGTCTCTCGAATCGATGGCATTATGTAAAATTGACTCTCCAAATCTGTCTTTTAGTTTTACATTAGCACCGTGTTGTAAAAGAATATGAACAATGTTATTGTTTTTTCCTTTTACGGCAGTATGCAAAACTGTAGAGTGTACAACGAATAAAAAATTCTTTAACAAGTTTATCGGCACCTTTAGCAATAGCTAAATTAAATGCATTGTAATCTTCAAATCCAGCATCATTTTCCACCAGAAGCTTTGCAATGTCTGTATGGCCATAATCCAAAGCGTCATAAATTAATGTTTTGCCCTTATCATCTCTGACGTTAATAATAAAAGTTTTATCATCTTTCTTAATTTTACTTAAAAGTAAAGCGACAATTTCGGCTGTGCCAATTTTAACAGCTATATTTAAAGGCAACAAACCTTTATTGTTTTTTACGTACAGTTGACAGTTTTTGGAAAATATTGTTGTTTGTGATAAATCAATTGAATCCAGCTTTTCTCTTACGGTTTGTAACTTTCCAGTACGAATGGCATCATTTAATATATTTATTACCAAGTCATTATAAGAACCCTACAAATAAAAAATATAATGTAATCAAAAATATTGTTTTTCATTAATTATAAAAATATTATTCTTAAGAAATATAAGTCAATTAATATAAATTAATCATATTTATACTAGCACAGAAAGCGCATCAAATTTGTTTTTGTACATCCACAAAACATTTAAATTTGATTGTGTTTTTGTTACTATTAGTAAAATAAATATAATAATATTCTCTGTGCTATTAGCATCAAATTACTAAAGAGTTACTTTTACATAAAGTTATAAATATATCTTTAACGATATATATGACCTGCTACAGGAAATAAAACCTTGTCTTTACGAAGCAAATTTTTCGAAAAAGCCAATTCAAGTAATTCCACATTGTATTAAATACCACATACACTATTTCTATACAACTAAAACCTATTTTAATTATAATTTTTCAACGCTACTTGGTTTTTGCACCTTTTTGTATGATCTAGAAATGTGTTACTAAAAAACGTAAAACTTTAACTCACATTTTCTCAAAACACACGTTTTTAAACTTGTGAATTCAAAGCGCTATAATTTTAATAGTTTTCGGAATATTTTAACAAATTTTATATCACACTATTCAGAATTTTGTGCTCTTTTCAGCAATAACTAATAACTCAATATTGAGATATGGTTCATTTTCATGTGGCAGATCACATATTTGTCTAATATTTTAATTATTCATATAATAAATGTAATGACTTTAGTTAACTAATTAATTGTATATCCATTAAAACACTAATGTACAAATTTATACGTACAACTTTCCTGTTTCTAAAATATTTTGTATTCATTTTTATGAAATAATGTAAAACACGTCTACGAATACAAAATACCAATGAACTTATAGCCAATTCTTTAATAAGATTCAATTTAAAAAAATTGTTTTAAAAACCGCGCTTATCTGTCATTTACATTATTCAATTGTTAATTGAACAAAAAGGTAGTTCATGTGACAGATGTCATTAGTTGTATTAAAAAAATAAATATAAGCGTGTCATAACTTGTAATCGGTTTTTTTATATATAATATTGTGTTGTCTCCTGGAATGAAATTACATGCAAAATTTCAGTGAGATCAAATGATAGGAAGTGGTCTAAAAATTGGTTACAAAATTTGATCGCGACAACAACAGAGTGAGTTAATATAAGCGTGGTAAAATATGCATACACCAGTGCGATAAAATTGTATATATGAAAAGAAAAATTTATATATGCTTCTATCTTTTGAAGGCAAAACATTTTCACAATACAGAACACTTTTAATTTATATGTTGTTGTAAATTGCGTTTGTGTAGATCGATTTTTGGATCTAAATTTAAAAATTGATTTAAAAACATAAATGAGTAGCAGACATTCAAAATGCATTTTGTCCAAAATGTAAAATTTTTAGTTAGTGATGGTATTTGTCTGAAATAAATATTGAATGTTACTGGGACATTTAATACGCTTGTTGTCCATGTGACATAATGAACTTTCAGATTTTATCAAAAATGTATCTCTTTCTGTCAATAAATTTTGCCTCGTTCGGAAAATTATGGAATTTGGACAAAACGCATTTTAAAAATCTACTCCTCAAATAATATTTGTGCACTGTTAGTGATATAACAAATGATTCAGCGCATTAAAATCAATAAGATTCAATAAAAAAAATTCAAAATTATCTTTGCATAATAGCAAGGCGCTAAGCATAAAAAATATATTTGATTATCTTACGTATTGATAAATATATAATTCATTTTATTATTTAAATAAATAAAAAAAAAACTATAACGTATTATGTCTAAACACAGAAATAATAATAAAAAACAGAAATATATTTATAACATTTATTTTCATTCATTTATTCATATTTTATAAGTTTTGTATATACCTACCAGTATATAATTATCTTTTTTACTTTCTTGTTTCACATATTTAGCAATAATATTTTGATAGACATTATAACGTTTAGTGCCGCCTGTTGGATAATTAAAGCCATTCAATTCTTCATTTTCTGATTCTGATGTTCTAAAATTCTCACTTTCTTTACAATACGGCGAATCGTCTCTTCAAGCGACTCGCTGCTTGGCTCATCATGCTGTACGACACGCACTCGTGCATTCAGTTTAGCTGATTGACGGCAAGCTTCAAACTCTAGTGCAAACGCCAGCGCACTTGATAATGTAACTGGATGTGACACCCGCAATGCCAGTTTAATGTCATCATCCCGCAGACCGTCAACAAAGGACTGAATGGCCAATTCTTCAAGAAAATTGTCGTCAGTTATGTTTGGATACGCTTGCCTGACTAACCGTGCCACGCTTGATTCGAATTCTTGAAGTGTTTCCGTGTTCTTCTGGAAACAATTCTTCAATTGTGTGCGATATACCTGACGTAAATGAGCCTGGCCGTATCTCTGGCTCAACCGTTTAACGATCTGCTCATAATTACAAAATTCGTCTCCGGTTAGCATCTGCAACACATCCAAAGCCTCACCACGGAGTGCGATAATTAATGCTAAAGCTTTTTCTTGGATCGTCCAACCATTAGTAGGTGCAGCCGCTTCATACTGATGCATATATGTGTCCCATGACGTTCTACCATCAAAAGTTGGTGGCTTCATGTTGGCGCTAGAACAGCTCTTAGAATTTTCTGACGTCTTCTTCTCCGCATTTCATAATGATGGACTAGGTAACGACAGTACCCCAGATTTCATCTGTTCAAATTCTTCACGAATAACGTTTATACGAATTTCAAAATTATTCTTGATAACTTCAATTTGTTCAGTTACGTCTATTTTCAAATTGTCAATTTCGGTTTTCATCTCACTAACGTTTAAATTTAACTCAGATTTTAAACCGTCAATATTTGAGTTTAAAACATCGATATTTAAATTTAATTTTGTTTTTACGTTGTTTATTTCTTTAATAACGGCTGATTCCGAAGTCTCAAAAATAAATGTTTCTGGATCGAAACCTTCATCCTCCAATGCTTCGCGCAATTTTTGTTGCAAAATAGATTTTACACCGCTTGTATCCAATTCGCGTTCTTCAAGTTGGGATTTGAGTTTCGGCACTTTTAAATGAATTAACTTTGCCATTTTATTCACTCTTTTTTAAAAAAAGAAAGAAAATTAATTATTGCCAAAAAAATACCCCACACCTGACACCAAATGTTACGGATTTAATACTTAAATAGTTCGTTTTTGGCAATAAAACTCACAGAACGTTTTGTTAGAATAAATATAGTTTATTTACTTATTTCGTTCGAGCGTTTTCAACAACATTTACAATTCAACTGATATTTGCATAACAACTGTTTCTAGCTCACATTTTTAGCATAGCCTGCTCCGTTACAATATATATAATAATAATAATAATATAAAATAATGTAAATCATATATAAAAATTTCTTAAAAACTCTTCATTTAAATAATAAACCTTAAATCTAATTTTGAATATTTTAAAATCTAAGTTCTTAAAACTATCAGCTAACTTATTTATGAGTATAACAAAAAATAAAGAAAGATTGAAAGAGCAAAGCATCGTAAGTCCTTTTGGTAAATTGAGTCTAATTTTTTTTTTAATTTTTCATGAAAAAATTATTTGATCTTGTCAATGAAACAATGTTTTTTTGGCTCAAATTTGATTAGTAAATTTAAAAATACAAAATATTATTGTAATATAAAAAGCATGTTAAAAAAATCATTTTTATAATACATGCGTAAATTTTGTCAGTTTATGTACGGACGCCGTGTTGCAAAATTCTTTTTTTTTTTATTATTATTGAATTCATTTTCAATAACAATTTATGAAGTGCTAAAGCAAAATATGGCTGAATGTTTTAAAATTATAGGCTGCTTTAATTATTTTGCAAACAGATTAAAATATTATTTATCTACTATGAAAATTGTTTGTACAGTTTTACGATGTTAACAATTTATTTTTATTTAAATTTAATAATGTGTTAAAAGTTATAATTTATATATGTTACAAAATAAAAAAATTAAGTTCTGTATATATTTTATTTAAAAGTCCTCGTTTCGATATGCTCTACGTATATCATTATCAAAAAAAAATACACAAATGACATAAATAATAAATAAACAAAACATAGAAAGCAATTACTAGCTTACAAGTTAATTAAATTAAAAATTTATAAATATTATTAATAAATATTAATACAGAACTATAATCTAAAGCCGTTTTATTTTAATATAATGAATTCTGAAAGATTTTTTACTATATTCATATTATTAATGTTATACACTCAAACCTGTTTTTGTGCGGTAGATACAAACCGTATAAAACAAAATCGCACAAAAACAAAATATTTTAAAATTTCATACTTATAACAAATTATTGTTATGGTTAAATTTTGCCGAAGGTAAAGTTTTTTGAACCACAGGCACAGGCGGAGTAGGTGGCTGTCTTGTCCAGTGGCCAACCTGCGTAGAGTTTTTACCGTTTAATAAAAGCTGACTCTCAACCACTTTGCTTGGCCAATAATATTCGAAAAAAAAGTAGCTTTTGATTGCGTTTAAACTGATAACGCACAGGAATCTTGCGCAAACAATTCGTTGCGTATGCCCTGCACTTTGCAGCAAAACTTCAGGTACGAAAGGTCCCAGCCTTCTAGTTGGTCGGCTTTCATTTTTAAGTTCTCCGTTTCACCCTCAAAATAAAATAATGGAACGTACTTATTATCGTTTTTGATATTATACGGCACCACCGATTCTTTATTTATGCGAATGAAACCGCACCGGTCTTTCGGATTACAACTGCCTTGTATTAATTTCGAGTAACACACGTCAAGAAAATTATAAAATTTATTAGCATCACTCAGCCGTACTATCAGATTTCGTGCCGTAAATAAATCTCTTCCGAACTGGTTGTCACAATGTGTTATGAATTAATGCGATATTTTGTCTTTTATATATTGATATATTGAATTATTGACAATGATACACAATTTATAGTATAAATGTACACTTAAACTGTCTTCTGTCATGCGTTTGACTCGACTGTGACTCGACTGAACTCTACTCCACTCTCTGCCGTCTTGCCACACATAGAAAAATAAAGTTATACATATCAGGGCTAGCAATAGTTTACAATATTGTTCTAAACACAATGTTTTATGTTAATTTCATTTAATAGCCTACTCTCCGCATCCGTTGTGTAATAACTCTTTATACATGTACAACTATAAATATCTTGATGTAAATGGTTCAAATACTTATTCAAAAGTTTTATTTCTACCATACGCACCGCACAGTATTTTTCGTCTAAGCGACATATATAAGGGATATGACATTTTCCCAATTGAACCCAACCGAACCGGCCGCGCACAGATTCTTCGTCGGTAGCTGTAATTTTCCTATCTTCCGATGACGATTGATTGATTTCTGCTTCATCTTGTCGCTCTTCTTTAATTATATTAGAAGAAGTGAAAGACATTGCCTCAGAGCTTCTCCAGTTTGACTGGCAATAAATGTCAACAACTCTCACGTATGTATGTAAACTAATGATCACACAAATGAACACTCGATTATTTTGTGATTTTAATAATTTTATATGTTTTTACCTATTGATCTATGGGGCGCGCGCACGCGCGCGCCCTTTATGAACATACAATGTGTCTTGGAAATAAATGTACTCAATAATAGTAAAATACATATCTCTCTCTCTCTCTCTCATTCAAAGTCGTAGTGGTACAAATGGTTTACCACCTCCCCAGGACTACGTGAACCCTCTGACAACGTTTCCATAAATTAATTTAGTGTTAACGCAATGTATTCTATGTAATTAAAGCATTTTCTTATTAAAATAATTAATTTTATTTTTCCGTGACGCACAGGTAAAATAATTAGTAAATTATCTGTGCCTGAAATAGTTAAACGCATTTCTAAATATTTTAGGTATGCCTACATTTAGAAATAAGCGATTAATGAAAAATCATCACAAGTCTGGTGAGTTTCCGTCGAAAAAAAAGAGGTTGGTACAGAAAATTACACCTGTATCAGGAAAAATATAATTCAGTAATAAATTTTAAAAATAAATTCAAATGTGTTGAGAATCATTATTGTCGCTCTGCTTTATCAAATAGAAAATATCTACAATCAGATTTAAATATACGAAAATTGCGCAGGCTGTATAATGGAATTCCAGTATACACCAAATATAATTTAGCTTTCGGAACTCCTCGCACCGATATTTACTTAACCTGCCTCGAGTTAACAGAAAAATTAAAGCAATTAATAATAATGCAGTAAAAATGAAATTCATGATTCAAAGAAGAGTTCACAAGCTTAGAGCAAATGCTTTCTATGCGCTTCTCACAAATAACATTTACAGTAAATAAGAAAACTTTTTATTTATTATTGTAGGTTATTTATTGCTTTTCATATGAGCGGTTAGATTACCTTTAGTACTAAAATACTTTTTACAAAACTCGCAATAACGATCCTCCGATTTAGTATTCAAAGTTTTCTGGTTATTCAATTCCTGTAACGGCTTAACCTTATCCGCGTGATTTTTAACGTGTATCCTTTTCATGTGAGCGGTTAGATTACCTTTAGTATTAAAATACTTTTTACAAATCTCGCAATAACGATCCTCCGAATTCCTATTCAAAGTTTTCTGATCATTCCATTCCTGTAACGGCTTAACCTTAACCGCGTGAATTTTAACGTGTCTCCTCAAACTTGAGAAATAAATAAATGGTTTATTGCAAACCAGACACGGATACATGATTCTCATCGAAACATGCGACTTATTTGTATTCTTACTCGGATCGGAAACATTCAAATTCGTTTTATCAATATTATCGATCTTGGAATTATTTTCTTTGTCATCGGCATAAGTTGATTCATTCGTGACATTGGCAGTATTTTGATGTGCTTGTGTCCCAATGTGTTTCTACAAACTTTCATTTGTAGTCAAACTTGTACAAGTATTTTCGGATAAAATTGAGCCAAAACCTTCGAAATGTGAATACGATTCTGTATCGATATTATTTTCATCAAACACCTGCTTTTGTGATGTGTTTTTTATAGGAATTTCTGGACTTTTCTTTGCCAGAAATGAGAGCAATGCCTGCCCAATTTTAACCGGCATCGTTTTGGTTAGTTTATTTTCGTATTTGTTGTGTGAAATTTTTAAATGATTTTTAAAAATAAATAACAATAAATAATTATGTTTTTCTATCTCATTCTGACACATTCTTTGATAATGGCTATTAGCCGAAATTAATCGCCAAATATAAAAAATAAAATATAACAATTATATATTGGTTTTTCTACTTTCCAAATTTACATTCTAAATTATCCAATATAAAAATGGAGGCATTCATCGATAAATTAAAAAACATGGAGATATCCAGTAAATTACTCCAGCTGAAATATACAATTCACAAACGACATAGAAACAAGCAACATTTAACATTTTTACATACATGCAAATATAACCAAATTATTCCTAAATTTTTACAAATAAAATTACCAAGCAAATACAATATTCAATTTAAATATAAAATACAACGTAGTATGCTAAATAAAGAAATAAAACTTCAACATCAAAAATCATGCTTCATCGACATGAAGTTAAAATTTCTACATAGACACCTGTTGCAATACCTTCATACAATAGAATATGAAATACTAATCGAACAACTTGAAGAAACAGTAAAAATAGACAACAAAAAAGACGACCTAAAAAGAAAATTCAAACTACAAAAACTTTTAGCACAAAATAAATCTAAAAAAGAACAAGAAAAACATAATAACATCGATCCGAATGAAGAAGAAACAAAAAGACCTAACAAAATGGACATCACCACAACACCACATACTTTCCCACCAAGGTACCATAACTTTACTACAACAACACTTACGCAACCGGAACATGACCTACTACAAATCGGACACAAATATGCACCACAGATTCTTCCCGATAAAATTGAATATGACCTCTTTCAAGTAGTAACTAGCCATGGATATTCCATAGAAAAATATAGCGTAACAATCCCCGCACCTATAGCTTTTCATGTACCACAAATCAAACTCAAATTTCATTTATTTAATTTTAGTAATAATTTTGTTTACTTGGTGTAGATAGTTTAAAAAAATTAAATGCCATAATAAACATGGGAAATATATTATTAGTACCCCTAACAGTATGTTATGTATGTCAATACAAAGTGGTTTCCAAAGTCAAAATAATTTCCCATCTCAAAATAATGAGACATTAAGTCATATAATTGTTCAGCCAAGATGCGAACAAATAATTGAATTAAATATAAAAAACGGTAAAGTTTTAATTCCATATAAAAAATTTAATGCTTTAGAAATACCAGCGTGTATTGCTACAGTAAAAACTAATAAAGCTATTTGCTCTATATTAAATAATAGTAATTCAGTAAAATTAGTTAAAACTATTGAACCCATAACGGTAGAACATGTCAATGAATATGAAATCTCTACCAAGATCAATAAAAATAATTATAAATGTAATAAAAGTAATAATATTGGAATTAAAAGAATCTTAAATAATTTAACTTCACAAAAATATAAGTTCGATTTCTCATTAATTAGAACTGAGGATATGAACGATGAGGAAAGAAAACAAATAATAAAACTAATAAACAAGTACTCAGATATTTTTCAATTAAATGAAAATAAACTAACATTTACTAACCAAATAAAACATAATATTCGTACGCATGATGAAATTCCCACATACGTTAAATCCTATAGATACCCGCACGTACATAAACAAGAAGTAGAAAACAAATTAACTCCATGTTAGAACAAAATATTATACAACCTTCACACTCGCCTTGGTCATCCCCAATTTGAATAATTCAAAGAAATTAGATGCATCGAATAAACAAAAATGGCGCATCGTAGTACATTATAGAAAATTAAATGAAAAAAACAATCGAAGATAGATATCCGTTACCGAATATTACAGCTATATTAAATAAATTAGGAAAATGTCAATATTTTACAACGTTATATTTAGCTTCGGGTTTTCACCAAATAGAAGTCGCGAAAGATGTTCAAAAAACAGCATTTACGGTAGAAAACCGTCATTATGAATATGTTAGAATGTCATTTGGTCTTAAAAATGCACCCGCTACTTCTCAAAGAGTAATGGATAATATTTTACGTGGAATTCAAAATGGAAAATGTTTAGTGTATATGGATGACATAATTATTTTTAGTACTAGTTTGCAAGAACACATAGATCGATTAAAAGAAGTTTTTGAAAGACTTAGAAATTCAAATTTCAAAATTCCACTTGATAAATCCGAATTTTTAAAAAAAGAAATTGCTTATTTAGGACATATTATAACCCCAGATAGAATTAATCCCAATCCTGATAAAATTAATAGTATCTTAAATTATCCTTTACCTAAAACAACGAAACCAATAAAATGATTCTTCTTCGGTTTACTAGGCTATTATAGAAAATTTCTAAAAGACTTTGCTAAAATTACTAAATCTCTTACAAATTGACTAAAAAAGATGCAAAAATTGATATTAGTAATTCAGAATATATTAAATGCTTTGAATTTTGTAAAACATTGTTAACAAATGAACCATTGTTACAATATCCAGATTTTTTGCAACCATTTATATTAACTAAGGTAAATGTACCAAATTCTGACACTGTCCCAAATTCTGACACTTTCAACTTGAAATAACATTATTAAGAAATGCGGAATTTTGGTTGAATAAATAAATATATGAATAGGTAGGTCCATCTATCTATTTTGTCGTCGACTAAAAACTAATTCTTCTTTACCAACCAAAATGCATATGGCTGAATTCCTTTTCCGGCAGCTGCTACTTTCGTCGTGACTTTGTTTGTGTCCACAGTTTAACCTTAAAAAAGTGCACTACCAAAATAGGGAATAACTCTTCAAAAATCATTTTTTTGCTGACAATATTGTTTTGCTGGTAAGATATATATATATATTTAATACACAATTTAGTTAGTTTATGTTAGAAAATATGTTTATTTTCGAAATATTAGGGTGTCAGATTTTGGTACATGAGAATATACTCTGGGCCAAATTCTGACATGCCTGTCAGATTTCCAATCATGAATAAATATGCCGTGATCCTAATTCTGACACTACTATTCTAGAATCATTCATCATGCCGAAAAAATATAAAAATTATACAGAAGACGACATTAAGAGAGCTCTTGAAGAAGTGAATCTCGGATTACCAGTTGCAGCAGTGGCCAAAAAATATAATATTCCGCGGGTCACATTACTGTACAAGAAAACCGGAAAATATGAAGTTGGAAAACGGAGTGGCGCTCCCACGGTTTTAACAAGTGTTGAAGAAACTGCTTTAACCAAGTGGGCAATGCACTTGGGAGATACTGGGTTTCCATTAACAAAAGAGCAGTTAATGGATAGTGTCCAACTTATATTAAAAACGATGAAGAGAGAAAATTCATTTAAGGAGGACAGACCTGGAAGAAAATGGTACGAACTCTTTTTACGACGACATCCAGAACTAAGCGAAAGAGTTGCACAAAACTTAACATCCAGTAGAGCTTCAGTTACGGAGAATAAAATAAAAGGGTGGTTTTCGGAAATTGAACTTTATTTACAAAATAATAATTTGATAGACGTGATGAAAGATCCCATGCGCGTATTTAATGCTGATGAGACTGCTTTTTTTCTTTCGCCCAAAGGATCCCGGGTACTCGTAAGAAAAGGGTCAAAATCGGTATATACATACTCATCGAATGACGATAAGGAATGTCTTACCACGCTAGTGACAGGCAATGCAAGTGGAGTATTAGCACCACCGATGGTAGTTTTTAAATACGAAAGAATACCTGTGAGTATAATAAATTTAATGCCGGAAAATTTTGGAATTGGCAAAAGCGAATCGGGTTGGATGACCGGACAAACATTTTACGAATTTGTCACAAACATATTTTATCCGTGGCTTATTAAAATGGAAATTAAATTGCCGATCATTTTTTTTGTTGATGGGCATTCGTCCCATTTAACGATGCCCGTAAGCGATTTTTGCAATGAAAAACAAATTGTGCTAATCGCGTTGTATCCAAATGCTACGCATATCCTCCAACCTATGGATGTGGCAGTCTTCAGGCCTCTAAAAAATGGTTGGTTAAAAGGAGTTAGCAAATGGAGAAGTCAAACAGGGGGCTTGAAAATTAAAAAAGAAAATTTTGCGCCGTTACTTAAGAACGTTATGGATGAAACAATTAATCCAGCCATATTAACGAACGGATTTAGGGCATGCGGACTATGTCCGTTTGATAGTAATGCCATAGATTATAGCAAGTTCTTAAAACCCACAAATTTGGAAGAAACTAAAGAAAATGTACCCCCAGAAAATGGTATGCAAAAATATTTAAAGCAATTGGAAGCAGACATAGGTGAGACAAAGTTAAATTTATTTAACAACAGTCCCGGATTATGGAAGGGTGACATTGAAGATACTTCGCTCTTCTATCTCTGGAGAAGAATAAAAAATGGAAATCCATCTACTTCACTAAATGATGAATCTTTAATGGAACCTCTGAATTTAATTGAAGATGATGTCGTTATTCAATTTGAGGACGGTATTACATTTAACCTTCACGACGACAAGATTAATGAAGAAAATCTTCAACAAGAAGCCTCGAATATTGAAAATACAACACACACCAAAAACGAACCTGAAGCAGCATCTACAAGCACAAATATTCCCAGTGAGACAACACCACCCACAAAAATATGCGAAACGGACGACAATATAGTTAAAAATCCTTTTACAACCCCAATTGACAACCTGGTACCTTCACCTTTTAAACGTTGCCTTTTTTGGCCTCAAACGCCTGTAAATAATAAAAACAGGATCAAGAAAGAAAAAATTCCGTCGGTAGCCACATCCACTGAATGGAGAAATTACCATTTAAAGAAAGAAAATGAAAAATTGAAGAAAGAAGAAGAAAAGCAAGAGAGGAAAAGAATCAGGGATGAGAAAAAAACACAAAAATTAAATAAAGACTCCTTAATAGAAGACAAAGAAGAAAGTGGTTCAGATAATGAAAATCCACAAATAAATGTAAATGACTACGTACTTGTCAAATACTTAGAAGATCTGTACCCCGGAATTGTGGAAGAAATGTATGAAGATAGTGCGATAGTAAGTGTTATGGAAAAATGTGGGCAATTTGGATGGAGATGGCCAAAAGAAAAGGATTCCCTACCGTACGAGTTTTCGGATATCACAAAAAAAATTTCTGCACCCATCCCTATAAATAAAAGGGGCATTTTTAAAGTAAGGGAAATGTGTCTAGAATAAATATTTAAATATGTACATATTATATCAGTTACAATAAATTAACATTTAAACAATTACTCATGCTTTTTAATAATAACAAACTAACATAACATGGTATGTCAGAATTAGGAACCACTATTGTCAGAATTAGGACCAACCGAAAATTTTCATGTCAGAATTTGGTACAAAAATATGTGTTGCATTTAATTAATTTTTGCGTAATATAATATATTTAATATGGGTAAAACTTTACAAAATGAAAGTAAAACCTTCAATTTCAACGTATTTAAAAAATTATCACATTTTTACGTTATTATATATATTTTGTCGTACATTCAAGTAGTTTTAGCCCTTATAGTGTCAGAATTTGGTACATTTACCTTACAGACGCAAGTAATTTTGCAATAGCATACGCTAGTAGAACTTTAAATAATTCAGAAAGTAATTATTCAACTATAGAAAAAGAATTATTAGCAATAATTTGGTCAGTAAAATACTTTCAACCCTATCTTTTTGGCAGAAAATTTAAAATTATAACTGATCATAAACCTCTCCAATGGTTATTTTCAAAAGAACCAAACTCAAAATTAGTAAGATGGCGACTAAAATTAGAAGAATATGATTGTAAAATTTCTTATAAAAAAGGAAAATTAAATAAAAACGCGGACGCTTTATCTCGAATAGAATTAAATATAAATAAATCTCAAAATAATATTTTAACCGATAAAATTTTAAACGAATATATTGCAAGAGTAGAAAATTCTAGTAACAGTGATTTAGACGACGTAATGTCAATTCTAATTGAACCTGTTGACGTACAAAATGTAGATTTAACTAACCAAACCATACACTCTAATAAAGAAAATCCAATAATAGGTATTCCAATCGTAGAATGTCCTGTGAATTACGGTAAAAATCAAATTATAATTTCAGAAACAAACTTTAACCCTGATCAGCCTAGAATATTAAAATTATTTAATAAACATAGAATTTTTACACAATTTTCTAAAGTAAACTTTGAACAAAAAACAATTAATTTTATTAAATCTTATATTATCCCAAATATTAAATATTATTTATATTTTGAAGATCCATTATATCAAAAATTTAGTGTAATTTTACACTGATTATAATAAATATTTGTAGTATTCCATATTAAGCATACAAGTATTCCATATTATGAACAATTTTTCTGGAACAAGCGAAAACCCTAACTGTCAAAGCTTTATTTTTATAAATGCTAAAATTACATTTACAATAATCTGACTCAATACCTTAGCTTAGACTATTATTATCACAATTTTCTAACATTAACTTTTTTTTTTATAAAAATGTAAATGGTATTTCATATTTGGTCACTTTACTCTATATATCTATAATGTAAATTAATTTGTAAGTAAATATCTATATCAAATAAAGTTTATTTGTAACCATATTTAAGTGTTTTTTTATTTACTAACCACCACGTCGTTAGCTGTAAATGTAACAAAATTTTAAAATCAATCTTCTGTTCGATGTGCGTAAGAAATGATATCATTGCGATGCGTGAGAATCTTCGTAGAGTTAAAATGTAATGTATTAAACATCTGTTCGCCAGATGTTACATTTAATCATAGCAACGTGTGAGAATAGTCGCTGAGCCAAATGTAGCCAAATATACACAGAATAATGTATGTTTGTATTACATTGTAAGAGTGGGGGTTTCTATTAGGTCGGTACGAAAGTTCTCAGGGTTTATCATGTTACTGTTTTTATTCATTTGTTTTTGAATAAAATATTCAACGTATTTCGCGTTTTGACATCTTATCTTGTAAAGAATTTTTTCCTCTATCTGATAGTATAATTTGTTTTTTTCTATGTTATTCTATTTTGTGACTTTTGTGAGCTTAAGTCAGCATGTCTAAGGAACAATTTCGTACGATTTTTTATTTTAACTTTAAATTGGGACAATTCGCTGACGAGACAGCTCGCCAAATTAACCAAGTGTGGGGCCCTAATAGCGTGGGAGAAAACACCGAGCAACAATGGTTTAAAAAATTTCGTTCCGGAGATATCAGCCTTGAAAATGCACCTCGTAATGGTCGACCTAAAGTACTTCAAGACGACGAATTGAGGACCCTGGTGGAAGCTGACCCATCGCGAACGGCTCGAGGGATTGCACAGGAACTAGGAGTCAGTCACCATGCAGTCTTAGATGGTTTAACACTAGAACGCCCGACGGCACATTTTTGTGCCATTCAAAAAGTTTATGTTCTACCGTACTTTTATTTTTAATTAGATTCAACTGTCTTTTGGCATACCTTCATAATATAACATAGTAAGCTTTTTACAAATTGTTTTACTGTCGTATCATTTTTCAATTTAACCCCACATATCATAACACCCTTAACAGCCCACTGGCACATTTTTGTGCCACGCTATAAAAATGTATTGCAATGTATTTGGAAACTAAACTAGTATATTCAAAATGTATTACTTTATTGTGCAAAATATACATATTTTTTTTAGTCAAAAAATTAAAGAAATATTCACATTTTATATCATAATTTTTTACTTATATATCTGCGTGGTATTAGAACTGAATTAAAGTTCACATCAAATTATATTATAATATTGTCAAATTTACTTTGATTCAGACTGTTTGAAAGCTAAGCGCTTTGAAACTTGTCGCGACTAAAGTGTTATAACTCGCGAAGAAACAATTCGCGCGCTAGACATTGCTCGCCGCGACTCGTAAGTAGCAAATCGTTTCTTTTAGTAGTTTGCTCTGACTAATCTGAAGTATTGATATATTATAGTGAAGTGAATAATAATGGCAACAAACAACAAACTACAATTACTTCAAAATATAGAAGTCAATGAATCAAATTTATCTGAAGAAAATAGTATCTCTGATTGCAGCGAGTATTCGCGGCTGCAATGCAGGTTCCCACGTTTTGGCCGCAAGCAGATCTTCAGCTAGATCCCAAAATAAAGAAAATAGACTATCAAAAATGGTAATTGGTGAAAAAGTAACCTCATCTGATGGGACGAAATGGGAGATAGTAAGACTAAATAATCGAGCGGCAGAGCGGCGAAATCAGCAGAACATTCTGAAAAAAAAACCTGGACCTACTTCGTATGCTAAGCGGAATATTTCTGAGGAATGTGCTGTGTCCGCTTGGAGTTTGATGATCGACAGTTTCATGTTGAAGAAAATAAAACTGTGAACAGAACTGGAAGCACGCAGACGTATGGAAAATGATGACTAGTCTATGAGCGATGCGGATACGGGGGGCCACAGGAGGAAAAGGACTTGATCTTCATTCAATTTGGTCACGTGCGGGGGGAATAAATTTTATCAAGGACAGTATGTCAAGAAATAGATTCACAAATATACTGTCGTATTTGCGATTTGATGATAAGTCAACCAGATCAAACAGGTTAAAGACAGACAAATATTTGTTGATTTCTGAAACATCAAAAGTTGCTATAAACCTGGACCCCACATAACAGTTGATGAACAGCTATTTCATTCTAAAGCCAGGTGTCTATTTACTCAATTCATGCCAGCCAAACCTGATAAATCCGAGCAAAAATTTTGGTTAGCAGTTGATAATAATTCCAAGTATTTGCTCAATGCAATGCCGTATCTTGGAAAGGATGATCATCGGTCAGCAACGAAACTAAATCTGGAGTTGACGTGATAGATCAAATGGCGCAAAAATATTCTGTAAAAGCCTCGTCGCGAAGATGGCCCCTCCAAACGTTTTACAATATCTTAGATCTTGCTCTGATCAACGCTTGAATCCTTTACAAGACGGTCCTGAACATTAAAATTTCCCGAAGGGATTTTATTTTGAAACTGGGAGCTAAACTTTGCCAACTAAATAGGGAAATAAAAAGAGGGCAAAAGGATGACGGCAGTATAGGAGAGATACCAAATGCATCAGTAAAAGGTGATATACGTCGATGTCAAATTAAACAACATTGCTCGTCTGGGCGAAGTCCTAATTTGTGTGCAAAATGCAATAAAGTTGTGTGCAAAAAAATGTACTGTAATGAAAGCTTTTATTTGTATTAATTGCGAGAGCTAAATACTTCATTACAATATTATCGACAAAAAGACTGTACAATAATATAATGTAGAAATATTGACAACACAATTTTTCAATAAAAATATATTGTTCTAACGGAAACTATTGTATTTGTACTTAATTTGCTTCAATTTCCTGTTGCAAATAATAAGAAATTAGCATTGGCACATTTTTGTGCCACTGGGCTGTCTAGGGGGTATGGACTAGTCGGGCGTTCTAGTGTTAAAACGTTTTGGAAAGGTAAAAAAATTCGAAAAGTGGGTGCCCCACGATTTGAACGGTCGACAGAAATTGTCACGTTTCGAGGTGTGTTCATCTTTGATTCTGCAAAATCAAAACGACCCTTTTTTGGATCGAATCGTTACGTGCGATGAAAAATGGATAATGTACGATAACCGGAAACGTTCGGGACAGTGGTTGAACGCCGACGAGCCTCCCAGACACTTTCCAAAGGCGAAAACCTACAAAAAAAGAACTATGGTTACAGTATGGTAGTCTGCAGCTGGCGTGATCCACTACAATTTTTTGAAACCTGGTCAAACCATCACAGCGGAGTCTTATTGTGAGGAAATCGACGAAATGTACCGCAAATTGCATCAAAAGCAGCCGGCACTGGTCAACAGAAGAGGTCCGATCCTGCTTCACGACAACGCCCGTCCGCACATTTCACAAATCACCGTCCGAAAATTAAACTAATTGAGCGTCGAAATTTTGCCTCACCCACCATACTCTCCAGACCTCTCGCCAATCGACTACCACCTTTTCAAGTACTTTGATAACTTTCTCACAGGTAGAATCTTCGCTAACCAGGACCAGGCAAAAACAGCATTTGTCGATTTCATCGAATCCCGTAAACCAAATTTTTATAATGATGGAATAAATAGACTTGTAGCACGTTGGCAAAAATGTACAGATTGTAATGGCGCTTATTTCGATTAAATCGAGTAATTATTACAGAAGTTATGCCACTTTGAACTTTACCTATAGAAACCCTGAGAACTTTTGTACCAACCTAATATATAATACTTTGGCAAGAAGCACTTGAGTGAGACGTGCGATTTTGTATAAGTGGTTAAATCATAGTGAAGAAGATCGAGGAAAAAATCATCATAAAAAATATTCATATAAAATTATACATTTAAAATTGAATTTAATTATTTTTTAACTTTAACCGAGCCGCTATCCTTCGTAGATTTAAGGTTAGTCCATTTTATACTATTTTGTTAAAAAAATAAAATTTCTTTCATTCTGTGCTGGAATAACGAATACCAAAAATCGAAAAATTCTTTTCTCACATCAAATATCAATCAACTGCTGATTTCAAAACAATGTCTCCAAGCAATCCACAGATATGAAACTCGAAGCCTGTACCAACAATAATAAATACACCAACAACCAAATAAAGCAGAACAAACGTCTACTAAAACTAAAACTGTGTTGCCATAATACCCGACTTGAGTTCCACTGGGATTAAAACCCAATCTCCCTCAAGTTGCTCGAGCAGCAATCACAGTTACCCTAACCAATAAAAATAATCACACTAGCATCAAACGCTAGACGACCGAACCAAACAACCGAATTCATCTAAACCAATAACCGAAAAAATACCATTTAAACCATTTTTAAACACGACAGAAATATTCTCACACGAATCACATTTGGAATTTTGTTTTACGTCATCGGGCAGTTTTGTAGACCGAATTGAATGAAAAATTACCCAGCCGAAAATTTATTACTGCATTTATAAAAAGGTTTCCAATTGTAAAAGACAATATACCGTACCTTTGTGAGAAACTGGAAAAACTGTCAATCAAAGTTGGAAGGCAAGACCAAATTACCGAATGATTGCAAAATAAAAATATTCAATTTCGCGAGGACAAGGTAAAAATAATAATATAAAAATAAACAATTGCTACAATTTTTTTTAAGTATTTATAGTGTTTCTTCTGAAAGGTTCTTCGCTTTTCTAAAAATTATTGGGTCGCTTTTTCTTCTAAATTTTTAGAACTTCCCGTCAATTTTTTCTTCTAATTTCTCAGAACTTTCATCGACTCTTCTAGAAACTTCTATTAATTCGTGTTTTGATTTTATCGAATTTTCTGTAAATTTCTCTTCTAATTTGGTTGTATTTTAGAGAAACTAACTCCGTTTACAAGTTTGTAGAACTTTCTGGCATTTTTCTACTCAAATTACACATGGCTTCCAGGATCCTCGTTAAACCAGTATATTAAATTTTCTTCATATTGATATATTTGTATTTCTAAAAAAAAAAAAATATTTTTGTAAGAAAATGTTGCATAAACTACGAAATGTTAAATAAAATAAATGATAAATATGCTAGCAAGTGTGAAATATTTCTTATCACTTTATTGTTTACTTTTAAGATCTACTACAAATGTCATTTCTATCTTTTTTTCTGATGAAGACGCACGTTGAGTTCGTCGAAATATCGATTTATTACTATATATTAATACAGAACTAGAAGCTAAAAATAATAAGTTCTGAAAGATTTTTAATTATGTTAATAGAAGTTAATTTATTCGCACAAAATATAAATTTCAATTAAAGAAGTCAAAAATCTTACAGAACTCATTATATTAGAATAAACCGGCTTTCGGTTCTAGTTCTGTAATAATTCATTAATAAGTCAACGTTTCGACGAAACGTTGATTGATTACAGAACCTAAAGCCGGTTTATTCCATTAAAGTATACTTTTATTATTAATTTGTTTCAAAACAATAAATTTACAATCACAAAGATCTTTTACTTATCTTAAGAATAAATAAAATTCGAAATAATGGCTCTTAATCAGCTAAATAACTTCTAATTGTAAATCTGTTTTTCTGAAACAAAATAATAATTTTTAAAAACTAAATTTCGTTGACGTTTATATTTTGTGGAAAATACCGAAAACTTAGCTTCCATCATTAGATAATTTTAAATTAATTTATTTAAATTATTAGTTAACAAAAATAAACAAACGAACTGACTATATAATCAGATGTCTCAAAAACAGTTGACAATCGTAGTTAAAGCATTATTTACCCAACAAATAATTATGTTATAAATAATATATAATATAAATATAAATATAATGTATAATATATAATATATAATATATAATATATAATATATAATATATAATATATAATATATAATATATAATATATAATATATAATATATAATATATAATATATAATATATAATATATAATATATAATATATAATATATAATATATAATATATAATATATAATATAAATAATAATTAGATTGTCAATTGTCTATAAAGGGCCTCATTTAGAGGTCAGTTGGAAAGTTACAATTTACTTCGATGTATAGAAAACAAATGGCAGTACGTCCGGTATATAAAAAACTCAATATTTTCTTTAATTGCTCAATTTTATCTTTATTTGTTAGCCTATCAAAAAATCTTATTAACCAATATTAGAAAATATGGGCAAACCCATAAATTTTATAATTTTTTTTTTTCAAAATTTCTGAATAACTTTTCTAAAAAATTGGCATTGCATAATACTTAATTTTTTAGGCAATCAGTTTAAAAATCTGATTAAAATTGAATAAAATGCAGCTAAAATAAAATATTTTTTCTCTCAAAGTGTTGACAACACTGTGCAAAAATTAAAGTAACAAGAAAACCGCTGTCCTACTACCTATAAGGCACTCGTGTCTTCCGAGTGTCTACCCTCTCTTGTTACGTTGCTACCGGTGTCTGTCCTGGGACACAACATAACCTTTTCCTCCCCCAGCACAGGTGTCTGCCACTGTGCTGGTACTTCAGAAGTCCGAATTACGATACCGCGGAATTTAGATATTTGTCGCCAACATCGCGATGTCGTAAATATAATCGAAGTGCGAAATAATCAGCCATTGCATTGTATGGTAATTAATAATTGTCTCTGACTCGCATTTAAACACTATATTATTATTTTATTAATACTGGTTACACACTGAACCGAAAATAAAATTTTAAAATTTTGTAAATTTTTTATCAGAATATTGACAATATTGTAATACAGTAAAATTATATAATTTATGTTCGCAGTAATACAATCTTTTATAAAAATTTGATTAATCTCGAACAAATAGTAGTAAAAATTAAATTTTTAAAATTTTAGTAAGTTTTCTCGAAATGTTGGTAGCTCTGTTGTACATTAGTAAAATAATTTAATATCTGTAGACACTAGAAGAATATTTTGTGAAAATTGGATTAAAATCCAATAAATAATGTAACCATGATAAAAAAAAAATTAACTTTAGTAATTATTTTCTCAGAAATTTAGCAAGACAGGAAAAAATAAATCAATATGGCCATCTTGGGCACTAAATAATCCTATCCTGAAAATTTAATTTAAAAAAAGATATAGGAGTTGTGATCACAGAATTTTGACTGACGACCGAGCAAGCTGACGACGCTCACACACGCACTCATATAAACGAAGTTCAGATTCGATATCTACAAGCTATATGAAAGATTTCTATTATTTTTATATATTTTAGATATATTGTTACAGACAGGATTGCGCTGATTTTAATCATTTAATTTAAATCACAATTGCAATCATTTTATTTTTTACATCAATAATTTAAATCAATTTAAATTAACTACTTTTTAACTAAATTTAGTTTTTAATAAATGTTTAATTAAAATATCTAAATGAATTTAGCAATAAAATAAATATTGAAACAAACATTTATATACATTACAAATAAATGTTTCTGCAAACGCTGGCGCGTTTTACTCTTGCTTGTTTTATCGCAAATTTTCATGATAAAAGTGTAAAGTATTATAAAATTTGTTTATGTTATTAGAGCTAACGTCGCCTGTTTTAACATCCTACGTATATTACTACGAGGAAGAAAAATAAAAAGCAAACTAAAGTAATTTCTTAAATTCAAATTTAAATCCAACAGTGTTGCTTTTTGCTTGTTCATCATTGGCACTCAAATATATACATATATTTTTGAGTATATGCTGCCGCGGATGCATTCAGACAGACATAAAATTAAATAAGTATTAGACGTATAAAATCATACATATTATATTTATGTTCATAATAAGTACATAAAAATAATAAATTCTTACTTTCAAAATTAGTTCGAATAAAACATAACATAGAAAAAATCTTTCAAAACTCACTATAGTAAATAAAACTGCTTTAGGTTAAAGTTCTGTATTTATATGACATTACAGTAAATAATAAAACAGAGAGACAAGTTACTAGGTAACAAATAAGTATATCATAAAATTTATAGATTTTTAATTAATGAAAGCCAAATTTTGTTTAACTCAGTACCTTCACAGTGATTGATATTATCTTTTTCTTTATAAATTTAAATTGCTTCTCTTATCAATCTGCTGTTAATGTTGGTATTATTATTATTTGAATAATATTAAAAAAATTACAAAAAAAAAAACTAGAGCAAAATTAAATTTAATATTAAATTTATTTTTTTAACTAGGTTTTAAACAAAACAACACACACAAACGTGATGAAAAAATTAATATATCTCAGCTATATTTAAAAATTGCAATATTAAATGTTTTAAAAGTTATAACCAAACAAATTCAGGCAACTTTAATTTTGACTCCGATAACAAATCGCTAAAATATCATTTATAATTTCCTATAATTAATTAAAAATATAATTTACTTGAGATAAATATGTTAATAAACATATATAATATAAAATTAGTAATTTACAAAATTATTTTTACAGTAAATCTATTAAAAAAAAAAGCTTGAAAATATGCATTACATTTTAAATACAATGCAGAATGTTGAAAATAAACACTCATGTATTAATACTGCCAGCACTGACTACCAATATTGTTTATATTGTTTCAGTGCTGCGACTACACATGTTTGTTTTTGTTTGATGGCTGTCTTTTACATTAGAGAAAGAAACAATTAGTAAATTTGGCAGTCGTCTCTCACCTAGAAACCCATTATAATCTTTATACTCGCTACAGTTCAGCGTTAACTGTGATTTATTTTTAAATACCACCATATTACTTCAGAAACACTCACTTTTTTAATAGATATGTTATTTAAATTTTATAATTCAATCGTCAACAACCGTTTTCTTTAAGCTTTTTTTTTAGAATTTCATAATATTGCAAACTTGTTCTATTTTCTAATTAATTAATATATATTGCAAGATAATTACATAATTTATTAAATATTTTATATATGAATGAAGAAATTTGAATGTAAGTTTATTAATTCACAAGTATTTATTAACTGTTAGACTGCAGGGTAAAAGTGCTATAATGATTGGTACGGTTTGTCTGTAATATTTTCAAAATTAGAAAAATATATATACGAATCGGAAATTAATTTATGATGGTGTATGAATGTGTGTCGTTCGCTCGCTCGCTTACTAAGTTGTCCAAATTTTGTTATCGAAACTCTGCCTAGACCGTATTCACACCAAACTTTCCGAAAAAAATTACTAGTTTTAAAAATTCATTATGGTATCATTAGTTATCAGTGATTAACCAAATTTTCACAGAAGTTTCTCCTACTGCCCACAAAAATTATATAATTTTAATGCCGTACAGAGTTGCCAATCATGTGTAAGATTTCAAAGTTGTATCATTATTTTATATAAAAATAATCTTAAAAATAATATTATATTTCTTGATAACTGAATGCTAAACTTTCTGTATTGAATTTTACAGAATGACGCTCGGCTAATTTATTTTATAAAATTACTAATTTTGAAAACAACCAAATATATGCAGATTGCTGAAATCAGGAGAAAAAAAACCTACAATGCGTTTGCGTTTTAAATGTATATCTTGTGTGCACGACAGCAGATTTCTCATTGATCATTAGTCGGATTAATTTCTCCATAGTGCTTTTTGATTCAAAGTAATATATTAAATTATAAAAAAATACAATTATATTTAGAAAAAAAAAAAATCTAGGAAAATAGTATTAGTAGTAGCATGTAACAACTTAATCGCGCGACTAAGTTGGTACATGCTACTACCCTATATATTTAATTTTAACCATAAAAATCACAAGTATGTAGATACAACATTTGTATTAAATTAAAATACACAGTGGAAATAAATAAGACAGTTTTTATAATAAAATAATATCCTTTTTAGAAATGATTTTTTTCTAATATGCAATTTTACTTTTTCAATTAAGATTTTTAAAATACATCGTTTATCGATGTTTTTATGGTGAGCAATTTCGGTTTTTATATTTTAGTTTTTATTTATTTATCAATTCATTTTATGTTAAACCGAAACAAAAACCAAACCAACAAAATATTAAAAACCGCAAACCGAACCTATTACATTTTTTTAGCGACGTGCAACCTTGTTTTTGAAGTAAATCACTTGTAAATTGAGGTGAGAAAACGAGTCGTTTTTCTGTGGTAAAAAGTATTTTTTTTAAAATTATCAGCAATGATGAAATTTAAATAAATTAATGTCAATGATCATTAATATTATTTTATATAGCTATTTATTTTCAAGTTACATGAACGTTTTATATTTTATAATAATGTAAATGTGGTCCGATTACTTTATTAAAATATAAATATAATGATTTTTATAATATTCATATATTATTAGTACAGATCTACCTATATTTAAAAAATTTATATAAACGAAACCAATTTGAATCGGTGTGTGTCAAAAAAAAAGTAGTTCAACATATTTTTTTTGAATAACTAGTTCGATTTCTGTTTTAGTTTCGTATAAAATAGTTACGATTTTTTTTACATTTCAGTTCAGTTCGAATCTTTAATTAATTTACATAATAATTAAGTTTTCGTTCGCGAAATAAAACAATATTAAGCATAACTTCTATAATTCTAAAAAATAAATAACAAAAAGCTAAGTATTTTTTGTAAATATTATATACAACATTTGCAGGCAGTAACCCTTGTTTTGTATTAATAGTTTTTCTGTTATTTGTTATTTCGAACTTAGGATCTAGGGCGAGCATTTGTGTTACTATTGTCGTTAGATTAGATTAAATTAGATTTTTAAATTTTACTTCTAAAGTATAAGTTTCTATTGTAGAATGTTTGCCATATGTATGTATAAATTAAAATTGTAAACTTTCTCATCAATTCTTTTATTTAAATACTGTTGTTCATATTTTTTTTAAATCCGTTGTGGTCATCACAGAACCAACAGTCACACCAAAGTATTTAAACAAAATATTTTCTAACAGAGAAATTATTATTGAAAAAAATAACATATCATAATACGTTGAAAATTTACATATATGCCAATATGAATACTTATGTAAAACATCACAAATATATGAAAAATTATAAAATTTTATTAAATCGTATCAAAGAACAGTTGATTCAAATGTTACTAGTGTAAGCTTAATTTGTGCTTATCTATAATAATTTCAAAAAACCAAAATCAACAAAAAACCTTTTTTTACATTGCTTATTTAATCTTTTTTGATTTAAAAAAAAAATATGTATCGCACACACTTTTTTTTATACAACTTCATTGTTTAAAATATCTTTGAAGGGTAAATATAACCAAAACAATTTTTGTGAGCGTCCTCAATAATCGTTAATAATAATATCAAAATTATCATTAAAACGCGGTAAACACATATTTTTCCACAAGTGTTAAAAAACTATACTTTATATCAGTGTAAATTGTAAATTATAAATAAATAATGGATAAATGTTTAATAGCAGCCCTGTCCACTAATTTTCTTTTACCAATTTATATTCTACTCTAAAAAGTGCAATTAATACATATATTTTTCAAATTTATCCTCCATAAGCCCAAAAAAAATTATAAAAAATTGCTAATTTGGCGACAAAGATTCGGCGTATTTCGTATTCTTTATACTTTTTTATAAACTCATCTATTTCAACAGCTATATAATTTTAGAAGACAATATTTAGAATATATTACTATTTTAGACCAATGTATAATGTAAGACGATTAAAATAAAGAAATTCGATTAGAGCGGACAGTCCCATTGATATAAAATCATACAAATAAATCAGAAATTGCAACACGTCAATATTCTTAAATAAACAGAAATTTTGTGTAATTTACCTGAACAGCATTAGAGTCGATCACCGATAACAGCTACACAAACATTAGCTCTTGGTAAGGTCAAGCTGGAACCGACCACCCAACCATGATTGTATCTCTGGATCGTAAAGTTCAGTATAGAATTTATCTTGGAATGTAGAATTCAAACAGTTCCATCTGTCACATTCGCCGACTGCATAGACGAGATTGTTGAATGCTGCTAGAACCAGTTTGATGCCGACCTAAACACAACATGAAACAATATAATCTCTATACTAGCATTTTATGAACAGTTGAAAATGAAAATTTTGCGTGGAAATGTTCAAAATATAAATATTTGTTTTACGTTTTTGACTTGCAAATGTTATCAATATAAAGAATAAGGTAATAAATTGCTATAATGTAAATTTAAATAAAAATAATGCAAAAGTTAAGTGTCACAATTATAATGTATTCCGAAATGAAGCGAAATGAATCGATTGGTTAGCTCTGATATTTACTAGTAAAACTAATATAAATTAATTATAAATTATAAAGGTAAATTTATTTATTTAGAAATCTATAACTTATATAGTAACACACAAAACTATGTAACTGAATATGTGACTTTCTATTACATTTTCAAATAACTTTCAGAAATATTTTTTTTTATATATATAATTTGAACTAATATTATTTTAATAAGATTATATATTTATTTATTAATACTATTTGTGTTTGTTAAAAAAATGAAAATCTTAAAATATATTACCAGATATAATCTAACAAAACTTATATGTTCAAGTGTCAAACTTAAATTCGCAATTTAAAAAACCAGGTAAACAGTTAAAGTAATAAGCCAAAGTTTCAGAAACCATGTAACTGAAATTCAACTGGTTTTGCTGAAAAAAGCCAACCGGTTCGTTCATTTGGTTCAATTTCAGAATACACTACTACTTGATTTTCAATGTATATATACCATTGATTACCTATAATACAGCAATTAAATCTTAAATTGAAAAAAATTGACTTGTTCATAAGCCCTGACACCCCACATAATCGTCACTACATATTTTAAATAAGCTTTATCGATATAACTATTACACCAATTCATCGTCATTCTAAACAGTTTTATTTAAATCTCTATAGTAATATACAAACATTACTCGCTATGAAATTTATTTAAATATCAAAAATTATACAGAATAATTCTATTAGACATGTTCCGATAAGGCGGCCCGAATACTACAATGACGAAATGATCTATTTCAATATATCGTACAACTCAATATAATTTTAAAAGAAAAAATTACACGTTTGTATGAAGTTTTAAATATATTGTATTGAATGTGTTAAAGCAAGTGTTAAACAATATTCAAATAATTGAATATCTCAAAGGTATAGTCCTCTAAGTTTTTATACATTTTGCAAACGTACGCAATCCTTGAATACATCACAGCTATAAAAATATCTCATGCTTGCTTTCATAAATAAATGTTAAAATTTAATGCCGATGTCAAAATCTATTTATAACCGGTTTTAGCAAAACGTTATATTTTAATAAAATTAAATAGTTTATGAAACTACATAATATGGTTTTAGGTTCAATATTAATATTTATTAATAAACGCTGATGAACTCGATGTATGTCTTCATCAGGAAAATTGAACGTTATGTTCGTCGAAACGTCGATTATTAATAAATATTAATACAGAACTATAATCCAAAGCAGTTTTATTTTAATATGAGTTCTGAATTATTTTTGTTACCATGCATAAAATATCTATAATAGTTTTTAAAAATCTAATTAAAATACCTTTACCTTTTTTATGATTCTTCCATTAAATATATTACAGTCAAAACTTTATTGAATATAGTTTCCAAAATAGTAATTTCTTCCGTTTTCATCATCATCCATATTTGATTTTATATTATGATTTGATGCTTGATAAAATGGAATGTCTGTTATCTAAAATTTATAAAAACCTTGTAAATCTAACTAATAACATAATGAATATGCTGCTACAAATCAACAAAATTAAACAAATTATACTTATTTACTTACTTGTGGCTATGAAGAGCACATGCACATTTGTGTGTAGTTCCAATACTAATTTTCTTCAGATAATTGAATAACATCAACTAGCGTAAAAAAATTTAAACTTTGTAATATCACTAAATGACTGATTAAATTAAATGAACGAAATAACACCATATTTACAATTCTAAAGCGAAACCAATGTGGCTGCCCTGTCTACCACATGCAATGGCCGTATGATGTCCATGCCGCCTAGCGCGTCACATCACAACGGATCTCTTACCTAATATTGACATGCGCAATATAAGCGATTGGTGCGACAGTGGCGAAATAGTGGATCATATAGATAATTTTAAATTTAATAATTTATTATAATTTATATTATTTTATTTAAAATTAGTATAAAATTAACTTAATAAAAATAACGATAAAATATTTAAATTTAATAAATATGCATTGCTTTTCCTGTATAGTAATTAAAATTGTATTTTGAAAATATTTGTTTTTTTACTAGTTATTTACGGAACCACTTATATTTAATATATATATAGAATCAAGTAGAATTTATTTTATGTATTTTAATTTTGTAAAAGTTTTATAACTCCATTCAGTGTGGGTAAGGCAATGCAAGTTAGAATACTTGCATTAAGTTTGCATTTGTAGGTTTACATACTTTTAAAAAATATGAAAATATTTAATAAATACGTATTCAGTAAAAAATTAAAACAGATAATCTTATAAATTTATTTATTTAATTTATTATAATAATATTTATATTATTTTATTTAAAATTAGTATAAAATTAACTTAATAAAAATAACGATAAAATATTTAATTTTAATAAATATGCATTGCTTTTCCTGTATAGTAATTAAAATTGTATTTTGAAAATATTTGTTTTTTACTAGTTATTTACGGAACCACTTATATTATTTAATAGGGAGTAGGTTCAACACTTGAATAATTAACATCAATTGTCCGTATATAAAATTATAATACGTCCTGTTTTAATAATTTAAACAGATTATATTATAAACCGCTATGGATTCAAATAGTTATGAATATTTAAGAGATAGTTGGTGGCCGATTATTATTGCATTATGTGTAGGCGTTATTACTTTTATAAGGTAAAAATGAATAATTAATAATACACAATTGGATTAAAAGAAATTTTTTTAAAGAAGTTACATTGGGGGACAAGAATGCCCAAGTGATGAAAAAATTAATGGTAAAATTGTGCTAATAACGGGTGCTTCTAGTGGATTGGGATTTCATACTGCAAAAGAATTTGCAAAAAGAGGTTAAAGTATAAGGCTTGTTTTCATAATAATTACTTTAACAGAATCTAATCCTAAAACAATTTTTGTTTATTTTTTTTGTCGACTTTAGTTCTAATTTAAACAACAATTTTTTAGGTGGAAAAATAATTTTAACTTGCCGAAATCTAGAAAAAGGTAATGAAGCAATGACTAATTAAAAATGATATAAAAAATGCCTTAATCGAAGTAAAACAATTAGATGTATCAAATATTAATAATATTAAAGAATTCGTAAAAAATTTAAATGACTACGATCGAATCGATATACTAATTAATAATGCGGGAATAATGTTTCATCCGTACGAATTAACATCGGAAGGCAATGAAATTCATTTAGCAACAAATTATTTAGGTCTGTATTTATTTATTTTTAAACAACAAATGATAATATTTCTCTAAATGTTACAGGTCATTTTGCGTTAACTCATTTATTATTACCGAAATTAGAAGCTTCCGAAAATGCTAGAATTATTAATGTAACTGCTCAGTCGTATTCATCGGGTTATATTAATTTCAACGATATTAATTTAACGAATTCTGGCAAGAATAATATTATACAAGCGTTTACTCAAAGTAAATTAGCGTTAGTGCTAATGTCGCGTTATATGGCGATGTTATTAAAAGGTAGAAAACAATAGAATTGAATCGTAAATTTTCGTAAATGACTTAACAAAACTAGTTGAAGTGGTTTTATTGGTTTAGACATAAATCCATGCACTTCTCCCACATCTTAATCGTTTATATTTGAAACAAGTTTGTTCATTCCGAAATTTACAATTCAATTGAGTGAGTGAGAAAATATTAATGCGCGATATTTTTCTAGATACAAAAATAATAATTAATTCGGTAAATCCGGGTTTAGTACGTAATACGAATCACATGAATAGATCTCCGTTGAAAACATCGATTCCCGTTCAATTGTCCGTTTGGCTATGGATGTGGTTATTTTTGAAAACAGCGAAACAAGGATGCCAAACTATTATTTATGTAGCAGTTGAACCGAAATTAACAAAAACCACTGGAAAATATTTCAGGTATTTTCAATATTTAACAATTTGCTACAATGTACATTTCTAAATGGATGCTTATTTTTAAAAATGGCACATGAATTTATTTAAATATATTATAGTTAAGAGCAGCTAATAATACTGTTAATATTTTGTTACAGTAATTGTGAAGAATTGGAATTGTCAGATAATTGCAAAGACAAAAATGTGGACAAAGAGTTATATAATTTATCTTGCAAAATTGCAAAAATAGAACCAATAACTCTTTAATATTCAATATTCTCATTATATTGTTCCCATAAATATTATAATTGCATTGTATTTACAAACAAAACAAAAAAAAACTGGTTATATTATATCATTTTCACGCAATTATTGCTGTATTGAATTTTGTCCATTTTTCACTAACCGCCCATAACCATTTTGCAGTTGCTTCATCTTCAGCTTGAGGTGCAACTTTTGCTTCCCGACAATCACTACAAATATAAATAATAATCATATATAGTGTACACTGTAAAAAATGGGTGTAAATTTACAATAGTACAGTGAGTGGATCGGTTTACGAACATAATCCGTTCCAAAACTATGTTCGTAATAATAATAATTTTATTTGTATTAAAAACTCATTTTCTACCATAATTTAGAATATTTCTATTTCTACTTTTATAAGAAGCATACTAAATAAGTTGATACAATAATAATTAATTAATTAAAAGGTGTTTAATAATATAATTTATTATTCGAAACTTATATAATTTGTGTTTGTATGTTTTAATTATAATATAATAATCATATAACAAAATGTTAACGTAACAAATTCTTGTATACAGAATTTTTATTTATTTATAATTAGAAAACTTCTAATTATTTTTCCAAATCTATTTTCATTTAAACTTTTTTAAAGATTATTAAAAGCAAAAGTTATTATCAAAAAATACACTTACCCTCAGAGTGATCCCTAGTTTCAATTTCAATAACTGAATATTCATCCAGAAATCTTTCATCTTTCTCTTACAAACCTAAAATATTTGCTCGTGACTTTTTCAAAATCAGGATGAATAGCTGCATATATTGTAGTTTGTGCTCCTTGTCGTGGCGATTTAATAAATGCCAAATAAATGGTTTCAAAAACAGCTTCGAAAACCAACTATTGAAGAAACTCATATGTCTTATTATTTCGGTATCAACTATTCCCGGATGTAGACAATTTACAGTCACACCAGAACCTACAATATTTATTTTTATTAATTTTTCAATTCCGATATAAATACCAGGTAAACAAATAATTTTACCACCTCGGAGCCGTTCGGCCAATTGTTTCGTAAATAATATATTCGATAATTTACTTTGGCAATAGGCGTCTGCTTTATCATAGTTTTGTTCGCTATTTAAATCGGTTTTATTGATTTTTCCACGATGATGAGCGATACTAGACACGGTAATAATTCGGCTAGGTGCAGAATCTTTTAATTTACTTAGTAATAAATTTGTAAGTAGAAAATGCCCGAAATGATTAACACCTAACTGCATTTCAAAACCATCTAGTGTTTTTGAAAAAGGTGTTCGCATAACACCGGCATTATTTATTAAATATCTAAACGTTTCTGTTCGTTTTGAAATTGTTTCGCAAATTTTCGCACTGAATCGAGCGATGTTAAATCGCACGATCTACAATAAACGTATTTATTTTTTGTATCTAAAACGATTGCCTCGCGAACCTAGAAAAATTAGAAATTTAGGGTTTTGGATAAAGAAATAATCGAGTTTGTAAATGAAGCAAAACTTTGACCATGAATTAAAATAGTGTTTTTTTTATTGAAAAGATCAAGTCTTGAAAAACGAATTGTGAAGACGACAAATGTCGAAATCATTACAAAAACGGTCATATGCTTTCCGGAAGGTTCTTCGCGGTGGACTTGTTTCGATCCAGATTTTATTTTAAGTAATTAGGACCAAATTGGTAATAGCAATTTGAACGAAAAAGTCGTTACAACTGTGTTTTTAGAGCTTTAACAATTAAATAAACAACGAAGACATCAATTAGAAAAAAATCTGAGACAAGTTAGAGAATACATGGAAGAATAAGTGAAACAAATTGTATACAAATAAGCGAGTTCTGCTGTCCACCGCGAAGAACCATCCAACCCTATTTCATATAATAAGTAAGGGAGTTCTGCTGTCTATCGCGAAGAACTTCCGGAATGCATATGATCATTTTTGTAAAGACTTCGGAATTTGTCGACCTCACAATTTGTTCTCCAAAACTTGATCTTTTCAATAAACAAAACCCTATTTTAATCTAATGAGAACTTTTTATTAAATCCATGGTAAAAAGTTTTTGATTATGTAACTCCTTAAGATAAAACTTGAATAAACTTCAAACTTGATTAAAACGTGCATAAGTAAATTGTAGTTTTCAGCTGAAATTTGTATTAATGGTTGTAAAGTAAACTAATACGTACTTCTTCACATTTCTTCATATCTCTGCATGTCATATATACTTTAGCTCCTCTTTTAGCTAAATCATGTGCTGTTTCTCTTCCGATACCCGTATTTGCGCCAGTTATTATAACAACTTTATTATCTATACGTACGGCTGGATCATTCGGTTTTCCACCGATAACATCTCTGAGATGAAAGCAATCATTCAATATCAAGTCTTTTATTAAAAATTTCATTCAATTACTTAATTATAAAGCATAAACCAATGCCTGTTCCTATTGCACTTGCAATTACGACAGGTTTGGAAAATTTTATAATCATATTCGGTAAATTTGAAGATTAGTTTTCTTGATGAAGACCATGAAGACAATCATAGATCCTGAACATAGTCGTGTTTCACGTGCTTCAGAAAACTTCGTATCAATTCATATATTTTAGTTTATGTACATTTATTTAGCTTCAGTCTGGCTTCAGTCGTGGTTACTCCAACAAAATGTCTTTCGAGGTAGAAATAAAACGTAAGAAAGAAGAAATCAAAAGTACGATTCGGTTTTTAAAACAAGAGATAAATTGTTTAGAGGTAAATGTTGTTTTTCTTAATTTAAAATTAGCATTTATATAATTCATCCGAAAAACGTAAAATCACATAAATTCATGACAATAACCATTTAGATTTGAATAAGATTTACTTAGTGTTGTACGAAAATGGTTTTAAATATTATACAGTATACAGAATATTTTAGATACAAATTCCCTTAAACTTTACATATTTGTATTTTTTAGGTTGAATGATTACATTTTCGAGGACAAGTATTAAATGAAACTCATGTAAAGAAATCCGATCGAATTAACGAACAATCTAATAATGAAATAGATTTTGACGATGTTCATATAATCAATGCGAAACAGTTCGATTTGAAACCTTTGAAATCGGAACAATTTACGAATACACCATCTGAGGATGAGTTATCGGAAAATTCGATTTAATTTAAAATCATTTAAATTTAACAAAAACAACATATAATTTGTACAGTATTTGTTGTATAAATATAGGTATATTACAAACAATTATATAATGTATTAATTTTATTTATAAAACTATTACTACATTTATTTTTCTTAATAATATTATCTACGAATATCAATTTGATTTTATTTTTCGACAAAGATTTGAAATGATTTTTTAATTCTTCGATATCGGTTGAATTTAGAACATAAATTAAAAAATCGGTTAAATTTTTATATAAATCACAATCGTCGGAGATTTCATGATTGATTATTATTTGAAAAATTTGTAGGAAAATATTGATAGTCGTAACGGAAAATGGTATTTTAACTAAAACTAGAAAATTTACGGAACAATATATAATACTAGATATTCTAGTGTTTCTAAATCGTTTAGATATAATTCTGCATCGAAACAAATAATCAAAGTGTTTTGAATACAGATTATTGTTCGATTAACATAGTTTTCTTCGGAAAAGCTTGATTCGGTTTGATTTTGTATTAATGAAGAAAAGTTTTCCAAAACTTTCAAATATGATTTGATATTCATTTCTAATTCATTGGACCATTGATAATTTTCGCATTTATTTAATAACTAACTTATTAATAACTAACTTATTATAGTGTTTTTTCTTATAAACATATTAAAAAAGTTTATGTAAATATATTTTAAAATGTATGGTGTGTATTTGGCTTTTGTCTCCACCAACATATGGTTCAACAGAGGAATTAGAGGATATTGAGCTAGTTGCTGTTGTTGGCAACCATGCACTAGAGCCTGTTGTTGTAAACCAACCTATTATTACTATACAATAACCGTCATTAATAAGGTGAGGAAAATAAATTCTTGCACTAATACACCTGTTTACTAAGTATCGAATACAATGTCTTCAAAGACAACGTACATATAGCTATAGATCCCTTGTCAGATAAACAAACAGACAATAGTATGTCTTTTTTATTCGTTATTCACAAAAATATTTTATTCAAGTATTTTTAAGATACAAATACTAATGTAACATATACATAATTATTATTACAGTGTTATGATATACATTATTAACCATACAGCGTCTTTATACATTTTTATTCGTTATTCACAAAAATATTTTATTCAAGTATTTTTAAGATACAAAAACTAATATAACATATACATAATTATTACAACGTTATGTTATACGTTATTAACCATACAACGTCTTTATACATTTTTAAACAAACAGACAACAGTATATTTTGTATTCGTTATTCACAAAAATATTTATTCAAATATTTTTAAGATACAAAAACTAATGTAACATATACATAATTATTACAGCGTTATGATATACGTTATTAACCATACATAGTCTTTATACATTTTTATTATAAAATAATATAATTTTTGTGATTTTATTGTTATCAGTTTTTCTTAATTAGCGGTATAATATATTTTAACTTTTTATTTTTCTTATAATTTTGTAGTTTTGTTTTTGCCATTTTAATGTTATCAGTTTTTCTTAATTAACGGTATAATATATTTTAATTTTTATTTTTCTTATAATTTTGTGGTTTTGTTTTTGTGATTTTAATGTTATCAACCTTGTATTTTAATGTTATCTATATATTTTGTTATTTTGTGGTAGGACATAAATCCTGTTTTTAATGTTTATCAAAAACTTCAGTGTTACGGTTACATTTCTATAATCATTTTTGACTGGGTAATATTAGCCTCCTCTATAAAAATATATTATATATTAGTTTACACAGTTTTCAGAGAGCCTCATGGTAATTTGTTTGTAGTGGAGACCTGTTATTTGTGTTGTGTGTGTACAATGTTTTGTGAAAATGTAAAAATGTAAGTACTACTAAAATAAATCCTATAATATATATATATATATATATATATATATATATATATATATATATATATATATATATATATATATATTACATATACATATATATATATATTTATACATAAACTTTTTATAAATTTTAATGCAATTTTATTGAGGTAAATATAACAATTAAACTTTTTACTCGTCAATATACTTTTTAAGTAAAAAACAAATGAAAAATATTTTGTAAAATTATGTCGAAAGTAATAAATACTTTTTAATCTATTGAACATTTTCTACTCCATTACATATTTATTATTAATATTCTAGAAAAATTTAAAATATTTGAATATTTACATAATATGATAAATCCATTTCATTTGTAGATGATATTCTATCATCTTTTATCAATCTTATGAAATATTTGTTTTTATTAAATTTATTGGCCCTCAATATTGTTTAAATATTTGTTTTTATTAAATCTGTTGGTCCTCAATATTGTTTAAATGTTTATCAAGAATATTTTTTACATTGAAGATTTCCAATGAATATTTTTATGTTGCCTAATATTTAATTCATTTATAAAGACTTTTTTCGTCTTAGTAATTGACTGAAACGGTAACTTTCTGTCATCTTTTATCAACTTGATAAAATATTTATCAAGAGTACTATCGATTTTGAAACATTTGTTTTTATATAATTACTAATGTAAACTATTTATTACTTTAACTATACATTCTGTATACAATGTGTCCACTTAAGTTGGAACCATATGGAAAACTTAAAATACAACCATCAGATATCAGTTATAATATCAAAATGACACGTTTATTCCATGTTTCTACTTCTTTTAGCGTTTGCTTTTATATAATTACTAATGTAAACTATTTATTATTTTAACTAAACTTTCTGTATACAATGTGTCTACTTAAGGTATAAAACTTCCATTTTACCCTCGGGTATGAACCCTTGCGTAATATTAACGAAATCTACATACTTTAAATAAAAAAGTTGTGCACGGTCCAAAACTTAAAATACAATCATCAGATATCAATTATGATATCAAAATATGTTTTGTAATTTCTCCAACAATTAACACAATTTCTATTTTTCTTCACGATTTAGTAAATTTACTATTTTACTGTAGTTTTAATAAATATCAACTCACTCACTCTGATATTCATTGGTAAATATTTCATGTCTGTGCACTCTAGATTATGTTAAATTGTTTCAAGCCAGAATAATTAATACGGAATGACTATAATTTGTTGTAATTGTATATTCTTACGATTCATTTCATGGTTAATTTTATTAACTATAATTAAAACGGTTTACTATTGTTTCTCGCACTATTTATTTTATCATGCTAACCCTGTCGTAATTGTAAGTTTCTAGATTTCGATTTAGTGAAACTGAAAGTTATATTCTTTGTAATTAAAATATTTTTTTAATGTGTGTGTTGTAAATATAAATTTTTTAAAATAAAACTTTTCGAACTTTTCCTGCACATATAAAAATATATAAATTAATGTAATAATATAAAATAAAAATATCAAAAAACCGTTCTATAATCTGTAAATGAATTGCAATTATTTTATAATGGAGTAGTAAGACTAGGTATATGAATAAGCGACTTTTTCTCCCTTTTTTTCCGAGAATAATTTTTTGAACAATAATATGAGAAGCACAATAATATATTGTATTTATAATTTGGTTTTTATTGTTGAAAAATGCTTTCTGTGACCGTGTTATAAGAGAGATAAAAATGTTTAGTTAATTTTAAAGTAAACAGTGTTTACATTGAAATAAAACGTTATAAAACTTTATTTCAATTTATTATTACTACATTTTATTCATTACTGAAAAAATATTTCAACATTACAATTGATCTGATGTTACTACAGATTTTCACACCGAGATTGTGGTAGAATTAGCTATTGTTATTAGATAAAACGTATTTTTTTGAATATAATTATTTGTGTAAATTTTATATAAATTTACATGTACAGTAATATACACAAGAAAAAAAAAAGACGCCACTTGAAAAATCAGAGAAATTACTGATATTCAAATAAGTATAACTCGGCCAATTTTGAACTAAATTAAATAAAAAATTTTGTACGAAAAAATCAGGAGGTCTCGTCTTTAAGGTCATGCTAGATATATTCCATTTGAATCGTTCTGCTCCTAACTACACCCCGCAGAAAAAAACGTATTTTGACTTTAAAAATTGTCAAACTTTGACAACATGTATAGTATACAAAAATTTTTTTCGACTCAAATTACCATGCGGGCGTAAAAATTCAAACACTTCTACGTAAATTTCGCTTAATTTCAAAGACTTGCAATGCTTTGGCTTTAAGTCATGTTTTTCTTTTTTGGAATTTACCCTGTATTTTGCGAGTTCAAAGTTTTGACAAATTTTTAAACATTTAGACCATTTTAACGACCAAACAAACGTGTTCAATGGTAAAACATTCTTCGGTTAAGAGAAAAATTCGAAATTATGAAGCATTTTGCAGAATCAATCGGCAAAAAAATTTACAAAATGCAGGGTAAATTTCAAAAAATTACAACTTCCCACAAAAGCATCGTAAGTTCTTGAAAGTAAGCAAATTTTCGTAAAAATATTTGAATTTTTACACACTTTTGGTAAATAGAGTCAACTTTTTTTTTGTATACTACACATGTTGTTAAAGTTTGACAACACATGTTGTCAAAATTTGACAATTTTGTAGTCAAATTTTTTTTCTGCGGGGTGTGGTGGGGAGCGGAATGGCTCAAACGTTGCATTATTTTGCACGGCCTTTTAGAGGAGACTTCAAATTTGTTTTTTTTTCAAAAATTATTTCCGTTTATCGTAAAAATCGGCTGGTTAATCGCTCTCAACACCTTTGTCATACGAGGTCAAACTAACAAGCTCCACTTTGTTAAATTATATATTATAAATACAATACTAATTTTATATTACTTTAGATTTATGTAATAACAATAAAATATATATATATATATATATATAAACATATAAGTATATATTATTTGTATTTTTTAAAGAATTACATAATATTTAACAATATGTGATTTTGTGAGATTATAATTGTATGGGAAAATAAATAAACATTATAATTAACTTCTTTATTAAAAAGTTGATAATAAACAGATTTTATAAAAATAAATTTCATAATTTATTTAAAAAATTAGTTTTTATTTTGTTATTAATATTTTACATTTATTTTACTAATTTCAAATTCCTATTAATAATTATTTAACAAGAATGACCACTAAAAGTGGCCTTTTGATTTATTTCTTGTCACAATGTGTTATTCGGATTAATATAATTATTTATTTTAAATTAAATAATATATTATTAATTATCAAATAGATTAACATAACTGTCAAATATTATTTTACAAAATAAATTTTAATGTTGTAAGATGTTCTTTAAATTTGTGAGATAGCCAGCTAGCGCGACATCTGGTGGGAACAATTATAAGTACAGGTGCGTTCTTTTGTTTATAGCATTTTCAAGGTCAACATTCAAGAAAAATCATTCTTGCGGTGTACAAGACTTGGGATATACGATTCTTCTGATGTACAATTCAAGAGATGAATATTCAAGTGTTGAACTTCTCTCATTTAGAATTATCTATATGGTCCACTATTTCGCCACTGTCGCACCAATCGGTTATACTGCGCATGACAAATATTAGGTAAGACATCCGTTGTGATGTCCAGTGATGTCATATGGGTGTGGCTGGGTGTGGCAGGCACATTGTAAATATGGTGTTATTTCGTTTGTTTAATTTAATTAGTCATTTAGTAATATATTATATACAAAGATTAATTTTTTTTTACGTCAGTTGATGTTATTCAATTATCCAAAGAAAAGTAGTATTGGAACTTCACGCAAATGTGAAAAATTTGCAAGTGCACGTACTCTTCATAGCTACAAGTAAGTAAATAAGTATAATTTATTTAATTTTTTGATTTATAGCAGCATATTCTTTATGTTATTAGTTAGATTTATAAGGTTTTGATAAATTTTAGATGACAGACATTCCATTTAATCCAGCATCAAATCATAATATAAAACCAAATATGGATGGATGATGAAACAAAAGAATTTATTATTTTGGACACTATATTCAATAAAGTTATGATTGTAATATATTTAATGGAAAAATCATAAAAAAGGAAAAGGTATTTTAATTTGATTTTATTAAAAACTGTTATAGATATTTTATGCATGGTATAAAATAATACAGCTCATATTAAAATAAAATGCTTTGGATTATAGTTCTGTATTAATATTTATTAATAATCGACGTTTCAGACGACTTAACGTATGTCTTTATCCATTTTCTTGATGAAGACGTACTTTGATTTCGTCGAAACGGCGTTTATTAATAAATATTAATACTGAACTATAACCTAAAGCCAATTTATGTAGTTTCATAAACTATTTAATTTCATTAAAATATAACGTTTTGCTACAACCGACTTTAAATAGACTTTTGACATTGACATTAAATTTTAACATTTATTTATGAAAGCGAGCATTAGATATTTTTATAGCTGATATGTATTTAAGAATTGCGTACGTTTTCAAAATGTATAATAACGTAAAGGACTATACCTTTAAGACATTCAATTATTTGAATATTGTTTAACACACTCAATACAATATATTTAACACTTTATGCAAACGTGTAATTTCTTTTCTTTTAAAATTATATTGAGTTGTATGTATATACGAGATATTGAAATAGATCATTTCGCACGACGAGTGAGAAACAATAATATTGTAGTATTCGGGCCGCCTTATCCGAACATGTTTAATAGAATTATTCTGTATAATTTCTGATATATAAATAAATTTTATAGCGCATAATATTTGTATATTACTACAGAGATTTAAATAAAACTATTTAGAATGACGATGAATTCATGTAATAGTTATATCGATAAAGCTTATTTCAAATATCTAGTGACGATTATGTGGGGATGTTTAGAACTAGTAAACAAGTCATTTTTTTTTTCATTTTAAGAATTAGTTACTGTATTATAGGTAATTGTTGGCATATTGAAAATCAAACAGTGTATTTCGAAATTGAACCAAATGAACCAATGGCCTTTTTTCAAGAAAACCAGTTGCATTTCAGTACACGGTTTCTGACAGTATGGTTTATTATTTTAACCGTTTATCTGGTTTTTAACGTGCGAATTTAGATTCGACACTTGAAAATATAAGTTTTGTGTGATTATATCTGGTAATATACCTATTAAGATTTTCATATTTTTTTAACAAACTCAAATAATATTAATAAATAAATATATAATCTTATTAAAATCAATATTAGTTTAAATTCTATAAATAAAAATAATATCTATAGTAGTTATTTAAAAATGTAATAGAAAGTTATGCATTCGGTTAGATAGTTTTGTATGTTACTATATAAATTATAAATCTATAAATAAATAAATTTATCTTTATAATTTAATCATCAAGGTCAACGTATTTCAAAAACAAACCATGTTTCAGTTTTATCTAGCAAAAAGCAGAGCTATCAAATCGGTTCATTTGGTTTCATTTCGGAATGAATACATTACAACTGTAACGTGAAACTTTTGCATCATTTTTATTTAAATTTTCATTATAGTAGTTTATTATCGTATTATTTATATTTATGCTATGCGCAAATATGTCTGTAAAAACGTAAAACAAATATTTATATTTTGAACATTTCCACGCAAAATTCTCATAAAATGCTAGTATAGAGATTATATTGTTTCATATTGTGTTTAGGTCGGTATCAAACTGGTTCTAGCAGCATTCAACAATCTCTTCTATGCAGTAGGCTAATGTGACAGCTGGAACTGTTTGAATTCTACATTTCAAGATCAATTCTATACTGAACTTTACGATCCAGAGATACAATCATGGATGGGTGGTCGGTTCCAGTTTGACGTCACCAAGAGCTAATGTTCGTGTAGCTGTAATCGGTGATCGACTCTATGCTGATCAGGTAAATTATACAGAATTTCTGTTTATTTAAGAATATTGACGTGCTGCAATTTCTGATTTATTTGTATGATTCTATATCGATGGGGCTGTCTACTCTAATCGAATTTCTTTATTTTAATCGTTTTACATTATACTTTTGTCTAAAATCGTAATATATTCTAAATATTGTTTTCTAAAATTTTATATTTGTTGAAATAGATCAGTTTATAAAAAAGTATAAAGAATACGAAATACGCCGAATCTTTGCCGCCAAGTTAGCAATTTTTTATAATTTTTTTTGGGCTTATGGAGGATAAATTTGAAATTTTTAGAGTAGAATATAAATTGGTAAAAGAAAATTAGTGGATAGGGCTGTTATTGAACATCTATTCATTATTTATTTATAATTTACAAGTTACAGTGATATAAAGTATAGTTTTTTAACATTCGTGGAAAAATGTGTTTTAATGATAATTTTGATATTATTATTAATGATTATTCAGGACGCTCACAAAAATTGTTTTGGTTATATTTGTCCTTCAAAGATATTATAAACAATGAAGTTGTATTAAAAACAAAAGTGTGTGCGATACATATTTTTTTTTAATATAAAAAAGATCAAATAAGCAATGTAAAAAAAGTTTGTTTGTTAATTTTAGTTTTTTTTAAATTATTACAGATTAGCACAAATTAGGCTTACAGTAGTAACATATGAATCAACTGTTTTTTGATAAGATTTAATAAATTTTTGTAATTTTTTCATATTTTTGTGATGTTTTTTTCTAAGTATTCATATTGGCATATATGTAGATACGTATTCACGATTATGCGAAATTATAAATTTTTAACGTAATATAATATGTTATATTTTTCAATAATAATTTCTCTGTTATAAAGCATTTCGTTTAAATACTTTGGTGTGACAGTTGGTTTTGTGATGTACGCAGCAGAATAAAAAAGGAACAGTATTTAAATAAAAGAATTTATAAGAAAGTTTACAATTTTAATTTATAATGTAGGTACGGCAAACAATCTACAAGAGAAACCTAAAATTCAGAAATAAAATTAAAAATCTAATCTAACGACAATAGTAACACAAATGCTCGCGCCAGATTCTAAGTTCGCAATAACAAATAATAGAAAAACTATTAATACAAAACAAGGGTTACTGTTTACAAATGTTGTATATAATATTTACAAAAAATACTTAGCTTTTCGTTATTTATTTTCTTAATTATTATGTAAATCAATTCGAAACTCGAACTGAACTGAAATGTAAAAAAAAAATCGTTACTATTTTTTACGAAACTAAAACAGGAACCAAACTGATTATTCAAAAAAATGTTGAACCACACCGGTTAAAATTGGTTTCGTTTATATAAATTTTTTAAATATAGATCTTTACTAATAATATATGAATATTATAAAAATCATTATATCTATATTTTAATAAAGTAATCGGACCATATTTACATTATTATAAAATAACGTTCATTTAACTTGAAAATACATACATACATACATACATACACAATCACGCCATGTACCCAAAAGGGTGTGGCACAAACTCTTTTCAACATCCCGAAATCAGTCGCCTCCAAACATTCCTATCCAAACAAGCAACTTTCGCTTCATCCACATTCATAATTCCTCTCATACATGCTCTTTTATTCCTACTACTTGGAAACTTTCGCTCACGCAAAACACTCTCAATCATACCATTCCAACTACTCATCGGCCGTCCACGCAAACGTATACCATCAAAATCATTCAAATAAATCTTTTTAACCAAACTTTCATTAGACATTATTCATATTGATTCATTATTGATATTTTGTCTGTTTTTTATATAGAAAATAAATATATAAAATAATATTAATGATCATTTTCTTAAACATTGACATTAATTTATTTAAATTTTATCATTACTTTTAATTAAAAAAAAAAACTTTACAACAGAAAAACGACTCGTATTCTCTCCTCACTTTTATAAGTGATTTACCGCAAAAACAAGATTGGGTATCACTAAAAAAAGTAAACGGTTTGGTTTACGGTTTTCAATATTTTGTCTGTTTGGTTTTTGTTTCGGTTTAACATAAAATAAAACTGGACGTTTTTATATAAAAACCGAAATTGCTTACCATAAAATCATCGATAAACAATGTGTTTTAAAAATCTTAGGTCCTTATGAATAAGTGCTTCTATTTTTTACTTTAAAATAAATTTTTGCATCTACTTTTTTTCAAATATGAATAGTATTTCTATTTTTGATATATTCTATAATATTATTAAATCCAAATAAATTAATAAAAAGTTGCTTAATAATTAATTTTAAATAAACGTCAAAAGTATTGAGAAAAATCACATTTTATAATTGAGGTGAGAATACGGGTCTTATTAATTTGAAAAGAAAAATTGCATATTGGAAAAAAATCATTTCTAAATAGGATATTATTTTATTATAAAAACTGTTCACACTGTTTATTTTAATTTAAAATTTTTAATGAAAATGTTGTATCTATATACTTGTGATTTTTATGGTTAAAATTAAATACGTAGTCGCGCGATTAACTTGGTACATGCTACTACTACCCATAGTATTTACCTAGATTTTTTTGTTTCCAAATATAATAGGAAACAAAAATCAGTGAGAAACAATGATCAGTGAGAAATCTGCTATTGTGCATACAAGACATAGGTACATTTAAAACGCAAACGCATTGCAGATATAAATCGGCATGTAAACTGAGTTTCGGTTTAAAAATCTGTTCCAGATAGGTAAAACGGTGACGCGGTTTAGAAAAAGTAGTGATCTTGCTCAAAAGTAATTTTGACATTTATCATAAATGACTTATTAAGTACTTTAAAATTGTGTTCCTAACAGAATTGTGATATAACAGAATATATTAAAACTATTTATAAAAAACTATGAAAAATAGAAACACATGTTTTTTGAAAGAAATGATAAAAGCACTTTCTCTTTACAAATGTATGAGGAGTTTTGTTTACATTTATTTATTATCATTGTAAAATATTTATTTGTTTTTAATGTATTTTATTTTCTAATTATTATAATAATAATATAATTTTGATTGAATGTTGGGTTTGGTTGCAAAAGCATAAACGGAAAATGACTGCTGTGGAAATGAGAGTTTTACGTGGGGTTTGTGGTGAAAATAGGAGAGATTGGGTACGAAATAGATTAGTGTATGATGAGTGTGAAATTGAAAAAAAATGTTGAAGCAAAAGTTGCCGTGCTAGAGTCAGTTAAGATGGTTCGGATATGTTGAGCGAATGCGTCTAATGAAGGTTTCGTTAAAAAGATTTATTTGAATGATTTTGATGGTATACGTTTGCTAGTGGACGTCCGATGAGTAGTTGAAGTGGTATGATTGAGAGAGTGGTTTTCGTGAGCGAAAGTTTCCAAGTAGTAGGAATAAAAAAGCATGTATGAGAGGAATTATGAATGTGGATGAAGCGAAAGTTGCTTGTTTGGAGACGACTGATTACAGGATGATGAGAAGAGTTTGTGCCACATCCTGTTGGGTACATGGCGTGATTGTGTATGTATGTATGAATATATTGATATTTTGTCTGTTTTTTATATAGAAAATCTACAAAAATTAAAAAATTATAAATATTTTTATTGAAAAAAATAAAATTGAACTGCATACAAAAACAACCATTTTGTCATTGAAATTTTTAATTATTTGAACTCTTGTTATTAGTTGTAGATAATTTTAATTCTAAATATGTGTGTAATTTTTTAACGTAGATTATTATTCACTATTATTACGTTACAAATGGCTAATTTTAATGCTGCAACTGCAACTAATATTAAAGGTTTTTTCTTCTAATTTCACCAATATGCATATATTTTGTTATTTTCAAAATCAAAATTATATAAAATAAATTGACCGAGTGTCATTCTGTGAAATTCAAATACAAATTTTGACAATAAATAGTGAAAGTTTATTATTCAATTATCAAGAAAAAATTAACTGTACATATATTATATAAAATTTATATAAAATAATTATACAGCTTTGAAATCTTACAGCTGATAAAAATCTCTATTTTGCTGCTGTTGGGGCAGTGAGGTCATAAAAGTATCATTCTTTATACATTTTATCTGCTAAATATGCTAATAGTTTCAAGCATACACACATTTGTAAGTAAACTGTAAGATTAAAAATAATATTGAATTTTCTTGTAAGTATAAATATGTACTTGAACAATAATTTTTTATCATCATAACTAAACGAGTTAGATTAACTATATATTATGGCGTTGACACATTGTTTCTAAGTTCCAGATTGTAGCACATTGTGTTATTACATTCTGTTTTTTTTTTTACATTCATGTAATTCGCATAATCGTAACTCATATATGTAACTTTTGCCTGCGATAAACTAGTTAAAATAATTTAAGTTTTAATATATTTTTGAAAAATAATATTTATTATAATTTTATTTCACAGTTATACCCGTATTCTGTTTCTTTAAAAATAACGATTTGTTAATATGAAAATTCTTGGATCTCATTAGAAATTTCGGTGCAATATACATAGAAAGATTTCTTACAGAATTTAAGAATTTTCATTTTAACGAACTATTATTTTTAACGAACATGTTTCAGAATACGGGGGTTAACGTTTGATAATTATTATAGATATTACATAAAAATTATAAATTGCGGTATGACTATTTTAGTATGACTCATATGCATATGGTGGATTAGTTGGCACTGTCGACAACATTTTTTTAAAAGTGGATAAAAATTTTCGTAGATTTGTTTTAAATAACTGTTTAAATAATTGTTTTAAATAATTTGTTTTAAATAATGCTAGTACATTATGTCTAACTATTCCATGTGACATAAAAATTTTCGTTTAACTTCCATGTATATATATGGAATTATTTGCGTCTGAAGATAATTTTTTAAATGAAAATCCGATAATGTTTAGTTTTCTATTTTATATAAAATTCAAATTATATTCCGAAGAAACAAACAAATATGTTTGTGGAAAATTCAGTAAATATTTTTTGTATTAACAAAAGTTTTTGGAATTGAATGAAAATAATGATTTACCCTAATTTAATTAAAATTATTTTATATAGATATTGTTTCTTGATTGATTGTGTAAGCAAATAAAGAATCTTAATATTTAATCGATTTTCTCAAAATTGGACTTGTTATACTTACACTATAACTTAACTCAAATATGGTTGCATTGCAGTGACAGGATTCTGTAGCATTTTCCTAATCGCTATCTACTATGTTAACTTAATTCTATGTATAAAGATAAATACAAAACATGTGTTAGAAATTACATTCCATGCTGAATAGAAGTTGAAGCAATACGAAATTAAAACTAGGGATTTTTGCTACTGTTGATCGAGTGCTAGAAATATTGGGTGACGTTTACGATCAACGTAAGCAAAATTACTTTGTTTTTAAGTTCGTATTGCTTCGATTTTATTTGGTACTGAACGTATTTTCTGATATTCTCTGTATATATTTTATGCATATAGTCCATTTTCGTAAACTATCTCATTAATTATTTTAATTTCGATTAAAATTACGAAAATATTATAGAATCCTGTCACATGATAAATGACAAATATTATATATTACATTTTTTATATTGGATTATATCTATTTGGAAGCATTGGCTTTACTTGATTTATTATTAAGCTATACCAAAAGGTTAGTTAATATAAAAATTTCAAAATTTTTAAAAAATAATTAAAAGTAAATTACTTTCATTTTTATATTCAATTTTTTTTTTAATTAAATTTAAAAAAAATGTTTCCTATTTAGTAATAAAAAAGAATATAACATTTGATTAAATTTTAAGAAATTAAAGTAAATGTATTTTTTAAAGTTTTATTGTTCTTCATTATGTGATCTGCCACAGACGAAGGGATCTTTATGCTGGTATTCTGTATTATTCCATAAGCTCTGTAGTACTAAAGAATAATATAGAATACCAGCATTAGTTCCACTGGAAAGACCATTAAACTGTTAAATGTTATTGCTGTTCGTAAATTTTAGAGAGTGTGCTTTGAGAAAACGTGCGTTAAAGTTTTGCATTTTTAATAATACATTTCCACATTATAAATAAAAACTATTTAGCTTTAAAAAAAATTAACTAGAATAGGTTTTAGTTATATAGTCAAAATGTAGATAGCGTTTAGTGCAATAATCTAAAAATCTAAAATTTTGACCCAAATCACCTTTAATGCTTTTTCCGAAAAATTTGCATTTCGAAGATAAGGTCCCTTTCACTGTGTTTTAAATTACAAGATTTTATTCAAAACTGTGGAGAGCACTGAAAAAATTTGTAGTTAAAATTCTTTTTATATAATTTATTTCTAGTTATGACTTGTTTACAAACACATTTCAAAATGACTTCAATGTCTATTAATTGTAAAAATTGAAAATATTCTTTATTGGTAATTTTTTTTTAACGAAGTATTGTATTGTAATCCTGTTACTTATAGTCGAGTTGATAACTGCTATTTTAGTTTTGATATTTCACTAATATTTACTGCATGAAAGCATTTTTTATAATATCTGTATTTTGTGTACGCGAATTTGTTTTTATTTCGCAAAGAATTACTCAATTAATACGGCGAGAAACAATATCTGGCTACCATATTTTGTAGGTTATGACTACAGTATTTGCTAAAATGTACAACTGTCACATGCATGTGTCATACGAATAGTAGAGACGTCATAATGTCGATAGAATGATGGCGCGCAAAATATCAATTTTTTTTTAAATAATTAATTATGAAAATATAGGGTATTTTATAATAATTTATGTTCTTATAATTTATTTGAAACCAAATATTCGTTTTGAGCAGTTAAAGTTTATTCTTAAAGAAATGGTACAATCCAATTTTTGGTGCTTGTTGAAAGGATTATTGCGAGATAAAGAAAGCAAATGATAGTATTTCTTGTGTTTGAAAAACTCTGTATTTTTTTAAAAAATTGCTTGAGTTTAGCTGTATTTGTCAGAATATCAAAAAATGTTGATAAAAAAAGTTGTTTATTATACAATTTTACACCAATATATAGAAATTTCTTGCGCAAATTTTATAAAGAAATATGTTTAATGTTTTTCCTAAATATTTAAAAAATCTTAAGTGTAATTTAATTTTATATATCACCGTATCACTCAAAAATTACTTTCTTTTGGTAGATATGTTATCTTCATACAATTTTATCATTAACGATTGTTTCCTTTAAATTAGACGTTTTCTTCAGAATAACAGTAAATTTTGTTGCAAAGTTATTTGAGTTTGTATTATTATTGAGTTTGTATAATTTATTGGATATTTTATATTTATATCATACTAATTCAAAATTAGTCATTACATTCATTTAGCTATAATCTTTATCAAGGAAATTTAATATAAGTTTAAATAATTTAATTGACAAAAATAATAGTTTTTTTAAAAAGTGGGGATACCTTGAAACAAAATAGAAGCATATAAGTAAACCCATATACCGGGTGGTCCATTTTAATCGATGGATATAAATATTCAGAAATCAGCACATCGGATCAAGAAATGTTTTGAATGAAAGTTGTTTGTCGTAAAGGGTGACATCCTATGATACCATACTTAACCTCCACCCCTAATCCCTGAGGGCAGGGGGAGAGAGAAAATTAAAATTTTAAACAGCAATCTTTATTTTTATTTCATATTCGAATTCTACATCTAGAATTACGTATGTTTTGGCCTAATTTTTAATTTAAGATTTTTATTTCCCCCCCCCCTCCCTCCGTCCCTAGGGGTTGGGGGTGGTTGGTTAAGTATGGTATCATAAAGTGTCCCCCTTTGTGACAAACAACTTTGATTTAAAACATTTTTTGACCCGATGTGCAGATTTCGAGATATTCCTATCCATCGATTAAAATGGACCATTCTGTATAATAGAGTACGTTGACATCATCAGTTGGCGAGGTTGTATAGCGATAAAATTAAATAATTTTTGTGAATACTAAAAGAATATTTTGAAAAACTGAGTTGTTTTGGATAAATAATAATTATTATAAATAATTGATTGTTTTAAAAATTCAGTAATTTTTCTCTCTGAAAGTTGGCATCATTGTATTTTAGTGGAGTTATGTAATTTATGTAGGCACTAAGAGAATCTTTTGTGAAAATTTAGTTAATCGGATAAATAACGTAGTCATATTTTTTTAAAACTGACAATTAGTGGTTTTTCTCGGAAAGTTGGCAACACTATATTTTAGTAAAATTATATAATTATGTGGGCACTACGAGATTCTTTTATAATAATTTATTTAATAACGGATAAATAATGTAGCTATAATACATTTTTAAAAACTTTAGTAATTTTTTCCCGGAAAATTGGCAACACTTTATTTTACTAAAATTATATAATTTATGTGAGCACTAGGAGAAACTTTTGTGAAAATTTGGTTAATCACGGATAACTGCAGTCATTTTTTTTCTCGGAAACTTGATAACACTGGAAAAAATAAATTCATATGCTCATTTTGGGCACTAACTAAAGCTACCCTGAAAATTTGGTTTAAATTCGATCTAGCAAGAGTTTCCATAACAAAATGGTAGTTTATGGACGCAGCGTTCAAAATACTGCCAAATTCACTAATTGTTTCCTTCTCTAATGAGAAACACAGTCATCAAACCACTATTGAAATAAAATAAACAATATTGTTGATCAGTACTAGTAGTATTAGTATTTAGTATTAGTTAGTTAGTATTAGTTATTAGTGTTTATTTTCAAAATTTTGCATTGTATTTAAAATGTAATGCATATTATCAAATTTTTTTTTTTAAGATTTACCGTAAAAAAAAAAAATTGTAAATTATTAATTTTATATTATATATGTTAATTAACATATTTAGTTATAGGAAATTATAAATGATATTTTAGCGATTTGTTTATCGGAGTCAAAATTAGAGTTACTTGAGTTTGTATGTTTATAACTTTTGAAACATTTAATATTGAAATTTTTAACTATAACTGAGATATGTTAATTTTTTCATTATATACGTTTCTGTTTTGTTTAAAATCTTGTTTAAAAAAATTAATATTAAATTATAGTTTCCTTTTTATTTTGTAATTTTTTAAATATTATTTAAATAATAGCGCTAACTTTAAATGATTGTCTTAAATTATATTTTAATTAATATAATTTGCTTTTTTAATCTTCATCGAAACGAAAAAAAAAAAAACTTTTTATTCTGGGCACCAACTTCCCCGGGTTGGTACAGTGATACTGTAATAATTGCAAGACCAATTAATATTAATAGCAGATTAAAAAGAGAAGCAATTTAAATTTATAACGAATAAGATAACGTCAATCACTGTGAAGGCACTGAGTTAAATAAAATTTGGCTTCCATTAATTAAAAATTTATAAATTTTATGATCTACTTATCTGTTACTTAGTAACTTGTCTTTATGTTTTGCTATTTACTGTAATGCAATTTGTATCAGTTTTTTTTTATGAAGAAGGACGTTGAGTTCGTCGAAACTTCGATTATGGATACAGAACTTTAACCTGAAGCAGTTTTATTTAATATAATGAGTTTTGAAAGATATTTTAGTATGTTATGTTTTATTAGAACTATTTTCGAAAGTAAAATTTTAATATTTTTATGTACTTTTTGAAAACATAATTATAATATGTATGACTTTATACGTCTAATATTTAATTTTGTGTCTGTCTGAATGCATCCGTGGCATCGTAAACTCAAAAATATATGTATATATTTGAGTGCCAATGATGAACAAGCAAAAAGCGACACTGTTGGATTTAAATTTGAATTTAAGAAATTATTTTTGTTTGCTGTTAAAACAGGCGACGTTAGCTCTAATAACATAAACAAATTTTATAATACTATACACTTTTATCATGAAAATTTGCGATAAAACAAGCAAGAGTACAAACGCGCTAGCGTTTTCAGAAACATTCATTTGTAATGTATATAAATGTTTGTTTCAATATTTATTTTGTTGCTAAATATATCTAGATATTTTAATTAAACAATTATTAAAAACTAAATTTAGTTAATTTCAATTGATTTAAATTATTGATTAATATACAAAGAAATCAAATGGTTACAATTGTGATTTAAATCATGATTTAAATCAAATGATTAAAATCAGCTCAATCCTGTTTGTAATATTATATCTAAAATATTTAAAAATTATAAAAATCTTTCATATAGCTTCCAGCTCTGAACTTAGTTTATAAGGGTGCATGTGTGTGTGTCGTCAGCTTGCTCTGTCGTAATTCATAATTCTGTATAATTCTGTCATAATTCTGTAATTACAATTCTTATATCTTTTTTTAAATTAAATTTTCAGGATAGGTTTATTTAGTGCCCAAGATTGTCATATTGATTTATTTTTTCCTGTTTTGCCAATTTTTCTGAGAAAATAATTACTATAGTTTAATTTTTTTTATTATGGTTACATTATATGAGGAGCAGACTTTCAAAATGCGTTTTGTCCAAATTCCATAATTTTCAGAAAGAGGCAAAATGTTTTTGATTAAATCTGAAAGTACATTACGTGCCCATTGGACAAAACGCGTTTTGAATATCCAAGTAACTTTCAATATTTATTTCAGACGGGACAATATGCGTTTTAAATGTCGAATTTGTCTTAAAAGATGCGTGTTTGCGCATAGAACGTAATACCATCACTAACTAAAAATTTTACATTTTGGACAAAATGCATTTTGAAAGTCTGCTCCTCATATGTCGGATTTTAATCCAATTTTCACAAAATATTCTTCTAGTGTCTACCAGATATATTATTTTACTAATGTACAGAGTTGCCAACATTTCGAGAAAACTTACTAAAAATTCTAAAATTTAATTTTGACATTACTATTTGTTCGCGATTAATCAAACTTTTTTTAATCAAACTAATTTTACTGTATTACAATATTATCAATATTCTAATAAAAAATTTACAAAGTTTTAAAATTTTATTTTGGGTTCAGTGTGTGACTAATATTAATAAAATTTTCGCAAAATATTCTTTCAGTGCCCCCATAAATTATATAATTTTATTATTATATAGTGTTGCTAACTATCTGAGAAATAAAATTTAAAAACAAATTTTTAGGTATTCTAAAAAATTTGTATTTAAATTTGTGTAAAATTTTCTCAGAAAGTTAGCAACACTTTAATTTTTAGAAAAATTCTTTTAATGACCAGAAAAATCAGAATTTAATTTAATTTTCAGAAAATGTTCACTCAGTATTTATACGAATTATATAATTTTAATTCCATGCCGTGTTGTTATTAGGGCTGGGCGATATTGGTATTTGATATATAAAAAATATTGATGTCAATATATTTAATATATCGAAATATTGATAACTGATATTTAGAGAAAATATCGAAATAATATTAATCTTTACATTAATAGTATAATTAAAATTCTACTAATGTTTCAATTTTTACATTAAGAATAAATAATTTATTTTAAAAAATATCTTTTTTTTTTTAAAGAAATGCACCAACAAATGCCCTAAAAAGATTTTTTTTATAAATTAATCAAAAACTTTTCCATATGTAACCAACTTTTTGTGACACGCTGTATGTCGATGAATGTGTTAGGAATATTACATACTCTTGGTGCTGTTGAATAAAGCATTATGTAAATAATTTCTGTCGTTTACTTTCCAACTGACCTATAAATTAGGCCCTTTAAAGACAGTTGACAATCTAATTGCTAAGTTAAATTTATTGGTTAGGTTAACATAATTATATTACATAGGAATATTACATACTCTTGGTGCTGTTGAATAAAGCATTATGTAAATAATTTCTGTCGTTTACTTTCCAACTGACCTATAAATTAGGCCCTTTAAAGACAGTTGACAATCTAATTCCTAAGTTAAACTTATTGGTTAGGTTAACATAATTATTTGTTGAGTGACTAATGTTTGTAACTACGATTGTCAACTGTTTCTGAAACATCTGATTGTATAGTCAGTTCGTTTATTTATTTTTGTTAACTAACAATTTAAATAAAAATAATTTAAAATTATTCTAATGATGGAAGTTAAGTTTTCGATATTTTGCACAAAATATAAATGTTAAAGAAATTTAGTTTTTAAAAATTATTATTTTGTTTTAGATTAATTAATTAATAATAAAAGAATTTCTTTAATGGAATAAACCGGTTTTAGGTTCTAGTTCTGTAATAATTATTAATAAATCAACGTTTCGTCGAAACGTTGACATATTAATGAATTATTAGAGAACTAGAACCTAAAGCCGGTTTATTCTAATACAGTGATTCCCAAAGTGGTCCAGGTGGACCCCCAGGGGTCCACGGAAGACTCGACGGGGGTCTACGATGGCGAGAAAAAAAAATGGGGGTTCACTGGTTGTAAGTGGGGGTCCACGAAAATTTATCTGGTTTCGATCGTAAAGAACTAAAATGTTGGCTTGGCTGTACCTATCAATGTAGGGCCTACATTGTAGGCAGATAATACACTAGGTACTAAAAAAAATTCCAAATTTTTCGGTGATTTTTGACAGGCTTTATTTCGGTGCAAAATGGTCGTATTGAGACTTTAAAAAAAGCATTTTGAAGCTTTATGATTCAAATTTTCAGATTTTTGCTAAAATATTTTAGGAGTTACGGTTCTCATGCAATACTAACAGATAGCGCAAAAAAATAATATTGCAAATTTTTTGCTTGTTTTTTTTTTGTCCACGGGTGTGAAAATTTTTTTTCAGTTAGGCCGGCATATGGATCTGATAGCCTGTTTATTTAGTATTAATTTCCTTTTTTTTAAACCTCCGTTAATTTTTTTGAGTAGTGTATTTTAAGAAAGTCAGCGACTGTTAACTTGTAAAAACTTGCATATTCGATATTTTGAGTACAACGCGTATCGAGACTTGCAAAGCGCCGCCCGCTAGCCAGCCAGCAACGCTAGTTAAGACGTGCATAGGGACGAAATACGACTTGTACTGTGCTTGCAATCTTGCATGAACTTGTTTGATTCTTCACCAATATAAATACGAATGCCAAGAACAAACGTTACTCATTTGCTTTACTCATTTGCTGTGCTCATTTGTTTCGGGAATTTTGAAAAGAAACGTGTGAGTGAATCGATGTCAGTGTTTGCCAGTGCCGGAAAAAGTAAGTATACCTGCCTATTTGTTATACATACTTTTATTTTATATTGTAGTAATATTATATTATTTGTTATGTTTGCGTGTAGTAGGTACGTAATAAAAATTAAATACTGAACAGGGCCATTATTCGATACTTCTATAAAAGAACAGAAAGCCGAGAAAGATTGAACTTTTAGTACTTTTTATTATAAAATTATTTATTTACCCGACTGTGGTGATTCACTAAAAGAGAGTTATTATAATTGACCTGCATGTTTGTACATATTTCAGTGCCCTCGTAGTTGCTAATGCTAAATGACTAAAAATATTTTCATAAAATGTACCACTCGTATAGTAATGTATCAACGTAATAAATAAAACATTAAAATCGCGGTGTTTTGACGTCAAAATATTCTTTAAAAGTATTTTCTCTCGAATTTACAGAAATGTATCAAAATATAATTAATCAAAAAATGTTTTGCATTACATTAAAATAGATTCAATCTTAGCGGCTTATTGCTTTTAATAATTAAAATCAGTTTTGCCGCCGGCATTTTGGTTTTTTCATTGCAATAATTAACTAATTATTCCCATTCAATTCTGTTCAAATAGCCATATCCTGTTAAAATCACCTTATGATTACTAAAACAAACTTTTTTTTTTCTTTACACGTAGGTAACTGATACGAAACATGGCTGAATCTAAGAAGAAATGTCGACAATACAGTGTTCAATATTTGAAATTTGGTTTTGTTCCATCAACGGCCGACAAACGATTGCCCATATGCCTTTTGTGCAACAAAGTTTTGAGCAATGACTCGATGAAACCATCGAAGCTCGAAGATCATCTAAGAAGGTGTCATCCTGATAAAATAGGCAAAGATTTAAAATATTTTCAAACATTGAAGGAAAAATATGAAAGAAGACCCACCGTGCAAAGTATGTTCGCTTCAACGTCTCAAAGTAACGATGATGGCTTGCGGGCATCCTACAATATCTCATTGCTTATCGCGAAATCTGGAAAACCGCACACCATCGGTGAACAGTTAATTTTACCCGCTGTTGAAGAGGTTTTAAAAACTGTTCTGCACAAACCTCCATTTGACGTACTTAAAAAAATTTCTTTGAGTAACAACACTGTACAAAGGCGTATTGATGAAATGAGCTCTGATGTTGAAAGCTTCTTGTGCAATTATCTGCAAACAACTCATTTTTCTATTCAATTGGATGAATCAACATTACCTGGCAATGAAGCCTTATTATTGGCATATGTTCGATTTGTTATGGACGAAGAAATCCATGAAGAGCTACTATTCGCGAAAACTTTGAAGACGGACACAAAAGGAGAATCAATATTTAATGTCCTGAGCGATTTTCTTAAGGAAAAATCGATTCCATTTACAAACATTACTTCGGTGGCAGCAGATGGAGCTCCTGCCATGTTCGGGCGATATCGTGGGTTTATAAGCCATCTTCAAAGAATTATACCAGGAGTAACTGCAATTCACTGTGTCATACACCGACAACACCTGGTAGCGAAAAATTTGAGTGATAGATTGCACCAATCGCTTCAATTTGTGATTAAAGCAGTTAACAAAATAAGAAGCAACGCGTTAAATACCCGTTTATTTGCACAATTGTGCGACGAAAATGATGAAGACTTCCAACGATTACTCTTACATACTGAAGTACGCTGGTTGTCGAAAGGTGCATGTTTAACAAGATTTTACTCACTTTTTGAATCAGTTTTAGAGTTTTTGGAAAGTAAAGATCCAGATTTAAAAGAAAATCTGATCAAATTGAAAGCAGACATCGCGTATTTGACAGATTTGTACAAAAAATTTAATGACATTAACTTGCAGTTGCAAGGGGACAGCCTAAATTTAATAAAAACAAAGGGTGTAATTTCGGCTTTTCTTGGAAAATTGAAATTTATGAAGCAAAATATTAGTCGGCGCGAATTCGCACAGTTTCCAAACTTGTCACAGGCAGAATGTCTTGATGAGGATATTCAGACATACGTTCAACATTTAAATGCCTTGCATGATGACTTCAAAAATAGATTTGAAGATATTCTGACGATGGAAATACCACCATGGATCATAAATCCATTTGATGAAACGGAAGTGGCGAATGTGGTATTGCAAGAGGAGCTACTCGAGCTTACCACCAATGAGGAGCTGAAGGTGAAATTTAAAAAAGGCTATCAAACATTTTGGCTGCAAGCAGAAATTGCCGAAAAATATCCTGGACTGTGGGAAATTGCGAGAAAACTTTTGATAGCGTTTCCCTCGTCATACCTTGTCGAAAAAAGTTTTAGTGTGGTGACAAACCTATTAACAAAAAAAAGGAGCAGATTGAATATCACAGAACGGGGAGATTTGCGGTTATTCCTGACAAAACTGAAGCCAAATATTGATAACTTGCTATCAATTCATCAAGTGCATCCCTCCCATTAAAAATGACTATTTTTTTTAATTGTTGAAGTTACGTTATTAATGTTTAATTTTAAGTCTATTAAGTCTAATCATATTATTTTAATAAAAAATTTTAATGAATAATGAAAATATACTATTCTTCTTTTTATTTTTACCACTCCGAATTTAGAGTTGGAACTCAGCCGCGACGCATATATCCATCGTTAGATCTAATCTTCACATTTTTTGACGAGTTTTGGGAATATGGTAGAAATGTAGCAGCAGGGGGTCCACCGAAACCAGTAAATTTTTGAAAGTGGTCTACGGGGAAAAAAAGTTTGGGAACCTCTGTTCTAATATAATGAGTTCTAAAAGATTTTTTTTTTAATTGAAATTTATATTTTGTACGAATAAATTAACTTTTATTAACATAATAAATATCTTTCAGAACTCATTATATTAGAATAAAACGTCCTTAGCTTCTAGTTCTTTATTAATATATATTAATAAATCGATATTTCGACGAACTCAACATGCGTCTTTATCAAAAAAAAAAGAAGATAGAAATGACATTTGTAGTAGATCTTAAATGTTAAATGATAAAATTACAAAAATTTAAAAATATTTTATGTAAAAAAACTTACCAAGTTTTTTTTTTTTTTTTAGAAATACAAATATATTAATATGAAGAAAATCTGTCAGAAGATATACTGGTGAAACACGAGGATTCTGGAAGCCATGAGGAATTTGAGTACACAAATGTTTCTCGAAAATACAACAAAATTAGAAGAAAAATTTACAGAAAATTCGATAAAATTAAAAGACGAATTAATAGTTTCTGAAAGAGTCGATGAAAATTCTGACAAATTAGAAGAAAAAAATTGACGGGAAGGTCTAAAAATTTAGAAGAAAAAACGGCCCAATAATTATTAGAAAAGCGAAGAATTTATTATAAGAAACACTACAAATATTTTTTTAAAAATTGTAGCAATTGTATTTATTTTTATATTACCAATTTTACCTTATCCTCGCGAAATTGAATATTTTTATTTTGCAATCATTCGGTAATTTGGTCTGGGCTTCAAATTTTGATTGACAGTTTTTCCAGTTTCTTAAAACGGTACGGTATATAGTCTTTTACTAATTGGTGATCTTTTTATAACAGTAATAAATTTTGGGCTGGAAGAATTTTTCATTTGTCCGACGACGAAAAACAAAATTTTGTTTATTTATTATGAAGAGAACCACAAAATTCCTAATGTGATTGGTGTGAGAATATTTCTCAGTTGTGTTTAAAAATGGTATTACAAGTTTTTTCGTTTATTGGTTTAGATGGATTCGGTTGTTTGGTTCGGTCGTCTAGCGTTTGATGCTAGTGTGATTATTCTTATTGGTTAGGGTAACTGTAATTGCTGCTCGAGCAACTTGAAGGAGATTGGGTTTTAATCCCAGTGGAACTCAAGTCGGGTATTATGGCAATACAGTTTTAGTTTTAGTAGACATTTGTTCTGCTTTATTTGGTTGTTGGCGTACTTTATTGTTGGTGCAGGCTTCGAGTTGCATATTTGTGGATAGCTTTGAGAGATTGTTTAGAAATCAGACAGTTGATTGATATTCCACGTGGAAAAAGAGTTTTTCGATTTTTGATATTCGATATTCTAGTACAGACTGATTAACCTGTGGTGTACTAGTGATGAATAATATGATGAATAATACAACAAATTTTATTCATTTAACAATATAGTATAAAATGTAGTAATTTTAAATCGACGAAAAATAGCGGCTCGGTTAAAGTTAAAAAATGATTAAATTTAATTTTAAACGTATAATTATAATTCTTACCAAATTTTCCACACTCAAAAATTAATCTATTACATAGATGAAATCGTGTAGAGGTCGGCATATAGGTGGAATCCTTTTTATCACATATAAAGTTGCTCTTCAAAATTATTTTGTTAATAACATCGCTGATCGTTGCCTGATGGTTTTTTCTCGATCTTCTTCACTGTGATTTAACCGCTTGTATAAAATTGGTTAGTTTTTAAATTTGAGAATAAATCTTATATCATTCTCATCCATCGTGGTTAACTGATAACTGAAACTGATATGCTGAAAACAAAATAAAGTAGATATTTTTATGGAACAAAGCCGATTATAACCGATTATAAAAATGTGTTTTTAGACCCCGTCGTTAGTTACTCAATAAAATAAAGAAATAATTATGCTAATAACTTGTCTGGTAACCGAGATATGATCGGTTAAAGTTAAAAAAATTATTAAATTTAATTTTAAACGTATAATTATAATTCTTACCAAATTCTTCACATTCAAAAATTTATCTAATACATGAAGAATGACTAATTCTTATCATTAAAATTGTGTATCATATGTTTGAATAGTTATATTTATAAAATATATATTGAGAGATAAAATATATGAATTAATAGTATTACTTAATTAATTATTGGGGTAGGTACATTACACCTCCCTCCTTTGGGTTAAAGGATAATCTTATAGATTTTTCTTTAATTTCGCAATTCTTGCGCTTCGGCATAGAGAATTTGTTTCATCCGCTTCCTGTTTGTCTGATTTGTTAGTAGCTGTACATTCGATTACCTCTTTGCTATTATTTGTTTCGAAAATGTCTAAAGTTAGACAGTTTGTACCCCCTAACGGTACATGCGGAACTGCTTGAGCCAGGATCGTAAATAATTGTTTGGCTTGACCGCCACAATGCCTATAAATGCTTAAAAAGCAACTGTTGTTTTTATTAATGCATAAATGTAAACCAAATTTGGAACATTTGACAAATAAAAACGGATTACGGTTTTGCTCGTGAATTGGCCAATGCGCAAGTGAATCCCTTCTTACTGCCTTAGATGGGACATAAGCTATGGTTGCAGATTTTTGCTTTTTTGCTTGAATCATATTTTCCACACTCGATGGAGGTCGTCCTCTTTTATTTCCTTCTGGAGAATGACCCATGTGACACAGGCAATACGCTACCTCTGCACGAAATTCTGCCAACCGCAATATCTTCGTCTCATTTATTTGTTGGCAACATTTTTTATAAAATAATCACATTCATTTGCACCAGTATTATTAAATATTTTGAAAGTTTCATTGTTTAAAAGTACATTATAATTAGCGCGATCTGTAATGTATACACAATTATTTCTTAAATTGTTTCTGCTTAAAAACCCGTCAAATGTTTCTAAACGCTGCACTTCAAAATCTAATAACACTTTATTAAAACACTCATGACATACATGCATCAATGACCCTCGGCCATTTTGTCCATTGATCGGCACATTTGAAAGTTTCATTGTTTAAAAGTACATTATAATTAGCGCGATCTGTAATGTATACACAATCATTTTTAAAATTGTTTCTGCGGTACCCTTCTGAGCTCGGCAGTGGACCTACCAAGTCGATGTGTGTGTTCGAACCGTTTTGATTTAGCCGTGAACGTACCGATAGGTGGTGTCACATGCCACATTTCTCTGTGACCAACTTCGTTGAAATTTTTATGCTTGGATGCGATAAACTATGTATACTATTGAATGCTGCCCTGCGGAATGCTGGCGTTACGTATGGACCCTGTTTTCCCGTGGATATGTCGCAATATAGCTCCGTGCTGCCAACTGCATCCTTGACCTTCTGTAGATGGAGACTTGATTTCTTGTCCATGATGAATAATGCAAGTTCCGGGTCGCCATCTTGGCTTTCTGCCAGTTTGTCGTAGTCGACTGTGGTTGCGATCTTTTCGATTCGAGACAGAGTATCGGCCACCACGTTCTCTGCTCCTGATATGTGGCGGATAAATTGGCTGATAAAATCCAAGTGCCTGAACTGTCGTGGCGTGCATTTTTCTGGCTTCCGTTTGAAAGCGTACACGAGTGGTTTATGGTCGGTGTAAACCGTAAAATTCCGAACTTCTAAGTGATGTTGAAATTTTTTGATTGTGAGGTAAATAGCTAGCAGCTTACGATCGTAGGCCGAATAACTTCGCTCAGTGTTCGATAGTTTGCGCGAAAAAAATGCTAGTGGTTGAGGGGCAGCAGCTTTTGTGCTCTGCTGTAGTACGCCCCTTACGGCGACGTCTGACGCGTCACACGCAATGGAGGTCTGTGCGGTGGGGTCAGGGTGACTGAGCTGCGCCGCGTCCGCCAACTGTTTTTTATTGTGTTGAATGCTTGCTCTGCCTCTATGGTCCACTGGAGGGTTTCGTTCTTCTTTATCTTCCCTCGAAGGAAACTATCCAGTGGGGCTTGGATTTCAGCCAATTTAGGGAGGCATTGCCGATAATAATTTACCATGCCTAGGAACCTACGGAGCTGTTTTGCTGACTGTGGCTTGGGAAATGTTTGCATGGCTTCTACTTTCTCTGGCCGTGGGCTGATGCCATCTTTGGATACCACATACCCCAGGAATTTCACCTCGCTGATACTGAATTTACACTTGGCTGGGTTGATGACTACTCCGTACTCCTGCAATCTTTGAAACAACATTCGTAAGTGCTGGACGTGTTGTTCGGAGGATGACGCGACTAGTATGTCGTCTATATAGACGTAACTATTATTAAATAACTATCGAAGTAAATTATAATATTTGAGATATTTTAAAGTAATTTAAAAATTATCATTACTTGCAATTATTTCCTCTGCCACTTCACAAAGTTTACTATGTAGCTATGTAGTTTACTATTGTTTTTACTAATTTTACTGCAACGAAAAGTGATATAGGCAGTGGAGTAGTCAGGGGGTGTTAGGGAGGGGTTATCGCACCCCCCCCCCCCGTCCCAAAAAACTTGAACGACCAAAACCATACGTAACAGACATTCCAGAGAATTCGTTAAAAATTATACCAGAATCACGATCTATATTCGATATTATTCAGTGGGTAAAGTGAGTGCGTTTTAATAGCATGTCATTTGGTACACAACATAAACCCAGTTATGTTTATTTAACCTCTTAAAGTCCACATATATTACGAACAGATATAAAAATTATATCTACCTAAAATAGATTAAAAATAGTATCAAAAATATAATATCATCATCAATTTATTATTTTTTGATTTTACAAAAAAAATACAGTTTGTTCCTATGCAGGTACGTTGGACAAATAAACAAAAGCTAGCGATGGAATTCAACAAAACAGTTTCTTAACTTAGTTATGCAAAGGTAAACTTGGCTCTTCCCACAGAAAAAAAGTTTTTTTGCCACATCCGGGCTTCTTGTTTCTCAAATGGAAAATGAGCAATTTGGTCCGTCCGTACATCAGACTGTGGTACTGCTTTTGTTGGTCTTTTATTTCCTTCTGGAAAATGACCCATGTGACACAAGCAATACGCTACCTCTGCACGAAATTCTGCCAACCGCAATATCTTCGTGTCATTTATTTGTTGGCAACATTTTTTATAAAATAACCACATTCATTCGCACCAGTATTATTAAATATTTTGAAAGTTTTATTGTTTAAAAGTACATTATAATTAACGCGATCTGTAATTTCTTAAATTGTTTCTACTTAAAAACCTGTCAAATGTTTCTAAATACTGCACTTCAAAATCTAATAACACTTTATTAAAACACTCATGACATACATGCATCAATGACCCTCGGCCATTTTGTCCATTTAGGCCGCCTGCTGCCTATTGGTGAGTATTTTCCAATCAGATTTCCAGTTGTTGTGGTTCCGTTTGGTGTTGTTATATGAAAATTTGGTATCGGCTCGTTTTGTGCAGAGCACAGAGCCATTACCATATCGCCTGCTATTCCTAGAGACGGTACTTCTTCAAATAACGTGTGCGTGTCAGCGTTAATGCTGCTCGCGTGGTATCCTCCGAAATCTTGTGCTCTTGCTATCGGTAAGGGAGGGACAGATAACTCTGTCTCTTTTCCCATCTGATCGGTAAAAGAACCAATTTCTTTGAGGTAAGCGTAAATCGGCTGCGGAATGTTAAATTCCTCATCGTATGTCGCTTTTCTATTGTCTTTTTCAGCACTGGTGAGTGCTGTGTTTGCCTGCTTTGCTTTTACATCGATTAGCTTTAGCCACATCATTGCAGTGGCGTAATAAGCGACCTCTTCTCGCACGACAACTCTTTCGAGCTGTTTCTCGTCCGTCCGGTACGCGTCATACACTTCTGCCGCTATAGCTGGCAATTTCGAGTAATTTGCATTGAAATATTGCCTCGGTAGTATTTCAGTTACTGACACATCAATACCGAAGATGGCTTCGGAAATGATTGGGTCATTTCGCTGAGGCGTTGATTTCGTTTGCAGGTTTTGAGGAGGCGTTACTTTGTCCGTCTTTGGTCCAAGTCTTGTGGCTGGCTTTGTAATTGTCTTCTTACCCTTTTTGGAGGGATCGAAATTTTCCGGCTTACCACGGTACCCGGGCGCAATCTTTGCTATTTCCTCTTTCGAGTACACAGCTTTGGTCTCGGTATTAGCTTCCATTTTCACTTTCGGTTTAAGATAAACTTTGAAAGGTAGTTAGGCACCATTATTGGCATATATGTCACTGTTGGGTATTTCTTTATTTCTTCTGCTGGCTGTTGTTCTTGTTGTTCAAAGTCAAGTATTTCTTGCCAGATTTCTCGATGGTAAGACCATCCGGTGAGGTTTTCGGAATCGCCTCAGCTTCTAATTCTGATTCTGATTCCGATGTTGTTGTTGCTGTTCTGAATTTGTTACTAGTTCTAGTTCTGGTTCAGAACACGAACAATCCTAACATTTACATACACTAATAATATAATAAATATACACAAAATAAATATTCAATAAATATATAATAAATATAATATTAACTTAAAAATTAGTCAGTCTTTTGTCTCTTCGCATTCTTATCCTTCGTACTTGGACGCTTGCAATTTATACGGTAATGTCCCCATGGCAAGGTGGTCAGTTGTACCGTTTTGTAAGTGTCGTTTGTCATCGTTAGCGCTCAACGTGAGCTTGTTTTTGTTCCACTGAATATAGTGTATGTTGTTTAGACACAATATTGAGTTGTGCCTTATACAGTATATTTCCGCGAAACAAAGCGTCTTTGTAATCGTCAATAGTCAGTGTTTTACTAACAACCCCTGAAATACCTTTTGCCTAAGTATACGATATCTCGTTTTCTAAGGTAAAAGAGTACATTTTTGAATGCAAAACGGCAAATTCAGGCATGATAAGTCCTGCGTTCTCATCTTTGAACAGGCCAACGATTTTTTTGTTTTCAAAACTATCGGTAGTGCTGCTGTCCATTGGTTGCTGTCATGGCACTTGAGTGCCGTTTTGAGCTGTCGGTGAAACTTCTACGAGGCCCTTGGCGGCCGGATGATAGGCGGTCATCCGGATGCGCGTCAATACACGTCAGGATGTAGCGGTACCTTTCTGAGCTCGGCAGTGGACCTACCAAGTCGATGTGTATGTGTTCGAACCGTTTTGATTTAGCCGTGAACGTACCGATAGGTGGTGTCACATGTCACATTTCTCTGTGACCAACTTCGTTGAAATTTTTATGCTTGGATGCGATAAACTATGTATACTATTGAATGCTGCCCTGCGGAATGCTGGCGTTACGTATGGACTCTGTTTTCCCGTGGATATGTCGCATGCTATGCACTGGGGCATGGTCACGCCATGGCAAAGAATACCTACAAACAGTACTAGGCATTGCCTCATAAACAAAACCCATACTATCTGGTTTGGGAATTGTAATCACGTCCTGTTTTATTCCAATCTGCTGTAAATACTTATGACGATGGAAGTTGTTTCTCAAATTTAAAAGTACTTCACCCTGAGTCAAATTAAATTCGTCACAGCAAAGTGTAACTATTTTACACCATTTAGATGCATAATGACCATCAAAGGATGAATAAAGTTGACCTAAAGCTGATGATGGAGCTTCTAACGCAGTCTTCCGCGTATGTTCAGGTTGTATAAAAGACGCTATCAAAAAGTCTTGATTTTTAAATGGAATACCATGACTATTGAAATGTCCAAGAAAATGTACATTCAATATATTCGTAGTAATATAGCTTTTAGCTGTATTAAGTTCCATGCCAAACTTATTATACGCTAAAGCAGCCATATCCTCTAAGTTAACAAATCCAAGTTGAGCGATGACGCTGTCATCCCCGAGGTAAATTTCACCTTTAGGAAAATTTCCATTACAATGGTAAAATATATATCTTGTTACAATTATATTTACCAGGGTGTCAATAATGTTAGTAAAGCAAGAACCACTTGGAACTCCTCCACTTTTAATGAATCTCTCACCTTTACAAGTAATTTCTGGCGTATTAATAAAATAATCTATCATTTTCTTCCAACGCCGGCGTTGATTCACTTCTCTAACATGAGTTATTTCACCATTACACTTAATTTGTGAAAAATCAATCATATTCTCTAATACTTTAAATGCGTCACGGATTAACCATGGTGGAACTGTCTTGTCAAATGACTTCCAATCCATGCAGGCATACTTGCCTTTGACTTTATTCAACATATCATAAAAAATGCAACGACATTTAAAAGCATCTGTTTTTGGAAATGGATTAACATTTCCCAAACAAATAATTGGTGTTTTTTGAATCATTACATCTCCTTCATATTTTATATTAGCTTCACAATTATCACCACCAAATAATAATAATAATGTTTCAGTAGCAGTAGGTTCAAAATTTGGTTCATTCCAAAATAAAATACGTTTATCTTGACATTCTTGTAATGGAAATTGACTATATCTATTAAAATTTTTAATTTGGCCATAATTCATATAATATTGTAAAATCATATCAAAAAACCAATTTTTACCACTCATTGGAGGTCCAATTATAACTAAAGTATTTTTTTTTGGTATATTTTTTTCACAAATATTTAAAATATCTACTAAAAATTCTCGAATAGTATCTGAATCGTTTTCAAATTGATAATTTAAATATAAATTTAATTTATCTAAACTTTCATTAATTGAATAATAATAATTTTCAATATTACCCATTACTGCACCGAAACTTGGAAAAGACATTGAATATAACATGAATAAATCTATAATTGTCATTTGCATTATTTCTAAACTAAATAATCTTAAAATATGTTTAAAAAAAGCATCATTACGTGTCAGATAGGACCATTCCGATTGAATAAATTCATGTCGAGATGTAATTAATTTTAATGGGCTGGTGTTATATTTGCGGAAGAATTGAAGAAATTTCTCTTTTTTACTTCTTTTGCTGGTTTGGAAGCGAGAAGCTGTTGTTCGACTTGTCGTTGGAATTGATTGAGAAGTACTTGCAACTGATCTTTCGGACTCTGAGTCACTACTGTCATGGTGGTACTCGCACATTTCCACCAATCCTTGGTTTCCTTGCTCACCACCGAAGCAAATGGATAAATCTTCAATTGAATAACTTGATAACCAATTTTTGCCTCCGATTTCAAAGTATTGATACGATCGTTCCCCCAATAAGAAATACTGGAGCAAATTCCGTAAGTGGGTTCGGGTAAGTTCACATCGTCGAAGATTTCGTCGATTTTTCTTTTTAAATTGGATGAAGTTGTTAATTCTGACACATCGACATTGTTGGTTGCTAAAATCGCAGTCGTGGAGGACATGGAGATGGTCGATGTGATGAGCGACGATAAATATTCCTCCGTTAAAACCAGTTTGCTTAATTCGAGAAATGTATTCTTTTGATTGATCGAAATTAATGTTTGGAAATACATCGTGGATGAATCTACTTCGTTTAATATTTCGCTCCACTGTTGAAATGTAATGTTCGTTTTGTCGAGTTTCTTGATTTTCAGTAATTTCTGTATTTCCTGCAATTTCAGCGAAACATTGGTCCAAATACGTTTGTATTCCAATAGTTCTTTCTTGATGGATTGTTGTATTAATTGTTTCATTATCTCGAGAAGTAATAGATTGATCATTTTCAAATTCGGATTCCAAATTAATTCGACTAAATCCAGAAATGGAAGAGTTGGTTCCATCGGTTGTTCTATCTGACATTCTGTATCTAAATTAAAAATATTCATTATAATGACAATCTTCACAATCCTCTTGTAAAGTTATAACAGCTGTTAATTCTTTACAAATAGCACACTTGTTAAATGGTCTATCAATATCATAACGATAAATATTATGCATTTCAAGTGATACAGAATGACTCACGTAAGGAGTAGTATTTGTACCATTAATTAAAAGATTAACTTCAAACAAATTCGAATCATTATAACAATCCATGCAAGTATAAAAGATCTGAGCACAATTAAAACGATTTTCATTAATAACATCTTGAATTGCTCTTAATTTTTCCGGTAATCCATAAATCCATTCACCATTTAACGAGTAATTACAATAAATTTGATAATATTTATTTACCAGACATATTTTAGTATTATCTTTTTTATGATATAATAAAAACTCAACTGTTCTTGGATTATATCTTGCCAATTCAAATCGACGATGATAAACTGGCATTTTAAACTAAAGAAAAATAAAATTCCAAAAGTATTTATAGTTTTGAAATTAAGAAAAAGTGGGAATTTTAAAGACCACCTGTAGCCATCTCAAAACCGTACGCTATCGGTAAATCATGCAAATCATGATTCTTTAGAATGTCCATAATGAGATAAAACCATCTACCTTCTTCAAGGTAAACTTCAATTGGATACCCCCATGTAGCTCTTATCTTCTCAGAATCTACTTTTGCAATCTGAGAACGTGCAAATAAACAAACCATCTGCCATGGTTTGGGAGATTCCACTCCCAATTCTTTTCCACTTGGTTTCAATTTCCGGTAAATGCCCTGCTTCTATAACTGAACGTTTGGTCTTACATCCTTCCATCTTATAGGGCATCCCTGGAGATTTACTATTGGGAAAGTCCGGTAAATTAGGGACGTCTTTAATATCATAGGCTATTATCTTGTCTTTTAAATCTTTTACTACGCTTTTTATAGCCATAGTATATACGGGATCAGCGCGGACGGCAGAGCTAGCATGCTTAACGTCATATTTAAACAAGGCTTCAATTAATTGGCCCATTAAACTTGCGGTAATTAAATTACCATAACCAGCAAAAGTACAAAGAATAAATTTATACACATACATTTTTATATTGTACAAATTTATTCTTCTATAAAAATTCTTTTATTACATTCTTGAGATACGAATCAGATTTCAAATAAAAAAATTTTAAATGTAACATATGGCAAATTTGCTCCTAAATTCAGTGATAAAATTAAAAATGTGGTATTCTATTTAAAATACTAAACTTAGCATATCGGAATACCCCTATATATAACTTTTAAAATAGAGATAGAGTAAACTTGTCAGGGGATATCTTTTACATATAACGTAAACTAGATGTAAAATGTACGCAGTTTGATAAGGAGCATTTTTTCTCAAAGCAGGTGTCACTACTATTATTATATAAAATGAACTATCGAAGAAAATTATAATATTTGAGATATTTTAAAGTAATTTAAAAATTATCATTACTTGCAATTATTCTCTGCCACTTCACAAAGTTTGCTATGTAGCAAGATATCAATTGATGCGTAGAGCATCGTCACCAATTGGCCCATTAAACTTGAGATGATTAAATTACCATAACCAGCAAAAGTACAAAGAATAAATTTATACACATGTACAATATTTTTTTAAATAAACATAAGCTGGTTCGGTTAACTAAAACAAATATCTAATGAACGTTTAATTAAGATATATATATATATATATATATATATATATATATATATATATATATATATATATATATATATTGAAAGGAAAATTATTGGGATTAGAAGTCAAAACAGAATATGATATTAATAACTCAATTCATTGTATACGTTGCGAGCTTTCGGAGGTTGCTTGTCTCCTTCATCAGGCTGACCTATTTATTGTAAAATACAAAATTATGTTAAAATACAATCAAATCTAATTAGTAATTACAATGTAAAATGATTTAATAAACTTACAATGGTAGAGAATTCTGTGTGTTCTTTATCAACAATATTTAGAAATTATGTCCAAATGGAAAAAACCAATCCAGATAACAAAACAGTGTTTTTGGAATAAGATTAAAAATAAAATACCATTAAATATATAACAATTTGTACGTCAAAAATTAAAATTGTATTCTTATATATAAATAAAATAAAAATAAAAACTAGTTATAAGTAATTGTCAGTAATATAAAATTCTTAAATTTTTTCACAATACCAAATGTAAAAGACGTTAGACACGAATTAATTTTTAATTACTACGAAGGTTGATAAAAATAAATTTTTTATTATCAACTGATTTTTTAGAGGGAAAATTATAACCAACCTAAAATTAGTCACGTGACATATAACGACGCACTCATGTCAATAACAACATAACCTATGTTTTAATCACAACAAATTTAGATGACAACACACGCTACACGCGCAACAGACAGATTGTTTATCACTGAAACCAAACAACTAAGTAATATCACGAGATGAACCATTACTTTTATTCACAAATGTAAGTAGAAAGTCATATATTATACTGAGGTGTTGAATATCAGCGCGCTTGTTTACACTCATGCTATCTGTTTTAATATAGATCATTTCTAAAAGCGATCGTTTAAATGATTTATCTTCAATACAAACCACAGACGTGTTCGTAAAATCAAACTTATGTTGTTTTTGATGTGAATGAATTGATAATGCCGTTGCTTGAGGTTTCAACCTACAATCCGATCTATGTAACGCCAACCGTTCTTCTAGCCATCGCTTCGTGTTCCCTATGTACGTCGCATCACAATCTGCACATGGAATCTTGTAAACCAAGTTTGACTGCTTCTTGATAGGAATGACATCTTTCAGTTTAGTGTACATTTTCTTAGTAGGTAAGATGTTTTTTCTAATTATTTTTATGTTGTCTGATTTTAAAATGTTAATTAATTTCTCTGTTATTTTAGGTAAATTTGGGAGTGTGAAAATATTCTTTTTTATATCCAATTCAGTACGTGGAACTTCTAAAGTGTTACTATTACTTAGTGGAGTCCTGATATGTGGAGTTGACCAAATTATTTTATTTACTAACTTCTTAGGATATCCATTATCGATCAATATTGTAAACAATTTACTAAGATTAGCATTTTTGTAGTTATTATGAGATAACCTGACAACCCTGTTTTTTAAACCAAGGATGGTGTTAATTTTTGTGTGTTGTTGGTGGTAAGAATCAAAATGTATATAACGACAAGACGCTGTAGGTTTAATGTACCAACTAGTTTTTATACAGTTATCCACATCTCGAATTAATAAGATGTCCAAAAATGGGATGGACTTATTAGTTTCATATTCAACAGTAAAATTAAGATGTTCATTAAATACATTCAAAACATGTAACGAAGATTGGATCTCATCTTCTTTGATTGCACAAATTACGTCATCGACATATTTCTTTATAAACACTGGTTTCATGTTAAATTTCTTCACACAATCATCCAATAGAAAATCCATAACCAATTGTGCTATTATGGGGCTAATAGTGGCACCCATAGGCGTACCAAACTTCTGAATATATAATTTGTTTTTAACTGTTATTAAATTATTCGAAAATATGAAATCTACCATTTCTAAGAACATGTTGTATGGAATATTTGTAATACTTTGTATGTTAGGCCAATTTTGTTCTAACACTGTATGTATCAATTCGAGAGATATGTTACCAAATAAATTTTCCACATCAAAGCTGACCAATACATGATCATCCGGCAATCTCATATTTTGTACTGTTTCAACAAAATCCATTGAGTTGTTTATATAATATTCATTGTCTTTATTATATGAAATTGTTAATATATTCTTTATGAAATTAGCTATATTGCTAGTTGGCGTATTAATGCAACAGCAAATTGGTCTCATTTTTATATTTGAATTTTCTTCTGTTAATTTATGTATTTTTGGTAAACAATATAATGTGGCCGGTACTGAATTGTAGATTTTTAAAGATTTGTGTTGGTTCTCATTTATTGCATCAATTTTATATAATTGATCTATGTATTTGTTCGCTTTGTTTTGGATAGATCTGATCGGATCCGTATTCAGTAATTTGTAATCCTGTGTGTTAGACATTAATTGTTCTATGTATGTATTGTAATCTTGAGAGTTCATGATGACTGTGATGTTACCTTTGTCTGATGCCGTAACTATTATGTCCGGATTGTTCTTTAAGAATGATTTGGTTTTGATGTGTAATTGGTTAAATTTATTATATTGATTATTACTATCTTGTACAAAATTCGTTACAACATTAGTACATTTTGATCTTACTATGTTTTGTTGGTTATCAGGTTTGGTTGAAATGATTAATTCAACGTCAGCTATTAAAGACGGTAAATTCACAACATTACTTGTCGGTTGTGTGCAAAATTTTGCCCCTAAAGCAAGAAATTGTTCTATATCATTAGGTATTGTTTTGTCGCTAATGTTTTTTAACCATTTTTCTTGAACTTTTATCGGTTCACTTTGTCTTAGGATTAAATTATTAATTTTTCTTATTTGAGTGTTCTTTATATTATTATAATGTTTTTTTAAATTACTATTTTGTTTTTGTAAAAACGTATCAAGCACTTCCATTGGTAATATGAGTTTTAATTCATCTAATAATGTTTTAGTTTCTTTATTCGCGTTATGTAAATTTTGTAATGTTAATGAAATTTCTAAATTTAACAATCTTTTATTAATTTGTATTTGATGTGTGTTAACTAATGATGATTGTTTTGCAGTATTAAATTCCTGTATTTCAAACACTGTTTTTTGTAGCATTGTCAATGTGGTTAGGACAAATTCCTAATTTTCGGCATTTTAATAAGAAAATTCGTCTATTTTCTATTGAATTAATTTTCTTTTTTATGTTGATCCATGATTTTAACATAAGTTTGGTGTGGTCACCATATAGATGTTCGATATTTTGAAAAAAAACCCATGACTCAGTATATAATAAAAAATGTTGACTTTATATAAATGTTGAAAGGAAAATTATTGGGATTAGAAGTCAAAACAGAATATGATATTAATAACTCAATTCATTGTATACGTTGCGAGCTTTCGGAGGTTGCTTGTCTCCTTCATCAGGCTGACCTATTTATTGTAAAATACAAAATTATGTTAAAATACAATCAAATCTAATTAGTAATTACAATGTAAAATGATTTAATAAACTTACAATGGTAGAGAATTCTGTGTGTTCTTTATCAACAATATTTAGAAATTATGTCTGTTTTGACTTCTAATCCCAATAATTTTCCTTTCAACATTTATATAAAGTCAACATTTTTTATTATATATATATATATATATATATATATATGAGGATTTGTTTGGCTCCATATTCTAAAGTTTTGTGTATTAGGTTCGCCGTGTAAAGTAAACGTAGACTCGTCAGTAAAACAAATAGATTTCAAGAAGTTTCTGTCTAAATTGGATTTTTCCATAATAATGTTACTAAATTCGCTTCTAGCCATTTTATCCGCTTCAAATATCTCTTGGTGCGTGGAATATTTATAAGAATGATATTTTTCATTTTTTAGTACCTTATGTATTGTTGAAGGATGCAAATTTAATTCAGCACCAAGTTGACGCACACTAACATTTGGGTTTTCCGTTACACACAAAAGTATATTCAATGTATTTTATTTAATTGCATTTTGATTTAAATTCTCCTCCTGATCTTCTGCGTTGATTTTTCTACAATTTTTACAACGTTTTAACACACTTCCAGTTTCTTCGAATTGTTTAATTATCCTACGAATAGTCATAGCGGAAGGTATGGGACGGTTTTCAAAGAAAGCGCTGAATAAATCTCTTACTCGTCGTATCGAATTTCCAGTAAAATACCATTTTACGCACTGAACTTTTTCATTTACCTTAAGTTTATTCATTATTTTCAATAATAATGATAATAATACAGAACGTAACAATAAAATAAATACGATCTGTCAAACTCAAACTCCAGAAGAAATGAAATTATTTGTTTAATTTCCATGGCACTTTGATGTAAAGAGCGCAAAAATGGAAATTTTAATTTGCTTCTAATTCTTGATCGGAACATCCTATATTGATAAATTTGGCATCATTTGATGCATTTTTGAATTCTAAACAACTTTTGTATTTGTACTTTTGTTCTATAATAATTAGGGGAAAATTTATCACCAAATGAAAATTTTAGCATTGTATTCCCTATGTAACAAAAAAAAAGTAGACACCCGGTATATATATATATATATATATATATATATATATATATATATATATATATATGCGAGTGATATTGAAGTTACTACGTTTGCGTGGACGTTCGATGAGTATGTAAGGTGATATAATTGAGTGTTTTGCGTCAAAAAAAGTATTCAAATGCTAGGAATAGAAGAGCATATATGAGACGCATCACGAATGAGGATGAAGTAAAAGTTACTTGTTTGGATATAAAATCTTGATGATCACTAATTTTGGAAAAATGACAATGATTTGTACTACACTCTTTGGGCAAATGATTGTTTTTACTAATATGACTGCAACGAAAAGTGATATAGGCAGAGGCGTAGTCAGGGGGGTGTTAGGGTGGGGTTATCACCCCCCCCCCCCACCCCGCCCAGAGAATTCGTTAAAAATTATACCAGAATCACGATCTATATTCGATATTATTCAGTGGGTAAAGTGAGTGCGTTTTAATAGCATGTCATTTGGTACACAACATAAACCCAGTTAAGTTTATTTAACCTCTTAAAGCCCACATATATTACGAACAGATATAAAAATTATATCTACCTTAAAATAGATTAAAAATAATATCAAATATATAATATCATCATCAATTTATTATTTTTTGATTTTACAAAAAAATACAGTTTGTTCCTATGCAGGTACGTTGGACAAATAAACAAAAGCTAGCGATGGAATTCAACAAAACAGTTTCTTAACTTAGTTATGCAAAGGTAAACTTGGCTCTTCTCACAGAAAAAAAAGTTTTTTTTGCCACATCCGGGCTTCTTGTTTCTCAAATGGAAAATGAGCAATTTGGTCCGTCCGCACATCAAACTGTGGTACTGCTTTTGTTGGTCCTTCTTTTCTTTTTGTTTGGTAGTCTCTTTCCACCGATCCACTCGATGAAGGTCGTCTCCTCTTTTATTTCCTTCTGGAAAATGACCCATGTGACACAAGCAATACGCTACCTCTGCACGAAATTCTGCCAACCGTAATATCTTCGTGTCATTTATTTGTTGGCAACATTTTTTATAAAATAACCACATTCATTCGCACCAGTATTATTAAATATTTTGAAAGTTTTATTGTTTAAACAATATGAATGAATTTACTATTGTACTGTCCACAAAGTGCCAAAACAGGCGATGCCACCATTTTTTGCTTTTGCGGTCAATCGCATAAGTAGATTTGAGCATGTCAAATTTGTCGACGCATCCCATGGACTGCCTGTAATTATAAATAATAGTAGGGCACGATATTTCGCTGATGCTTCTATCCTTTTCTCTTCTTCCTATTTGAGTATTTTCAGTTGGTGGATCAATTGTTGATAACAATTGTACTACTCGTTTATCTTTCCATTTTATACAAGAAAGCTCTTTATTGTTTACGGCCCAATCTGTATCACCGCGATTCATTTTTTTGTCGTCTATCAAGAACTTAGGTAGATTTTTTCTGTACTCGGACTCTTCGTGATAATTCACGGCATCATGCTGTTTGCATGGAATTACACATAGCGTTATTCTTGGCCAGCGAGTATTGCGTTCATTACGCGTCGTGGCGTGATTTCTCCGCGCCAGTACGCAGTGGTATAGGTTCCAGTGAATCTGGAGGGTTGAACGGTGTTTCCTAAGAAACTGCTGAAGCCAAAGGCTGCGCCTAATTTCTGGTCGTATTCAGGGATGTCTGTCATAGTGAACCATTCGATTGATTTATCAATCAACCAATCTGGAGTCTGGACTGTCTGGGCCAGTGACCCAAGACCTGACGATAAGTCAGTGGTGATGTTGAATCCCTTCTTGCTTGCCATTGACTGGACGATCTTCTTAAATGTACGATACTCCGCATCGCTCCATTTAATCTGGTGGGCATGAGCGTCACCCTCGGTCCAAAATTCAAATGACTGTCTAGTTAATCTAACCATAGGTACAGACGGAGCAGGTGGTTGCGCTACGCTGTCGTACAGTTCCCAATCTATGTCTGGTAAACCATTGAGTGCCTGTGCAACGTTATGCACGGTTTCATCTCGTGGTACACCATCACGAAGAAGAGAAAGGAGAGGTAACAACTGTCTCGGTGCATATGTAATTGCGCCAGAGAGAGCTTCATTTTCACCTCGGAGGGTTGCAAGTAGTGGAGTGATTATCTGTTTTCTATCGGAGGTATTCCCGATACACTCAAGATATATTGCCAGAGGATATGGTAAAATTTCTGCCATGTTGTTAAAATCATTTAGCTCTTCGGAAGTGTAGAGCTTCTTTGATGGTAGATCCTCATCGGGCTTGTCCTGATGTGCACGCTGAGCGTAGCAGACCTTCACTTCGGATAGGATTTGCATCCCTTTCTTAAAAATCATCTTGTTCGTGGGAGTATTTAAAACTCCAAACGGCCTAGTTCCAATTGCTTCCATTGTATCCCATATACGATCGACGTAATCTGGTAGTTTGTTAAACGTGATTGGTACAGTAACAGGATGGACTTCATTTGCAATAGGAATGGTGGAGATTGATGTCGGATCAGCAATCTTCAAGCGAGCAAAGATTCCAGCCATAATAGACGCGTCAGTCTCAGCATTTTTCTTCTTTCTGAATGCTTCATTTCGACGTTCTTTTGCGCCACGGCCTGTCTTGTGCTTACTCTTAGGTACTTCACCTTCATAATCAGTAACTTCTTTATTATTCATAGTATGTTCTTAGATGCGGCAATAACTGTCGTCAGATAAAAACGCAACTGTACCGCAAGAATAGATTTTTTTGCTTTTCAGTGATTTCATCAACTTAACCGATGTAAAAAAATTGTCGAGAAAGACATAGTATGCTTTTCCTTCTAATTCTTCCGTGAGATCTTCAACTACTCTTTCTCCCAAACTGTGTTCAACTTTGTTCTCCTCCTTGCCAGTATAAATTTGGAAATCACACATATATCCTTCTTTGTCCGCGAGAACCCAGATTTTATAGCCCCTTTTCACCGGTTTTAGTGGCATATATTGCCTGAATGATATTCTTCCCTTGAACTTTACCATACTCTCATCTACTGCTAGAGTTTTAGTAGGTTTATAAAATTTTTTGTAATTTGTTCTAAGTTTTTCTATATAAGGGCGAATTTTGTATAATTTATCGTAGCCTGGAGTATTTTTCTTTGGCATCAAAACATTATTACTTAGATGTAAATGAGCTAGAAGAAAGGAGAACCTGTTCAAACTAATTTTAGACGAAACATATTGATCTATCAATTCTGGACGTGAAGACCACATATCTTTATAGCTGGGGGTGTTTTTTATGCCCATAAGTATATTTATTCCTAGAAATATTTTTATTTCATTCTTATTAGTCGGTTGGAATTTTTTTCCAGTTTGAGTGCAATACAGATTAGTTTGGAAAACTATCATATCAAATATTTCCTCATCAAACAACGTTAGAAAAAAATCCAGTGGATGTTCTAGTCCATTGACATTCTGTGGTCCCACCTCTTCCAAAAATGGGTCTACTTGAGGAATAAAGTCGTGTTTTTTCCATACATTAGTCGCAAATACAGCTAGCGGTAAATAGTCTTTGTCCGAGAAATTATCTGTGTCTGTTATGGAATTATTATGTTCATCAGTTTCACTTTCACTAACATCCATAGGAACAGTATCATTGTCAATATTAAATTCATTTTCACTTTCTTCAAAATCGGAATCTGATTGTCCATCTGATGAAATATTATCTAACAACTCATACACTTGAGATGACGATAATTCATCTAGTTTGTAAGCCATAACTATAATACTGCTGAAATAGAAAAACCCCCACATTAGTTTTTTTTTTCTACAAATAAATCATAGTGGTTGCACGTTGAGACCAGCAATATAAATTGACAATAACAATAATTCATGAAATAAATTAACAATACATTATTGTACTTTTGTTTTTTAATGTATCTTCAATATAATAAACAATAAACTTATCTTTTTTGAGGATATGTTTAATTAAATATATCACTAATAATCGCGTAACCTCAAATGTCAACAAACGCAATATTTTAAACCTGTATTATCGGCAGTTGCCATGAAAATTTATAATAGTTTTTTTTTTCTAATAGATGGCACCTAGGGTTATGTTAGCTGAGCATGGTTTCATTGTACAGCCACAGTAGAACAAGTAAAGAAATAAATAATGCATGGTTTCACGATGAAACCAGATCACCGCAAAGGGTTAAACAATATGAATGAATTTACTATTGTACTGTCCACAAAGTGTCAAAACAGGCGATGCCACCATTTTTTGCTTTTGCGGTCAATTGCATAAGTAGATTTGAGCATGTCAAATTTGTCGACGCATCCCATGGACTGCCTGTAATTATAAATAATAGTAGGGCACGATATTTCGCTGATGCTTCTATCCTTTTCTCTTCTTCCTATTTGAGTATTTTCAGTTGGTGGATCAATTGTTGATAACAATTGTACTACTCGTTTATCTTTCAATTTTATACAAGAAAGCTCTTTATTGTTTACGGCCCAATCTGTATCACCGCGATTCATTTTTTTGTCGTCTATCAAGAACTTAGGTAGATTTTTTCTGTACTCGGACTCTTCGTGATAATTCACGGCATCATGCTGTTTGCATGGAATTACGCATAGCGTTATTCTTGGCCAGCGAGTATTGCGTTCATTACGCGTCGTGGCGTGATTTCTCCGCGCCAGTACGCAGTGGTATAGGTTCCAGTGAATCTGGAGGGTTGAACGGTGTTTCCTAAGAAACTGCTGAAGCCAAAGGCTGCGCCTAACTTCTGGTCGTATTCAGGGATGTCTGTCATAGTGAACCATTCGATTGATTTATCAATCAACCAATCTGGAGTCTGGACTGTCTGGGCCAGTGACCCAAGACCTGACGATAAGTCAGTGGTGATCTTGAATCCCTTCTTGCTTGCCATTGACTGGACGATCTTCTTAAATGTACGATACTCCGCATCGCTCCATTTAATCTGGTGGGCATGAGCGTCACCCTCGGTCCAAAATTCAAATGACTGTCTAGTTAATCTAACCATAGGTACAGACGGAGCAGGTGGTTGCGCTACGCTGTCGTACAGTTCCCAATCTATGCCTGGTAAACCATTGAGTGTCTGTGCAACGTTATGCACGGTTTCATCTCGTGGTACACCATCACGAAGAAGAGAAAGGAGAGGTAACAACTGTCTCGGTGCATATGTAATTGCGCCAGAGAGAGCTTTATTTTCACCTCGGAGGGTTGCAAGTAGTGGAGTGATTATCTGTTTTCTATCGGAGGTATTCCCGATACACTCAAGATATATTGCCAGAGGATATGGTAAAATTTCTGCCATGTTGTTAAAATCATTTAGCTCTTCGGAAGTGTAGAGCTTCTTTGATGGTAGATCCTCATCGGGCTTGTCCTGATGTGCACGCTGAGCGTAGCAGACCTTCACTTCGGATAGGATTTGCATCCCTTTCTTAAAAATCATCTTGTTCGTGGGAGTATTTAAAACTCCAAACGGCCTAGTTCCAATTGCTTCCATTGTATCCCATATACGATCGACGTAATCTGGTAGTTTGTTAAACGTGATTGGTACAGTAACAGGATGGACTTCATTTGCAATAGGAATGGTGGAGATTGATGTCGGATCAGCAATCTTCAAGCGAGCAAAGATTCCAGCCATAATAGACGCGTCAGTCTCAGCATTTTTCTTCTTTCTGAATGCTTCATTTCGACGTTCTTTTGCGCCACGGCCTGTCTTGTGCTTACCCTTAGGTACTTCACCTTCATAATCAGTAACTTCTTTATTATTCATAGTATGTTCTTAGATGCGGCAATAACTGTCGTCAGATAAAAACGCAACTGTTAAACGAGCAGAATGCGGACGAGCATTATCGTGAATGAAAAACACTTTGCTACTCAACAAACCTGGCCGTTTATTTTTGATTGCTTTTCGTAAACGATCCAAAACACCACAGTAGTACTCCGCGTTGACAGTCTTGCCTTTGTCGAGGTAATCAATCAAAAGAATACCCCGATAATCCCAAAACACAGTCGCTAACACCTTGCTTGCGGAGAAAGTTGTTTTGCATTTTTTCGGCGGTCGGCCACCTTTTGGTACCCATTGCATTGACTGCTTTTTCGACTCTGGTGTGACTACACGATGCAACAATGACTCCCCGTCCTCCTCGTAGGCACTGAGAAATTTGCGCGCGGCATTCAACCGCAGTGTTTTGTGTTGCTCCGTCAGCAGACGAGGTACCCAACGAGCGCTCACTTTACGCATCTGTAACTCGTCGTGCAAGATTTTTTGTATGGATGTTCGGCTGCAGTCGGTCTTACATCGTACCTTTTCAGTCAATTCGTCGAGTGTGTATCTGGAATCCTCATCGATCAGTTGTTTAACAAGCGCAACTTTCCCCTCGTTCACTGCGCTCTTTGATCTGCCTTGGCGCGCTTCGTCGTGAAGTTCTTTTCTTCCGTTTAGGTACGCTATGCGCCAACGTGTAACCATTTGAAGGCTCATACACTGCTCACCGTATACAGACGATAATTTCCTATAAATTTCACTAGCTGATAATTTTTTTGCGGTCAAAAAACGTATAACACTTCGCAGTTCACATTTGGACGCTAGTTCTATCGACGTCTCCATTTTAAATCGTCGTAAAACACACAAAAATAGACTTATCGGGCTCGGCGATGCGTCAAACTGGTTAGAATAGATGAGCGAACAGCCTCCTACAATTTCGTTAGTTTATCTTTTCACCACGCGGAGCGCTGCCACCCTTAAACTTACTTTCTGACCGACCCTCGTATATAACTTTTAAAATAGAGATAGAGTAAACTTGTCAGGGGATAGCTTTTACATATAACGTAAACTAGATGTAAAATGTACGCAGTTTGATATGGAACATTTTTTCTCAAAACAGGTGTCACTACTATTATTAAATAAAATGAACTATCGAAGTAAATTATAATATTTGAGATATTTCAAAGTAATTTAAAAATTATCATTACTTGCAATTATTTCCTCTGCCACTTCACAAAGTTTACTATGTAGCAAGATACCAATTGATGCGTATAGCATCGTCACCAATTGGCCCATTAAAATTTTCGTAATTAAATTACCATAACCAGCAAAAGTACAAAGAATAAATTTATACACATGTTATAATATCTAATGAACGTTTAATTAAGATATATATATATATATATATATATATATATATATATATATATATGCGAGTGATATTAAAGTTACTACGTTTGCGTGGACGTTCGATGAGTATGTAAGGTGATATAATTGAGTGTTTTGCGTCAAAAACAGTATTCAAATGCTAGGAATAGAAGAGCATATATGAGACGCATCACGAATGAGGATGAAGTAAACGTTACTTGTTTGGATATAAAATCTTGATGATCACTAATTTTGGAAAAATGACAATGATTTGTGCTACACTCTTTGAGCTAATGATTGTTTTTACTAATTTGACTGCAACGAAAAGTGATATAGGTAGAGGCGTAGTCAGGGGGGTGTTAGGGTGGGGTTAAAAAACTTGAACGACCAAAACCATACGTAACAGACTTTCCAGAGACATAGCTTCGAACTGAAAGTTTATAAACAGCCGACAATGAGTCTATTCTATGAGGATATGTGTGGTACACAACATAAACCCAGTTAAGTCCACATATATTACGAACAGATATAAAAATTATATCTACCTTAAAATAGATTAAAAATAGTATCAAAAATATAATATCATCATCAATTTATTATTTTTTGATTTTACAAAAAAAATACAGTTTGTTCCTATGCAGGTACGTTGGACAAATAAACAAAAGCTAGCGATGGAATTCAACAAAACAGTTTCTTAACTTAGTTATGCAAAGGTAAACTTGGCTCTTCCCACAGAAAAAAAGTTTTTTTGCCACATCCGGGCTTCTTGTTTCTCAAATGGAAAATGAGCAATTTGGTCCGTCCGTACATCAGACTGTGGTACTGCTTTTGTTGGTCTTTTATTTCCTTCTGGAAAATGACCCATGTGACACAAGCAATACGCTACCTCTGCACGAAATTCTGCCAACCGCAATATCTTCGTGTCATTTATTTGTTGGCAACATTTTTTATAAAATAACCACATTCATTCGCACCAGTATTATTAAATATTTTGAAAGTTTTATTGTTTAAAAGTACATTATAATTAACGCGATCTGTAATTTCTTAAATTGTTTCTACTTAAAAACCCGTCAAATGTTTCTAAATACTGCACTTCAAAATCTAATAACACTTTATTAAAACACTCATGACATACATGCATCAATGACCCTCGGCCATTTTGTCCATTGATCGGCACCATTATTGGCATATATGTCACTGTTGGGTATTTCTTTATTTCTTCTGCTGGCTGTTGTTCTTGTTGTTCAAAGTCAAGTATTTCTTGCCAGATTTCTCGATGGTAAGACCATCCGGTGAGGTTTTCGGAATCGCCTCAGCTTCTAATTCTGATTCTGATGCCGATGTTGTTGTTGTTGTTACTGTTGATTCTGATTCCGATTCCGATTCTAGCTCCGAATCTGATTCAAATTCTGAATTTGTTACTAGTTCTAGTTCTGGTTCAGAACCCGAACAATCCTAACATTCTTTGTAATCGTCAATAGTCAGTGTTTTACTAACAACCCCTGAAATACCTTTTGCCTAAGAATACGATATCTCGTTTTCTTGAACGCAAATCGGCAAATTCAGGCATGACAAGTCCTGCGTTCTCATCTTTGAACAGGCCAACGATTTTTTTGTTGGCTTGAGGCATCCCGTGTCTGTTGTTTTGTGGATAGTCCAAAGTGCCAAATCTGTGTATGGCTTGTTTCATTTTAATGTATGAGTCCTCAGCAAACTAATACACAAGCGAGTCTGTATCCATATACAAAATAATTTATAAAGTAATTTAACTTATAACAGTATTGAGTTGCCCATATTTAGCCATTATTTACTTTTGTTGACGTCGGCATCCTAACCCAGATAAATAAATAAATGTAATTAAAAATATTAACTTATTTTTAATGTTATAAATAATTTTATATTGATTTCTCATTTTCTTTTAATTAATGGAAAAAATTTGCCAAATATTGTAATTTAATTTATAGGAATATTTAGTTGTCCATATTTAAACATTACTTCTTTGGATTCGTATAATAAAATTGATGTTATACTACCATACTGGTCTAAAAATTAATGTTAAATAAATTTTATATTTTCCATGTTCTATTAAATAACAACCTTTGTTGACGTTGGCATGGTAACCCAGATAAATAAATAAATGTAAAATGTAAAAATATTGACCTCTTTTTCAATTTTATAAATTACAATATTAATTTCCCATTTTCTTTTAAATTATCATTTCATACATTTCCATTCTTTTAAATTATGCAAGAAAATATTTAAATATATTTTCCGCTTCAAAAAATTATTTTAGATTAATCTTTAGATCAGTACGAAAATATAGAGGAAACATATAAAAAATCATACTATAAATACTACGAAAACTGAAAGTGATAGATACCTTTAGTTTAGTGTGCGAAAATTATCTTTTTAAACTCTGCAGCTATATTTTACCATCTGATCTTGATTTCATTTTGTGTGCAATTCTTTTGCACTCAATATTCATTAATGTTTTCTGTAGTATTAAATTCTACTATCTTATTTAAAATTGTATATTACACAAAATAACACAAGTAAATACTCTTAAATATGTGTGTGCATTTGTAAAATGTAAAACACAAACTGTTTGTTTATTAATTTTTCACATTTGTTTGTTTGTATCTAAGATAAAAAAAAAATTGACAATCGCAACAGAGCCAAAACGATCTATTGATATTTTTAAATTAAATTGTTGATAAAATATTTTATATTTTTAATTAAACATGCCGTATTATATTAGATTATAGTATTTTGTATTTGTTTAAATCGTCATTAATTTATTTTGATGAACTAATTAAATCATTAGTTAATTTTTAAATGAAGAAAAGTGCATTGACTTTGCCGGTAATATAACGTTAATTATTTTTGTTGTTGATTACATAAAAAAATATTTTTTTATACTAATACAAATACAAAGAAGCACATATTTCCTTTTTTTGTACAAGCGCATAAAAATATGTTGAATAAACGCATCATGATTATACTAAATACTAACCTAACCTAACCTATCCTAAGTCAACCTAATATTTTGATGAGAATATTCTACGTTTTTTTTTTTGGCGTTTATTCAACGTTAATTTTCTGCGCTTATGCAACGTTTCTGGTGCCCAAAATGCGCTTTCTCAACTCTCCGAAAAATAAATAATAGTTTATTATAAAACTAATTTTATTATATTAGATAGTATATGGTTCTAGAAGTTTGAGAACAATATATTCACTTAGGGGTGTTGATGAATCTCGTACTTCATCCTTTCCTAAATAAGGAAATCCATTTATTACATATTTAGTTTCAACGTCCGACGCCAGCCAAAATTTTATGCCAAATTTGTCGGGCTTGTTCGGCATATATTGCGTGAACCTGCATCTGGCCTTCGTTGGAAAGAGTTGCTCATCCACGGTAATATATGCTCCTGGGTTGAAGCAATTTTGGCTATTTTCAATAAATTTATTCCAAACTGTTGAAACTAAAGCAAATTTGTCTTTTTGTAAACGTTGACTTCTTTCGTTTTTTTTGTCAAACCGAATATAACGTAGAATCTCTGTAAATTCATTTCTACTCATAGTTTTAGAAAAAAAGTTTGGTCCCCACTTCTTATTCCATAAATATTCAAGTCTCAAAGTTTTTGCTTCGTACGCCCCACGTGCATACAATATCGCAATAAACGCCTTCAATTTAACTTTCGTAAGTTTCCATTCTTTCTTCAAAACTTGAGAAGCTTCTAGCTCTGTACAAGCTCTTACATGCTCTAGAATATACTGGTCAATTAGTAACAAAAATGCGCTACTTACTGCCTCTTTCATAATATTTCTTTTTGCATATGCTGTAGGCCCGGAAGCATCCTTGAAAATTCTGTGAACTGATAACCTGCCCGCAACACCCCCTTCCTTTATTTTTTTCCAAATAGTTCCGTTTGTAGAAATTTCCGTTTCACTTTCATATTCGTCACTAGAACTGGACGGCAATGCTAAACATCTTCTTTTACGTATGTTTGGAATATTTTCGTATTCACTGTCGCTGGACTCATCTTCATAGCTCTTATCAGAAATATCACTATCACTACTCTCAATATCAACAAGCTTATTGTTCCTGACGTGTAAATTACTTTGTGTATCTGATAATTCGTCTTCGATATCATGAAGCTCATTATTTTCAACATCCGAACATTCCATAGGTATATCGGTGATATTTTCCCAAAACTTTCGTTTTGACATTTCTGGGGCCTGGCGATTATTATAAAAATAAAATTGAAAATAATAAATAGGATAATATTTATCTCTGTATTTAGTTTTCTTACTTAGAATATACTTACAATATATTTTTGAATATTTCGGTATCCAAAGAAATGTTTATTTCCAGTATTCTCAACAAAATGTCACAGTCAACACCACTCAAAGTTCAAACAACGACTGAAAAATTATAACGTATTATAAAAATAAAATTGAAAATAATAAATAATAGGATAATATTTATCTCTGTATTTAGTTTTCTTACTTAGAATATACTTACAATATATTTTTGAATATTTTGGTATCCAAAGAAATGTTTATTTCCGGTATTCTCAACAAAATGTCACAGTCAACACCACTCAAAGTTCAAACAACGACTGAAAATTTATAACGTAGCGCATTTATCTACCGCCACCCACCCCTCACAAACATTTTCTTTGATCGTGCTACAATTGCGCAGCATTTATAATTTATTATATACTCAGTATTTATAAATTATTATGCACAAAACTCATTCCATTACATAGAAAAATGCACCAGTCATTTTGACTGGTTTGGTATAAGTACCAATTATAATCAAAAACTTTTTGATTTTGAATAAAAAAATAAAACGGACCGCCTAATATTATTCAATTAAGTATCGCTACAAATGTCATTGCATCGTTTCAAAAAAAAAAATTGAGATTAAGTAGGAATTTGAAAATGAAATTATAAATCCAGTCATTTTGACTGGTGTGGTAAATCTAGTGTTAAACCTGACCTCAAAATTTCTAGCCGTTTTTCCTACATAAACATAACTACAATTATCACAATTAATCTGGTATATCCCACTATTATTCAATTTATTTCGGGACTCTATTTTATTATTAACGAGTAATTTTCTTAAATTAGTTTTATTGTAAAATGCAGGTGTTATATTGTATTCGCGTAAGTTATTAGCTATGGCTAGACTTAGATTATTTAAATAAGGAATACGTCTATATATTTTTTTAACATTGGTTGTAGCACTTGGAGTATAGATGGTTTGGTTTGTCAATTTATTTTGTTTTTTAAAAAGGAGTTTATTAATGAGTGCTTTGTTATAACCATTATTAATGGCTATCTCATAAATAGTATTTAATTCTGCTATAAAATTATTAGTCGATAATGGGATATTTAACAATCTATGTAACATATTATTAAAGGAAGCTAATTTAGTATTAAGCGCATGATTAGAACTGAACGGTATTACCGTATCGGTATATGTGTTTTTTCGAAAAATATTGTAATTAAATTGGCTTGTATTATGTGATATTGTGAGATCTAAAAAATTAATTTGTCCATTGATCTCTTTTTCTACTGTAAATTTAATTTTATTGTTCAAAGAATTTATTACATTTAAAAACTGATCTAACTGTCGATCTGTTCCGGTCCATAAACATAAAATGTCATCTACATACCGAAACCACCATTTGATATTTTTCGTGATTTGTTGATATTTTGTAAAAATTATATTTTCCAAATCGTCCATAAAGATATCCGCTAAAAGAGGTGAGAGTGGGCTACCCATCGGGAGACCGTCTACTTGTTTATAGCATACATCATTAAATTTACAATAATTTTGTTCTAAACATAATTCTAATAAGTCCAAGATCTCAGAAGTGATCACTGGATTTAGCTTTGACAGTTTGTTTTTAATAATATTTCTAACAATATCCACAGGTACCGACGAAAACAAACTACAAATATCAAATGATACCAATTTAGCTTGGGGTATATATTTGTGTTTATCAATCTTATTAATTAATTCTAAACTATTTTTAACTGTGAATTTAGGTTCGAAATTGATATAGGATCTTATTATCGGATTTAAGTATTTGCATACATTGTAAGCAGGGGCATTTATATATGAAACAATTGGTCTACAAGGAATATTATTTTTATGTAATTTTAATTGTCCATAAAGGATGGGGGTGGCGGGATTAGAGTTTACAAGTTTCACGATTAATCTATCATCTAACAAAAATTTACAATTAGCAAGTACAGTCTTTAAATTACTTTGATATTTCTTAGTAGGATCACACCTCAATTTTACAAAATTATTATCCGAAATGAAATTCTCTACTTTATTAATGTATTTCGCTTTTTCTATTATAGTAATGGTATTACCTTTGTCTGCTTTGCACAATATAAGGTCTTCTGAATTAAGTATATCTTTAATAGATTTTATGGTATTATAATCACTGTTCGGCTTAACACTACACTTAACTTCCTGGCACTTATTTTTTTATCATCTTTGCACATGTAGCCTTCAAAAGATAGTTCCTATTTGATGTTGAAATCGCGATATCTGTGTCTACAGCTAAGTTCTCGAAGTCGGACATCTTAGGTGGAATATAAGGTGCATAATTTAGCCCTTTACTGAGCACTGCTAATTGTTCACTATTAAAAGATGTTGAAGATAAGTTCTTAATTCTTCCATAAAATTGAGTAGTCGAACCTTTTTTTCATTCAGAAATCTCTGAATTAGCCTTCTGTCTCAATTTGTTAAGTTTTTTTAATTGGGATGTATAATGTTTGTGTCCGGTTTCATTGACTAATAGTCTGATGGATCGATCTACTTCATCAAATTCGATAGGATGTAGCACTGTAGTCAAAGTACAATGTATGTATTTCAAATGTAAATTTAAAAAATCTCTCGTCCCAAACCATTTTTTAAGCTCTTCTTTAAGCCAGGCCTCTTTAGCTATCTGTACGGCTTTTTTGGCTGATCGACTAGGATAACGGCACTTCATATTCGTATTTATGTAGTTAGGAATAAGTTTTTCACGGACGCACTGTTTGTTGAACCATAAATGATTATTAGCTGTTTTAATCTTCATTAATGTTTTCTTGTAAAACGCAATAAGTTTAGCTTTACTTGCATTATTAATTAATTTTAGAGAAGCTTGCGTTGGCACTTGTTGGAACATATTGTAATATATTAAATATTTATTTAATAAAAGTTAGTGTTACAAAAGAAGGTAACTTTTTTATCATAAAAAATATATGAACATAAGAAATATTCTATTAAAAAAATAGTGAATCATTTGTATTTTATATCAAAAAAAAAATATATCAATATAAGAGATAATTAATATTAGAAATATTACTTATTTCTCTTTAATTCCAATAATATTTGTTTCTCCAATTCAAGTTTTTCCCTTAAAAGATCCATTTTCTCATTATGCCTTTCTTGCCTGTTATTTTCTCTTTCATTTTTTTCTTGTCGCCTTTTCTCCCATTCTTCAGCACGATGTTTAAAATAGGAAGTCGAACTTAGTTTTCTTTTTTTTGTATAAGGGCTACCTTCAATTACATTACTGTTACGGGTTCCCGCACTAGATGTTTCATATATTTCTTCAATAACTATTGAGTTTTCATATGTTATTTCTGTTGTTTCAGTATATATTTCTGGTATAACAGTTTCTGCTCCAATAGCAATAGCTTTAGAATTACTGTCACTTGGTTTACAACCAAGGAATGCATCAATTTTATCAAAATACATAAATCTTATTGGTCCTCTTCCAGACAGATTGTAAATCTTTACAGTTTTTGTAGCTTCTCAGTAATTTTTTCCACTTTTCCGCACACTGCTTTGCTGTACGCTATATAAAATATATTAGAATAAAATATTTAACATTTATTTCAGAATATTTTTCATGATGTTAACTTACTATATATCCCAAACTTTCAAGCTCTGTTGAAATAATGTCCCAGACACTTTTCCTTTTTCTCACATGGTACATATTTTCATAATTTGCCTCAACTGAATTTATAAGCGCAGCTGATTCTTCATAATTCCAGTTATTAGATGTAGCTACAAAAATAAAGTCATATTTATTTGTAATAATTTACAGAACAGTACTGTTATTTATTTATTACCTGTCTGTCTATAAACATTTTGATCTTCTGTAGTTAAATCCGTATTCATAATGTTAATGTAACAGTTTGACATAAAACAAAACCTCAAACACAGAGTAACCTCAAATAAAAAGTAAACACAGCCAAGCAGCAGAGAAGTGCGCACTGCGCAGGCTTGATCAGTTCACTCTAAAATTTTCGTGGTGCTTTGCGGGGACAGAGGAGAAGTAAGCGAGTAGATGCAGAGCTGTCTACTCTATTTAAAAGGAACAACACTTTTGCGTTTTAGGTAACTAAGTGCTACTCAGTGCTGCACTCGTTTGTAAAAGGAAAGCGCCTTAAAATATACAGTTTACAACATTTAATTACACACAACAATGTTCTGATGTCATAAACATATCGCGGCACCGTACACTTTGGCATACGCTGACCGCACTAGCGTAAGCCGTGGGTCGAGGTGGTGTACCCGGGAACGGTTCACTGTGTGATATGCGGGGGGCTGAACGTCAATGCGTATGGCACGAAACGCGGGAACGGTTTGCGGGGCGATGTCGGGAGCCGCTTCCTGGGTGAGGACAAACGTGGCCTCTTCTTCTTTGGCGGCGTCGGCGGTAGCGGAGACACGGGTGCTGGGACCTCGGATTCTTCATGAGCCGCTGATGCTGTTCGGTCGAGGTGACGTGCTGTGCGTCGTTGCTTGGCCGTAGAATGTTGCTTGGTACCGCTTAGTCAGCGGGTTTGGTGTACCAGTCGCTGGCCTACTTAGTCAGTAGGCGACGGGTTGGTTTTGGTTTGCCACTTGGTCAGTGGTTGCGTGCTTAGCCACTTAGTCAGTGGTGAGTTGAGAGCTTTATTACACTCAAAACGGATTTTTGAGCGTAATGGTTGGGGAATTTAATAGGAACTTTCCCGAGCCTCGGCCGCTCAAGTAGCAGATGGGAGGGTTTCGAAATAGTCGCGATAAATGAGCCGACAAACAATTTATATTTATATCTGGGCGTCAATAAGTTTAATAATGCCAGCATCGGTAGCCAAACTTATAAAACGCAAGTTCCTAATATGACGCGCGCAGTAGACAACACAAAAACAATTAAAGAAATAGGCAGTTTAATTTAAATACTACAGATGGTAGCGTTTATTTATTTGTAAATAAATCAATGACCAAATAAATTGTATTCGATAGTTCGAATTAAGAAAATTACATATATAAGTAAACAAAATAATCACGTTCGTTGTGACGTCATATTTACGTCCTGAAATAAACCATTCAGACAGCGGAAATTTGACTAAACTTAAACACAAACACGCATGCGAGGTGTCACATAAAAACTGGCAATAAATGAATACATAGATAAGTATATAGATGTTGTTGCGAGAGATAGTTATACAAGTTATCAATGTCCCTAATGAAGAATGTTTAGCGCTAAAATTCTGTACAGTAAGTTTGTTAACAATATCTATACTTGCCTCACTTCGCATGAAATACGAACACGTGATAAATGTCAAATATATTGACAATAACAAACTAATCAAATAATGCGTGACGTTTTCAACAAAACTCAAAATAATCAGTAAATCTCCGTGCGTCTGAATTGTTGAACACAAAAGACGAGGTATGTAAACTCATATATAAGTAATTAAATATAATAATAATGTTCATTAAATCTGCGATTGTCAGATTACAAAACCTTAAAGCAAACATAAAATTAGAAAAAAAAAAGAAAAAAATAAATATTTCCTTTTATAGAACTATTACTTAAATAAACTTAATACGCTAGTCAACGAATCATTAAATATATCAGCTTCACTCATATAAATGTTAGTTATTACACATAATAAAAATAAAAAAATAATAAATCTATTGTAAAGCTTCGTTTTCCCGACGTAGTTATATAACAGTTTCTGGAATTCATACGTGGTACATCAATTTTTATCTTATGCAATATATCAGAACAGTCAACATTATAATGGATCAAGTTATACAATAAGGCTATTGATAATTCAATTCTACGATTACTGAGTTATATGATATTATATTCTTTCATTAACATAGACAAATTTGCTCCATGTTCCGGATATGAGCCGTGTATTTTATAGTAAAGATATTTTAAAAATCTTCTTTGTACGTACTCAATATCATTTATATATTTAGAGTAAATTGGGAACGAAATGGTCGAGCAGTATAACAAAACTATAACAAAACTATTATACAATTAGTAAATTCTCTAGTGTTTCGAATGATAAAATCCAACATTTGAAACGCAGATGCAATTATATTTTCAATGGGAAGATTGAATGTGAGTTTAGAATCAATCATTACACCTAAATCTTTGTAAACTGATTCTCTCGTCAGTAACTCATTATTAATTTTGTAGTCAAATATAACCACACTGGATATCCTTGGATCTTTATTGAAAACTGGTTTCGGATAATGTGTCACTGTACAATGAAAATTAGTGAGAATTAAATCGAGAATATTTGATTTATGATTTTCATTAAATTTACGGCAGTTAATTTAATACATTACAACATTATAATGCCAATATCGTTGGGAATTCATAGCGCATAAAAAAACGCATAAAATTGATCGCATAAAAAAGGACCGCATAAAAACAGGTTCGACTATATGTACAACTTCGGATGCAAGTCTTGCAATAGAATGTTATGCAATGAGCATGAGGGCTGTTTCTCATCGGGTTTCAAACCTGCGGCAAACTATTCTGTCGCTGCTCTTTATTTTTTTGAATCACAGGCAGAGTCCTGTAGAATTCTTCGGCATGTACGGGCGCTGTAGACGAATAGAGACTTGTATAGATTACACTGAAGGGCATACCACCTGCGCCCCAACCACGTAACATAAATACGTTTTTTTTCGCATTTTTATTGGTTTGTGATACCGTGTTTAGTCGATACATATAATTAGTATCTATACTTCGTTTTTGCAATTTTAATTATTTCAATTTTAATTAGTCAGAACGCAAGCCTCGTGCGCTCCGACTTTCGAATCGAAAAAGTATCGAGGGAATTTTCGATTCTGCAACACTTCCAGCGACAAAGTAACTGTCTTACATTTATTAATATTTATGTTTAGTTTGTTGACAGTGCACCATTTTAAAATCTTATCAACATCATTTTGTAATGATAAACAGTCAATCACATTAGTGATTGATGCCAAAATTTTCAAATCGTCCGCAAATAATAGCTTATCATTTTTAATAATGTTGTATAAATCATTAGTAAATATAGAGAACAACAATGGCGCAAGATTTGCACCCTGAGGCACCCCCTAACCAGTATGGTAGACATCAGATTCAAAACCTTTATATGAAACAAATTGAAATCTGTTACACAAATAAGAATCCAATAACCGTACAAGAGAATCAGATAATCCAAAAGAATTTAATTTTCTGATTAATATATCTAAATTTGCTTGACCAAAGGCTTTTTACACAAATTTGTCATTGTTGAATGCTTTGCACGAAAGCCATGTTGCCTATTTGATAGATTCATCTTAATGCCAGTGCCATCTTAATGAATTGATTATTAATTTTATCAATTAATTTATTGTAACTAATTTATCATTTTGTGCATTAACAGTATTAATAAGTTGTTTCACTGTTTCTTCTAAAGTATATATTTGCTCATATAATTTAGTTATAGTCAGATTACCTTTGTCTGCAGCTACTTTATTTTTCTTAGTGCATAATTCACCTTTGTATGTCCAAATGATGTTTGTGTTTTTTTAATGATTTTGAGTTCACTTGCTGTAAGCGATGTACACGCAATATGAAAAATTGTATCACAAATACACTTGATAGTTGTTTTTTTCTTCCACAACTTCTTCACACTGGCCACATTTAGCCATCTTTTTTTACTCACAAATAATAGCTGCTTATCTTCTCTATTATTCTATAGTGAAGCTGAAAATTTATCGGGGATACGGTCTTGTGTTCTTGCTCAAATAGAATTCAATCAAACTGGATTTATCTGCCTCGAGATACGAGACGAATGATTTCTTCTTTTCTTTCAACTGAAGAACAAACGGAAAACCAAATATGATAAAAAGGTAACAACAAAAAAAAACTCGTCCCGTTTAGCTATAAGAACAGGCCAAAAGTACGTCTGCTTCATACAAGAAAAAAACGAAAACTGATTCTAAAATCACAAGCTCACTATTCATTTTGAAACATGATTTACAGCCTTTACCGGTAAAATCAGTAATAGGAATGAATTGTAAAAACAATTCGGTCAAAATATTCTCCTTCGTAACATATCTTACACACAGTGATAACTGTGCTACAGCGGAAATATTAGCTGTTTCGTCAGCTATTACAGTAAAATAAAAAGATTCATTAACTTTTTCGACAATTGATTTCAATATCAAGACATTACATACATTAATTATTTCATTTTGTATAATGGGACTCGTATATTGCGCATTTCTTTGAGGACGTGTTAATATAGTTTGCAAATCACCATCATTTTTGGCTCTAAACCGTAAAAGAAACCGAAAATTGCCATCATTGGCATATCAGGTTCTTCAGCCACTGAAATTAATCCAGAATCCCGGTGTCCTCTTAAAGCCAATCCTTGCCTACCACAAAATAAAATTGTTTTTATAATTGGAATAATCAACTTACGATTTTCAATAATGTCTTACGTATTGTCTAATTGTTGGTTGATCGGTATTTGTTGTTTGGATCTAATACCTATAAGATTTTCTGCAATTTCAATTGATTTTAAATGGTATCCACACTGAGAAAAAGATTTCTTTAACATAAAGCAAATTTATTAAATGGAAATAAAGAATTGATTTAAATATGGCGAAACAAATATTTATTTGTCAATAATAAATAATTTGTTTCAAAATCATAAACATATTTTATTTAATAGAAATAAACCTTATTAATAATAAATACACCTTATTAAAACTTTTATTAAAATAGTTTTATATTAAAAAAGTGATTTATTAATATTAAATAAACTATAGGTTTTTAATAATATATATATATTCTTATTTAATAAGCCGCATTTTTAGGTTCAATAAATGGTTACTTACTGACAAATTTTATATTTAGACTATTAAATAATATTTGTTTTATGGAAACAACTTTATTATTTGTATTAAATATATTTTTTTCTTAAAGAATAAATTAATTTTTAAGTATTAAATTTTGAAAAATGTATTTGAAGTCGTCGGTTTTAAATTTCAATAACTTGAAATACATTTTTCAAAATTTATTATTAACTTAAAAATTAGTTACTTGCTACGAAACGATACAATGCATAATTAAATACAAATAATAAATAAATTCGTAGGAGGTAAAGAAATTAAATATATACATAAACAAATTTATTTATTACTAAAATTATGATATACAGCATGATAATAAAATATTACATATAATAACAAAATTATTTGAAATTTTAATAGAAAATTTATGAACAGTAAACGCCTTAAGAAATAACTTTGTTGTCTATAGACTAAATACGAGGGTCGGTCAGAAAGTAAGTTTAATGGTCGGATTACGAGGGGAAGGAGTGGTCAAAACAAAAAAATAAGGTCATTTTCGGAAAATTCAGACATTTTTTTATTTTTCTACAAAATCGCCACTTCTATCAATACATTTTTGATACCTAGTAACTAATTTTGAAATTCCGACGTTGAAATGATTTCCGTCCAGTTTTTTGAAGTATGCTGTGACCGCTTCGGTGATGTTATCTGTTGTATCGAATCGTATGCCGCCAAACGCTGTTTTCATTGCCGGGAACAGGTGAAAATCACTTGGGGCCAAATCGGGGGAATAAGGCGGATGCTCAAAAAAGTCCCATTTAAATGAGGCCAATTTTTTTTGGGTTAAACGAGCAGAATGCGGACGAGCATTATCGTGAATGAAAAACACTTTGCTACTCAACAAACCTGGCCGTTTATTTTTGATTGCTTTTCGTAAACGATCCAAAACACCACAGTAGTACTCCGCGTTGACAGTCTTGCCTTTGTCGAGGTAATCAATCAAAAGAATACCCCGATAATCCCAAAACACAGTCGCTAACACCTTGCATGCGGAGAAAGTTGTTTTGCATTTTTTCGGCGGTCGGCCACCTTTTGGTACCCATTGCATTGACTGCTTTTTCGACTTTGGTGTGTAATGATACATCCATGTTTCGTCTCCGGTGACTACACGATGCAACAATGACTCCCCCCCCCGTCCTCCTCGTAGGCACTGAGAAATTTGCGCGCGGCATTCAACCGCTGTGTTTTGTGTTGCTCCGTCAGCAGACGAGGTACCCAACGAGCGCTCACTTTACGGATCTGTAACTCGTCGTGCAAGATTTTTTGTATGGATGTTCGGCTGCAGTCGGTCTTACATCGTACCTTTTCAGTCAATTCGTCGAGTGTGTATCTGGAATCCTCATCGATCAGTTGTTTAACAAGCGCAACGTTCCCTTCGTTCACTGCGCTCTTTGATCTGCCTTGGCGCGCTTCGTCGTGAAGTTCTTTTCTTCCGTTTAGGTACGCTATGCGCCAACGTGTATCCATTTGAAGGCTCATACACTGCTCACCGTATACAGACGATAATTCCCTATAAATTTCACTAGCTGATTATTTTTTTTGCGGTCAAAAAACGTATCACACTTCGCAGTTCACATTTGGACGCTACTTCTATCGGCGTCTCCATTTTAAATCGTCGTAAAACACACAAAAATAGACTTATCGGGCTCGGCGATGCGTCAAACTGGTTAGAATAGATGAGCGAACAACCTCCTACAATTTCGTTAGTTTATCTTTTCACCACGCGGAGCGCTGCCACCCTTAAACTTACTTTCTGACCGACCCTCGTATTTTGTTTAATGATACTGATTGCTCTTTGTTTATTAGCAATTCTGTGAGAAGCAACAGGAAAAATATTATGCAAATCTTAGAAATGTATTATGTCATATTTTTTTTCTGATGTCTTTATATTTAACAAATAACCACCAATATGTTTATCAAAACCATAAATATCTTGTATGTAAACAATAAAATATATTAGATTTTTAGGGTTATCGAAACTCAGTCTTTCGGTTTTTTGAAGTTATTTATTCATTTGTTACTTCGTTTTACTCGACGTTTCGTGCTAGCCAGAGCACTTCCTCAGGAGGCTGTTATTTTAAAAAATACATGAATTAAACAAACATTGTATGTCATAAAAATTATAAAATTACTAAAATAACATTCACTTACATTATAGTGAAGCTCAAAATCGTTAAAATAAAATAAAACAGGTTTCATTATGTCGCAAAACTTATGAATATACCTCGAATTGGTTTTGAACGCACGTGCATAACCTAAAAAAATTATTTCTTGTTTATCATGAACGTGATTATAAATTAACAAAATAATACCTGGTATGATTTGGAAAGCCACAACATTAGTAAAAGCAAAACAATATTATTCATTTTTAAACAATTAATGCAGTTCACTTCTATTGAGCTACAGTCTTTATATTTATGATAACCTGCGCATTTAGTGCACGTTTGCTTTTTATTACATTCTTTTATTTTATGACTATAACCACAACATTGAAAACATCGCGTAATATTAAAATCTTCAAATACTGCACATTTTTGCCATTCCATATTTATTTTACCCGCACTTAAAGCTTTTGTGAAAGTTTGATTATCAACCTTCAGTATGATATTGTACCTTTTATTTCTTTCCCTAATTATTTTAATTTTAACATCTGATAACTCTGTAAAAATCGTATTATTTTGAGACCGAAGAAAGTAACAGATTTCTTCCTCTGTTAATTTTTGATCTACACCAACAATTTTGAGTAATGGCTTTGGTGATTTTAATTCACTTAGTGTAACATCATATTTGTCTCCCAATTTCGATTTAACACCTCCCACACTCAGATGCAAATTGTATGCCAAACATGCTAGGTTTGGAAGTTCAGCCGCTATTCCACTATACTTAAACCCAGCGTATATATCATTATTTATTATCTTGAGAAAGGAATAGAAAGTATTAAGTTCCTTTTCAATAACTTGTGACTTGTTCAGAACGAAATCCCAAGGAAAGTCTGAGTATTCCAACAGGGCATCAATTATCATTCGTGGAACTGTTAAATTTCGCCATGCACATTGCTCAATAAGGGGTTTCAAGAATATGTTATCGGAACTATTTGCATAATCTCCAAGCGTGTCCAACACACTGCTTAGTTCAACTCCGGTTAGAGCTTTTTTTTATTAATAGCCAACACCCATTAATATCAGCAACCACTGCATCCCCCGCCACTATTGAGGAGATTGATGTTAAGGAAGTCATCCTTTTAGAGAGAGCTTGATGGGTGCAATTTCTCTGGCGACTGATTGCCATAAGGATTACGAAGAGATACAGAGTTAAAAACTTCTTGCGACTCTGTTGGTATTTAATGGTGAGGACTGTAACTAACAATAAGCTTCGAATGGAAATATCAACGTTGTCGGCACTCAACGTGTTTAAGTCATTTTGGAGCTCCACTAGGGTAAAGACCGCTGTACCTGCAACTAGGTCGATTGAATCATCATCACTTTGTGTGACGTTAGTAAGAAGTGTGCTCAATGATCTGGCCCTGATGCAGTGGTCATGAATGAGATCTAGATTCTGCTGTGAGTATGGCTTGGATCGTTTAAAAACGTCCGCACACATATTGAATGCAGCAACTGACAGCTGAATCTGGACTGTTCCGATTAAAGATGCCATTAAGCATGAAGATACCACGCTACAACATGCGATATCACAGCTTAACTCATAATGCTTATATTCATTTTTGAACGGCGTCTTCTGGACGGTCATCTTTGGTTTTTAACTCTTCTATATAGATCTTTTTTCTTTTAGCTGCCTCAGTCAACTTCTGTATATGTAGATATAAGTACTTCTCACGATAAATTTATTTTGTTTTGAAGAAAATGTGCATAAATGAGTCAGAAAATGGTCAGGTATATACTAGGTTTGAATGTTTACGAACGAAACCAATTTCAGTGACATTTATATTCATTATTTTATGTTGTTTTACCCATAAAAGTCTGTGTTTTGTCTGCTACTCCATACGCTATATCGATATCTTAAAATTATATTTATAGAACGTGGCTAAATATTTATCTCAGAACCAGAGATGAAAGTTTTTGACCATTTATACAATTATTATAAATGAGATACATTGAATATTTCCAATTAATTCAATTAATACAATAACAAATGAAATGCAAATATGATTTTCAATTAAAATAAAAGTATTCATTCAATTTTGTTCAAAGTACATTAAGGTTTATCTTATCTTATTTTTCAAACTTGTTTTTCATTTTATGTTCTGTTTGTATCATTTTCATTTGATTTGGCATTATTTTTGGCCGAGTTTTGTTTTGTTCAAAATATTTTTCGGTAAAAATAAAATAAAAGTGCATTAGAAAAATGACACATACTATATAACTAAGATTAATTAACAAATAGAAATAAAAAAATAACTTCTCTCTTGCTTCAACAGCCGCTTTCAGTCTCTTCAAAGCTCCAGACATTTCTACAAACAGAAAAAACAAGTTTTAAAAATAATTTTTAAACTATATTATACAGTTGGATACTGTACTAGTTGATTGGATACATATAAAAAGATAAGAGCATACAGTTTAGGTTTGGTTATACAGTCCTGGTACTTGATCTTTATGATGATGGTCTTAAGTAACAGGGACCACTATACAAGGGGAGCAACTTGTTGATCGTGTAATTTCCTTCCAGAGAAACAATATTACCCATGAAATCAACAACCTTTGGGGATGACACAACAACTAGAAGAGACTGCTTTCCCACATTTGAGATATTAATTTCAGCCGTCTCATTAATTGGCAAGTAACATATAGGAGGGAGGGGGATATTTTTAAGACCGATGGCAATAGGATTCCCATAATAGGGTACAAGGATGTCAAGCTGAGGTCAATTATCAGCTTCCAACTCAAGATTTGTAGCATAATGACACTGGAGCTTTCTTCAAATCCAGTTTAGCTTTCTAATTATTAAGTAGGATGCTGTTGATATAATGACCGAAAAGATAACGTCAGTAAGTACCTCTACACATTCGACTGTGGTGAAAGCTCCTGTTCCTTTTGGAAGCATTAGAAATGGCAATAGTCTTGAATGGTATCCCCTTTTCCATAGAATGAACAAGATAATGATGGTTCCAACTATAAGGAAAAGGGTAAGAACTGAACCACTCCACCATGATGCCGAGGATTCCCAAGAGAAACTAGGAGGTTCATTCGTCATGGGCTGAATTCCCTGTTGTTTAGTCGATAGGATCTCATTAATGTCAATCTGACTTAAATTCTTTATTGTCTCATCAGAAACTTTAAAGTCTATTGGAATGATTGATGACATTGATGAGGTCTTTAAATCATTGTAGTTCAAGTAATGAATGGAATAAATACTTAACTGAACCGGATCAGGAGAGTACAAGCAAGTTGATGGACCTTCAATTGATGTACCATCTTCGGTTTCCAATAAGCAACCACATGTAATGGTAAATAACTCTAATTTTTTCACCCCTTCTAAGTAAAGATCTTTGCCTCTATAGATGTTATCTTTGACACATGTCATTCTCACCTTAAACTTAGGTCCAAAATATGTTACTGTTGTTTCATTTATGAATGTCCATCTAGGTTCATTAGTCTGTGAACACCTTAATTTACAACTTTTCTTAATATCATTAATTGTTCCTCCCTTAATTATTAGACTTAAACATGATTTTTTGGATAGATAGACCATTTCTGTGGGTCTAAAAAGACAGTTCATGTCTTCATAGTCATGACAATTTTTATTGACATTATTCAAGGCAACGACATCCCCATTATACATTTCTATTAATACTTTATATGGTGAGTTGATTAAACAATAATTGGATTCTATTATCACAGGGATATAGTTAATTTGATAAGCAGCTCTCATTTTCAACTTTCTACTAATAGGTATAGCAACAGCAATTTCTAAATCACCCTCATAAATTTGACAATGAGTTAATTTATAATGGTAATACCATTCAATCCTATTTTCTTGAAAAACTATCTCATACTGAAATTTTGTAATTTTCTTTCTAATTTCTTTTACAATTTCGGTTAAAGCCACCGGGGATAAACTTTGAGATAAAATATATCCGGCCCGACATGCAGAATAAGACATACGGAAATTTATATAGTCCCTCATGTAATGATTTGAGTTCAACGTATGTAATAGTATCCAATCTAACATGTGGTGGTTATTGAGTGTTTGCTTATACAATTGTTTTTGATTATTATACAGTTTAGATAATTGTTGCTGAGTGAGATTCAAGTTATTTCGTATAAGATCAACAGTAGGAGCTATAATTTTAACATCATGAACTAAATTATTTGCTACAATACCTTGCTCATTTATTTTGAGTTTGGCTTCTTGAAGAAACAACCGTAAAGATTGAGTGTCAGTTTTGAATTTTTCCATATCCCATGAGGATACGGTTTCAAAAAGCTTGGAACTTAACGACCCAACAACTGGTAGTAGCCCATTTTCTGGCCATCTTTTCTTTCTTGAGTGAGGTTGTTTGGGTTCGAAATTTTCATCAAGGGTATGGAGGGATACTTCAATTTCTTCAAAATATTGTTTAAGTTCAGGAGAGAGACAGGATGCACAACCCAAGGAGGTTTAAATTGGTATTTTTGGACTCTGAATTACAATAGGAATAATGTAGTTTGTTACAATAATAAAACAATTATATACATAAAATTACATATTTTGCATATATATATAAAACAAATAAGTACATACACAACGTTACAAAAGAAAAAAAGGAAAAATAATTATAACATATGAATAATACTGAACAAGCAAAGAAAATGTATTCAAAACTTTATTATAAAAAAAAAATAGAGTAAATTTTTCTTAAAAATTAACTTTTCTTGCCTTTTTCAGCGCAAATTCATTAATTAGATCTAATGTGTCTAAATCTGCAGCTATTTTATTTTCAGTACTGATTAAACTTAAGTTTGTTAATCGTTCTTGTGACATAGTAGATCTTAAATAGTTTTTTATTAATTTAAGTTTAGAAAAACTTCTTTCACCAGAAGCCACTGTCACAGGTATTGTCAAAAATATTCTTAATGCAATTGTTATATTTGGAAACATTGGAGTAAGATCATTCGAAAATATATAATATATAACAATTAATGCATTCATGCCGGGTTTAATGTATGTTAAAAGAATTTCAATTTCGTCACATAAATCTAACGCATTTATATCACATTCATTTCGCTCATTATCGGATAATTTAATTTGCAAATCCATACAATATTTTATTTTCGTATCTCGATTCATTTCCAACAACGAATAAATGTTGTTTAGAAACTGAAATGTTTCGTTATGAGCTGTCATTAGCTCAAATCTTTTCCTCTATTTTGGATATTGCTGTATCTAAAATACTTCCTACTTCACGATATTTATTGGGGCAGTATTGGTAAGTATTTTTCAATTAACTGCAAATTTGATAAATAATTATTGAAATCAATTGACATATTAAGGCTTTTATCAAAATCATCAAATTCAAAGGTTGATTCAAGATTGTATGGAGCTATTTTTATATCATTATATGAGATATAATGATAGGAATATAGTTTTAAGTGATTTAAATTTTGATCCTGTTTACAACATGTATAAGAGGAAGATGGGGTTATTAAGCTCTCTTCAATCCAACAGTTACAGGGAATTGAAATAAGATCAGAGTTTGAATGTCCACCCAATGTGATTGTTTTTGTGTTTGAGATATTAAAGCATTTCATTGTTGTCATTAATCGGGGACCCGAATATTCCAGTGTGTGATTTGTATCCAACTATTATGCCTCTGAATGTCTGAATTTATTCCTTTAGCTTACAAAATTTCTTATACATGCTGATTGTATTACCATCTCGAATGGTAGCTAACCATGAATTCTTTGGATATACCTCTGACTGGTGAATTTTGATCAAGCAGTTAGATAATTCGAGATTACTTTCAATTAAGCAATTCTTCTGGAGTGATTGAATTAAGGAAATTGAGTTTTTTGTTGTTAATATTAATGACGGAACAGCATCAGAAACATAATATGTTGAATTGTTTAACCGTAATGGTGTTGGGATCAGTTTCTCTTTTGAATTAATTTTAATATTTTTGTTACGTTATGGAATAGAAATCATTAAGACTAATTTCTCATCAAATTTTTTACAGTAACACAATTTCAAAGCATAATACCAATCGATTTCAGTCATTGGGATACTTAATTGATACGGAGAATTATTTAATGTGTTTATCATTTTAGTAAGATACTGTGAAAATCATAGGCATAGCGACGATTGTGGCTCCCCCCACCACTACCCATTTTTAAAATTTTCCTCGCCCCTGATTGGTCGAATGGAAGTACCACGTGACCCTATATGCCCCGCCCCTTTTTGGCGGTAAATTTAAATTTTAGCAATAAAATATATTCTTTTGTAAAGCGCCAAATATTATTTTCAATAGTAAAAGATGAATCTGAATTTATAGAACAGGTTTGTGTGTCAGCATTTTCAAATATTTCCTTTGAACAGTCGAGACACATATAAACAGCTTTATGCGTTTCGACGTCTGGAATTATCCAAAATCTAAAAATACGCTCTAAATGATTTTCATCGTTAAAACAATAATCTAAAATATGTGACGGTTCAAAATTTTGTATTAAATTTAAATTAATGTTATCGTAATCTAACGATACATGTGTACTATCTGAACTGTTTTACCAATCCAATTCATCATTCATATCTACTTCTAAATTTACATCATTTTCAAAATTTTGTATTTCCAAACAATTTTTAAAATTACGCGATGCATCTGGTGCCATTGCAATGATTAAAAATATTTATTTTTAAATTTATTTATGGAAAATAATTTCTATATTACCATTCGGTAATTTTTGTGTTTAAAAGAAAGAATTTTTTAAATGTTCAACTTTTTCACTGGGTGCTTCTCCGAACTTTGCAGGAAAAAAACATTTGAAATTTTCTGTATCAACCAACAATTTCTCTCCAAATTGTGTGAATATAATTCTGGCGTTAATAATTTTATATCCTTTATTTGGTTCCAATTCGGAAAAAGATTTTGTCGGCTTGGTATCTGAGGACCCCAACGAATTAAAATGATCTAAGTCCATTTTTTTAATTCTACACCAAGAATAACAGAAATTATAAATAATAATAAATAATAAAAAATAAAAACTTACATTTGTTTTTTTCTATAGATGAGTAATAAGTTGTCTAATGTTATGTATTAGTAACAAAAATGTAATATTCATTTTAAAAATTAAGTTTATATACTCTTTATATTCGGTGGGCGTATAGTTGAGATAATTTTAAAAGAAATAAATTTCCTGTATTGCAATATTACTTTGCAAAATAAATTTGATACTAATATCAACTTCCTTTAATTCGAGAGGCGTATGGCTGTGATAACTTCTAAACGATTTCATTTTTCATATTTGAAAATTATAATGGTACAATGTCATCATTATCATCACTGTCATCATTAAAATCTGAATCTTCTGAATCATCAGTTTCATCGCTGGAATCGGAGTCGCCTATATTAATAATGAATTCGTCTATTACGTTGTCCATATTATCTTCTCTTACTAAATATTCATCTTCACACTTCTTTGCGTGTTCACAACGAGTTTTCCATTCTTCCATTCTAAAATTGTTGAAAAATTCGTGGCATAATTTTTCAGCATCTTGTAATTTAAATGATACATTTTTTTTGCCACATATTGTTTCAGTGACGCCCAAACCAATTCAATTGGATTTAGATCCGGATGATATGGCGGAAGGCGTAAAACATTGTGATTGTGTCGTAATAAAATTTCGTCAATTGCATAAGTTCTAAACCTTGGTTTATACTGGCACACTAAATTCCACAAATCAATCGTTAACATTGTATCATCAACAAATACACTTTTTGATTGCAACCAATCTTTCATGGTTGCTTTTGTAGAATTCCTGGTAGGAGGTTTATTTACCTGTACATTGTGGTAAGGCGCATTATCTATTACAATAATACTTCTTGGTGCAAATTAGGAATTAATTTTTTTTGTAACCACTTAGAAAAATTTTCGAAGTTCATATCGTCATGGTAATCGCCAGATTTCGATTTTGACTTGAATATTAATTGGGCATTCGGTATAAATCCATTATCGCCGCCTGCATGTACTATAATTAGTCGATCGCCTTTTCCTAATGGTTTTCTTAATCCTTTTTCCGAATCGTCACTCCAGGCCTTCTCAGAAGTGTAACTGCCATGTAAATAAGTCTCGTCCAGGTAAATTATTGGGCGACCTGCATTACGATAACCCTTTATGGCTCTAAGAAAATCTACCCTAGCTTTCTGTATGTCACTTCGTTCCATAAGTATTTTTCGGTTTGTTTTATACTTTCGTCATCTAAAACCAATGGATTTCATATTCTTTCGAAGACTTTCTCGACAGCCTGCGTAACCAGTGTCTTCTTTAAATTTTTTATAAATGGTTTTCGTTGTAGGAATAACTTTTTCAGTTACATGTAAGTTTAGAATGGTTCTTTTTAAAACACCTTTATTAAAATCATCAAGTTATATTTTATTTCTTGATTTTTTAATATGTTTTCTTTTGAATTAATTTTAATATTTTTGTTACGTAATGGAATAGAAATCATTAAGACTAATTTCTCATCAACTTTTTTACAGTAACACAATTTCAAAGCATAATACCAATCGATTTCAGTCATTGGGATACTTAATTGATACGGAGAATTATTTAATATGTTTATCATTTTAGTAAGATACTGTGAAAATCGTAAAATTAATAGAAAAAGATATTCAAAAGATTCTAACATATATTAATTCAGTAACTAATCATATTCATTATCGTCATTATTTTCATCAGTAGGCATAGCGACGAATGTGGCTCCCCCCACCACTACCCATTTTTAAAATTTATTAAAATCAAGTTATATTTTATTTCTTGATTTTTTAATATGTTTTCTTGGTGAAATAATATACTTTGAACATTCACCTAAACCAAAATATTACAGAAATTAATATAGACATTAAAAATAAACCCAGGGTTAATAAAAAATCATGATAAAAAAAAAATCGATTTTTTTAAATTTAAATTAGATTTAAAACAAAGCTTATCTTATAATCTTATAATGTGGCTAACAAACAATCAATATAAATATATTATTTAAATGTTAAAAGTTATCAGTCAGATAATAAAAAAATAGACAAATGTACATATTTTAAACAATTTAATCTCAATATATGATCTAAACTTACCGGTTATGTAGTTTATTTTTGTAATCTGTTTGATAGCCATTACGGATTTTATTATTATCATTATTTTATTATTAAAAGCCATTACGGACTTTGTTATGAAATTTTAAATGAAAAAAAAAAGTATTTTATTTAAATCATGATTTTCTTGTGTTTTTCGATTGATTTTAATCACGATTTAAAACAATGATTTAAATCCTGTTAACCCTAAATAAATCTTAAAAAAAAAACTTACCAGAAGATATTTTGCATCTTTCTACTTTTATTCTTTGTATTGTCCTATCTGAAATGCCAGTTAATGCCGATACTCGTTCAAGAATTCTTGAAATTGGAATAATTAATTCTCCTTGTTCACTTTCACGTGTTACAAAGTCTAAAACATTTGCAACAATCTCACGACTTTGACTGGAGATAGCACGATGTATTATTTTACTTTTAAATTCCATATTGAATTTTTGCCGCAGATTGTACTTTCAACGCCGAAAACACCAAACGAAAGCAGTCACGGTTAAAGAAATACTGATGTTTACATCCTTGATATATCCCCACTCTTAAGCTGCGTATTCACTTGAGCATTTTAGCTCGCACAAACGTTTGCGCGCGCACATGTTCGTTCGCGAAAATTTTAAAATCTACACATAATTTACATAATTATTTTTACGTTTTTGTTTGTACGCGCAAATATCCACTCCAGTTGTGCTTAATAACTTTTGTTGTATGTGTGTGATTTGATGAGGAGAAATGTCTCGAAGAAATGCAACAATTGCAACTGCAGCATTTATTGTAATTCACTGTATTAAAAAACAAAAAAATTAAAAAACAAACCAAACGATGGTGAATTACACAGCTATATCGTAGCCGGCTGTTGTAAAATGGATCAAATTTATTATCAGACATGAAGCTACAAGAAACCAGTGGTCAATTTCATAATTTCGTTCACATGTCGTCTCAGGACTTTGGATTTTTAATTAATGCTATTGGTCCTAAAATAAAGAAGATGGATACAAAATTTAGAAACTCTGTTCCAGTGAGTGAACGTTTAGCTATAACTCTACGTTTTTTAGCAACTTGAGATTCCTACATAAGTATACAATATCTGTTTAAAGTTTCGAAACAGCTGATCACGAAAATTGTCCCTGAAGTCTGCCAGGCGATAATCGAGGCTTTTCATACTCGTCAATCAAGTTTAATGCTAATTCATTATTCCATTCCATGATTAAATGGCTATTTTTCACAGATACAAATTATGAACCAACCGCAACCCCAAATCAGAGCGGACTGCTAAAAACGTCACAACACAAATTCAGTTGTTTGCACAAATTAAAAATCTCGTCCAAACTGAACAATGCTTGCGCGCAAAATTCCTTTGAGATGGCCCCCGAGACCGACAACTGATGGAGCGTGTGCGTGCGTGCTCAGACCTTGCGCGCACACCTGTTCTGCCGGTACTCATATGATCATTTTTGCGCGCAAACCGTTTGTGCGCGCAAAAATGCTCAAGTGAGTACGCAGCTTTACGTATGCTATTGCGCATATGACCTTGACACGCCATAATATATCGTTAATTTTTTTCCGTTGAAATTTCATTACTTTCATCACCACTCAAATCTGAAAAACATTATGAATTAAAATTTAATATGTAATCACATACATATTAAGAATTAAGTCAATTAGAGAAATATTAGTTTTTTTTTTCAATATAATCTATATGAAAACATTACCTGTTTTTGTATGCATTTTTCTAAACTAAATTCTTTATCCATTATAGTTTCATTATCAGGTATTGCCTTAAAAAATCCAAATGAATTTTTAATTTTAATTATTACAATATACATACCGGGTGTAGAAATGAAATGTGAACCATAGGGATTTCAATGTTATTTTTTAAATACGGCTGTATCTCTTTCCCTATTGACTTTAGAGCAAATATTTAAATACAAAACTTGTTCAAAATGTGAAAATGCATGGTATAAGTCAATTTTCTTACATAAATATTAATATTTTACGATATACAGGGTTAACCACTAAAAAATGAGCCATAACATTGGGATCTCCGAAACTATAAGAGATACGATTTTGGTTAAATTAGATAAAAGTAGCCTCACTAAGGGATGAATTTAGAAATGCTTTTGTTTTTTCGAAAAAATGCATTGGTGACTAGATGTAAGCAAAAATGTAAATTTGGCCAATTTCGTTTTTCACTTATTACTTATTTATTTAAACTCATGCAAAATTTTAACTTGCACTTTATTTAGGCATTTTTTAACAAGCAATTTGGAGCAGTTCTCAAAATTTTTATATCTCGTATTGTTTTCGAAAAATTTACAGTAACTTTCAATTTTCATATGGGGTTCTAAGTAGGCTGTGAGACTGTTAAGTACAGTATTTTTTTTTCTTTTCAACGATATAAACACATGTGTATTAGATTTTATAGCTAAGTAAAAAATTAACAAATAAAATAAACTTTAATGTTTATTTCAAAAATTGTAAGTGTGCCTTGGAAAACAATAGACAAATCATTTGTTATTTGATTAAACAGTTTGACATTATTCATCTTTAATTCTTTGCAAGTTCTTCTATGTACTTACGCCACTTTTCGAATTGAACATATCAGTTACTTTTGCCCAGCAATAGTCCTTGTCTTTAATTGTTGTTACATCTGTTTTCTTGCATTCTATAATATTTTCATGTTCTTTAATCAAATTGACTAAGATTTTACATTCGTCATCTGAAAAATTAGCACTTCTGCTGCGTTTTTCTCCCATTATTTAAAAAATTATGTTACAACAATCTCTGATACACTTAACAGATTAAACAACTTGAAGATAACAGTATAGTGTAATTTTGTTGCCAACCTAAGCTAGAAGCTTACTAACCAGGGTTAACTTAACCAGAGAAGCCTACACGATTGAAAAACATTCTTAGCCTTAACCACGATTAACTTGTGCTGGTTACATCTAATCATGGTTAACTTAACCGTAACTTAACCAGCTAATGAAAAACCGGCCCTTAATATTTTATTAAAAGGTACGGAAATTACAATAAAATTAATAGTAATAAAATTTTTATTTCCAACATAACACTCATGAAGAATATATGAAAATTACAATTTGATCTTGAGACAGCAAATTATAAAAAATAGCTGGCAAAAATATAATACATAACATCAAAATCAAATACTGAACACATATTTTTATAATTATTTAAAATAAATATTATTGGTTTTTAAATAAAGTTACTTTCGTGTATTTTTGTCTTATATAATCTTCTTATATAATCTTATGTCTCTGCTATTAATTTGCATAATTAGGTCAGATGGTTGTCCAGCCAGTGCTGACTCGATATATGATTAATCATTTCTGAATTGTTAAAAATTGAACCACTAATATTAAAAAATACTGTGTATACAATTAATTCTTTTTTTAAATAGAGTGAATTATATTCTCTGATAATGGCTTCAGACCTGCAACATATTTTTATTATATCTGCTGCTGGTGCCACATATGGACCAACATTTTTAAATTGAGACAAAATGGCATTTGGCCATCGCCATCGGGAGTAATTAAATTGTTTCTATACAATCCACAATTAATTTTTTTTAAGATCTGTTTTACAACATAGCCTGCTATATATTTGGTAACATTTTCTACAAATGGACTTAACTATAAAAACTTTGACACAATATCGTTACAAAATGATAATTTTTCTTGATCTAAATAAAACCCTATATCTTCAATAGGCGAAAGAATCTTTTCTTTACTATATGATACATGTAGTATATCTATATTATCAAAAAGGCAATTCCCACCTTCAAATTCTTTTAGTTCATGTCTAATTAGTATTCGCTTGTAGGCGCTTTTGAAGTGGATTGCATCGGGGTTATTATTAAACCCTCCACGACTTCTACTTGCATAAAAGAAGTCTTCAAAAAGTCTTGCGACAATTCGTATGTCAGTAAATACTTAATATTGTCACTTTACGACGTGCACTAAATTATTTATCTTGGGAAAGAATGTTGTTCTGCCTTCAAGCAGGGTAAATCTTCACTTGAGTGTTGACAAATGAAATCACATACATGATTAAGTTTAATAAGCAGTTTATTTATAGTTAGTTTTAAATTGAATTAAACATGAGTTTACATCATGCCTTAATATTTAAAATAATAATAATTATATATAATTCTACTTACAACTCGAGACGAGGAGACGAAGCCATATCGGCAGATGAGTAATGCACTGAGTAAGTATAGCCACAAAACAACAAACTGGTAGTCGAAACCACGACGGATATTCAACTGATTGTCGTATTCTAATGTCGGGCTTATATATGATTTGTCTTGGTGCACCTAACCACACCATAGGGGTGAAGGTTAGATCTGACTAAACCTTGACTGGAAATGTGTTCTAATGACTACGCGTGGGACGTCATACAACTATTTTCCATTATTTTGAAAGTCGCAATTAGCACAAAGTGAGTTGGAATGTGTCACTTAGGTCTTTGTTGTATAAAGATAACAAGATCTTTACGCATGACGTTCACACAAATTATAAAAAGGTTCATTAGTCGTCTAATCATCAATTACGAAAGTCCAGGGTGTGTAGGAATGTATATCGTTCATTATATTACCATATATGTACTTATTGTGATATAGTAGTCCTACGAACGAAGATCTCTCGATTACATATATTTTGAAATATCGTGAGAAAGTATTCTTTGTCATTAGTTCTGGTTTTTTGTATTTAATTTTTCGCACTGTATATTTACGTTATTAAGCTTTTTTTTAATGAAATCAGATACCACTTTCTCTGATGTATCAGGCTTAATTTTTCCCAAGAAAACCCAAGCTTTCTTATGGACACCTTCCAATCCGTCGTCTGATTTATTAGAACCTATAATACTTTTTGGTTGCTTGGGTTTTATGCGTTTTTTCTTTACTTCAGTCCATGTATTGTTATCATTTATGTTATTAATATCAACATTGTTTTTGTCAGGGTGGCTAAAACTTTGTGAAAACTAATTTCCCTGACTTTTCCCGGTTTTCCAGAATTTTTTTTTCATTTTTCCCTGACTTTTATATTTAAACAAATATAAATTTCCAAGTACTGTAAATCACAAAATATTGATTAAAATCGGTTTAAAATTAGATAAAGATGAGTTACAACCTCAAACTTAATTAATTATAATGAGGAGTAAAAAATACAAACATCGGTTTTAAGTATTTAATTAAACATATGTATTTCAAAATCACAACGAATTACACGTATTTCAGTCTTCATATAAATAATACGTACATATTTAATATGTATTTAATATGACTAATATTATTATTAGTCAACATTGAATTAAACATATTTTGAATTTGGTTTCAAGCAAATTCACAAGAATCAATCCATATTTTAGGACATAAACAATATTTTACGTGTAACAATTAATATAACATAAAGAATTTCCTGCATTTTAAATAATCTGCTTCATTTCTAACTCCACTTCTTCAACTTTCCTTCTAGCTTCGTCTAGGAGTTTCGCCTTCTTTTCTCCAAGTGCCTTTAGCATTTCTGTGTTCCGCCGTTTTCTGGTTTTTTCTTTAGAAATTTCATCCTCTTTCTCCTTCTTCTTGTTTTGGGCATCATAATAACGATCAGATGAATTTCTAACAGCGTGAATTAAACTGTTATTAATTTTGACGTTTTCTATACCTCCATGATACGAAATAGCGTCATAGACAATCCGTTACGCTATCAGAGATTCTTCTGCCAGATTCTCAATCAAAATCTTTTTATTTATTGAAAACCCGCTTTCTGAAAAAGCATTTCCGTGAGACATAATCAGAATGATTCTCAGGAAAAGTCGCAAGTTATCGAAGTTTTCTGACTTTGGGATTACGGCTATCCAAAAATCGTCAAGTCTGGTTTGCAATGGAGAAATTTGATAATGTCTCAACGAAGAGAGGTTGTTCGCATACAGTATCAAAATTTCTCTTAATTGCATCTGCTTTGGATCCTGAAACCAAATTATGCTGCACGAAAATGTCTAAAGCTTTATTCAGTCGAAGAGATCTGACTTTAGGATTTAAGACTACAGCAGGATCAAAACAGGAAATGCCTTTAGTTAAGGGAAAGATAAGTGGCGATTTTGCAAGAATTAAAATGCAAAATTCTTTCAGTGCTTTGCGACAGTCGTTGCGAAATGTCAAAACGTCGACTTCTTTGAGATTTCTTTCCTTGCGAAGCTCATGTCGAACGGAAAATCCCAAAATAATTTTCTGAGCAGTTAACAAATTATAATCTTTGTTGAGATCGATTTGGGAAATGCTTGTTGCCGATTTAAAAACGTCGTCCTTTACAAACCGACTCATGATTCTTTGTACCATGCTCGTCAGTGATTCGTACAACAAAGGCGAAAGAGGTGCATTAGACTGAAGACGAGCTAAAAATGGTTCAACTTCGGAAGAAAGCGATTGCAAGAAAGCTAGTTTTGCAGGTAGAAATTTATCCTTCAATGCAGAAGTTACGACTTCAAAACTGTTGCAGGAAGGGGCTTTATTAGTTTCTTTTATACCTTCAACGTACTTGTGAACATTTGGGAGAATGCTGAGAGCACGCTCAGCGACTTTAAAATTTTCAACCCAACGGATCCCGCAAAATTTTAGAGGAAATATCACAGATCCGGAAAATTTGGTGTAGTCATCACGACGGGCAGGGGTATAGCAAAAAAGGTAATACAGTGCCCTCAAAAATGAGTCAATATTCCAAGAAGTAATTTTCATGGCTTTCTTGTACGCATTGTGAGTAGTATGTAGTCCACAACTCCCGATATCTACCATCTGAAATCCGGCAGGGTTATGTTCCTTTTGGTTTGTCTGCAAATCTTTTAAAAACTTCTTATTCACATTTGGGCCATCCATAGAAATTTGCAAAATTTTTGCTATATCAAGTCCCGTTATGGCACTACGAAAAGCTGTCATCAACTCATTTGCGTTCGCATGACCAATAAAAGCAGAACCATAATATCTTGTAACTACTTGGTTAATAGCAGGGTCCCAGAAACTTACGAAAACGTCCATTTGTCCCTTCTGGGATACTTTGTTTAAAGATTCGTCGAAGCCAATAACAATGTAGTCGCATCTGGTGCAGATATCTTGAAGCTCACGAAAGAAGTATTGTCCAAGTCCAAAGTTTATTACGTACGATATTTTACTTCGCTGTAGTTTCAGTCGAGATGCAATTTCCGAGTCTGGAAACATCAGAGGAAACAGACTGACTGCATCAGCCCCACTTCGATAAGAACCGTGTTTATGCACAATATACATGCACCACAAAATCTCTGATTTCGTTACGTTGTTCCTTTCGAGCATGGAAACTATTCCTCTATGCTGGCTTGTAGATTTCGTAACTGTTTTAACTGTTGAATTTGTAGTAGAATGAACAGCTGAAGATCGACTGATTGATGTAGCTAGAGGAGCAGTTGTGGAAGCAGTGGCCGAACTATCCATAGCTTTCGAATTTTCAACCGGGATGGCCGGATGATCAATTATTTCCTTTTGCACTGTAAAAAAATGTTTAAAATATATTAAAATAAATAAAATAATTAAATGTAGGGTAGAATGGGGTAAAAAAGCCCTGGGGTGAAAAAACTATTTACTAATATAAATCTCTTATAAAATATAAAATAAATATAAACAAAATATAAATATAAATGAATTGTTTGAATTTTTAGTTTTTATGTCATTGAATACTAACGTGTATTTACATTTCGAGAATGGAGTAATGATCATAGAATGTTCTAATGAAAATGAACTCTCTGAAAATATTTCATTATCTAATAACCTGGATTTACAATCTGAAATTGGTGAGCACGTAATCGAAACAGTTGAAGAAAATTTCTCGGATTTTCTCGGATTCTCCGAGATCGATATTTTTCATTTCGTTTCGGAAGAAGAAATTAAAGTTATAGAAGAAAATTTACGTAGCGTATTACTTAGCGATAATGACTCATTTGATATTTCAAAGAATGAAAACCAGATTTTAAAATCCGAAATTAAAATTGAAGAAAACGAAATCGAATTTTCTTGAATATTAATTCATTTATTAAAATGTTAAATATAGAATAATTTACGAATTTTTTTCTATCAACTGCATAAAATAATAAAAATTAAATAACATTTCAGTTGAGCCAGATTTAGTTAAAGTCGAATTGTTAGATTTAGTAAAGCAAAATAAAAATAAATTTGACAACAATTATGTTGTTGATAGCATGGCTTTAAAAAATATATACATGTATTACGTTTACCACCGCAACATTGTGAATTGAATCCGATTGAATTAATTTGGGCGAAAATTAAAAATGAAGTCGCATCAGAAACATTTAAAATGAAAGACGTCGAAAGTGTATTCATGGATGCAGTTCACAATGTGACGGTAACTGACTGGAAAAATAGCGTGCAACATATTATAAAAGAAGAGGAAAAAATGTGTAAATTAGTTCATATTATTGATGATTTATGTGATAGATTTATAATTAATATAGACGAAGATAGCCGCGATAGTGAATTTTCTGAAAGTGAGTAAATACATATTTTTTATTGCATTTAATTTTTTTATTGTAAATATTGCAGTATTATACTGTTCCCTTAAGTAATTGTTTCCAAATACATAATTAGCGACCGTCATATTCTATAATGAGAGGAAGGTATTGTGATAAGCACGAATTAGGCTTCTAATAGCACGAATCATATAATGATTTAAAAAAAGACGCTGCAGGGTATTATATAAACGTAGTATAAGAGCTAAGCCCCGCCCCTATCACGTGCACACTGCATGCGAATATTCTGTTCTCGTTGAACAGACTTTAGTCAAATCATATATAAGCCCGTCATTAGAATAAGACAGTCAGTTAAATATCCGTTGTGGTTTCGACTATAAGTTTGTTACTCTACTCATTGCATTACTCATCTACCGCTAAGGCTTCAATCCCTTGTCTCGAGTTGTAAGTAGAATTATATTTATTATTATTATTATTTTAAATATTAAGGCAATATGTAAACTTGTGTTAAATTCAATTCAAACTAACTATGAATAAAACTGCTTATTAAACTGAATCATGTATGTGATTTCATTTGTCAACCCTCAAGTGAAGATTTACCCTGCTTGAAGGCAGAACAACATTCTGTCTCGGAGATAAATAATTTAGTACACGCCGTAAACGTGACAATTGGTGGAGGTGCCGCGTTTATATGAAATGCGGTTGACTAGATTAGTACGTAACGGAGATAATGCACCGCGTACTCATCATCGCAACACGTGTCGAATATTGGACAGCGGTTCCAGAACAATAATCAGCGTTTTCAGAACACTAACCAACAATATATATATTTTTAGATGGATTCTCTACCTAGCACTGTAGAGTTAGATAATACGAATAATTTTTACATATTTTTAAGCGAAATTGAAACTGAACAAAATATTATAATTCCTAAATACATAAAAATACTTTTAGAAATTTGTGGATTTGATAGTAGTCATTCGATTCAATATAGTAGTGATAACTGGATAAAAGAAATTGAAAAATTTGTTCATGCTTTGTCACTAGAGGATGTTCAAGATATTTCAGAAAATTTGAAAGACGATCTTGGGCCGATTTGTAAAAATCCAAAAACTTCTAAATTTCCACCCGGCCATTAAGTCATATTAAATGAGATAAAAATTTATTTAAATAAAAATCCAGATAAAAAAAAACTGAAAAACAACAAACAACAACATTAACTAAAAAAAAACAAACAATATCCAAATCAAAAAGTGAAGCAATACACACAGACTCGCACACAGATTAAAGTCTTGTAGAAGCAAAATTACATATACAGATAATATTAACATCTTGGTGTAAAAATTATAAATTAAATTTTGTTTCATTTCAAATTAGTATAAAACAAAAAATTTATCAAATAGAAAAAATAAAATAACGAAATTGGTAGGAAGTATTAAATGTCCCTTTAGCAGTAAACATGAATGTAATATTGATATGAATGTATATCAAGATCCTAAAAAAAAAGATAGCTATTATTATCAAATTTCGCAACTCATTTGAAAAGGCATATTAACCGAGGTATTAACGAACAAAATCCGAAAACAAAAGGTGTAATTTCTCAAAAAAAAATATACTGAATTTGTTTTAAGTGAGGTTTCAAGCGATGTTTCAAGTGACCCTCTCAGTGATCCACAACCTAGAACTTCAGCACAGTCTGTACTGGAAATGATGCTCAAAGAACCATCAAAATAAAAAAGAAAAGTTATTATTCCAATACATTCTTCAGATTCGGGGGAAGAATGTTAAGTTACAAAGGCGAGGTCGTTCGTAACAAAAATATAAATAAGTCTACCTCAATGCCCAGATCTCAATCCAGATTAAATAGACAAAAAAGTAAATTGTTAAAAATTGCAGGAAAACAAGTTTTTATTAATACAGTTGAAGAACTTTTACAAGAAAATTCAAGATTAAAAGACGAAATAAATTATCAATCCAAAATCCAATTTTCTGAAAAAACTTTTGATATCAATAATTCCTGTATTATGAATCATTTGCTAAAAATAATTTCAAAACAAAAATTTATAGGAAGTAACAAAAGAAATAGATATAATGATATTATCCAAAAATTTGGAACCGAGAACAAAGCTATCCGAAAAGGTTGCTTTTAATAAGGGTACGTGTTTTTCCTGGGAATATTACGTATAACATTTGTTTAATTACAGCTGCAGCAGCAGGATTAGAGAGGTATTAGATGCAATTTGGTTCTTAAATTCTTAATTTGAACGAAGAAATCGCTCAAGTTGTTAAAAGCTGTTGTTAAATTAGAGTTAATCACCTTTGTTAACAACGTTCTTAGAGAATTAAGCTGATTATCGTCGCGGTGTATTTCAACAAAGAGGTTCCTGTCGAGACCTCCTCCTTTTGCCCTGGGAAAAAATTACCCCGGAATGCAGTAGTAGCAACAATCCAGACGCTTATTAATAAAAATTTCAAAAATGTATCGCGGTTATACTATTTATCCGATTTTGATGAAAATTTTACACGAACTAGATAAATGTCTATTCTTTCTCCTCCTGAAAACCGCGTTTTAAAATCTTTGATAGTTTTGGAGAAAATTTTTTGTAAAATTTGTCGTTTTTTGACGGTGCACAAATGATTTCTGGAAAATGTAATACCTGCACCTTCATGGTGTCGCATCAATTGGACGCGCGACAATCGGACGCATTCATTTGGACGCACGACAATTGGACGCGTACGATAGTTCAGCGGTTCCCAACTTTTTTTAATTACTGTACCCCTTTTAAAGTTAGTCATCTAGTTTGTACTCCACCCCCTTTCCCCGCCATATAAAAAATTCAAGAAATTTGAATATTTTATATTATGGGTATAGATTGAAATTACATGGTTTATTATTTTTATTATAGATGAAGAGAGTATATTTATATTTATGTTCACATCTCATAAATATACAGGGTGTAACAGAATAACTATTCCTAATTTTAACTGGAGTATCCTGGGCTCAGAATATGAAGATTTAATGCAAATCACTGAAATAAAATGTGACTCATTATTGAGCTACAGGGTGTTTTATTTAAAAATTTAAAAACGATTTTTGCCCAGTACTTTAAAACTATTTGACGTATCCTTATCATACTTGGCAGGAAGTGTAGGTACCGTACATCATAGTAAATTATGTTAAATAAAAATTTTTGGCTGCTGCCAGTGGCGTACAACAGGGGCAAGCGAGAGGTTGACCCCTCCTGAATTATACGCCACTGGCGGAATTGTAATTTTAGCACAATTTTTCGATTCTCCAATACTTTCTGTGTAAAAAACATACTCTTTCTTCCTAACGATAAAGTCAGTATTTTTCGAGATATTTAAAGTTAAACATAAGCTGCACTTTCGGGATTTTTTCAAAATTTGCTCAAAAAAATCTGAAATAATTGAATAAAATTGAGAAAAAAATTAACTACATAATAACTAAGTAACTTTTTTCTCTAACTCATTCTGGTTTAACAGGAAAAATTAATGAAAATTAATATTTTTTGCATTTTAATTTTTTATTTTCAATAATTTTTCCTGCCAAACCAAAATAAGTTAGAAAAAAAAGTTACTTAGTTATTATGTAGCTAATTTTCTTCTCTATTTTACCGAATAATTTCAGATTTTTTGCAGCAAATTTTGAAAAAATCCCAAGGGTGCAGCTTATGTTTAACTTTAAATATCTCAAAAAATAGTGACTTTATCGTTACGAAGAAAGAGTATGTTTTTTACACAAAAAGTATTGGAGAATTGAAAAATTGTACTAAAATAACAATTCCGCCAGTGGCGTAGAATTTAGGAAGGATCAACCTCTTACTTGCCCCTGTTGTACGCCACTGGCAGGAGCCAGAAACTTTTATTTAACATAATTTAGTATGGTGTATGGTATCTACACTTCCTGCCAAGTATGATAAGGATACGTCAAATAGTTTTTAAGTACTGGGCAAAAATCGTTTTTAAATTTTTAAATAAAACACCCTGTAGCTCAGTAAGGAGCCACATTTTATCTAAGTGATTTGCATTAAATCTTCATATTCTGAGCCCAGGATACTCCAGTTAAAATTAGGAATAGTTATTCTGTTACACCCTGTATATGCAAATACAACAAAACTAAACAACTAAAATCACAGAAATAATTGTTAATTAGTCTTTTATTTCACATTCTTCCGTATTCAATGCGATCCTTGTCCTTGCTTTGTGGCACATAATTTTTTTATATCGGGTTCCACTGGTGCTAAGTACAACCTTAAATCTGAATCAGCATTCAACTTATTGCGGTATTTATTTTTTATAAAAACGTACGAAGAGAAAGCTTTTTCTACAAGCTCCGTGCTGGTAAACGGCAACAAAAACTTAAGTGCTTTATCGGAAATGAGCCCAAATTCATTGTTAATGGCTGCCCAAAAGTTAAGAAGTCCTTCTTTTTAAAACTGGGATTTTAAAGTGGTGTCACTTGACAATTCAATTAATACCTCCTTTTCTTTTATTGACAAATTAGCGACTTCGAAGTATTCATTTTCAAATGAATTTAAAATCCAATTATTCATTTTGTCAGGTTTTGGAAAATACTTCCGAAATTCTGATTTTAAACCTTCCAAATGTTCAACAATTTGTTGATTTATTTCTGAGGAGAGTCGTAGTTTGTTCTCCGATAAAAAATTATACAAATTTTCAATTACTTCAGGCTGACCCTTTTCAATACAAGATTTCCAAAAATCAATTTTTTTCATCATAGATTCAAATCTATCCCAAGCACTGAAGATCGTTGTTGAGTTATTTTGGAGTGTTAAATTTAACTTATTTATTTGTAGAAAAATATCTGATAAGTACGCAAGAGCCTGGAGCCATTCTTCGTCGTGCAATTTGGATGACAACTGAAAAGCATGATCTTCAAAAAAAATTTGAACTTCATGCCTAAGTTCAAACAGCCGGCTAAGGACTTTACCACGAGATAGCCACCTCACTTCTGTATGAAAGAGCAACGTAGAATGAATACTTTCCATCTCTTGACACAGAGCTTTAAAACATCTGGAGTTTGTGGGTCTTGATTTTATGAAATTAACCACTTTTACAGCTTCATCAAGTACAACTTTTAAATCGCCGGTAAGGTTTTTAGACACAAAATTTTGTCTATGGATGCAGCAGTGACTCCAACTGATATTAGGAGCTACTTTCATGACATGGCCTCAAAGACCAGAGTAAATGCCTGACATAGATTTAGCACCGTCGTTACATAATCCACAACATTTAAACCAATCAATACCATTATTGTTGAAATAACTGTTAATAGCATTAAATATGTCCTCACCTCTTGTGCGTTCTGTCAACACGTGACAGAGTAACAAATTTTCCTCTGGTTTATCATCGATCAAGTATCATGCAATGACCAGCAAAATTGCATAATTGGTGACATCTGCACTTTCGTCAACTTGAATAGCAAAAAAAAATACTATTTTTAAATCTGCTGATAATTGTCTGCTCAACATCATCAGACATATCTTGAATTCTTCGAGATATTGTGTTGTTCGAAAGAGGAATGTTGTTTATATTCTTTTCTTGTTCTTCCCCGAGCATACCACGAACAACATCTCTTATACAGGGAAGAACCAAATTCTCGGAAATTGTGTGGTTTTTATCACATTTGGCAATACGGTAACTGACGAGGTAACTAGCTTCAATGGCGTTTTCGAGATCTTTATTTGATGATATGAAGTTAAATTGTATTTATTTTTACTTTTCTCCAAACGTTTAAAAAAACTATGGTCCTTATTTTTATAATTTATTTATATATTTGTTTAGTTTGTAAATGTCTTAAGAGTAAGGAAGGTTTCATGCAGCCATTTGATAATATGTCTCTACATATTATACATTGTGGTTTAGGGCAGTTCTTATCTCCTACATATGAAAATCCATATTTAATGTATTCTTCGCAGTACTTTCTCTTTTTCTTATTTAATCCTAGTGAAGATTGGTCATCTTTAATTTTTTGCTCTTGATTTTGGGAAGAACTTGCCAATTGAAAGCCTTCTACATTAGGCTGTAACTCTTTTCTTGTTCCGCTTGCCAACCACTTATCCATACCTAAGGATTAGGAAATTAATAAATATATTATAATCTGTTTATTTTTGAAAGACATCACCAAATCTGGTTACTTTCGGCGTATCTATTTAGCTATGATCTTGATAATTATCATGAGTTTTCGGATAATTTGTATTCTATTTATGTTTTCAGTATTGCGATCGAAAAAAATAACTGAATTTTCTATTTTCTGTCAAAGTAATGATCAGCTCGGGAGTCTGTTCATTCTTCGTATGATAATTATCCAAAGCATCTGATTGGTTGGCTATTTAATATTAAATTTGGACAATTTTGACGTTTGTAACATTTTTTAGATTATTGCTACGGTTTTAAGGTTATACTAGTTTCGACCCGTTGCAACGGGTGTTGGCAACAAAGTGATATTTTTATGTTTATTAGTACAATAAAAATTAAAATATAATAGATATTTCAATAAAAAACGGAATATTTAGTGCTTTGATATGGGGTTTTTGTGTAGTTAGTAATATAATTATTTTATTTAAGTTTAAGTTTAGTGGTCATGGTCGCTAAAAGCCTTTTTATAATCAAAATAGCATAAATGCGTCATCGGTTGTAAAAAAGTTCAATTTTATGACGGATTTATAACATGAAAATTTCATTTGTATTTCGTTTAATATTAAATTTATTAAATAATATTTAAATTTCGTGTATGAATAAATAAAAAGTAAATTTTCTATGAAGTCTATTAAAAAAAACGTTCTGAATCTGAAATTTCCGATTTGACCGTTTCTATTCGAAAATTACAGGTCGATATTGATCGAAAAACCCTTAGATAATTATCTGAAAAAATTCTAAATAGAATACGCCTATATTAACTGTTTGAGTGTAACACAGACTTTTTTTCGGCAACGCTTTGACGGTAGTGTACGTACAAAAGTTGATTGATTGTGAGACTGACGACACCAATGCTGCTGGAGCTCACTTTGCTAATAAGGTGGTGGGGGTACACTCCACGGCCAGGTCGTACACTTCCCGCTGGCCCGTCCACTGGAGGGCTCATTTAGAACAATTAGAACTTGTACTAGGTTTTTATTTAATAATACATATTTTGCCGCCATAACAACTTTTTTTTGAGTACCCCTAAACAATCCTAGGCGTACCCCAGGTTGGGAACCGCTGCGATAGTTGGACGCGGCGTCTTTAGGACGCATTGACAATTGAACGCATCGACAACTGGACGCAACGACTTTAGGACGCATCGACAATTGGGCACTTGAACAATGTTGCACTTGATACCAATTTGACGTATTAAGCAGAGCACAGTTAACCAGACGATGATGGTTTTGTGGGATTTCTCACTTATAGACCAAAGAAAAGAGAGACAACAAAACTGTCGACTAATATTATAGTATTGAATTGAAAACTAAAAAAAAAAAAAAATAAATAATAAAAATTCAACAGCGTTTTACAATAAATTTACATTAAAGCATATGATTGGATTTTTAGGGTTATCGAAAATTCAGTAAACGTCGAGTAAAACGAAGTAACAAATGAATAAATAACTTCAAAAAAACCGAAAGACTGAGTTTTCGATAACCCTAAAAATCCAATCATATCATTGCAGTCGATACCATCTCAACAACGATTAAAGCATATTTTTGTTAATAATAAGTTAGTTTGTAATAACAAATTGTATAAATTAGTTATGTACAAAATTGAATGTAGTGACTGTAATTTTGAATATATAAGTCAAACAGGTCGTAATTTTAACATTAGGTTTAATAAACATTTTAATAGTTTTGTACATGGAAAAACCAATTCTAGCAAACCACTTAATTGAGTTTAATCATAATTGCTCTATAGAAAATTTGCAAATTTTACATTTTCATTGTATAGGACTAAGACTCACCTTAGAAAATTTTGAAATTAAGAAAGCATTAATCCAGATGGACCTGAAACTATTTTTTTTTGAAATCCATATTTTTTTTTTAGGTATATATGCTAGAATTAGCTTATTAACTCGAACTTAATTGAAAATTTTTTGTTTTAATTGTTAGTTTGTTTGTTATAAGGCGTTCCTTTTACGGAACAGTAGGACTTTCAGCTACTGAATTAGTAAAAATATTGCATTTCAATAAAATATACTTTATTTAGATAAGAGCAGGAAAAAGTAAACTTAGACATAAATAAAACTATAATAACTCAAAGGTGGCATTCTATAAATATTATACAGGAGTATGGTAATCGACAAAACATTGTTTAGGGTGTAACGCCACTTTACATTTAATGCACTTGAAGTATGAATTTTTATGACACACTCCACATCTTGTTTGTTTGTCCTGATATACAATTAGGTGATCTATTCGATCAAATTTTGAATATTCATGTAGGTTCTGAGCTGATTTGGATGGACCTCTTTTTGTAGTTTTTCTATTACTTTCCAAAATGCCTGTTGCTACAATTCGCCTAAAAGCTAATTGATCTAACTTTCCACCATTTATACGATGCAATTGCCAAGCATTTTGAAGAGCCATGTCTACACAATGGGTAAATAATGGAAAGTACCATTTCTTGCCGCGTATGCTAACCCTAAGCAAGCTAATGTTTTGGTCAGATCTGTCGACTCCGCCCATGAAATCGTTATATCTTTGAAATAAATAAGGTTGATCAATATATAAATGCTTCTTTTCTTTTCTAGAATATCTCTACTTTATTCAGAGGCAACACAGACAATGCATTTGACGCTATAGAAGCAACACTGTTGTCGTTCCACTTGCAAGCAATTATTGCGTTATTTCCCAATTTATGTCTGTAAGTTCCTCTTTCCATCTTCTGCACTTCTTTACAAGACTCCATTGGACATCCAGGTAACCTGTTTTCTCTAACAGTACCTGTTCCTTTGATATTTCTGTCTTTTAGTTCCTGTAATAGCGGAATCGAGGTAAAAAAGTTATCAAAAAAAATGTGGTAGGATTGAGAACTCTGATCTTGTAAAATGTCAGCATACTGCAAGACCACGCTGGCCCCTAAACCCAAATTTCTGTACTTTTCAGGCAAAACCGTAGTTGAGCCTTGATACGGCTCAAAAAATACTATATATCCTAAGTTGGTCGTGCCAGCCCACAACTTATAGCCCCATCGAATGGGCTTTCCCCTAATAAATTGTTTACAGGAGTGACGACCAAAGTAGGGTACCATGGCTTCATCGACACAGTGGAATTCTTGTTGTGGTGCAAACTCCTGAAATTTTCTATTTAGAGCTTCAAATAATGGTCGCATTTTAGAAAATTTATCTTTTCTATCCAAATTATTATTATTGTTGCAGTGTACGTTGGACATGATAAACTGAAATTTGTCTCTTGAAATTGCTTCAGAAATTAATTTATTATTGGCGTCTTCCGCGTTTTGCCAATACATTCTTCTGCGGCTAACTATGTTGTATCCACTGACCATTAAAACTCCAAGGTAAGTCATCATTTCCTCGATTGTAATTGTCTGCGTTCTATTTTTTTGAGCGGCGTAAGTGTTACTATAATTAACAAGCATCTGAATAATTTCATCATCAAAAAAATATTTGAATAAATCAATTGGATGAACATCGTTTAGAGGGCCATATAGTTCATGCCACTCAGGAAAATCAGAATTCAAATCTGCGTCAGTCCAATTTAAAGTTGTCTTAGCTTTTTTGGAAATTTTGGCGTTTGTTACCTTAGCTCGTTTTCCTGTGTTGTTCATAAAAGATGACAAAGGCAAATTGTCCTCGCTATCCCAATCGTCATTGTCACTGACATTTATATCAACGTCTACATTGACATCTACATCGACATCTCCGTCAAAGTCAAAATCATAGGAAACACTGGCTTCTGCACGCAACTGGTTTCCCGGTAAATTATTGAGGGTAACCTGATCCTCCTCTCCAGAATCCTCATCAGTATTATCATCGTTAGCATTTTCAGGTGGTAATAATATAATGTTATCTGGCAGTAAAGGTGTCGACTCGGGATTTTCTAATTCTTCCAGCAGTTCATGCAGTGCCAACGGACGTCGAAAACTACAGTCAAAGAAAGTAAAAATATAGAAAACGTGGCGTGTATAGTCCTACCGTTCCGTTAACGGAACGGTTAAAATTGGAGGGAAAATTGAACATGCCAAATTAGGTTAACACAATGCAACCCACAATATTGGAATAATTAATGCTTTCAAAAACAAAATTAATTCAGTTATTGTACATATTATAAATAACAACAATATACTTACTCCGACAAACTCATGATGTGCACAACTAAAAAATGTGGTCACTTTCGAACAAAATAACACGTACAAAATCAACTTGAAATCACAAATAATTCAATTCTAACTGTACACATTACTACTTCTAACAGTATCTGTATTGCCATCTAGGTTTTAGTAAAAGTAATACAATGGTAAAAAAGATTTCTGTAAATGTTCTTTTTAAGGAACAGTAGGTCCAAGTGGGTTAAGTACAGGTAAAAATTTGATGAACGATCAACTAAGTCTGTTAAATTCACCTTTTATTATCCTATACAAAGGTACAAAGATTTTTGGAAATGGATTAAGGCGAAGTGGTTTTAATCAGGAGTCAAGCCCAGTTTTACATATGATTTCTAAGAGGCTTTAACAGGTAACTACTTAATCGTTGGAAGTGCTATGACAATTACGTAAAATTAAGTTAATATATTTCTGGAATTGTTTATGATTACGTTGTGCAAATGGACATTGCCACTTATATATAAATTTGAAACTTCTGATCTATCATTATTCACTTTTCAAAGTATTAACATGGCGCTGAAGTTTGTAACTAGTGAACGTGGTAACAAGATGTTACTATACAAAGGTTTGTAATTTATGTACTATTATTTATCACTCTCATACCGGAAAATATTTATTCTGATATACATAATATATTAATGTAAATGTTTCTAATTAAATAAGTAACTTTAACTTAAAGGTCACATCCACAAAAAGGAGAGAATCATTGGTGAGAAGATTATTTGGAAATGCTCGAATTTCAACAAGCATCATTGTCTAGGAAGAGTCCGTACATTAAACGACGGAGTAGTGAAAAGTGCTCCTCATAACCATGTTCCCGACGCGGCCAAGGTTGGTGTGAAAGTGGCAGTTCAAAGCTTGAAGGAAATTGCTATACAGTGTAGCTCACTCCTCAAGCAGTTTTAGGAAACCTTGCTTCACAGTAATCAGCAGCTGTATCAGCTCAACTACCTCAACCGAAGGCACTGAAACGAACAGTTCAGCGAGTTAGAACTGCCGCAGAAGCCGCTCCAGCAAATCCTAGGTGCTTAGCTGACATCGAATTTCCAGCGGAATATAGAAATATAGATGGCGAACCATTTCTATTATTTGATAGCGGGCGCAATGAAAACAGAATTTTATTGTTTTCAACAGCAAAAAACTTAGAATTACAGGGACAGTGTATAATCATTGGTACGCGGATGGCACCTTTTCTTCAGCACATCAGTTATTCAACCAGATCTACACAATTCATGGAGTCCGATACAACAATGTCTTTCCAACTGTGTATTCCCTTCTTCCAAATAAAACGGAAGGCACTTACATTCGTCTATTGCAGGCGTTGAAGGACTTAGCACCGAGGGTTCAGCCAACATCTGTAATGACTAATTTTGAAAAAGGAGCCATAAATGCGTTTAGGCAAGAGTTTCCGAATGCTGAAAGCAATGGTTTTTTTTTTCATTTCACGCAATGCTTATGGACATATATTCAAGAAACAGGTTTGCAAGTGAGATATAGTTAAGAAGCTGACTTTGCTTTAAACCTGCGACAACTGGCAGCTCTAGCTTTTGTTCCCGAAGATGATTTAATTGATTCCTACGATGTGCTAATTGACAGCGAATTTCTTACGGAAAATGAAGTTATATTGCAACCTTTATTAACTTACTTTGAAGCTACATGGATTGGTGTTCTTGACAGGCGAGGTAGGCGAAGACAACCAATTTTTCCTATTCGTCTGTGGAATGTTCACGCGTTAATCGAAAACGATTTACCCCGCACAAATAATGCCGTTGAAGGATGGCATAATAGCTTTTTATCAATTGAAAATGCTGCACATCCGAACATTTGGAAATTTGTAAATGCCCTCAAGAAAGAAGTCAATTTAAACAAAATGAAAATCGAGCAGTTAATTGCTAGAAATCCACTAGCTCCACAAAAGAAGGTTTACAGAGATACCGCCCAAAATATAAAAAGAGTGGTTGGTGACTATGGCAAGAGACCAGTATTGGAATATCTTCGAGGTATTGCACATAATTTCCAATTGCAGGTGTAAACATTTTGTAAGGTGATCTATATATAAACAAAAATTTTCTGTGTGATTATTTATAATATATGTTTTTGCTGTAATACTCGTCAGTTTTATTGCCTCTTTTCTTAAGTGATCTGTATTGACATATATATATATATATATATATATATATATATATATATATATATATATATATATATATATGTATTTATAAGTGAAAATTTTGTATTGGAAACGGAATAAAAAGTACTACCAAAATCAATAATAAAAAGTATAGGTTGTCATTTAAAAAGAGAGTCGGTAACGTCATAACATGAAAAACAAATGACATAAGAAACTAAAAATAGGATGAAAATATTCGCTGTAGTCAAAATCGCTATACCATTTCGAGATATTTTCCGAAAAATTAATATCAACGGAATTACTGAATGTATTCCTTACTTAGTTTCCACACAGTATATATAATATATATATATATATATATATATATATATATATATATATATATATATATATATTAGGGTGGTCCTTGAAAAAAAAAATCGAATTTCTTTCCTCCCAACCCATGAATCGAAAGTATATTTTAAAAGAAAATTTTCGCCCAAGTTTCATCAAAAAATATTAATATTAACCTGTGCCCCAAGATGGTTGAAACTTAAATGGAATTTAACATGGGTTTCAGTGGGTATTACAAGGTATAACACTATTACTTTTCAATATTTTGACATCGGGATGACTTACATAAAGGATTTGACATCGCTGAATCCGAATAAGGCGTTGAAATTTTTTTTAAAATGGTGAAAACATGTACATACCATTTTTCCATAATGACAGCATTTTTGACAGTCATGTGTCGCAATAATTTTTTTTAACGCCGTATTTGGATTCAGCGATGTCAAATTCTTTATATAAGTCATGTTGACGTCAAAATATTGAAAACTAACAGTGTTATACCTTGTAATACCCATAAGTGTCTCAAACCCATGTTAAATCCCATTTAAATTTCAACCGTCTTGGGGCACGGGTTAATATTAATATTTTTCGATGAAACTTAGGTGAATTGTGCTCCGAAGTTTTAAATATCGATCATGTACTAAAAAATGTCACTAAAATTGTAAATTATATTCGTACACGTGGCCTTAATCATCGCCAATTTATAAAATTTCTAGAAGACATAGGAAATGAATACACCAATCTACCTTACTATACAGAAATTCGATGACTTTCCAGTCACAAAGTTTTAAAGCGATTCTTTGAATTGCTGGACGAAATTATCATTTTTTTTGAATCGAAAAATTATGAATGTGGAATATTAAAAGATGAGCAATGGATAAAGGACCTGGCTTTTTCAGTTGACATTACAAATCAACTTAGTCAACTTAATATTAAACTACAAGGTAAACAGCAAGTAGTTACCATGTTATTTGACAATATTAACGTTTTTAAACAGAAATTAATACTTTGGCAAAAACAAATTCAAAACGAAAATTTATCCCATTTTGAATGTTGCCAGTCATTATTACAAAAATCACCAGAATTGAAATTTTCAGAATATGCCAAACAATTGAAATTATTAGAAAATGAATTTGAAAAAAGATTTTTGGATTTCAAGAAATGCGAAAATCTGTTTCACCTATTTACTTCTCCTCTATCAATTGATGTTGAAACTGTTGATGATAATTTACAATTGGAATTAATCGAAATTCAGTGTGATTCCATATTGAAACAAAAATATTATATGGAAGTTGGAATACCAAATTTCTACAATTATTTATCAGTGGACCGATATCCCAATGTGTTATATGTAATTAGGCGTATTTTAGCTATGTTTGGTAGCACATATTTGTGCGAACAACTATTTTCAATTTTGAAAAAAAAATAAATCGGCGGAAAGATCGAGATTAATAAACCAGCACGTGCTATCCATTTTAAAAATAGCTACAGCTCAACAAATTCAACCAAATTTTGAATATTTGGTTCATGATAAACGTTGCCAAGTTTCTTCAAAAAAATGATATGATATATTTATGCAGTTTTATTTAAATAATGTTAGTTTGAAACGACAGTTTTTTTTGATACTTATATATTATTTTGTATGTAATTACCATGTTAATAAAATATGTGTTTGGTTTCAATTGTAGTTTATTTTTGTAATGCGGCCCACGGCTTGTGTGTAATACTTGATGTGGCCCTTGGTGGAAAACGAGTTTGACATGCCTGATCTAAGCTATTGAACAACGTTTTCCTGCCTATGAAATCATACGCCTTATTGAAATCCACAAAGGTTACGTGAACGTATTGGTTTGTTGTTTTTTTTTTTTTTAATTAACCCAGACACTACTGAATTAATTTTTAGATTTTTTTTAGTTACCTCCAGTTATCCATGGCAGTCTTAGATGAGACAATAAGAAACACGCGATTTGTTTTACAGAATTCTAACAAACTTGTAGTTACACACTTGTATTTTACAAGGTACGTGCTAGTATAACTGACTTATTCCTACGTCAACAGCAACACTGACATCTAGTTCATAAGAGCTGAACCAAATAATGCAGAATCCTATTTACCGTCCCTTTAAAAGGACGCTAGTATTATTTGGGTTAATTATGAGTTTTAGATTCAAGATTTTTTTCAGTACACGATCTGCCTTTTCTGAATCCACCTTGATATTCTCCTAGTTGTTGTTCTATTTGTTTATCTAACCTGTTTTATGGTGCCTTAAAAAGAATTTTATAGGTTACTGCAAGTAGTGAGATTTAAAAGATCTTCTTCAGCTCCGCTAAGAATTGTCTCAGGACCCATTCGTCGAGGGCCTTCAGGTACTCGTCCATGCAATCTATCTTGCAATGTTCCCCGCGGTACACCACATTCGCGACTTGCTTGTCGAATACTTAATGTACCTACACGTATTACAAGTAATGCATTTTTTAATGCTTCTTCTTCATATCGATGAATCGGCCTTTTACCTTCAGCCTTAGACTTCATTTTAATTAATTAATAATTTGCTTGTGTTTCGCATACGGCTGACTATAGAATTTTCGGTTTCCTTAGTTCAGCCGTATACTAGAAACGTGGGCTGACGTTATTGAATTATATAGATACTATTCTACATAGCAATCAAGACCATATTCATATACTATCTTAAATGATAAATTTGAATTCAAATTAAATATACTATGATGTTTAAGAAGTCGGCCGGAGATGGCTGTCTGCTGAATTTTACAATGTATTCATGATCCAGTAGTCAGCCTCATGGTTTTTTTTTAATTAAATAATGCTTTTTAGAATAATTTTTATATTTATTTTCTTTCTTTTGAATCTAAATAACCATGCAGTTAGTTTTCCTATTTTATGTAGGCATTAGACAAAGATACACACCTTTTCAATCAGCAACTCCACAGATAGGCTTCTAACACTATTTCGCCATTTTGCATTAAATGTTTTGCTAATAAAATTGTACTTGAACCCTTTATTCGTAGATGTCGAAAGTGTATTTAAAATTTTAATAAAAGTAGGCTGACTACTCGGCAAGAGATATAATGCATACAAAGTTATGGATATTTTTATTATTTCAGTAAATTAATGGGAAAGGCTGAGAATTGGAGCCCTCACCCTATATATATATATACAGGGTGATTTGTAATTAATTGGAAATATTTTAACTGGAGTATCCTGGGCTCAGAATATGAAGATTTGACCCAAAACACTTAGATAAAATGTGGCTCCTTACTGAGCTACAGGGTGTTTTATTTAAAAATTTAAAAACGATTTTTGCCCAGTACTTAAAAACTATTTGACGTATCCTTATCATACTTGGCAGAAAGTGTAGGTACCGTACACCATACTAAATTATGTTAAACAAAAGTTTCTGGCTAGTGCCAGTGGCGTACAACAGGGGCAAGTGAGAGGTTGATCCTTCCTAAATTCTACGCCACTGGCGGAATTGTCATTTTAGCACAATTTTTCGATTCTCCAACACTTTCTGTGTAAAAAACATACTCTTTCTTCGTAACGATAAAGTCACTATTTTTCGAGATATTTAAAGTTAAACATAAGCTGCACCCTTGGGATTTTTTCAAAATTTGCTCAAAAAATTCTGAAATAATTGAGTAAAATAGAGAAAAAAATTAGCTACATAATAACTAAGTAACTTTTTTCTCTAACTCATTCTGGTTTGGCAGGAAAAATTAATAAAAATTAATATTTTTTGCATTTTAATTTTTTATTTTCATATAAACCACTTTGTTTAAATTCTAATATTTTATTCTTTTCACCTGGTTTACTACCTTTGCAATAATAATTTTCGCAATTATTGTGCTCACCAAAAACGTGATGAATACTATTTAAAATATCTTTCTTTAATTTTTGAACTTTTTCAGGAAATTCACATTCCATACTATTCCTTTTATTTACTGCACATACAATTGCATTTCTCAATCGTTTTATGTTATTGTTTAAACAGTTCCTTTGAACAATTGGTACATTACATTTTTTAAAACTAATTTTTTTCTGCGTTAGAGCCCGTAATTTACTGCAGTAATTTCTTAATAAATGATTTGTACATTCTATTTTATGTACAATGGGATTAAATCCATACGGTCGAATTTCTTGCAATTTTCTGGTCACACTACTGTCACCATCACCTATTAAATTAGCATATTTTATATTGTGCAATTCAATGCTTTGTTTGAAGCCTTCTAAAATTATTTCGGCTTCCATGCTTCCAGATGACTTGTTCCAGTTTTTGAAACATTTATGCTTCTTTGCTGTAATATTTTTGCTTTCTGCTCGGCTGCATATGCAACATACTTATTTTTAATGCCGATGTATAAAATTTTACCTGTTTCGTATCCTACAATACAGCCTACACCTGACGCGGAATCATAATTTGTGTGGTATGATCTTTTCGACCAGGCACCATCTGCAATTACAGTTATTAATGGATATCCATCAGCATCTATATATCCTTTTTCTAAAGCTATCTTAGCTTCCTCCTTTCCTGCTTCTTCCATTGTTTTCCACAGAACAGAATGTATATGTTCAGCTAATTAATTTTCATACTCTATGTATGCTTTATTTGTCATACAAGGAATGTTACAAATAGAAGCAAATTCTTCAAGTTGTGCACAATAATAAAAATAAACAAATAATTCAACATTAATATCTATAGGTATATATGTAATTGTCTAAATATATATTTTTCATTAAAAAAAAATTAAAAATGAGCGCAACCACCCCATTACATTTAAAAATATATTCTTACATGATTTTAGAGCTAGATTTTCATTTGGCTCGCAGACTTCGTATGTAATATCAGTAATATCAATGTCAAATTGAGATGGAGTTATTTCGTATGTAATATCAGTAATATCAGTGTCAAATTGAGATGGAGTTATTTCTCCGGGGTGGAGTGTAATAGTACTGTCCGACGTTGATGGAACTGGACTATATTCTCTCACTTTATTCTGAAATTAATAAATAGAATAATATGATACATACATACATACACAATCACGCCATGTACCCAAAAGAGTGTGGCACAAACTCTTTCCATCATCCCGAAATCAGTCGCCTCCAAACATTCCTATCCAAACAAGCAACTTTCGCTTCTATTATTCCTACTACTTGGAAACTTTCGCTGCACGCAAGCCACTCTCAATCATATCACTCCAACTACTCATCGGACGTCCACTGGCAAACGTATACCATCAAAATCATTCAAATTAAATCTTTTTAACCAAACGTTCATTAAACATTCGCTCAACATGTCCGAACCATCTTAACTGACTACACGGCAACTTTTGCTACAACATTTTTTGTTGGATTTACAATATATTTATTAAGTGGTAGTTCTGTTTATAATTTATTTGCTAAATTTAACAATGCGTAACCAAATAAATTCTATTGAAATGTTTAATAAATATTTTAATATAGATATTCAATTAACAAATAACCTAATTTCTCTGTATTACATTTCATAAAATCGAAATTTTTACACAAAACTATTTTTAAGATAAATAAATAGTTTATATTAATATTATTAATTTTACTGGTAGTTATATTTAACTAATAATTACTTGACTAAATAAAAAAAATGTTGCATTTACCTTTTCTCTTAAAAATATATCATGTTTGTTTTTAAATTTTAAAAATTTTCCAATGCTTGGAATTAATAATTGCATTGTATTTTCTGTTAGTAGGCTGAAAGCTTCTTCATCAATATCAGCATCTATATTACATTATCATAATATTAGTTCTCGTATTATAAAACCAAATAAAATAATAACCTACCTTTAAAACTAGGGCACAAATCTTCCAAGTCCCACTTTAATAACAACTCTTGCACGAATTTGTCACACATTTTATAAGCAATAAACGAACAGAAACTTCGCCAGTGACGTGTTAACTTACTGCGTATTTTATGAATAACAGAAACAAACATGTGCTTGCCTGTTCGTTAGACAAATAAACATACAATGTATTCGGTTTAATGTTATAGATATTTGAATTTAATATACAATATATTTAATTTAATATTCGTATAAATTCGTATATATTCGTAAATATTCGTAGATGCAATATACGAAATTTTAAATATGCAGATATTTGGTTTAAGTATATATTGGTTAACCATAAGTATATTTTTAAATTGAATTTACATGTATCATAGTTTTAAATATTTGCAGGGTTAGTTTAATAACACACATATTTAAATTAAATATCTTATTTTTAAATATACAATTTTAAATATCCATTTTTCTCAGTGTGAAAATCCGCAACCAATTGAAGTTGTTCCAAGTACAGCAGCTCTATTTACGTCTATTTCTTGTATACGTTCAGATCTTATTTCTTTAGATAGTTTACAAATTTCACATGTTATTTTAAATGTACTGAAAAATCCAACACGTTCTTCTGAGTTTATATTTAAATTTGCCATGGTACAAGAAAAAAGAGGGTGATGTTCAAATTGTTTTAATTCATTAAAAAAGTAATAAATATCAATAAACCTCCTTTCACTAGTTGTTATGTCTGGTACACTTTTCTCGATCAAAACCTAAAATATATCATAAGTTGGAGTACATAGATATCAATACGTAAGTTAAATTAACAAATAATTCTAAATTTATTTATTTAATTTATTTTTTAAATATATTTAATTTATTTAATATATTTTCATGTGTCTAATTTGTATATAAATTATTATAAATATAAACTTATAAAAATAAGCAAACTTTCTGTTGCAAGATTAGTACTATCATCTTGTACTTCGGCATCAAATAAACGTCTTCTACTTGAATGCGTTGGATTTACTTGAGATGATGAAGGGCCCATTTCCTAATCACAAATCATATGAGTAAATATATAATAATTTTTCTTAAATTAATATAAAAAAAGTTTTACCAGATATAAGCTATGATAATTAAAATAAATAAGCTTGTTTTGATATATCCTCAAACATATCGATGTAGTTTAAAAATTATTGACCAATATAAATATTAGTATCTTACATAACAAATTTTTTAAGAGAAATACAGATTACTTAAATTTTTTATTTCTAATACAAATATACTAAATATTAAATTGCACATCCCTTACTATGAAAACGACGATTGAGCTGTTTGGGGTTTTTCAGAGAAAATAAATTTTTTTATTTTTATTTTTCAATAATTTTTTAATATAAGTTTTTAATTATTTTTATGTACCTATTATGAATGTAAATATAAAAAAATAAAAATATAATTAAAGTCTGTTTTTCAACTTTTATTTTTATACATTTTGCATAGTCTATCATCGATTACAAATATTATAATTTTAATGTTATTGTATATAAAAAAAAAAATGTTGTTGCAATATTTATTTCGTGTTGAACATATCTAGATATTTTAATTAAAAGTGTGCACAAAAAATTTAAATTTTGTCGATTTTCCATAGTAATGTACAATTTTATTTTATAAGTATGTTTGTATATTACAAATAAAATTTGTATTCTTATATCGTCGTTTAGTTAAGGTCTATCAAAATCAATTACAAAAATGGAATTATCATGTAAAAAGTATGATAATGTCATGTCGCAGAAACGAAACCAATAAAAAACCTTTTTTTTGGCAAACTGAGTTTTCAGAAAACAAAATCAACATTTTTGAGAATTTTTCGATAAAACATTAAATAAGGGAATTATGTAGTTTGTCAGTATATATATATATATATATATATATATATATATATATATATATATATATATATATATATAGGGTGGCGGTCAAAATCCCGACAATCAAAATCCCGACAATCAAAATCCCGACAATTAAAATCCCGACAAGTCAAAATCCCGACAGGTCAAAATCCCGACAGGTCAATATCCCGACAGGTCAAAATCCCGACAATTAAAATCCCGACAGGTCAAAATCCCGACAATTAAAATCCCGACAGGTCAAAATCCCGACAATCAAAATCCCGACAGGTCAAAATCCCGACAATCAAAATCCCGACATAAAATACAAAATGCACAATTTAAATTGCGTTAATAAAATTAATGTTTTTCAAGAATTAATTGGATTTTCGTTTTGTATTTTGTTTTTTTTTCATGTCTTAAAATAAACCTTATAATAAAACCATTGTTAGTAAATAAGTAGTGATGGTATAGAAACCATTAGGCCTAAGTAAATTACATAATTTACTTTGTACCAGGTTTTTATGTAAATTTTATTTTTGGAAAAGGCTATACAAACGTAATATTTCAAATTTACACATTACTTTAAGCTTTATTTCTTCTCAGAAGAATAAAAATATCATTAAAATATCATTAAAATATCATTTTAATAACACCCTGCACATTAGGTACTAATATTTTGACAGCGTGAAACGAAATTAAATAATATTTATTTTTATAGGCATATCTATTTATTTCGTTTTTAAATCTTTGCTAATGTGAAGATTTACTGATATCTCTAATTGACAAAATACCTTAAGTTTAGTTGACAGATTACCTTACGACTAGCTTCTGCTTAGAAGTAGGTAACATAATAACAATATAATGATCAAATAAAAAAGATTAAATTGCTATCCGTAAACTTAATTATTTAAAATATTTGGTGGGGATAGTCGCTATGAGGGTATATAAATTCGTGAAAAAAATAAATGTATTCAATATATCCTCAAAAATGGGTGAAGTATGTAAAATTGTTCCTTCTCAAAAGAGAAACAACAAAATTTGTGTGCGTGGGCACTTAATGGTAAAAGAAAGAAATCGTGACGATATTTATTACTGGTGTTGTGATAAAAGAAAAGTAAATAAGTGTAAAGGTAGAGTAAGTACGATATTTTTGGATGGACAACATCGATTGCGAAAATTTGTCGATCACAATCATGGTCCTGAAGCAAGTGCTGCTATTGTAAGTATTGCTGTCGAAGATATGAAGATCCAAGCCCAGAAAACAAGAGAACTTCCATGCCAGATCATTCAAAAACACAGAATAAATATTGATCAAGATTGTGCAGTGTACATGCCGTCCAAAGATGCTCTCCGACAAAAGATTAAAAGAATACGACATGCAGAAAGACCATCTGAACCTCATTCTTTAGAAGATATAAATATTCCAATTAATTTACACACTACTTTAAATGGGGATTTATTTCTGATAAGAGATTCGACAATTGGAAATGAACGGATTCTTCTGTTTACAACCAGAGCCAATATTCAGCTTTTATCGGAGTCATCGTTCTGGATTATGGACGGTACGTTTAAAACCGTTCCAACAGTTTTTCATCAATTATATAGTATACATGCACAAGTTGGAACACATGATACTGCAATTGTGCCGTTGGTATATTCTTTAATGACCGGAAAAAGTGAGGAAATTTATAAGCGGCTGTTTCAAGACATTATTGATTTCGCGGAAGAAAATAATGTGGAATTAAAACCTTCGACAATATTGACTGATTTGGAATTAGCGGCAATAAATGCTTCTAAAGCAGAGTTTCCTGGTGTGAAAAACAAAGCGTGTTTTTTTCATCTAGGACAATGTGGATGGAGAAAAATTCAAGCTAGTGGATTGGCAAATAGATACGGTAGTGACGAAAATTTTAGTTTAAAGATACGTCAATTGTTCGCATTGGCCTTTGTACCACCAAATGAAATTCCAAGACAATTTGAAATTTTAAAGCCCCACTTGCCGCAGGAAGCTAATGATGTAGTTGTATGGTTCGAAGAAAATTACGTTAACGGAAGAGTAAGACGTCTTTTGAGGAATGGTGTACCAATCCGTTCTTTGCCGTTGTTTTCTCCTTACCTATGGTCTGTCTACGATTCGATACAAGAGGGAGTTCCTCGCACGCAAAATAGTGTGGAGGCTTGGCACAGAAGATGGGAAAATTTGGTTGGGCGAGCCCATGTTGGCCTGTACAACATAATAGAGGAATTTCAAAAAGAGCAGCGGATTGTTGAAAATAATATAGAGTGTCTTATTCGTGGCGAACAAAGTGTGCAGCGAAAAAAGAAAGTAATTGAGCGAGAAAATAGAATCATGAGAGTGGTAAATAATCGTGAAAATTTGCCCTTATTAGATTACCTACGAGGTATTGCTCATAATGTTTCTCTTTAATATATTGTAACAAAACTAAGATTGTATAAGTAATTATGTTTGCGTGTGTGTATGCGTGCTTACATGTGTGTGTGTGTGCATGCGGTGAGTCACGCGTAAAGAATGTGTTTACAACATTCTGTTTATGTGATGACGTGAGTCCGTGTGCGCTCTGTGTGAATGTATGTGTCGAAGGTTCCATTAGGCTTCTAGATTGTTGTAGAAGCTCTCGAGAAGGATTGGTTGCAGCCTACTTAAGGCGCTACGAGCAACAAGAGAAGGCAGTCATCGTCGAATGAGCGACCTGGTTAGATCGTTAGTATCAGTCTAGTTGTATTATTGGGCTATACGATGATGGCTCGGTTAAATAAATAAATGTGTAATGATTACACGAGTGATATAAAAAGTAGAGTAGTGAAATATAAATAGTGAGATAAATAATGTAGATATAAATGTGTGCGAGTATAAGTGAATATGGTGTTAGTTTATAAGTTGTGTTAATGTCAGTCCGATAGGTGTAAGATTAATTATAAGTAATGTAAATAGTGTAATTGTTTGTTTAGCTCCGCTCGGCTAACCATTGTTGTTGTATAGTATTGTTATTTAGTGTTTAAGTGTTGTAAATAAATGCTAGTCAAAAATACAATCGCAAATATGGTGGTGATTATTTTAATACATTTCCAATACTGTTCGGACTACCCCGATACGAATTCAAATTCACGTTACACTGGTGTCAGGTGTGAGGGGTATGTTTTGAGCAGTGTTGGAATGAAGGCGAGTATTTGCGATTGTTGAACAATGTAAGCTCGATTTATTGATGAGATCTGATTGTTGTAAATGATTTTTGTTAGTAAGTCGAGTATTTTGTTATATGTGAATATAGTTTTAAGTTAGTATCTATCTACACTGTGATAGGAATGATCGGACTGGCATTGTTGTGTGTGTGCTTGCAACTGGTATTGTTGCGAAAATGTTAGTGACAGTGATAATTATGCCAAGAAGGATGAAGAATGAAAACACCAGAGAGACAGTGCTGCGGTTGAAACAAGTTCCAATGATGGCTGAGTACAGTGGTTCCACAACTTGGAATGAAGTGGGGCTGATGGGCAACGAGGCGATGACATGGTCGTTCATGGAACACAACGGACTGGATGGATCGGAGTGGAGGATGGTCGATGTATGCTTGGGGCATGCGGTGTAGACATCCTCACTCAAATTCTTCGATCTATACACAACGAAAGTGTTCTGGTTGTTCGAGGATTGATGGGTCATCGATCGTTGAAGATCTGGATGCTGATCAGATAGTTGTGAAAAATTGTGGAAACGGTTGGCACTGTAATCATTGGAAGCAAGTAGATGTTTCGGTTGAAATATCTGAAGCAGCAGCTGTGATTCCTTGGGCAAGATGCTGTCACCACGCGATCAGAATGTTATGATCGCGGCGTATGAATGAAGATAGTATTCTGGGTTCTTGCCGGCATCTAACATCACGCCGGTCGGCAAGTGGATGTCCGTGGTTAGCTGTCACTAGCCAACGAAGAACTTGGCGGTGAAGATTGCATGCAGTAGAAGATGAGAAAGCACTATAGGAGTATTCAGGACGGATTCTCGAGAAAGGATTGTGTCATGATGCGGCGGGGTCCGAGGCAGGTTACGGGCTGAGAGGACTGAAGTGGAGCAGGTTGAGGGTATGCTGGGCGCATGCCGGGTATAGATCTGCTCAGGAAAATTCTTCAGTCAGTAATTATTCGTAACGGAAAGGCCAGGGAGTACCACTCTCGATAAAGGACGGCATCATGGTACTGGTAGTCCGAGGCAAGGTTGCGGATCGGATTGGTCAACTGGAGAACGTCAAGTACATGCTGGGGCATGTCGGAATTGGCGAGTTGAGGTCCGACCGCAACGGTGGAAGCCAGAGAAGCCGCTGGACTGGTGGCTGGTCCTGAAGATAGTGCTGCAGGAGAACCAGCATGCGGAGATTTTCGCGGACACCCAAAATACCCTCCTATGGTGGAGCAAGCGTGTTCCGGGACGGAACACTCTTAAGAAGGAGGCAGTGTAACAAAACTAAGATTGTATAAGTAATTATGTTTGCGTGTGTGTATGCGTGCTTACATGTGTGTGTGTGTGCATGCGGTGAGTCACGCGTAAAGAATGTGTTTACAACATTCTGTTTATGTGATGACGTGAGTCCGTGTGCGCTCTGTGTGAATGTATGTGTCGAAGGTTCCATTAGGCTTCTAGATTGTTGTAGAAGCTCTCGAGAAGGATTGGTTGCAGCCTACTTAAGGCGCTACGAGCAACAAGAGAAGGCAGTCATCGTCGAATGAGCGACCTGGTTAGATCGTTAGTGTCAGTCTAGTTGTATTATTGGGCTATACGATGATGGCTCGGTTAAATAAATAAATGTGTAATGATTACACGAGTGATATAAAAAGTAGAGTAGTGAAATATAAATAGTGAGATAAATAATGTAGATATAAATGTGTGCGAGTATAAGTGAATATGGTGTTAGTTTATAAGTTGTGTTAATGTCAGTCCGATAGGTGTAAGATTAATTATAAGTAATGTAAATAGTGTAATTGTTTATTTAGCTTCGCTCGGCTAACCATTGTTGTTGTATAGTATTGTTATGTAGTGTTTAAGTGTTGTAAATAAATGCTAGTCAAAATACAATCGCAAATATGGTGGTAATTATTTTAATACATTTCCAATACTGTTCGGACTGCCCCGATACGAATTCAAATTCACGTTACAATATTATAGTAGTAGTATTACCTTAACAATTTAAACCGTTTACAATTCAGTTTTAATAATAAGACGTAAATAAATGTTCATTTTCTTTAATTATTTATTTTGTTTTCGATATTTCATAAAGCCAAACAATAAAATATCTTTTTAAAAATGTTTAATTTTTGCGACAATTTATTAATAATTTACAATTAATTTTTAATATTAAGTACATTACATGAAGAAAATAAATAAATAAATAATATGTATTTTTATTTTTACATGTTTTCAAATTTGTGTAATTTTTGCGACAATTACATGAATATACACAAAGTATACAAATGTATTGTTTATCGTATTTAATTGTGAAGTATTTACTTTACAATTAATTTTAGTATTAGGTACATTATATAAATATAAAATTAATAAATAAATGTTCTTTGTATGTTTCTTTTGTATGTTTTCTAATTTTGACGAAAATAATTTATTTATATTTTATAATGTCTAATTTTATATTTCGTAAATGCAAATAATAAAATATTTTTTTAAAAATGTATCATTTTTGCAATTATTTAATTGTAAAGTATTTATTTTACAATTAATTATAATAGTAGATATATTATATAATTATAAAAAGAATAAACAAATGTTCTTTATTTTTTGTATGTTTTCTAATTTTGACGAATTTAAAAAAGAAACAAATTTTTTATCTAGTAAGTATAATATTATGGTTTGTAAGTATGTAATTTTTTAAAAATTGTAAAAAAATTCAATGCTTAATTCCATAAATTATTTTTTACAATTCTTTTTTAATTTTGGGTAAGTACATTACTGTAAGTATATATAAATAAACGTATTTTTTATTATTTGTATATTTCTTAAATACAAATAATAACATATTTTTTAAAAATGTTCAGTTTTTGAAAGTATTTAATTGTAGAGCATTTACTTTACAATTAATTTTAATATTAGATACATTATACGTATAAATATTAACAAAATAAATAATTAATCTTTATTTTTGTAATATTTTTTAAAATGTGTAAATTTTGCGACAATTTATCAATAATTTACATTTAATTAAATAATAAATATATTCATGAATTTTTGTAAATGTACAATTTTATAAATTATTCATAATTTACATTTTTTTTTTAATATTAGGTAACTGTTTATCAAAAATTACATTATATTATTAATTTAACATTATGCACAACCTATTAAATACAAAATTCTACCTACAAAACCATGTTTTAATTTGTCGGGATTATGACCTGTCGGGATTTTGATTGTCGGGATTTTGACCTGTCGGGATTTTAACCTGTCGGGATTTTGACCTGTCGGGATTTTGACTTGTCGGGATTTTGATTGTCGGGATTTTGATTGTCGGGATTTTGACCCTAACCCATATATATATATATATATATATATATATATATATATATATATATATATATAGTATGTGCCGTTTGGGCACTAGAATTTTTTTTTTTATTTTTTTTTTTTTATTTTTTTTCTCAAAAACTATGAGGTGTAAGAAAATAAGCATGATATGAAAAAATGCGGAATAATGTGTACTATAATTGAGTAAAAAACCATTATTCTAGGATGCATTGTTTAGTAGAAAAAAATTAAAAACTGAATTTTTAAAAAAAATTTTAAAATAAAACTTTTTTCAAAATTTGCTGAAAAAAATCTGAAAAAATTTACTAAAATACAGAAAAAAATTAGCTACATAATAGTTAAGTAACTTTTTTCTTTATCTCATTTTGGTTTGGCAGGAAAAATTATTGAAAATTAATATTTTTTGCATTTTAATTTATTTTTTCTTTCTTGTCAAAAAGTATGAGATAGAGAAAAAAAGGTACTTAGCTATTATGCAGCTAATTTTTTTTTCTATTTTAGTTAATTTTTTGAGATTTTTTTTAGCAAATTTTGAAAAATGTCTCAAAAAGTTCAGTTTTTTTTTTCTATTAAATTATGCATCCTAGAATAATGGTTTCTTCACTCAATTATTCTGCATTTTTCCATATCATGCTTATTTTCCTACACCTCATAGTTTTTGAGGAAAAAAATTAAAACTAAAAAATCAAAAAAAAAATCTAGCGCCCAAACGGCACATGCTAGCAAATTAAAACTTAAACCAAATTATAGAACTTTTTATTGTCTATCAAAAAGTATTCTAAGTATTTCTCCGAATTTAACTCGAGAAAAAAGTATATTGCAAATTATCGAAACTGCATGTTAAACGCTCATACGGACTTGACGAGCGAACACCCGGTATATATATATATATATATATATATATATATATATATATATTATATATGTTGATTTTTCGTTATTCGACTGTGTATGATAGTAATTAATTTAATCTGTTTGTCAGGTATGCAGACATCAATTTAAGGAAAGGAATTAATTTATACACATATTCCTTTTATAAAGGTGTTAATATTATTTTATTGCTTAAATTTTCATCGATATTTCGAACGAATATAATTACTAATTATATACAATCAAAAGAAGAACAGACAGATTTAGATAACAACTTATACAATAAAACAAAAACTTTTTTAAAATTAAATCCAGAAATAATAGTAACTCGATCAGATAAAGGCAACGTATCTGTTATAATGAAAAAGGAAGATTATAATAAAATGTCACAAACAGCATACAACAAAATAGCAATAAAATTATTAAAGAACTTAAAGATAAAAACTATATCAGTGAAGGGAAAAATAAACAACTAACAAAATATAATTCAACGGAACCGAGGTTATATACGTTACCAAAAATTCATAAACCTGGTTTGACAGGTAGACCGATCAACAGTTCGACGAACGCACCGAGTGAACATCGAGTTGTATGTATGTAAACATACAACTCGATGTTCTGCCAAATATACATAATCTATAACTAGTTGTAATCGATAATCAATCAATAATCAATATCTCAAAATTATTACAAAACCAAATTTATTCTGTTAATAAGATCATCGCGACCGTTTCAAAAAACATGTTTACGTAGCTCTATTGAATGGGGCCCTGCGGCGGAGCCCTATCGGATATACCCGGAATCCTATCACAGGCACCCGGAGCCCTATACACATACAATATTGCCAACTTAGCAGGGATACAAACCTTTTTAAATATTTGAGTTTGTCACCAAGTACACCAACGAAAAAGTCACTAGATTCACCATTACCAACTTTACAAACTTGAAAAAGTCACTAGATTCTGCCCCAATCGTCGCCAACGGCAAAAAGTCACTAGATTCAGTATTACCAACCTTACAAACTTAATAAGTCACTGAAATCTAGGGTGCCACAATCATCGCCATACCTACTCACATTAATTGCCGAAATTCTAACTAATACTTGTGAAGAACCTGATATATATATATATATATATATAACATCAAAGATAGTTTTTAGTTTGCAGAGAAAATTCAGAATTATCAGTTGCCAAAAAATCACGTTATCGTTAGTCTCGACGTAGTCAGTTTATACAGGGTGTAACAGAATAACTATTCCTAATTTTAACTGGAGTATTCTGGGCTCAGAATATGAAGATTTAATGCAAATCACTGAGATAAAATGTGGCTCCTTACTGAGCTACAGGGTGTTTTATATAAAAATTTAAAAACGATTTTTGCCCAGTACTTTAAAACTATTTGACGTATCCTTATCATACTTGGCAGGAAATGTAGGTACCGTACACCATACCTAATTATGTTAAATAAAAGTTTCTGGCTACTACCAGTGGCGTACAACAGGGGCAAGTGAGAGGTTGATCCTTCCTAAATTCTACGCCACTGGCGGAATTGTCATTTTAGCACAATTTTTCGATTCTCCAATACTTGCTGTGTAAAAAACATACTCTTCCTTTGTAACGATAAAGTCACTGTTTTTCGAGATATTTAAAGTTAAACATAAGCTGCACCCTTGGGATTTTTTCAAAATTTGCTAAAAAATCTGAAAAAATTCAGTAAAATAGAGAAAAAAATTAGCTACATAATAACTAAGTAACTTTTTTTTCTAACTCATTCTGATTTGGCTGGAAAAATTATTGAAAATTAATATTTTTTGCATTTTATTTTTTTATTTTCAATAATTTTTACAGCCAAATCAGAATGAGTTAGAAAAAAAAGTTACTTAGATATTATGTAGCTAATTTTTTCCTCTATTTTACTGAATTTTTTCAGAATTTTTTGAGCAAATTTTGAAAAAATCCCAAGGGTGCAGCTTATGTTTAACTTTAAATATTTCGAAAAACAGTGACTTTATCGTTACAAAGAAAGAGTATGTTTTTCACACAGCAAGTATTGGAGAATCGAAAAATTGTGCTAAAATGACAATTCCGCCAGTGGCGTAGAATTTAGGAAGGATCAACCTCTCACTTGCCCCTGATGTACGCCACTGGCAGTAGCCAGAAACTTTTATTTAACATAATTTAGTATGGTGTACGGTACCTACATTTCCTGCCAAGTATGATAAGGATACGTCAAATAGTTTTAAAGTACTGGGCAAAAATAGTTTTTAAATTTTTATATAAAACACCCTGTAGCTCAGTAAGGAGCCACATTTTATCTCAGTAATTTGCATTAAATCTTCATATTCTAAGCCCATGATACTCCAGTTAAAATTAGGAATAGTTATTCTGTTACACCCTGTATACCAACATACCCTTAGAATTAACTAAGAATATAATTTCACAAAGATGGACAGTAATTCAAAAACACACGAATATAGATAAAATCAGTTTTATGAATATTATTTCCTTCATATATAACAATAACATTTTCACTTACAATGGAAGTCACTTTCTACAAGTTTTCGGAGTAGGAATGGGTAACAAACTATCTCCTATACTCAGTAGATTCGTTATGGATTACCTGTTAGAAAAATGCATAGAAAAACTACCATTCCAACTAGGATTCTTATATAAATATGTCGATGATCTGATACTCTCAATTCCAAATAATAAAACCGATAAGACGTTACAAATTTTTAATAGTTTCAACATACATTTGCAATTCACAATGGAATTAGAAACAGATAATGCTGTACCTTTTTTAGATACTAAAGTAATAAGAAACACTGACAACAAGATTATATTGGATTGGTATACAAAACCCTCATCGTCAGGCAGATACATTCACTTTCAATCTGATCAACCTTTAAAAATAAAGTTTAACACATGGATCGCAATGAAGAACAGGGTAACGAAGATATGCCACCCTACGTTACTGTCAAAGAATTTAAAAAAATTACAAGACTTATGTATTAATAACGGCTATCCTGCCAAACTAGCCAATAAACTAATCTTTCAATCTACAGATACTAGAAACTATAACATGTCGTCTCAGAACCAAATCATTACAAATAAACAAGAAGAAAAATGCTATGCTAGTTTTTCTAACATTTTTCAGACACCAAAACTCATAAAAATATTCAAAAATACCGAATCCAACTTATGTTTTACTAAAAAAAGTTTTAAAAAGATTAACAAATTATTCTCAAGATTAAAAGACAAACCGGATAAGAAACAAATGATTAACACAATATACAAGTTAAACTGCAGCTGAGGCAAAAAGTTATATCGGACAATCATCACAAAAACTTATCAACAGAATATATCAATATAGGAGTGACGAAACAAAAATTAATAAAACATGCGCCTTGGCTGTACATATACGTAAAACCAAACATAAAGTTGATTATGACAATCCTGAAATTTTAGCAACAGAAAATAACCATTATAAAAGACTTTTTCTAGAAAAGTGTTTTATCACCAAAAATAGTACGCATACATTAAATGAAAAAACCGATACAAAACATTTAACCAATATTTATGCTTTTTTACTAAAGAATACTATTACAATATAAGTTTTGTATTACCGCGAATAATTAAAACGGAATTAATAAGGAAAAATAATAAGAAGAACAATACAAATTACTTGTTTAAACAACTAACGTAGTATATTTGAGGTTTAACAATAGAGCAATTAAATTTTAATACATTAAAATTCTAACTTTTAAATATTTATATTTCTTTGAACTATAAAAATCATATAATACAACCGTATTGTACCGAATTAACAACAGACGCGACGCGTTTAACGTCAACACGACCACCTGGTTTTTATTATTATTTTTAATATTTTCGTTTTCGACTAATACAAGATCGACGTTAGTCAATTCCAAGATTACTTCATATGGAAGGGGAAACAGTTTTGTATCCCGTTCTACTGTTGATGCACCTTGATGTGTTTTGCAGTCAGTCGGCTGTATAAATTCATCGGGTGGCGATCAAAATCCCGACAATCAAAATCCCGACAAATCAAAATCCCGACAGGTCAAAATCCCGACAGGGCAAAATCCCGACAATCAAAATCCCAACAGGACAAAATCCCTACAATCAAAATCCCGACATGAAATACAAAATGCACAATTTAAATTGCGTTATAAAATTAAAGTTTTTCAAGAATTAATGGGATTTTTGTTTTGTGTTTTTTTTTTATGTCTTAAAATAAACCTTAAAATAAAACCATTGTTAGTAAATAAGTAGTGACGGTATAGAAACCATTAGGCCTAAGTAAATTACATAATTTACTTTGTCCCAGATTTTTACGTAAATATTATTTTTGGAGAAGGTTATACAAATGTATTATTTCAAATTTACACATTTCTTTAAGCTTTGTTTCTTCTCAGAAAAATAAAAATATCATTGAAATTTCGTTTTAATAACACCCTGCACATTAGGTACTAATATTTTGACAGCGTGAAACGAAATTAAATAATATTTATTTTTATAGACATCTATTTATTTCGTTTTAAAATCTGTGTTAATGCGAGGATTTACTGCTATCTCTAATTGCCAAAATACCTTAAGCTTAGTGGACAGATTACCTTACGCCTAGCTTCTGCTTAAATGTAAGTAACATAATAGCAATATAATGACCAATAAAGAAGATTAAATTGCTATTCGTAGACTTAATTATTTAAAATATTTGGTGGGGATGGTCGCTATGAGGGGGAGTAGGTTCAACACTTGAATATTTTTCTCTTGAATTGTACATCGCAAGAATTGTATATCACATGTCTTGTAAAACACAAGAATGATTTTTATCTTGAATGTTGACCTTGAAAGTGCTATGAACAAAAGAACGCACTTGTACTTATAATCGTTCCCACCAGATGTCGCGCTAGCTGGTTATCTCACAAATTTAAAGAACGTCTTACAACATTAAAATTTATTTTGTAAAATAATATTTGACAGTTATGTTAATCTATTTGAGAATTAATAATATATCTCATTTAATTTAAAATAAATAATTATATTAATCCGAATATACATTGTGACAAGAAATAAATCAAAAGGCCACTTTTAGTGGTCATTCTTGTTAAATAATTATTTATAGGAATTTTAAATTAGTGAAATAAATGTAAAATATAAAAGTTATGGTATTTCGAAATTTACACTGCATTTATCGAGTTTTTGGGGCATAACTTGGTTAATTCTTTATGAAAATGGATGAATTTTTGAAAAAAAAAAAACAAATTTAAAGTCTCCTCTTTATCATGTGTAATCAAACTTTGACAACATGTGTAGTATACAAAAAAAAAAATTTGACTCAATTTACCAAAAGGGTGTAAAAATTCAAATATTTCTACGAAAATTCGCTTAATTTCAAGAACTTACGATGCTTTTGCGGAAAGTTGTAATTTTTTGAAATTTATCCTGCATTTTGTAAATTTTTTTGTTGATTGATTCTGCAAATGCTTCATAATTTCGAATACAAGGAGAATCTTTTGTGAAAATTTGAGTAAAATCGGTTAAATAACATGGCCATAATATTTTTTTTTTTAAATTTAGTAATTTTTTTTTCGGAAAGTTGGCAACACTGGATATTAGTAAAATTATATAATTAATGGGAGTATTAGGGAAATCTTTTCCGAAAATTTGATCAAAATCGGATAAATAATGAAGCCAATATGAATTTTTATAAACTTTAGTAATTTTTTTCTCGGAAAGTTGGCATTACTGGAAAAAATAAAACCACATGACCATCTTGGGTACTAGACAAATTTATCCTGAAAATTTCATTAAAAATCGGTTGAACCGTCTAGGAGGAGTTGCGATCACAAAATTTTGACTTACGACCGAGCGAGCGAGCTGACGACGCACACACATACACCCACATAAACTAAGTTCAGATTCGTCATCTAGGGACTATATGAAGAATTTCTATACACAAATTTTTTTTTTTTTGAAAATGTTACAGATACCGTACCAAACGCTATACCACTTTTCCTTGCAGTCAAAGTGGTAATGATATACTCTCTGTTATCGGACAATTTCCAGTCAACGTAGAAGTCACCAAACACACTTCCACTGAACGAGTGAACCGAACCAGTCGTCGTAACGAAATGTCATTTTGATGGTATACGATACGTTTGCGTGGTCGTCCGATGAGTAGTTAGAGTGGTGTGATTGAGAGTGTTTTGAGTGAACGAAAGTTTCCAAGTAGTAGGAATAAAAGAGCATGTATGAAAGTGGAATTATGAATGTGGATGAAGCGAAAGTTGCTTGTTTGGATAGGAATGTTTGGAGGCGACTGATTTCGGGATGATGAAAAGAGTTTGTGCCACACCCTTTTGGGTACATGGCGTGATTGTGTATGTATGTATGTATGTTTTTTAAATTAATATTCCATTAAATATTTAAGAATTTTGAACTTAAGGAATAACATAAATTTTTTTTCCAATGTAAATCTGATTATAAAATCAACATATTACTTATAATCTCATATCTCAAATTTAATATAATACAAAAAAAAACACACAAGTGTGTGTAATATAGATGTTTTTGAAGAAGCATTTTTATACATAAAAGTTTCGCTGTTCAGTATTGTTCAGTATTGTTTCTCGACGAATTTAGTATTACGGTCTACAGTGTGCACTGTGCAGTACAGTTCATAATATCTCGAAAATATCTACAAAAAATTACAAATGTAACATTTGTTGTCATTTTTATATAAATTATTGCATGGCTTTATTATATCAGAGTACTTGTTGAGTAAATTAAATTTTTATATTCCTAGAAGTTCATCGCGTACTGATAAAACTTTTTATCTCTCATCTGCTAGGACGAATTACATCTTTAAGTCGCCTGTATTTATTATTTGTAATTGTTATAACACGGTGTCCAAGGATTGGGATATATTTCACATTCCTTTCTCAGCGTTAGCTAATATTTTTGTGTCTTAATTAATTTTGTTTTACATTTATTATATATATATGTATATTACGTTTATGTTATATTTTTCATATGTATATTTAAATGTTTATACCTATGCCTTGTAATTGGGTCTCTGTAAGGTAATAAATGATTATTATTATTATTATTATTATTATTATTATTTGCGAGAAATCTTCCAAAAGTCCATCAGGCTTCTTGAGACATAAACGTGCGCACACAAATGAAAAACTTTACCAATGCAAAACGTGCAAAAAATCATTTGCCCAAAATTCGCACTTAAAGAGTCACATCCTTACACACACAGGCGAGAAGCCATACACGTGTGTAAGGTGTGTACAAAAGGATTTACAAGAAAGGAACATTTTAAACAACACAATTTCTCTCAACACACAGGTGAAAAACCATTTGTGTGTAAAACGTGTCCGGCAGCATTTAGTTATAAAGAGGCCCTAATAAGACACGTGCGAATTCACACAGGTAACAAACCATGCGACAAATCTTTTAACACAAATAAAAGATTAAAACAGCATACGCAAACATTTAAAAACGCATATTAGTATAATATGATTTACATTTTTTTAATTAATATGAAACTAATAATCGCTTTATTCTTATTTTGTTTTTACATTTTGAATATTATAGGTCTATGATCATATTTGTATTTACAAAAATTTGAATTTATAAAAATAAATTTCATAATTTATTTCAAAAATTAGTTTTTATTTCCTTATTAATATTTTACATTTATTTTACTAATTTAAAATTCCTATAAATAATTATTTAACAAGAATGACCACTAAAAGTGGCCTTTTGATTTATTTCTTGTCACAATGTATATTCGGATTAATATAATTATTTATTTTAAATTAAATGAGATATATTATTAATTCTCAAATAGATTAACATAACTGTCAAATATTATTTTACAAAATAAATTTTAATGTTGTAAGACGTTCTTTAAATTTGTGAGATAACCAGCTAGCGCGACATCTGGTGGGAACGATTATAAGTACAGGTGCGTTCTTTTGTTTATAGCATTTTCAAGGTCAACATTCAAGATAAAAATCATTCTTGTGTTTCACAAGACTTGTGATATACAATTCTTGTGTTTTACAATTCAAGAGCAAAATATTCAAGTGTTGAACTCTCTCCCCTATGAGGGTATATAAATTTGTGAGAAAAATAAATGTATTCAATATATCCTCAAAAATGGGCGAAGTATGTGAAATTGTTCCCTCTTAAAAGAGAAACAGCAAAATTTGTGTGCGTGGGTACGTAATGGTAAAGGAAAGGAATCGTGACGATATTTATTACTGGTGTTGCGATAAAAGAAAAATAAATAAGTGCAAAGGTAGAGTAAGTACGATATTTTTGGATGGACAATATCGATTGCGAAAATTTGTTGATCACAATCATGGTCCTAAAGCAAGTGCTGCTACTGTTAGTATTGCTGTCGAAAATATGAAGATCCAAGCCCAACAAGCAAGAGAACTTTCATGCCAGATCATACAGAAACACAGAGTAAAATATTGGCAACAACCATGAGGAGAGACGCCTTGAGGCCTTTAACAAGGCTATAAGGAAAACAGGTATATAGATATAGGTACATATATAAATATAAATATAAATTTTTTGTTTAATGACTTCAGATTCCAAAGTCCTGGATATTCACAATTTATTCATAGACCAGGACGGATGTATCCGGCGGGATCTATTTTCTTTGTAAGTATGAGAAAACTATATAATAAACAGTTGATAAATTAATATATGAATTTGCAGAACCTATACAAGGCCTCAGAATCAGAGGCATATGAGAGAGAAAAGCGATCAAGTTCATTTCAACGAAAGGGGGATTTGTGCTGTACGAGTTTTTGAAGTATAATCTCCCTGGAGGTAAAAAAATATTTCTTTACATAAAATATGAATATTAATTTTCTTTTCTTTTTTAGTTGAAATATAATTTTATCAGTTTTCTCTCCCATTCTACCTTGAGTTGTTGCCAATAGCCCCCTTTTTCTATTTTGACGCCTACGACGCCCGACCTGGCCGGCCCCTCAACCCGACATTGTCCCCGACAACCCGGTACGAGTAACGAGGGAGCGTACCCCATCACCCGATCGAGTAGGCTGAATCGATTGCGACACGTCCCCGATCACTACCCCCGATCGGCCGGTAACGCCACGCAACCCGACCTCAAGCTCCCCCGCGAAACACGATTGCGTACTGTCACCCACGTGGGTAACACCGCCCGCCCTGCACCCCCCACGGACCTCGAGGACGCCACTGCACCTGAAAAGGCAAAGCGCAGCAACTCCGCCACGCCACCACAACCCCGCGATGCTAACACCGCCCCACAACGCGCCACTAACGGCACCGGCCTGCAAACCCGCCAGCAATCTCGTTCGGGTCATGCCCATCTGTAAGGAAACGGCCGCTGCGCCACCCCCAATGTTCAGGAGGACCCGTGTATTGGCCTCGCGACCCGGCGGTGGCGTGATGTGGGTTAATGTATATAATCCCGATGCTCCGTTCTGCCGCCATCCGCAACGACGACAGCGACGGTAGTGTGTGATAGTGCGCGTAATGCGATTGTGCGCGAGTGAACGACGGTGTTAAACAAACACTAAACGGAATTCACCTAACAATTTTTTTTGAAGCGACGGGCAATTGTGACAATGTACTATGCTCATCGACACAATCACCTGAAATTTTAAAAAAACATTTAGATTAAATAGAGTTAAATACTATGATTATAAAATTTTAAATCATGTGATTTCATTGTATTCTGTCTGGCACAATCGTCTGAAAGTTTGCAAACATTTAGATTAAATACTGTTAAATACTGTGATTATAAAATTTTATCTCATGTGATTTCGTTGTGTTCTGTCTTGCACGGCAGGACGATAAGCTAGGATTGTAACTATATTATAACTGTAAACTAACATTGCAAAGAAAAGCCACGTTGTATTTTTGGGTTATGTAGTAGTTGTTTATAAATGAAATGTCAGTCAGTACGCGCAGAACGAGTACGCACGGTCGAGCCATCTGTCGGGATTTATTAGAAAGTACCCTACACTATACAAAGAGTAAGAAGAATAGAACGATAAGAAGAACTCGGTGTTCCCTTTCTAATAAAGTGAAACGTTATTCTAAGCGCGGTTTCAACTTGTTGAGTCAAAATCGGGCTATAAAAAGGCAAATTTTGCAATAAAAATCATTCGATATTCGCTTCGAAATCGAACCACTTGGCTTCTGAGTGGAAAAGAGCTGATTGACTGGCACCCGGACTCAGCTCTTATCAACGATACCTGGAGTTAGGCTACGGTGAGTGTAAATTTAACACTCAAAAACATAACGCAAATAAATTAATTTTCTGACGGACTTTGAATAATAAATTAATTTTCTGACGGACTTAGAATAATAAATTAATTTTCTGACGGACTTAGAATAATAAATTAATTTTCTGGCGGACTTAGAAATATCGGGTGAACTTAGGATAAGAATTTGTTGTTGGAATTAGAATAAGAGGGTAATCGTGTGTTTTTTTGTCATCCGGAAAAGTGTAATTAGATTATAAAGAATAAGTTTATGTTTGCATATTTGTACGATTGTCTCGTAAATAAAAAAAAAGATTGTTAATAACTGGAATTCGATTTATGGAACTTTGGACTACCGTCTGAACAATCCACACCCCGCTCCTCCTTCCCGGATTACAGAAAACGTGATTGCGCCCGATAAAAGCAAAATTAAATAAGGAGAGATACACAACGCGACGCAGAAACGACGGTCACGTTACAAAGTATACTACAAATAATATATCTTTCAACATACTTTGAATTTATTCAAATACAATACATTTCAGAATTTATGAATTGCGAAGACTTTGGTTCAAAAAAAAATTTGTTCTACGACTGGGCAGTAAAACAGAACGACGGAATTAAGGATGATATTTATACGGAAAATGGATCTGAACCAAATGAATATTATGCGCCAATTTTTGCGAAGAGGCTGCTTAATGATGCCAAAATGTTGCCTATGTGGTCAAGCATAATGAAAGATCAGTTTGGTTATGGTAAAATACCAGCTTTCAGCGCCTGCGTCGAGTCAGAGACGAATGACTTCAAAACTAGACTGTTCAAGAAAAAAACTAAACTTCGGGTTGATGACTTCATTATAGAACATATGTCAGGCACATCGATGGAGGGTGCAAACTAATAAACGCTGAAAGACAAACAGTAGCACGCACGGCAGGAAGAATCGACCAATAAACAGTTAGACGAAATGGCGGAGGACAAACCTACATTGATACAGCCTATTGGATTACATGATGTGGCTGTCATGGAAATGGAGGACTACCCTGCATTCAGTCGAGGTACTTACGGAAAAAATTAATATGATTATATGAAAATATATTACGCAACCAGATAGGGAAATAAGCGATTCTCGACGAATTTACTTGCAGCACGATGGTGAAGCCGTGTGTTGCAAGAAACGAGTCAGTTAAACAGTTTAGCTAAATTGTGCCAGGCTAACTTTTTTGACCGTGTTGTTTCAGAAACGGCGGAGGATGACAACGCATAAGATCAAGATATGCTCTCTGATGAGATGGGGAGAAAAAATGCTGTATGTCTTAGCTCAGATGAGATGGCGGAAGATGACAACACATTGATTCAAAATATGCTCACGAATGACATGGCGAGGAATAATGCTGCACTGGATCAACGTATGGATTTACAGGAAATATCTATTCAGCGTTCTGCAACAAGCTGCTCAGAGTGCAAGAACGGTCATTTTCCAGGGGGTGCTCATATCTGCAGAGTATGCAAGAAGAATGTTCACGCTTTAGAACAGTGCTCGATTAGCTTGGGTTTTGAGGAGAAATATGGCGAAGAAAGAATGTGCATCTAATGTCATAACAACCTTCAAAGACACGATGAACGCATTCACAATCTCAGTGAAAAGGAAAATTGGATGGGCAAGGTCGTACAAACTAATAAAAAGAAGTCCAAATATTTAACAAGTACTTTTTCTGATAAAGACTATCAGCCCAAATCAAAGAAAAGGAAAACATTTATTTTAAAAAACGCTAACAATGCTGAACTAAAAGCGGTAACAGTGGACGGGGACGAATATTCCTTAGGGAATACTGTCGTTATTGACAGCGCGTTCCATATGATTTTGGCGATCTGGCAAAGTACGAAGGAAATACAAGACTATCTGACGGAAGAAGATTCGACCATGATTAAACTTGTTCAAAAGGTGGACAAGAGTGGCATTACCAAGAATGCTTATGTATTGCGAGCTCGAGTTTTACTAGAGTTTTCTAGGTTTTGAAAACATAAAATACAAGCATAGCGATTTACATGTTCTTAATTACGACAGGATTCCCCGTGTATTATTAAATGACATTTTTAAGTCACGTCCGAGCTTCGAGGAAGAAACGCGTTGCAACGAAGGATGTGTATTACGCAGATATACAACATCGGTAATTGAAATAAATGTTGAAACCTTATCGTCGTTGGATTTCAATTAGATAGTTGAAGATGCCATGTACATGCCTATACCACCAGTTGTCTGCACCGAAACAGACTTCAGCGGAGAGCAGTATAAGACTTTTCTTGTACAAGGTAAACATTTGTTATAAGTATAACTTTGTAAATGATTCTAAAATGTTATTTTAATTCCTTAATTTTCTGAAAGTCACCGAATTGTATAAACTACCATGGATACCGTCGGTACATATTATTTCAGTTCATAGAATAACTAATAGATAATAAATAAACTAATAATAAACTCCTAATAAAATAGCCTTAAAAATTATTAGTAGTAAGCAGTATAGTAAAAATGTTAAAGTATTACCAGAATTAGATAAGAATGAAAATGTAAACATACATAATCATGTAAAAAAAGATTGGCAATCAGGAAAAATTGTAGATAAACATGTTTCACCTAGATCGTATTTGGTTAAAACAGAGTCAAATAAAATAATAAGAAGAAATAAGAGAGATTTACGGAAATCTCAAAATGAATTACCCACATACGATTTGGATGATACCATAGAATTAAGAGAAAATAAAACTGTAAGAGATCAGGGAGATGAGTTGGTAACAGGACAGCAGAATCAAGGAAAGTACATAACTAGAGCTGGTCGTGTTATTAACCCACCTTCAAAATACAGGGATTTTGTAACTGAAAGAAAGGGGAGAGGGATGTGTAATATTTATATAATATGTTTTTGATATCTGTAAGTTGGCAACCATAAGCAACTAACTTCAGAGAGACGCGCCAATGGCACATACACATGTGGCCGCCTTAATTGTTTTAAATAAATAGTTTACTAGCACATTATCATTATAATTATGATAATTATTTAAAGAACCCTTAATAAAATACATATGGCAGATGAAACTATGAAAACTTTGTTATGCGAATGGGGTTTTGAAGATTTTATAGATCCATTAGCCGGTAATTTTTATTTATATATATATATATATATATATATATATATATATATATATATATATATATATATTTATAGATTAAGTGTATTGTTCATTTTGTATGATAGCTGAAGATATAACGGAGGAAGTGTTAGATTGTCTAAATGAAGAGAGTTTAGTTACTATCTTACCCACAATTGGGAAGAGAAAATTAATACTGAAAAAAATTCGACTATACCTGGAAAGCAAAACTACTGTATTGAACAATCAAATTGTAAGTATTACATTACAAATATATTTATATAAAATATTTAATAAATTTTTCTTATTAGATCATACTTACAAAAAACACTGTTGACGAAAATAAAGAAAATGATATAAATTTCTTAAATGACTTTACAATCTCAACTCCAAAACTATCAGGTACATCTTCATCTTCATTTATTACCAATGAAATGGAAAAAGTCATCGAAGACGCATTTAAAAAAAACACTTTGCCGACATCTTTTTATGGTAAAGACGAATACAGGAAAGCCCACCTTCGGAGTTACTTTTTGAAACTTAAAATTTTTTTATTGGAAAGTAATTCTGGACGATATATTTAATCGTCATATGAAAAAAATAAGAAATTTACAAGCAAACCTAGAAATTTTGGAATTAGTAATCAACGGACTTTTGAGCTCAAAGAGTGAACGGTAAGTTTTTGGAATTTAAATCGTTAAACAAAACAATGAATTATTTTGTAATTTCAGTATAACAATTGGAAACACTGATTTTGATATATTAGCTGGTAAGATTGTTGCGCTCTTTCCGAATGAATGTAAATCAATATATTATGTTCCACGTATTTGTGCAAAAGTATCTCCAACCAAAAAAGCAATTAATTCAAAAGGAAAACTACCTGACATTAACAGAAATTTACGTCGATTATACTATCACGGAGTAGAAAACATAAGAGAAAAATATGCTGACAAGGGTGAAGCCGAAACCGTTATTTTATGCACATATTTAATATATTAATTTAGAAGCTGCAGAAAACATTACTACATGGTTGAAAGATCATTTTGAACCTTTAGTGGAAGTTTTACGCCATTGGAAAAATACATATGAAGTTCGATGAAATGATAAATCCAATAATTTATCAAAATTTCTTCAAAATTGGCCAGCCCTCAAATGTAGTAATGGTTTTGCATTGGTAAGTTTAGTATAAGTAATAGTATAAAATAAATATTATATTTAATATTAATTTATTGAAGTTTTATTTTACCTTTTTCGATAGAAGCTGATTTTGCGAGACTATTTCCTGAATCCGTAAATCACCTTTATACTAATTGGAATTCTTTTTATGAAAAACTAATAAAAAATATTAAAACAGAAAAAAATCATTTATTTGCACAAATTTTGCCAGATTTTGATGCAGGTAAGATATAATAAATTTGCTAATATACGAAAATTTCAGATAGTAAAGCTGCAATAGAAATTTCATGTTTATTTTCATTTCTACCTCCCGACAGCAGAATAAGAAAACAAAATTTTTATTGGAAACCATCGATAACCGAATCGCAAAATTCTGTTATTTGTCATGCACAGGTATAGTTATTACTAAACAACAAAATAAGTACCTAGATCATTAAATTAAAACCACAGCTTTATTTAAATTACACTGATTAATGTTATCTTTTTCTTTATCTGGATGATTTAGACGTATTGTCAGTCTAGTTGGAACATGCAACTATACGATATTTATTGTAATTTTTTGAATGAAATTTGCAAAAATATATTAAATACAAGTACCAATTCTATTCTTATATATTTCTAAATCGATTCTAATCGTTTGTTTGTTTGGATAGGTTCAAAATCGAAAATCACGTCGTCGTAAGTCACACAACTCACATCATATATCCGCTGCAAATAAATCCTTGGACGATCTTCGCAAACGGCTTCTGGACAAGAAATTAAAGGAAACCTTCTCGGAAGAGAAGGTTTCCTATTTAATTATATTAGATTAAATAATTATAGTAAATATTTAATATTATTTTAATAATATCTAACTATTTTATATATATATATATATATATATATATATATATATATATATATATATATATATATATATACTATAAATAATTGAGTGAATTATAATTAATTAATATATTAATATTAGTTCAATATTTTATAATTATCTATATAAAGTTTAAAAATTATAAAAGGGCAGATTTATAATATAGTGAATTTTCGTGGGCAGATAAAAATTCTTATGAAGTAATTAATTTCAATTGAAATCAATTAGAATTATTGAACTATGGGAGCTAACCGCAAAAAATGATTCACTCATTTGTTTAAAACAGAAAAAAAATATAATTTTTTTCATATTTAAGTGAATTTTATTTTAAATATAAAATGGGAGTTAATTTAAACTTATTGTTATAAAATTGGTTAATTTATTATTATTATTTTTATATTTAGATTATTTTTTTATATATAGCAGGGCATGATGCACCAAGCCGCACCGAGAATGACTATCACTACGTTTAAAGTAGATGCTAAAATGTATGTGAAAGAAATTAGCGATTTATTAATAGAATTTATATAAATGAAAGTGATCCAATTTTTTTTAATAAAGTTAATAATACAAATAAGTTTATTTATTTAGCATCCGTTGTTGCTAAATACAATAAAAATATTGTTTCAACTTTTGTTTAAAAGATATTGGCAGTCAATATTTTTATATCTGTTGATAAGTGATTATACATATTTAAACCACAAATAAAATATATTATATTTTATTTCAAGTTCTTTATTAAAGTGTGAATTCTTTCTAAGGTTCCTTCCGGTGTTCAACAATTAATTGACGAAAAAAAAAAAGATACAAAGTTAAAACTTGGTCTCCCCTTACAACCGTTCATAATCGTTGAGGATCAAAGCTGGTGCCACATTAAAGAAAGTTATATAATTATCGACAACATTATTTACAAAGCTAGATCTGTGTTACACGCATTCGATTTATGTTTTAAATCATTCCATTCTCTGCACACGAATTATCCACCAGAAAGCGAACATATTTGGCTATTGATACAAAGGTATCTATATAAAATGACAACCAGTTGGGACAAAAAAATTCGAATGATTGAAAAAGTACTGGAAGATTTAGAAAAAAATTATTATATTTCTTAAATAAAAATATTTAAATTTATATATTTAAATTATTATATTTCTTAAATAAAAATATTATATTTAAAATTAGGTAAAATATTTTCAAAATGCTATATTGTCCAATTGCAACTTGCGATCGCGTATTTATCTCACAAATCGAATTTACATTTCACGTGAAAAAATAACATTTATCATCTCAAAATTATGACATTAAATGCTGACAACCGCATTGTACAAGAATTTATCATGACTTTTATGCTTTTCTACAGCATGTTAAATCAAAGCATTCAGTGTTGATGTAGTAGCAGATGATAACTTAACAGAAAATAGTGTTCCGTCAGAAGACCATAAAGAAAGTAGTAACCATACAAGTAATTGCACTGATCATTTATCATTTGAATTTATCATTTATATTTTCTGACCTGATGAGGACGGACGTTTAGCCTCCGTCGAAACGTCGTTTATCTAAATAAATAACAGAATTAAAACCTAAAGTTGTTTTATTTTATTAAATGAGGAAAAATTTAAATTATTAACAAGAAAAGGAGTTTTTCCTTACGAATATTTAGATGGTTGGGAAAAATTAGAAGAAAATTACCTACAATCACGAGATAAATTGTATAGTTCAATCTGGACGAAAAGTTTTAACATGCCACAAATTTCGTTTTCAAGATATTCAACCAATCCGGGGACTTTTGGGCCAGCCTGTATAATATTCCGCTAGTAAATAAAAAAATTATAGGTTTAATGAAAGATTAGATTTTGGTAGAATAATGATAGAATTTTGGTAGAATAATGATTGAATTTATTGGTTTAAGATCAATAATATATTGTTATGAAGTTGAAGAAGAAAATTTAATTCAAAAGGCTAAAGGTATTTCAAAATCAGCATTGAAACATATAAAATTTAAAGATTATTATAATTGTTTATTTAATAATGATATACTTACGTGTGAACAATATAGCAAAACTTCAAAAAATCACAATGTATATACAACAAAACAAAAAATACAAAATAGCACTAAGTTCACATGACGATAAATGTATAATAAATTATTTATACACAAGTACTTTGCCATAGGGTTACATTTTGACCAGTATTATCAGCGCTACAAACGCTGTGTAGATATACAGACAAAAAATATATTATTCCCGGAACTTGAGTTGGATGACAAATTAGCCAAGCCATTTTCTACAAAAAATATATATGAGGAAGAAAGAGTATGAGCAATTCCTGGAGTTAATCAAAAGATACCAAGAATTGGTTGAAGTTGTCTATAGGCGTAGGGAATAGAAGTTAAGATATCAGGTGGATCAGACTAGACAATCGCTACAGACTGTAAAGCTGCATATTCACTTGAGCATTTTTGCGCGCACAAACGGTTTGCGCGCAAAAATGATCATATGAGTACCAACAGAAGAGTTGTGCGCGCAAGGTCTGAACGCGCACGCACACGCTCCATCGGTTGTCGGTCTCGGGGGCCATCTCAAAGGAATTTTGCGCGCAAGTATTGCTCAGTTTGGACGAGATTTTTAATTTATGCAAACAGCTGCATTTGTGTTGCGACGTTTTGTGCAGTCCGCTCTGATTTGGAGTTGCGGTTGGTTCATAATTTGTGTCTGTGAAAAATAGCCATTTAATCATGGAATGGAATAATGAATTAGCATTAAACTTGATCGACAAGTATGAAAAGCATTCCATTTTATGGAATGCCAAGCATCCGTCACACTTTTCTAGGAATAAAAAAGTGGATGCTTGGGAAATTATTGCAACAAATTTAAAGATGAATGTGGCTGATGCCACAGAGAAAAAGCGAAGGGAAAGAAAATTATTGGAACAGAAAAAAGTAAATATGTTTTTTGTATATATGCTGGTTCAATAACTGTTTACATTTGTTTCTATTTTAATTATGTTATATATTTTATATAAGTACCTAAAACCTATATTCATTTATACCTTTAAAAAATAAACTCAAGTAATATAGAATCACTTTTTTAGGTCGCAGAGAAATATATGTTTCGAAATGGTTTGCATTCAAACGGATGGAATTTTTATTAGACAAGGATGAATCTGTAGCTACAGTTGATACAGAAAATGTAAGTACTTAATTTTCAATATCTATTTAAGTATAATAAACATTAGTTATAATTATCTTGCCAAGTCACACGTCCATTGGTGGTAAAATATTTAGTAAATTCGTCCCGAACTTCTTTTGCATTCAATGTTGATCTTCGAGGTCCATTTTTAATAGGTATTAGAGACCTCGTTTCTTCGTCTCCACTTTGCCTCCAACAACCTTCTACCAATACTCCATCGAATTCACTATCGAATGTTCCAGGTGGTGTATATAAATTTCTAGAATCTTTATCCCTTCTTAAGAAATTATGAAGATAAATAACCGTAATTACAATCAACCTTGCTTTCTCTGGTTCCAACAGCATTGGTTTTCGTAACACTCGAAATACCGCAGAACAAATCCCGAACACATTCTCCACCACTCTGCGAGCTCTGCTAAGTCGATAATTGACAATTCTCTCACGTGATCCTTTACAATGAGTTCCTGAAAATGGCTTCATCAAATTTGAACTCAAAGCAAATGCCTCGTCATCAAGTATCACGTAGGGTATTTTTTTTTGGCTATGTTTAAAAACCCCACTGTCAGATATTCTTCCTTGGCATCCTACATCAGCATATATGAAGTTATAATCAGCGTCAACCAGAGCGAATAGTGCAATACTAAAAAAAGATTTGTAATTGTAGTATTCGCTACCACTTTCAATTTGTGCTTGTAATACAACATGCTTTCCATCCATGGCTCCTAAGCTATGTGGAAAATTCCATAATTCTTCAAATCTTTGAGAAACCGCCAACCACTCCTCTGGCGATGACGGCATCTGAAAAAAACCAAAAACACTATATTGTTGAATGAAAGATTCTATTTTGAGAGCACTAATGACGGAGAGGAAGAAGAATGTGACAATTTTGAGGTGAAAGAAGAAAGTCAAGAGGACGATGATATTCAGGTTAGCCCAGATCCAGAGACTCCAAGCAAAAGTTTGTTCCTTTAGTGATCCCAAAACAAACAAAAAAGAATAAATTTGAAAAGATTGAAGATCCAAGGTTAGAAGAGGCCTACACTATACTAAATCAACCTGAATCTTCGGATTCATGTTCTGTATATGGCACACATGTTGCAAATAAGTTGCGAAGTTGTAGTCTACAGGTTCGTACCGAAGTCGAACTAGATCTAACCCTGAATCCCATTTTATTATTCAATACCCTAACAGTCACTCTTCTTGTCCCTCACCGACAACTCCCAGGAAATAAATTAGAATTACCAGAATGTTCAGTCGTCACTTTTGATTCAGGTACATCTGATTCAAAAAATTAAACTCTAAATTCAGAGGATGATAAAGTTCCGCCGAAAAAACCTAAGAAACGAATTCCACAACCGAACGAATGGAAAAAGAACAAAGCCAAACTCCTTCGCAATGCTGTTAAAGAGTACAAAAACCGAGCCGTAACTGTTGTTAAAGCAAAAGCAATGCGTCCGCCGTATAGTGAAAAATGTAGGCTCAAATGTTCGACTAAAATTGAACTAGAAATTAGGCGTGCTATCTTTGACAAATACTGGGGCATGCGAAGTTTAACACGTCAACGCGATTTTATATCAGAGAATAGTACAAGTCAAGCCTAGTTACAGATACCAAAGACCAAGAAGTACCCGAACTTTGACGTTGATGGTCACCGAATAAGAGTTTGTAAATACTTTTTTAAAGCTACTCTCGACATAAACGATAGAACCGTCATTGCAAAGACAGAAAATGGTTTTACAGAGAATGATCTTCGAGGTTGTCACGGAAATCATAAACGACTTGACGAGTTGATAAAAGACGGAGTAAGAAAATACATTGACGCCATACGTCGTTTTGAAGGCCACTACCTACGTGCCCAAACAACTAGTGAATTTATTGAAGGTGACAAAACTATCGCTGATTTACACAGGGACTACACAAAAAATTGTAATGCAGAAGGTCTCCCTGCAGCTAAGTTGAGTATGTTTGCCCGAATTTTTAATACTGAATACAATTTATAGTTTTTCACCCCGAAGGATCGGACCACCAGATTACGACGGTGGAAACTGGAAAAGGAGATGAAGAAAAAAAAAACAAACAAAACTATTACAGAAAAAACCGGCCTTCTGCAGCGTTCTACCACCGAATCCTGGTCTTTCGAAAGTATTATTTATACCAACAAATCACATTTTTCGTCCACCAAAAACTGTAAAACCATTAACACTCAACCCCGAAACAGACAATAAAAGGAGAAAATTATTTATACGACAGAATGCAATTGACGATAGAGAAAATGAATAAAGAAGAACTCCATGCTATGCTGTATTATATAAAAAAAAATTATTCGTAAATTGTTATTGTCTTTTTTTAATTATTATGCGAGTTGTGCAGTGCATTCGGAAACGCCCAAAATGAAGATAAAGAAGCACTAAGCCTAAAGTATGAAACTCATCTGCGGGAGAAGCAATTGTCAAGGATAGCAAAAATTCAGGACAAGGATAAAGCCAAAACGACAAAAACCATAAAAGTTGCCATTTACGATTTTCAAGCAGTACTACCCGTACCCAGAAGTCCCGTGTCAGTGTTTTACTGCAAATCCAAATTGAATTTATACAATTTTACAGTTTGTGAACTGAACTCTCAAGTGGTAGAATGCTACACTTGGCATGAAGGAGAAGGAAATAGGGATGCTATCGAGATTGGCAGCAGTGTTTGGAAATAGTTGGAAAAGACGGCAAATTCCGTCAACGATGATGATTTAGATGTCATGCGATGTCATGTTCGAAATCATACCCAATTGTATTGCACCCGTTAATAACTTTTTCAGTTATCGTTAGAATTTATGTTCTTACAATTGTTGTTAGTAACCATTTTTGTTTAGATGGTCATCTCTCTGTATGGAGAAATTTTTGGCAGAAAGTAGAGAAAAAAAAAAATAGAGTGCAGAAAAAGGTAGGAAATAGTTATAAATTTGAGCAAAATGGAAGAAGATTTTACAATTTTGCCAGTAGCAGAAAGAGTTATTCACACATATTATAATTTTGCCTGTAGAACAAAGTGCTGTTCACAAATTTTGTGTAATTAACAGACAATTAATAACGCCATGACCGGGACCGGGCCACGGGAACGACATTGTGCCGCTTTTGCGCGGTAATCTTCTGCAGCCACACTGTATTCCGCTTGCGGAACGCAAAAACAAAATCGCGGAGGTTGAAGCATCCGGACCTTCGACATCGATGGAATCGCCGCACCGCGATTCCATCGATGATAAAATAAGAAGGATGAGGAGGAAAGTCGAACGGCCGACCACATCTGCTGCTAAAGCAAAAACAGAGTTTGGGTCGAAAATTATCTTTGTCGAGCCATGGCTCGAAAAGATAAAAAAATATTTTTTATTAAGACCCAAACAAATGCTGCGACAGGAAAGCGAAGCTTGGTTAGCAGAAGCGTATAAATGGATGGGGAAAATCTTTATTGAAAAAAATAGAAAATAAAGAAATTCAAGAAAAAATTAAAAAAATTAAAAGGAAAAAACCACAGCCGACCAGAATTTTGCGTTCTGTGGACCGTCGCTTGCGGAACGCATGACATCGACATCGATGGAATCGCCGCACCGCGATTCCATCGATGATAAAATAATAAGGATGAGGAGGGAAGTCGAACGGCCGACCACATCTGCTGCTAAAGCAGAAACAGAGTTTGGGTCGAAAATTATCTTTGTCGAGCCATGGCTCGAAAAGATAAAAAAATATTTTTTATTAAGACCCAAACAAATGCTGCGACAAGAAAGCGAAGCTTGGTTAGCAGAAGCGTATAAATGGATGGGGAAAATCTTTATTGAAAAAAATAGAAAATAAAGAAATTCAAGAAAAAATTAAAAAAATTAAAAGGAAAAAACCACAGCCGACCAGAATTTTGCGTTCTGTGGACCGCCGCTTGCGGAACGCATGACATCGACATCGATGGAATCGCCGCACCGCGATTCCATCGATGATAAAATAATAAGGATGAGGAGGGAAGTCGAACGGCCGACCACATCTGCTGCTAAAGCAGAAACAGAGTTTGGGTCGAAAATTATCTTTGTCGAGCCATGGCTCGAAAAGATAAAAAAATATTTTTTATTAAGACCCAAACAAATGCTGCGACAAGAAAGCGAAGCTTGGTTAGCAGAAGCGTATAAATGGATGGGGAAAATCTTTATTGAAAAAAATAGAAAATAAAGAAATTCAAGAAAAAATTAAAAAAATTAAAAGGAAAAAACCACAGCCGACCAGAATTTTGCGTTCTGTGGACCGCCGCTTGCGGAACGCATGACATCGACATCGACATCGATGGAATCGCCGCACCGCAATTCCATCGATGATAAAATAATAAGGATGAGGAGGGAAGTCGAACGGCCGACCACATCTGCTGCTAAAGCAGAAACAGAGTTTGGGTCGAAAATTATCTTTGTCGAGCCATGGCTCGAAAAGATAAAAAAATATTTTTTATTAAGACCCAAACAAATGCTGCGACAAGAAAGCGAAGCTTGGTTAGCAGAAGCGTATAAATGGATGGGGAAAATCTTTATTGAAAAAAATAGAAAATAAAGAAATTCAAGAAAAAATTAAAAGGAAAAAACCACAGCCGACCAGAATTTTGCGTTCTGTGGACCGCCGCTTGCGGAACGCATGACATCGACATCGATGGAATCGCCGCACCGCGATTCCATCGATGATAAAATAATAAGGATGAGGAGGGAAGTCGAACGGCCGACCACATCTGCTGCTAAAGCAGAAACAGAGTTTGGGTCGAAAATTATCTTTGTCGAGCCATGGCTCGAAAAGATAAAAAAATATTTTTTATTAAGACCCAAACAAATGCTGCGACAAGAAAGCGAAGCTTGGTTAGCAGAAGCGTATAAATGGATGGGGAAAATCTTTATTGAAAAAAATAGAAAATAAAGAAATTCAAGAAAAAATTAAAAAAATTAAAAGGAAAAAACCACAGCCGACCAGAATTTTGCGTTCTGTGGACCGCCGCTTGCGGAACGCATGACATCGACATCGACATCGATGGAATCGCCGCACCGCGATTCCATCGATGATAAAATAATAAGGATGAGGAGGGAAGTCGAACGGCCGACCACATCTGCTGCTAAAGTAGAAACAGAGTTTGGGTCGAAAATTATCTTTGTCGAGCCATGGCTCGAAAAGATAAAAAAATATTTTTTATTAAGACCCAAACAAATGCTGCGACAAGAAAGCGAAGCTTGGTTAGCAGAAGCGTATAAATGGATGGGGAAAATCTTTATTGAAAAAAATAGAAAATAAAGAAATTCAAGAAAAAATTTAAAAAATTAAAAGGAAAAAACCACAGCCGACCAGAATTTTGCGTTCTGTGGACCGCCGCTTGCGGAACGCATGACATCGACATCGATGGAATCGCCGCACCACGATTCCATCGATGATAAAATAAGAAGGATGAGGAGGAAAGAAGAACGGCCGACCACATCTGCTGCTAAAGCAGAAACAGCTGCTTCAACCGCTTTGCGGCTGCAGCCATATCTGACTGCAACTCCAGCATATAATAGCCTAGCATAGGCAATTTGGAGGAGCCGATTGCCACGCCGGCCGTCGTGTAAATTTACATTTTATTTAAAGGTAGAGAAAAAAAAATAAAGTGACAACTGTTGTGGTTAACAGGAAAATAGATTCCTTCTTTCAGTGTACATGTACGCCGTTGCTCATTTAAAAATCAAGTCCATCACCCACAAATTTTTAATTACAGGACACACGCAAAATGAAGGTGACAACGTTCACTCGATTATTGAAAAAGCGATTAAGAGACATTTGAAAAGTGGAGCTATATACATTCCTGCGCAGTATATTTCAATAATTCGTGGAGCTAAAAAAACTGGACTATCGTATAACAAAATAACAAAAGTAGTTTGATACGCTGTTTTGTGGGCATCTGATAGTTACATGTTTGCCATCTATGCTATCCAGACAGTTAGGGAACTGCCACAGATCTTTATAGCCCGAAATAGATTTTTCCCATAATTCCATTGTAGATTTTGGCATATAAATCCGCCTCAGTCGGTTCCATATAGCCTTGCATAATTCTTCGACAATGACAGCAACTGTTGCAAATCCTAACCGGAAGCTGTAACCAACGGTTTTGTAAGAGTCACCGGTAGCTAAAAATCCGAAACAAAAGTAATATTACTTCAATTTACATGCATATTAGATAGCTTTGCTACAAAGTACTGTAAATTATTTGAATTAATGTACAAGTTTCAGTTGCTTGTGATTATTACGAACACAGCGGTTGATTTTTTGATTTGCAGGTGACGATGGCCTAAAGAAGCGGTGGAAAAATTTAAGGGATTGCTATTCAAAATATCTCAGATCTGAAAAGACCCGAACTGGACAAAGAGCAAAATCTGTCTGCCGTTACAAAACCTGGCCTTGGGCGCAACATATGGAGACTTTCAGACCTTTCCTGAATTTTGCTGAAACAGAATCCAACGTATCGAATCCTAATGTAGGAGAGTCACCAGAAACAATAAACGAAGAAACAAAAGCCTCTAACGAACTTAATGAAGTTGCCAAAACCCTTGACAATACATCGAGGAAATCAAGTAATGGACCAGAAACGCCGCCAGCAAAAAGTTACACACTGGTACACTCGGAAGGAAAAGAAAAGCGATCGAAACTGCAACTTCTCAGTCTTCTTCTGTCGATAAGATTATAACATATTTGGATAAAAAACATGCTGATATAGTGCCACGTTATGACGAAATAGATTTAACCTCCCTAGCAACAGAGCGTACGCGATACGCGCATATCGATCGCTCCATTTCGCGCTAACCCGTATCACGTACGCGCTTTGGAAAAAAATATGTTTTAAAATTATTTAATCAGTACGTGATACGCTATAGTGAAAAAACATCACGATACATCATAGCAGGTAGTTTGTCGAGGACATTCGAGGCGTACGGATGTGTCGTCAGCGTTTTGGGTTTGTCTCCTAGCAACCAGTAGTAAAGTCAGGGCACGTAATTTGCGGTTCTCATAGTGAATATTTTATTTTTTTCATTGTTCATATTTTCGTTTGTTTTGTGATTTTGAACTTGAATATTTTATTTTCGTGATTGTTTTTCTAAAAATTGACTTTTTCATTATCAATTCTGCGTGAACACTTCTGCATATATTTTGACGTTTTTTTTTTGTGTTTTTGAACTTGAATGTTTTTATTTTGTTTTTTTTTTTGTGGTCTAGAAAATGTCCAGTAAAAGTGAATATGAAACAGCATCCAGCGAAAGCGAATATGAAAACGTAAGCTCGTCTGGAAGTGATACAACGATTGATAATGATTCTTCGTCGCAAGAAAAAGATGGAAGCGCGGCAGATACCAGCTCTCTAGAATGGGTTGACATAGATTCAACTAATGACGTGTTACAACCTCCATTCGAATTCGTGGAAAGTTCTGGTGTGTCAAATGAAATAAACAGCATGGAAAAAGAGTTTGAATTTTTCAATTATTTCTTTGACGACGGCTTACTGAAAATAATTGTAGAACAAACAAATGTGTTTGCAGAACAATTTATCAGAAAAAATGCTCATTCGTCAACTAGCCTCGTCAGCTCATGGAAACCCACCACCATAAATAAAATTAGAATATTTTTTGCAGTGGTTCTGGTACAGAGCATTGTAAAGAAACCAGAAGAAAGAATGTACTGGTCCAGAAGCCCCGTTTTTGAAACACCGTTTTTTTCTAGAACCACGTCTTATCGACGGTTTTTGCTGATAAAAAAAAATTCTTCATTTTAGCAATAATAAAGAATATGATGAGTCGTCACACCCAAATCCCAAACTAAACAAAATCTGGCCTGTTTTTGAATATCTTCAAAATAAATTCCAAGAAGGATATATCCCAGACCGAAACGTGACAATTGACGAAAGCCTTATGTTATATAAGGGGCGATTAAGGTGGATTCAATTTATGCCCCTCAAAAGATCAAGATTCGGTATCAAAACGTTCATGTTATGTGAATCTTCATCGGGCTATATCTATTCAACAATCATATATACAGGCAAAAATACAATATTCGACCAAGAATATAGAAACTTGCCAGTTTCCTCCCAAGTTGTAATGACTTTGATGAAGCCTCTTCTGAACAAAGGCCACTGTCTAACAACCGACAATTTTTATACGTCCCCTGAGTTGGCGGAGCTTCTCGTTCGGAATAAAACGGACACATATGGGACACTCAGGTTTAGACGCAAAGGGGTTCCAAAAAACATAGCATTCCCAAAAAAGGTGAATCGTAGTTACACCAAAGCCTATAGAAAAGGCAAAGTGATGGTTATGAGATGGAGAGACAAAAAAGACGTATTTTTCCTATCAACCATCCATAGCTGCACGATGATAGAAGTCGATTCAGGAAAAGTACGCCCAACAGTAGCAAATGATTACAATTTTACCATGAGAGGTGTTGACCGTGTGGATCAACACTTAGCAATAAGGCCGGTAACACGAAAGCAAGGCAAGAAATTTTACAAAAAAATGTTTTTCCATTTGCTAGAACAGGCATTATGGAATGCATTTGTCCTATTCAAAAAAAAAGGTGGTAGGGGAAACAATTCCAAATTTAGGGAGAATGTGATTGTGCAATATTTAGATAATTACCATTCCCCTGAATTTTCTTCAAAAAGCGGGAGGCCGTCAAAAACTCCCAATCCTCTACGACTCACGGAACGCCATTTTATAGAAATTATACCACCAACGACATCCAAGACGAACGCAGCAAAACGTTGCGCAGTTTGTTGCTCGAAAACAGACAAGAAGAGAAAAAAAGGTGAGACAAGAATCCCGATATTATTGTCCCGATTGCAATGTAGGCTTATGCATCCAATGTTTTAAAATTTAACATACAAAAAAATATTTCCAAGGGACTAGTTGTTATCAAAATCGAATAATTGATACCAAAGCGACTGTAACTCTCATAAGTATAACTGAAGATCAGGATAAGTTTATCGATAACTTATTGGAGGAGATTTGGAGCCTAACAACTCATCACTTCGTCCCAGATTCACAAGCGCAATATCTTTATGATACCAAGAAACATTTATCTGAAGATACTTGCATACTTCTGCTTGATTTCGCAGAAAATTACAAATTCATTGCCCAAGATTCGACGCAGCTATTTTATTTCAGCAACACTCAGACAACTGTGCATCCATTTGTCCTATATTACAAAACCATGGAAAATGCAGAAGTTAAAGTACGAAGCTTCTGCATAGTCAGCGATTGTCTTAATCACACTACGACTGCTGTTCATATGTTTCAAAAAAAACTATGGACAATAATAAAACAGGATCATCCAAATATTAAAAATGTGATATACTTTTCTGATGGAGCTCCAGCGCAATATAAAAATAAGTAAGATATTCAAGATAATAAAATCTGTCTTGTAGTTGTAATAAGATTAATATATTACGACAATATGATTTTAATATTTAATACATTTTTTTGATTATATTTGTAGGAACAACTTTGCAAACATGTGTTTGCACAAAGCAGATTTTGGATAAAATTGAACTCTTGGAATTTCTTCGCAACCAGTCATGGAAAGAGTTCATGTGATGGCATTGGAGGAACTGTGAAACGCAAAGTCACACGCTACAATTTGCAACAAACAACTGGTCATCAAATTTTAACACCATTGCAGTTCCACGAATACATTGATAAAGAATTACAACAAATTACTAAAATTTGTCAAAAGGTCGATTTGGATTACCAAAGAGGAGATAGAGCAGCATCAAGAAGAGGTATCTGCAAGATTTGCATCTACTAAATCTTTGCCTGGTACACGGAAGTACCACAGTTTCATACCAGTTGATAAGCAAAATATTTCTGCCAAAAGATATTCCGAGGAAAACGCCTCTAAAGTATTCAGAATCTGTTAAGACCGCGCTGCCATCTGTTGGCAAGTAGCGCGTACTCATACGCAATGCAATTCATACTTTTAATTTCGCAACTCAATTCGCATCGCATTCAGAAAAAAGTTCGCTCAAAGCACTCAACGCGTCATCTCGCTAGATTAGCTGTTCAACAGAACACGTTTTAAGCTCATCAGTTAGCATTCGACGCAATAAGTATAAAAACTTATTTTGTGTCGTTCATCAGGAATCAACGCCGCATTCAAGACTTGTCTCGTGAAGTCAGCCGAGAACACATATAATTTACCGCTCGTTTCGCAGCACGCATCTATCTATATAAAACTTTCTTCGTTTTCATCCGCTTTGTTACAAATAACACGCAAAATTATCGCATTTTATATTGTTAATTGTGAGTAATCGCTTGTGAATTAACACACACAACTTATTATTTTGTACCACCAAAATACATCACAGTTTTCGCACAACTAATTGACCACGTGGAGATAACCTGCAACCATTCAGGAAAGTACCACACATTTTGTCTATTTGTTGTTCACATTTTGTTATTTACAATTACATTCGCTTATATACTTATCACACGTAGAATTATTCCAATTCTATGCTCGTGTGCTAACCGCTTGTAATATCATAATCACGCATTTATATATTTCGCTTACATCATTGACGTATCAGTTACGTATATCATTCACGCTCGCATTACATTGTTTTGCATCATTTATTATCAGTTTCAGTTGCAGATTCCTTTCTTTATTTATGCATTACTAATTATTTGTAAGCTTATTCGCATCAATTCTTGCTTTGACACTCATTGAAGAATTTGACTATTTTATACGCATTTACGCACAGCACCATTGCTATCGTTCACACACGCCGCCGAAGCAGTCCGCTTACGTTGGTTGAAATACACCACACTCAGAATTGCAACCATATTAGTTAAAAAACACTACGCTCTGAAACCTGTGGCTGCAGTATCATCTAAGGAACATCTTGAATGCTCACACAGTACAGACACAATCACACGCTCAACTGTAAGTCATTCAAACGCACTTTCATTAAGAATCTTTTCTGCATTATATAATCGTAAGTTCCGTTTATATTATTCTTGAATTTAAATTAACACGTCAACTTTGCTTATCAGTTACGTTACATATAAATTTTTACATACGTATTTAGTATTAATGCACAATATTAGTCGCAGCTTTAATATTTACACCAAATATTCACAGTTCGATCTGGAATATATAACTGCTATATACATTCACATTCACGCTCTTAAATTATTTACTATAATTGTGTAGTAATTTTGCATACGCTTGACTTGCTATTATTTATTTGTTTGATACACTTCGCCTAACTTCTCGCTATCCTACACCTCAGTTGTGGGCCAACCTCTTTCCTCATTTCTTTCCTAGAGCTACCACATCTTGTGTAAACCCCATTTATCGCTCGGGTAGGTGAAGATTGTCTCTTATCCTTCATCCATCCTCTTGCTTATCATTTAATTTAGTTATTTTCAGTCAAGTTACGCACGTTTACATCACAATTACGCACCAATACAGTCCACTCGCTCGCAACATCACCGCACACACGCCACATCGCTTTTAAAGGAACTCGACTCACTTACCCACAAACGCAACCAGTGTTTCGTGGTCACCAAGCCAGCACCGGGTCCCAACAGAATCATTACCTAATTGTAACAGATTGATATTAAGGATTTTATTGAACAGTTAAATTATAAATTAATAAAAAAACTAAAATAGTTTAATAATATTGATATTTATTGAGACCATAATGAGCTTTAAACTTGAAGCAAACTGCATGAAATGTAAATGTAAACATTGCGGACAAAAAAAATCATATCTCGGACAAAACTCAAAAAAGCAAGATGAAACTTTTACGATAAGAAAGCCTTTTAGACGTAGAATATTTGGTGTAAATGAAAAAAATATAAAAAATCAGGTTTTTGAGAAAAAACTTTGCAAAGTTTGCTGTTTTTACGGAAAACCTCGTTTTTTTCCAATTTTCAAACCGTAATAGTGGTATGTTAAATAGCTTCAAAATGGAAATAAAGTTTCTATCTATTTTATTTAGGTCATTCTGAAGATTTTAAACTAGAAGCGGACCTAATAGCTGGCTACTGGTCGTGTGTAGGTCACAATAAAAAATCTGCTTTTCTCAACAATTCAACTCATTTTTAGAACCCTTATTCTTGCCAACAGTTGACCTAAATGACATAAACGAGTAGACCATTCGAAAAATTGTTTTTTTAGGCTTTACTGGTCAAAGAATCATGCAAATCGGTTAAAAAACAAAAAAGTTATACATTTTTAAAAGTACCTTCAAAATGGCTCATTTTTTAGGCAGGTTTTTTTTCCAAAAATTGTTTTCATTATGCAAATGTTGGTTATGCAAAAAATCGGTCTTCTGGAGGAACACCTTCTATTATATGAAAGTTTTTTTAGAAAAAGTTTCAGCCAAATTGGCTATATGGCTGTGCCCCGGTTTGGCTGTCCCTGGCTGGAATGACCCATATATATATATATATATATATATATATATATATATATATATATATATATATATATATATATATATATATACTTTTCCAAAACGGCTATCCGCAGAAAATAATTCGTACCTTATTGTTTAACAACAGGATTCCCACACCTCCATCCAACAGCAATCAAGTGTCTAATGATGATAACATAAGGTATGTGTCACTTACAAATGTGGATCAGCTGTCAAACAAAATCATTGCATTATTTAGAAAAGACAAAGAACTTAAAATATCACTAAAAAACAAAAAAAAAACAATTTCTAACCTGCATTCAAAAGTCAAAGAGCGAATTCCAATTGCAAATATGACTGACACGGTGTATGCTATCAAATGCTCATGCAACAAATTTTACATTGGAACATCATCTCAAAATCTCAAACATCGTATAAATCAACACAAGAGTGATGAAGGCAAACCTAATAAACAGTGTACTTTAGCCACACATATACGCAAATCAAAACATCGAGCAGATTATGATAATCCATTAATATTAGAAAGAGAAAACAATTACCACAAACGCTTGTTTTTAGAGTCATATCATATATACAGAAACAAAAGTAAGGTTATTAATAACAAAAGTGACATCAGAAATTCATTGATGTTATATGCCAACTTAACAACGTTGGATCAGAATGAAACATTGCAAAATTAAAATATTTTTGTTTTTTGTATTTAAAAAACAAAGTTTTCATGCTTTCTATTGGATTAGGAAAAATAACACAAAAAATAATTTTTAAATGCTGAATTTAAATTTTAATAACCATTTATAATTCAGTTTGAACACTGAATTATTTATTTAAAATAATAATAATAATTTGTTTAAACATTTTCATAAAATAAAAATTAATTGTGAATTTTAACCAATTAAATCAAGTTAATTAGCAAAAATAGAATTTTCTAGAAATTTCGACGTGTTGGTGTAGGTGAATATAAAATTTGATAATTACCGCCATTTTGTAATTGAGTATCTGAAATTTGTCTGAATTTTAGTTTTGGTGTACTGTTTCTGTTTTTCGTGATTCTAATTAAGAACAACAATTTTTATAAAAAATAACTAATGAATTTAATTTTTAAAGATATTTAGACGTTAATAAAATAGCTAGTTCAAAATATATAACAAAATACTTATTATCTGTGTGGTTTTATGCAATAAACTTAATATTGATGTACGGAGTTTCGCCAATTTTTATTATAAATATTACAAGTCTACGAACAATTTTTAACATTTATTGATTATGTTATTCAATGAATACAAACTCACAATTTTATTATTTTTGACAACAACTGTATATTTTAACAACAACATACTTTTAATTCTTACATGTAAGTCTCATTGTATACAATTCAACTTTTTCTTCTATATAATATGTATTCTAACTATATTGTATTTATATGTTGAATTTTAGTGTTCACCCTGATGAAGCCAACAAGTGGCGAAATATTGGTCTAATAATAAATAGAATTAATTGCAATGTTCGCTAATTCTTAAATTTCCTGACATACCGTAATTCCCGTTAATAAAATTCTACAACATATTATCACGGTAGCAACTCAGATTTTACTATATATATATATATATATATATATATATATATATATATATATATATATACCGGGTGTCTACTTTTTTTTTGTTACATAGGGAATACAATGCTAAAATTTTCATTTGGTGATAAATTTTCCCCTAATTATTATAGAACAAAAGTACAAATACAAAAGTTGTTTAGAATTCAAAAATGCATCAAATGATGCCAAATTTATCAATATAGGATGTTCCGATCAAGAATTAGAAGCAAATTAAAATTTCCATTTTTGCGCTCTTTACATCAAAGTGCCATGGAAATTAAACAAATAATTTCATTTCTTCTGGAGTTTGAGTTTGACAGATCGTATTTATTTTATTGTTACGTTCTGTATTATTATCATTATTATTGAAAATAATGAATAAACTTAAGGTAAATGAAAAAGTTCAGTGCGTAAAATGGTATTTTACTGGAAATTCGATACGACGTGTAAGAGATTTATTCAGCGCTTTCTTTGAAAACCGTCCCATACCTTCCGCTATGACTATTCGTAGGATAATTAAACAATTCGAATAAACTGGAAGTGTGTTAAAACGTTGTAAAAATTGTAGAAAAATCAACGCAGAAGATCAGGAGGAGAATTTAAATCAAAATGCAATTAAAGAAAATACATTGAATATACTTTTGTGTGTAACGGAAAACCCAAATGTTAGTGTGCGTCAACTTGGTGCTGAATTAAATTTGCATCCTTCAACAATACATAAGGTACTAAAAAATGAAAAATATCATTCTTATAAATATTCCACGCACCAAGAGATATTTGAAGCGGATAAAATGGCTAGAAACGAATTTAGTAACATTATTATGGAAAAATCCAATTTAGACAGAAACTTCTTGAAATCTATTTGTTTTACTGACGAGTCTACGTTTACTTTACACGGCGAACCTAATACACAAAACTTTAGAATATGGAGCCAAACAAATCCTCATTTAATGGTAGCAACACGTACCCAATATCCAGAAAAAGTTAATGTATGGGCTGGAATTTTTGGCAGGTGTATAATTGGGCCATTTTTTATTGAAAATAATTTAAACAACGAAAAATATTTGGATATGTTGCAAAATCATATTGGTCCGCAGTTAGAAGAGTGTGCAACTCAAGATAATGTTGTCTGGTATCAACAAGACGGATGTCCGGCACATTACAGCTGCAACATTAAATTATATTTGGATCAATGTTTTCCAAATTCATGGATTGGTAGAGGTGGTCCAATTAATTGGCCAGCTAGATCGCCCGATTTAGCACCGTGCGATTTCTTTTTATGGCCATATTTGAAGGAGAAAATTTATAAACGACATATCAAAAATCTTGTTGATTTGAAAAATGCCATTGTTGAAGAGTGCAATAATATAACACAAACACAATTAAGCTCTGTACGTCACGAATTTTATAACAGATTAGGTTATTGTTTGGCAGTTAATGGCGATTTATTTGAACATTTAATTTAAATTGTTAGTTTCGTTTTTGTTCTCCTATATCTTGTATTCATGAATTTTTCTGTTTTATAGGTATATTGAATATTGTAATAAATAAAGAAAGTTTTACGGAGTTCAGCTATTTACTATTTATTAAACTCTTATCCGACGTTTCACTGCACAACTTACAGCATCCTCAGGGATAAGTTTAAATTATTATAATAAATATATTAGGCATAATGCCAGTCATCTAATTCAAATGTATTGTTTTTATAACTTGAAGTTAATAAATAAATTAAACAATTACTTAAAATTATAATGGAGACATTCACAATTTAAAACCACAGCTAGTACGTAGTGTACAGCCGAGTAAAATACCCTTTCATTGTAATAAATAATAAATACTTAATACTTTTTATACTTAATAGCTTTTCATTTACATTAAGTTTATTCATTATTTTCAATAATAATAATAATAATAATAATAATAATAATAATAATAATAATACAGAACGTAACAATAAAATAAATACGATCTGTCAAACTCAAACTCCAGAAGAAATGAAATTATTTGTTTAATTTCCGTGGCACTTTGATGTAAAGAGCGCAAAAATGGAAATTTTAATTTGCTTCTAATTCTTGATCAGAACATCCTATATTGATAAATTTGGCATCATTTGATGCATTTTTGAATTCTAAACAACTTTTGTATTTGTACTTTTGTTCTATAATAATTAGGGGAAAATTTATCACCAAATGAAAATTTTAGCATTTTATTCCCTATGTAACAAAAAAAAAGTAGACACCCGGTATATATACAATAATCACATTATTTCTAAACTGCAATCAAAATACAGTAGTACTCTCTCTCACTCAGTCCAAAAATCTCTTCTCTGTAGTCATTTAGGAATGCACTGGAACTTTTTAAGAAAAATGGTCCATATACATATTGGTTTTCATTATGGAAATTTCAGTTTGAAACCATAATTTCTATTTGATATTTTTAAACATTTTATCCTTAGTAAAAAAATCGAAAATTATTAATATTATATATACTGCAATAATTTTTTCAGGACCAAATTTATTAAAATAAAATAAAAATAATTAAAGTATAAACTGATATTAATAGACCATATGTAACATACTCTAATTATGATTTATAATAGTATATACCTGGAGACAAAATTTTAATATGTGTGCAATTTATTGCACTACAACATCTTGGAAAATATGCTGTGGCATAAAAATCAATAGCGGTTTTTTGAAGTTCCTAAACATTGTCAGGTATTTTTATAAAATCTAATTTTAATCGCGCAATAGCTATTAAGCCCCATTCAGACTGCCGTTTTAGTTTTAGCAGTAGCAGTAGTTGAAAATACATGTAAGCTTATGGGAATACAATGCGCATGCGTGGTTTTTGTAGTAAGGAATAGCAGTAGTCGTAAGCAGCCAAACATTTGAACTAGCCAAACTTTCTGGTTAAAATTTTACATAGTCGTAGGAATTGGCTAATCAGAGTTGAATGAAAAGAGATAGCACTATTTTTATTTAGAAACGTCAAACAAATGTCAAACCATCGTCAAATTCATAAAATATATTAAAATGGCAAGTTTAGAAAGCAAAATTAATCAAATAATATTTAATTATTATTAATATTATTATTATTATATTATATTATTATTAATATTATTTAATTATTTTATTTATTTTTTTTGTGTCAAATGTTTCATTGCAGTAGGCATGCGTATGTAAAAATTTCACTAGCATCACACACCCGTGTGAATGGTCAAGCAGGCTTACAACTACTGCTACAGCTACTGCAAAAACTAAAACGGCAGTCTGAATGAAGCTTTACAGTCAAAATTTAATTTAAAAAAATTCAGAGATGTCGCTAAGCGTACTATAGCGCTAGAGATACTATAGGTAGAGTTCGGCCGATGGGCCGCCATTAATATGTGGCGCCAAATTTAAATTAAAATTTGTTCCATCAAATGAACACAAAATATTTGTTTTTGTTTTCTGCATACAAAAAAACATATAAAACATAAAAATGCAATGTATAATATTGTAATGACGTTTATTATGATAATAAATATACTCTTTTTTAAAAAATGTTAAAAATATCAATAATGTCAAAATGTCACAAAAAACATATAAATCGAAGTTGCGCATGAATATTTTTTTTGTTGAAATATTGAAAACTGTCAAATCAAATATGAAAATGATAAAAATACCTCTCGAACAGCAATCCCGCAGTAAAATATATTTATTTAGCAGTTAGAGTGTACGTTTAGTTACAGTTTAATATGCGACAATATAATATTTCCAAAAAAAAAATGTAAATGTAATGAGTCGAACTAGCGCGCGAATTCAAAATCATTTGTTCTATAAATTAAAATGGCGGCACCAATCAGAATCTGAACACTATTTAGGCTATCAGCCGAACTCTAGTATAGTATCTCTATATAGCGCAACGAGCTATCAGCTAGGCATGAAATTAACATGTCTAGTTTGGAGCGGAAAAATATTAAAAACAAGAAAGGTTTCGTTTTAGAATTTCGCCAAGTAAACACGTAATTGGTGCTGATCGGTTGTTCGTGATTTAACACGTGGTCAGTAGTTTTGGGGTGTGATATTCGAAGTTCATTGTGCTACCTTGTGGTGCATCGCTATTTTGCGGATTTATCGAACTGACGAATAAATATTGTGGTGGAGATTTTTGGTTTTATCATTTTGGGCCGTTTGTACAACAAATTGGATTTTTGGTTACTCCACCTACAAGTGCTGGTCTCAGGATTTGTCACACAGCAACCAACTCCAGCCAGTGAGTTTAATCAACGTACCGACAACACAACCACGATTAAGATAAGTACTACATCTACTTATTTTGGTAGCATCTTTTGACTATGCAGTGAGAAGTGATACTTCGCTTCTGAATTCATTGCGTTTTATTTTATTATACCTTTGGCTACGATTTACTCGTATATATTTATTGGGTTATTGAAGTTCGGTACAAGGTATTGTGCTTTGTGAATTTAGTGAGAACAAATTCAAATCGGTTCGTGTTAAATTCTATAAATCATCTATCCACTACCCAAACTTTATACTTATATAACGGACGGTTTAGAAGTAAATAATATCGAACAACTCCACAAACTCGCCGAATGTGATTTACGTATATTGATTGAAAATTCCGTTTATCAGCCGCACAGCGATGAAGTAAATGGTGTAATAAGTATCCAAACTTAATACTTATATAACGGACGGTTGTATAATTTACTGTTTGGACAAAATACGGCATAGCCTATTGTAGTTACATGAGATTTGTATAAATATTTTAATTGATAATACTTTAGTACTAATTAAAACTATATAATTTACTGCTTGGACAAAATACGGCATTGCCTATTGTAGTTACACGAGATTTGTAGAAATATTGTAACTGATAATACTTTAGTAGTAACTAAATTGTATTGCGCTTCTATACGATTGAAATTGTTGTTTTTAGAGAATTATTTCATATAAAGTTCGCGATATTCGCTTTATTTTGTAATAAATATATGTTATTACTGGATTTAATTCGGATTTTCCAATTTCGATACGTGTAAACAAAATACAGTGAATGACAATTTATGCAGCGCAAGTTACATTACTGATTTCCGTAAAATATATATTTATATTGTATCCAACGATTGTTGCGAAATATTTACAGCTTGTCGGTAGGCACAGCCGAGCGGTTTACGTCGTGTATATGACACCTCGTATGACACCGCTCGTACTTGTGCGGGCCCGGGTTCGAATCCCGCTTAGGGCATGGATGTTAGTAATGTCTTTGTATCGTCCGAATAATTTAATAAATACAAATAGTACAATAAATATAAATATATAAATAATATAATATAAAAAATATTCTATAAATACATTGACGGTCTTCTCGAGGAGAAGCGAGAGTAACAACGTTACAGTTACCCAAAAAACTATATTTTTTTTTTATTGCTATACGATAATTGTACGATTATTTATCAGAATTAATATATTATCTTGTTTTCACTGTTAGTGAAATATAATTGTGTGACTAAGGTTTTGTCAATCTTTGTGAAACACGCACCGAATTGTATATTTCGTGTATCATATTGTCGAGTTACAATTTGAATAATATTTTGTTAAATTTATATTAAACTTAAATTTTCGTTTTTGTTTCAATTTATATCAAACTTAATTTTCAATGTCAATTTATATTAAACTTAATTTGTAATTTTAATCCTTATCAATTTAATTGTGTTAAACCTTAAATTTACACTTAATTGTTATTAAATAGTTTGAGTACAACTATAATCTGAGGTTTGTAATGTTGTTTTTATATAAATTGTAAAATTTCATGATTTAAATTTAATACAGCCTAGGTATTTGAACTACAAGATTTATTTTGTTTTATTTATTAAATTGGTTATTGGGGCTAGTTTCCGTGTGACGACTTTTGAGAGACCAGCACTTTTCGAAGTTCGGTGTTAAAATAATAAACTTCGTGGCGCCCTTTTATGTATTTAGTTTTGTGAATCGGAATTTCTTAGAGAACCGAATATTATTTTTACCCCGCCCGTCTTCACTGCAGTTAGTCGCAGTTTGGTCGGAAGTCGTTACAAATAATTTTTGTTATTTCGCTTTGAGCACGTAACATGCCTCAGTAACATTTCGAACTATTCTTGATGCACTTGCTACAGAAACGCCCACAAAATCGAATACTGACAAAAGCATATTTCCTGCGGCATAAAACCTTAAAAGTTAATAATAACATAGTTTCAAGTGCTTTAATTGATTCACCTCTATAAAGATATAAATTGTAGAACGAAGGTTCTATGTCATGTCTTATGTATTCTAACAAATTTATAGTCATTGCTTTGCTTAAGCGAAATCTATTAAAAAATTCTTCATCTGACCAATTATCAAAATCTGTAATTCGTAATTTGTATATTTTTGGTTTTCTTATTATAAAAAATTTCTCATCTGAATCAGAAGTTGATGAAGATGAATCCGAATTCATAATTTATAAGTAACAAAACGTCAACCAAATAGTCTATCACGGTATATATCATCATAGGTTATATTGATAATAAAGTTTTAAAGTGACAGAAACAGTCACTTTCGTTTGAAGTCATAGTTAAAGTGACAAAGTACGTTATGAAAATGGATATATATATATATATATATATATATATATATATATATATATATATATATATATATATATATACAGTGTGTCCCAGGATTGATGTTACAAGAGGTGTAATGGACTAAAATTTTTTGAATTTCATTTCAAGATTCTGGAATTAAGCCCTGCTTGGCGTGAAACGAATTTTAAGAATTTTTTCGTTTTTTGAAAAACAAAATGGCCGTGACGGTGAAGCACCCTTTTTGTTTAGGATACGACAAAATTTTATTAAGAAAAGTTGTTTATAATGACAAATCATGGCCGTATACCAAACTTCAGGACGATCTACCTACTTTCATTAAACTGTCTGTTTTAGATTGAACAAAATAAATTGTAGGTATCTATTAATTTATTAAAATTTTTATTTGTAGACCATTGAACGAAACAAATAGTATTTACAACAAATTTAACTTACGAAGCTTAATAATATCATTGATGTGCAATAAATTTATTAAAAATTACTCAGCGTTATCTGCGAATTCGGAATTTACACCAAACGGCGTGAAATAAAGAAAATAACAATGGGAGGCCATGAAAAAACAATCGTTGAGTATAATCTCAAGTACTGTCAGATTGCAATTTGTAGTAACTGCCTTTAGTTCAAAGTATAATTACTGCTAGATTATGTTATCGTTACAACAGAGAATTTACGTTGTTCAGTGTTACGGGCTTGGACAAACTGCCCTAAGAGTAGTGGTGCAGCGGTTTAACGAGAAATTTCCCAACACCAATCTTACACGTATGACTGCCATGCGAATAGTTAAAAAATTTCTTGCAACTGGCAGCGTTGGTAACGTTAAGAAAGAAAGAAAGAAATATGACGAAAATGATACCGCAACTGTTCTTGCCCTTGATTCGGTGGATGAACATCCCAGACTATCATTAAGGGAACGTTCGCGTAATCTCGATATTAGTAAATCAGAACTGCAAAGAATTTATAAGTCGACCAATGTAAAGGCATTCAAACCAAAATTTGTGCACACTCTCGAAGAAGGTGATGAAGGCCGTAGATTATTATTTTGTCTTACCATCGGGGAGCAATGTCTTCAAGAACGAAATTTTTATAAAAACATTGTATTCTCAGACGAAGCAACTTTTACTACCAATGGCGTTGTTTCCTCTCAAAATTGTCGCTACTGGTCTACAGAAAATCCAAACTTTCGGATCAACTGTAGAAGACAGTATTACCAAAAAGTGAATGTGTGGTGTGCTGTTTCATATCGTTTTGGCATAATTGGACCTTTCTTCATAGAGGGACGGTTAAATCAAAATGTTTATCTACAGCTACTTGAAAAGTTCAGGGAAGACTACTTAGATGACTTGCCGCTAACAGAAAGACAAGCAATGTATTTCCAGCAAGACGGATGCCCTGCACATTCGACAGCACGCGTAGCTGAGTGGCTAAATTCTGTGTTCTCAGAAAAGTGGATAGCTAGAAATGGTTCAATTGAGTGGCCTCCAAGGTCGCCCGACCTCACCATATTAGATTTCTTTTTATGGGGTCGCCTCAAACAACTGGTTTACTCTCAACCAATACCCAACAGTAGAGAAATCCTAAAAGAAAGGATAAGAAACGCAGTAACACAAATACACATAGAGGAAATTCGGAACAGTTTCATAGGATTCAGACGTCGCATAGAAAGATGTGCAGAAAATGATGGAGGTTGCTTTGAATAGATAATTTATTGCAGTACAATCTTGTGTTACGTTTTGTAAGTTAAATTTGTTGTTAATACTATTTGTTTCGTTCAATGGTCTACAAATAAAAATTTTAATAAATTAATAGATACCTACAATTTATTTTGTTCAATCTAAAACAGACAGTTTAATGAAAGTAGGTAGATCGTCCTGAAGTTTGGTATACGGCCATGATTTGTCATTATAAACAACTTTTCTTAATAAAATTTTGTCGTATCCTAAACAAAAAGGGTACTTTACCTGAAAAGAAAATAGTTCTTGCTTCACCGTCACGGCCATTTTGTTTTTCAAAAAACGAAAAAATTCTTAAAATTCGTTTCACGCCAAGCAGGGCTTAATTCCAGAATCTTGAAATGAAATTCAAAAAATTTTAGTCCATTACACCTCTTGTAACATCAATCCTGGGACACACTGTATATATATATATATATATATATATATATATAATTTAAAGTGTTAAAGTAATTTTAAAGTGCATTATGAAAATGGCTCTTAGCAATATAACTTTATTTTATAATTGAAAATAATTTCTTATAAAAGTAAGAAGTATGTTATTTCTTATTTATATCTACAGTTTTTTTAATAATGATAAATTTATAGATTTATAACTAATATAAGATGGAAATTGGTGCAAACGGAAAAAGAAAGAGATGTGTAAATTACAGCAATGAAGAAAAAATATTACTATTAAAATTAATAAGTGGTTACAAACACATTATAGAATGTAAAAAACCTGATGCGTTAACCTGGCGAGATAAAGAATCTGCTTGGTTAGAGTTTACAGAAAAATTTAATTCTTCTTCAACGAATATGATTCATAGAACTTTTAAATCAATTAAAAAATTTATGGCAATAAAAAAAAAGTCAGAAAAACTGCAGCTGAAGATAGGTTCAGTCTTAATAAAACCGGTGGTGGTTCATATGAACCTACAAAAGATCCGTGCCGTGACATTGTACTAGATATTGTAAATAAAGAAACTATCCATGGATTAACCAATTTATTCCATAGCAATAATATTGATTTGAATGACGAAGAAATTGAGGTTGAATCAAATAAAGAATATAGCATGGAAGCTAATGATTGTTCCGAACAAACAATGGTTAATAATACAAGAAATTTGGTGCATACATTATATAAAAATTAACTCTTTCTTTATAGGAACATATTGAAGACTGTTCGTTCTATGATTAACCCATTAGCTTCCAGTGATCTATTTATAGATCACCGCAAATAAAAAATTATAACATGAGAATTACACAAGTAATTTTTATTTTGAGTGATTTACATTAATATTTAGGACTAGCGAAAAAATAAAAGTTCATTTACTAATTATTTTCTAATAATTAGAAATAATATTTTTCTATTTTCTAAATTCACGAAAATTTTTGCCTCGTGCATACCAAATTTATTTTTTATAGGGAAAAGACAAGCTTGTATTAAATTATAATATTTTATATATTAGGATTCTGAAATATGTAAGTTTACTATACTATAATTTAATGTACAGTTTTTTTTTTGTATTAGAATATATATAAACAATTTTTTTTTTTTATCTATATATATACCACTGGGTATATACAATATCAGTATCTCAAAATTTCCTATCATAAATACAAAAAAAGTGAACGTGTTGATGCAAGATAAGCATTCTGTCTTAGCCAGTGTTTAAGATAAAAATGTTTAGTGCTGTTTAGAATATATATAAGCAAATAATTAAATAAAAACATGACAAGCATGTAATTTGCTTAAATAATTATTCAAAATAATAATACTTATATTTATTTCACTTTTTACAAAAAATGTATTGAAAATATTGATATAGTCAATATTTAATTTAATGAAGCTTATATTTTATAATTTAGAGTTCAAGTCGAGCAACAACCCCTAGCATACCACCATCAGTGTCACCAACAACGACACCGTCTACTTCTGCGCAGTCTGATTTACACTGTAAGTTAAATATGAACCTATTTTTAATTATAATTATAATAATTATCTTTTTGTATCTATAGATTCTCCCAGACTGAGACCGATTACTCTGCAAACGGCAGAAGAGTTCAAAAAATTGACTGAAAAAAATGGAAAAAAAATGGACAAAGTGATAGAATCCTTACAAGATATTTCAGAAAATATAAACAAATTAAATAACACACAAGTAAATATTTATAATGTACTAGATAGAATTGCAAACGCATTGGAAAATAAAAAATAATTATATACTAAAAAATACATTATTCTTTTCCTTGTTATCTTATATATATTTATATACAAAGCAAAACTCGTCGAATTTGGTTTCGGTCGTGTCGTGATCGAACTCGATGCAAATTTTTTTGTGTGAAGCAAAAATTTGGTTTGAAGAGAGCAGGTAAGAATATTAACAGTTTTACTTTTTTATAAGAACGTTTTTCTAATGCATTTTTTTTTTCTTATTTCTTCTTATCTTAACTATTAAGATAGCGAAATGGAAGAATATAATTTTAATCAAACAAATAAACCGCTTCTAGTGGTTAATAATTTAAAAGATCAACAAATAAAATAAAGTAAATGAAAAAATTGTCAACACTTATTTGTTGAGAAATACATAAAATACATTTAATTGACAGTATTAAAATGTTTTCAAATATATGCTTATCACACATACCTTTTCGAAATTAAATAAAATATAAAAGGAAATACGAAAAAAATGAAAATATTAGGTTAGTTTTGAAAAAGAGTGAAACGGAATAATAGTACTAGGAAAAGAAAAAAAAAAACAAGGAAAAAAAAACTAAATTAAAAATAAATGATTTGGGAACTATGTAAATACACACTATAATAGTCTAGAAATTAAATAATTTAAACTATAAATCGGCAAAGTAAACTAAACAATGTTTGACACGGTTGACAAAAAGTTGACAGTAGTAGATGTTTCACATCGATAACTATTTATCACCACCTTCGTAGCATGTGATAAGTCATTGTAATAAATTTGAATTTTTTCATGTCATTGGTATATATATATCTGACGTCACCAATGACATGGGTGACGTCATATATGTAGTTCCTTCAAAAAATCATAGATGCGCTAGCTACCTACGATAAATTCTACTGTGATAAACTTGATCATAATCAAGCTACTGTAGTGACCTTGCTCATTGATCAAAACCGTGAGTGTAGTGACGGTGTGTGTTAAGGTCAGACGACAACTTTTCGTAAATTTATCATCGATAACAGAAAGAGCTATCGAGGAGTTTCTTCCACAATAGGTTTGGGTGTTTCACCAGAAAATACCCTGATCTTTCAACGAAAAATCCCAGTGTAAGAAGAAAAACGACACGTTTTCTCGGAGGTTGTTCTGCGTTAAATAACCTTGTACAGATAATAGAGTTAACAAAAAAATCGAAAGAATCGAATGCAAGTAATGATGAAGATGGAAATATGAAATTTGAATCGAAACGAAAATGATACGAGTGTATGCTATACAGTAACAGTACCAATTCCTTGACCATCGTTAAGTGGACTACTTATTAATCGAAAGAATTGGAATATGGAGTTAACAAATCATTCTAAAGAATCTGTTAGAAGGATGAGTTGAGTTTACCTGGGGACACAAGATGCAAGTAACGATGAGATAGAAATATGAAATTTGAATCGAAATGAAAATAACACGACTATAATATGCTGAGCACTCACTGACGTTGGGAATTCCGTGACCAGCTTTAAGCAGATCAATTACTGATTGAAAGCTAGTATAAAATGGCCTACAGAGTGCTATTTTCCCAAATTGGATCGGAATCAAAGATATACGTAATGTTACGTATATCTTTTCATGCGTAGAATGAGAACGCGAGCACATGTTGCGACAGTAATGGCACTTCGTGTCATATGCTAGGATGCAGTTTATAGCGGCGCCGGTCGGTTATCTTTCCTGTTTACCTTGCGGAGTGAGAACGCAAGCACATGTGCAGCTTTGAAGCATATGCTTGTCATATGCGAGAGTGCGGTTTACAACTGCGGCAATTCTGTAAATTCTCACCTAGTCTCTACGTCGGTATTCGGTCGGTTAAAGTCAGCCATGCACCAACAACGATTCGAATCCAATATAAAATGCTGCCGATCAGGGGCTGTTGCTGTCCGCTGGTACAAATTGTCAGCGGGCCATGGCCCGATGTGTCGTTGATTATGTCTGCCGATGTGCGCCTTTTTGGTATGCCGTTCAATGCCACGTCGAGGCGGCCTATGCATATCGAAGTAATATGCATTCATAAATTAAATAAATCATATTTCTTATAATTTTGTTTGAGGAATATGGATATTGTATATTTAAAATAAGATATTAATTAATTAAAATATACTACAGCCTGACAAAAATTTGTTACAATCGACTTGTTCAGCTGCAGGATTTACATAATTCTGAAAAATATAAAAATAATAAAATTCAGTACAAGTGGTTAAGTTCAATTCAGAACATCTTATTAAAAACTAACTTTCACTGGATTTGGAAACAACAGAACCTAATCGAACTAAAGAAAGAAATGCCAAATATACTTCAGGCGTACAAACAACAACTGTTTGAGACAGACACAATTAAAATAATTAATTCGAAGTACAACACCGACTACAAGAAATATATGTACTCGCAAAATTACTTTTCGTTAGACGTCTCCTTTATAGCTCTTCGAATAATAGTACAACTGAGGTCCACATGTAACAATACTGCTTATATTTTTCACGATGGTATTCTCCATAAATTCAATAAGGAAGACATTTGCACTATATGCAATCTGCTTGAAGACGATACATTACACCATTTTCTATTTTCTTGTCCTGTTTTCAATGCTCCAAGAAAAGAATTCTTATTTCCATATTTGATCGGACATGCCTCGGAAGATTATAACAAAGTTCTATTTGCAGATTTTACCAAAGAAAAAATTTATAAAATATTTTATTTTGTTTGTAATGCATTAAAACTTCGATCTTTTTTCTTAAATATGTAAATTAATTATTATAACTTTGTTGCCCTCTATTTATATGTATTATGTATATATTTATACTTTTGTCAACCCTTTGTATAAGTTTTCTTATAACAAATAAAATTATTATTATTATTATTATTAATTAAAATATGCGTGTTATTAAACCAACACTGTAAATATTTAAAACTATGATACATGTAAATTCAATTTAAAAATATTTAAAATTTTAAAATAAACACGATATATTTTTAGGAGAAAAGGTAAATGCAACATTTTTTATTTAATCAAGTAACTATTAGTTAAATATATATCTAGCAGTATTAATGTAAACATTTTATTTATCATAAAAATGATTTTGTGTAATAATTTCGATTTTATAAAATATAATACAGAGAAATTATTTGTTAATTGAATGTCACTATTGTGATATTTATTAAACATTTAAGTTGATTTTATTTGGTTTTTACGTATTGTTAAATTTAGCAAGTAAATTAAGAACACAAATACTAGTTATTAAATATAATGTAAATCCAACAAAATCAAATAAATACGAATATCATATTACGCTATTTATTAATTTCAGAATAAAGTAAAAGAATACAGTCCAGTTCCATCTGCATCAACATCGGATAGTACTATTTCACTTCACCCCGGAAAAATAACTCCCACTGAATTTGACACTAGCTACGAAAATAATTTTTCTGCAATTACATACGAAAATTGCGAGCTAAATAAAATTTTGCTGTGTAAACATGTAAGAATATATTTTTAAATGTAAATGTGTATGTATGTTGTTGTGTCTTTATAGGTTCTACTAACGATAAAACGAACGCAAATAGAGCTTTCCCAAATGTATGTATATGCTAATAATATTTACAAAAATAAATTAATTATAAAGTAAACAAATGTTTGTGCAAGCTTTTCAAGAATTTTTCTATAGAAAAAAAAAACAACTTTTAAAGAAAAAGTCCTACAAATTAATAGTTCTATAATTTATAAATTTCAGATAATGCAGATCAGGAAGAAAATGTGGAAATACATCTTTCTGTATTATAAAAGTTATTTTCAAAAAAAAAATTATTATCGAAGAACATAGATGATTATTTTAATTCTATTCGTTTTTAACCCCTTAATGCACTCAGTCGAGTTAACTCGGTTTCGAGAAATTAAATATTTTCCGCGTACCCGAGTAAAGTCGTGCAAATGGAATTTAGTTTTCACGCATAGGTTTCAACAGAGTATACATGCTAAACAGTTCCGTGCGTATTGCAACTAAATCAAGAAAAGTTGCATTTACACCCCCACCACTCTCCCTTTACTCTGTTGGGTGGTGGGCGTGGGAAGTCTATTGTGTCCAATTTGTGAATTTAGTATGTCCTTGTTCATCGATGCGAGTATATGCCAATATAATATTATTTAGCTTCTATGTCGTATTTTCTTTGTTCTTGAGAGTGTAAACTTATATAATATAGTACTTATTTTTCTTCTACGTTATTTTTCACCCTATCATGGATAGTAAAGAAGATTGGCTACTTAGTTCAGATGATGAAAATATAGAAATTAGTGGCAGTGACTCGGAATTTGCTATTTCTGACGACGACATTCTGGCTGCGGCCCGACAATGATCAAGAGACACAACAAGAACAAAAACATTTTGACAATTTTTACGAAATTTGTCAATACATAACCGATAATGCCGTTCAAGATAGAACTGGAATTTTAAACGATGCTGTCAAACCTCCGTTTGAGTTAATTGAAGAATTTGAAAACACAGTGAAACGACTTGGTATTACAGGGCAACGAATTAAGTTCCGAATATCAAATCCTTCTGAAGGTGCGGATCTGATCTTGTGGTTCCATAACGGTATGGAAAAAGTTGTGGAATATGTAGCTAGCTCTGCTGAGCCCAGTGGCTATGTAGGATTTATGTTTATTAGTCAAAATCTAATAAGTGGGACTGGATCAGCTTCCGGAGAATAGATCAACTACATATTGACGTTGTGTGGGACGTAATTACGAATATATTACAAAGCAATGCCAAACTGTTCTCTGACGCCCCATTTACATATTATTAAGCTTTGTAGAGTATCCATGCCCGCTGGAAAAGGAAAGAACATCAAGCAAAATTAGGAACTTACATACGCTGAATTTTGTCGAAGAAAATACAGTATTATAGAAATAAATAATCAGGACAATTTATGCCTAAGTCGTGCATTGATCGTGGCTGAAACGTGTGTTAAAAAGAACTTTGTTTAAAAGAATTAGTGAGTGTTAAAAACAATATGCAATGTTTAAGAGCATGTGATTTAGTTAATAAAACCGGGATAAATATAAACGCAAATGGTGCGGGTATTCATGAGATACCAAATTTCCAGTATCAGTTAGAACAGAATAATCAGTATAATAATAAGGGAGAAGTGATTTTGAAGGTAGAAAAGATAGTAATCTTCCTAGATTAAATCTTTTATATCACGAAAATCATTTTAATGTTATAAAAAGTTTAACTGCAGCATTTGCGTGTAGTTATTTTTGTGAAAAATGTCATAAGGGATACAGTAATAGATTACAACATAATTGCGATACTTGCTACTATTGTAAAAGTTCACGATCATCCTCTCAAACACGGCTATTAATTACTTGTAATAGTTGCAATAGGTACTTTCGAGGAGAAGCGTGTTTTCAAAATCATATTAATATGAAAGTTTGTGATAAATTACAGAAGTGCAAGCAGTGTTTAAAGAGTTTTTTGTGTGAAAATAATCGCGTGAAATATTTTGCCGTATCTGTGAAGCATATAAACCTAAAGAACATTTATGTTATATTAAGACAGATAATCGCAAAGTGAAAGAGAATAACTAATTTATTTATTATGATTTTGAAACACGACAGGACAACAAACTAGATAATAATATTTTTGAACACGAAGTGAACTTGTGTGTTGTAGAACAATCTTGCTCACGTTGTGCAGACATTGACGACATTACAGTGATGTGTGAAATTTGCGGTGTAAGGCAGCACATATATAAAAACAAGCCCCTTAAAATTTTTATATCGTTTGTACATACACTAGTTCACCGGTAACTTCCATAATCAGTTCACGTAACTCCTCAAACGCATTGAATCGTTAGATTTTGTGTTGAATAATTAACAAATATTTGAGGAAAATTGTTAAAGATGGTAATTATCATTGTTTTTTGTGATATATCGGAGACAATTATAACTTTTCGGTTATACTGTGTTACATTGTGGTGGAGTTTTTTATAGTACCTAGGTATTACAACATGTGCTATTGACTAAAAAAACAACTGCATTTTCATCTCGGCTTCCCAAACACGTTCAACGGTTAAGATTTTGTGTTACTATTTATGAATAATTATCAGTGATTTTCTTTGTGATATGGTGATATATTGGAGACAATTTTAAGTTTTTCGTTATGCCCTGTTCTGTGGTTGAGTTTGTTCGAGTACATAGGATACCATCACAACAGATATTATTACTATTATTATTTTATTATATCGTTTTAAAGACAATAATTTAAAAAACTTCGTATATTTTGTTTATTATTAGAATTAATATTAATAATATTAACTTTGAAATATTATAACTAGATCCATATATACTTTTTATTCTAACTTTGAAATATTCCTCTTTCAGGGCCAAATATGTACAAGAGAAGGAATTGTTAAAACAATAGATTCAATTAGAAGTTCCTTCAGGAAGGAATTAAAAAAAGTTATTGAATCTCACAAATCTGCAGCTGGTAGTGACGAAATATATAAACCACGTCTATGGTACTTTGACCATTTGCTATTCCTACGTGATCAAGAAGTTCCCAGAAAAAGCATTTCTAATATTAACGAAGAAATTATAGATGATGTAAGTATTTCCTATCTTCTGTAAAATAACATTTTTAAATATTTTTTCTATAGGTCATTACAGAAGACGAAATTAATGAATCCATATTATCTCCGACTAGTCCGCCAACATCTTGCAGTACCGATTGTGGAAATATTCAACAGAGACAGAATAAGAAAAAAATTTAACATGATAACAGTTTGTCTTCTTTAGCTGCCACTACTTTAAAAAAAATTAATGAAGAAACAGATAATAGAGAAGACGAATTTTCAATAGCCGGAAAAAATATGCTTTCGATTTAAAATCATTATCTCCAGAACAACACACAATTGCTGAAAAAATAGTTAGTGATGTAATTTATTATGGGAAACTACGGAAATTAAATGAAAATTGTGCATTAAATTTAAATTTCCAACCAACAACGGTTTATGCTTTACAAGCAAATGTTCAGGAATTATCACAATACTTAAATTAATCCTTTCAATTTATTAATAAAATAATATTTTCAAATATGAATATTTATTTATAATATACTTAAAATAATACAAATGAGTTTGTTTTATATTTAATATAAATGCATACACCCAAAATAAAATTATTTTTATAAATAATATACAAAATGTTCATGTATATTAATTAGTAAATAAGAGTTTTATTATTTGCATTACTGTAATAAATCATTTTGCCAAGAAATAGCTCCTTCATTAAAAAAATATTTTGTGAATATTTCTCGATTTCTTTTATATTTTTCTGATGGGTGCCGATTTTGGGTAATATTTAAATTACTTGGATCATCATTTGCGTCGTTTACAAATTCTTCAGGATTATATGAAGAAGGCATTTTTGATCTAAGAAAATTGTGTAAAATTCAGCAGGCCATGACAACACGATCAATATTTTCTAATTCTAATTTGATCGATGTATGAAATATTCTAAACTTTGATGTCATAATTACGAAAGCATTTTCAATTACTCTGCGAGCCCTGCTTAATCTACAATTATAATTTTTTCTTTCGTCGTTTAACATTTTTCGATTAAATGGTATTAAAAAATCTTTTCTCAAAGCGAAAGCTTCATCGCCAATAAATACAATTATTACAATTATTACAATTATTCAGGCAACATTACTTTACTGCTGTTCTATCGAGAAATAGATATAAAGAAATCTATAGACATTTTAGATTTGATGATACAACAAATAGAAATGACAGAATTCAAGCAAGTGGAGATAAATTGGAAGCAATACGCAAAATATATGATAGTTTCGTTCACAATTGCATAGCTAATTTTTCGCCGAACACAAATGTTACAGTCGATGAACGTTTGGCAACATTTCGCGGGAAATGTCCGTTTAGAATGTATATAAAAAGTAAACCCGGACGATACGGTATTAAAATTTGGGTTTGTGCGGATTCTGAAACAGCGTATATACTAAACAGTGAAGTCTATACTGGCATGATAAATAATCATAGAGAGATAAATCAAGGACAAAGAGTTGTTTGTGATATGGTGAGACCATATTTTGGATCTTGGAGAGGAGTTACTACAGACAATTTTTTTACGTCTATTCCTTTGGCTGAAGAGCTCTTCAGACAACAACTTACAATTACAGGAACACTACGAGTAAATAAACGTGAAGTACCTAAAGAATTTTTACCTCATGTGTCACGTCCAGAATATTCTAGCATATTTGGTTTTTCTGATCACATAACACTTGTATCTTACGTCCACAAGAAAATAAAGGCTGTTCTTTTACTATCGACTCAGTTTCACGGTGTCGAAACAACAGGTGATGCGAAAAACAAGCCAGAAATAAATATGCATTATAACGCGACAAAAGGTGCTGTTGATACCGGTGATCAGATGACCGGAGAATATTCTTGTGTTCGTGCAACAAAAAGGTGGCCACTAAGAATTTTTATGGAAATAATTGATATGGCTGCTCTAAACGCATACGTCATTTTCACACAAAAGTATCCAGATGTGTGTAAAGACAAAAGCTACCGTAGATACTTTCTTCAAAAATTAGCTCAAGATATTGCACTACCTAATGTAAAGCAGAGAAAATTAAATTCTACAAATTTTCATAAAACAGTAAGGGAAGCCATAGACTTGTTTTTGAAGCAAAATGACCAACAACTAGAAGTGAATCCACCCGCAAACGTACGTCAATATTCTGTAAGCTCAAGATGCTCATTTTGCCCTGGGAAACATGACCGAAAGTCAAGAATTTCGTGTGAAAAATGTAGAAAATGTATTTGGAATATTCACAGAAAAGAAATTAAAAAATATTTTTGCCCAGAATGCGATCAGTTATAATTTTTTTAATTTTATAACAACTTTTATTATTTTATTTAGAATGTATATTTTTTTTTTATTTTTAATAAATAAAAGACTTATCAAAAGTATTTTATTTTAGTTATTTTAATATCTAATAGGTTTAACATAAATATAAAACGAGTCAAGTACCGCAATTTACCAAAAAAAAAATGGCGTAACTTTGTTACCACGCATCTTTAGTAATTTTTTATAGCATAGTCACGGGAGGGTTAAAAAAGTACAAAAATTTGATCAAAAGTACAGAGACATTCTTGCGCATAACAGAAAACGAAAAGCTTCAAAAATGGTAAAAGAAAAGTTTTCAGAACTCGTGACAAAGTCAGAAACATTGTTTGACATTGCTGTTTGCAAGTGCTCTTACACAGTGGAATGCAAATGCGAAACAAAATCAAAAATCCCAATTTGCCTGAAAGATTTTGTGAACGATCAGAGGAACGACAGTAGCCCACGCTCTTCGACTCATTAAGGAATCGGAGTACGAAGGAATCGACGCATTGTCTTCCAAGCTTTCGACGTGTTCTATCTCGACGAGTGAATGCACTTATACTCAGGTATTCACACATTTTTCATCCGAGCAATATTTTTCACGTTACATATTTTATGATAAATAATTGATAAAAACATATATTTTTGTTTCAATTGCAGTCGGATCCCGGACCACAAGATCAAATGAGATACAGCTTATCGAATTTGGCGATCGCTATCGATGGAACAGGAGTGTCTTTAAGAAATGCAGCGATTATTGCTAACGCAGTTCTACAAGACGTCGGCTTGATCACGAAAGACGACACATCAATGGTCATAGATCTATCAAAAATTGTTCGAGAACAAAGTCGACTTCACAACTCCCTGACGAATGTTACACCCGATGATCAGAACATTACAGCACTTTATTTTGACGGGAGAAAAGATCTTACGCTTACTCAAGAGAAGAAAGGAAGTAAATTTTATCGTAGCGAGACGCGTGAGGAATACATCGTATTACTTCAGGAACCTGGTGGGATTTACCTAGATCATGTGACACCATCATCGAGCTCTGCAGAAACCAATTTAATTTCATCTAAGGTTATTCACACAACTCTTTCTGATCACACAGGTCAGCTGTTATAAAACAAAAATAAAAAGAAACGAGAGAGTATAAAATGGAATTTTCTAGAACACAAAGGTCCTATATTTGCACCTGCATATAAAAAACTACCAGAAGAAGTTAAATTTCACATTGACGGTGAAGAATTTCATTTATCAGAAAATGCAGAAGAAGTGGCCAGTTTTTATGCTTGCATGTTGAACAATGATTATACAAAAAAAGATTTATTTAACAAGAATTTCTTTATTTAACATAAATTTCAAAAAATGCAATTTTCGAAATATGTATAAATATTACATATCTAAAAAACAAATTGAAAACACACTGAAAATTAACAACAAATTTGGTTTTTGTGTAATTGATGGCCGTCGTGAAAAAATTCATAATTTTAAAATTGGTCCACCTCACCTATTCCGTGGTCGCGGTGAACATTCGCGGCGTATGGGTATGCTGAAACGGCGTGTTATGCCCGAAGATATTATTATTAATTGTAGTAGATTCGAAAATACCTGTCCCACCTACAGGGCATAAATGGAAAGAAGTAAGACATGATCCATCGGTTAGGTGGCTTGCAGCGTGGACTGACAACGTTCAGCAAAAAAAAATATGTTACATTGAATCCCAGTTCGGAACTAAATAGCGAAAATGATTGTAAGAAATTTGAGAAAGCTCGCAAGCTTGGGAGAAAAATTAAAATAATTAGAAAAAAATATGCAACCAAAACTAACGATAAACCAACTAACCTTCCAAAACCTGGAATTTCATGCTATGGATGTGATACACCAGGCGTAATTCGGAGCAAGTGTCCTTCGAGCTCAAACAAACAGAACATCCGTCAATTGGATTTCTGCCTCTTCGCACCCTCTCAAAAACTGAGACCACGAGATCGACCTGCCGTAACAATACAAGTACACGGAATTCAAGGCTCCGCTTACCTGGATACCGGCGCCCGCGTCAGCGTTGCTAGCTACGAGTTGCATACGCGATTGCGTGACAAGGGCCAAGCATTCACAAAGAAAACAGCCGAGGTCATCCTTGCCGATGGACAAGTCAAAGAAAGAGACATACTCACCACCACGACGACTGTCAAGCTACAAGGAAAGCAAATTCCTACCACGTTCGTTGTCCTACCCGAGGCTGCTAACAACCGAACCCTGTTAGGCGTGGATTTCCTCGAAGATTCCAAATTAGTCCCAAACCTGGCCCACCGTTACTGGTATTTCGCTGAACAATCCAATATCCAATACCCTTTCAAATGCAAGGAAGACGTACAGAAACCAGTCCAAGTGCAATCCATAAAAGTCGACCCAATACCTGCCAAACCCCTTCCGGGATACTCCCCTCGCCTCGTATCCTATATGTTTGATGCAGCTATTCCTGATATATATGACTCAACTGGCATAGATCCCCATGCAGCTCGCATCCTCTTTCCGGAACGACCGCACCAATTAAACCTTTCAATGATATCCGTCACTCTACGTGAAGATGAAGCGCCACACCTCACGCCAGAGTACAGAAAACAAATTAATGCACTTCTCGACAAAAACGATGAACTCTTTCAAGAACCAAAGACTCCGACCAGTTATGCTGAACTTCACATCGACACGAAGGATCACGCACCTGTCGCAGTTGCGCCTTATCGGATGTACCCCGGAAAGAAAGAGGTACTGCGGAAAGAAATTAACAAGATGTTGGAAGGCAAAATTATTGAAGAATGCGAGTCTCCGTGGGCTGCCCCCGTCGTTTTGGTTCCAAAGCCAGATGGAACTACACGAGTATGTGTCGACAACTTAATGCCGTCACCACCGCGGATGCATACCCTCTACCCCGAATGGACGACCTTCTACACGCCGCTAAGAAAACCGCATATATGTCAACCATGGTTTTAAGAAGCGGTTACTGGCAAATTCCTGTCAGAAAGGAAGATCAGGATAAAACGGCTTTTGTGACTCTTTTTGGCATCTTTCGATTCCTGCGTATGCCATTTGGACTGAAAAACGCTCCAGCCACATTCCAGCGTTTGAAAGATAGACTGCGTTCAGGCTTAAGCACCATCGACCTTTTAGCCTACTTAGATGATCTAGTTTTATTATCATCCTCGTTCGAAGATCACTTGCAAGAATTAGAGCGGACTTTCGAAAGAATACGACAATTCGGCTTACGTATGCAGAGAAGCAAATGCCAGTTCTGTTGCCCAGCAGTCAAATACCTGGGGCACATCATTACTAAAAATAGGGATACAAAAAAAAATATAATAATTTTTAGCAAAATAAGAAAAACTTTTAATCAATTAATTAAATTGAAAACTCAGAAAATTTATCGTAATGTGGATAAGTTTCTTTAAGTACAAGTAAAATGAACAGACATCTGTTGCATGATATAAACACTCAATGTTTAATGTTAGAACAGAGATATCAGTTGCATGATATAAACACTCAATGTTTAATATAGAAATAATAAGAAGAAGTAATACAGAATGTGTTTTGCTTTCTTAAAGCGTGTTGTTTTTTAAGTTTTTATTTCATGTACCATGTTCTCAAAATATACTATAATAAATAGAAATAAATAGTAAATTGTGGGCCATTATTTTAACAAAAACTACAATGTTCCGATCGAGCTAATCTATACTCAAATATAACTCAATAAATTCCGCTGGGCAATTGATAGGACAGATCAAAATTACGTTTTTAAAAAAGGTTATCTCGTAAAATAAATTAAGAGGGCAAGTAGGTTTTTTTTTCTTCAAAACATTGATTTTTTTTTATTTACAAATTCTTATAGAGATATTCTTTAAGAATTAAAAACACGAAACCGTTTTTCGAAATCTTAATAATTAAGAAAGTTACAGCGATTTTTGTCGCGAAACTCCGGAACTCGCTTAGGTGAGGTACCCTAATTCATAAGACTCTCGTCGCTGCCACCAGTCAGCAAAAAGAACGGAGCATTCTACTCAAGAGGCATGGATTCGGCAGAGATTGTCCGGAAAAATAGACACCCAAGATAAACAGGAGCAATGCTTATATGGCCCTGGAATTGATGATTACATGTAAGTGAAAAAAAATTACTTTTTTAACTTAAAACTTATTTTGAAACTTTAAATGCGTTTTTCTTGAAACTAGATTTTTTTTTTGTCGGTTCCAGTGATATCTCTGGAACACATTAACCGATCTGTTTCATTTTTTGTCAGCAAAAAGATAATAGAATTTGGAATCGTTTGACGGATCCTTTTTAAAAAATGTTTATTTTTTTTTATTTTTTATCATCCAAGAAAGCAGAAAAAAGGGTCGAAATTGACTTCTTTTTTTTTAAGAGTCCGCCATTTTGCGACAAAATCGAATTTTCAAAAAAGGATCCGTCAAACGATGGGGAATATATTTAAGTTCAATAATCCGGAACGGTTTTTGTTTTAGATGAAGTAGTGCAGAGAAATTCCTGGAACCACATACCTCCAAATTCCGGACATGGCTTACGGGAACCGGATTGGGGGGTTAAGTTTGGGGAGGGGAGATGACCAAAAAATCCGACATACAAGTCAATAAACGATTTACATGATGAAAAAAGTCGCATTGCTCTAGGCCTTTCCTGTACTGTAAAAATAATTCCTGAAAATGGGCTACTTTTTCATTAAAAAAACCTACTTGCCTCCTTAAGATACTATTGAACAATCAACTAAAAACATCACATTCTGTGGCATATTTTCAATATTTTAAGTTTACACAATAGTAACCTAATATCACGTTTTTGTCTGGTTGCGTCTGTACAGCTGTCCATCTTCTGTCTACTATCTAGAACATTGGCTCTTGAAATTTTTGCGATATTTTGTGATTCCCAAAATTTGTTTTTATGTTTTTTCTTGGTAAGTTTTTTATAAGATATGGAGGTGAAAAAGTTGTCAGCATAAAGTTAAAAATTTTTGTTATATGGAATTCTTTTGCTGCGTATCAATACAATTGTACCACATAGACCGAATTTTTTTTCTGAGGGCAGTATTGTAACTTTACCCTCACAATTAACTAAATTATTGATTATTCCACTCATAACATACATGTATTATGGCTCCGGGTTTTGGGTTGCTTTTCATATTGTTTTATATTTAATATACCTTTATATGATATTATTTGTTCACTGAATTATAACTGTTTTCTACTTTTAGACAACTGATTTATAAGTCCATTATGATATGTATATGATAAAATCAGCAATATATTCAAAATTAATAAATGAATAATTTATACTCCTATATAATTTTCTTTTTTAATATTTTGTGAAAAAATACGTATCACATTAAATTATTTTAATTAGTAATTAAATTATTAGTAAAATATTTGTAATATATTTTGTGTATTTTTTGAACATAAATATAAATCAATTTTTTAACTTATTTCATTAATGGACCTTGTACATTGATTATGCCACACGCAATTATAATATAATCAAGTAATGGTATTAAACTGGAATGTATACAAGCGTGCGGAGCTAACATATTGTATTTTTCTTAATCATATGCTTATGATAAATTCAGAAAGCAAAGCATATTGTTGCACATTTTGTATGAAGAGTAATTAATTAAATCTTCTTAATACGACATACCTACGTGTATTTTTTATTTAACACATGTTACCAAATCATTTTAAAAACGAAATTTATTGTTTCTTCCGAAAATATTATTTACAATTTTCTTTATACATATATGTTACCACCCAATTGTGAAATTGCTCCGTTCGCGAAACTGAGCAAAATTTTGTTCAGTTCGTAAAATTGTTAAACGTAAAAAATGTGACGCGATTTATTGTAGCATAGGATTTTTAAAAATTGCAATCAACAAACAGGACAATTTAAGAAAACTAGTTTACAAACGAGGTAATTTTACGATTGAGACGTATCATATTCATCAGAATTTAGGAAAAGAGAAAATTATATTCCACTTGTAACTATTACTTTACAATAAAAATATGTTATAATTAAAAATTATAGTCTACGGATCACTCTTTCAATGTGTATTCGTAATGCTGCTATTCTTTTACTTTCTAAGACATCTGCTTTTGTCATTTTATTTGTTGCGGATACAGATGGTGGTCTAACCAAACAATTTTACTTCTGCAACAAATGTTCAATATTTTTAAAACCTCTGTCTGCCGTCACCATACAATTATGAGGCAGCGTATTAATATATTCACTTTGTTCCACCATCTGCTTATCCGAGGCTCTACCACCATACCCTACATATATAAAATTTACTAGACCAAAAGGCGTTGACGAAATTAAATATTCTATTGTATTGCACTTTTTGTAATTCCTCCAAGTTTGAACTTGATGACTTACATTTGTAAGTTGTTGAATTTGAATTTCTAAACAATCTGTTATGGACTGTACATTTTTATATCTCGCGATAAATTGTATAGGTAAATATAATTTTATTATATATTCTTCAGGCCAATGTATAAATTCATGCAATACGGACGCAATTTGTGGTATTGAATTAGTAAACGTTCTGCTAATATTTAATTTATCTGATCCGAAATCAATACCTAAACGAATATAATAAATCATAATATTTCTTTGTGACAGTTTAGTCTCTTTGCACAGAAAATCTATTAAAAAATATTCACTTTCTGGTATACCTAAATAAAATCTACAATTGTTTTTAATATCATGTTTTTTTTTCAGTTGTATTTGTTACTTCTGCTTTGGCAGTTAAACTAGATGTTGATATCGCATATTTTGGAGTAAAATCGTCACTGGACGCTGTAGAAGATGATGGTGTCACAGGAGAACCTTTTACTGTGTGCACAAATAATGTACGTACACTGACAAAGATTTGTTTGAACACTGGATTCTGATGTTAGAGGACGTACATTTACTGCACTGGTTTTTGTAATTTTGTGAAGATTGGCTTGATAAGCTTTTGATCTCATGCGTATAGAAGACATTTTTAATGTATTTTCAGTAACATCGAATATGTGTTGTTGATCTAAATGAGTTTCAGGTACACTTGCAAGATTAGGACTATCTTCATTAATTTCAACAGTTGATTGATTAGGTGTATTTCCAGAACTTGATTCAGTAACATCAAAAGTTAAACATTTTCTTGTTTGCGATTTGAAAGCTGCAATATTTTCAATTTTTTTTGGATGATGGTGTTGATTGAGATTCGTCTGTTATTTCTGCTTTTGGTGAACAAATATATTTATGAGGAACGACATCTTTCTTCAAAAACAATTTCTGTCTAATCGTTTTATATTTCATCCAATTTTCTGCATCATTTTCTAACTAGAAGTGTTAAAATATTAATAATGAAAGTATTTCGTTAGTTAATTTACTAACATCAAAATGATTTTCACAACAATGTATAAATGTGGGTTGAACTGGATTAATACGTTCTTGATATACTGTATCAAACCATATTTTTCGTCGCTCAACATTCATTGGAACAGCAATAAATATTTTTTATTTGGTGTTACATATGAATTATTTTATTGCAAGAGTGCACAAAACAATATTTAGCAACCATAATATGAATTGTAACCTGTTGTAAACAAAACATTACTGTGATATGTGCGCGATAGATAGAGATAAATACAGATATCTGACAATAGGCTGTTCTTGTCCAACCTGAGAAAGTTTCACGTCATAAGCATTGTCGAGATTCTGTGGCGCGTAAAAATGCTATTTTTTCAAAAAAAAATTAAAAATACTGAAATCGTTTTTGAATTAAAAAAATTAGTTTTAGCCTTGCTTTTATATAATCTTTTAATATTTATTATTGAAAATAGTAAATCTGATTGAGTACAATGACCCCAATCACCAATATATCTAGGTGCCAACTTAGCACTATAATACGCAGCCTTATCCGATAATCCATAGTTCTTACGCCAAACATTCTGATTCAGAGTATATTCAACAGAATGTTAGACGATTAGACAATGAAGAAGCTTTCATCAGACGTTCGCGTACATCGCGGTAGATCTTTCTGAATCCCTCTTATCGAAAAGCTGTAGATGTTGGTTTAGCAGTCTGAATGTCTTTCGGCTCTACCGGCGACGAGATCGAGTCACGCATTGCAATCTCACGACCAAAGTTGACAAAATATGGCGTCAGTTTTGTGCTTCGTGCACTAATGTACGAATAGCGCATGCGATTTGCGATAAATGCTTATCCCAAGTCCGGTGGTTCTCACCTAAAAAAGAGCGTAACATTTCCTTAATTGTACAATTCACTCTCTCAGTGGGACTTGCTTGTGGGTAATACAAGCATGAGGCACCTAATTGGATTTCAATAGCGGAGCAGGGGAGAAAAGTCCACCTTTTACAGAGGAGATCTTGGCTGCCAGTAACAGACTCAGAGAGGGAAAGGCGCCTGGACCTGACGGTGTCCCAGCTGAGGTGAAGATTCTGGTGAAAGAACACTCGGTCATGATCGCGAGGAAGATGAATTACCTGTTATGAGAGAGTAGATTCCCGGATGCCCGGAAGGAGGCGAGGTTTCTCAGCCGGAATTTAAAAAGATCATTTTATATTTTATGTTGTAGGCCTTGTTGGGTTATTTTTTCAAATCAAACTGTTAAAATCTTTCTAATTAAATATTTATGATGATGATTATGATCGATTAAATTTGCATGTGAAATTGATGGAGGCGAGGAAGCCAAATAAGCCGGTTGGGGAACATTCGTCATACAGGCCGCTGTGTCTACTGGACGTATTGGGAAAACTATTTGAACATTTAATTAGGTGCCGCTAGCAAAAGAGCCTTGATGAGAGGAGAGGGTTGGCCCCAAATCAGCTGGGTTTTCGCGAGGGCTACAGTACAGAGATGGCCATTGACAGAATGCTGTGTGTGGTAGAAGAGGCGCGCAGAAGAACCTGGCCTACCAAAATGATTTGTGCCCTAGTAACACTGGATATGAGGAACGCTTTCAACACTGCTTCGTTGAGGGTGATTATGCGAGTGTTGCGGGAGAGTGGCATCGATGCCTACCTTCGACGGCTCATAGCGGACTATCTCACCAACAGATAGATTGTGATGGAAACGGCGGATGGCGTGGAAAGGTACCGAGTCACGACTGGTGTTCCTCAGGGCTCGATACTGGGGCCGCTCCTATAGAACATCATGTACGACTGAGTCTTCCGGTTGCAGATGTCCGTAGAGGTCATGCTGATAGGGTATATCGATGACTTGGCCTTGGTGGCCAAAGCATAGACACCGCAGGCGCTACAAGAGATAGCAGACGAGGCGCTAGATGCGATAAGGCAGTGGCTATTCGGTTAATCAAAAGAAACTGTTATACATGCAAGCGAATCGAATGGTTGCAATTTTGTGTAATCACTATCGATCTACGTCAAACAATAACGAATTAATAAATAAATTGAAACGTAAAATTAATAGAATTAAATTAAAAATTGAAGAAATGCTTCAACAAGTTAAATATTTAAAAAATAGGGATACAAAAAAAAATATAATAATTTTTAGAAAAATAAGAAAAACTTTTAATCAGTGGGATTTGCTTGTGGGTAATACAAGCATGAGGCACCTAAAAGAATTTCAATAGCTGAGCAGGGGAGAAAAGTCTACCTTTCACGGAGGAGGTGATCTTGGCTGCCAGTAACAGACTCAGAGAGAGAAAGGCGCCTGGACCTGACGGTGTCCCAGCAGAGGTGGTGGAGATTCTGGTGAAAGAACACTCGGCCAAGATCGCGACGGCGATGAATTGCCTTGTTATGAGAGAGCAGATTTCCGGATGCCTGGAAGGAGGCGAAGTTGGTCCTGATAAGGAACCCAAATAAGCCGGTTGGGGAACATTCGTCATACAGGCCGCTGTATCTAAAAATCGATAAATGCCGCGTGAAATTGTGGTGCATAATACACCATTCCAAAAACCGGAAAATTTTTTGAACAAACTAATAAAAACCGGGATTTGACAGGGTATTTTGTAAATCGATTTCGCTAGACGCGCTCTTGAATATTTAAATAATAATTGTATAGTTAATTTATCAAAATAATAAAAAAAAGTAAGTTAACGTTTTTGTAACTTTTATATGTATTAATAATGTACATTTAACATTGTTGCAGATGACGGTTTCACAGTGAAATTTCAGATATGTGTGAACAAGATCTGAGCTGCTTAAATCCAATGAGCAACGTCAGAAAGACTTTTTGGAAGTATTCACCAAACTTAACGATTATTGGTCTGAAAACAGAGATGATACTTTACTGCTCCCGATTGACAAAAACTCCGGAGAAGATGCTGACTTGACTTTCAATGACTCGTTTTTAAAACTTGGAGTCAGTACAGCAGAAAGTGTTAACGGAACCAAAACTCCAATATTTAACTTTTCCGCAACAACTTCTTTCGTGAAAGATCTAGAAGTTATTCTTGGCACAGCTTCTAAACTCGCTGATGCCCCAAGAGATAATCACGGATAATCGGGGTTCTACTGTATACATAATTTTCATTATTATTATAATTAAATTTTGTTTTTGAATAGACCATAAACTGCAATTAGCGGACAATATTTTATCGGGCACACGCCAACCTACTGCACCTTGATCTGATATATTTTCTTATTAAAAATTTTAAAAATTAACTCTTTTAAGATTTTCTGGCCGTCAGCCATGGATAATCCGGTTCTATTGTAATTATTTAATAAAGAAAAGGAAATACTATTTTAACATTTCAAAATATGGCTTTAAATTTGGTAGCTGGAAAATTTTTGCAAGTTACACTTTAATTTCCGTACAAGTATTTAACCGTCGCCGTGCAGGGAAAATTGTAAGGGCATTAATTGAAGATTTTAATAATTTTCAAGGTGTCGATGAAAATGCCGACGAAGATATCTTTAAAAAACTTTCCCCAACTTCGCAACAAGCAACAAAACAATATTTTCGTTTCGTAATAAGGAGCAAGAAAATAATTACATATATGGTAATATAATAAACGATATACATTCTTATGCACTTCGGACTCTCGCAATAGATGATTAGATGATAACGAACCTTTCTGGAATTTGTGTGGTCGTGTTGCGCCAAGATTCTCTTATCTTTATATAACAAAGATGTGCCGCTTTGAGTCACACATTTGTATACACTTTATGTTAACCACGACTTTCCAATTAATGGAAAATAGTTGTATAACGTCCCACGAATGGTCATCCCAGATAAGACTTAGTCAGCTCTAACCCTCACCCTGTTGGTGATATAATATACATCGAGTAAAAACATATATAAGCCTGAGTTTAGAACTCAAGAAGGCAGTTGTATCAATACCTGTGGTCTACAACTAACTTGCTGTGGTTTTGTGTCTTGTCGTGCACTACGCTACTCACCATGTCGTATTCCGATCGTTTAGAGATGTAAGTAAACATATACATATAATTATTATGTTATTAGTTATAAGGCTTGTATTCAATTCAACTTAATATATAATAATAAACTGCTTATTAAATATAACATGGAATGTGATTTCATTTGTCAACCCTCAAGTGAAGATTTACCCTGCTCGAGGGAAAAACAGCATTAATTCCCGAATATCATATTACGCTATTTATTAATTTCAGAATAAAGTAAAAGAATACAGTCCAGTTCCATCTGCATCAACATCGGATAGTACTATTTCACTTCACCCCGGAAAAATAACTCCCACTGAATTTGACACTAGCTACGAAAATAATTTTTCTGCAATTACATACGAAAATTGCGAGCTAAATAAAATTTTGCTGTGTAAACATGTAAGAATATATTTTTAAATGTAAATGTGTATGTATGTTGTTGTGTCTTTATAGGTTCTACTAACGATAAAACGAACGCAAATAGAGCTTTCCCAAATGTATGTATATGCTAATAATATTTACAAAAATAAATTAATTATAAAGTAAACAAATGTTTGTGCAAGCTTTTCAAGAATTTTTCTATAGAAAAAAAAAAACAACTTTTAAAGAAAAAGTCCTACAAATTAATAGTTCTATAATTTATAAATTTCAGATAATGCAGATCAGGAAGAAAATGTGGAAATACATCTTTCTGTATTATAAAAGTTATTTTCAAAAAAAAAATTATTATCGAAGAACATAGATGATTATTTTAATTCTATTCGTTTTTAACCCCTTAATGCACTCAGTCGAGTTAACTCGGTTTCGAGAAATTAAATATTTTCCGCGTACCCGAGTAAAGTCGTGCAAACGGAATTTAGTTTTCACGCATAGGTTTCAACCGAGTATACATGCTAAACAGTTCCGTGCGTATTGCAACTAAATCAGGAAAAGTTGCATTTACACCCCCACCACTCTCCCTTTACTCTGTTGGGGGTTGTGTCCACGATACACTTACAACGGTATGCTGATTATGCGTCTCAAATTCGAACACTTGTGCGCATGACGTCACGTGCGAACCTGTGACTGCTGTGAGTTCGTTTTTTTTTTGTATGCAGACGTACCTCATCTACTAAAACTTGCAAGAAATCATCTTATTGACCATGGCTTTGTGTTAAAAAATTCTGTGATTAATAAGCATTATTTTGAAAGTTTGTTGGACATTTCCACTTCGGAACTGACTTTTGCACATAAGATAACTCGGCAGCATCTTGAAGTAAAAGGATCTATGAGACAAAGAGTTCGACTTGCTGCTGAACTATTCTCAAACACTGCCGCCAAAGCAATTCAATACTGTGGAGAACATGGTTTGATGCCTAAAAATAGCCATTGGGAGATGGCTGCTGAAATAGTTCAGCTATTTAACGATTGGTTCGATTTATTGAACTCAAGATCCAAATATAATGGAAGCTGTCCAGGAAAAAATGCATTTGGTACTGATATAAAAATTCAAAAAGATCTATTGAATAAGATGTCAGAAATTATAAATACAATGAGAATTGGGAATCATGAACAACTCATACCATTTCAAAAAGGAATTTTGTTAACTAACAGATCATTGGCAGAAATGTTCGATTATTTGCGTGAGAAGTACAGTGTTGAGTATATTTTAATATCTCGTCTTAATCAAGATGTTCTCGAAAATTTTTTTGCCTATATTCGGGGAATGGGGGGAGCAAATGACCACCCTTCTCCACTTGACTTCAAGTATCGTATGAGATGGTTTATATTAGGAAAACATTCAGCAGCAATCTTTACAGAACATAGAAACACCGAGGAAACTAATGAAGAATGTTTACTTAACATTACAGAAGAATCGGGCAACACCCTCAAGAATAATACACTATGTAAAGAAGATATTTGTATCACGCGAAAGGTCCTTTTTAATGTTACTGATATAGGAATAAGTTTGGATGAGGAGCAGCAGCAGGGTGATTGTGAAGAAGAAATAGTTTGTTCTTATCCATTTGTGCAACCAGAATACTTAGAAGAAGATACTGTCGACGAACAAATGTTGCAATTAACTGAAAATTTCGAATTAAAACAAAAGGTTAATAATGAATCTCTGAAATATATAGCCGGCTATGTAGCTTACAGGTACAAAAATAAATATTCTTTGGGTGTTCCTACAAATAATTCTCAACTCAATAATAACAATATACCTGACTGGTTGCAGTCGATTTCTAGAGGATTTTTGATGGAACCAAGCAACGAGTTATTTGAAGCAGCTCAGAAACTTGATGCTGAGTTCTATGCTATGCATGGAAACTCCTTATCTAGTGAAAAAAAAATTTTTATAAAACTGGCGCAGCGAACGATGAATAAATTAGAAGGTACATCAATTCCATTTGAGGTGATTCTCTGCCTAAGTAGGACTAGAACTTACATCAGGTTACGAGAACTTAATCGACGAATTAGTTTTAAAAATTGTCAAAGAAAATTACATAAAAAAATGTCTAAATTTACAAATTATAAAAAATAACTTCTTATGTGAAAAATAAATGTTTTTGTACTTTTTTTGCATAATTGTGATTTTGTGTTATTTTATTTTTGAAATGCCTAAAACACCTGTATTTCTCAAATAGTTACATAAAGATTAAATTTGCAGCATTTTTTGTCACTTTTGTGTAGATTTTTTTAAACGTCACGTTCAAAATGAAAACCCAGTTTGGTGTTCCTTCATCAACTTTTAATTATTTTTTAACATCATTTTAGATTCAAATAATCGATTCAAAAAAATATTACTTGCCGTAATGACCTTATCAACAAAAATAATGAAATTTACGCAAAATAAATAATTTTTCTACGTTTTACAATGCGATTTACATACGAACGCTAGCATCAAGTGCGATTTTGCTTCGCACGTGACGTCATCCAGCTGACGGTAGACATATTAGATGCGCATCGGCATACCGTTGTAAGTGTATCGTGGTTGTGTCCAATTTGTGAATTTAGTATGTCCTTGTTCATCGATGCGAGTATATGCCAATATAATATTATTTAGCTTCTATGTCGTATTTTCTTTGTTCTTGAGAGTGTAAACTTATATAATATAGTACTTATTTTTCTTCTACGTTATTTTTCACCATATCATGGATAGTAAAGAAGATTGGCTACTTAGTTCAGATGATGAAAATATAGAAATTAGTGGCAGTGACTCGGAATTTGCTATTTCTGACGACGACGTTCTGGCTGCGGCCCGACAATGGTATCCATTGTCACAAGATACTCCTTCACCTCCACCATTCGCTTTCATTGAAGCTCCAGGTATAAACAATATCGATGTTCAAGATTACAACTGCCTAGATTTCTTTGAGCTTTTTTTGATAATCAATTATTTCAACGTATTGCGGATGAAACAAATAGATATGCAAATAGTGGTGTCCGTGGAAGGTAATTTGTTTTAGATACGAAATCTATGTGTCTGCGATGCCCGAGCTGTTGTATGCAGTATGTTGGAAATATTACTGCGTCAAGGAGTTCGTTAAGGAAGTTGTTGGAAAGAGAAGTTGGCGTGAGATCTGTGTTGCTTCTTGCGTTGTTGTTGGCGGTGGGTATGGGTTGGTTAGTGCTGCGAGGTCAGCGTGGTTCGAACGACTTCGGATCAATATTAGCAGCCGAGTTGTCAGTCTTGTTGCCTTTCAGTACAATACAGGTATTCGGCGTGCTTTTACTGAAGATTTTGATCTGCGGTTTCCCGTTTACAACCGGCCCGGCCATCCCCACCCTACCGCCGCGCGATTGCGTAATGGAGCTAGCCTATCTATAGATACTTTTTCTACTGTTTCAGGCTTGTGTACATATTCAGTGTCTCGTAGTGCTCGTGACGAGAGCTTGGGACAACGGTTGTACTATAATGTTCGTGATTATGTCCAGGAATATCAAAATGATGCCGTCCCTGATACAGCTGTCATTAAGATGGTCGATGTTGACTATTATGCTGATATGTCATATTGGCTATCTTTTATGCGGCCTATCTTGTGTTATACATTTGTCCCCAATTCTGTTGGGGGCGAAGTGCCTGATGGTCATTTTAGTGTGCATGATGATGTGGTTACTACCAAGATGAAAGGTGGTTCTCACTATGTACACAAACTTTGAGACTATTCACGTGATTATGTCACTGTTGAGACATACAATTATTCGGAATTTGACGATTTTGCTTGTTCGGTTCATTATTTCTTTTACATTAGATTTACATTGTTTTACATTATTTTTGGAGCATGTCTTGGAAGGAGAAGCGCGTTTATATAAAAATGTTATGTAATTTGAAACGAACGCAAAGAGCGAGAAATAGGAAAGAAACTGACAAATCTAGAAGATCGATTTCAATGGATTATTATTTAAAAGTTGGAAAAGACCGTATAAAGGTGTGCAAAACTATGTTTTTGAATACTTTATGTGTAGACGAATGGAGTGTGAGAAACTGGCTAAAGAAGAGCAGACACCAAGATGAAGATATTTGTAAAGGGAGTAGCAAGGACGAAAATATAGCTGTACCCATTTCACAAAGAAGATGCCAAAGAGAAATAGAAAATTTAAAAGAATTTTTGACCAGATTCCTAAAATGGAGTCCCACTACTGTAGAGCTTCTAGTAGGAAACTGTACTTGGAACCGCTATGGAAATCAAAACCGGATATGTATGGATTTTATAAAAATGATTCCTTTAAACAACTTTTCAGGAAAAATAACTTTAAATCATTTAGACCAAAAAAGATGCCTGTGATATTTGTACAGGGTTTAAGACGAAAAATATTGATGAAGTAACTTACATTGCTCATATTGAGAAAAAAGAAGAAGCTAGAACAGAAAAGCAAAAAGATAAGGCATCATCGAGTGGAACGTTTACCATGGATCTTCAAGCTGTACTACTTGCTCCTAAATCAAACGTATCTGCAATGTACTATAAAACTAAATTAGCAGTGCACAACTTGACATTTTTTGATTTACAAAGCAAAGACGGTACTTGCTATTCATGGAATGAAGTAGAAGGCAATTTAACTGCAGACGAGTTCTCATCTATAATTGTCGTCTATAAAAGTCACTGAAAGAATCAGAGAAGGAGATCATTTTATTCAGTGATGGTTGTAATTATCAGAACAGAAACTCTACGCTCGCGAATGCTCAGCTCAACTTTTCTGTTGTTAATAATCTAGTTGTCACACAGAAGTATATTGAACGCAGCCATACCCAGATGGAAGTAGATGCAATGCACAGTACTTGTATATTGTACATTTTAACTTTCAACGCACAATGTACGCTTAAACAAGTTTTTTAATATAAAATAAAAAATGATAACTTACAATATTACAAAAATAATGATTAACTACAATAGTAAAAAGAAAAATAATAGTTAAAAATGACACATTGTTAATAATGGCAGTTTAAATTTTATCAAAATGTTAATATATTATAACCACGTGCTACACATTAAGATTTTTACTATACGATGTTAAAATTTATCAATTTTTAAATTATATAAATATTTTATGTTTTTAATATTATGTACATCGAATGACTGAAGATGGTCAAATTATGACCGAAACGTCTCAATAAATTATATGTTTTAGAGTCTGGATCCTGACGGATAGAAAAATTCTACTTTTACAATTTGGTAAAACAAATTATAATTGAAAATGGAAGCAAATAACGAAGTCAAAGTGATGTACTCGAAAGAGGAAATCGCAAAAATCGCTCCAGGTTACCGTGGCAAGCCGGAAAATTTTGATCCTTCCAAGAAAGGAAAGAAACAAAGCAATCCAAAGCCGGTCACAAGACTAGGTCCGAAAACTGACAAAGTTACGCCTCCACAGAACCTGCAGACGAAGTCAACACCGCAAAGAAATGATCCAATCATTTCTGAAGCAATCTTCGGCATCAACGTCTCAGTCACTGAGATAATGCCAAGACAATACTTCAACGCAAATTACGCGAAGCTACCAGCGATAGCAGCTGACGTATACGACGGATACCGAGCAGATGAGAAACAACTCGAAAGAGTCATCGTCCGCGAGGAGATATCCTACTATGCAACAGCGATGCTGTGGCTAAAGTTGCTCGATGTGAAAGCGAAGCAGGCAAACAGTGCGCTAACAAGCGCAGAAAAAGACATAAGAAAGGCGACTTATGACGAGGAGTTCAACATTCCTCAGCCGATCTATGCATACCTTAAAGAAATAGGGTCGTACACAGACCAAATGGGCAAGGAAACTGAGCTTTCAGTTCCAGCACTACCGGTCTCAACGGCACAAAATTTCGGAGGGTATCACGCGAACGCTATTAACACAGATTCGCACACGTTATTCGAGGAAGTACCGTCACTAGGCATTGCCGGTGATATGGTCATGGCATTATGCTCAGCGCAAGCAGAGCCGACGCCAAACTTCCATGTAATGATTCCAGCAAATACAGTCATAACTGAAAATTTGGTTGGAAAATTTTCGCCGATAGGCTACAGACGACCAGAGATATCTCAAAAACTCTCTAGTTACGGAATCTCGAGTACTCAGTTCGATGAGTTCGTGAAGGATACAAGATTTAATCTAAAGTATCTTCGCAACATTTCGGATACACTCGGAAAATTCAGTACCTATAGAAATGAGAAGGTCAAGTTTGCAAGCCAAACTAAATCAGGCGGAGAGACTCAGGTCATAAAATCAAGACCGAGTGAAACTCTCGAACGTCAAACTTGGACGACAAGAACTATCCAAGCTACTTCGTCATCCACGAGCTCAACTGCTCAAATGGGTGCTGCAGTATGCTTCGGGTTTCAGCTGTACAAGGAAGACGGACCAGGAGAGTCAAGGAAATACACATTGACATATATATATATATATATATATATATATATATATATCAAATGGTGATAAATATTATTAATTACGATCCCAGATGCCAAAATATATTTAAAAACTAAATTTAATACCAGGATCAACCTAAATTCAAAATTAAAAAATTACTATTATGGTAAAAATAAATTTAAGTGGGCTAAAAATCCACCAATTCAGTCACGCAGAAGAACTCACACTATTATTAGAACACATAGGCAAAAACGCATTACTTTCTTAATGGTTTCATTTATTCTGGAAAAAATAACGAACCGAATCCTGGGAATTTGTCTATTCCCACACGATCAGTGCTACGATTGGTAAGTCCAGTTAAAAACACAAACCGTAACATCACCGCCAACAATTGGTTTACGTCAGTCGAACTTGTTTGAGAATTAAAAAAAGTTGGTCTTACCTACGTAGGAACGATGCGGAAAAATAAGCGAGATATACCTAATGAATTTTTGCCAAAACGGCGATATCAAGTGGGCCATATTCGATTTGGTTTTACTCGTGATTTGACTATCAGCAGCTATGTACCAAAGCGGAGTAATTGCGTAATTTTGTTGTCATCGATACATGCGACAAGTGGAAAGCCAGATATGATATTGTTTTACAATTCTACAAAAGGAGGTGTGGATGCACTTTATCAAAAATGTGCTCTGTACAGAACAGGCAGTAGGTGCCGCCGTTGGCCGTTAGTAATATGGTGCGCTGTAACGGATATAGTGACTGTGTATAGTTTCATAATCCTAAGGGTATCTGATTGCGAAAATAAAATATAAAATAGACACTATCTTCATGAATATAGTAGACATTATCTTCAAAAAGATTTTGGTAAATAAACTGTAGAATGTATTTTTACTACATAGAAATTTTTAACTAAAATCTAAAGATACAGAGTTCCAGGATCTATAGTAGCAAGTTTCCGTTAAATGTTACACGTATACAATTATGTATTATATTTATATTAAAAAGCGCATAAAAAAAATTATTAAACTCTTATTTTCGAAAATCGGAAAAACAACAATCTCTGATATGAGTTAAATTTGACATAAACGATATTAAATATATCACAGTATATAATAATATTCTCATATATCAATTATTAATAATTTCAGATTCTACTATAATGGAAATTGCAAAGAAAATTCTTATATTCTACTCATTTATTGTCCTTGGTGTTCAAATGTGGACTGAAGGACAAGATTTACTTCCATGTACCGACGACCCAACTACTGCAGATTTTCTACGCGCAAGGAATATCATAGACGGCGCAACTCTCCCAGGCTATGCATTGCAAGATTTGCAGCCCAAAGTTACAACCGGACTAAATCCACATAGATGGGTTGGAACTTTCACCAGAAACGACAATCATTACAATCATAAATGTCAGTTTATTATATCAGTAAAGATGGATTTTAGAAGATTTTGTCCTTTCGGTAGTGATATTAGACTTGTAAGTATAAGAAACGTTCAAAACAATCAATGTATTACTGTAGAATATTTGGTTAATTGTTATTGTAATAATATGCCGCCTCGACGTAGGCGTAGTGCATTTCCCTGTAATTCAGGTGTTTACACAAAAGAACGTGCTATATGTTATGACTATGGACCTAGACCCTTTCAAAATTCATATAGAGATGAATTGAAATAATTTTTTGCCCAATTTGTTTGGAACGATACATATTATACAGAATGTCCAAGATAAGTATGCGTGCATATACTAACTTCTCATGTAATGTTCATATTTGATTTCAATCCGGTTAAATAAATTTTTTTTATCTCATTTCAACAATATAACGATATATTTAATTTAAAATTAACTGAGAGATTACAAAATTACTAGTTTTAAATAATATAGATATATTTTTAGTATAACGACTTAATATTTGAAACATTTCAAAATTCTCCTAATTATTCATATTTAATAAGATAATACATTACTTCATATAAAGTAAATTTGCTTGAGAATATAAGGCAATAATAAATCAATTGTTGTTCAAAAATAAAGTTATTACCATTCAATTGTTTTTCATGGATTACCTAAATGAGATATGTCTAACTTATTTAAAACTAGTAATCTTGTAATTTTTTAGTTAATTTTAATTGAAATTTATGTGTTATATCGTTGAAAGAAGAAAAAAATCTCTATATAATCATGTTAAAATCAAATATGAGCTCCATATGAAAATTTGAAGGTGCTAAAAATATCTCGAAAACTATACGTGATTAAAAGATTTGAAATCTGCTATAAATTTGTCATAAGAAAGTGCCTGCACAATATGTAAATTAAAATCTTGTAAGATTTTAAATAAAGTAGTGTTAGGGTAAACAGTAAACATTTCTAGAATATTCTGTAACTTTCGAAATCTATACCACCCTGCACTAATCTTAATGTGTAACACATGTGCCCACTTGACTTTGCATTCTGGATATCGGACAGTCACACTATAAGCGACGCGCAACCCAAAATATTAGTGGTGTAAAGGCTAAATTAGCTTGAAGAACAATATCTTAGATTTGTTTAGAAATTTGGCGCTAAGCTATTTAGTTAGATAAACAGGGCATTCTGTACTTAGCTGTTGCTGTGTTCAGTAGTGACTTCTGCATTTGTTTTGCTAATATTGTGTATTACAAGTTTTGGATTATTCTTCTACATTTAATAGCAGAGCGTATTATATCTATTATTGGTGAGAGAATTGATCAATTATCAGTCATTGAGTTTAGTATGATTTTGCATGAATACTTAGACATTTAGAACTTCAGCACTATATATATATAACAATAACACTAATACAATAATGGGTTAGGCAGCCCCAACGTATAATGCTTGTCAACAATGGGTTAAGCAGCCCCAACATATAATGCTTATCAATAATGGGTTAAGCAGCCCCAACGTATAATGCTTGACAACAATGGGTGAGGCAGCCCCAGCGTATAATGCCTGTGGATCTGTGAGATCCAATGAAGACATCAATTGCATGATGTAATCTAATCTAATCATAATCTAATTGTTGACGTTTTGTCTGAGATTGATACGGGAAATAGTGGTGGGCAAAGCCGTCCTACTGGCCGACACGCCGGCCAATCAGAGCGCGCGCCCCTCCCACGCACTTACCCCCACGCACGACCCCACCACCGGCCGGACCGTATAAATACCGGCCTGGACGCAGCGGAACGGCAGAGTTCAACAAGCTTTCAGCCACCACTGACTAAGTGGAAAAAGGGCTCATCATCGGCATTACTCGTCACTGACTAAGTGACAAGGAAGACTCTCCACTGACTACTGACTAAGTAGGCCAGCAACGCCAGACATCGCTGACCAAGCGGTGTTACTCACTGACTACTGACTAAGTAGGCCAGCAACGCCAGACATCGCTGACCAAGCGGTGTTTCTCAACGAACTATTGTGTGGAGTGAGACACATTGTTAATGTCCACTGCCAAGCAACGACGCACCGAGCGTCACATCGACCGGATAGCAACAGCAGCCCTTGAGGAAGCCAAGGTCCCGGAGCCCGTGTCTCCGCTACCGCCGACACCGCCGAAGAAGCGGCCACGTCCGTCCTCACCCAGGAAGCGGCTCCCGACGTCTCCCCGCAAACCGCTACCCCGCAGGCTCGTCCCCAACACCGCGCCCAAATCTACGTTCCGTGTGGTACGCATTGAGGTTTCGCCCCCCGCCTATCACACAGTGAACCGTTCGCGGGTACACCCCCTCGACCCCCGGCTTACGCTAGTGCGGTCAGCGTATGCCAACATGTTTAGTAAAGTGTAAATAAAGTGCCGTGATAAACATTGACCTTTTTTTTTCTTAACTTGTTTGTTTATTGTTTATATATGACTTTGCATATTACTTGTGTATAACTTGTTTGTTTCTTTTATATATGACTTTGCATATTACTTGTGTATAACTTGTTTGTTTCTTTTATATATGACTTTGCATATAACTTGTGTACAACTTGTTTGTTTATTTTATGTGTGTTGTAAAAAAATCATTTACAGAAAAATACACGTCTTCGCTGTCTCCACGCATCCCACCAAAAAAAAAGCCCCGGTATCAAGATGCGTATCATAAATTATCAATATTATAATTGCATGATTATTGAGTAATTCATCCCACTAAGCATGTTGGCTTATACTCATAAATTTTACAGAACAATAAAGCCTAGGCCCCAGTACCTGACACCCTTGTACGCTCGGTTCGACCCTCTACCAGCCTACTCGACTCTCCCCCGCTTCGCCCCGTAGCCGGACAAGTGAAAATGTCAGCTTTAAGGACATTAACCTAGTATCGTTTAGTTTTTAAGTTTCTATCTAGTTGTAATTTTAGAATTAATTTTATTATATATTAATCAACTCAGCATCATCGCCTAATAGTAGTTAGAAGCAAAATTAAAAAATGGCAAAATTTATATTTTTGCTTATATCAAGTGACCTGTGAATTTTTTGAAAAAAAGAAAAATATCATTGAATTGCTGCCTTAATGAGACAACTTTTGTCTAATTTAACGGAATTCATATATCTTGTAATATCAGAGATACCCATGCAGGCAAACTTATCTGGGATATCTGTATAATATCAGCTTCAAATCATATTTATTTATGATTTGGTAATTGACTGAGTCTGAATTTAATTTGGAGAGTACATATTTTCCTCCGCCAAAAAATAATAAAATATAAATGACCAAATGATCGCCAGATCCCCCTTTTTGCTTTTGAATTTAATTTGGGGAGTAGATGTTTTACTTTATGCTTTTCGGTTGTTCATTTCAAAATTGAGTAAACTCTGCTTAGCCCGAGGGATTTCCGTGGAGCTATTTGCTCTTCCACACTTCATGTGTTAAATTTGTTAACTCATGTTACCATTTTACGTTTTTCAACCACGTTAAAGGTTAATTTAATTTGAAAAGTAAATATTTTATTATACCAAAAAAATAATAGAATTTTGTGAAAAAAGAAATGTCAAATTGATATGAAAATGATGAAAATACTTCTAACATAGTATATCCGTAGTAAAATCTATTTATTCAGCAGGTGGGGGGGTCTGATTAGCTACAGTAATGTACGTTGGAACATAATATGCGGCACTTTCTACTGCACGACATAAAGAATTTTATTTAAATAAAATTTGTTATTTCGTGCAGTAGGAAATGACGTATATTATGTTCGCGATCATAAAAATGTAGCAAAGCCTGTACCTTCTAACTACTGAATATACAAATTCAATATTTCAGTTATTATTGAAAATAATATCTAAAAAAAAATTTACTTGTATAGTATAATGGCTTAAAATATCGCATTAAAAAAAAAAACATATTGCCACGTGTAAAACCCACAGGGTCATTGCAACCACAATTATTAATAAATAATACTTTCGCCGAACATTTCGAAATATATGTAAACTAGAAATCCTCGTGCGCAGGAATGTTATGTTTAAATAATTACATATATGGTAATATAATAAACGATATACATTCTTATGCACTTCGGACTCTCGCAATAGATGATTAGATGAAAATGAACCTTTCTGGAATTTGTGTGGTCGTGTTGCGCCAAGATTCTCTTATCTTTATATAACAAAGATGTGCCGCTTTGAGTGACACATTTGTATACACTTTATGTTAACCACGACTTTCCAATTAATGGAAAATAGTTGTATCACGTCCCACGAATGGTCATCCCAGATAAGACTTAGTCAGCTCACCCTGTTGGTGATATAATATACATCGAGTAAAAACATATATAAGCCTGAGTTTAGAACTCAAGAAGGCAGTTGTATCAATACCTGTGGTCTACAACTAACTTGCTGTGGTTTTGTGTCTTGTCGTGCATTACGCTACTCACCATGTCGTATTCCGATCGTTTAGAGATGTAAGTAAACATATACATATTATATAGCACTGTATCACTTTGCTTACGTGATGGTGATACCATAGCATAAACACCTTAAGAATAATAGATGATAGCATAAACAGATTCGAGATAAGCAAAATTCCTTTCGTTGTATTATTCTAAGATAATTATTATAAGCAAGAGTTGAATATTATAATATCGTTCACTCTTGCTGCGTTCTTCAAACTTATAACTGCTAAACAAAAACCTGTGTTGAAGTAAATATAAAATTGGTTTTATTATATTTTACCACGATAATATAATTTACATATAATTATTATGTTATTAGTTATAAGGCTTGTATTCAATTCAACTTAATATATAATAATAAACTGCTTATTAAATATAACATGGAATGTGATTTCATTTGTCAACCCTCAAGTGAAGATTTACCCTGCTCGAGGGCAAAACAGCATTAATTCCCGAGATTATGGTTTGGTACACGTCGTAAACGTGACAATATTTCTATTTAAGTAAAAAATGGTTCTAATTATTAATAAAAAAAATAGTGTAAGTATTTTTTATTAATTTTTAATATTGGGGTCTAAAATGACCCCAGCAGATGCGTAGCTTAGAATAACGATAGTAGTTTAGGGTTAATACATTCTGTAGGTGCAAATTGCGACAACGATAATTGCAATATTCTAAGTTCTATTGAAGCAGTTTTTGATTGTAAAAATAATATCCAAAATCATAAATGTAATGAAGAAATTAATACAATTTCGCCAGTATTTATTTCTGAATCATCAAAATTACAGCAAGAAACTGTTGAGTACGTTGCTGGTTGGGATGCGTATAAAATATTGAAAAATGTAAATGTATCATCTTGCTGTAGTAAATTTTCAATTACAGAAAATAGAAGGAATCAATTAATTAATGGTAGGGATTATACCACAAAAAAAATTGCTTTGCGACATCCGAGTATTCCGTTAATAGGCACATTTAGTGCAAACTATACGTACATTTCACAATAATATTCAAAATTTGTATTATGAAAGTAATTTAAAAGAAAAATTAGTATCTAAAATAATACCTTATACTACGTTTGAGTGGATTGATTGCAAAGAACGTAAATCAATAATTTCAAAATTAATTTTAGGTATAACATTAAATTTATTAATATTTAATTTCTACAAGTCAAAAAATAAAATCTTAGTAGGAAAAATAGTAAAATTAGATGAAAATGCCTATATGTCTCTAATAAAACAACCAACGAGCAGAAGATATTAGGCTTCAAATACCTATATTTCGCAGATAGCTGCTGTTATGACTACAAATCGATTTCAACAGCTAAAACGATTTTTACATTTCAACGATATGAATATTGCATAATAAATTAGAAAAAATTTTGCCACTCATTAAACACATTAATTCTAAATGTGAGACTATTCCCCTTGAGGAAAATTTATCTGCCGATGATCAGATAATTCCATTTAAAGGAAAAATAACTATAAAAACATACAACCCTAAAAAACCCCATAAATGGGGTTATAAAATGTGGGTTTTAGAAGGAGTTAGCGGTTTTACATATAAAATGGAACTATTTGCCGGGAAAGCCGAAGCATGCGATCCAGATCTTGGTAGTGCTAGTAACGTTATTGTAAGACTAAGCAAAATTATACCTGACAATGTACATCATAAATTGTATTATGACAATTACTTTAGCAGTCTGCCTTTATTGTCTTATCTAGAAAAACGCAATATTCACTCAGTTGCAACTATTCGTTCAAATCGCCTAAAAGATTGCAAAATGTTATCTGAAAAAGAAATGAAGAAAAGCGGAAGAGGAACAATTGTGGAGCAAGAAACCATCTTCGATAATACACGAATAAACGCTGTAAATTGGTACGATAATAAAATCGTGTCTCTTGTATCCATATATGCAGGAACCAATCCCATACATACAGTAAACAGGTTTTTTAAGAAAGAAAATGAACGAAAGGAAATTCCTTGTCCAGAACATGGGTGGTGTGGACCTGCAGGACTCGCTCTTAGATCTATATCCAATACATATCAGGAGTAAAAAATGGTACCACCGTATCTTTTGCCATCTTATTGATGTCTCTGACTGTAATTCGTGGCTATTATACAGACGAATTACAAATCAAGTAAATGAAGGTGACGTTGCATCCTGCAAAATAAGTTTGTTGGACTTCAAAACTCAGGTAGCTGAAGCATTATGCAAGGAAGTATCTGCACAAAAGAGGACACGGGGCAGACCAAGTCTTGAACCTGAACCGGTTAAAAAACGCAATAGAAAAGAACCTATACCTTTATTTGAAATACAAAAGGACAATGAAGCACACTGGCCTATACACACCGTTGACAGACAGCGTTGCAAGAATCAAAATTGCTAAGGAAAAAGTCGCATTATGTGCGAAAAATGCAAGGTGCACCTTTGTCTTTATGATATAAAAAATTGTTTTCGTGACTTTCATGTGTAAAATAATTAATTATGTATTATTTTTTGCAATAATAAAGTTAATTATATTATTTCATCATTAAAAAAAAACTTGTTTTTTATGCTCCATATTGGGAACGTATTTTTATTTACCGTTTTTTTTTTAAAAGTAATGTATGAAGAATTTTTTAAATTTTTTGTTATCATTTGTTAACACTATAACACGTAAAAAAAAAGTTTTACGCAAATCAGAAAAATCGTGCAATAGAGGGTTAAAAAGAAGAGCCGTTGATGATTTGACGGAAAAACCGGCAAAATTAATTAATATGAAATTGCGAACTAACTTTGTTGAAGAATTCACATCGAAAGATTTAGAACTAGTACTGAGAAATATTTGGAAATCTAGACGTAGTGTACTACCTCATGTACTGCCGCAGTCTCAAGATCACGTATTTGAGATATTAAAAAAACAAAATATAGTGACCAATAAAAATGAGCAATTTTTATTAATAAAAATTGTTGTATTTTCATGTTCTACAAATTTAAAGTTTTTGTGCGACGGCGATCAGTATACTTAATGTAGGCGACCCAATGCTCCGTCGCGAGCACACACTGTCGTCGGCAGAAAAAGGCATCGCCAGTAAGCTATGTCCACGCTACTCTGGCCCATGGCGAATTAGCAGCGTCGTCTCGCCCTTAACATACAACCAGCGCAGATGAGCAGTTAAAAAACATACATGTAGAAGACTTAAAAGTATTTTTTCAGGGCTATGAATCCCGCGACAACAAACGGCCGATCCAGACCGACGTTAGCAATGCGGCAACCTGGTGCACCGGCGACGACGAGGCCGGAAGTAGTGGTACTCAGCAACGTGTTGGTGCGGGCGCGTCGCCCGCCGCGAGTCCACCCCGTGTCACCGGCTATGGCCCAGCTGCAACGTCCGATCCAACCGCGCCATCCTCACAACGCTCCAACGACAGCACGCGAGCGTACCCCGTCACCGGAAAAAGACGGCTGGATCGACTGCGACACATCGCCAATCCCCACCACGCCCGATCGACCGACGACACCCCGCACACCGACCCCTGTGTACCCCGACGCGTGACCACACCCATGTGGATTACGCCACCCGCCCCCTCCCCATCACGGACCCCGCGGACGCCACTCCACCTCAAGCCAAAGCCACGACCGGCCCCCTTACCCGCCGGCGAGCTATCATGTGTCTCGCCGATCTTGGGCGGGACAGCGGTGACCGAAAAGCTGCGGTTCCATCGCAACCGAATCCTCGTACCACGACCCGGCGGAGGCGTCATGTGGACTACCGTCAGGAACCCCGATGCTCCACGAGGGCGGTCACAACGGCCGCGACGGTAGTGCGAACACGACGGTAGTGCGTGCGCGACGGGTAGTGTAGTGTGTCACACATTGACAGTTTAACCACAAAAACGTGAATCTGTCAATACATACAGCAAAACTTTCAAAATCAGTCTTCAATTAATTAATATCATGCATCACACCACCAATCTGATTATGGCCACTATGGCGCTTATCATAGTTCAGGTGCAATGTACAGATAAACCCACTGGGCATTGGCCCAGTAATCTCTGCGAGACGAGGGTTCATAACTATAAGTCCCAAATTAGAGTATCAACTGACCTCCATTGAGCATAGCATAATTGTTAAAGAATCCAGAGTGCCAGGAAGATGGTATGGTCCCATATCATATAATAATTATAACAATTATTGTTCTAATTGTAATGGTCAGATCATAAGTGAATTTGAAGGATGTGAAGGTTGCTTCCTCTGTAATCACGATCAGGCATTCGAAAATTGTAGATTGTCAACAGCCAGAGTGGTTATATTCTCACTAGTGGCAGCCTGCATGGGTTTAATGTTGACCATACTATCCTCGTGGATTTGCAGTTTCATGGTCAGGTCAAGGTTCAATTTTGAGTACAGAAAGCTCATACAAATTGAAAATGCGCACCTCTACTAGACAAGCTGGTCAGTTACATGAAAGAGGATGCATTTAAGCTAATAAAAGAAGCGTTCCCCGACAAGCTTGATCGGGTGACGTGGAAAGAAGTGTTCCCATACGATTACTTATCGTCGTGGGAACGTCTCGAGGAAACTGAGTTACCACCCAAAGAAGCGTTCTTCTCGAAGCTAAAAAAACTGCGGGATCAGCGATGAAGAGTACGGTCACGCACAAATAGTGTGGAATTCTTTCGGACATCGCACGCTCGGGGACTACACGGACTTGTATGTGAAGACGGACGTGTTGTTGTTAGCAGACGTCTTTGAAAATTTCAGATATGTTAGTTTGAAGGCGTACGATTTGGATCCAGTACACTACTTTACCAGTCCTGGTAAGTTAAAAACTATCATATTTTTTTTTCAAATTATATATTTCTAATAGCTTGTATTTTTATAGGTCTAGCATGGGTCGTAATGCAGAAAATGACAGGAGCGGAATTAGAGTTGTTGCCTGATATCACAATAAATACATGTCCGAATTCAATCCGGAAGAAACGAAAAATATTCTCTGATGTACTTTGACTCGTGCAATTTATACGGTTGGGCAATGATTCAATCTTTACCCCATGGCAGCTTTGAATGGTTGGCGGACGACGACATTACAAACATAGACATAATGACAATCCCTGAAAACGGTCCTGAAGGCTACGTTTTTGAAGTTGACTTGGAGTATCCACGACACTTACACGACTCACACAAAGACTTACCGCTATGTCCCGAACACCGTGCTCTACTCGATTCAAAAATGAAAAAATTGATGACAACTATATGACAAAACGAAGTACGTCATCCACCATCGAAATTTAAAACAAGCTTTAGACCTGGGTTTGAAATTAACAAAAATTTACCGCGTAATTAAATTTCAACAATCTTTTTGGCTAAAAAAATATATTGACACAAATACGGAATTTAGAAAACAAGCAAAAAATGAGTTTGAAAAATTTTTTTTCAAACTTATAAATAACGCGGTTTTTGGTAAGAGCATGGAAAATATTCGGAATAGACGCGATATTAAGCTCGTCTCTAAATGGGACGGCAAGGGTGGTACTCGAAAATTAATCGCAAAACCAAATTTTAAAAAAATTGTTTTGTTTGAAGAAAATTTAGTTTCTAGTGAATTAAATAAAATCAAAATTAAATTTAATAAACCGGTGTACGTGGGCATGGCTATACTTGACCTTTCTAAACACTTGATGTATGACTTCCACTATAACTACATACAGCAGTCGTATACATATGCAAAACTTTTGTATATGGATACAGACTCGCTTGTGTATTAGTTTGCTGAGGACTCATACATTAAAATGAAACAAACCATACACAGATTTGACACTTTAGACTATCCACAAAACAAAAGACACGGGATGCCTCAAGCCAACAAAAAAATCGTTGGCCTGTTCAAAGATGAGAACGCAGGACTTGTCATGCCTGAATTTGCCGATTTGCGTTCAAAAATGTACTCTTTTACCTTAGAAAACGAGATATCGTATTTTTAGGCAAAAGGTATTTCAGGGGTTGTTAGTAAAACACTGACTATTGACGATTACAAAGACGCTTTGTTTCGCGGAAATATACTGTATAAGGCACAACGCAATATTGTGTCTAAACAACATACACTATATTCAGTGGAACAAAAACAAGCTCACGTTGAGCGCTAACGATGACAAACGACACTTACAAAACGGTACAACTGACCACCTTGCCATGAGGACATTACCGTATAAATTGCAAGCGTCCAAGTACGAAGGATAAGAATGCTAAGAGACAAAAAACTGACTAATTTTTAAGTTAATATTATATTTATTATATATTTATTGAATATTTATTTTGTGTATATTTATTATATTATTAGTGTATGTAAATGTTAGGATTGTTCGTGTTCTGAACCAAACTAGAACTAGTAACAAATTCAGAATATGAATCAGATTCGGAGCTAGAATCGGAATCAGAATCAACAGCAACAACAACATCGGAATCAGAATCAGAATTAGAAGCTGAGGCGATTCCGAAAACCTCACCGGATGGTCTTACCATCGAGAAATCTGGCAAGAAATACTTGACTTTGAACAACAAGAACAACAGCCAGCAGAAGAAATAAAGAAATACCCAACAGTGACATATATGCCAATAATGGTGCCGATCAATGGACAAAATGGCCGAGGGTCATTGATGCATGTATGTCATGAGTGTTTTAATAAAGTGTTATTAGATTTTGAAGTGCAGTATTTAGTAACATTTGACGGGTTTTTAAGTAGAAACAATTTAAGAAATTACAGATCGCGTTAATTATAATGTACTTTTAAACAATAAAACTTTCAAAATATTTAATAATACTGGTGCGAATGAATGTGGTTATTTTATAAAAAAATGTTGCCAACAAATAAATGACACGAAGATATTGCGGTTGGCAGAATTTCGTGCAGAGGTAGCGTATTGCTTGTGTCACATGGGTCATTTTCCAGAAGGAAATAAAAGAGGAGACGACCTTCATCGAGTGGATCGGTGGAAAGAGACTACCAAACAAAAAGAAAAGAAGGACCAACAGAAGCAGTACCACAGTTTGATGTGCGGACGGACCAAATTGCTCATTTTCCATTTGAGAAACAAGAAGCCCGGATGTGGCAAAAAAACTTTTTTTCTGTGAGAAGAGCCAAGTTTACCTTTGCATAACTAAGTTAAGAAACTGTTTTGTTGAATTCCATCGCTAGCTTTTGTTTATTTGTCCAACGTACCTGCATAGGAACAAACTGTATTTTTTTTTTAAATCAAAAAATAAAATTGATGATGATATTATATTTTTGATACTATTTTTAATCTATTTTAAGGTAGATATAATTTTTATATCTGTTCGTAATATATGTGGACTTTAAGAGGTTAAATAAACATAACTGGGTTTATGTTGTGTACCAAATGACATGCTATTAAAACGCCTGAATTACCCACTGAATAATATCGAATATAGATCGTGATTCTGGTATAATTTTTAGCGAATTCTCTGGAATGTCTGTTACGTATGGTTTTGGTCGTTCAAGTTTTTTGGGGCGGGGAGGGGGGGGGGCTGATAACCCCACCCTAACACACCCCTGACTACGCCTCTGCCTATATCACTTTTCGTTGCAGTCAAATTAGTAAAAACAATCATTTGCTCAAAGAGTGTAGCACAAATCATTGTCATTTTTCCAAAATTAGTGATCATCAAGATTTTATATCCAAACAAGTAACTTTTACTTCATCCTCATTCGTGATGCGTCTCATATATGTTCTTCTATTCCTAGCATTTGAAAACTTTTGTTGACGCAAAACACTCAATTATATCACCTTACATACTCATCGAACGTCTACGCAAACGTAGTAAAAATATCACTAGCATATATATATCTTAAATAAACGTTCATTAGATATTTGTTTTAGTTAACCGAACCAGCTTATGTTTATTTAAAAAAATATTGTACAACATGTGTATAAATTTGTTCTTTGTACTTTTGCTGGTTATGGTAATTTAATTACCACAAATTTAATGGGGCAATTGATGACGATGCTATACGCATCAATTGGTATCTTGCTACATAGTAAACTTTGTGAAGTGGCAGAGTAAATAATTGCAAGTAATGATAATTTTTAAATTACTTTAAAATATCGCAAATATTATAATTTACTTCGATAGTTCATTTTATTTAATAATAGTTACGTCTATATAGACGACATACTAGTCGCGTCATCCTCCGAACAACACGTCCAGCACTTACGAATGTTGTTTCAAAGATTGCAGGAGTACGGAGTAGTCATCAACCCAGCCAAGTGTAAATTCAGTATCAGCGAGGTGAAATTCCTGGGGTATGTGGTATCCAAAGATGGCATCAGCCCACGGCCAGAGAAAGTAGAAGCCATGCAAACATTTCCCAACCCACAATCAACAAAACAGCTCCGTAGGTTCCTAGGCATGGTAAATTATTATCGGCAATGCCTCCCTAAATTGGCTGAAATCCAAGCCCCACTGGATAGTCTCCTTCGAGGGAAGATAAAGAAGAACGAAACCCTCCAGTGGACCATAGAGGCAGAGCAAGCATTCAACACACTAAAAAAACAGTTGGCGGACGCGGCGCAGCTCAGTCACCCCGTACTACAGCAGAGCACAAAAGCTGCTGCCCCTCAACCACTAGCATTTTTTTCGCGCAAACTATCGAACAATGAGCGAAGTTATTCGGCCTACGATCGTAAGCTGCTAGCTATTTACCTCACAATCAAAAAATTTCAACATCACTTAGAAGATCGGAATTTTACGGTTTACACCGACCATAAACCACTCGTGTACGCTTTCAAACGGAAGCCAGAAAAATTCACGCCACGACAGTTCAGGCACTTAGATTTTATCAGCCAATTTATCCGCCACATATCAGGAGCAGAGAACGTGGTGGCCGATACTCTGTCTCGAATCGAAAAGATCGCAACCACAGTCAACTACGACAAACTGGCAGAAAGCCAAGATGGCTACCCGGAACCTGCATTATTCATCATGGACAAGAAATCAAGTCTCCATCTACAGAAGGTCAAGGATGCAGTTGGCAGCACGGAGCTATATTGCGACATATCCACGGGAAAACAGCGTCCATACGTAACGCCAGCATTCCGCAGGGCAGCATTCAATAGTATACATAGTTTATCGCATCCAAGCAAAAAAATTTCAACAAAGTTGGTCACAGAGAAATGTGACATGTGACACCACCTATCGGTACGTTCACGGCTAAATCAAAACGGTTCGAACACATACACATCGAGACTTGGTAGCTCAGAAAGGAACCGCTACATCCTGACGTATATTGACCGCTATACAAGACGGCCGGAAGCCAGCCCACTCCCTAATATCGAGGCAGGAACAGTCGCTCGAGCATTTTTTGGGAACTGGATCGCGCGTTTTGGTGTACCGTTAAGAGTAACAACAGACCAAGGCCGGCAATTCGAGTCAAGATTGTTCAAACGGCTAGGAGACATGCTCGGCTACACGCGCATCCGGATGACCGCCTATCATCCGGCCGCCAAGGGCCTCGTAGAAAAGTTTCACCGACAGCTCAAAACGGCACTCAAGTGCCATGACAGCAACCAATGGACAGCAGCACTACCAATAGTTTTGAAAACAAAAAAATCGTTGGCCTGTTCAAAGATGAGAACGCAGGACTTATCATGCCTGAATTTGCCGGTTTGCGTTCAAAAATGTACTCTTTTACCTTAGAAAACGAGATATCGTATTTTTAGGCAAAAGGTATTTCAGGGGTTGTTAGTAAAACACTGACTATTGACGATTACAAAGACGCTTTGTTTCGCGGAAATATACTGTATAAGGCACAACGCAATATTGTGTCTAAACAACATACACTATATTCAGTGGAACAAAACAAGCTCACGTTGAGCGCTAACGATGACAAACGACACTTACAAAACGGTACAACTGACCACCTTGCCATGGGGACATTACCGTATAAATTGCAAACGTCCAAGTACGGAGGATAAGAATGCTAAGAGACAAAAAACTGACTAATTTTTAAGTTAATATTATATTTATTATATATTTATTGAATATTTATTTTGTGTATATTTATTATATTATTAGTGTATGTAAATGTTAGGATTGTTCGTGTTCTGAACCAGAACTAGAACTAGTAACAAATTCAGAATATGAATCAGATTCGGAGCTAGAATCGGAATCAGAATCAACAGCAACAACAACATCGGAATCAGAATCAGAATTAGAAGCTGAGGCGATTCCGAAAACCTCACCGGATGGTCTTACCATCGAGAAATCTGGCAAGAAATACTTGACTTTGAACAACAAGAACAACAGCCAGCAGAAGAAATAAAGAAATACCCAACAGTGACATATATGCCAATAATGGTGCCGATCAATGGACAAAATGGCCGAGGGTCATTGATGCATGTATGTCATGAGTGTTTTAATAAAGTGTTATTAGATTTTGAAGTGCAGTATTTAGTAACATTTGACGGGTTTTTAAGTAGAAACAATTTAAGAAATTACAGATCGCGTTAATTATAATGTACTTTTAAACAATAAAACTTTCAAAATATTTAATAATACTGGTGCGAATGAATGTGGTTATTTTATAAAAAATGTTGCCAACAAATAAATGACACGAAGATATTGCGGTTGGCAGAATTTCGTGCAGAGGTAGCGTATTGCTTGTGTCACATGGGTCATTTTCCAGAAGGAAATAAAAGAGGACGATCTTCATTGAGTGTGGAAAATATGATTCAAGCAAAAAAAAAAATCTGCATCCATAGCTATGTCCGAAAACCTCGCCGGATGGTCTTACCATCGATGAAATCTGGCAAGAAATACTTGACTTTGAACAACAAGAACAACAGTCAGCAGAAGAAATAAAGAAATACCTAACAGTGACATATATGCCAATAATGGTGCCGATCAATGGACAAAATGGCCGAGGGTCATTGATGCATGTATGTCATGAGTGTTTTAATAAAGTGTTATTAGATTTTGAAGTGCAGTATTTAGTAACATTTGACGGGTTTTTAAGTAGAAACAATTTAAGAAATTACAGATCGCGTTAATTATAATGTACTTTTAAACAATAAAACTTTCAAAATATTTAATAATACTGGTGCGAATGAATGTGGTTATTTTATAAAGAATTTTGCCAACAAATAAATGAGACGAAGATATTGCGGTTGGCAGAATTTCGTGCAGAGGTAGCGTATTGCCTGTGTCACATGGGTCATTCTCCAGAAGGAAATAAAAGAGGACGACCTCCATCGAGTGTGGAAAATATGATTCAAGCAAAAAAGCAAAAATCTGCAACCATAGCTTATGTCCCATCTAAGGCGGTAAGAAGGGATTCACTTGCGCATTGGCCAATTTACGAGCAAAACCGACAAAGATGTAAATTTCCCTCATGTAAATCGTTTTTATTTGTCAAATGTTCTAAATGTGGTTTACATTTATGCATTAATAAAAACAACAGTTGCTTTTTAAGCATTTATAGGCATTGTGGGGGTCAAGCCAAACAATTATTTACGATCCTGGCTCAAGCAGTTCCGCATGTACCGTTAGGGGGTACAAACTGTCTAACTTTAAACATTTTCGAAACAAATAATAGCAAAGAAGTAATCGAATGTACAGCTACTAACAAATCAGACAAACAGGAAGCGGATGAAACAAATTCTCTATGCCGTATAGCGCAAGAATTGCGAAATTAAAGAAAAATCTATAAGATTATCCTTTCACCCAAAGGAAGGAGGTGTAATGTACCTACCCCAATAATTAATTAAGTAATACTATTAATTCATATATCTTATCTCTCAATATATATTTTATAAATATAACTATTCAAACATATGATACACAATTTTAATGATAAGAATTAGTCATTCTTCATCTATTAGATAAATTTTTGCATGTGAAGAATTTGGTAAGAATTATAATTATACGTTTAAAATTAAATTTAATTATTTTTTTAACTTTAACCGATCATATCTCGGTTACCAGACAAGTTATTAGCATAATTATTTTTTTATTTTATTGAGTAACTAAAGACGGGGTCTAAAAACACATTTTTATAATCGGTTATAATCGGCTTTGTTCCATAAAAATATCTACTTTATTTTGTTTTCAGCATATCAGTTTCAGTTATCAGTTAACCACGATAGATGAGAATGATATAAGATTTATTCTCAAATTTAAAAACTAACCAATTTTATACAAGCGGTTAAATCACAGTGAAGAAGATCGAGAAAAAAAACCATCAGGAAACAATCAGCGATGTTATTAACAAACTAATTTTGAAGAGCAACTTTATATGTGATAAAAATGATTCCACCTATATGCCGACCTCTACACGATTTCATCTATGTATTAGATTAATTTTTGAGTGTGGAAAATTTGGTAAGAATTATAATTATACGTTTAAAATTAAATTTAATCATTTTTTAACTTTAACCGAGCCGCTATTCTTCGTCGATTTAAGATTACTACATTTTATACTATATTGATAAATGAATAAAATTTGTTGTATTATTCATCATATTATTCATCACTAGTACACCACAGGTTAATCAGTCTGTACTAGAATATCGAATATCAAAAATCGAAAAACTCTTTTTCCACATCGAATATCAATCAACTGTCTGATTTCTAAACAATCTCTCAAAGCTATCCACAAATATGCAATTCGAAGCCTGCACCAACAATAAAGTACGCCAACAACCAAATAAAGCAGAACAAATGTCTACTAAAACTAAAACTGTATTGCCATAACACCCGACTTGAGTTCCACTGGGATTAAAACCCAATCTCCCTCAAGTTGCTCGAGCAGCAATTACAGTTACCCTAATCAATAAGAATAATCACACTAGCATCAAACGCTAGACGACCGAACCAAACAACCCAATCCATCTAAACCAATAAACGAAAAAACTTGTAATACCATTTTTAAACATAACTGAGAAATATTCTCACACCAATCACATTTGGAATTTTGTGGTTCTCTTCATAATAAATAAACAAAATTTTGTTTTTCGTCGTCGGACAAATGAAAAATTATCCAGCCCAAAATGTATTACTGTTATAAAAAGGTCACCAATTAGTAAAAGACTATATACCGTACCGTTTTAAGAAACTGGAAAAACTGTCAATCAATATTTGAAGCCAAGACCAAATTACCGAATGATTGCAAAATAAAAATACTCAATTTCGCGAGGATATGGTAAAATAGGTAATAAAAAAATAAATACAATTGCTACAATTTTTAAAAAAATATTTGTAGTGTTTCTTATAATAGATTCTTCGCTTTTCTAATAATTATTGGGCCGTTTTTTCTTCTAAATTTTTAGAACTTCCCGTCAATATTTTCTTCTAATTTCTCAGAATTTTCATCGACTCTTTCAGATACTATTAATTCGTCTTTTAATTTTATCGAATTTTCTGTAAATTTTTCTTCTAATTTTGTTGTATTTTCTCATTCCTCATGGCTTCCAGAATCCTCGTTACACCAGTATATCTTCTGACAGATTTTCTTCATATTAATATATTTGTATTTCTAAAAAAAAAAAAAACTTGGTAAGTTTTTTTACATAATATATTTTTAAATTTTTGTAATTTTATCATTTACATTTAAGATCTACTACAAATGTCATTTCTATCTTTTTTTTTCTGATAAAGACGCATGTTGAGTTCGTCGAAATATCTATTTATTAATATATATTAATAGAGAACTAGAAGCTAAGGACGTTCTATTCTAATATAATGAGTTCTGAAAGATATTTATTATGTTAATAAAAGTTAATTTATTCAATTTATACAAATTATAAATTTCAATTAAAAAATTTTTTTTATAACTCATTATATTAGAATAAACCGGCTTTAGGTTCTAGTTTTCTAATAATTCATTAATATGTCAACGTTTCGACGAAACGTTGATTTATTAATAATTATTACAGAACTAGAACCTAAAACCGGTTTATTCCATTAAAGAAATTCTTTTATTATTAATTAATTAATCTAAAACAAAATAATAATTTTTAAAAACTAAATTTCTTTAACATTTATATTTTGTGCAAAATATCGAAAACTTAACTTCCATCATTAGAATAATTTTAAATTATTTTTATTTAAATTGTTAGTTAACAAAAATAAATAAACGAACTGACTATACAATCAGATGTTTCAGAAACAGTTGACAATCGTAGTTACAAACATTAGTCACTCAACAAATAATTATATTAACCTAACCAATAAGTTTAACTTAGCAATTAGATTGCCAACTGTCTTTAAAGGGCCTAATTTATAGATCAGTTGGAAAGTAAACGACAGAAATTATTTACATAATGCTTTATTCAACAGCACTAAGAGTATGTAATATTCCTAACACATTCATCAACATACAGCGTGTAACAAAAACTTGGTTACATATGGAAAAGTTTTTGATTAATTTATAAAAAAATCTTTTTAGGGTATTTTTGGTGCATTTCTTTAAAAAAAAAAAATTTTAAATAAATTATTTATTCTTAATGTAAAAATTGAAACATTAGTAAAATTTTAATTATACTATTAATGTAAAGATTAATATTATTTCGATATTTTCTCTAAATATCAGTTATCAATATTTCGATATATTAAATATATTGACATCAATACTTTTTATATATCAAATACCAATATCGCCCAGCCCTAATAACAACACGGCATGGAATTAAAATTATATAATTCGTATAAATACTGAGTGAACATTTTCTGAAAATTAAATTAAATTCTGATTTTTCTGGTCATTAAGAGAATTTTTCTAAAAATTAAAGTGTTGCTAACTTTCTGAGAAAATTTTACACAAATTTAAATACAAATTTTTTAGAATACCTAAAAATTTGTTTTTAAATTTTATTTCTCAGATAGTTAGCAACACTATATAATAATAAAATTATATAATTTATGCGGGCACTGAAAGAATATTTTGCGAAAATTTTATTAATATTAGTCACACACTGAACCCAAAATAAAATTTTAAAACTTTGTAAATTTTTTATTAGAATATTGATAATATTGTAATACAGTAAAATTATATAATTTATGTTGGCAGTAATACAATCTTTTATAAAAGTTTGATTAATCTCAAACAAATAGTAATGTCAAAATTAAATTTTAGAATTTTTAATAAGTTTTCTCGGAATGTTGGCAGCTCTGTACATTAGTAAAATAATATATCTGTAGACACTAGAAGAATATTTTGTGAAAATTGGATTAAAATCCGACATATGAGGAGCAGACTTTCAAAATGCATTTTGTCCAAAATGTAAAATTTTTAGTTAGTGATGGTATTACGTTCTATGCCCAAACACGCATCTTTTAAGACAAATTCGACATTTAAAACGCATATTGTCCCGTCTGAAATAAATATTGAAAGTTACTTGGACATTCAAAACGCGTTTTGTCCAATGGGCACATAATGTACTTTCAGATTTAATCAAAAACATTTTGCCTCTTTCTGAAAATTATGGAATTTGGACAAAACGCATTTTGAAAGTCTGCTCCTCATATAATGTAACCATAATAAAAAAATTTAAACTATAGTAATTATTTTCTCAGAAAAATTGGCAAAACAGGAAAAAATAAATCAATATGACCATCTTGAGCACTAAATAAACCTATCCTGAAAATTTAATTTAAAAAAAGATATAAGAGTTGTGATTACAGAATTATGACAGAATTATACAGAATTATGAATTACGACAGAGCAAGCTGACGACGCGCACACATGCATCCTATTCCTTATAAACTAAGTTCAGAGCTGGAAGCTATATGAAAAATTTTTATAATTTTTAAATATTTTAGATATAATATTACAAACAGGATTGAGCTGATTTTAATCATTTGATTTAAATCATGATTTAAATCACAATTGTAACCATTTGATTTCTTTTTATATTAATCAATAATTTAAATCAATTGAAATTAACTAAATTTAGTTTTTAATAATTGTTTAATTAAAATATCCAGATATATTTATCAACAAAATAAATAGTGAAACAAACATTTATATATATACATTACAAATGAATGTTTCTGAAAACGCTAGCGCGTTTGTATTCTTGCTTGTTTTATCGCAAATTTTCATGATAAAAGTATATAGTATTATAAAATTTGTTTATGTTATTAGAGCTAACGTCGCCTGTTTTAACAGCAAACAAAAATAATTTCTTAAATTCAAATTTAAATCCAACAGTGTCGCTTTTTGCTTGTTTATCATTGGCACTCAAATATATACATATATTTTTGAGTATACGCTGCCGCGGATGCATTCAGACAGACACAAAATTAAATATTAGACGTATAAAGTCATCCATATTATAATTATGTTTTCAAAAAGTACATAAAAATATTAAAATTTTACTTTCGAAAATAGTTCTAATAAAACATAACATACTAAAATATCTTTCAAAACTCATTATATTAAATAAAACTGCTTCAGGTTAAAGTTCTGTATCTATAAACGAAGTTTCGACGAACTCAACGTCCGTCTTCATCAGAAAAACTGATACAAATGGCATTACAGTAAATAGCAAAACATAAAGACAAATTACTAAGTAACAAATAAGTAGATCATAAAATTTATAAATTTTTAATTAATGGAAGCCAAATTTTATTTAACTCAGTGCCTTCACAGTGATTGACGTTATCTTATTCGTTATAAATTTAAATTGCTTCTCTTATCAATCTGCTATTAATAATAATTGGTCTTGCAATTATTAGAGTATCACTGTACCAACCCGGGGAAGTTGGTGCCCAGAATAAAGTTGTTTTTTTTTTCGTTTCGATGAAGATTAAAAAAGCAAATTATATTAATTAAAATATAATTTAAGATAATCATTTAAAGTTAGCGCTATTATTTAAATAATATTTAAAAAATTAAAAAATAAAAAGGAAACTATAATTTAATATTAATTTTTTTTAACAAGATTTTAAACAAAATAGAAACGTAATGAAAAAATTAACATATCTCAGTTATAGTTAAAAATTTCAATATTAAATGTTTCAAAAGTTATAAACATACAAACTCAAGTAACTCTAATTTTGACTCCGATAAACAAATCGCTAAAATATCATTTATAATTTCCTATAACTAAATATGTTAATTAACATATATAATATAAAATTAATAATTTACAAATTTTTTTTTACGGTAAATCTTAAAAAAAAAATTTGATAATATGCATTACATTTTAAATACAATGCAAAATTTTGAAAATAAACACTAATAACTAATACTAACTAACTAACTAATACTAAATACTAATACTACTAGTACTGATCAACAATATTGTTTATTTTATTTCAATAGTGGTTTGATGACTGTGTTTCTCATTAGAGAAAGAAACAATTAGTGAATTTGGCAGTAGAGTTATTTGAACGCTGCGCCCATAAACTACCATTTTGTTATGGAAACTCTTGCTAGATCGAATTTAAACCAAATTTTCAGGGTAGCTTTAGTTAGTGCCCAAAATGAGCATATGAATTTATTTTTGCCAGTGTTATCAAGTTTCCGAGAAAAAAAATAACTAGTTTTTAAAATCCATTATGACTGCAGAAGTTATCCGTGATTAACCAAATTTTCACAAAAGTTTCACCTAGTGCTCACATACATTATATAATTTTAGTAAAATAAAGTGTTGCCAATTTTCCGGGAAAAAATTACTAAAGTTTTTAAAAATGTATTATAACTAGATTATTTATCCGTTATTAAATAAATTATTATAAAAGAATCTCGTAGTGCCCACATAATTATATAATTTTACTAAAATATAGTGTTGCCAACTTTCCGAGAAAAACCACTAATTGTCAGTTTTAAAAAAATATGGCTACGTTATTTATCCGATTAACTAAATTTTCACGAAAGATTCTCTTAGTGCCTACATAAATTACATAACTCCACTAAAATACAATGATGCCAACTTTCAGAGAGAAAAATTACTGAATTTTTAAGACAATCAATTATTTATAATAATTATTATTTATCCAAAACAACTCAGTTTTTCAAAATATTCTTTTAGTATTTACAAAAATTATTTAAATTTATCGCTATACAACCTCGCCAACTAATGATGACAAAGTACTCTATTATACAGAATGGTCCATTTTAATCGATGGATAGGAATATCTCGAAATCTGCACATCGGGTCAAAAAATGTTTTAAATCAAAGTTGTTTGTCTCAAAGGGGGACATTCTATGATACCATACTTAACCAACCACCCCAACCCCTAGGGACGGAGGGTGAGGGGGGGAGGGGCAGAAAATAAAAATCTTAAATGGCAACCCTTATTTTTATTGCATATTCGAATTCTACACCCAGAATTATGTAGGTTTTGTTTTAATTTTTTCGAATTCGTGATAGAAAAGGTGTAACCATTTACGCAAGTTGTCTACAATTTTTAGCAACACAGATCGGTGTATAGCTGCACAAGCTCTTCTAATACGTAGCTCCCATAAGAAAAAATCAGTAGATGTTAAATCTGGTGAACAAAGAGGTCACGCAACCGGTCCACCGAGTCCGATTCACCGATTAGGAGGAATCACTGTACTACTACTTTCATTTACGATTACAACGCCATCTACCACGAATTCGAAAAAAAAATTAGGCCAAAACCTACGTAATTCTAGATGTAGAATTCGAATATGCAATAAAAAATAAAGATTGGTTTAAAATTTTAATTTTCTCTCTCCCCCTGCCCTCAGGGGTTAGGGGTGGAGGTTAAGTATGGTATCATAAAATGTCACCCTTTAAGACAAACAACTTTCATTCAAAACATTTCTTGATCCGATGTGCTGATTTCTGAATATTTATATCCATCGATTAAAATGGACCACCCGGTATATGGGTTTACTTATATGCTTCTATTTTGTTTCAAGGTATACCCACTTTTTAAAAAACTATTATTTTTGTCAATTAAATTATTTAAACTTATGTTAAATTTCCTTGATAAAGATTATAGCTAAATGAATTTAATGACTAATTTTGAATTAGTATGATATAAATATAAAATATCCAATAAATTATGTAGATATTTTTGTCAATTAAATTATTTAAACTTATGTTAAATTTCCTTGATAAAGATTATAGCTAAATGAATTTAATGACTAATTTTGAATTAGTATGATATAAATATAAAATATCCAATAAATTATGTAGATATTTTTGAGTTTGTAATACAAACTCAAATAACTTTGCAACAAAATTTACTATGTTATTCTGAAGAAAAAGTCTAATTTAAAGGAAACAATCGTTAATGATAAAATTGTATGAAGATAACATATCTACCAAAAGAAAGTAATTTTTGAGTGATACGGTGATATTTAAAATTAAATTGCAGTTAAGATTTTTTAAATATTTAGGAAAAACATTAAACATATTTCTATTAAAAATTTGCGCAAGAAATTTCTATATATTTGTGTAAAATTGTATAATAAACAACTTCTTTTATCAACATTTTTTGATATTCTAACAAATACAGCTAAACTCAAGCAATTTTTTAAAAAAATACAGAGTTTTTCAAACACAAGAAATACTATCATTTGCTTTCTTTATCTCGCAATAATCCTTTCAACAAGCACCAAAAATTGGATTGTCCCATTTCTTTAAGAATAAACTTTAACTGCTCAAAACGAATATTTGGTTTCAAATATATTATAAGAACAAAAAATTATTATAAAATACCCTATATTTTCATTATTAATTATTTAAAAAAAAATTATATTTTGCGCGCCATCATTCTATCGAAATTATAACGTCTCTACTATTCGTATGACACATGCATGTGACAGTTGTACATTTTAGCAAATACTGTAGTCATAACCTACAAAATATGGTAGCCAGATATTGTTTCTCGCCTTATTAATTGAGTAATTCTTTGCGAAATAAAAACAAATTCACGAAAACAAAATACAGATATTATAAAAAATGTTTCATGCAGAAAATATTAGTGAAATATCAGAACTAAAATAGCAACTCGACTATAAGTAACAGGATTACAATACAATATTTCGTTTAAAAAAATTACCAACAAAGAATATTTTCAATTTTTACAATTAATAGACATCGAAGTCATTTTGAAATGTGTTTGTAAACAAGTCATAAATAGAAATAATTTATATAAAAAGAATTTTAACTACAAATTTTTTCAGTGCTCTCGACAGTTTTGAACAAAATCTTGTAATTTAAAACACAGTGAAAGGGACCTTATCTTCGAAATGCAAATTTTTCGGAAAAAGCAATAAAAGTGATTTGGGTCAAAATTTTACATTTTTAGATTATTGCACTAAACGCTACCTACATTTTGACTATATAACCAAAACCTATTCTAGTTAAATTTTTTTAAAGCTAAATAGTTTTTATACACTTTTGGTAAATATAATGTGGAAATGTATTATTAAAAATGCAAAACTTTAACGCACGTTTTCTCAAAACACACTCTCTAAAATTTACGAACAGCAATAACATTTAATAGTTTAATAGTCTTTCCAGTAAAAATGAAAGTAATTTACTTTTAATTATTTTTTAAAAATTTTCAAATTTTTATATTAACTAACCTTTTGGTATAGCTTAATAATAAATCAAGTAAAGCCAGTGCTTCCAAATAGATATAATCCGATATAAAAAATGTAATATAAAATATTTGTCATTTATCATGTGACAAGATTCTATAATATTTTCGTAATTTTAATCGAAATTAAAAAAATTAATGTGATAGTTTACGAAAATGAACTATATGCATAAAATATATACAGAGAATATCAGAAAATACGTTCAGTACCAAATAAAATCGAAGCAATACGAAGTTAAAACAAAGTAATTTTGCTTACGTTGATCGTAAACGTCACCCAATATTTCTAGCACTCGATCAACAGTAGCAAAAATCCCTAGTTTTAATTTCGTATTGCTTCAAGTTCTATTCAACATGGAACGTAATTTCTAACACATGTTTTGTATTTATCTTATACATAGAATTAAGTTAACATTGTAGATAACGATTAGGAAAATGCTACAGAATCCTGTCACTGCAATGCAACCATATTTGAATTAAGTTATAGTGTAAGTATAACAAGTCCAATTTTGAGAAAATCGATTAAAAATTAAGATTCTTTATTTGCTTACACAATCAATCAAGAAACAATATCTATATAAAATAATTTGAATTAAATTAGAGTAAATCATTATTTTCATTCAATTCCAAATACTTTAGTTAATACCAAAAATATTTATTGAATTTTCCACAAACATATTTGTTTCTTTCGTCTAAATATAATTTGAATTTTATATAAAATAGAAAACAAAACATTATCGGATTTTCATTTAAAAAATTATCTTCAGACGCAAATAATTCCATATATACATAGAAGTTAAACGAAAATTTTTATGTCACATGGAATTGTAAGACATAATGTACTAGCATTATTTAAAACAAATTATTTAAACAGTTATTTAAAACAAATCTACGAAAATTTTCATCCACTTTTAAAAAAATATTGTCGACAGTGCCAACTAATCCACCATATGCATATAAGTCATACTAAAATAGTCATACCGCAATTTATAATTTTTATGTTATATCTATAATAATTATTAAACATTAACCACCCTATTCTGAAACATGTTCGTTAAAAATAATAGTTCGTTAAAATGAAAATTCTTAAATTCTGTAAGAAATCTTTCTATGTATATTGCACCGAAATTTCTAATGAGATCCAAGAATTTTCATATTAACAAATCGTTATTTTTAAAGAAACAGAATACGGGTATAACTTTGAAATAAAATTATAATAAATATTATTTTTGAAAAATATATTAAAACTTAAATTATTTTAGCTAGTTTATCGCAGGCAAAAGTTACATATATGAGTTACGATTATGCGAATTACATGAATGTAAAAAAAAAACAGAATGTAATAACACAATGTGCTACAATCTGGAACTTAGAAACAATGTGTCAACGCCATAATATATAGTTAATCTAACTCGTTTAGTTATGATGATAAAAAATTATTGTTCAAGAATTAATAGTTACAAGAAAATTCAATATTATTTTTAATCTTACAGTTTACTTATAAATGTGTGTATGCTTGAAACTATAAACATATTTAGCAGATAAAATGTATAAAGTATGATACTTTTATGACCTCACTGCACAACAGCAAAATAGAGATTTTTATCAGGTATAAGATTTCAAAGCTGTATAATTATTTTATATAAGAATAATCTTAAAAATAACAGTACATATATTTCTTGATAATTGAATAATAAACTTTCGCTATTTATTGTCAAAATTTGTATTTGAATTTTACAGAATGACACTCGGCCAATTTATTTTATTTAATTTTGATTTTGAAAATAACAAAATATATGCATATTGCCGAAATTAGAAGAAAAAAACCTTTATAAATACTTTAATATTAGTTGCAGTTTCATCATTAAAATTAGCCATTTGTAACGTAATAAAAGTGAATAATAATCTACGTTATTTTGAATTAAAATTAACTACACTACAACTAATTAAAAATTTCAATGACAAAACAAAAATATTTATAATTTTTTAATTTTTATAGATTTTCTATATAAAAAACAGACAAAATATCAATCTTTAAAAACAATTAAATATTTTACAATGATAATAAATAAATGTAAAAAAACTTCTCATATTTTTGTAAAGAAAAAGTGCTTCTATCATTTCTTTCAAAAAATATTTATGTTTCTATTTTTCATAGTTTTTTATGAATAGTTTTAATATATTCTATGATCATTTAGAAGCACAATTTTAAAGTACTTATCTGGAACAGATTTTTAAACCGAAATTCAGTTTACATGCCGATTTATATCTGCAATGCTTCTTGATTCAGAGTGATAGGTATATTAAATTACAAAAATACAATTATATTTGGAAACAAAAAATTTAGATAAATACTATGGGTAGTAGTAGCATGTACCAAGTTAATCGCGCGACTATGTATTTAATTTTAACCATAAAAATCACAAGTATATAGATACAACATTTGCATTAAAATTTTTAAATTAAAATAAACAGTGTGAACAGTTTTTATAATAAAATATATTTAGAAATTATTTTTTACTAATATGCAATTTTTCTTACAAATTAATAAGACCCGTATTCTCACCTCAATTATAAAATGTGATTTTTCTCAATACTTTTGACGTTTACTTAAAATTAATTATTAAGCAACTTTTTATAAATTTATTTGGATTTTATAATATTATAGAATATATCAAAAATAGAAATACTATTCATATTTGAAAAACGGTAGAAGTAAAAATTTATTTTAAAGTGAAAAATTAAAGCACTTTTTTTATAAATAAGAGGTGAAAATATGGGCCTAAAATTTTTAAAACACATTGTTTATCAATGATTTTACTTTTTCTTAAAACAAAAACCAAACAGACAAAATATTGAAATCCATAAACCAAAACCGTTCACTTTTTTTTAGCGATATGCAATCTTGTTTTTGTGGTAAATCACTTGTAAATAAAAGTGAGGTGAGAATACGAGTAGTTTTTCTGTGCTAAAGTTTTTTTTTTTTTAATTAAAAGCAATGATAAAATTTAAATAAATTAATGTCAATGTTTAAGAAAATGATCATTAATATTATTTTATATATTTATTTTCAAGTTAAATAAACGTTATTTTATAATAATGTAAATATGATCCGATTACTTTATTAAAATATAGATATAATAATTTTTATAATATTCATATATTATTAGTACAGATCTATATATAAAAAATGTATATAAAAGTAACCAATTTTAACCGGTGTGGTTCAACATTTTTTTGAATAATCAGTTTGGTTCCTGTTTTAGTTTCGTAAAAAATAGTAACGATTTTTTTTACATTTCAGTTCAGTTCGAGTTTCGAATTAATTTACATAATAATTAAGTTGTCGTTCGCGAAATAAAACAATGTTAAGCATAACTTCTATAATCCTCAAAAATGAATAACGAAAAGCTAAGTATATTTTGTAAATATTGCATACAACATTTATAGGCAATAACACTTGTTTTGTGTTATTAGTTTTTCTATTATTTGTTATTGCAAACTTAGAATCTGGGGCGAGCATTTGTGTTACTATTGTCGTTAGATTAAATTAAATTTTTAACTTTATTTCTGAATTTTAGGTTTCTCTTGTAGAATGTTTGCCATATAAATTAAAATTGTAAACTTTCTTATAAATTCTTTTATTTAAATACTGTTCTTTTTTTTATTCTGCTGCGTTCATCACAAAACCAACTCACATCAAAGTATTTAAATAAAATGCTTTGTAACAGAGAAATCATTATTGAAAAAGATAACATATCTGGTAAACACATATTTTTCCACAAGTGTTAAAAAACTATACTTTATATCAGTGTAAATTGTAAATTATAAATAAATAATGGATAAATGTTTAATAGCAGCCCTGTCCACTAATTTTCTTTTACCAATTTATAATCTACTCTAAAAGGTTCATTTAATGTATATATTTTTCAAATTTATCGTCCATAAACCCAAAAAAAAAATTATAAAAAATTGCTAATTTAGCGTATTTCGTATTCTTTATACTTTTTCTAATAAACTGATCAATTTCAACAAATATACAATTTTAGAACACAATATTAGAATATATTACTATTTTAGACAAAAGTATAATGTAAAACGATTAAAATAAAGAAATTCGATTAGAGTGGACAGCCATCGATATAAAATCATAGAAATAAATCAGAAATTGCAGCACGTCAATATTCTTAAATAAACAGAAATTATGTGTAATTTACCTGATCAGCATAGAGTCGATCACCGATAACAGCTACACGAATCTTGGTGACGTCAAACTGGAACCGACCACCCACTCATGATTGTATCTCTGGATCGTAAACTTCAGTATAGAATTTATCTTAGAATGTAGAATTTAAACAGTTCCATCTGTCACATTCGCCGACTGCATAGACGAGATTGTTGAATGCTGCTAGAACCAGTTTGATACCGACCTAAACACAATATGAAACAATATAATCTCTATACTAGCATTTTATGAGAATTTTGCGTGGAAATGTTCAAAATATAAATATTTGTTTTACGTTTTTTACAGACATATTTTCGCATAGCATAAATATAAAGAATACGGTAATAAATTACTATAATGACAATTTAAATAAAAATGATGCAAAAGTTTCACGTTACAGTGTAATATATTCATTCCAAAATGAAACCAAATGAACCGATTTGATAGCTCTGATTTGTGCTAGGGAAAACTGAAGCATGGTTTGTTTTTGAAATACGTTGACCTTGATGATTAAATTATAAAGATAAATTTATTTATTTATAAATCTATAATTTATATAGTAATATACAAAACTATCTAACCGAATACATAACTATCTATTACATTTTTAAATGCCTACTAGAAATATATATATTATTTTTTTATAGAATTTAAACTAATATTGATTTTAATAAGATTATATATTTATTTATTAATAGTATTTGAGTTGGTCTCAAAGGTAGTCTCCACGTTATTATACATTTTGAAAACGTACGCAATCCTTGAATACATACCAGCTATAAAAATATCTAATGCTTGCTTTCATAAATAAATGTTAAAATTTAATGCCGATGTCAAAAATCTATTTAAAACGGTTTCAGCAAAACGTTATATTTTAATAAAATAAAATAGTTTATGAAACTACATAAAACAGCTTTAGGTTATAGTTCAGTATTAATATTTATTAATAAACGATGTTTCGACGAACTCAAAGTACGTCTTCAAGAAAAGTTGATGAAGACATACGTTAAGATCGTCGAAACGTCGATTATTAATAAATATTAATACAGAACTATAATCCAAAGCAGTTTTATTTTAATATGAGTTCTGAATTATTATTTTTTACCACGCATACAATACCTATAATAGTTTTTTTTTTAAAATCTAATTAAAATACCTTTTCCTTTTTTAAGATTCTTCCATTAAATATATTACAATCAAAACTTTATTGAATATAGTTTCAAAAATAGTAATTTCTTTTGTTTTCATCAGCCATCCATATTTGGTTTTATATTTATGATTTGATGCTTGATAGAATGGAATGTCTGTCATCTAAAATTTAAAAAAACCTTGTTAATCTAACTAATAACATAAAGAATATACTGCTATAAATCAAAAAATTAAATAAATTATACCTATTTACTTACTTGTAGCCATACTTGTAGCTATGAAGAACACGTGCACTTGAAAATTTTTCACATTTTCGTTTAGTTCCAATACTAATTTTCTTCAGATATAATTGAATAATATCAACTAGCGTAAACGAATTTTAATCTTTGTATATAGTATATTACTAAATGGCTAATTAAATTAAATAAACGAAATAACACCATGTTTACAATTCTAATGCGAAAACAATGTGCCTGCCACACCCATATCACATCACCAAGAAACAGGTAGTCGTTGTCACATCACAACGGATGCCTTACCTAATATTGACATGCGCAGTATAAGCGATTAATGCGACAGTGGTGAAATATTGGACTATATAAATAATTTTAAATTTAATAATTTATTTTTATAATAATTATATTATTTTATTTAAAATTAGTATAAAATTAACTTATTAAAAATAACAATAAAATATTTAAATTTAATAAATATGCATTACTTTCCTTGTTTACTAATTTAAATTGTATTCCTAAAGTATTGTTTGGTTGCTAGTTACTTACGGAACCACTTATATTTAATATATATATATATATAAACAAATAGAATATATTTTATATTAATTTTGTGAAAGTTTTACAACTCCATTCAGTGTGGGCAAGGCAATACAAGTTAGAATACTTGTATTAAGTTTGCATTTGTAGATTTACATTCTTTCGAAAAATATGAAAATATTTAATAAATACATATTCAGGAAAAAAATAGATAACCTTATAAATTTTACAAGTTGTATGCAAATACTTAAATTTTTTATTTGTAGATATACTGCACAAACAAATCACACATATTTTATTAAAATATCTTTGCCAGGTTGATGATTTTAATATATAAATTTCAATATTAAATACTATACCGTACTAGTGATAACAATTGGTATTTGAAAAATAGGCTGAACTTTAGAGAAGGTCCAGAAATGTTGCTGTATTCACAAATATTGAAAAAAACCAGGTTTGCGCATGCGTGAACATTGGAACGCCCATGTTTGGTGTGTATAAACCAGTGAACCTCAAAATGTTTTATTAGTAATTTTATCAATTTTGTCCGTTAAGACTTATATCATGTTAAGAAGTGTGATTGTTCCTTATGTTATGTTATGTTAAGAAGTCCGTTAGGTTAGGGTAGGTTTGGTAGGTAGGTTGCAAATAGGAGTTGTGTTTAATAGACCGTTAAGACACATTTAAAAATCTCATTTTGTCTTGTCACACATTTTGAGAGTCACTGGTTTGTCTTAAATTTGTTCTTAAATTTTATTTAAATTAAATAAAAGTCTGCTTACAATAATTTTCAAATTTACAAATTCTTGTAAAATATTAATTTTATTATGTTTATATAAAATTATAAATATAATACTTTAATTTTGAATCACCTTGCCTTATATTTGATTTTTGTTAGTTATAAAATAATCCACTAGATAGCAACAGCAGTTGCTATGCCGAATTTATTTATAATTTTTATTTATAGTATAAATCTGCTAACTTTGTTATCATTTAAATTTACAGATTCTTATAGAAAAACTAATTTTTCATCTAATTGTAGAAGTATTTTTTGAATAAATTTTAAAACAATCATGTATTTGTGAATCGCGTTATTTTATTTCTCATAGTCATATTTTTAAGTACTGAATTACGATATATACTACAGCTGAAACCCCATTGAAATGTACTCGCTTCGGCGGTACATATACTAAAATTGGAACGATACAGAGAAGATTAGCATGGCCCCTGCGCAAGGATGACACGCAAAATCGTGAAGCGTTCCACATTTTTTTATTTTTACCACTTTGACTGCAAGGAAAAAGTGGTATAGCGTTTGGTACGGTGTCTGTAACATTTTCAAAAACAAAATTTGTGTATAGAAATTCTTCATATAGTCCCTAGATGACAAATCTGAACTTAGTTTATGTGGGTGTATGTGTGTGCGTCGTCAGCTCGCTCGGTCGTAAGTCAAAATTTTGTGGCCGCAACTCCTCCTAGACGATTCAACCGATTTTAATGAAATTTTCAGGATAAATTTGTCTGGTGCCCAAGATGGTCATGTGGTTTTGGTTTTTTCCAGTGATGCCAAATAACCGAGAAAAAAATTACTAAAGTTTTAAAAATTTCATTGTGGCTACATTATTTATCCGATTTTGATCAAATTTTCAGAATTTTCAGATTTCCCTAATGCTCCCAATAATTATATAAATTTATTAATATTCAGTGTTGCCAACTTTCCGAGAAAAAAATTTACTAAAATTTTAAAAAGTTTATTATTATCACTTTATTTAACCGATTTCAATCAAATTTTCATAAAAGGTTTTCCTAGTGCCTAAATAAATTATGCAATTTTAACAAAATACAGTGTTGCCAACTTATCAAGAAAAAAAATTACAAATTTTTAAAAAAAATTATTGTGGCTACATTATTTATTCGATTTTGATTAAATTTTTAGAAAAGTTTCTCCTAGTGCCCACATAAATTATAATATTATTAAAATACAGTGTTGCCAACTTTCCGAGAAATGTCAAAGTGGTCTATATATGGGTTTACCCATATTCTTCTAATCTTGTTATTAATATGTTATTAAGTTTCTAGAAAACTACAAGGTATATTTTTGTGAAATTCTATTCCCAGTATTTTTTAATTTTTATAGTCAGTGAAAATTGTCTTTTAGTCTAAATGTAAAAATCTTGCTTAATTAAATAAATTCTGTAGTAGAAAATAAAAAAATAACTATGTATACGCTGTTATCTGTGCACCAAAAGTATTTTGACAAAAATAATCTGTTATTGCCGCTATTTTATTCATTAAACATAGCTTACATATTTAAATTTAAAGAACTTTAAATAAAGGGTAAAACTGTAACTTAAATAAATTTTAATTTAAATGGTCATCGGATATGGTTTTTTTACCACTTTGACTGCAAGGAAAAGTGGTATAGCGTTTGGTACGATGTCTGTCACATTTTCAAAACAAAATTTGTGTATAGAAATCCTTCATATAGTCCCTAGATGACGAATCTGAACTTAGTTTATGTGGGTGTATGTGTGTGCGTCGTCAGCTCGCTCGGTCGTAAGTCAAAATTTTGTGGCCGCAACTCCTCCTAGATGGTTCAACCGATTTTAATGAAATTTTCAGGATAAATTTGTCTAGTACCCAAGATGGTCATGTTGTTTTATTTTTTTCCAGTGATGCCAACTTTGATTAATTTATTAATTAATTAATTACTTAATTAATACTAATTTGATTTCAATCGCGCTCGATACATTTTAAGTTCCAGGCTAATTCTTCAATCTACCACGTTTGATTTTGAAAGACATAAATTTTATTTAAAATGATATAATAGAACATAATTTTGCCTATGTTTGTATTAAATTTATGTGAGCCGATCCCGGCGGTACTGCAAGCCCCTAACACTCCATCTAGTTCCAAAAATCAGTTTAAGGTCAATAGTCACACTCGATATGGGCGTGTCCACTAAATTGCAGAGGACTATTCAATAAATATTTTTTTATTAATTTTGTAGATCATATTCAATATAACTGATTATACGTAATCTTTAAAAAGATATGTATAATTAATAATTTAATATCAATATTCCATTATTAATAAAATTACATAATATACAAGTAAATATATTTTTAACAAGCCATATTTTCTTTAATAAGCATTATTATTGTTTCGAAAAGATATATGAGATGTGACATGTAATATAGAACAATATATATTTTTTTTGGATTTTATCTATTTGGAAAAATAGAGATATACTGACTTTTAACAAGAAAAGCTGACAGTTATCAAGCAAATGGCGGATTTTATTTTCTCTTGTACAAACTGTGTACAAATTATAGAAAGATAAAATCTGATTTTTTTATATGGGGTTTATAATTATAAAATGATATTATACTTTTTTTTTTGTTAATTAATAATGCTTAATAACGCTTTTTTAAGATTTTTTATATTTTCAATTTTTATATTTTTTTTATATCTCCAGTTGCTAGCGACACAGACAACAAATCTTCGAAATATTATGAAATTCATGGCAAGTCAATGTTACACGCTACAAAAAATTATTTGGCTTAAATTTATTCTTTTTATATAATATATGACATTATAACAAGGATAATATTGAAAATTGTTAAAATATTGCAGATTTTGGTATTTAGGAATTTATTTAAAGTATTTTATAGAATTTAAATTAATTTTTTTAACCTGAAAATCTAACCTATCTTTATTCTTCAAAACAAAACGTCAAAAGTGACATTTCAATTTATTATCAATATATAGAAGACAGTAAAAAATAATTTATAGAGCAGCTAACGCCTGGTATCAGAATATACAGGGTGTCCCCGGATGGGGTTGCGCACTCTTGTAAACTTTTTTATTTTGGAGTTTTCGGCAAAATGTTATTCTTCATAAAAAGTTTTGCTTGGCCTGAAACTTATTTTTAGGCTACTTCCGATTTTTTAAAATCAAGTAGGCCTTTACAGTTGAGCAAAAACTATTTTCATTTTAGGTAAAGTACCTTTTCTGTTCACAGTATGTCAAAATCTTGTTAAGAAAAGTTGTTCGGAATGAAAAGTTATGGCCATATGCAAAGTTTCAAGATGATAGTCCTACTTTGATAAAATTCGAAAAGTTATTGAGTTATGTAAATTTTCGTCGCAGAATTAATAATAAAGATCTTTTTGCTATTGTCGACGACATAGTGATTATTATCAAAGTACGGTAGGTCAAGTACTGCTATTTGAATGATATTATAAAATTGCGTAAGCTTTGCATGGTGTAATGGAAAAATAGAGCGAACTGCAGTAAACAATTGCTGTAACTGCATACATCATATCTAGCATATTTTATTCTTTAATACAACATAACAAAAAACAAATTAAATTCTAAACATTGAAATTATTCCACGTAATATCCTCCTCTTAGTACACATTCTTTTATTCGGGTTCTAAATTCTAGGTAGGCGATGAAAGCATTTCTTCATTCACACTAGCAACAGCTTCTATGATTTTTTGTTTTAAATTTTCCAAATCGTCTTCTAAATTATTATTATTATTATTATTATTTTATTTATTTGCATATGGCCATAACTTCTCATTCCGAACAACTTTTCTTAACAAGATTTTGGCATACCGTGAACAGAAAAGGTACTTTACCTAAAATGAAAATAGTTTTTGCTCAACTGGAAAAGCCTACTTGATTTTAAAAAATCGAAAGTAGGCTAAAAATAAGTTTCAGGCCAAGCAAAACTTTTTATAAAGAATAACATTTTGCCGAAAACTCCATAATGTTTGTTGAATGTGACATTCGTGAACCACACTGGAAGTTTTTAATTACATTATTGATGTTAAGAAACCAAGTAAGACGTTGGTTAATTAACTTTTCGTATATCTTTCCCAGATGACAGGTTAATGAAATTGGGCGATATGCATTCAAGTGGAGATTTATTAGGTTTACATAGCGGGAAAATGTATGCAACTGTCCAAAGTTTTGGATACAATCTGTGTATCCATAAGTGGTTGAGAAAATTAAGTATTAGCGTGTTCATGTCGACTGGAAGATTTTGCAACATTTGATATGTTATCATGTCTGGTCCTGGGGCAGATCTCTTTTTTCGGACACTCCCCGTAACAGCCATAAACTCATCCACCGAAAATGGTATATTGCATAGGTTAGTATATTTGTTATCACTTGTTTTATTAAAATCAAGATTAAAAGTAGATTCAGAGCGATTTTTAGTAGTAAGAAATTTGTTTGTGTAATTACTGTCATCTGAAACAGATGCAAAGTGATCTGCGAGTTTTTCACATATCTTTGGCTGATCTGATATGTAGTTATTACTATCCTTTAGAAGTGTTATGTGATTATATGGACGTAGACTAAATATTGTTTTAATTTTTTTCCAGATAAGGCCCGGATTCACCGTTGTATTGTCAATGCTGTTGACGTAGTTTTGCCAGGATATTCGTTTGGCTTGAAGGACTGTTCGACGTGCTATTGCCCTAAGGCGAAGGAAATGAATCTTGTTCTCGTCAGTTGGTCTGGCTCTGTAGTTTCTATATGCACGCCTTTTATTACGTATGGCTTCAGCGATTGCCGGGGACCACCACGGTACTTGTTTTTTTAATTTGTTGATTGTAGAGTTTTGAACATTGTTATTAACATTTAATGTAGGAGAGTTAGGATTAGGATTAGGTGTATTAGTTGATTGCGAGAAACCAGTTAAATTTAGTAGGATTGGGAGGCTAATTGTTATTATTATTATTATTATTGTTTCAGAAAATTTTAACTTTTGCACAATTTTTATTTTAATATATTAAGTAAATATATACTATACTAGTGCATCCGTCATCGTTGGAAATTGGACGAATTTACCATGAAGTTTTGGAAAAACAAAAACAATTAACTGGAATCGTAAGCGGTCCTTTTTGGTACTCAGTCACAATCTTCATTTAATTTCAACTATAAAATGTATTAAAAATCTTTTGTTCATGAGTTTTTATATTTATAAAATTAATTATATCTTATATTTTTGTTTATCTCATTCATCTCTCTAATTGACAAATGTTTGTATGTTTGTATGTTTGTATGTATGTTTCTGCCCAATCTCCTCCTAAACCCCTGAACCGATTTTGATGGGAGTGGTGTCATTTTAATTGGTTTATTCCCTATTTGAGAATAGGCAAGTTTCATCTTTCTACGATTTTATCTTGGTTCTCAAAAAATTTAAAAACTATGTTTATAATGCAAATGTCAAAAATAAACTTAGATAGCTATGAAAAAAATGAATAAAAAAAATAAATAAACAGCTGTCACAATATATTGCAAGTACATTTTTTTTACATATATCAGTGCATATACTTACATTTTTTTCATTAAAATAAGAGTAAAAAGTACATTTCATTGATATTGTTGTATTATAAAATTTTTGTATCATGCCCAAATGAGCAAAATCTAATATAAACGGCAATAAAAATGCCAAGAGAATGAAAATGGAATATTTACGCTTTCTACGGGGCGCGCGCGTGCGCGCGCCCTTTTTTTTTAATATTTAAATACTGTGTCTTTATGTTGTGTTTGTTACTATTTTCGACTTCAAACGTGACCCTTTAAGGGTCACGGGTTTCCTAGTATTTTATGTAATTTACATAACATTGTTTGGTTGTTTTTGTAAATAAAAATTATCGAAAACTATTGTCATTTTACATATTTTCTTAAAATATTGCAGTGTTGGAAATTATATCTCTATTCGAATAATAATATAATAAAAGTAGTAGTTTTTCACTGTGCTAATGTACGCACATTGTGAATAACGAAATTTGCAAAAATATATGTTATACTATAATATTTAATTTTATTTTTATAACAAGTTGCACTATAGGAAATATAATTATGTACTTTATTCTATACTTACTGTATGTTTGTTATTGTTATACTTTTTCATGCGGGTTTTATAAATTAACATTTAGGTCATAAACACATAAGTTTTATTTATATTTCACAAAAATATAATTTGAAAGTTGTATAGGCATTTTATATATAATTTAATAAACTCAAATTATAATAATATTATTATTTTCATATAAATAAAAGACAAATTTAAAAAAAAAACATTTCTATTTAATTTTAAATAAATGATAAAATAAAAATTATATTAAAAAGTTATAATATATCAAAACAAATGTGAAAAATAATCATATCTGTTTTCTTATTTTAATTGGAAAATAAATATAAACAAATAATAGTTATTTTTTCATTAAAATAGATGTTTTATATTTTTATTTAGTATTTTCTACATAACTAACGAAAATTATTATGAAAATAAATAGATTTTTCAGATAAGACAAAAATAATACTGCTTGATACGGACTTCGCTTAGCAGTGCACACATAGGCAACACAACCAACACGGTTGTGTTGCCTATGTATGCATTAGTAATTTCGGTAGAATAGTCAGCACCCTCTGGGCGGATTTGATTCACACAAATTTACCCCAACTTTTACTCTTAATATACTGGTCCCGCTGTGCGAGACATATCAGATATTAAGCTGATAAGAACAGATATTTTTTATTGAAAAATGTTTGAGTTACAAAAATTTCTTACAAAATATATAAATGAAAATACATTTTAAAATATACATATCTGTTTACAAAAGTAAATAAGTATGAATTTAAGTATAATTAGGTACAGCGTAATAATATTGGATAAAATAAATGAAATAAATATTGTAATATACAGGGTGATTTATTAGTAATTGGAAATATTTTAACTGGAATATTCTGGGCTCAGAATATGAAGATTGAACGCAAATCACTTAGATAAAATATGGCTCCTTACTGAGCTACAGGGTGTTTTATTTAAAAATTTAAAAACGATTTTTGCCCAGTATTTTAAAACTATTTGACGTATCCTTATCATACTTGGCAGGAAGTGTAGGTACCGTACACCATACTAAAGTATGTTAAAAAAAAGTTTCTGGCTACTGCCAGTGGCGTACAACAGGGGCAAGTGAGAGGTTGATCCTTCCTAAATTCTACGCCACTGGCGGAATTGTCATTTTAGCACAATTTTTCGATTCTCCAATTGTATAATCATCAAAGACTGTATAAATATATGACATAATAAATAAATTTAAAATTGGAAAAATATATTATTAAATATGATTAGAATTTACAACATTTTCAGCCCCCCCCCCTCCCTGTGTACAAGAGATTCGCAATATTCGAAATATATATACAGTGTGTTACAAGAGGTGTAATGGACTAAAATTTTTTGAATTTCATTTCAAGATTCTGGAATTAAGCCCTGCTCGGCGTGAAACGAATTTTAAGAATTTTTTCGTTTTTTGAAAAACAAAATGGCCGTGACGGTGAAGCAAGAACTATTTTCTTTTCAGGTAAAGTACCCTTTTTGTTTAGGATACGACAAAATTTTATTAAGAAAAGTTGTTTATAATGACAAATCATGGCCGTATACCAAACTTCAGGACGATCTACCTACTTAAAAATTTTAATAAATTAATAGATACCTACAATTTATTTTGTCCAATCTAAAACAGACAGTTTAATGAAAGTAGGTAGATCGTCCTGAAGTTTCGTATACGGCCATGATTTGTCATTATAAACAACTTTTCTTAATAAAATTTTGTCGTATCCTAAACAAAAAGGGTACTTTACCTGAAAAGAAAATAGTTCTTGCTTCACCGTCACGGCCATTTTGTTTTTCAAAAAACGAAAAAATTCTTAAAATTCGTTTCACGCCAAGCAGGGCTTAATTCCAGAATCTTGAAATAAAATTCAAAAAATTTTAGTCCATTACACCTCTTGTAACATCAATCCTGGGACACACTGTATATATATATATATATATATATATATATATATATATATATATATATATATAATAAAAAAAAGTGTTTATAATAATAAAATAAAAGTGTATAAGTAAGGAAAATGAATAACATTTTGGTAATAAAATAAAAAAATACTGATATAAATTCTGATTTATTCAATATATTAGAGTGTCCGTAAAAACTAAATTTTTCCATTCGGTGACTAAAATCGAGATAATTTTCCATAGAAACATCAGAAATAATATTTTTTGCCTTTTGTTTACACGAAAGTAACAGGTTCCTTTCTACACAAATGTAAAATTTTCGGATAACGCGTGTGTTAAAACATACGCGATATAAACGATATATGTATTAACAAACGTTTTTCTGAAAATTTCATTTCGTGTGTTAATACATACGCGATATAAACGATATATGTATTTACAAACGTTTTTCTGAAAATTTTATTTGTGTAGCGAGGAACCAGTTACTTTCGTAAAAACAAGCAAAAAATATTGGCCCGTATTCTCACCTCACTTTTTCATTAAAAAGTGCTTTTATCATTAATTTCTAAATAATTTTTTTGCTTCTGTTTTTGATCAAATATAAATAATTTTTCTGTTATAAAATTTAAATAAAAAGTGCTTAATAAATAATTTTAATTAAACGTCAAAAGCACTTTTGGCAAAAATCACTTTTATAAATGAGGTGAGAATACGGGCCATTATTTCTAATGTTTTTTTTTTCGATGGAAAATTATCGATTTTAATCACAAATGGAAAATTTTTTGTTTTTACGAACACTAATATACATACATACTTAATGAGTAAAAATCGCATTACAAAAAAATATAAAATAAAATAAATGCTTTTTTTTCTTAAAATGTCGCGGATTAATTATTTCATCCTTCATCATGAAACCTTAAAATAACATTGAAAATATTTCTCATATAGCGCATTTCCGCGTTACTATGAAACAGGATTAATTATAATAATAAACAATTTATTTAAAACTTCAAATATACTAGAAATAATTAATAATAATATAATAATAATTACGCTGTAGTTAAAATTACAGACTCTAAATTCTAATGAATTAATTATTGCTTATTAATAATATTTGCGAAACTGTCTAAATCAAAAATTCCTAATCGACTGCGTGTGTACGTGATAGTATTCATGTGCCAGGTGGCAATCGTCGTCGCGACGCCGTGCGCCAATACTAACCACAAACACTAGTTGGGGGGGTGGGGTACGCGGTATGGCGCACCAACTACTACTCCTACAACATATATATTTGCGGGGGAGGGGGGTGGGTTTGTTTCAAACCACCGCCATCGATTTAACAACAGTTAAATACAAACTCGACACAACACTTTGCGAGTCCGAGTCAGAGACAGCAGACCCGCACGTATGTGGGTGTATTCTGTCGATTCTGTCTCCCCTCGATCGTCTAACTTGACCAAGTAACAAGTGTTTGTTTTGTTGTGTCCGCGTTGATAGTGTATGTAGTGTTATGTGTTGAAAAACAAATAGAAAAACAGACAGATAGAGAAGTTAATAATTATAATTTTGACAATTTCTATTTAATATTTTGACAATTTTTTTTAGTAGATTTTGACAATTTTTTAGATTTTTAAAAGGATTCTTATAATTTTCGATAATTTTTAAGAAAGTGGCTATTTATACATACGGTGTGTATACGCAATTGGCTATTTATACATACAGTATTTTTACGCTATTTAGGGTAGGTTAGGTTAGTAGGTTGGTTTAGGTTTTTTTCTTTAAAAGTATGTATAAATAGCCAATTGCGTATACATAGCGTATGTATAAATAGCCTCATCCAATTTTTAAAGAGTTTTTATAGTTTTGACAATTTTAAATAACGTTTTTGACGATTTTCAATAACTTTTTCGGTAATTTTTACAATTTCTGGAACTTTTTTTGACAATTTTTGAAAAGTTTTTATAATTTTTAATATTATTCTAACAATTTCATGGAACATTCTTATAATTATGACAATTTTTAATAATATTTTGACAATTTTTTGAACGTTCTTATAATTTTGACAGTTTTTAATAACGTTTTTGACAATTTATGGAAGGTTTTTATAATTTTCACAAATTTTAATAATATTTTGACAATTTTTAGAACGTTCTTAAAATTCTGACAATTTTTAATAACGATTTTACAATTTTTAATAACGATTTGTGACAATTTTAAGTAAATTTTGGTCAATTTTTATCAGGTTTTTTTATAATTTTGATTGACATTTTCGACAATTATTTTCTGTAACGATGTTAAAAACTTTTAGTATTAATTTCGACAATAATTTTTATCAGCTCCTTAAGCAAGGCGACCTTTCACTCGTTCATCAGTCTGGACTGCCTAAATCAGACTGTCATGCCTCTCATCTTCAATCAGCAATCTGAATGAGAGATGGAGATGGATGAAAATCAACTCGTTCCGGCCGCATTAAAATCATCGAATCATCACAGCAGCAGCGGTGGCGGCCGTGGTGGTGGTGCTGATAATATTGTCATTGCGTCGAATTACAATAAGTTATCGGATAATATTCGCCGGCTGGCACCGCACCGGCTGCAATGTACTATGTTCTGCGGCGGGACGCATTGCAAATACGAGAATCCCGATAATTGGACTTCCGAACAATATGCGATTCATGGGATTTTCTCGAACTGGTCAGTACCCATCCACACCAGTTTATCTACACTGTAAAAGCTGAATTACATTATACTTTTTTCGTCTAGATTCATACTAGGTTTCTAGTTCAAGTTTCGTTCAAGAACATATAGTCAGTTCTAGTATAATGTAAATCAGATATTTGCATACAAGTTTCTTTCAAGTTTCCTAGTATAGAAATATACAACATGCTCTATTTTCCTATTCAAGTTTCATACTAGGTACATTATACGCATGCGCACGCAATTGTACCAACCTTATATGTAGCGAAGTTATATAGGTTATATATTATACTCTGTGTATGTAGCTGTCAAACATCATTTTAAGTTGGCGTACTGGCAATACATCGGAAAAAAATCGAAGAAACTCGACAATACACGACCGATTGTGAAAAAAGTATGAAAATTGAACAAAACTTGAACGAAAATTGAACTAGAAACCTAGTATGAATCTAGACGAAAAAAGTATAATGTAATTCCGCTTTAAGAAATTATTGATAATTAAAGTTTAACTGTGATTTTCATTGTGATTTTTTTTTGGTAAATTTATTAAAATTACAACAAAAAATATAGTAAAACTACTATGATTATTATCGTAAATTTTCATTGATTTTTTTACAGTGTAGCTTAGAAAGTAGCATTACAAAGTAACTTAAAAGTAGCTTAAGTTACAACAGCTACTTTTCCAGTAGCTTGGTAGCTGTGTAGCTGGTAGCTTCATAAAATTTTCAAAGAATAGTTTGTAGCTGCTGTAGCTGAGCTACTTTTATCGAGTAGCTTGCCCAGTTTTGCTACCTCCCACGTCCCAAGTATGTACCACTTTTAACAGTCTATGTTACTTTTGCTCATTTATAGGATTACCGATGATATACTGGCAATGGCGCGTCCAAGCACTTCCATATTAATTAAAAAAAATGTTATACAACAGTTTCATAGGTAACTTATATATATATATATATATATATATATATATATATATATATATATATATATATATATATATATAGAGTGTTCAAAAAGTGTCCGTCGATTACAGCCCTATCTATCATGAATATAAAAAATGTTTCAGACAAATCCAACGTATTTTTAGCCATACAATCTGAATCTGCAATAAAAAATAGGGGTTCCTATTTAAGATTTCAAAGTTGCCTCCCTCCCTACCCCCCTTCCCCGGGCTGAGAGTAGGGGGTCGAGTGGGGTATCATTAGACAGATTTTTGAAAAATATTTGACACGTGTTTCTTGGTTTTTTAATTCGATGTGTATTTCTCGAGATATTTGACCGTCCCGGAACTTTTTGAACACCCGGTATATATATATATATATATATATATATATATATATATATATATATATATCTCGCTAATATATCTTTATCAGTATAACTCAAAATGTGGATGAAGCGAAAGTTGCTTGTGCTGGATATAGGAATGTTTGGAGGAGACTGATTTCTCGAGATAGATGAAAAGTGTTTGTGCCACACCCCTATTTTAGGTACATGGCGTGATTGTGTATATATGTATGTGTGTGTGTAACTCAAAATTTTCGAACTATATATATAAAATCGCGATTCGTTTCGCGGTTGCGTAGTTTTTACACGAGGGAGAAACCACTTGTAAAATTTGGTGTACAAATTTATTAAAATCTCTTAAAATCCTAGTAAAATGATGGTAAAATCGTGGTAAAATCATGTTAAATTCCTACTAAAATTTTTAAAAACATAGCTAAAATCCGTAAAATCATTAACAGTTCGTAAATATTTAGTGTAAATTTACTTTTAAATATGTTTTTGAAGAAGAATTAAAGCACATTAAATAATTTGTATGCGAGATCCTATAATTAATTAAAAATCTCAAAAAAAAATTGAAATCGAGTAAAATGAAGAAAAAATTATGGTAAAATCCGTAAAATCAGTAACAGTTCATAAATATTTAGTGTATATTTACTTTTGAATATATTTTGAAGAAGAATTAAAACACATTAAATAATTTGTATACGAGATCCTATAATTAATTGAAAATCTGGAATAAAATTCGCTACAATTTCAAAAATTTCATATGAAATCAAGAGAAAAACCAAGAAAAAAATATGGTAAAATCCTTTACAATCTTACTTAGAATCCATAAAATCAACAAAAATCATAAAATCTTTACAATCTCGCTTAAAATCAATGTAAAATCTTTACAATTTTACTTAAAATCATATAAAAACTTTACAATTGTACTTGAAATACTTACAATCGCAATTTAAAATCATGTGAAATCCTTATAATAACCCTTAAAATCGATAAAATCAACGAAAAATTCATATAAAATCGCTTATAATCTAAAATCGCTTACAATCTTCCTTAAAATCCGGTCTAGAAAATTTGGATGAGGCCATTTATACATACGGTATGTATACGCAATTTATACATACTAAAAAAAAAACCTGAACCATTCTACTAACCTAACCTACCCCAAATAGCCAATTACGTAAAAATACTGTATGTATAAATAGCCAATTGCGTATACATACCGTATGTATAAATAGCCACTTTCAGAAAATTTAACGAAGTGGTTTCCCCATCGGTGCAAATATTTTTGAGATATAAATATGTATGTCGCGAAATTCTATGTAGGTTCAAATTTTTTAAAGTGTGTGTGATTCTCTTTCGTTTGTAAATTGAATATTTTGTTTTGATGCAAAACACATTGCATGACTGGTAAATGTAAACAACTCTAGAAGAAAAAAGTTATTAATAAATGAAATGTGTACTAATATAAATTTAGTTGGGGCATTAAGTCCATAATAAATTTGCAAATGCCAAACGAGCACGCAAGCTGCGGCCCGCCGCTGGAACAATCTGGATATACTTATGATCCCGCTATATTCATGGAAAACAATAGTAAGTTTTTCTCTCCATTTGTGCATTTTCATTCTTATAATTATAATATATAGTTCACGTCCAAGAAAATCTGTCCTGTTCGGGGAAAACTAAATGTATGTGATTTTGTTAGACATACGTAGCGATTATCTACTGATATGGACAGATTAATTTGTATTATGAATGTCTTAGCTTAGTTCGGAAAATTTTGTATCGCGTATACATAATTATGTATACATAAGTATGACCGAAAGGACAGATTTTATTGGCGCAGAACTATAGTTTTTACCACTTTGACAGCAAGGAAAAGTGGTATAGCGTTTGGTAAGATGTCGGTAACATTAAAAAAAAAAAAATTGTATAGAACTTAGTTTATAAGTTGGTGTATTCATGTGTATCGTCAGTCAAAATTTTGTGATCGCAACTCTAATTTTCAGGATAAATTTGTCTAGTACTCCAGATAGAGTCATGTGGTTTTATTTTTTTTCCAGTGATGCCAACTTTCCGAGAAAAAAATTACTAAAGTTTTTAAAAATTTATATTGGCTACATTATTTATCCGATTTTAATCAGATTTTCAGAAAAGATTTCCCTAATGCTCCCTTTAATTATATAATTTTATTAATATCCAGTATGGCCAACTTACCGAGAAAAGAATACTAAAGTTTTTAAAAATTTATTACGGCCATGCTATTTAACCGATTTTACTTGAAATTTTCAAAAAAGATTCTCCTAGTATTCATATAATTTATGTAATTTTAACAAAATACAGTGTTGCCAACTTTCCGAGAAATAAATTACTAAAGTTTTAAAAAATTCATTATGACCACTTTATTTAACCGATTTTAATCAAATATTTATAAAAGATTCTCCTAGTGCCTAAATAAATTATGCAATGTGTTTCCCCAACTTATCGAGAGGAAAAAATGACAAAAATTTTTAAAAATTCGTTGTGGCTACATTATTTATTCGATTTTGATCAAATTTTCAGTGTCTACATAAATTATAATTTTAATAAAAATATTGTATTACCAACTTTCCGAGAAATGTCAAAGTGGTCTATGGTATAAGTTTACCCATATACTTCTAATCTTGTTTTATTAGCATTAGCTAAATAGGTAGATTAATCTTACAAACTATATTTCATATGTACACAATCTAAAAACTATTTCTAACAATAAATAACTTTATTTATTCTTCCCCCGTTTCACCCCCCCCCACCATTTTCGGGGGTGCATATATTCTTAATAAATTATTCGTTAATATTTTTTCGAATTAAATGGGTATTTTGCACGCTATGCTATGCGCTATACTGTGTGCTATGCGCATGTTACGTTACATTATGTGATACGGACTAGGCGATATAAATTTTAATTCTCTGACCCTGACACGTCTGACACTTTTGAATTTGCATTTTAAGGATTTTAAGGCACACTCACTACATTTACAACACTGCCCCGTATTGCTGGAACAGCCAAATACAGGCAAACACGGCGCTGTTGTTATAGAGTCGAACCTGTTTTTGTGCGGTCCGTTTCTATGCGATTCTTCTTTTTGTGTGTGATTTATTTTGTGCGATTTGTTTGTGCTATAATACCTCAACGCCATATGGAAATTTATATACTGAATACAGAAAAATTGCATAAAATAAATCACACAAAAAAATAATCGCATTTTAGAAACTGACCGCACAAAAACAGGTTTGACTGTTACAATAAAACCTGTTTTTATGCGGAAAATGGAACCAAATAAAAAAAACGCACACACATATATTATTATCGAATTTGCTTTGTTATCGTCGAATGTACTGCATATATAGTAAATATTATTATAATATATGATAATTATGGTAACTTAATTTGTAATAATAGCGCCTAATAAACGCAAACAGACAGACGCCTGTCGTGTTTATTTTTTGTTTTGTTTTGTTTTGTTTTGTTTTTTATTACCAGTAACGGAACAACTGAATTATTAATGTATACAATTTGTACACATTGACAGAATATAATGTAATGTATGGCAAAACAATTATTTGGTTATTTGAATTATTAATTTTATCAAATAATTAAATAGAGGTTCCCTAGACGATAATATAAATAAAAGAGGGGAGAACACAATACAAATTTGTAGCACAATAAATTGACATGTTTGCTAAACGGGAAATTGAATTTTATTTTATACAATTTTAAACAAAATTCAATAAATTATTGTGCAATTGTAAAATTGTTAATCAAATATTAAATCGTAGGGAAAATAATTTAATATTTAATATTTGAATTTTATTTGATATGTAAATACACATAATATAGTAGCAATCCAGCTTGATAGCAAATTCCAATTTTGAAAGTTAGTAAATTTCGGTAAAAAATTTAATAACCCAAAAACGATTTAGCAAATAGTAAAATTTTCTAAATCCGAAAACCAAAAATTTCAACCGCAGTTCTGTTCGCGGTTTTCGCAATATTTTGAAGTCTTTTTATAAATTAATACCTCCTATTTGAATGGAAAATTATTAATAATTCTTTTCCGGAAAACATTGTCCCGTATTTCCACCTTTTTTGTTTATGGAATAGTATGAATAGTAGTTATCGAAAGTTATCGAAACACACTTAATTATCTTGTTAACTTAATCATCATGTGATTAGACCGTTAAAACACACTTTATTGAATTCAGTGAATTAAAATTTCTGATAAAAATACAAAATTTATTAACTTAATCATATGGTTAACTATACGATTAAGTTATCGAAACACACGTAATTATCTTATTAACTTAATCATGTGATTAAATAGTCAAAACACACTTTATTGATTCAATAAAAAAAAACATAAAAAAGTGAATTACATTTTTTTGATAAAAATACAAAATTTGTTAACTTAATCATATGAATTAACTATACGATTAAGTTATCGAAACACACACTTAATTATCTTGTTAACTTAATCATGTGATTAAATAGTCAAAACACACTTTATTGATTTAAATAAAAAAAAAATAATAAAGAGAATTAAAATTTCTGATAAAAATACAAAATTTAGTAACTTAATCACATGGTTAACTATACGATTAAGTTATCGAAACACACTTAATTATCTTGTTAACTTAATCATGTGCTTAAGTTTGTCGAAACACACTTTATTGGATTAAATATCGAAAACGTATAAAAAGTGAATTGAAATTTCTAATAAAAATAACATATAAAAATACAAATTTAGCAACTTAGTAATTTTAAATAAATGTCAAAAGTACTTTTGACAAAAATCACTTTTAAAAGAATACGGGCCATTGTGTTTCCAAACCAAATAGTAAATATAATTTCATATAAAACTTTTATTTATTTTTATGAAAAGAATTATTTCTATTAGAAAAACCCAATTTTATAGATTTCCATTTGAATAAATTAATAGTAGAAACGCGGTGATTTTAAAGTAATATTTTATTCAGTGCATGTATGTTTGTTTCCAGTATATTACTATAATTTTACATGGAAAGATTATGGAGAAGCAACTTTACAAGGTCTCTTAGACATGGTAAAAGTTTTAGCATTCGCAGTTAAAGAAGGTCGTGCGGCTATCCATTGTCATGCAGGTTAATATAAATAGTTTACTTTACCTGATTGAGACATTTATCCATATCCATGTGTGTGTGTGTATAGGGCTTGGAAGAACTGGAGTTTTAATCGCCTGCTATCTAGTGTACGTTTTACGCGTTAGAGCAAATGACGCGATAAATTATATACGTTTAAAACGACCCGGTTCGGTGCAGACACGTGGACAGATATTATGTATTCAGGAATTTGCTCAATATATACTTCCCCAGTCAATTATCTACAATATAAAGTAAGTGTATTAACATAATCACATGGTTAACTATACGATTAAGTTATCGAAACACACGTAATTATCTTGTTAACTTAATCATCATGTGATTAAATTGTCAAAACATACTTTATTGATTAAATGAAAAAAAAAACATAAAAACGGGAATTAAAATTTCTGATAAAAATACAAAATTTATTAACTTAATCACATGGTTAACTATACGATTAAGTTATCGAAACACACACTTAATTATCTTGTGAACTTAATCATGTGATTAAATAGTCAAAACACATTTTATTGGATTAAACAAAAAAAAACCTAAAAAAGTGAATTACATTTTTTTGATAAAAATTCGAAATTTATTAACTTAATCGCATGGTTAACTATACGATTAATTTATAGAGATACTCGTAATTATCTTGTTAACTTAATCATCATGTGATTAAATTGTCAAAACATACTTTATTGATTAAATAAAAAAAACATAAAAAAGGGAATTAAAATTTCTGATAAAAATTTAAAATTTATTAACTTAATCACATGGTTAACTATACGATTAAGTTAGCGAAACACACGTAATTATCACACGTAAATTGTCAAAACATACTTTATTAAATAATATAAACATAATAAAGTGAATTAAAATTTCTGCTAAAAATACAAAATTTATTAACTTAATCGCATGGTTAACTATAAGATTAGGTTATCGAAACATACGTAATTATCTTGTTAACTTAATCATCATGTCATTAAATTGTCAAAACATACTTTATTAAATAATATAAACATAATAAAGTGAATTAATATTTCTGATAAAAATACAAAATTTATTAACTTAATCACATGGTTAACTATACGATTAGGTTATCGAAACACACGTAATTATCTTGTTAACTTAATCATCATGTGATTAAATTGTCAAAACATACTTTATTGATTATATAAAAAAAAAACATGAAAAAGTGAATTAAATTTTTTTGATAAAAATACAAAATTTATTAACTTAATCATATTATTAACTATACGATTAAATTATCAAAATACATTTAATTCTCTTATTAACTTAATCATGTGATTAAATCCTGCATTCATTTATTATTTACTTAAATATCATATCGGTTTTTTATTAAAGTTTCATGATAATAATACCTCATTCGCCTTCCTCCCTCCCTATTCGAAAACGAACTCAATTATACACTTATATCTTACAAGTTTCTCTCAAACCATTGATTTTTGTTGGGAAAATTTGTGGCATTCACCTGCTGTTTTTACTGTTGCTTGTTCATTAATTTTTTATGTTAATTAATAACTATATTATTAGCTGTTTTTTGAAGAAACATACACAGAAATAGAAGGAATTGGTATAGAAGAGCATGTATGAGAGAGGAATTATGAATGTGGATGAAGCAAAAGTTGCTTGTCTCTGGATAGGAATGTTTGGAGGAGACTGATTTCTCGGGATGATGAAAATAGTTTGTGCCACAACCTTTTGGATACATGACGTAATTGTGTATGTATGTATACACAGAAATAGTTAGTAAATAAAATAAAAAAAGAATTCTGCTAATAATTTGTCTAGTAGCCAAGATATGATCGGTTAAAGTTAAAAAATAATTAAATTTAAATTTGGACAAAGTAGATTTTTGAAATTATACAAAAAAATAAAGATTGCGTCTATCCATCATCAGATCGGGCAGAAAATTTCCTATAAAATGGTGTTTTCAAAAAATCATATACCTCAAAATTAGATTTTGCTTCTTAAATAAGCGTTATTCAAAATAAACATAAAAATACAAATCAATTTAACTCCTCTTTTAATTGAGATAATAAGTATGATAGAAATACATATTTTTAATAATCAAATTCTATAATAGTAAGCTATAATAGGTACAGCCGAGGGGGAAACCACTTGTGTAAAATCTTGTGTACAAATTTATTAAAAAATCACTTAAAATTCTAGTAAAATCATAGTAAAATCATGGTAAAATCCTTAAAATCGTAGCCCGTGAAATCATTAACAGTTCATAAATATTTAGTGTAAAATCTTTAAAATCTTTACAATCTTACTGAAAATCCATAAAATCAACGACAAAATAACGTTAAAATCCTAGTAAAATCTTTAAAATCGTAGCTAAAATCCGTAAAATCATTAACAGTTTAACAGTTACTGAAAATCCATAAAATCAACAAAAAATCACGGTAAAATCTTTACAATCTCGCTTAAAATCAATTTAAAATCTTTATAATTTCACTTAAAATCATGTGAAATCCTTAAAATCCTAGCTAAAAATCCGTAAAATCATTAACAGTTTGTAAATATTTAGTGGAAAATTTTTAAAATCTTTACAATTTTACTGTAAATCCATAATATCAATAAAAAATCATGGTAAAATCTTTACAATCTCGCTTAAAATCAATGTAAAATCTTTATAATTTCACTTAAAATCATGTAAACTCCTTACAATTTCACTTAAAATCATGCGAAATCCTTAAAATCATAGCTAAAATTCGTAAAATCATTAACAGTTTGTAAATATTTAGTGGAAAATCTTTAAAATCATGATAAAATCGTTTACAATCTTACTTAAAATCCATAAAATCAACGAAAAATCATGGCTAAATCGCTTACAATCTCGCTTCAAAATCCCGCTAAAATCACTAACAATCTTCCTTAAAATTGTGGTAAAATCCTAGGATTGTACAATCCGCGGTATAAAATTTAAGGGAGTAATTTCCACCTCGGGTACAACTACGAACATGGGAAACTTTTTTCTAAATTTTGCTTACTATTTAATTTCAGCAAACATACACATTAATATAGTCTTAGGAATAGAAGAGCATTGCTATGAGAGGTATTATGAATGTGTGTGTGGATGGAAGCTAAAATTGCTTGTCTCTGGATAGAGAGGGATGTTTGGAGGAACTGATTTCGCGATAATGGTAATTGAATTTGTACCTTTTTGGACACATGGTGTGATTTTGTATGTATGTATGGTAAATAAATTTATTATAGATTTTAGGAGAATACAACTACCATAATTCTATTTTGATTTTATGATTTAGTTATATATATATATATATATATATATATATATATATATATATATATATATATATTGGAGCGTCCGTAAAAAAAAATATTTTTCCATTCGTGGCTAAAATCTATAATTTTATAAAAATAATATTTTTTGTTTGTTTTTACGAAAGTAACAACAAGCAACTTTTCGGAAAACGTGTGAAGTACATATATCGTTTTATATCGTGTATGTATTAACACGCGTTTTTCGAAAATTTCACATTTGTATAGAATGGAACCTGTTACTTTCGTGTAAAAACAAGCTAATAAAAATTATTTCTGAATTTTTTTCGATGTAAAATTATCTCGATTTTAGCCACGACTGGAAAAATTATTATTTTACGGACACTTTAATATACACATATATGGACATAATACCATTGAATGTATAATATATAGTAGATAAAGATTTAAAGTCAAACCTATTTTTGTGCGGTCCGTTTCTATATGCAACTATACTTTTTTGTGCGATTTATTTTGTGCTTGTGTTTTTTTTATCGCACTATATGAATTCCAACGGTGTTGATATTATAGCACAAAATAAATCGCACAAAAAAGTATAGTCGCATAGAAAAACAAACCGCACAAAAACAGGTTAGACTTTAAATATAATATTTGCAGAGAATACACAACGAAAGATAAAAAAATACAAGAATTGACTTTATCGAAATATTTGAAAAATCAACGAATTACACTTCATGGCTATGAAGAGAGATCATTGAAACTTATACCAAAAGTACGTAACAACATAATACAAGTCGCGTATATATATTATATATATACACAGTATGTCCCAAAAGAAAAGTTTTATACAAATGGAGAAAAAGTTTATCTTACATTTCACAAAAAAAATATTATTCTTAATAAAAAGCTCTGCAAGATTTATAGATCCCAAAATAAAGTACAAAATTTTTAAAGCATTGGCCTGGAATACAGGAAAAATCAAGATCGTGATTTGGAGTGAGAGTAAAATTACGTTCAAATTGGTAGTGGAGAGCAAAATGTTCGTTGAAATTGTTATTAAGTAGCAAAAAATTATGCCCAAGGTTAGATTTATCGTCTTCTAATAATTAATTAATAAATCAAGTAGTTTTTTTTTTGTTACTTTAAATTTATTAATTAATTATTAGAAGGCCATGAATCTAAACTTGAACATAATTTTTCCTGTATTTAAATTTAAAAGCACTTTACTCTTCAGCATAAATCAATATTTTAGATTTTCCCTGTATTTCAGGAAAAGTTTTTTGTACTTAATTATGGATCTGCAAGTCATACAGAGCTTTTTATTAAGAATATGTAAGATACATTTTTTCTCCATTTGTATAAAACTTTTTCAGACAGACTATATACCTACATAGGTAAATATACTATACACCAAGAAATCGGTAATAAATATTATAATATTACAGGTGATGTATCGCATATGCGAACGTATATTAATATTATGCAATTGTTGGTGTGATGAATTTGCTATAGGAAATATTGCATTTACAAATAATTTTTTAGTAACCAAACTAAAATACCAGAACAGGCAAAACGGTTCAAATTATTCGCAAACAGAATTTGGCTGTAAGTATATTACGTATACGATAGCTATCTAATCTATCAAATGCATGCATGTTGTATTGCATTGAACGCTTTTAGGCTATGTATGTATTAGAGTGTCTGTAAAAACAAAAAAATTTCCAGTCGTGGCTAAAATCGATAATTTTCCATCGAGAAAAAATATCAGATATAATATTTTTTGCCTTGTTTTTACACGAAAGTAATAGGTTCCTCTATACAAATAAAATTTTAGAAAAACGCATGTTAATATATAATTTAATAATTTTTTTTTTCGATTTTTGTTTTTATTTTTTTCTTAAAAACTATGAGGTTTAGGCAAATTTACTAAGAATACTTTTTGATAGGGCATAAAAAGTTCTATAATTTGATTTTAGTTTCAATTCGCTAGCATGTGCCGCGTTTGGACGCTAGAATTTTTTTTTCGATTTTTGTGTTTTTTTTTCTCATACATACGCGATATAAACTATATATGTATTTACACGCGTTTTTCAAAAATTTCACTTGTGTGTAGAGAGGAACCTATTACTTTCGTGTAAAAACAAGCGAAAAAATATTATTTCTGATGTTTTTTCGATGTAAAATTATCGATTTTAGCCACGACTGGAAAATTTTTTGTTTTTACGGACACTCTAATTGTACCGAATGATAATATGTAATAATGAAACACGAAAAAAGATTGTGAAAAATGTTGCATGCATGCATTTATTTGTTTGTTTGTACCACTCACACTATATATATATATATATATATATATATATATATATATATATATATATATATATATATATATATATAAATATATATATATATATATATATATATATATATAATATCTATTTCCGTAGAAAATGCCCTGCAATTATTTGATATATAATATCGCGGGTGCACGATACAATTAAAATAATTATTTACCTACCGACCGACATGATGACTAAACACTGTTGTCACATCTGCGTTTAATAATAAATATAAACACGGCAGAAACTAGACACGACTTACCAATCTTTTTATATTTCAATCAATCCCCGATTAGATAATATTAGGTTCAGAGCTGGGTTAAGTACTTCTAAAAAGTACTGTATTAAGTACCAGTACTTTTATAAAATCTACTTAAAGTATTAAGTACCAGTACTACTCTAAGTACTTTATGAAAAGTACTCTAAGTACTTTCTGCGAACAACAAAGAAAAAAAAAATAATATATAGCAACAAAATTTTATTCAAAACATTTTTTTTATTATTATTTATTATTATTATTGTTATTATTATATATAATAATGGCTGATATTACAAGCTTGGTTTTTTGTGTCGTGTTTTAGTTCATTTGTTTAGTTGTGTTCTTGTAACAGTTACACGTTGTCTTAAAATCGATATTAATTAAAACCAATTTTAAAACGGAGCTTGTAATACGGCGGACCATAGTGTTTTTCTCTGGGAAGAAATGTACCTACGTAATTGTAAAATTTATTAATAATTTTCCAGTTCAAATGTTGTATGTACTAGTTAAATTTTTAAACGAAATATTAAACTAGTTTCATATAAATCTTTGAAAATAATTCTACTATGATTTTGTTTTCGTTAAAATTTTTATTTCTATTAAAAAAAAAAACCTATAAATTTACAGTTAAAAAAAACACATTTAGTTTTGAGTTAAAAAAAAAAAAATGTAAAAACCTCGGATATAAATTAGAAATTTTCTCAGCGTACATTTGTTGAAAATATCTTTCTGTTTTACTCAGTTTTTCTAAAACTCATCTCTCATAAATCTATATGCTTATACAGTGGAACCTCGTATAACGAGTAATTCGCATAACGAGCAAAATAAACTGTAAAAAAAATGACTCGCTTAACGAGAGCGACGTTTCGCATAACAAGTGACGTGCATAGGGGAGAATCCCCAGCGAATTGTGCAATGAAACTTTCCGTGCCCCATTGCTACATCAGTCGCTGTTTGTGTGTTCCAAATTTGTGTTCAGACATTATTTGTGATTTTTTTTGTGTGCGAAGTTTAATAATCCTTGTAAAAAAGCTCCCTTCCCCCCGAAGAAAATAAAATGGTTCATTTCGCGCGATAGAAGAAAAGATGAAAATGAATTACGGCTCCTTAACAATTTATATGTAATTTTCTTTTGAATAAACGTTACATATAACGTGTTTTTGAATATTTTTTTTTTTTAATTTTATTTTATGAGTATTTTTTTGTCGGCATGGAACGCATTATCATTTCGCTTAACAAGTGCTTTGTGATTACGAGTAAGATTCCGAAACGAATTATGCTTGTTATGCGAGGTTCCACTGTATAAGTAATTTTCTTTCGAATAAACGTTGCATATAACGTTTTTTTAATTTATTTTGAAAATTTTATTTTTTGAACGCATTATCGTATTTTACATTAATTTATATGGTAAAAATTGTTTCGCTTAACGAGTGTTTTGCAATTACGAGTAAGACTCCCCCGAACGAATAATGCTCGTTATGCGAGGTTCCACTGTCTAGTTTACATATTACGTTTTTTTGAGTATTTTTTTTTTATTGAAAATTTTATTTTTCGAGTATTTTTTTCGGGCATGGAACGCATTATCGTGTTATATGGTAAAAATTGTTTCGCTTAACGAGTGTTTTCCACTGTAATATTTTTTCAGCACAACAAACATTGTCAAATGCAAGCAGTAAAGATATCAAATTATTATCATCCCGAAATGGAGATAGTTCTGTATCATTGGCATCTGCGGCAGCATCAACATCAGATAAGAAACAATTCGAAAATAATGTTCTTGGAGCGCTTATGACAACAACAACAACAACCAATCAACCATCTGCTGGTAATACAAGTGCCAGTGCCAGTGTAAGTGCCGCTTCGTCGACAAGTGTGGGTATGTATATTTGGTACAAATATGGTTTATTTATCAAAAAAATGTTTTAGCAAAAGTTGCCGTGTTAGAGACAGTTAAGATGGTTCGGACGCATGTTGAGCGAATGCGTCTAATGAACATGTTTGGTTAAAAAAAAGATTTATCTATGAATGATTTTGATGGTAGTCAGATGAGTAGTTGGAGTGGTATGATTGAGAGAGTGGCTTTCTTGCAGCGGTAGTTTCCAAGTAGTATAGGAATAGAAGAGCATTTTTATGAGAGAGAGGAATTATGAAACAAGCGAAAGTTGCTTGTGCTGGATATAGGAATGTTTGGAGGAGACTGATTTCTCGGGATAGAAAAAACATTAGAAATAATATTTTTTGCCTAGTTTTTACACGAAAGTAACAGGTTTCTCTACACACAAGTGAAATTTTCGGAAAACGCTTATTAATACATACACGATATAAACGATATACATATGTATTAAACACGCGTTTTCCAAAAATTTCACAGTTGAGTAGAGGAACCTGTGTTACTTTCGTGTAAAAACAAGCGAAAAAATATTATTTCTAATGTTTTTTCGATGGAAAATTATCTCGATTTGAGCCATCGAATCCAAAAATATTTTTTTACAGACACTTTAATATATACATATATATATATAATATTATAAAATTCAAATAAATTAATTAAAATTGCTAAATAAGTAATTTTAAGTAAACGTCAATAGCAATTCTGACAAAAATCACTTTTAAAAGTGAGGTGAGAAAATGATGTGTAATTTACTATACGTTTAGGACTAGGCCTAAATTAATAAAAAATATAAAAATGTTTCAATAAAATATTATTTTGTAATATTTCTAGAAAATATTATATTAAAAGGTACATACTTGTATTGTAATAATTAGTAAAATTTTTGCCTGTATTACTAAATTTTTCTTTATCATTTCGACTTTGTTATTTATCCGAGATCAAATCAAATTTTCCATAATAGATTCATTACCTATATATATATATATATATATATATATATATATATATATATATATATATATATATATATATATATATATATATATGTGTGTGTGTGTGTTATAAATAATATAAGTATTCATAAATTGGTATTTGTAGCATATTAATTATACTTCATCATTGTATTGTTATAAATTGAAATGACTGTATATGGAAAATTATTGTATTTTCACCCTGTAAATAGTATAAGTGTTGGGTAATTACCTATGTAATTACGTAATTAATATATTCGAATAATTAGTGAATTTTGGTAATGTTTTCGAAATTCTTTTGCTTGTTAGCAGATTTTCTTCCTCAAAACGATGACGTGAATCTTTTAATATAATGGATAAACTATACCTTATATACAGTGTGTCCCAAAAATAATTTTTTGCTACTTAATAACAATTTCAACGAACATTTTGCTCTCCACTACCAGTTTGAACGTAATTTTACTGCAAATCATGATTTTTGATTTTCCCTATATTTCAGCCAATGTTTTTTGAAAAATGTACACTTAATTATGGATCTATAAGTCATGCAAAGCTTTTTATCAAGAATAATTTTTTTTCGTGAAATGTAAGATAAACTTTTTCTCCATTTGTATAAAACTTTTTAGGACACACTGTATATACACTGTTAATAATTATGTGTAATAATGATTGTATCAAGTATCGTGTGTCATGTTTTTTCGCATCCAACATTCATATAACAAAAAAATATATATACAAAGATAGATAGATAGCCTAGCTATCGATCGACATTTGCGAAATATAAATAATTTAGTAGGAAATGTCTTTTAAACATAATAAAAATAAAATAGATCGCGTGACGCCCTATCTTATCAAATTTCTATTTTAATATTTGCGCAATTTATATTTCTGTTTGAAAAATAATATCATATAATATCCCCCCCCCCCAACTTCACCCCCGGCTTATATATGGTTTGTATTTGATTCAGAAATAAATTCAATTAAAAAAAAATAGTTTTATTTTACGGGCATACATTTTTCCGTGACAAACTATGAAAATTAAATCGAAATTATAATAAATTATATTATAATAATAATAATAATAATAATAAAGACAATACAATATTCTTATAAAATATTTATTATAACATCTAAATGCAATGTAATTTATATAAACTAGATAAGTATTATATATATATATATTTGCCCAAAAGGTCATATGTATAAAAAATTGTACCTAATTAATGGAGAAAATAAATCATAATAATAATAATAACAATAATAATAATAATAATAGCAGTAATCTTAAGTACATGCGCAATAGTCAGAAGAGTGTTAAATAAAGAATAGCTAAATTAATAACATAACACAGTGAAACAAATAAATTTGAATAGGATTTTTTTAATTGTATCACTATACTATTTTTATACAAATATCTATTGTATATACTTACCTCCACGGAGGCCGTTACAATATTATGTACCTCTAAAAGTGAAATAAAGGGTAATAATAATATAATATAATTATACTTATACTATCACATCGTCAAATAAAACAGTGATTTATTTTTCACCAAAACAAATTTTGGTTTAGGAAAATGAAATACTTATATTCGATTTTGGTTCACTGTAAAATTTTTTTCTAAATTTACATAAAGTTTTATTGTAAAATGACTTTACTTTAATTAATTATGGAAATTTAGCAGAAAAAAGTAAGAAAAATTAACAAATTTACAATTTTGACAGATAATATTAGTTATTTATTTTTACATGCTACATAAAATTACATAATGTTTCTGTAATTGTGAAAATACCGGGACCATAGATTTTTTAATAAAACAGGGCTAACTTATTTCCAGATAAGAACAAACAAAACAAAAAGAATTACTTATATAAACCGATTTATTTTTTGCTTACTCCTCATAATAGTGAATATAAAAACAATTTGTCTATCTGTGTATTAACCAATCAACGCAAATTGTATTTCTAGAGCTATTAAATGATGTCAGTGAAGATGCGATCGAAGAGACGCTTCGCGAGAACAAATGTTACCAAATCTTATCGGCATTGCAATGCGGTAGCGCGCATGAAATAGCTGAACCTTACACAGTGGCCGAAGTTACTGATGCGTTATTAGTCGATTATAGCGCATTGGACGAATCGACGCGGAAATATATTCGTCAATTCGAAATCGATTTTAATTGCACGCAAATCGCTTGGTCGAGGTTAAAAAAAGAGAAGAATCTACATGTACTTGGAGCATTACTATATGACTGGTTAGAATGCTTAAAATATCCGATTGTAAATCGCGAGGATTTATCGAATATTGTTATTTATTATAAAAGACCGGAAACATGTCTTCAAAAATTAAATTTGGTAAGAGTTTTACACCAATATACCCCCCACCCCCACCCCGGAACCGAGGGAGAAACCACTTGTGTACAAATTTATTAAAAAAAATTTAAAATCCTAGTAAAATCATGGTAAAATTCATGATAAAATCATGGTAAAAATCATAGAGGAATCCTTAAAATCATAGCTAAAATCCGTAAAATCATTAACAATTCTTAAATATTTAGTGTAAAATCTTTAAAAAAATTTTAAAATTTTTACAATCTTACTTAAAATCTATAAAATCAACGAAAAATTATGATAAAATCTTAGTAGAATTCTTAAAATCATAGCTAAAATCCGTAAAATCATGAACAATTCGTAAATATTTAGTGTATATTTTTACTTAAAATATTTTTGAAGAAGAATTAAAACAAGAGATCTATAATTAATTTAAAATCTCGAGTAAGATCAACGACAAATCAATGTAAAATCTTTACAATCTCGCTTAAAATCATATAAAATCCTTACAACTGCACTTAAAATTATGTAAAATCTTTACAATCGCGCTTAAAAATCATGTAAAATTCTTACAATCGGGGGGTGAATGGGGGGGGGGAGAAGTTTATTTCTAGATACGGGGAAATTCGCTATACGAGCTCAATGGCTGCAATGAATTAAACTCGTATCTCGAGGTTCCACTGTATTTAATTAGTTTCGCATATGAATATGTATACCCAGCGAAAACGTTATGTATTTAATATGTTTTAGGACAGTCAATATCTTATCGAGTTCATTATAAGATTTTTAACGCATTTACAGCCCAGTGTAACAGCAACAACATTAAATATTTTAAAGAGATTTGCAGCTTCGATAACGCAAAAAACGATTTTATTAAAAAATGTTATATTACCCGTTGGTACGTAATCATTATATAATATTTTATGTATTTATATACACGTATATATATATACTGGGTGTCCCAAAAGTCTGGAAACAGTCATATATCTCGAGAAATAGACATCAAATTGAAAAAACAGAAAAATATTGAAGACGTATTTTCTGTTTTTTTTCGATATGAAGTGTATTTCTTGAGATATATGACCGTTTCCAGACTTTTGGGACACTCAGTATATATATATATATATATATATATATATATATATATATATATATATAGATTAAGTATTTTACTGATTGTGTTTAGGTAAAGGATTTCAAAAACTACGAGACGGAACACTGGAATGTTTATTGAATTTCCTTTACTCTTTGTACATCATTTTTGAAGCAAACCGACGACAAACTTCAGCCCAGAGTTCGAAATTTTATGAAGTTTGTTCGGGAAGTTCAGAAGCTCCCAGTCCGGCGGAATCGGATGACGACTCTGCTGATGTTGAATGTCCTGGCTCTAACACTAACCATGTCAATACATGATGATTTACAACCATTTTTTTCTTTTCTAATGTAAACATAAATAAATAAAATTTGCAAGTTTGTTGACAATTGATTTGTTTGTTTGTTTGTTTGTCATTTATTAGCTGTGTTTATTTTTTTTTCTCGGAAAGTTGGCAACTCTGTAATTAATAATAATAATACTTTATTAATTAGCTTTACGCTAGTATGAACACTGTACACATAAAAATTTACAATAGAAACACAATAAAATATTATACATCAAAAAAACTATTAACGAAACATTTTGTAATCATCTACATACCTCTGAGCAATAACCCTACTTTATATTTAAATTCTTTAACAGATTTTACATTTTTAATATCATTTATTATTATTTATTTACTATTTATTTAAATTATTATTTTTATTTTCGTAATAAATATGGACAATGATGTTTTTGACATATTGGTCCTGGGGCACATATATGTAATTCATATTTTTTCATTTTCTGAAATGTCATAATAATAATGATCATAGACTAAACACATGGGTTTTTCGCGAGATACAAAGTTATAAAATAACATAACTTGACGTAAATCATATGTCAATATCATTCCACCCACAATAAGCTTCGAAATGTATTATTATTTTTTTATAATATTAAAAACTTACTATTTTTTCTTAATATCTTACTAAATTGTTAATATTATCTTTATCATATATGAAAGAATAAAATAAAATTAATCTATTTATGATAATATCATAAAACTGTGTAATACTGGTTTTGACATTTAGTTTGCAAATTTGCCGTATGCGGCAGCATCTGCCTGCAAATTTTGCGTATGAAAAAATTATAAAATCCTAAAATTATAAAAATCTGTTAAAATGATAATTAAATAGAAGAAAACAATCTTAATAATAGTATAATATCATTATGAAGCATATATAAAAATTTTAAATTTTTCGTATTTATAGTTTGGCCAAAAAGAGCTGATAACTGTGTTTCTTTTTTGGAAAAAATTTTTTCTCTATTTTCTAAAATACAAAAAAATATATATACTACATAGGATATTATATCTCAGGTACTTTTTCGGTACCTTTAAAATCGTTTTTATAGAAACTAAAGCCAGTTAAAAAATATACTATTTTTTATTTTATATAAATCAATTAATAATATTGAATTTATTACTGAATTATTAATACAACATTCATTATGTAATTTGAGAACAGTCAGTTACAATAAATAAGTTGTATTAAACGAATAAATTCAATATGAAATGCAACATGTTTTGTATTTGCGCTACGTGTTACGTGACACGTGTTGCCTAACGTTAAGAAGAATGAAATCATAAATCGAAAAGATTTAAATCATGAATACTAATTTTTTTTTTTAGTATTTATGAAATACAGTGGGTAATCATTCTGCAATAACAGTTTTTTTACAATATAAATGTTTTTATATGAAATTGTGGATCCGACAACGATCTACTATTGCAGTAACTGCACTCATTTTGTATTTTTAAATTACATTTAAAATAACATTATATAACAAATTACTTTAACTATGTTTGTATTAAATTTATGTGAGCCGATCCCGGCGGTACTGCAATACCGGGCCAACTCGTGACGGAGGTGGAGCAAGCCCCTAACACTCCATCTAGTTCCAAAAATCAGTTTAATATACTGGTCCCGCTGTGCGAGACATATCAGATATTAAGCTGATAAGAACAGATATTTTTTTATTGAAAAATGTTTGAGTTACAAAAATTTCTTACAAAATATATAAATGAAAATACATTTATGCCGGCTCCATACATTTTTTAGAAAATCGCTTCGTAAAGCGGTAAGGAATATTCTGGCGGACTTGGAGTCTTTTCTAAATTAAAGTATACATCCCAAGGAACATTTTAAGCCAAAAAAAAAAAATGCATTTTTTTGAAAAGTCAAAGTGTACTCCCCCCTTAATATTGAAATTTATATTTATGGCAGCAGTAACATTTATAGATGTCGATAAGTCATTCCGTACGTTCCGTTTCTCAACGTTAGAACAAAATGGTTGTAGTAGCACTCTGTATAGGAATCTCCGTTACGCGAATTATAAAATCAAAGTTTTCTTACAAAAATAAAATTAAAGTATTTTGTTACGAATATTATTTTTGTAAGAAAACTTTGATTTTATAATACGCGTAACGGAGATTCCTATATAGAGTGCTACTATTATAAATTTTCTTGCATGCTTTATCAACCCTACTTCGATTAAATACACATGAGAAATAAATAAAACTAGTAGCGACATCTACCCGTACAAAATATAACATTTATCAGATATTTTTTGAACTTACGTATTTTTGTTTCTTCTCTTTCTTTTCTTTATTTTTTATTTTTACTTTTATTCTCCTATTCTTAAATATATTAGAAGAAACAAAACATTAAAAATTGTCGTGTATTTTGCTATTTAAAAACCAAATATATGTTTGAACTTTTTGCCAAACTCTATCCATTTATTTTATTTAACCTCTCTCTCCCACACACACACACACACACACACACATACACACACACACACATATATATTCTCTTTCTCTCTCTTTTGTTTAATCTTTTCTCTCTCTCTCTCTCTCTCTCACACACACACACACACACACACACACTGTTTTGTTTGCTGTCTCTCTCATGAACTCCTTGTTTACTTTCTTTCACACTTATTGTTTCTTTCTTCAGTTATTTCTAATAAATATTTTTTTAGTAACCAACGTAGTCTACGTTTTAATTAGTTTTAATAATAAATTTTAAAAATAAACACAAAATTAATTATTATTAGTCCATCAATTCATATAATTGTGTTAATAATAAATTCAATTTGTATAATTTTTTTATTAAAAAATCTAAAACTCTTTAAATAAATTATATTACATATATTGTATTATAAAGTAAAAACATGGGTAACTTGAAATATAACAAATTATTATTATCAAAAATAATAAGTATAATTTTATTGCACAAATTTGAAAATGTCAAATGTTAACATTTGGAATGAGTTCTTCAAAACAACGAAGATGGGACCGTGAGAATTTTGCTAAACTTAAATTAAATTAACAAATTTAAAAAAAATCAAATAAAGTAAATCAACTAAAGTACAAATCAGTATACATATTATATATTATAATATAAATTTAAATTGTTTTCTTACATAGCTGACATTCTTTGTGAAATGAATGCCGCAATGTTGTCATTGTCAATGAATGAAAATATTGTCAAATATAATTTAAAAAAATGCAACTTAAAAAATTTAAAAATTAATAGAAATGTATTAAATTCTGAAATAAAATTCATATATTTTTCATTTTCTGAAATGTCATAATAATAATGATCATAGACTAAAAACATGGGTTTTTCGCGAGATACAAAATTATAAAATAACATAACTTGACGTAAATCATATGTCAATATTATTCCACCCACAATAAGCTTCCAAATATATTATTATTTTTTTATAATATTAAAATGTTACTATTTTTTCTTAATATCTTACTAAATTGTTAATATTATCTTTATCATATATGAAAGAATAAAATAAAATTAATCTATTTATGATAATATCATAATACTGTGTAATACTGGTTTTGACATTTAGTTTGCAAATTTGCCGTATGCGGCAGAATCTGCCTGCAAAGTTTGCGTATGAAAAAATTATAAAATCCTAAAATTATAAAAATCTGTTAAAACGATAATTAAATAGAAAAAATAAACAATCTTAATAATAGTATAATATCATTATGAAGCATATATAAATTTTTTTAATTTTTCATGTTTATAATTTGGCCAAAAAAAACTGATAACTGTGTTTTTTTTTCCAAAATACAAAAAAATTCAAAAAAATATATATTATTCTACATAGGATACTATATCTCAGGTATTTTTTTCGGTACTTTTAAAATCGTTTTTATAAAACTAGAACCAGTTAAAACATATACTATTTCTATTTTATATAAATCAATTAATAATATTGAATTTATTATTGAATTATTAATTCAACGTTCATTATGTAATTTTCAGAACAGTCAGTTACAATAAATAAGTTGTATTAAACGAATAAATTCAATTTGAAATGCAACATGTTTTGTATTTGCGCTACGTGTCACGTGACACGTGTTGCCTAACGTTAAGAATGAAATCATAAATCGAAAAGATTTAAATCATGAATACAAATTTTTTTTTACTACTAATTTTTACTTAATTAATACTAGTTTGATTTCAATCGCGCGCGATACATTTTAAGTTACAGGGCTAATTCTTCAATGTACCAAGTTTGATTTTGAAAAATATAAATTTCATTTAAAATAATATTAAATAGCAAATTGTTTTGCCTATGTTTGTATTAAATTTATGTGAGCCGATCCCGGCGGTACTGCAATACCGAGCCAACTCGTGACGGAGGTGGAGCAAGCCCCTAACACTCCATCTAGTTCCAAAAATCAGTTTAATATACTGGTCCCGCTGTGCGAGACATATCAGATATTAAGCTGATAAGAACAGATACTACACTTTGATCTTAGCCATAAGGCCGAGAAGCGATGCCTTTCCAAAATTTTCTTGCATTCTTTATCCACACAACTTCAATAAAATACACATGAGAAATAAATAAAACCAATAGCGACATCTACCCGTACAAAATATAACATTGCGAGCGGAGGGGGCACTTAAAGTACATTTATCGGACATTTTTTGAACTTACGTATTTATGTTTCTTCTCTTCCTTTTCTTTATTTTATATTTTTTCTTTTATTGTACTATTCATAAATATATTTGAGAAAACAAAACAATGAAAATTATCGTGCATTTTGCTATTTAAAAACTAAATAGTTTGAACTTTTTTTGCCAAACTCTATCCATTTATTTAATGCCTCACTCTCTCTCTCTTGTTTAATCTCTCTTTTCTCTCTCAATCTCTCTCTCACTCACATACACACACTGTTTTGTTTGCTGTCTCTCTCATGCACTCCTTGTTCACTTTCTTTCACATTTATTTTTTCTTTCTTCAGTTATTTCTAATAAATATTTTTTTAATAAACAACGTAGGTTACGTTGTATATTAAAAAAATATTTATTAGAAATACCTGAAGATAAAAAAAATAAGATTTAACTTTAATAAAACTTAGTTTTAAAAATAAATTTAAAAAATATACACAAAATTAATTTAAATGATTCTAAATTCTAATATGAATGTAGCTATCAATCCATCAATCCATATAATCGTGTTAGTAATAAATTCAATGTATAATTTTTTTAATAAAAATCTAAAGCTCTTTAAATAAATTATAATATACTGGGTATAAATTTACAAATGTTGCTGTATTCACGTTAGTTGAAAAACCAGTGACTCTCAAAATGTGTGACAAGACAAAATGTGATTTTAAATGTGTCTTAACGGTCTATTAAACACAATTCCTACCTACAACCTACCTACCTAACCTACCCTAACCTAACCTAACGGACTTCTTAACATGATATAAGTGTTAACGGACGAAATTGATAAAATTACTAATAAAACATTTTGAGGTTCACTGGTTTATACACACCAGGCATACGCATTCCGATGTTCACGCATGCGCAAATCTGGTTTTTTCAATATTTGTGAATACAGCAACATCTGTGGGGGCTATTGTAAAGATCAGCCATATATTGTACTATAAAGTAAAATGGTAGGTAACTTGAAATATAACAAATTATTATTATCGAAAATAATAAGTATAATTTTATTGCACAAATTTGAAAATGTCAAACGTAAATATTCAAACGAAATGAGTTCTTCAAAACAACCAAGATGGGATCGTGAGAATTTTGCAACTAAAATCAAAGTAAACAAAAAATAAATCAAATAAAGTCAATCAACTAAAGTACAAATCAGTATTTTATATATTAAAATTGATTTCTTACATAGCTGATATTCAAATTCATGGTCTTTGTGAAATGAATGCCGCAATGTTGTCAATGAATGAAAATATTGGCAAATATAATTTAAAAAATGCAACTTAAAAGACTATTAATAAAATATAATTTTAATTTAATCTTAATATGTCTTATACATAAAATACACGATTTCAAACAAAAAAAATGTTTTATTCATACAATTTAATAAATAAAATACAGTAAAATGCATATCATATTTGTTGTCACTGTGACAAAATGGTAAAACTTTACTTTACCGTTACATAATCGATTTTCTTCAAACTTTACATACCAGTAATTTTGCACATTTTTTTGAATATAAATCGCAAAATTTTATTGCGGAAATGAGATGTTTATAATATTAAAACTGATTCGGAAAATTCGTTTTCAACATGTTAAATGTTGAAAAACTGCTGTCATATTTTGTTCATGTTTACGAAACTACTAGCAGATACTGTTATTTTTAATATTTTACTTTTTTTACATTAAATTTTTGTGTATTTACGCCGTGTATAATTATTACAAAGAACTAATTATACACTAGTTATTTTTTAGATAAAGAAAAGTATTGACTCTGCTAAATCTAAAAAATAACTAATGTATAATTAGTTCTTTGTAATAATTATACACGGCGTAATACACAAAAATTTAATTTAAAAAAATCAATTTCTCAACGCCAAAAAATATCTACATAAAAAATTTAATATTTTACGTTTAAAACAACTAAAAATTCTTCACGTAGCTTTAATTAAACATTAACAAATTAACCACTTTACCTAAACTATCCTAACTATATATGTCAAGTACAACGAATTCACCTACGTATAACCTACATGTTAAAGACGAGTTTTCAAAATAAGTTTTAAAATTGTGAATATCATTTTCGCACTCAAATTTTTCGATTTATAAAGTTTGAAGAAAATCGATTATATAACCGTAAAGTAAAGTTTAGTCGACAAAATTAATCGTCATCATTGCGTTTTTTCGATTGAGTTAAAGGAGCAAAAGCTAAACGACGACGCGACGTCGTACTGGAACTGGAACACAATCCCATAATTTAGTTTCATTAATTTTTTTTCGCATTTCTTCCTTTTATCCAAATTGGCACAAACGCATTGGTATTCGTCTTTCTTATATTCTTGAAAACAATCCTAAAATATTCAAAGTTGTTATATATTTATAATGAAAGTTTTATAATAAACAATTTATTATTAAATTTGAAATATATCTACGACAAAATTGTAAAATTATATGTAACTAGTGATGTAAAAGGGATAAATAGCCAGTGGTTAGGTAAATATAATTTGGTTATAATTTTATTTTTGCAAACTTTTCATAAGTTTCTACATTATAATTAAATATTTAAACAGTAACGCCCTATAATATATCTGTTTTGTTTGCAAAGACGTTGAGTAATAATTAAATTATTGCAGTGTAATTATAATATTTACGTGTGTGTTTGTTTCTACAGCATCTACTGCAAAGTGGTTACAAAAAGGTTTTTTGTTATACTGTTTATCCGATTTCAATAATTTCACGACTGTAGTTTTAACAGCTTCACAAATATACAATTTTTCTCAAAAACAACTCAATCAATTTTCCAAATAAAAAAAATTGTAACATTTCTTTACGAATTCCTCTCCGAAACTTAACGTTAACCTCACTTCAATGTACTTGTTGCAACGTGTCCACCGCCGAACTTTTCACTGCTTCATTGGTACTTGCAGCTTGCGTAGCATTCCTTTCCAGCTCCACCAGCTCAGCCGCGGCCGTCTCCAGATCCGTACTTACGAACAACAGCTTCGTATCTCGAAACGTATACTTACTACTATCGTGCTTAAATCGCAGCCCCAGGACAATATTCAGCGCGCTCAGATCGTAGCTATGACAGCCCGAATATCGATACTGGGGCTTCTTATCGAATTTACAGCCCTGGGATTGGGCCCCTATGGGATAAATACAGTCCTGGGTGAGGACACATTGTAACCATGGTAACATGATGTTGTAGTGTATTGCGGGAGTGTTGATGATGATCAGACGCTGCGCGTCGACCATTTGCAGGAAGAGAAAGTTTTCGGCTTCGGTGTGAAAGTAATCGAACATTTTCTTGTGCGTGAGCGAGGTGACGGCTTTTTTTAGGGGCCATGCTAAGATCGCGGATGATTGCAGTGTGGAGTGGTAGATGGAGTGGAAAAGCTGTGGAGTGATTGCACGAGTGAAACGTTGTGTGTTTTCCAGGTAGAGGATGGCGCCGGTTTTGTCCAGGGCATCCTGAAAAAAAAAATTAATTATGTTTTTTCTTTTTGATAAATTTTGTTTTATTTTCTAAAATAATTTCAACTTAGTCTATAAGTACTTAATAATTTTATTGATTGAATGACTGCATTTTATTATTGATTTATTTTAACACTTTTACTCACAATTTTATATTCAAATAACGGTTTTAATTCCTTTTATTATTAAAAAGGTTTTTCAATAAACGTTTTAATTTTACGTTGGAAGATAAAAATAAGAAAAATTAATCATTTCTAAACATTCAAATCAATTTTGTTATAGCATTTATATTTTTCTAATCATACATGTAAGTTTTTTTCTCTTTAATAGTTCATATACAAACTCAATATTTGTTTTATACAATTTAATTAATTAATTATTTAATTTAATTGTAAAATATAAAATTTTGTTAGTGTTTCCCTGAAGAAGCCACAAATTTCTGGCGAAATATTGAATTGTTACAATAAATTGATAGATATTTAAATGCTTGCATTTTTATAATTTTTCAACCTTGAATACCGTATCCCGTTATATAAATTTTTGAACTAAATATAAACACGGTAGTTACTCCGACTCAATATATATATTCTATAACTTTTTAAAACTTTCCAAAACTTCCTAAGACTTTCTTAAACTTCTTAGAACATTTTAAAACTTTCTTAAACTTCCTAGAAAATTCTATAACTTTCCAAAACTTCCTAAAACTTTCTTAAACTTCCTAGAACATTCTATAACTTTTTAAAACTTTCCAAAACTTCCTAAGACTTTCTTCAACTTCTTAGAACATTTTAAAACTTTCTTAAACTCTCTAGAACATTCTTTAACTTCTTAAAACTTTTTAAATAATACAAAACGTGAAAAAAGTGAATTAAAATTTCTGTATATTAGCTAATATTAAACCATATAATTCTTGTAGAAATTATAAATTCTACAATATTTTACTTATACCCTGTTTATATGTATATTACCTTTTAATATATATTAAAAATAATATAAATTTATTCGATACACTGAACATATAGATTGTTTATAACAATAGAAATAAAGATAGTCTTATAATTCCTAAAATTAACAACAAAAATCCGAATTTTGCCGGGATTTCATTATATAATAAACTTCCTGACAATATTAAAAATAGTGATTTAAAGTCTTATAAAATTCAATTACATAACTTGTTGATATCACATTGGTTTTATTCTGTTAATGAATTTTTGAATTATAAATTATAATATAAATTTATCATTTATAATATATATTCTGTATTTTTCACTTTTATGTATTTACATAATTGTATATGTTTGACTGTTTCTATGTCCTATTACAAGGATCAACAGAAATAAAGATTATTATTATTATTATTATATATATATATATATATATATTATATATATATATATATATATTATATATATATATATATATATATATATATATATATATATATATATATTATATATATATATATATATATATATATATATATATATATATACAGTAGCGCAGCCAGGATTTTGTCTTGGGGGGGGCCCAAGAATTTTATCTTGTAGAAGCAAAAAAAAAAGGAAATACTAACCAGATTTTCACTTTATCTTACATGAATCGAATAATTAATAGTTTAAAATAATGAATTTTGGCTCAATATTTTGGGGTAAATAATTGTAGCGTTAGAAGTGACTGCTGAATATATGACTAAACGAATAAAAATTGTGCTAATTCTGCTAGCCTTGGGGGGGGCCGAGGCCCGTCGGCCCCCCCCTTGGTTGCGCCACTGTATATATATATATATATATCCCTAAATAAATACCTGTATAATAAGTGGCCGATAAGCGTGTAATCGTTCTTCTTCAACATGCGATGGAAATTCTTCGAAATTAAAATTAACAACCTGACAGCGACTGTTGTTGCAATAGCTCATCAACTGGAATATTATAAAAGCTTTTTCAGATTAAAGTTATTATTATTTTTTTTGCTACCTAACCTAACCTAACCTAATTCGATAATTTACTTCTTGATAGAAAACTAATTAAAATCATTATTTAGCAATTGTAATAGCAACAATTAATCTTCATCAAGTTCATTTATTTCACAATATATTTTTCTTTTTACCACTTTGACTGCAAGGAAAAAGTGGTATAGTGTTTGGTACGGTGTCTGTAACATTTTCAAAAACAAAAATTTGTATATAGAAATCCTTCATATAGCCGCTAGATGACAAATCTGAACTTAGTTTATGTGGGTGTATGGATGTGCGTCGTCAGCTCGCTCGCTCGCTCGGTCGTCAGATAAAATTTTTTGATCGCAACTCCTCCTACACGGTTCAACCGATTTTAATGAAATTTTCAGGATAAATTTGCCTAGTGCCCAAGATGGTCATGTGGTTTTGGTTTTTTCCAGTGATGCCAACTTTCCGAGAAAAAAATTACTAAAGTTTTTAAAAATTCATTGTGGCTACATTATTTATCCGATTTTGATCAAATTTTCAGGAAAGATTCCCCTAGTGCCCACATAAATTACGTAATTTTAATATAATATAGTGTTGGCAACTTTCTGAGAAAAAAATTACTAAAACTTTTAAAAATTTATTACGGCCATGTTGTTTAACCGATTTTGTTCAAATTTTCACAAAATATTCTTCTGATATCCATATAAATTAGATAATTTCAACAAAATACAATGTTGCCAACTTTCTGAGAAAAAAATTACTAAAATATATTGTGAAATAAATAATGAGGTCAAACGATGTAACTTGATGTTCATTATTTCTCAAACTTCCTTATAAACCGCTGTTACAATTTCTAAAAAAAAAATTAAAGAACAAACCGAAGATTACTAATTCCAATCATTATTATTAAATTCTCAGTTTAAACAACTCTAAAGTTTACCAACAAAATTACTTACAATCTGCAAACTCGTTGCACCTAACCCCAAATTATACACAAGTAAAGTGTTGTTTGTTAAAATCCTAGCAATATTATTAATCAGTCCGATTGCCAGACTCTCTTGTCCATCAAAAACATATGTTACGATAACCGGAAGGGATGAATTATGCCACGTCTCATTCGGATACAACCGTGGTTTTGTTGTAAAACCTAAGAGTTTCAAATGCTTTTCATCGACAACGAGGTTTTTTGCTTCCGCATCGCGTAATGTATCCTAGAAATGAAACACATTAAATTAAATTAATTAAATCATTAATGATAAAATTAGTTAATCGAAATAAATTAAATGATGATTTAAGTAGGGATCCCATCCGTCCCGTTTTGACCGGGACAGTCCCGTTTTTATGGATACTGTCCCAGTGTCCCCACAAAATGCACCGGAACATAAAAATATCCCGTTTTATATAAAATACTAATTATAAACCTAATATTTTAGTAAATTCATTTAAATTATGTCTATCTATTATTTTCAGTGCAACAATCAGTTTGAAACTTCATTAATGTAAATTCGTTGTCAATGTTTAATTGATTTAAATGTTTTGTTTATAAATATTACTTTTTTTTATTAGAATTCAATGTATAATTTAAATTTTTTCTTAGAATTAAAATAGAAATACAGACCCAAAAAAAAATTATTTTTTCAAATAAAATTTGAGGTGTCCCTTTTTTATATTTCATAATTATGGGATCCCTAAATTTAAGCAAAACAAAGTTCAAAAACTTTTATTATGAAATAAAACTACTTTCGGGTTGAAATTCTGTATTAAAATCGAGAGACGTTTCGACGAATCTTCATGAAAATACTATAACAATTACTAAACCAATCAATATATTTATTTACTGTATTGTCATTTGATGAAGGAGAACGTTGAGTTTTATCGAAACGCCATGATTATATAAAAGTAATATTATAAAAATCCCAAAACCATACGTTAAATGAAAATAAAGCTAAATACGTATTTCGGAAGCTAAGCTTCCATCTTCAGTAGCAAAATAAAATCTAGAAAAATCTTACCTGTGATCCAAAGTGCTTGTGTTTATGAACTTTGGATCACAGGTAAGATTTTTCTAGATTTTATTTTGCCACTGAAGATGGAAGCTTAGCTTCCGAAATACGTATTTAGCTTTATTTTAATTTACAGTGTGGTTTTGGGATTTTTTATAATATTATTTTTATTTAAATTTCGCCACAGTAGATCATTTTCTAATCTTTTGCCATGATTATAAATTAATTTTAATATAGAATTCGAACCCAAAAGCAGTTTATTTCAAAATATTCTAGATGAGTCAAAGTCTAATCTAGATTTTTAACTATAATCATTTTTCTCACATCCGAATAAATCATTAAACACAATAATACGTTACCTGAAAATTCCGAATGTGTTGATGCGTTGTCGTAACAATATTCTGAAACGATTCGGGTCGTTGTGGTCCAAACAGGATCAAAACCAAACTTACAATAATAACAAACGAAAGTAATAATAGGAAATTTTTGGTCCGCATTTAGGGGCGTTTAATTACGTATATATTTTTTTCTAATCGTTAAATAATTACTTAATTATTTAACATTTAACTTGTTCTGTGAATGCAATCGAATTTGATAGGTAATGTCATTATTACACACTTTGTTTTTTTTTTTCTTTTCACACTTAATTCACGAATTTACCATCGAAATACTGAAATAAAACAAAATAATTTATAGGTTATATTATTTTTAAACATTGCTTTTTTCTATTTAATACACAAATTTTAATGAATTATATTTCCAAATACTGAAATAGTAAAATAAAACACACTTTAAATATTTAGTTTTTCCAATTATCTTTAAGCTTAGTTGTGAATATACGATATAATTTTAAGGTAGTCTTAATATTACCTTGTAACGTATTTTCCAATCAGATTAATAAGTATTGAACATCCAATCGATTTGAAGATTATATTGTTTTTTTTTTTTTTTTGGTGAAAACACACTTAAAATATTTAGTTTTACAATTAACCTTAAGCTTGCTGTGAATGCAATATATTTTAAGTTTGTGTTAATTAGCAATTATTGTTTTTTTGTCCATTTAATTCACGAACTTTGATGAATTATACTTCCAAAAACCTGAAATAAAACACACTATAAATATTTACTTCTTCAAATTTTCTTTAGTTTGTTGTAAATATACGATGAATTTTAAGGTTGTTTTAACATTACCTTATAACGTATTTTACAATCGGATTAATAATTATTGAACATTCAATCAAATTTATAGATTATTTTATTATCAAACATTGTTTTCTTGTCCATTTAATACACGAATTTTGATGAATTATACTTCCAAAAACCTGAAATAAAACACACTATAAATATTTATTTACTTAATTTTCCTTAGCTTGTTGTGAATACGATCGAATTTTAAGGATTTTAAGGTTGTGTTTTCGTCCACTTACTACACGAATTTTGTTAAATTATACATTGAAATACTGAAATATTGACATAAAACTCACTTTAAATACTTATTTTTTTCAAATTTTCCTTAAGCTTGTTATGAATATACGATGGATAAATTTTAAGGTTGTGTTTATCATTATATATTGTCCACTTAATACACAAATTTCGATGATTTATACATTCAAATATTGGAATAAAACGTTATAAATGTTTATTTTTTAATTTTCTTCATATTTTAATAATCGCAATGACGAATTGTCACATGCAGAAACGCCGGTGATTATATGACCACTTTTAAGTTGGTATTAACTTTGACATATTAATAAGATTTTAATAACAAGCTTTTTTATATATATATAATAATTATTAACTATTATATTGTACAAATATATATTTTGCAATATATTTTAGAATATATGTTACAAATATTTATTATTTATTATATATAAATATTATATTGTATATTTCGTAATTGTTGCCAATCACAGAATAATATATTTTTACTGAATATATAACATAAAGAATGTTTAATATTTATATAATTTTTATACTTATATTTATATTTTTTTGATGTAATCAATTAGTAAATATGTTGAATTAGATGAATAAATTCAATATTAAATTCAGCTTTTTATATATGCGCTACGTGTCTGAATATAGCAATTAAATCTGTACTTTCTAACATTACTTTCCAATTTATATGACCTAACAGATTTTCAAAAATTAAATTTGTTAAATATAAAACTTTTATATAAATAATAAATTCAATATAAAATATACCATAAAGTATTTCAACAAATTTAATATTAACGCATACGCAGTTTGACTCTTTGGTTACTAACCAAAATCGTCATATAATTCTGGTCTGGTTGATATGACGTCACATCACCTACAACTATAAAAAAAAATGTATAAGCGGCTTATATAACTTTTAATTATATTATCACGCAATAGATTTAGTGCAGCTAATAAATTAACAAAAAAAATTTTTTTTGTTATTGAAATAGTCGTGTATACAATTTTGTTTGCTACTATAAACATTTATCGTGCAAATTTTTAGTAAAATACAATATTGCTTAATTTTACCGGAGACGTTACATTTCATCTTGCAAACTAGTTTTAATAAAAATAATTTTTTTTAAATATTATATTTAAAAGTGCTTTAAATTGCTTAAAATTTCAAAATATGCAAAAAAAAAACACCCGGTATTTTACAGGTATTTTATTATAACATAATATGGATATTTTGATACGTTTGAAAACAAAACATTTATTTTTATTATAAAAAAAGTAAATTTGTTACGCCACTGTTGGGTTAGTTCTGAAGTTTTTGGGTAGAGTGCAGAAATGTAGTTTGTAGTTTGCGAAGTAACCGTTTCCGTTTTCTTTAGCAATCTGATGTTGATGGATGCTGATGGCCACGCTTGCATTTTATAATGCAACTTAAAAGTGCATTTGAGTGAAAATATTTATTAAAATGGTTTTGTTACTAGTACGGTGAATTGAAATTTTAAACTGTAAGTATTCTTTTGTTTTGATATATAATATAATGTTTCTATATGGAGTGCAATATTATTGTAGTTTATACACAAATTTATAAACATGTGCTCTCAAGGACTGTTATTGCACATGGAGTTGCTAAGTTTTTCTGTAACCTGTAAATATTTTGAAAAATAATATAATTATATTCTATTTATTTTTTTAAAAATACCAATAATATTTTTTAAAGTTTTATGTGTTGTATTTTACAATTATAAATTGATAATAATTTTTTTTATAATTGTACTACTGAGTGAGATACGTTACTTATCACTAACGACGTTGATATTGCAATTGAATGGAAAATAAATGTAGATACCTGTTCAACATTAAAGTGGTTTCAACCATATGCTTTTAATTTTGTTTTATTTGATTTTTCTAATCATAACTAACAAATTAAGATTTTTGTTTGCTTCCAATTTATATACTATTTTTCAAAACTTGTTGCTCAACTAATTAATATCACGGATAGTGTTATGATTTAGATTTTGTTATCATTTTCGCGAAGAACGATCCGGATGTATGTGACTACATAGAAAAAATATCGTTCATAGTAATCATGATTTTTGTTTGTATTTTTTATGTCAATATTTAAATTTATTTTAGTACGTTAAACATTTATCAATTAAATTTATTTTGTGTTTTTAGAAAGGGACCACGGAGTTTATATACCATTCTAATGAATCAGTGTATGTTGGGGATGAGTTGAGTTTATCTGGGGACACAAGATATTCAAGTGATGATGATGAAGATAAAAATTTGAAATGAAAAGAAAGTGAAACTAGGGTGGATATGCTGAGAGCCCAGCAAAAGTTCGAATTTTGTGATCAACTTTCAGTGGATTCATTATTAATAGAAAGGTAATTTATTTAAAATTTTAATTTTAATGTAGTAAAAGCACGATGTATCGATTGGTCATTGAATCGCATTTTTTTTTAAATAAAACAATTTACAAAAATTTGAAATATTTAAAAGTTGAATTAAGTGGATTATAAAAAGTGTTTGCCTGCTTGCCTAATTATTTTAGACAAAAAAAACTTCAAATGTAAGTTTTAGAGCACAAAATTTTGTATCTAAAGTAAATTAGTTTTACTTGCTTTGTAACGGTAGAAATTAGATACAAATTATCGAAAATTACTTCAAAAATAACCATAGCCATGGAAGTAATACAGAAAATGAACAAATGTTTAACATTTTATCTGTCAAAATAAACAAATTGTATATATTTACGTATTATTGTTATTATTATTAAATAAGTTACATAAATTAAAAGGATAGTTTTTTATTTTGTAAAATAATTTGCGGTCTTGAATAGGAATAATAATAATAATAATAATAATAATAATACAAAATGAGTAATATATAATTGTACGATAAGATTGATATTTTAAAAAAGTATAGCACCATAAAACTAGTAGTTCAAAAGAAAAAAATGGTAAATTTTACCACGAAATTAGTATATTGAATCGGAAATATAGTATATTAAAAGACAAATTAATAAACTACTATTTTTTAATTAATTAGAGAAATGTCGAAAATACGACGAACTGAAATTAATTATTTAATTTTCTTAGATATTTTGATATAAAATATGAAATACTTTTCATTCATATTTTCAGAACATTAAATGTTATATATGCTGTGCATATATGTAATCATATAACCTCAACAAAGTTTATAAGCTTTAAACTGAAATATGTAAACACTGAAATTTGGTATATTTTATAACTTTCATCTCATCATCTATTTCTATATTATATCATTTTCTATATTCATATTTAGTCCATTAGTCCTAATGATAATTCGTGTAAGTTGGGGCATAAGACATCACAATATGTTGCTAAAAATGAACAACTACGAAATTTAGTAACTAAGCACTAACTTAAATGAAAAATATAAAAAAGAAACTTTTATGTTTATTTCAACATATAAATAAACAAATACTAAACGACCTTATTTATTTACCGTTATTTAAATCGTAGTGAATTTTCCTGGGATGAATGTTCTTGCGATGAATTTTCTATAAATCATGTTTGTCAAATACCTGTGGTTTACCTAGTTATAATTTTTGTTTTAATTATAATCGATAATAATTTGCTAATTAACGTTTATTTCTTTCATTTACTTAGTTTATGAATATTAATTATATAGGAATAGGTATTATTTTTTTTACAGTAAATATATGTTTATAAATATACTTTATTTGTTTACTGTCGCTTATATAAATTTTTAGATAAAAATAATAATTTAAAATTATAAAAAATTTCAAATTATTATATTTGAAATAATTTTACAATAAATTTAAGAGAATTTCTTACATATGTGATGTTGATAGTATTTATATTGAGAAATATATAATGCCACGATAAAATTAGTATATCGAGCGACAAGTATTGTACGACACCAATAAGAAAGTTTACGACAAAATTAGGTAATTGAACGACAACTATAGCATGATAAAAATGGAAAAATTTACGACAATATTTACTATACAACACGAAATAATAGTCAATATGTCTGAGGATTTTTTTGTATGATTCATATCAACATAGGCCGTGTAAAATTATTAATTTTCGATTTGTTTAGAGACAGTTAGTATACTTGACGATTTTAGTGTGACTTATTCCAATATAGGTTGGGTAAAAAGGTTAATTTTGTTTATTTGTAAAGCTCGTTTCATTTTTTATTGCTTTGAGTTTGAGCTTATTTTTGAAAGTTTGTACGCACGACTATTCTATTTGTTGATTGATTAATTTTTCTTCACAATAATATTTCTTGAGTTTTGTGATGAATAGTTCCGTTATCGCTTACGATTGTCTTTGAGAATCTATGGCATGTGAAAATATCGCTTGCGGGAAAAATGAATCGGACGTATATGACTACGCAAAAGAAAAAACATCCTTTGTACTGTAGTAATCAATATTTTGGTTTATGTTAATAATTTTTTCTTAGGATTATTTTAGTCTACTAACAATAATTTAGTTCGCATATATTTTTTTTTTGATTGTATTTAATGTCAATATTTAAAATTTAGTTTTTGAGTTGAATATTTATGAATGAAATCTATTTTCAGAATTGGAACATGAGTTTAACAAATCAATCGGAGGAGTCAAATTCAACTGGTGACACCAGATGCAAGTGATGTTGAAGATAGAAATAGAAAATTTGAATTGAAAAGAATATGACACGAGCATAGAGAGCTCAGAGCTCAATTCCGTGATCAACTTCATTAATAGAAAGGTAAATTATTTCAATACATAAATATAGTGAAACCTCGGTGTATTGACCATTTGTTGAATCACGTTTTTGTTTTAATAAAATAAAAATCTAGAATATTTGGAAAATTGTTGAACGGAGAATTATATAAATTTGTTTGTACCGGGTGATTTGACTTCAAATATCCGGATGATATTTTATAAATTAATAACATTGGGAAAACAAGATTAGAAGTATATGGGTAAACCCATATATAGACCACTGACATTTCTCGGAGAGTTGGCTACACTGTATTTTAATAATATTATAATTTATGTGGGCACTAGGAGAAACTTTTCTGAAAATTTAATCACAATAAGTTTTTAAAAAATTTGTGATTTTTTTTCTCGATAAGTTGGCAACACTGTATTTTGTTAAAATTGCATAATTTATTTAGGCACTAGGAGAATCTTTTATGAAAATTTGATTAAAATCGGTTAAATAAAGTGACCATAATAAATTTTTAAAAATTTTAGTTAATTTTTTTCTCGGAAAGTTGGCAACACTGTATTTTGTTAAAATTACATAAATTATATGATTATTAAGAGAATCTTTTGTGAAAATTTGAGTAAAATCGGTTAAATAACATGGCCATAATATATTTTTAAAAACTTTAGTAATTTTTTTCTCGGAAAGTTGGCAACACTGGATATTAATAAAATTATATAATTAATGGGAGCATTAGGGATATCTTTTCTGAAAATTTGATCAAAATCGGATAAATAATGTAGCCAATATGAATTTTTAAAAACTTTAGTAATTTTTTTCTCGGAAAGTTGGCATTACTGAAAAAACCAAAACCACATGACCATCTTGGGCACTAGACAAATTTATCCTGAAAATTTCATTAAAATCGGTTGTACCGTCTAGGATCTAGGAGGAGTTGCGGCCACAAAATTTTGACTTACGACCACATAAACTAAGTTCAGATTCGTCATCTAGAGACTATATGAAGGATTTCTATACACAATTTTTTTTTTTGAAAATGTTACAGACACCGTATCAAACGCTATACCACTTTTTCCTTGCAGTCAATGTGGTAAAAAGTTCTAATTACAATTATTTAGTATTACGTGTTCTATATTATAGTTTACATACATACACATTTACGCTATTTATTCGAAAGGGTGTGGCACAAACTCGTTCCATTTTCCCAAAACTAGTTTTCTCCACATTCCTATTCAGACAACTAACTTTTGCTTTAAAATGTATATTTTTGTTAAGGCACTTTTAGTGCACATATTTTTTTCTATTTAAATAGTAACAATTATTTTTACAATTTCCAAAAGAAAATAATTTTTTGAATTCGTTGCGGTATAATTTTGATATTTTGACATGGCACTAATTGAAATAAATATTTTGATATAAGAATATCATACAATTTTTATAGCCTTCTATGTTAACCCTCGAAGTACGGAAAAAATTTGACAAACATTGTTTCCGAAAACGGGTCAACAGTGACCCCTACAGTCTAGATTCTAGATTAATTTTTTTCCATATTTTTTTTTGCTTTTGTGGTTAATTTGAATAAATTAATAGCATGAATTATTTATTTTTTATATTAATACAAATAAGAAAAAAGCAAACAAAAAATTATTTTCACAATATATCTATCTGTAATACAAACATATTTTTACAAAACAAAATATAATAATAATTGTTTTGTGCAAATAGATCTGCAATCTTTCGAATAGCGCGAAACAAGTATAAACTTGCACAGCTCGACAAATAAACAACATGTATTTGATAGTTACACTAATTCCGAAAACGTGTCTGACGTGGCATTTTATGAAATATCAGGAGAATTAAAATTTATATTCATACAAATGACATCAAATAGTACTTTGTAGCCCAAGCTACGAAAATGGTATATTTCATGCCGAAAGAAAAAAATATTTATTCGAGGCCTTTAGGCCGTGCTTAAATATTTCTTGAGGCATGAAATATCATTTTCGTAGCGTGGGTTACACAATGTTTTTATCCTACATTAACATAAAAAGCAAATTTTAAACTATAAATTAACCAATAAATTTCAAATAATGTTAATATGTACGTTTGACAGATAAAACAATATGGCTACTGCTGTGCTGAACTTGGCCAAGTCACATAGCTCAATTATGATTTGTGTTTACAATAATAAAAATAAAATTAATAACAATATTAATAATAATAACAATAATAATAAATATATTTTCATTGTTATATACAATTTCAAGTATGTGTAAATGTTTTAACATAAATGTATGATCACAGTGCCATCTATTGATGAATGTCATGCATTTTTTCCCGCTCCTAGCCGTGAAAAGTACTGTTTTCGCTTCTCAAAAGTGTCACGAAAATTTCATTTTCGAACAATGTAGGATAAAAAATAATAGAAGATAACATAATAGGAGAACTTGAGAAAAAACAAGAACGTAAAAAAAAATAATTGTAAGAAATACAGTAAATAATGCACATTTTGGGTAACGATTGACCCACTTTTAGTACTCCGAGGGTTAATTAAATTTAGTTTTTGTTTTATATCTTGTAATAAAATATTTTTTATTTAAATAAATTTCATGACAAAATATGAAAATTACATATTGTTGAATTCAGAAAATTACTGTCTTTGCGGAACTAAAAATAATTATATGTTCCAATGTAACTATGTATTTTAAAATAGTTTTAGTTTATGAAATATAATACGATTAAACTTCTATAAAGCTTAAAATGGTCTAATTTTCAAATAATATAAATAGCTTGCTTTTTATTGTACGTTAAAATTTTTATTTATAAAAATAGGGATATTTTAAATAGATATTTTAAAGAAGCATTTAATGATTAGTTACATTACTTGTAGTTTCAGAGGTATAACACAAACTTATGTTTATGTTAAATGGAACGTTAAAAAAATCTATCTACTACAGATTTCACTAAGGCCGAAATTTTCAACTGAACGTCACTACAATTTACACACACACACACACACACTATGAAATAACTGCGCTATTTAGGCCTGTGCACCTAAATTCTGCGTGTATGGGGCGCGGGGGCTTAGCATTAAAGAAATTATTGCAAAAATATATACTTTATTATCAAAAGTATAATATATTATTATAAGGAATTGCTATCAAAATACATCTATTTTTAAAAAGTAATAATTTTTAAAAATATTTTTATCAAATCAAGTTGAAAGTACTAAGTTATAGAAAAATATAAAATTATAAAGATTATGTGAATTAAATTATGCAACATTAAATGAAGGTTAATATTTTTAATATACATGTTAATTTTTTTATATACATAATTAACAATAATATAATAAAGTTATGATAAAAAATTGCTATCAAAATACATCTACTTTTAAAAATAGAACTAATTTTTAAAAATTTATGTAGCAATTCAAGTTAAAAAATATTAAGTTATAGAAAAATATAAAATTATAAAGATTATGTAAATTAAATTATGCAACATTATAGAGAATGATTAATATTTTTGTTAACTATAATGTGATAAATAAGTGTGTATAATAACATTTTTATACGATTTTGAAGGTGTTTTGATTGAAATTTTGTTGGCATTAGTATATTTTTTGCAATTACTTTATCACTCTATATAATAAAGTCAACAAATTGTATATTTTTGAAAAGCCTATAAATTTTTCTTTATATTAAAATGAAACAGCTTTAAGTAATAGTTCTGATTAATATTTACCGTATTTGCCCGAATATAACGCGACCCCGAATTTAACGCGATACCAACATTTTTCATAAAGATATTTAGAAAAAAGTAATCTGAATTTAACGCGATTCATTCTTTTTTCATAAAAGAATTCAAAGAAAATAAAATTCAAGAATTTTTACATTTCATTTCCTAGACCTCGGATTTAACGTGAGTTATTTTTTTAGCAGGAAATAGTTAGGCAAAAAATATCACTTATATTCGGTCAAATACGGTATTTATATTCGATGTTTCAACGAATTCAACGTACATCTTCATCTGGAATATATGATACAAATGACATTTACAGTAAATATTATTTGTGTTATTTGTGTTGTTGAGTTCGTCAAAACGTCCATTATTAATAAATATTAATACAGAACTATAACTAAAAGCTGTTTAATTTTAATATAATGAGTTCTGAAAGATTTTTTTTTTTCTATATTTTTAATTTCATATAATGTATTGTATTTATTTAAAAAGTGTCACCTTAAATGTTTGGTAAGCAAATGGAAACAAAAATAATTTGAAGTTATAGTAATAACCGGCGTGAAAATAGCAACACCGAAGTAGCAACACTTTCTTATATCGGCCATTTCTGTTAAAATAGTAAAATTGCAATAACTTCTACAAATTTACTTGTAGGGTCCCAATTTTTTGTACGCACACACACACACACACACTCACAGACATATATTATAAACAATGTGCAATAATCAAATATAAGTGATATAATTTATGGGGGCGGCAATATGCCATAAACATATAAATACTTATAAAATAGGCTGATTGATTTACTAAAATATGTTTAAACAATAGTAAGCTAAGTTATCGGTTCCTGAATTTTGGTACACACACATAAATAAATATATTATAAACAAATTGTTTTAACCAAAAAAATGACAAAATGGAATAAGCCATAAATTTATAAATTCTTGAAACAATTTGCTGATTGATTTACTAAAATATGTTTAAACAATAGTAAACTAAGTTATCGGTTCCTAAATTGTGGTACACACACATAAATATATTATAAACAAATTGTTTTAACCAAAAAAATGACAAAATGGAATAAGCCATAAATTTATAAATTCTTGAAACAATTCGCTCATTGATTTACTAAAATATGTTTAAACAATAGTAAACCAATTTGTCGGGTGCCAAATTTTGATCACACATAAACAAATATATTATAAACAAATTTTAATAATAAATAAAATGGTTCCAAACTTTGTGGGGGCGGCAATACGCTTTAAATTAAAAATTCACTGATTAGTGTACACTAAAATATGCTTAAACTATACTAAATCAATTTGTCGGATTCTGAATTTTGGTACACATATAACCAAATATATTATAAACAAATTTTAACAACTAAATGGTTACAAACTTCATGCGGGTGGCAATACGCTATAAATTTACATAGACTTTAATTGCGGCACTAAGTTACCCGGGTTGGTAGATTGATACTATAATAATTGCAAGACCAATCAATATTAACAGCAGACTGATAAGAGAAGCAATAGAAATTAAAAAAGAAACAGATAAAACTAATCACTGCGAAGGGACTAATTTTAAAAAAAAATTGGCTTCCATTAATTAAAAATCTATAAATTTTATGATCTACTTATTTGTTACTTAGTAACTTGTCTCTGTGTTCTGTTATTTACTGTAATGGCATTTGTATTAGTTTACCTGATGAAGACGGACGTTGAGTTCGTCGAAACGTCGATTATAAATACAGAACTTTTACCTAAAGTAGTTTTATTTATTATAATGAGTTTTGAAAGATTTTTTGCTATGTTATGTTTTATTAGAACTATTTTCGAAAGTAAGAGTTTATTATTTTTATGTACTTATTAGGATCATAAATATAATATGTATGATTTTATACGTCTAATATTTAATTTTATGTCTGTTTCAATGCATCCGCAGCAGCATATACTGAAAAACATATGTATACATTTGAGTGCCAATGGCAAACAAGCAAAAAGCGACACTGTTGATTTAAATTTAAGAAATTATTTTAGTTTGCTTTTCGTTTTTCTTCTTTCTAGTCATATACATAGGATGTTAAAACAGGCGACGTTAGCTCTAATAACATAAACAAATTTTATATTACTACATATACACTTTTATCGTAAAATTTTTCGATAAAACAAGCAAGAGTACAAACACGCCAGCACTTCGAAAACATTCATTTGTAATGTATATAAATGTTTGTTTCAATATTTATTTTTTTGGTAAATACATTTAGATATTTTAATTAAACAATTATTAACATTCATTTTATAAATGTTTGTTTCAATATTAATTTTTTTGCTAAACATATCTAGATATTTTAATTAAACAATTGTTAAAAATAAATTTAGTTAAAAAGTAGTTAATTTCAATTGATTTAAATTATAGATTAATATAAAAAGAAATCAAATGGTTACAATTGTGATTTAAATCATGATTTAAATCAAATGATTAAAATCAGCTCAATCCTTTTTGTAATATTATATCTAAAATATTTAAAAATTATAAAATTCTTTCATATAGCTTCCAGCTCTGAACTTAGTTTATAAGGGTGCATGTGTGTGCGTCGTCAGCTTGCTCAGTCGTCAGTCAAAATTCTGTGATCACAACTCCTATATCTTTTTTTAAATTAAATTTTCAGGATAGGTTTATTTAGTGCCCAAGATGGCTATATTGATTTATATTTTTCTGACTTTCTAACTTTCTGAGAAAATAATAACTAAAGTTTAAAAAAAAATTATAATGGTTACATTTTTTATTTATCTGATTTTAATTCAATTTTTACAAAATATTCTTCTAGTGTCTACAGATATTATATTATTTTACTAATGTACAGAGCTATTAATATTTCGAGAAAACTTACTAAAAATTTTAAAATTTAATTTTGATTTTACTATTTGTTTGAAATTAACCAAACGTTTAAGATTGTATTACTGCCTACATAATTTATATAATTTTACTGTATTACAATATTGTCAATATTCTGATAAAAAATTTACAAAAGTTTAAAATTTTATTTTGGATTCAGTGTGTAACCAATATTAATAAAATTTTCGCACAATATTCTTTCAGTGCCTCCATAAATTATATAATTTTATTATTATATAGTGTTGCCAACTATCTGAGATATAAAATTTGAAAACTAATTTTTAGAATTTGTATTTAAATTTGTGTAAACTAGATTAATCAAATTTTTAGAAAAATTCTATTAATGACCATAAAAATCAGATTTTAATTTAATTTTCAGAATATATTCACCCAGTACTTTTTATAGTAATTATATAATTTTAATTCTATGCCGTGTTGTTATTAGGGCTGGGCGATATTGCTATTTGATATTTAAAAAATATAGATATGTCACTATATTGATATATCGAAATATTGATAACTGGTATTTAGAAAAAAATATCGATAATATTGATATATAGATATTTTGATATATACCGATACAATTTAAATATTTATATATTCAATTAAAATTGTATATCAATACTTATATCTTATATTAATATTGTAACTTATATTAATAACTAAGTAAATTAAATAATTTGTCAATCTATCTTTACATTAATAATATAATTAAAATTTTACTAATGTTTCAATTTTTACTCTAAGAATAAATATTTTATTTAGAAAAATATTTGTAATATGCTTTTTTTTTAAGAAATACAGTAACTAGAATAACGCATTTTTTATTTGCTTCATTATGCATTTGGGGAAAATCTCAAATATTTTTACTTTAAATTAGAATTTCGTTAATTTTAAATTTGTTCAAAAATGTCGATATATCGATAATATTGATATATCGATAAATTATCGATACGTCGATAAATTATAGATATATTTATAAATCGATATATTATCGATATATCGAGAATTTTTTTCAGCCCTAGTTGCTATATTTCGGAAAAAAAAATATTTTTAAATTTTAATATTTTATTTTAGTTATGCTATTATCTGATTTCAATAAAATTTTCGAGATAGATTTATAGATATATCTCACTTATTACTAACAATAAGAGTCACAGCACCGTACTGATGAGGTCCTAAAGACCGAAACACGTGTCTACGGTTAAACTGGCCAGTCATTGATGCATAGCTTAACAGCCGATTCAATGACTGAGTATCTTGTGAAATTTTGGGAAAAATATAAAATCTCAATATTCTTGAGTATTATAATAAGAGTCTTATTAAAAGAAGCTAAGTTTTGACGGCGTCCCTTACATTTTTTTGGAAAGTTAACAGATAGTGTTTAGGTCGCTATAGCCGATTCAATGATCGAGTAACTTGTGAAATTTTTGGTGAAAAAATTCCAACATTAGAATATTTTATCTTAATTTTACTAAGCTTATGAATTTTTGTTCAGTGTTATTATTACTATAAGTGCTTAAGTGTAATATTGCGTGGATGGCGTTGATGGTATTTATTACTTCTTATTAGCCAATTTTTGGAGTAAAAAATTATTTAAAATTTTATTATTTTATTTTCGATTTATTATTTTTTAGTACTAATAATAATTTTATTTTTACACACTGTTGTCAACTTTTTGTGAGAAAGAATATTTTATTTTAGCTACATTTTTGCCAATTTTTTGAAAAAAGTTTTTCAAAATTTTGAATAAAAAATATAAAATTTATTTCTATTTCTTAGTATTTATGTGATGTCAAACTGGTTTATATGTATATGGGTTTGCCAATATTTTCTAAAATTGGTTAATAACATTTTTTGATATGCTAAAAATAAAGATTAATAGAGCAATTAAAGAAAATATTGAGTGTTTCATATACCGGAAGTACTCTCATTTGTTTTCTTTATATCGAAATAAACCTTTCAACAAACACCAACAAATACCCTAAAAAGATTTTTTTTATAAATTAATAAAAAACCTCTTCATATGTAACCAACTTTTTTGTGACGCTGTCTGTTGATGAATGTTAGAAATATTACATAGTTTTTGTTCTGGTTCAACAAAGCATTGTGTATCGTTTTGTAAATTAATTCTGTCGTTAATTTTCCAACTGATCAATAATGAGTCCCTTTAAAGACATTTGACAATCTAATTGCTTAGTTACCACATTGGTTATGTTAACATAATTATTTGTTGCCAACTGTTTGTCAACTGTTTCTGAAGCATCTGATTGTATAATTAGTTCGTATATTTATTTTTGTTAACTAGCAATTTAAATAAAAATAATTGAAAATTATTCTAATGATGGAAGTTAAGTTTTCGATATTTTGCACAAAATATAAATGTCAAAGAAATTTAGTTTTTAAAAATTATTATTTTGTTTCAGAACAACAGATTTACAATTAGAATTTATTTAGCTGATTAAGAGCCATTATTTCCAATTTTATTTATTCTTAAGATAAGTAAAAGATTATTTTTTGATTGTAAATTTATTGTTTTGAAACAAATTAATAATAAAAGAATTGATTAATTGAATAAAATTCTTGAAATAAAGTTCTAATACAATGAGTTCTGGAAGATTTTTATTATGTTAATAAAAGTTAATTTATTCGCACAAAATATAAATTTCAATTAAAGAAGTAAAAAATCTTTCAGAACATATTATATTATTATAAACCGGCTTTAGGTTCTAGTTCTGTAATAATAAATTCATTAATACGTCAACGTTTCGACAAAACGTTGATTTATTAATAATTATTACAGAACTAGAACCTAAAGCCGGTTTATTCTAATATAATAAGTTCTGAAAGATTTTTTACTTCTTTAATTGAAATTTGTATTTTGTGCGAATAAATTAACTTTTATTAATATAATAAAAATCTTCCAGAACTCATTTTGTTTGAATAAAATGTCTATAGATTCTAGTTCTGTATTAATATATATATATATATATATATATATATATATATATATATATATATATATATATATTAATACAGAACTAGAATCTATAAAGTATATATATATATATATATATATATATATATATATATATATATATATATATATATATATATGTTAATAAATTGATATTTCGACAAACTCAACGTGCGTCTTCATCAGAAAAAAGATAGAAATGACATTTGAAGTAGATCTTAAAAGTAACTGATAAAGTGATAAGAAATATTTCACACTTGCTAGCATATTTTTCATTTAAAATTATTTAACATTTCGTAGTTTATGCAACATTTCCTTACAAAAATTTAAAAATATTTTTTGTAAAAAAACTTACGAAGTTTTTTCTTTTCAGAAATACAAATATATCAATATGAAGAAAATCTGATATACTGGTGTAAGGAGGATTCTGGAAGATATGAGTAATTTGTGTACACAAATGCAAGAAGTTCTACACACTTGTAAACGGAGTTAGTTTCTCGAAAATACAACAAAATTAGAATAGAAATTTACAGAAAATTCGATAAAATCTAAAGACGAATTAATAGAAGTTTCTAGAAGAGTCGATGAAAGTTCTGAGAAATTAGAAGAAAAAATTGACGGGAAGTTCTAAAAATTTAGAAGAAAATGCGGCCCAATTATTATCAGAAAAGCGAAGAATCTGACAGAAGAAACAATACAAATATTTAAAAACAATTGTAGTAATTGTGTTTATTTTTATATTATCATTTTTACTTTGTCCTCGCGAAATTAAATATTTTTATTTTGCAATCATTCGGAAATTTGGTCTTGCCTTCAAACTTTGATTGACAGTTTTTCCAGTTTCCAGTTTTTAATTTTTATTTGAAATAATCTTTACATTATTGCTATTAACAATATGTATTGTCATTAGTTGACTCGAATCAGGCAGTTCAGGTCGTACTTTAAAAGTCCCATCAATATGCATTTTTTCATGTCTTGTTTCTGATATGCAGTCGATTAAATATTGCACATCCTTCATTAATTTGAATACGTCTCTGAAAAAAGGTTTATCTATGCTGATTTGTTCTTTATTCTTTTCGTCAATACTTCTAAATCGATATCTATCGCGTCATTGTTCCTGTTTCAAAATGGTTCCTAGTCCGTCTAAACTATTTGGTATTGCTGGATTAGTTCTTTGTCTGCTTGTTCGAATTGAAATTTGCGTTGTTGGGCACGGATAATTTAAAGCAGCTTCCTGATTTTTTTTTATTTTTTCTATTTCCTCTTGAATGTTTAATTGTTTTATATTCTAATTTAAGAGTTTCGGAATCAGAAGAATCAGAAGAATCAGAACTTGTTAATAAATTTATTATATCTTCTTCAGAAGTTGAGAAGTTGAGATCTGACAGAAGAAACAATACAAATATTTAAAAACAATTGTAGTAATTGTGTTTATTTTTATATTATCATTTTTACTTTGTCCTCGCGAAATTAAATATTTTTATTTTGCAATCATTCGGTAATTTGGTCTTGCATTCAAACTTTGATTGACAGTTTTGCCAGTTTCTGAAAACTGTACGGTATATTGTCTTTTACAATTGGAGACCTTTTTATAACTGCAGTAATAAATTTTCGGCTCGGGAAATTTTTTATTCAATTCGGTCTAGAAAACGTATAATAACTGTAAAAATATTAATAATTATTGTAAACTTATGTATTATAAATAAAATATTAGTGTTTGTTTTTCTTGGAGCTTGTTGTATTTGTTTTGTTTTGGAATCGACGATTGTAATGTTTTATAATCGTGGTATGGTTCTGTGATAGCATTCGTTCTGTAAATATATAAAAGACCTTTCTTCTTTTCATGAGTGATGGTTGGTGGGTGTTCATAAGCATCTTTAAGTTGCACGGAGTTCAGTGGTTTTTTTCGGTAACCCATTTTTTACATTTATGCACTTAAAATTGTTCTGATTATAACCAGTTTTGTAAAAAATCAAATTGGGTTTATCTTTTTTCACTTTAATCATTTTTACATTATTCCATATAACTTTTTCATTGAGAGAATTGACGGAAACGTTACTGCCTACTTCCGTTGATAGTTCCGTTGAAGTCTTTAATACTAGAAGTACACAATTATTCTACACTGTAGTGTACTCCATTTTTTCCGAGTTTTATTACTGGAACCCATTGTGTTGGAACATAAATTGGACCACTTTTTAGAACTCTTCTTTTCTGTCGCTCTATGCATGAATGCATAGAATCGCCTTTATCTTGACTATGTGCGTAATTGTTGGAATATCTAGTAATGCTACAGCATACAAGTACATACTGACAATAAATCTGTTTTTGTTCTGACCACTGCAGTTATCACTGTAAATTGTAACTGTTTGTCCAACACAATAATGTTTTAAATAGTTGAAAACGCATGTCACAATTTTATTTGCTCCTCTATGTGCCACATTTTCTGACCATAGATAGCAGTAGCCTAGTTTTTCTGCAGTATTATAAATTGTAAAATTCATACAATTTAATTTGTTTTTATAATAAAATGATGACATTTCGCCACAAGGCGTAGGTATTACAGCTTCCAAATCATAAACTGCAACAACATGAAAGGTAATTCTTTGAAGTGTTAACATCATTTGACTTTTTAATTCTGAACATTTCTTTATTTCTAATATGAACATCGTATTCATCCTGCATAGGTTTTTTTTTGTCCTCGCCAGAATTTTTGTAATTTTCGTATAAAGCACACTGATTTTTTTCTGGTACGATAAAAGACACATTAAATTTAGTATTGAACATTTTTTTCATAGATTTTTTTGCGAAGTGCTGCTCATTAGTTAAACAATGTGTTTATTTGGATGCTTGTGGTTGTACTAAACTTCACTTTTATTTTGAATACTAATATTTAATACTTAATACTAATGATACAAAACTATACAATATTATATGTACTGGCAAACACACTTTCATTATAGCAGTAATGGCTGACCTGACGCTGGTCTCAGCTCGTTGCCCTATTACCCTTACTGCGCATGTCTTAAAATGAGTGTTACCAACGGTATGAAAACAAAATTTTTACAGACTGACAACTGAACACAATGCTCCTTATATAATCTATATAGCATTTATATATTCAGACTTCCATCTACGTACTGTCTAGTTGTTTGATATCGTAAATAATGCGATTCTATACGAGGTATAGAATTAATGTGATTCTTAATACCTACTAGAATTTTTATATTTGGTTTTCTGGTGACCATGCAGACCCCACTTGTCTGGTTCTAAAAACCCATTATTGTTTGTCTTTTTAACATGTTAACTGCCGATAACGCACTAGCGCATCACTGCTTGACTGTAGATAGAAGCCGGCGCGTTTGGACCACCATCGATTATTATGTTGAACTATTTTGCTGGATTTTCTATTTAGAGGTGAAACCTCACAAATTTTGATGTCGGTTTTGCTTGGACTTAAAAACTAAAAATTAAACAGTCATATGTCATGAGAAGTAAACGGATCCCAGAGAAAGGCATCTGAAATATATACGAGCGGCAGTTAACGTGTTAAATACGTTTCGTAAAAACGTATCGCCAATAGTTAAAATATTCATAAAAAATTTACAACGCACTCTTTGCTTTTTTTTCGATTATTTTGAATAATAGACCCTATTTTGAGATAGACCTCTTGTAGAATGCAGTTTTTTGTATTGATATTTTGGAGATACTACCTCAGTGCATCGTAAGACAAATTCTCTTTGTTTATTGACATTTCTAACTGACCAAAATTGTTGCAATATCAACTTTCTATTGTCTTCTGATATTTTTTCACCACATTTTAAGCGACATTTTTTGTCTCCACAAGTTGGTCCTAATGCTTTAACTGGAATTTCTTTACCACTACTGTTAATATAGGATTTTCTCATATTTTTTTGTGTCTTTTGATTTTTTTCCAGAGTTCTGGTTGTCTTTTACGTTTCCGAGATCTTTCGCTTGGTATTTCAATTTCCTGACGCTGTTTGCTACCTGATGGTGTTTTATCATTAGGTACTATTTTGTTCTCAAGCATTTTTTTTTACCTGTTTGTGGTTCAGTTACAAGTGACTATTCTGTTCTTCCAAATCAAATTCAGAAGAACCTGCTCCTGATTGTGTTTTATCACTACTTTTTTGGTCTCGAGCATTGCTTTTATCTGTTTGTAGTTCAGTTACCTTATTACTAATCTTTTCTTTCAAATCGAATTTTGTAGAATCTGTATCATTTTTTTCATCGTTGGGAATTCATTCAATATCATTATTGTCGCCAGCAATATTATCATGATTTTTTTCATTATTTGAACATTTGGGAATTTGCGATGCTGAGATCTCGTCGATATTATCATAACTATTTACGGCCAACAACAAATGTCTCTTTAACAAAATAAAGTAAACTGTTAGTTTAGTTCTTATATTGAAATAAAACAACACTGACCAAATCGTCCACAATGAACGTTTGAGTTTGTTCAATGGATAGTTCTAAACAATTTTCAAATGCAATCAATGTGCAATTATTAGAAGAAACGACTGAAATAGGGTCTGCATAGGTAAAAGGCTCTTCCTGAAAAATCAAATAATAATAATAATAAATTTATTTATTTAGCATACGCTAATCACATTGCAAAAATTACAAAATTATACAAATTATTGATACAATATACAAAATGAAATGAAATACAAAAAAGAATATATAATAAAATATTACATTAACTTGTATATATATAAAAATCGCGTAAATTTTTTTTAAAGTTATTTACAGTTTTGCAATTTGTTATATTTTCTGGTAAACTGTTATAAGTAATTAGACCATTTTTTTTTTGTTGTAACAAAAAAATGTGTTTTTTGTCGAGTTTGATATTTATGAACATCTCGCGCTGCATATAGATTGCTTAACATATATATGCAGCATATTGATTGTTTTGTCATTTTATAAATTAATACTAAAGTATTGTACTCACACAATTGTTTGACATTTAGCCAACCTAATGTCTCTAACATTACATCTATGCTAGTCAATCTATTACAGCGCAAGATAATCCTCATTGCTCTATTTTGTAAGATCTGTAACTTATTTAGTTCACTTTTTGTACAAGAATAGAAAATTGTACTACTAAAAAACCTAAAGCGGCGGCCACATCTTCAAGTTTGCAAGCGGCCATTGGAGCTGCACGAAAAAAACAAAATGCGGTTGCAGTTAACAACGAAACGGAAAATGTATTTAATGGCGGATTTTTCACTGTGAAATCACCGCAAAAAACCCCGAGAAAGACGCCGAGGAAAAGTCAAAGTTTGCGGCATTCCGTTCCTTCATCCGAAGCTCATAAACGTGCCCGCCGCCGTGTTTCTACTCAATCGCCTGGTATTATTATGAAAGTATCGGAGTCTGCAAAGGAAGTTGCAACACCCGGTAGAAGTATCTTGAAGAATTCTAACGAGAATAAAAATGTTCTCAACAAAAGCAAAGCGGTTCTGTTTAAGGACGATTAAAAAATGAGATGACAGCGCTGCTCCTCCAGTTGCTGTGCTCTCGTCGAGTTGAAGGCTGAATTTTGACGGGCTTGAAATCAGATCTGCAACTACTTGAGCCAAGATGTCTTTGCTCATGTCCTTTATTCTGTCGCTGATGGTGTCATTTGAAAGAGGAATTTGGGATAACTTAACTTCACCCGCTTTTCCCAGCATGATATTCGCCATCTTCAACACAGCTGGTTTTATGAGTGTTTCACCAATGGTGTGTGGTTTGCCCTGCTTTGCGATCAGGTAAGCAACTTCGTACGATGCTGTGAGGATCGGTTTGTCGATGGGTACAAAGCCGAGAACTGGCAGAGTAGCTTTTTCATCGAATCTGGCTCTCTTCACCTTGAATTCATCGAGCGTTGTGTTCTTGTATTTTCCATCTCCATGCAGTTTAAGGAAGTGTTCTCTTAGTTTTGCCGGTACTAGACTAGAATTGCTCAACTTGGCATTGCAAATCATGCAGTTAGGACGCTGACTTCCATCACGTTCCGTTATATATGTGAATCCATATTGTACATATTCGTCCGACCACTTTCTTTTTTTTGCTCGACATAGTTAGTATGAATGGATTAAAATATTACGAAAGAAATCACACGACGTACTATCACGACAGTTACAATTCGACTACTGGGCGCACCAAATTCCCTGCAGCACAGATAGGCCAAGCGATGTTGCGTGATCACCTGCAGCCAATGATGTACAAGCGGGGCGTGTCACTACTAGAGAACGGACATTTCTGTTCAATAAATAAAAGTTAACCTTGAGCCATAGGCGTAGATATTAAAAGTAGAATTTTATCTTCTAGTGTGGCAATTTTATATTGTCACTTGACAACATTTCAGTCCGTTCTCTAGTCATTACGAATCATATGAGTCGGGTGTGTGTTTTGACCTCCGCCGAACCCGCGAGACTGACTCACCGAAGCCCTGGGGTTCGATCGAACCCAGGTTAAGAACCACTGCTTTATAAGGAGAGCAGGTATGGTGTATTTGTTTTCCACATGCACAAGCACATTTTAAAAAATTAAAACCACGTAAAACTTCACTTTTACACGAGATACAAAGATTTACAAGTGTGGCTTGCGACGCCATATTGTTGATTACCTTAAATCTTTATAGTAGAGAAAGCTCCCGAAAGAGAAAAGAACTACTTTAGCAAGCCTTTCGGCCAAAAGGTTAGGTTGAGAACATTACAGGCGCAATGGGTCTGGCAAACCTAATGTATCATAATATTGTATAAATTTTAAATTTTATGCATACCAACCATAATATTAATATTTTGTAATATTTCTGTTGTTAAAATTGGGTCAGTAGATAATATAATATTATCATTCTCCTTAAAGTTTTCAGAAGGTAAAATTATACTATTTTGTATTACTTCCTCTTGGGGTTGCAATACAGTTTTCTATTGAATTGAACTCCCTATGGCATTTAATGCAACAGGCAAGAGTTCCACGTTCACCAGAAGTCAATGCTCCTACTTGCTTTATGCCTTTTCATGCGACAATTCTGTTTAGTTTTTGAACAGTAGTCACTCCCGTTTCATCCAAGTTATATATATATATATATATATATATATATATATATATATATATATATGTATATATATATATATATATATATATATATATATATATATATATATATATATCTTTAGCCTCAAAGTTCTCTATATTTAAAATTGTTTGGGGCGTTATTGTTTTTTCTCATAAATAATGAAATAAACAATTAAATGTTTTTAACTATTTATTTCTAAATTAATTTGTAACACTAAACACAAATGAATAATTATAACACCAAACATAATCAAACTTAATAATTACTATACTACAACACAATTTTAACACAGTGCAGTACTCGCTTAATATTTATTGAATTTAAGTGTACTTTGCAAAGATATAGATCGCGACACGTCTTGAAATTTTAAATAATTGTTGATTGCAAGAAGAACTTGAACTGAACTTTTACATTTCAATTTTGAATAAAGAAAAGGCAAGAAAGGAGTGGGTGCAAAGCACAGCTAATCAAAACACTGAAATAAATCAAATTCTAAATAATAGCAGCGCATCATATTTTGGGCTTTTCAGTACGTGATTTCGGAGAGAACTTAAGTTTCCGTTTGATTTTACTTACCAAGAAAAGGCTAAGTATTTTATTTAAGATTTCCAAGAACTATTAGGCTATGTCACGTTTGGAGCAATAAAACAGAAAAGTAATAAACTAATAGCCTTACGAATGTTTTACAATGCTATTAAGCGGCACTTATCAAATTGTAAAATTGAGTTACAAAATTTTAATATTCGTTTACGTAGGTCACTAACATTCCGGCCGCCTTGAAAGGACTGGCTTTTAATACTCGAATACATATAATGAATTTAATAAAAACAAAAAAGCAAAAAAAATTAATTTGTTCACTATGTTTCACTACACTGAACACTATCTTCTATAGGAAGAAGACAAAGCTTAGCAACAGCTCTTTTAACTAGTCTCTTAGCTGTTCGTATCGTAGCGACTCGCAACACATTATCCTTTCCTGGATGTAGATTTTCGATGCGTCCCATAGCCCAGCAGAGCACATGGATAAATATGTCTTTCTGTGATATTTGTCAGAGATGTTGCGAATTTTCCACTTTTATCTAAATTATAAGTTGCAACAATATCATTCCACGAAACTCGATCGTCATTCACAAAAATATCGCTTCCCATTAAATTGTTTCTTATGGATTTTATTAAATGAGGAGTGTCGTAAATTGCATATATTTTATAACTATTTAAATAAAAAATTGCCTTTCAGTTGAAATATTTAATAACTTTTAAGCATTTTGATTGTTTGCACCCTGATCACACACAATACTGCGCACCTGAAGATCTTTATTTAAACACACTTTAATGTTTTCCTCGATTAATATCGCTAATAAATCACCTTTTATAGAACCTTCACTAACATAATATGATAATGGCTGCGCCCAATTCTGAAGTAAGCCCCTAACCATAAAAACAATTCCATGATCTGCAATTTTTTTACTTTTTCCGAATTCGTCTCCTAAATCCTGAAATCCTTCAATTAAATCTTGAGATTCATTATATTCCAACGATCTTTTAATAGAAAGTTCATCAAAAAGTAATAATACACACTGTTTCTCAGAAATGTCCATATTTTTAATTTTAAATTTTGAAATAAGACTTGTGTTGATGCCTGTATTTTATTGATAAATTTTAAGCCGCAACCTAATTGTACGTGGAGCAGGTAGCGAAATTTTTGATTTGTAAATCATATGTTTGTAGAGTGACGGTGATTTATAATAATACGACATTGCAAGAATTTTTTCTTGTTGTGTCCAGTGTTGTCTATTTTTGTGTTGGTTTATCATTCGGGCTAGTACTCTAGCATCAGTTAACATACCCGAGTTATGAATTTTCGTAATAACAGATATTTTTTAAATTTTGCTTTTAATTGTTTGTTTTGAATTTTTAAATTTTTTTATAATTTTGATTGTTGTAAATTTGGTTGCGTAAATTTAAATTTACATCACTAATTGATTTAGTTGATGTATGATTAAATAAACTTTTATGTTTCAATTTTGTTTCATATTCATTCCGGATCTTGTTGTTTTGTTTTTCAGGAGTTACAAATTTTATATCATCTACTCTAATTTGTTCATCTAATATACTATTTTGAAGGGGATTGGAATACATTTTTGTCGGTTTTTTTAGTTGATATTCTTCCGGTGACGAAGATGCACATTCTTCTGTTATGTTGTTATATTTAAAAGGAACAGCTTGCTTTACCAATAGTTTTCGTTTGTTAGATGCACTTGACATAATAAATTCTGGTGGGAAATGATTTTCACAATTATATTTGTTTCTCAATATTGTACATTATTCAAGTCTATGAGACTTATATTTCCACTATTTTCAATCCACGTTTGTAGACGGGAATCACCAGCTTTTGAAGGAAAATAAAATAATGTCATATTTGGACATAATTTCTTCGAATTTGAGCAATTTTTGTATGCACAGTATGATGCCATTTTTACAATATCCAAAATGTAATATCCAAAAATGTACACTAATTTTATTACAAAACTATCAAACAGGTACTTTGAATTTTTATCAACAATTCAATGATAAAAACATATAAATTGTCACTTTCACATAAACACGTATAAAATTGCAATAAAAAAATTGCAATATGTACTTTACACAACCTATGCTATCCTACTGGGTAGCGGTAAACTATTATTATTTAAGGTAAATGTCCCAGTTATTGACTGCTTTAGAATAAACTGATGCTTTCCTAATAAGTTGTATAATACTGGGAACAAAATGTAAAGATTTCTCTGTACCATAAATTTCTATGAACATTCAGGAATGAATTCATATTTAATTTTAAAAAGAATTGTTACACAATTTTTTTTTAAATATTTTTAAATATAAATATATGTAAATGTACTAGTAATTGACATAAGAATTTGATTGATGCTCTAGAATTGGACATGAACTGGTCTCAATGATAGACACTTGCAAACATTAAGTAATTCTCAATTACTTTATTCAACGTGGGTATGTGGGTAAATCAAATGAGAAAAAATTATATATAGAAAAAGTATTAGATATATTTCAGGATATGTAGAATATGTACATTATAATAAAATATTTTTAGAGAAAATATTTTTTCAGTTCCGGGACATAATAAACTCCTTTTCTTAGTTCTTGCGGCTCACTTATTCTTTGAATAATATGAGATTTCGGGTACCATAATATATCAGCAGGATTGGGCCATTTCCATTCTTCTTTCTTTCCTTCAATTAACACACTAACCTGTATCTCATCCTCATCATCATCTATTTCCAAAACAATGCCCGGATAAAGACTGTCTGCATATTTTACAATGACATAACAGTCAATTTCTATTTCTTTAATTTCAATTTCTGAATAAATTATTTCGTTAGTCTTTTGTTTTTGCTTTTTGGCATGCAAAATATTTTTAGATTTTTCCTCTCGTTTTCTTTTTCTTTCTTCTACTTCTAATAATTTTGCATTTTTTTGTTCTTCTTTTTTTCTGTGATATTCTTTCCATTGTTGTGAAGTGGCAACTGCAGGTATTTTTTCTTTTTTCTTTTTTACTTGATTTTGTGCATTGCTGTTAGAAATGGGCCAAAAAAGAGATCGTTTAAACGGACTTGGTATATCAGATGGAATGTCCAAAGAAGACATTGGTTTCTCGGGTGTTTGTTCAGCTTCAATTATTTTTGGCATATTATATTCGGAATCTATATTGAAATCTACGGTTTCATTGTTGTCTACATGGTCAGTTGGGGTGTCTAAAGAAGAAATTGATTTCTTGGGTGTTTGTTCACATTCAGTTGCTTCTGGTATATTTTGCCTAACTCTATTGCAATTTATGGTTTCATGACTGACTATATCGTCAGTAACATCATGTTGTTCGATTCCAATTTGTACACTAGTTCTTTTATTTTTGTCTAATGTATCATTACAATCTGCTGGCATTACCATTTTATTGGAGATTAAATCTGGAGCAATATTTTCCTTATTGTTATCTATATTATTTATTATAAGTTGATCACTTTTATTTAGTTTATTGTTTTTGGACATTAATATATTATTTGTTTCTGTTAATTCATTAACACAATATTGTGGTTTTTTAATATTATGCTCATTTGTTAAAAGTAATGAATTGTCTTCTAATATTTCTTGAAGTTCATCGTTTAAATTATTTATTTCTTGAGGGCCGTTTCCTGGAATTAACAGATGTTCTTCTGCAACTTCCCATTCAATGCTTGATCTATCACCTAAAATTTCTTGGAGCCATTGTTCATCATCTATTATTACGCATGATGAAGTATGTTCATTATCAATATTTTCAATATTATGATTATTTTCAATATTATCAATATTTTCAATATTTTCATTTGTTACACCCGCAATATTGGGAGTCGCGTCCCAAGGGTAAACAAATACGAGTCCCTGGTTGTTCGGGCGCTCGGCCGCTAGCTCAGTGAAGAAGGGGGTGGTTCCTAAGCTTAAACTCTGCTATCTACGTGAGACCGATATAATTTGAATATAGAGGGCGCCACGTGGTTGTTCTGGAGATTCGGTGACAACCACGAAAACCGATATTATTCGTCCTCGAAGAATCCTGAAAAGGAAGACGAAGGTACGAAGCAAGTCGAACGCTAGACTAAATGATATAACTATATATTTAAATTAAAAATACAACAATTACGATGATAGTTAAATTGCGTTTAAATAATACAAGTGAGTACACTGATGGAAGGATTTTTAACTCGCGCGAGAACAACAATTAGAATCAGTATGATAGAATGAGCCCTCCGTAGGGGTAGTAACGTCCTAGCAGAACATAGGATCGTAGTTGCCGTGCAACCAATAAGTAAGTTTTACGCGCGCTACCTGAAGCTGTGAGTGATTGGCCAACCATGCGCAGTATTCAGACGCCGACTAATATATTAATATCGTCCTAAATTCGTAGTTCAGCTACTAACGCCACTCGAGACGAAATAACAACTGAATAGATTCAATAAATTACTCGCGTGAGCTTTACAGTGATAGTAACAGCTATTAGTGATTTTTCAGATTAACTAACTCGATTATTGAGCGATTAACGTTCAGTAAACGAATATTAAATGTTTTTCGATTTAACTTAATGATTCGACAATTATATTAATAAAACAACTAATTAATTTAACTAAAGCTTATCTCATATGGTATCCGTCTTCTTCCGATGTATTTCGAACCGTTGTCGTCCACAACAGCACGCCGTTCGACCCTTCAGATGAGAGATTGGCTGATGTAAATCTAGTCCAAGCACGTAGGTCCAATAACTGCTATCAATCCGGAGAAGTAACGCCAACAACGTAAAATAGGAATAACGGTACCATACAATTAAATAGAACGGAAGGTAAAACCAAAAATCCAAAATGAAAACGAAAACGAAAAGTCCAAAGAAAGAAAGATCTGAAAAGAGGTTGTTAATACGATTGTTTCACAAGAGGTGTGTGTGTCGAAGTAGACACAGTTTTAAATAATGTTTTTATAATAACTGAGTATTTAAAAGATAATATTCCAATAATAACATATAATTTCAAACAATAAATCTGATTTAGAAAAGTTTGCAAACACGTGCTTCGACATACCTGAGTTGTTATGCGGCCTATCGTATTTGTTCACCGACGATTTGTACTTATAAATCCGGGAATTCCCCGTGGACAACACAGTGTCCTAGTGCTGATAATATTAGCAGCCTATGTCCCCAATACGGGCGTTAAATTTTCCTCCAACACCAGAAATATTTCGACACAGAAATAAAGAAAATTATAACTTGGCTACGTTCAGCTACGTACAACCGACAAACAATGAATGAATAAAATTTTGCCTCAATACCTGTCGACATTGGTCGGAGCGCGTTAAAATTATTTGCGAATATATGAAAATATAGTTCGGCAACCCATGCTTGCACTCTTGTATCGCCCGTTGCCGAAATGTAGGCAATAAAATAGCGATATGAAAATCTGACCCGTAACAACTCTCCCCTTACCCAAAAAAAGAAATTTTTGCAGAAAATTTTTGCTAAACTATACGACATATATAACAAGACGTAACCTATACTATTGCAATTCGTCATCAAAAAAAAAATACCCGTAATTTCCCTTAATTAAGTCACATCCTTATCAGGATGCGCTTTTAGATAATTGCTACTCCACGTTCCTGGCAACAGATTGTCATCCATATCCTTCAACTGATACGTGTCTGTGGAAAGTCTTTTATGTATCATAAAGGGACCAATATATTTTTCTGCAAGTTTCGCAGAATAGAACTTCGACGCATCTGACAAGACAAAATTTTTCCGCCACACTAGTTGGTTTGGATAGAAAGAAACTTCACGATGACGAAGATCATAACGTGACTTTGACTTAATATATGAGGTTTGAAGACGTGTTTGGATGTCCTCATATAGCTTCGCAAAATGACAAGAACGCTGAATAAATTCCTCCTTGTCTGGTATCTCCACTACTTGACTATCTTCAGTTTCAGAGACAACGTGCCAGTCTCCCGATAATTTAACTTCGCGCCCAAAATTTATAAAGTTTGGACTAAGTCCGGTTACTTCATGAACCGCCGATCTAATTGCACAACCTAATTTAGCTAAGTATTTACTCCATACCCGATGGTTATCCGATACATAAGATATCAACATTGTTTTGAGAACTCTATTCACCCGTTCTGCTGGATTAGCTTGCGGATGATAATATGATGTGTACCTGGCCTTAACATTGTAGTTTGCTAGAAGATTCGTATACTCTTTAGAACGAAACTGAACTCCATTATCTGAAAGTACTGCCTTGGGTACGCCAAAAACTAAAAATACTTGTTCTTCTAAAGTCTTGACTATAGCTGATGCGGTGGCTTGCCGCATGGGGAAGAAAAGTGCAAACTTACTAAAACAATCGACGACTACATGTATAAAACGATATCCACTTGAAGGTGGTAGAGGACCCACAGTATCCGTACATATCATTTCCCATGGCTTTGCAATTTTGGAATGACCACCCATTCGCCCAGGTGCTGCTTTCTGCTCCGGTTTTGACTTCAAACATACACTACAACAACGAACATATCTGGAAACATCCGCCTTCATCTTCGGCCAGAAATAACGATTAGCAAGACGACGACAAGTCTTAAATACACCTACATGTCCGCTAGTTGGAATGTCGTGACATTCATAAATTAACTGTTTCCGCTTCTCTTTCGGAACGATTTCTTTCCATTGATCATCTTCATCAGTTAATTCCGCGTATCTGTTTTTGACATATATATACAACCGATCCTTGTCGATTCGATAATTCGGATAGCGTCGCGGAAACTTTGACACCGATTCATATAGATTCTTATACCAATTGTCCTTGCACGAGTCACCACTAATAGTATCGATAACGGGAACTGAACGTGATAAAGTGTCGGGTACTACGTGTTTTTTGCCTTTACGGTGAAGGATCTTAAAATCATATTGTTGGAGACGGACTGACCACCTAGCGAGTCTACCTGACGGATTCTGTAAACTATTAAGCCACAACAGAGAATAGTGGTCTGTAATAGCGGTGAATTGTGTCCCTTCTAGATACGGACGAAGTTTTTCGATAGCCCATAATAGTGCTAACAGCTCTTTTTCCGTTGTCGAAAAATTCCTTTCTTGCCGCGTCAAGGAGCGAGATAAATAACAAATTACTTTTTCTCCGTCGTCGTGCTGTTGCGTGAGTACGGCGCCGAGTCCAAAGTTTGAAGCATCCGTTTGTAAAACGAACTCCCGATTGAAATCCGGGCACGATAAAATTGGAGCTGAAATCAAATTATTTTTCACCGTGGTCCAAGCTTCGTCACAACCCGAATCCCACTTAAACACACTTTTCTTACGTAACAGATTTGTAAGCGGACCGATAACAGTAGAAAACTGAGGTACAAACCTGCGATACCATGATGCCATTCCGACTAATCGGCGTACTTCCGAGACTGACTTAGGAACCGGAATGTCCAAAATTGCACGAATTTTTTCAGGATCTACTAGGAGTCCTTGACGATTAACAACATAACCTAAATAGCGCAACTCATCTCTGCAAAACTGACATTTCTCTCGACTCAAAGTTAATCCTGCTTTACGAAGGCGGGTAAGTACTTCTTCTAAAATCTCTAAATGTTTTTCGAAAGTCGACGTTACTATAATGATATCGTCCAGATAAACAAATGCATGCGGCTCCAAATCTGTACCTATAACTTTATCTATAAATCTTTGCCACGTCGCTGGAGCATTGTGAAGCCCAAACGGTAGTCTACGAAACTGAAATAATCCTCTTCTCGGTACTACAAAGCCAGTATACTGTTTGGATGATTCAGCTAACGGGATCTGCCAATAGGCTGACTTTATATCAAGCGATGTAAGGAATTTTGCCTCACGTAATTTATCTAACGTGTCAGAAATATATGGGAGCGGATATGCATCCCGACGACTAACTTTATTTAACTTTCGAAAGTCTACGCAAAAACGATATGTTCCATCTTTCTTTGGTACTAAAAGAATCGGCGATGCCCAGGGACTATCTGACTTTTCTACGATACCCTGTTCAAGCATAGAATTTAATTCGCTATCTACATGCTTCTGCATAGCCGGCGAGATTGGATAATAACGTTGCTTTATTGGTTCACTATCCGTGTGAATTACATGTTCAACTAACGACGTACACCCGATGCTATTTTGATCCATGCTTTCAAAAATTTTATCAACCAGCTTATTTAACCGCAATTCCTGTTCAGAAGTTATACTCTGAAGAGGCTTTATCGAGTCTATATTTACAATCACAAGAAGTTGAAGAATTAGAAGAATTAGAACTTGATACTAAATTTATGATATCTTCTTCTGAAGTTGAGATATCTGTTAGGTCTATAATATCATCCATTTTCTCTTGTTCGAAATCATAAGTTTTAGCCTCTAAAATTTCGGCAAAAACACTATGATTTATATTTGATAGAATATCGTCAACTTCTATCAATTTCATTTCAAATAAATCGTCCCACTCCATCGTTAAGGACTGAAAAAAAACATGATTTTTTAAAAAAAATCAAAAAAATCCGATTTTTTTGATTTTTTTCATATCAAGCGATGTAAGGAATTTTGCCTCACGTAATTTATCTAACGTGTCAGAAATATATGGGAGCGGATATGCATCCCGACGACTAACTTTATTTAACTTTCGAAAGTCTACGCAAAAACGATATGTTCCATCTTTCTTTGGTACTAAAAGAATCGGCGATGCCCAGGGACTATCTGACTTTTCTACGATACCCTGTTCAAGCATAGAATTTAATTCGCTATCTACATGCTTCTGCATAGCCGGCGAGATTGGATAATAACGTTGCTTTATTGGTTCACTATCCGTGTGAATTACATGTTCAACTAACGACGTACACCCGATGCTATTTTGATCCATGCTTTCAAAAATTTTATCAACCAGCTTATTTAACCGCAATTCCTGTTCAGAAGTTATACTCTGAAGAGGCTTTATCGAGTCTATATTTACAATCACAAGAAGTTGAAGAATTAGAAGAATTAGAACTTGATACTAAATTTATGATATCTTCTTCTGAAGTTGAGATATCTGTTCGGTCTATAATATCATCCATTTTCTCTTGTTCGAAATCATAAGTTTTAGCCTCTAAAATTTCGGCAAAAACACTATGATTTATATTTGATAGAATATCGTCAACTTCTATCAATTTCATTTCAAATAAATCGTCCCACTCCATCGTTAAGGACTGAAAAAAAACATGATTTTTTAAAAAAAATCAAAAAAATCGGATTTTTTTGATTTAAATCAGATTTTTTTGATTTTTTTAATTTTATGTGCACTGTTTGATCAACCCGTTGGTTTTCGTTTACGTTTACATGAAAAACACGACGGCGAAATTCTACCCGTATCGTTTCTAAATCATTATATTCTGGCGCTTCTCTTCTTCCATTTAAATACTGTCTCAAATGTTTTATATGGATATCGCTCTGAAATTGAATCTTACGACCGTCACTATATGTTTGCACTAGGTGCAAAGCACGTGCTTTTTTAAAAGCATTTTTAGTAAAATGGAACCAACATCCATTAAGTTGGTGGTTTGGAAAAACATGTCTAATTGCAATGCGCAACGCAATTTCATAATCAGCCATGAAGTCCATGATTTCCACACCATTTAAAATATTATTATCCTTTAGATATTGCAAAACTGCTTTATACCCTGCTGCCGTTTTCCGATTCATAAGCACGTACATGAATGGATAGATCTTAAAAAAAAGTGTAACTATTTTTAATCGTAGCTAAATTTATACCGGACGGTGCGTCTCAGTTGCGGACATAGGGATTAAATATGTGCTTTTAGTTTTATGCAGTTTTCTGTTCTCCCGTATATACGTCATTGTGACGTCATTCTAAATTGCCTAATTCAAGAATAATTTCATAAAACAAGTAATGTTTTATTAAGTAGATAAACTTACTTGAATTTCCCAATTTTCTGGAAACTTTTCTGCAACACTTCCTGGTAGAGTTTAATTTACAAGCTTCCAGTACTTTTCTCTAGAATACTATTAGATTTTCATCTTGAGAATCATTGAGAATGACGATTGAATGCTCTATGTTTCCAAATAACTAAAGATGACAACAACATCTTTTGTTTTATTTTGTGTGAAGTTTGCGCCGTTGAATCAAACTGTAAAATATAATAGTATTATAATAAATTTGTGCACATAACTACAACTATATAATACAAAAATAATATTAATTTTTTTTATTAGTAAACTAAGAACAGAAAATGAATAACAAAATGCAAAATTAGGCGAAGAGTTCCATTTACACGAATTTTTATTATTTATTACAAAATCAGTTTTGTTTTAGTCATAATGATAGGTTCTGAATGGCACTATCTACTCATGATACAACGAAAACAAGGTAGTGCCGTCGCAGTTCGAAAATTCGTTCAATTCGCGCATGACGTCACGCGGCAGACACGGGCAGACCTAAACTAGGCATATATGCATCAGTTATCACATACTTATTATTAAACATAAACACGAAAGTTTTTGAAATATAAGTTTATTTTAACGACAGAATGATATATACAAAAATATTTAATAATACGTATTAGAAAATAAAATAAAAATTATACATTAAAAAAAAAATTAATTATAAAGTAAAATAATACATAATTGTTATAGGTACATTTTTCAAATCATTTTTCTTAATTTTTTTAATTCCTTTCTTTTTTCAATATTTCTGTTATTTAATAATTCTTTGTTCTTACACGAATAAAGAATTTTATAACTTGAAATGATATTTTACATACATTTTGAGTAGCTACGCTAATTTCGTTTGATAATTTTGTAATAATAAGACTATCGGTATAAAATTGTTACCATGAAATTTTTTAAACATAGATTCAGCCGCTTTAATAACTTGAAAAAATTCATTTGATGGATATGTTAAATTTCCTCGTGTTAAATATAAAATCCAGTCTGGAGCAGATATTTGAGGTTCAAATTTTTTTGTTTTATTACCTAAATAATTATATTTTGTTCTAAACTTAAATGCTACGTAACCGGCAAGATATAAGGCGCATCATTCTCTAAATCTGACATCAAACTTTTATTTAAATGACTAATATCTGCATTTTGAAGATTAATTAATCGTTCTTCTTCTGCAATATCTGGATTTGGTATAAATGTAATGGTATTAAACAAATATAATAATAATAATAATTCTTTAGTTTCAGTTTTTGATACAAATTCTGTAGTAGTACTTTCTTCAAATTCTTTTGTATTACCACTTTCAAGTGAAGTTCTAGAGGAAGATCTAGATGGTTGTCCAGATTCACAAGTAGGTTACATAATATTTTCATCAGAAGAAGATTGTACTTCTGTATTTTGATTGGAAACAAAAACAGCTGAAGCATGTTTTCCTAAAATATACCATCGTAGTCTATTTTGAAAATCTACAGCACTAGGATGATCATTTCTGCCTCCTATTCCACGAATATAAGAATAAAAATTTTCTAAAACGTCTTGATTTAATCTATATGTTAATATATATTTTAATTGAAATTTGTCATTTAATTCTTTATATAAATCTATTAATGATTTGTTGCTAATTACTATTCCGTTTTGAAATGGTACATAATGTTGAGAATATAAAAAATGTTCATACAGCATTGGAAAAAAGCAGTACCAGCAAAATATGTCAAAATTCCTCTAAAGACAGTTCAAATGTAAAAGTGAATAATCGATCATGCACAGTTCGAATGCCGTATATGTTCAGAATGGGTAAGAAAGCTCGTGAAAACCAATCAGATATATAACTAGAAAAATTTGTACAGGTAAAAAAAGTTACAAATGTAAAATTTGTGGTAAAGATTTGACTACATCTTTTGGATTAACAAATCATATCCGTACACATACAGGTGAAAAACCATTCACAGAAACTACAAAATAACCAGCACGTTCTAATTCAATCACAATTTTTATTAAAATGTCCGACGTCATAGGTTGATCAAATTTATAATATATTATTTGCTTCCATTTACTCAACAGTCCACGAACAAAAACAGTTTGAACAGATTTACACGGGCCAATAATTTTTTCCTGTTTTAAATCTAAACTAATTTGTTCCGAAAGATACGTTTCATCGAACGAAATTGGAACAATTCTTATTACGTCATTTAATATTCCTTCATTTAAATTTAAATTTACTGCCCATCTACGTAAGGTGGTTACAGCTGGTAAAGGATATTTTAATTTTTCTCTCATATATCTATAACTTTTGGGACTTACACTTCTAAGAGTAATAGCAGCGGCAATATCTTCACTAGACTATTTCATTCTTTTTTCTTTGTTTACAATAGCTTTTATTTGTCCACTTGTTAAAAAAGACGATAATAAAGACTCTATTTTGTGGTTCAAATTTTTATCTTGATTTTTCTCTAACATTTCTATTTTTCCAGATAATTTTAAATGGCTCTCTTCTAACTCGGTTATTTTTATTTTTAAAACATTGTTTTGCGATTGAAGTGCAGATATTTGGTTTTTTAATACTGTAATATTTTCGTCATCATTTCTGAAAAGCATATTAATTAATTATATTTATAATACTGTATATACTCTCTAATTACTTTTTTTCAATATCTGTTCTATATTCCGTTACATTTACAGAAGATGTTTGTGGCTGATCAATTTCATGGAATCTATAATGTAAAAAATAGAATATAATACATATATTGTTTACAAATATTATGGCCCGTATTCCCACCTCATAGGAAAAATCACTTTTACTGTCAATTTTTATAAAAGTAATTTTTTACTAAAAAGTACTTTTTCATTGCTTCTAATTCTCACCTCACTTTTTTATTAATTTTTTAAAAAGTAATTTTTTGTATTTAATGCATGTGGCAACGTTGCAAATTGCTATTTTTAGCTGTCAGTCATAGCTGTCAGTTACATCTCTGCGCCATTTTATTGTTAGTGACGTGCATAATTTTAATTTTTGACAATAACACTGATTCAATTGTTTCATTTTGTAGTAGCAAAATAAAAAGTGGTATACCCACTTTTTAAATTCACTTTTATCCGAATACGAAAAAGTGAATTTTTCAGTAAAAAATGGAGGTGAGAATTAGATCGCTTCTAAAATTGCTACTATATTTCACTTTTTTGAAAAAGCACTTTTTCATATGAGGTGAGAATACGGGCCTATATATTTATATTTACCGTTGATCTTTAGATTTCAAAATTTCAGATACTATTTTTTTATTTTCACGATTCTGTCTTCTAGAAGTTCGTGATTCAGCACTTTCAATTTTTTTGTATGCGGTAAATTTTCTGTAGGAACTGCATCAATTTTTAAATTTCTTTGAAATTTTTTCCGTTGATGACGTAAATATGAATTGCTTGTAAAATGTTTAGAACATATTCGCGCTATGAAAATATAGGAATAATATCAGAATTTTATTTATTTTATAACAAAATATATTTAACTTACCATTTTTAATATTTATTTTATCTTTTCTACCGCACGCATTTATCCATCGCTTACAACTATTTTCATTTTTTGGAAATCTATGATATATAATATCTTTCGTTTTTTTTACTGTGATTATTACAGTTAAATACAGCACAATACGACATTTTCGAAAACAAATATATTATACGAAGAGAAACAGATACTTAATGTTACAGTAGAATACATGGTTAGAATTTTGTGCAAACTGAGTATTTCACCTAAAAGATTATTTTTAAATTCTAAACCATTATCTGATATTATTAATTTGGGGATACCGTGGTGAGAAAAGAACCTAGTTTGTTACACATTTCAATAGCATTTGTTGATTCGACTTTGTCTGCTTGGGCATATTTAGAAAAAGCATCTATTACTATTAAAAATTTCGAATTTTCAAGACTTAAACATATTAAAAAAATTATTGATACCTACCGTGAAAGCCTGAAGATTAAAAAATTATTTTTTTTTTTCGGTCGTTACTTTGTGAAATTTCATATTGAAGTAAATTAATAAGACACTATTTTGTACTTTGATAATTTCACTCTTTAATATTGAATCGTGACTGCAGTTTCGCCAAACATTGGAATTGTCAAATAGTGTCTTATTAATTTACTTGCCTGAAGATTACTATAAATTACTAGTTAGAATATTGAAAACGTAGATAAATGATATTTAAAATATTTTATGTTTAATTGTTAATTAATTTGAATTAATATATTGGATGTTTTAGCAAAATTAGAGCCACTCTAAATAACTTATTTGTAAACATATTATTATTATAAAATTTTATAGTACACTAAGTTTTGGGAACCAGAGGATAACAAATTTTACAAAAATATTGTTTTCGTTTTTAAACACATATTTAATTTACACGTTAAATTTGAAAACCAATGATTGTTCTATAACGATTTTACAAATTAATAAACCATAATAAATTATTCTATAATTAACATAGGTACTTTAAAAAATTATTATAAATTCAAATAGCAATATTAAAATATTTTATTGAATAAAAACAAATATATGATGGAAATTGTAGGAAATTGTAGGTTGGGTAAGAGAGTGAAAAAATTTGGTAATTACTATTTGATTTTTTCCGATATTTACAGGAGAATCGCTAATAGGAATGCGTATAATAGGATTTTCTGGATTCGAATTAATGGTATCGTCAGTTGCGACGTACTTCCGGTATTGGTCACGCAGTGGTGCCGCAGTCGCCGACAAACTTTTACCTTTTACCCTCGGGTGCCAACGTCAATCTTACGGTGTCGACGCTGCGTACCTGGATAGCACAGTGGAGAATTTGCCCAGTCGTTCGCTGAAATTGATAGGAGTGTGGCAGGGTTGCCTTGGTAATAACAGAATGTAGAATTAAAAACTCAATTCATTGTTAACGCAAGCTTTCGGAGGTTTCTTTTCTCCTTTTTCAGGCGACCTGTTTTTCACAGGTGTTTACCACTGATTTGATAGAACAATCAATGGTACCGGTCCATAACGTAGCTTAATCTTTGTAGAAAGGCACTAACATTATTTTCTTCAGTAAATTGTTCTTGAGCTGCTGCTATTCGGCGATTTAGGTAATGATATCGTCGATGTGGTCTTCTTTGTTCAACAATACGCTCTACAGCTCGGAAGAAATCACAACTTTTATAATGCTCTACTCGTAATAAATGTTCTGTGAAAGTCCAAATGTTTGGATGCGCTCTTGAAATGAATCGGTTCAAGTCTCTGTGGAAAGTCTGGACCGAATTATTTGTTCGCTGTTGCAAACCGAACACAGAAATATTTTGTGGCAACTAATAACGTCGTAAATATTTTATATACGGTGTTATTGCTGGAAAATCTTCACCATCCGTAGATAAGTAATCTACGCCACTTGCTATATAAGCCGCGGGTAATAATGGCAGTGCCTTACTCATCTTTCTCTATTTTTTTAATATGGATAGCGAAATTTTTGATTTGTAAATCATATGTTTGTAGAGTGACGGTGATTTATAATAATACGACATTGCAAAATTTTGAAATTTATTTTATACAAATATAATCTACCAATTAACAATTAATTTTATATTTGGCATGGGGGTGCGAATTAAGAATTTGATCAACCCGTTGGTTTTCGTTTACGTTTACATGAAAAACACGACGGCGAAATTCTACCCGTATCGTTTCTAAATCATTATATTTTGGCGCTTCTCTTCTTCCATTTAAATACTGTCTCAAATGTTTTATATGGATATCGCCCTGAAATTGAATCTTACGACCGTCACTATATGTTTGCGCTAGGTGCAAAGCACGTGCTTTTTTAAAAGCATTTTTAGTAAAATGGAACCAACATCCATTAAGTTGGTGGTTTGGAAAAACATGTCTAATAATTGCAATGCACAACGCAATTTTATAATCAGCCATGAAGTCCATGACTTCCACACCATTTAAAATATTATTATCCTTTAGATATTGCAAAACTGCTTTATACCCTGCTGCCGTTTTCCGATTCATAATCACGTACATGAATGGATAGATTTAAAAAAAAAGTGTAACTATTTTTAATCGCAGCTAAATTTATACCGGACGGTGCGTCTCAGTTGCGGACATAGGGATTAAATATGTGCTTTTAGTTTTATGCAGTTTCCTGTTCTCCCGTATATACGTCATTGTGACGTCATTCTAAATTGCCTAATTCAATAATAATTTCATAAAACAAGTAATGTTTTATTAAGTAGAAAAACTTACTTGAATTTCCCAATTTTCTGGAAACTCTTCTGCAACACTTCCTGGTAGAGTCTAATTTACAAGCTTCCAGTACTTTTCTCTAGAATACTATTAGATTTTCATCTTGAGAATCATTGAGAATGACGATTGAATGCTCTATTTTTCCAAATAACTAAAGATGACAACAACATCTTTTGTTTTATTTTGTGTGAAGTTTGCGCCATCCTTTAAAAAACGTTCAAAATATTTTTACTTATTGTGGAATGGTCTAAAACAGGGAACGCACAGTACTACCTGGCATTTTGTGCAAGTTACACTAGAACGTTTTAGTTTTTTCTATGCTACATCTCGCACATCTTCTGGAAGTACTGTGTGTTGGTAAATGTTCACCTACATTTGACATCCAAACTGAATTTGTACCATGACTGATCTACCGTCCATTTTTATCAACTTATTTTTGCCTAATACCAAGATTTGAGATTTTTTTGTTGAAAATTCTCCTATTAATTGATTTGCAAGTACATTTCTAAAGATTCAGTGCGATTAAGTTTGTAAAGGCACCCGTTTTATATATAACGTATAAATTTACGATAGGAGCATCAATCAGATAACAGATCAACTCCAGCCATATTTTTATTGTAATCAGCAATGCTTTTTGGACAGTCAACTGTAACTTTAACTTCTTCCTTAGTCATTCGCTGCACTGTTGATTTTTTTTTACAGAATGCATTGTGGAACCAACTAATACACATTTTTTTCCCCGGTCCTTCCACTTATTTACTCGTACCAACAGTATCGGAATTTCCTTGTGCAATAGGTTCTTATCAGATATCAGTAGGTCATTTGGAAATTTTTTTGTTACACCTCATCGTTCGGCATCCAAAAATTTTTCGGTCGAGAAGTTTTGAAAGCAAACTATAGGAAGTAAAAAAGTTGTCGAAGTAAACACAATAGAATTTGCCTACAAACGATTTGATCAATTCTAATACTGTTTTTTGCGTTTTTCCTTTAAAATATTTCTTTTTTACTTCTTTGTGTCTTTTTTCGTTTAATAACTTTCTCGGCAGGACTCACCAAAACAGGAATGAATATTTTGATTAGATTTGGATAGATTATTGCTATTGGTACTTAAATGCGGAGAATTGTGGCCCATTGGAGATGATGATGTAAGAGTACTAGTATACATATGAATATTAAACAAAAACCACTTACACTTGCATAATGGTAGTAGCATCCCATGGTTGCCGTTTCGGAATACACTATTTGCAAAGAATATCGTAGGACCTTTTCGAAGTCTGTTATAATTCTTGATGGTGCTAATGTGGGCGTCATCTCCTTTCTTGTCTTCTACTGGACATTAAACAATAAGCTATCCGAATAGTCTATAAGGAAACATTTATTTTATTACAGTTTAATTTTTATTTGAAATAATCTTTACATTATTGCTATTAACAATATGTATTGTCAGTAGTTGACTCGAATCAGGCAGTTCAGGTCGTACTTTAAATGTCCCATCAATATGCATTTTTTCATGTCTTGTTTCTGATATGCAGTCGATTAAATATTGCACATTCTTCATTAATTTGAATACGTCTCTGAAGAAAGGTTTATCTATGCTGATTTGTTCTTTATTCTTTTCGTCAATACTTCTAAATCGATATCTATTGCGTCATTGTTCCTGTTTCAAAATGGTTCCTAGTCCGTCTAAACTATTTGGTATTGCTGGATTAGTTCTTTGTCTGCTTGTTCGAATTGAAATTTGCGTTGTTGGGCACGGATAATTTAAAGCAGCTTCCTGAATTTTTTTTATTTTTTCTATTTCCTCTTGAATGTTTAAATCAGAAGAATCAGAATCTTCATAAGAATCAGAACTTGATAATAAATTTTCAGAATCTGAAGTTAAATCTATTATATCAGAATCTGAAGTTAAATCGATTATATCAGAATCTGATGTTAAATCGATTATATCAGAATCTGATGTTAAAAGATCGCTAAAAACACTATGATTTATATTTGAAATTATATCATCAACTTCTATCAATTCCATTTCAAACAAATCTTCCCAATCCATCTGAATGGTATCGTTAACCAGGACTGAAAAAAATCATGATTTTTTAAAAAAAATCAAAAAAATCGAATTTTTTTGATTTAAATCAGATTTTTTTGATTTTTTCAATTTTATGTGCACTGTTGGATGTTTTAGCAAAATTAGAGCCACTCTAAATAACTTATTTGTAAACATATTATTGTTATAAAATTTTATAGTACACTAAGTTTTGGGAACCAGAGGATAACAAATTTTACAAAAATATTGTTTTTGTTTTTAAACACATATTTAATTTACACGTTAAATTTGAAAACCAATGATTGTTCTATAACGATTTTACAAATTAATGAACCATAATAAATTATTCTATAATTAACATAGGTACTTTAAAAAATTATTATAAATTCAAATAGCAATATTAAAATATTTTATTGAATAAAAACAAATATATGATGGAAATTCATATTAAAATAAATAAAATGATACCATATAAGTTGTAGGTTGGGTAGGAGAGTGAAAAACTTTGGTAATTATTATTTGATTTTTTCCGATATTTACAGGAGAATCGCTAATAGGAATGCCTATAATAGGATTTTCTGGATTCGAATGAATGGTATCGTCAGTTGTGACGTACTTCCGGTATTGGTCACGCGGTGGTGCCGCAGTCGCCGACAAACTTTTACCTTTTACACTCGGGCGCCAACGTCAATCTTACGGTGTCGACGCTGCGTACCTGGATAGCACAGTGGAGAATTTGCCCAGTCGTTCGCTGAAATTGATAGGAGTGTGGCAGGGTTGCCTTGGCAATAATGGCGACGCACAAAAGTTTATTTAATTATTTATTCTAGCCCATTAAAGTTGAACGAAAAGATAACACAGAATACAAAATAATAATATAGTGTTTTAATGCGAGACAGAGACAATTATTAATTACTGTAGCGGCAACGTTGCAATAGCGTTGCTACGGTTATTTGGTGGTTAGAGACAGTGATGTTTGAATGTTTTATTATTATTTTTATTTTTAAAGAATATGATATTAAATGATGTTTATAATATAGTATAGTTGTTTCTGCATATAATGCTTAATGCTCTACAATGGCTAGATATAAAAAAATTGGTTGAATTAAATGTATTAATATTTATTTATAAAATTGTACATGATAAACTCCCATATTATTTAAAAGATAACATTTCATATGTTAATGAGAGACATAATTATTATACGAGGAACAATCAGCAATTTAACATAAATAAATTTAATAAGTCAAGTACTCATATATCCATGTTTTCCAAAGGTCTCGAATTATACAATCAACTACCACAATTAATAAAAAATGTAAACTCGGTGAATAGTTTTAAGAAAAAAGTAAAAAAATATTTTTTGTACAGTGTTTGTGAGAGTTTGTGTAATTAGATTGAGTTTTATAATACAAATAATTTTAAGTTACTGTATATTTTTTGTATTAATTAGCATTATTAGCTAAATAAAGTTCGATTATATGATATTATATGTTGGTTGTATAGTTCCTTTCGGAACAGAAAATACTTCCTACAGAAGAAACTCTCAATAAGATATATTATTGCTGTATAGAAATGATAATTTCAAAAGAGGCAAAACAAAGTACTTATATATTAGTAGATATGTAAGGTTATATAAAAGTAGAAAAAGGGTAGAGTATACATGTAATTAATGTACGTGATTATGATTTACACATCCTCTTCAGCAACTTCACCCGGAAGTGCTTCCCCCGTATACAGTCCTCTGTATTGAGTTATATCAGCCATCACTCTATTGAAGCTATTGACGTGTCCTTCTAAACCTGCATCGGTGACACCTTCTCCTCTTGCAGTTTCGAAATTCACCACGAGTTGATCTAGATAAGCCTTATCTTTAGGCCTGTTAGTCCAACCCATGTATCGGGAAAGACTCGTCTTCCCTCCTATCTTAATCAACAACTCTTTAGCAACATAGGATAGACTCTTATATTTAGAAGACTTCACCGGTCCCAAATCTTTCTTATAACCATAGTATCTATTGTTTCCGACAGCAGCAACTGCCAAACCGTAACTTTCCCATTCGTCCTGTAAAATAAGAGCTACTCTATCCCATGGAAACAATGGATATAGGGTTATGGCTTCTCCAATCACCATGAAGGCCTCCAAACCTTCCCCTGCTGCCTGCTGGATAGTAAGTAAAAGTCGTAATGCGATTCCAGGTATGAGTGCGGTCCATCTCTTACCATACAATGCAATGGCTGATTGTTTCGCACTTTGATTATATTTACGACATCGCGATGTCGGCGATAAATATCTAAATTCCGCGGTATCGTAATTCGGACTTCTGAATTACCAGCACAGTGGCAGACACCTGTGCTGGCGGAGGAAAAGGTTACGTTGTGTCCCAGGGCAGACACCGGTAGCAACGTAACAAGAGAGGGTAGACACTCGGAAGACATGAGTGCCTTATAGGTAGTAGGACAGCGGTTTTCTTGTTACCTCGGGAAGACGCCTCAGTAACAAGTGGAGGATACGTTTGGAAGACACAAACGTTCAACAAGGATACAATATCTTGCTTACCAACGTTTCGTATTCGGCTGTTCCACAGCTTATTCGGTTTTACGGCTACTTTAGCTTATGCGAACTGATAATGTCGATAACTGAACGATAACTGATTTTATGCGCCCTGTTTCTCCCTTTTTATACTGTCCGGTTGCCATAAGAGCCCATGTTACGATAAATTACAAGTCAAAACCGAATACAAGCTAAAACCAAATGAAACGATGATTTTAACGTTCGAGAAAAAAAATAAAAATCCGATTGTAACAAGTATTTTAGTTGTTTACGTATTTTACTATATTGTTCGATCTTGTATACTTGATATTTAGAAATTCAAAAATAAAATATATTTTTCGGTTCGAGCGAGGACTGAACCGACGATCCCAGGTTTACTAGCCGGGCACTCTAACCGAGACTCTAACCACTGGACCAGCCATTGCATTCTAAGTTGTTTGTGACTAGCTTCGTCACACAGTATCGAAATTTTGGTTATCGTCAGGCTCTACAATCATTGATTGAGATTCGTCGTTATCGGGTTGAAATATTTTATGAAAGTTTTTCATGTAATTAAGAAAAGCTTGAGGACCGGTTTCTACAGTGTTAACTTGAAGTTCGATGCGCGATAACGCGTCAGCATTTTTATTTAGTTTACTTTTTTTATAAACTATCTCAAAATCAAATTCTTCTCATTTCAAACGTCAGCAAACTAATTTAGAATTGGGTTCTTTAGAGAAAACAGCCACTGGTTTGTGATCTGTAATAATTTTGAATTTTGATTAATTATTAAAATATTTAGTGTGTCATAAATAAATAAAGTTATTAGTTTATTTAACCGTTAATTCGTTATTGTTAAAAATTTTAAAATTATTATATTTATTCAATGATACAAATGACATTTTCAGTAAATAATCACAACATTGGAACAAGAATGATCAACATTACATCTGAAACAATACGAAAACAAATTACTTTACAAACAATCAAAGATGAAGTATTAGCGAATGTATATAGACAGTGTTGCCAGCTCTATATAGCCGGCAACCAATGATTTTAAATTCTTTGTCTTCGTCCATAGCCGGGAACACCCCGGCAAAAATGATTGTTGAATCGCCCGGCGGTAACTCTAACGAGATGCATGTAACATCGTTCAGTTTTTTTTTTCAACTTCACAGTGTAGTGAATTGTAATATAAAGCATTAGGTATTTTCAATTTTCAACTATTTACGGCTACATAATATTACAATAATGTTGATAATAAAAGAATTATATTTAAAATTTTTACTAATATTTATTCATTAAAAAAATATTTGTCATACTTAAGTTATGTAACAAAAATAAGTGTAATGAAAAATGAGGTTGTGGAAAAAATATTATTTTTAGCAAATTTATTATTTTAAAAAACCTGCAACAAATATTTTAAAACTTTAACACGTTCAGTGCCGGTGACACACACCGTGTGTCATCGGCTACTTCCGCCGGGAGCCGACGACACACGGTGTGTGTCGTGGCATAAGAATTTTAGACGACGATAGCCCCGTGTCGGCCTCTGAGGTAAGAGCAGAAAAATGGACCGGCACTGAACGTGTTAAACAATTTTTACGTCTTTTAAAATACTTGTATTAAATAATAAAATTTTTGTAAATATTTCTTAATTCTTTGTAATAATTAAAAAAGCAGTTATAAATATGTTTAAAATTTCAAACTAAAAAAGTTTGCTATACAGAAAAAATAAACAGCTGTTTCAATTAATTGTAATTAGATAGCTAAATTTGAAATGATTTGTTTATTTAATTAGATGATATTTCCAATAACATTGATTACTTCAACTACATATAAATTAGTTGCAATCAAATAAAGATTTTTTTTCGTCTAGAACTTGCTGTTACATTACTATTAAATTAATAAAATTATTAAAATTAGTTGCTTTTATAATGTAAATATAAAAATCTAAATATTTTTTATATTTTGTATGATAACCGTAAAGTTAATTACATACATTTAAAATATGTATAATTTTATTAAATTAAAAAATAGAAAATTCATTGGAATATTTAATATTTATTAACTAATTTAGAAAATATATTTTATCGAAATTTACTTGAAGCACCAGCGACACAAAGTGCATGGTGCACTCTATTCATTTTCTTTGCAATCTGCACCAGAAACAACCAGCCACATCGCAAAATATCATATTATGATCCATTTCTGAAAAATAAATTATTTTTTTATATTTTATTAAATAATATTAGTATATTTTATATTATATATGAAATACTATAATTATTGTTGTCTTTGTATATTTATTTTTTAAAAATAATTGTTTCAATAAAATGCTAATAAGAAAATTATTTGTACTATGATATTTACTAACATAAAATAATTGTATTTTTTTAATATTAATTGAAGAATAAGCAAAAAAAGATAATTAAAGATAGTATATGGCAAATTGATAGCATTTTTGGTTTTGGGTACGCATATAATTTATTTGCCACACACGACAGAATTATTCGTTTCGAACATCCTCGATCGGGAATGTTGATTATGAATCAGAGGTCATCTTTCGAAGGTGACCACCTGACTCCCAACAGCTTGATGCTGGAGTCTTCTTCAAAGTGAATGTCTAGCACCCTAGGATCATTGCTTGCCCATTTTCTCAGTGGAAAACCTGCACTGGCGCAGATTGCCAGGAGCTCGTCGCGCAATAGCTTTGCGCTGATTAAATCCTCCGCTCCCGTCAGCACGTCGTCCATGTAGACGTGTTCACATAGGATTTTTGCGGCAGCCGGATGATTGTGTTTTTTATCCTCCGCCAGCTGTTGTATTGTGCGTATGGCCAAGAACGGAACACAAATCAACCCGCAAGTGACCGTGCATAACTCATATATGCGTGGTTTCTCCTCACCAGAGAACTGCCAAATTATTCTCTGATATCTTCGATGGTGCTTGGCTACAAGGATCTGCCGATACATTTGTTTGACATCGGCCGAGATGACGACTGGCATGAATCTCAGCGCGATCGAGATTGCGAAGATGTTTTTCTGCAGAGCCGGACCCGGCAGGAGAGCATTATTCAGTGATACTCCGTTGGTAGTTGGTTTAGAAGCATTAAACACAGCTCGTACTGCTGTAGTTGAACTTTCCGGTTTTTTAACAGCTAAATGAGGAATATAATAATTCCCTTCCTCGTTTGGTTCTGAAGAGGGTTCCACAAGCCGCATATGACCTTGCTCCAGAAAATCCTTTAAGAAATTATTGTATTGAACCCTCAACGTTGGTCGTTGATCCAAACGTTTCAGCAATGAATTGAGGCACCCCATGGCCTTGGAGAACGAATTACCTAACCTAGGCGGTTCGTCTTTGAACGGTAACGAGACGGTATAACGACCCTCGTGATTCCTCTTTACCGTTTCCACATAGTGAGTTTCGGCTTTCAACTCATCCTCACTTATTCGTTTTTTAAATTTGGGAACGTCTTCTAGTCTGTGTGTGTGTGTGTGTGTGTGTGCATTACATTTTTTCTTGGACGGCGGCTTCCTGGCACAATCTGGAAAAAATTAAATTATAATTTACATGTAATTCAACATATAAAATATACATTTTATTTACTTTGTGTTGGCGGCTCCGGCGATGGCATCGACGACCGCGGCGGCAAAGCCTGCACCTGCCCCAATAGCCATAAAGGCATTTCCTCTGGCGGCGGCGGGGGAGGTAATGCCTCTGGCGGCGGCGGGGGAGGTAATGCCTCGGGCGGCGGCGGTGGAGGTGTTACTAGTGACATTGTTCTGAAATATCAAATAAATATGTATACTTATTCACTCTATAGCATAACAAGAAAATATTGTTATACATACGTTACTCTAATATCTGCCTGATGCTTTCAAACTGATGCTTTCGCACTGATGTTTCGCACTAAATTGAAAATCACATCGCATACAAACTCTAAACCCCCCATTCACAGTTCTACTAACACTGCAAAATTTTATATACCTAGTCTAAAGAGGATGTTAGATTTATATGTTAGTATTTTATTTATATTACATTCCTAATATATTTTTTACCATTACAAATTATAATAAAACATACTTTTTTGTTTATTACAATTCGATCTCATAATTTGAAATTTATTCGTATGTTGCAGTTGACGATGCTTGAAGCCGTTCCTACTGGCTTACCACCCAATGATGCCTCTCAAAATGCAACAAGGTGTGATGCTGACCCTGTCACTTTTTGCACTTTTTGTCAGAGCTGCATTTGTTTGATCCGTGACCTTCCCGAACACAATTGAAACATAGGCGTTGTTGCCTAACAAATTCATATCTTTGTTTGGGTTGCTTGTTGCCGAATTCCTTGCAAGTGTATAACAGATGTGTGTTTTTGCATAGAGGACATAAGCTGGCCATTGCAAGTAATGTAACTCGCTGATTTGTACCAATGTTACTAGGCGGTTTCACGTTGCTGTTCGCTTTACCAACAAACCTAGATTTTTGTGATTGTACAATCTTCTTATTAGATTGATCTGTTCTGAAAGTTTCACGACTTGATACTTCAGCTTGTAGGAAATTGAATAGTTTCTCTAAAGATGGTGGCTTGCCATTAGAAATTTCCAATTCCCATCTCCGACGATTTTCGCAGTCCAGTTTGTCTGCTAGCAAAGTTTCTAGGATAAACGATGCTACTTCGTTATCCTCTATTGGCATCTCCAATGCTTTCAGCGCCGAGATATTCTCCCGTGCTGTGTTCAACAACTCTTTGAGATCGTTTCCAAACGGTGACGACAGTGCTTCAATATCCATTATCTTGTGTAAATGGATGGCACGAAGGGTACGCGGATTATAGTATCCAGATATAATCATCTGCCACGCATCCTTAAAGTTTGCTGCCGAAACAGGCAAGTGTTTAATTAGATATAATGGTTCCCCCTTTGGGCTCATTTTGAGATATTGGAATTTCTCTATCTCGCTGATGTCGTCCCGTGAGGTAACCATCTGGACAAACAAATCCATGAAATTGACAAAATTCGCCTTATCTCCATCAAAAGTAGGAAGATTGATGCGAGGCAGGAAAGGTCTCGAAGCCCCAGAATGACTTGCCGACGAAATAACGGAACCTTCCGGTGACTCAGTTCCCTGTTTTGTTTAAATGCATGGCCTACTCAGTTTTCAACTAAAAAAATAAATTATTGCTTTGCAAAATAGATTTTTTCAATTTTCTATGTTATTATTTAAAATAAAGTAGGACTATATTAAATCATTGGAAAGAGAAAAAAAATATCTTTTTAATGACACTACATTGATACACTAGTTACATAAGAAAAAGAAAAATTGCATCATAAATCTCGAAAACGGTACATGGCACAAAAATTCTGGTTACTTCTGGAAATTCTGTGTAAAAAAGTGTCTTAAGAAAGTCCAAACCAAAATAATTTATCGTTTTGCATACGAGAGTAATAAGCGAAAATATAAAACAGCGAAATTTGCATTTTTGTAAATATCTAGTAACCTAAAGAATTGTTTGGAAAAAACAAAACATGACTAAACTCGCGTACTAATGAGGCAACTTTTATCTAATTTAACCGAGGTCGTATCTCTTATAGTTCCGGAGATCCCCATGCATACAGAGTTATCTTGGAAACTCTGTGTATATATATATATATATATATATATATAGATAACAAGGAAAAGAAAAATGTATTTTTAGTATATAATAATTTTTTATTTTCCAATGCGTTTGCAATTCTATCTAGTAAATTACAACTATTTACTTGTGTATTATTTAATTCATTTATATTTACTGATATATCTTGTAAAGATTGTATGACTTTGTCCATGTTTTTCCCATTATCTTCAGCCAATCTTTTAAACTGTTCTGCCGTTTGGACAGTAATCGGTCTCCGTCTGGGAGAATCTATAGATACAAAATGATAATTATTATAATTATGATTAAAAATAGTTTCATATTTAACTTACAGTGTGAATCAGACTGCGCAGAAGTAGACGGTGTCGGTGTTGGTGAAACTGATGATGGTACGCTTGGGGTCGTTGCTCGACTTGAAATCTAAATTATAAAATATAAGCTTCATTAAATTAAATATTGACTATATCAATATTTTCAATACATTTTTTAGATTTTATATACACTAATGTTTAAAAGTTTTTTTTGTAATAATAATTTACCGTCGAAAATTTAAAATATAAAGTTATTATATTTAAATTAACTCACTTGTAATTTATTTAATTTAGTTATTTTAATACAATTATTTACCGTAGAAGATAAAGATTCGTCAGGTTCCCAAGAAGATGGAATGGGCTGTGCCACAGTGGGTTCTCAAGAGGGTTCAGCAGTGGGCTATGGTTCCCAAGAAGGTCCAGCAATGGGATGCGGTTCTCGGGAAGGTTCTGCTATTTCTTGAGTGTTAAATTCAGGGTCTGCACTATCCAGTGGAATTCCTTCTGGACCAGTGATACCGTAAACCACGTCCGGACTTATAACATTTACAATTCTTTCTTCCAAATCAGTTAATTTTTCTGTGGTTAGTGGCCCACCGCCAGTTTGGCTTCTCCACTTGTTTATTGCCGAAGCCTTCTTTTTGGTAGACATTTTCGTTTTTTCGGATCTTGTTTGTTTAATGCGGCAACCAACTCCTGCCACAACTTTGGATTTTCCATTCGGCCCTCATGACCAATAAAATTCCCTCTTGCAAATTCTACATGTTACTCCATAAAAGACACCATTATTTCTTTTTTGTTTCTGCGCAATGCGAACATCTCGTTTTGCAGCTACATGACGCTCCATTATAAAAAAGGAAATGTCTAACTAAAGTAAACCTACAAAGCTATTAAGAAAAAAAGGAAATAATACTAAATCTACAGAATTAAGCTACAGTAAAACTATGGAACTAAATTAAATATAAAAGCTAATATTAAAACAAATAAAAAGAATTAAAAACTAACTACAAAATATTATAAAACTACAACTATTTTACTAAGTTTGCACCCAAAAAAGTAGCTTTAAAAAAAGCTGATTTATTTAAAAACGCACTAAACTACACAAAAACTAAAAGAAACACAATAAAAACAAAATAATATCAAAAACAGAAACAAACAATATTATAAACAAAAACTAAAGAGAGGAGGTGCTGTCACAAGAACAAATATTCGAGAACAATAAAGTTTCAAAGTTTGAAACTACTATTACCAACTGAAACCTGGTAATACCAACTGTAAATCTTAAATTTACTAAAAAAAATACCAAACTTCTTCTTTATCTTTTCTTGGTTACGTCATAACATTTATCACAATGCATCATCAATTTATCGTTATTTTACTGTAATACTTATCATAATCAGCATCCAGTTGTAGATACAGGTGTCACCAAAACAATTTCTATTAACTTTGATACTTCAGAAAAAGTATCGACCAGATTATTGTCTAGCATAAATCGTGATAACGCATTGATGCTGGGTATATCACTAAAAGCAGTATTTTCATACATAACAGTTAATTCTGATATCAACTTATCTTCACTTAGAATTGAATAATTTCTTTTAGTATTTATTATATGTTCCTTAGGACAATGTTGTCTATTAAAATTGAAATTTTTAGGGTCTACAATAGAAAATGATCTAAATATTTCAAAGCTATTAAATCTATCGGTAATTTCACTAATTATTTTATCGCAGGCTTCTTTAGCATCTTTTATCATTAGTTCGTCTGTCGTGTTGTGGCTTTTAATTATTTTTTCAGGTATTTTCTCGCGGTCGTGATGATTCAAATTTATGGAATGCTTCTTTGACAGTGATATTGTTGCTTTTATTTGATTGCAATATAAGTATTGTAAAGTATATCGACATGTTTTAAAATTGTATAACGGTTTTTTAAGGTCAAAAACCGCAACAAGATGCGAGGTATAACGAGGTATAACGTTACATAAACTGACACTCGCGATGAAGTTCTAAATCCTGGGTAACCAGATATTCGAAAACGAACTAATAAACTTCAACACGAGATGAAAAACTTTCACACTACTATCCTATACGTCTACACGCTACCACTGTTAAGACCCAAGTTCCGAAGTATTTTGGTGATTTGCTTCCACCGTCAAGAACCGAAACAAGATGCGAAATATAACGCAGTACACACAAAACTAAAATGCTTTATTGCACCAAATGCACTACGTTACACAAATTGACCACTCCCGAAAGAAGTTTAAATTCTGAGTAAACCAGAAATTCGACATGAACTAAATAAACTCAAACATGAGGTGAAAGATTTTTACACCAAAACTACATACGTCTGTACGGTATTTTGATGCCTTTTCTGTAGTACGAAACGTTAAAGCCTTCGAAATACCTCTTGGTTTTCGCGATGACTACGGTGGGCGAGCAAACAATTCAAATCGTAATTGGTCCAATTTGACCATCGTTTTCAAGGACGTGTGTGACGGTGCTTTATCTTGATGGTACAGAACTATTTTCTTCGATTTATAGAGCTGTTTTTTCTTTATTTCGTCGTTCAGTTTGTTCAATAACGCTCCATAATTCTCTCTTGTGATAATAATTCCTTCTGCAAGTAGTCGATGCAAATTATGCTAAACCTTCCCGGCCGAGCGTTGGTCTTTTGGCCGCTTTGGTCGGCTTTCGTGGCTTTTCAGTAACTCTACAAACTGTTTTTTGGACTCAGGTGTATAGTAATCGACCCATGTTTTATCCATCGTCACAAAACTTCGAAAAAAGTCCTCTAGATTAGATAATCCAAAACAATTTACTGTATTTCCTGTGTGTTTTTCATATTCTTCAATTGCATGTATTTTATTGTTTGTGCCCCATTCAGTAGCATTTTTCATATAGTTCGATTTGTATACATACAAATGAGAAACCTTGTAAATGCGAAACATGTGAAGAGACCTTATAAATGCGAAATATGTGATTAAACCTTTACTGTATGATCCAAAGTTTAAAACGCTTTGGTAAAAGTTGTCTCATAAACGAGATAATAATTTTTTGGTTTTTACATTGAACGATTAATTTTTTAACCCTTTATAGGGCGGATTACGGTCAATAAAATATAGCATTTTATTTTACAGGGATTTATTAAAGGGTGGTTTATAAGGGTAAAATTAAACAAATTCATTGAAAAAAGTCTTTGGTATATTTTTTTTAAGCAGGTCTATATTTCGACCACTATCTCACTATGCAGATGCTATAAATGCAAGAATACTGGATGAAATATCGACCGCTTGCTAAAACTACATAAAAACAATATACATCCTTTAAAAAACGTTCAAAATATTTTTACTTATTGTGGAATGGTCTAAAACAGGGAACGCACAGTACTACCTGGCATTTTGTGCAAGTTACACTAGAACGTTTTAGTTTTTTCTATGCTACATCTCGCACATCTTCTGGAAGTACTGTGTGTTGGTAAATGTTCACCTACATTTGACATCCAAACTGAATTTGTACCATGACTGATCTACCGTCCATTTTTATAAACTTATTTTTGCCTAATACCAAGATTTGAGATTTTTTTGTTGAAAATTCTCCTATTAATTGATTTGCAAGTACATTTCTAAAGATTCAGTGCGATTAAGTTTGTAAAGGCACCCGTTTTATATATAACGTATAAATTTACGATAGGAGCATCAATCAGATAACAGATCAACTCCACCCATATTTCTATTGTAATCAGCAATGCTTTTTGGACAGTCAACTGTAACTTTAACTTCTTCCTTAGTCATTCGCTGCATTGTTGATTTTTTTTTACAGAATGCATTGTGGAACCAACTAATACACATTTTTTCCCCGGTCCTTCCACTTATTTACTCGTACCAACAGTATCGGAATTTCCTTGTGCAATAGGTTCTTATCAGATATCAGTAGGTCATTTGGAAATTTTTTTGTTACACCTCATCGTTCGGCATCCAAAAATTTTTCGGTCGAGAAGTTTTGAAAGCAAACTATAGGAAGTAAAAAAGTTGTCGAAGTAAACACAATAGAATTTGCCTACAAACGATTTGATCAATTCTAATACTGTTTTTTGCGTTTTTCCTTTAAAATATTTCTTTTTTACTTCTTTGTGTCTTTTTTCGTTTAATAACTTTCTCGGCAGGACTCACCAAAACAGGAATGAATATTTTGATTAGATTTGGATAGATTATTGCTATTGGTACTTAAATGCGGAGAATTGTGGCCCATTGGAGATGATGATGTAAGAGTACTAGTATACATATGAATATTAAACAAAAACCACTTACACTTGCATAATATATTTTCTGAAGATATACATCATCCTGCTTTATCCATAGATATTAACTTTTCTATTTCTTCTTCTTGCAAACGTAACTTCAATCCTGCAACTAGCTCGTATTGCTATGATTTTAAAAATGGAGATTATGCAAAGCTATATGATCTAATAAATTCATTTGATTGGCATCAGTTGGTTATATTTAATGACGTCGAACTTGCTTGTAATTTCTTCTATTCAACATTATATTTTTTTATAGATTGCTGTATTCCGGTTAAACTATATAAACGATTTAAACACCCAAAGTGGTTCACTAAACAAATTATAACTGATATTAAACGTAAAAATAGACTTCACAAGTTATACAAACGAACTAAAAATCATTATTACTTAAATTCATTTAAAATAATTAGATCTAAAATAAAAGTTGACATCAAAAATGCTTATAAATTTTTCATTGAAGAATCTGAGAACTCTATATCCATCAATCCTTCTAAATTTTGGGAATTTATTAACCTTAATAGATGCCAGTCAACCATTCCCTCCTCAATGGAGTTCAATGATAGATCTTTAAATACGCCTCCTGATATTGTCAATGCTTTTGCTTCATATTTTTCCAGTGTCTACCGGCATCCCACTAATAACCCTCTTCCAAACCTAAATTTTAACATATCTGAAACTGCTCATCTATCTTACATTTCTTTAAACGATATATCTGCAACTATAACGTCTCTAAAATCAAGTATGTCTTCTGGTCCTGACTTTATTCCCAATTTTCTCTTAAAAGGCTGTTCTGATGCTTTTTCTGTAGCACTATTTTATTTATTTAATTTGATTTTACAAACAGAAACTTACCCTTCTTTATGGAAAAAATCTAATATAGTTCCATTATTCAAGAATGGTAATAAGCACATGATTACTAATTACAGAGCAATAGCTAAACTGTGTAACTTTAGTAAAGTTTTTGAGTCTATTTTATATAAGTTTATGTATACTCATGCTAAAAAATATTTATCTCCATTCCCGGTTTTATTGAACGTCGGTCTACTGCTACTAACCTCGGGAATTTTACTCAGTTTGCTTCTAATGTTCTTGACAAACGTGGACAAGTAGATGTTATTTATACGGATTTTGCTAAAGCATTTGATACGATTGATCATTCTATCATATTACATAAACTGAATCTTTTCGGGTTTTCTGATGCTATCATAAACTTACTTCAATCTTACTTAATTAATAGATCTCTTTCTGTTAAATATCTTGGTCATCATTCTTTTTCTTTTCCAGCACTATCTGGTGTGCCACAAGGTTCTAATTTGGGACCGTTATTATTTTTATTATTTATTAACGACATAACTTCTCAAATTTCTAACAAACAATTACTTTTTGCGGATGATCTCAAACTCTATGCATCTATAAACTCAATTAATGATTGCATCGCTTTACAGCATGATTTGAATAACATCAATTCTTGGTGCGCTGAAAACTGTTTATTTCTCAATATCAATAAGTGTAAAGTCTTGTCCTTTTCTAGAAAATCTAACGTTATTATATATCAATATTCTTTGTCCAATACACATTTAGAACGCGTAGATAATATAAAGGATTTGGGAGTTGTTTTTGATCCTAAATTAAGATTCAATTTACATATTAACAAAATAACATCTTCTGCATATAAAATGTTGGGATTTATTACTAGAAGCACGCGCATGTGTAAATCCCCTGATACACTTAAAACACTTTTTTACTCACTTGTAAGATCTAAGTTAGAATACTGTGCATTAATATGGAATCCAACATACAATAACTCTATAAAAGACATTGAGTCAGTTCAACGTCGTTTTTTGAAATTACTATACTTGAAATCGTTTGGAATGTATCCTTCCTATACTTATTCTTACTCGTCCTTACTTTCTTTATTTCAATTTCATACTCTACAATCTCGCAGAATTATTTCATCTTTGACTTTTCTTTTTAAGTTAATTAATAATTTTATCGATGACTCCGCACTACTATCTCAACTACAATTTCTTCTTCCTTCCTCTACAAGAAGTACAAATACTTTTTATCTGCCAATTGCTTATTCTAATCTTTTAACAAAGTCTCCCATTTATCATATGTGTCACTCATTTAATAAATTAGATGTAACTATAGATATTTTTTCATGTTCTCTTTATATTTTTATTAATCATTTACGAACTGTACACACTTAATGTTTTCTTTTTATAATTTATGTATATAATTTTGTAATCTATGTTTCTATCGTTTGCACCATTTAATTGGGCTATTGCCTGTTTGGTGTAATTAAATAAATAAATAAATAAATAAATAAATAAATAATGGTAGTAGCATCCCATTGTTGCCGTTTCGGAATACACTATTTGCAAAGAATATCGTAGGACCCTTTCGAAGTCTGTTATAATTCTTGATGGTGCTAATGTGGGCGTCATCTCCTTTCTTGTCTTCTACTGGACATTAAACAATAAGCTATCCGAATAGTCTATAAGGAAACATTTATTTTATTACAGTTTAATTTTTATTTGAAATAATCCTTACATTATTGCTATTAACAATATGTATTGTCATTAGTTGACTCGAATCAGGCAGTTCAGGTCGTACTTTAAATGTCCCATCAATATGCATTTTTTCATGTCTTGTTTCTGATATGCAGTCGATTAAATATTGCACATTCTTCATTAATTTGAATACGTCTCTGAAAAAAGGTTTATCTATGCTGATTTGTTCTTTATTCTTTTCGTCAATACTTCTAAATCGATATCTATTGCGTCATTGTTCCTGTTTCAAAATGGTTCCTAGTCCGTCTAAACTATTTGGTATTGCTGGATTAGTTCTTTGTCTGCTTGTTCGAATTGAAATTTGCGTTGTTGGGCACGGATAATTTAAAGCAGCTTCCTGATTTTTTTTTTTATTTTTTCTATTTCCTCTTGAATGTTTAAATCAGAAGAATCAGAATCTTCATAAGAATCAGAACTTGATAATAAATTTTCAGAATCTGAAGTTAAATCTATTATATCAGACTCTGAAGTTAAATCGATTATATCAGAATCTGATGTTAAATCGATTATATCAGAATCTGATGTTAAAAGATCGCCAAAAACACTATGATTTATATTTGAAATTATATCATCAACTTCTATCAATTCCATTTCAAACAAATCTTCCCAATCCATCTGAATGGTATCGTTAACCAGGACTGAAAAAAATCATGATTTTTTTAAAAAAAATCAAAAAAATCGGATTTTTTTTATTTAAATCAGATTTTTCTGATTTTTTCAATTTTATGTGCACTGTTGGATGTTTTAGCAAAATTAGAGCCACTCTAAATAACTTATTTGTAAACATATTATTGTTATAAAATTTTATAGTACACTAAGTTTTGGGAACCAGAGGATAACAAATTTTACAAAAATATTGTTTTCGTTTTTAAACACATATTTAATTTACACGTTAAATTTGAAAACCAATGATTGTTCTATAACGATTTTACAAATTAATAAACCATAATAAATTATTCTATAATTAACATAGGTACTTTAAAAAATTATTATAAATTCAAATAGCAATATTTTATTGAATAAAAACAAATATATGATGGAAATTCAAATTAAAATAAATAAAATGATACCATATAAGTTGTAGGTTGGGTAGGAGAGTGAAAAACTTTGGTAATTATTATTTGATTTTTTCCGATATTTACAGGAGAATCGCTAATAGGAATGCCTATAATTGGATTTTCTGGATTCGAATGAATGGTATCGTCAGTTGTGACGTACTTCCGGTATTGGTCACGCGGTGGTGCCGCAGTCGCCAACAAACTTTTACCTTTTACACTCGGGCGCCAACGTCAATTTTACGGTGTCGACGCTGCGTACCTGTATAGCACAGTGGAGAATTTGCCCAGTCGTTCGCTGAAATTGATAGGAGTGTGGCAGGGTTGCCTTGGCAATAATGGCGACGCACAAAAGTTTATTTAATTATTTATTCTAGCCCATTAAAGTAGAACGAAAAGATAACACAGAATACAAAATAATAATATAGTGTTTTAATGCGAGACAGAGACAATTATTAATTACTGTAGCGGCAACGTTGCAATAGCTTTGCTACGGTAATTTGGTGGTTAGAGACAGTGATGTTTGATTATTATTGTTTTATTATTATTTTTATTTTTAAAGAATATGATATTAAATGATGTTTATAATATAGTATAGTTGTTTCTGCATATTGGTTGTATAGTTCCTTTAGGAACAGAAAATACTTCCTACAGAAGAAACTCTCAATAAGATATATTATTGCTGTATAGAAATGATAATTTCAAAAGAGGCAAAACAAAGTACTTATATATTAGTAGATATGTAAGGTTATATAAAAGTAGAAAAAGGGTAGAGTATACATGTAATTAATGTACGTGATTATGATTTACACATCCTCTTCAGCAACTTCACCCGGAAGTGCTTCCCCCGTATACAGTCCTCTGTATTGAGTTATATCAGCCATCACTCTATTGAAGCTATTGAAGTGTCCTTCTAAACCTGCATCGGTGACACCTTCTCCTCTTGCAGTTTCGAAATTCACCACGAGTTGATCTAGATAAGCCTTATCTTTAGGCCTGTTAGTCCAACCCATGTATCGGGAAAGACTCGTCTTCCCTCCTATCTTAATCAACAACTCTTTAGCAACATAGGATAGACTCTTATATTTAGTAGACTTCACCGGTCCCAAATCTTTCTTATAACCATAGTATCTATTGTTTCCGACAGCAGCAACTGCCAAACCGTAACTTTCCCATTCGTCCTGTAAAATAAGAGCTACTCTATCCCATGGAAACAATGGATATAGGGTTATGGCTTCTCCAATCACCATGAAGGCCGCCAAACCTCCCCCTACAGCCTGCTGGATAGTAAGTAAAAGTCGTAATGCGATTCCAGGTATGAGTGCCTTCTCAAAAAAATTTCAAAAGCGAGTTTTGGATCGTTAGTTAACATTATTTTATTCCAATTCAAATTACCCAAAAGAATTTTAATTTTTTTTAGTTTGTTATTAGTTACACTTCTGATGTATACACATTTGTCTTGCTGTAAATTTGTATTAGTATACGAAAATTTCATACAAACTCCTGAGTGATCAGAAAGAAATGGATTATAACAAAATACATCATCAGCTTTACAAATAAAATTAGTTAATATATTATCTAAACAGGATGATGTTGAATTCGTTATTCTTGTTGGTTTATAATTTAATATTGTTAAACCAAAAGCAGCTGCAATATTATTAAATTCTATTTCATAATTGTCATTACTACCAAAATGAACATTAAAATCTCCCGTGATTATCAATTTTCTGTTTTGGTTAAATAAAATACCTAAACATTGTTCAAAAATATTCACAAAATTGTTCCAGCATCCCGATGGAGATCTATAAATTGTAATTATTGTAAAAGAAGTACTTACAATATCTATCGCACATAATTCACAATCCTTTTCAACACTTAACTCACTGATATCACTACGTGTAATAGTTTTTAATTCAGATTTGACATAAATACACACACCACCGTTCGCCATATTTATTCTACAGAATGAAGCTGAAAGTTGAAAATTTTCAATGTTTATATAATTTAGTTGAGTTTGTTGTAGCCAATGTTCACATATGCATAATATAGATATATTAGGTAACCGATCTAGCAACAGTTCAATTTCACCGATTTTAGATGCAATTGATTGTATATTCAGATGTAAAATGTATGTATATGATAAATTATTGGTAACAATGTTCGCGCTATTGTTGTTTTGGTAATTTTCACTTATTTTCCCGTTTGTTGTGACTGGATTTTTCCTAAAAAATGTTCTCGATTTTTGTTATAAAATTTATTCAAAAATACTCCTTCTGGCCAATTTTCAGCGTTATTGATCGTGGATGAATTTATCTGAGGTACACTTATTTTAAACGACGTATATGTATTGTATTTTGTTTGTAATTTCAAACAGGAATAATTTGTAATATTTAGTTCTTTTAAATGATCTTCTATATTCGTGCATGTTACATTATTTGCAAATCTAGAGACGAAGAAATGCTCCATTTTTGACGCAACTGCTAATTTTTTATTTGCGGTGTCTGTCCCGATAGTAATCTTGTTAATTTTTTGTTTTTTGTATGTTACCGTTTTGAATTCATCTTTGCCATTTGTTTTTAATAAAGTATTATCATTTTTATTTGTATTGTCAGAGGTCAATGACTGGGTTCGTAACTTGTTTGCATAGGTATTGTTTGTAGATTTCAAACTTGTACCGGCTTCAGTTTGGTTGATATTAGTACTTGCAGTTTTTGGTTTAGTCGGCAAGTTAGATATATTGTGTTCTAGGTTATCATTTATATGACTTTTTTCCGATTTCGATTTTAAATCAGCTGATGATTTAACCTGGGATATATTTTTATTTAAATCTCCAACACTTGATTTTAATATTTGTATTTCGGAATTTATCGATACTTCAAATTCATTTAATTTTAGCGAAACAAATGAAAAAAGTTCTTCTTTAAATTTATCAAACATCGGGTTTAAAAAATCGGAACTTAGATTAGTATTAATTAATGAGATATTTTTATTCATTTCATTGATTTTAGATGAAAAATTCATAGTGTTCGACTTGTTCGTGACTTCGCATGTTCGTTTACAGTCTTCGCAAAGAAAGTAAAAATTGAGATTCCGTTGAAGACTAGCAAAATCGGATTCAGACACATTCACACATGATAGATGGTATGATAGAAGGCATTGACCTTCGCAGCTCACAAAATTATTATTTTCTCGTTTCGGTCTTTTGCATTTGCCGCATTCCGACATGATAGACAAGTCTGTTATTGATAATATTAAACTTGTATGAACTAAAACTTAATATCAGTGAAACAAAAGTCAATGCATACCCGCATATCAATGCACAAAACTGCAAACTGCACTCACGTCCTTGTTGGTGGCTGGCAGACGATGATGTCAGTAAGAAGAACACAAAAAAACCGCACAGTATGATACTAATTCAATAATTATGTTTAACTTTAAATAGTGACTTTATCGTTACGAAGGAAGAGCATGTTTTTTACATGTCTCATTTCATATTTTTATTACTGTATTATTATTATTATTGTACCGATCATACCAATTACAAACGTTTTTCTTGCATGCTGTGAGCTTCTCAAATATATGTCGGTCTCTTCAAAATTCCTTTCAAAAATTAACAAATTATCTAAGAGGTGTTTTGTATCCGCAAGCAAACGAACTATATACTTTTATTAACCAAATGTTCTGTTAATTATTCTAATAAATTTGACAACCGTCGAATTCGAATTGGTTTAACCCTTTTTTTATTTAAATATTCTAAAGCATCCGCAACTCCTCTACTTAGTGCTTGAACTGCTAATTTTACACATTTCGTGATGGTGTCTGGGTACCACGTCACCTCAGGACGGTCGCTATCGGAAACGCCCGACAATGCTTTTTGATTGCCGTGAACCAGTTTTTAGTCACGCCGCCTTTGGAGTACGGGCACAGCTAATACGCCGAAAGTTTTATAATAATAATATTTTAGGAAAAGTTTGTTTAAAATTAATATACTATTTTATTATTATTTTACATAAATAACTTTATAGTTATATAAACTTAGATCATATAACTTTTTTCGTTAAGAATTAAACAAATATCACAAAACTCATTATCAAAAATAAGTTTATATTTCAGAAGTAAATAATACAAGAATATATAAAGAAACATATTTAAAAAAATAAAAAAGTAAACATCACATTTAAAAATATCGCAAATAAATATTTTATATATAAAAAAAATAAGAAAAATCTAGTCAGATTAGTCAGATAAGTCTGGAGTTTTGTATATTGCACGTCTCCGATACGTTTTCTGTTGTAAAGAACAGTTAATATATGTGTTGTCTCTACTAAATTTCTAAATTCTCTGGTATTATTAAAATTTTCCCGCAATGCAGCAACAGTTTTATTTGCTATTTGAATTTAATAATATCTTTCGTTAAAGGCAAAATTGTTGACTTATTCCATTTTGTTTCATTTATATTTTTAAATGCCAAACTACTAATTTCAGTAGTCCACTGAAACGAGACAAGTTCTTTAAATCGCATTACTTCTTTTAACTTCATCTCTAAACTTTCATTAATTTGTATAAGACGAATAAGCAATTCCCTGACTTGCCTCAATGAGATGCACAAATGAGCCGATAAGCTTGGTGCTCTATATGTTTTTTTTATCTTGATTATATCCGCCAATTATTTTAGCAAACATTACGGGTTTTATAATATCGATTAATTGACATTTATCGTTTTTTTTTATTATTTTAAATTGAATGAGAAGTCTGGCTAACTCTCTCATTGTAAAAGGTAGAAAGGTTATTGGAATTAAACACAAAATCAGTGTGACACATGTCTGTTTATTAACGTTATATTTACATCATAATTATTGTATTAATGAATTGACAACATACATCCAGTGCCTCGTCGGTTCCGATCAAACAAAAATAATTTTCAAGAGAGTAAACTCTCTTGTGAACATACCAGACACAAGTTCTGGTTGTTCGGGAATTCAGTTCCATCCGGGACCCCAACCGATGTCCTGACAGCAGACACATTTCGTGATGGTGTCAGGGTACCACGCCATCTCAGGACGGTCGATATCGGAAACGCCGGACAATGCTTTTCGATTGCCCTGAACCAGTTTTTAGTCATGCCGCCTTTGGAGTACGGGCACAGCTAATACGCCGAAATGATAAAAATGGGATGGAAAAGCATTCCGGTCGAAAATGGCATAACTTAGTGAATCGACGATTTCCCAGATGCTGTCGTGTAATAAACTGTTAACAAAAATAATATTAATAAACCTCAACTGCCTTGTCGGTTTGCATTAACAACAATAAAATAAATAATAATTTTGAAAGCGAGTAAACTCGCTGTTGGTCTGGTCTGTTCACTAGAACAGACCAGACGCAAGTTCTGGTTGTTCTGGAATTATGTTCCATCCGTATCCCTAACCGATGTCCTAACAAGCAAACACATGCCAAACTCGAGTTCCAAAAAGGTTTATTTTGACCTGCGCTGAAATAGGACAATGCAATGACATTTGTCTCTATGCTTAACGCTGATGCTCGCCCTAAAAATTTAACAGCTGACCGTAACAAATGCATATCCGGTGCCTTGTTGAAAAAATAAACTTTTAGCAAAATACTTGTAACATTATCCTTGAAAGTTTTAAAGTCAAAATTAAATAACTGGCTTGTCCTTGTTACACTACGAGGCCCGTGACATTAAAATTACTATTATTTATATCAACGTTTATAAGAGTTTCTGATCGCTGTTCTAAGTTTTAAATATGTTCGCTGATATGAAATATTTTATTAAAAATAGTGCCGGTCAAATTTTCGTAACTTATGATGGCTTGAAAATGTTGCAAAAAATCGTCGCCTATGATACCGTCTTGAGTAATAGGAAAATTGTCGTCTACGATATTAAATTTGTGAGAATATTGTGATTTTTCCGATTTTTACATTGAGGTTTATTTGCCCTAATGTGAATACGCTACTATTATCAGCTATGCATACTAGTTCGATCATCATAAAACTGCTGTAAATAATCCAAATCTCTATCCAATTTTACACTTATTTTCTTTTCATCAATACATTGCATACTAATTCCAGACGCTACCAAAATCGGACGTTCCGGTAGCGCTCGAGACACCGGCAAGAAATTCACACAATCATTCTCAGTCCCACTGCTATAACATTCTTTTTCGAAATTCACACTTTCAAACTTTCACAATCAACAGAATTACCTTTTCTCACTAATTTACCCACTGCATTTTCACTCACATCTGAATAATACACAAACTGGCTGGTTTTATTATTAATTTCTTCTATTAAATATCATGTATGTTTCAGGGCCTTATAAATAGATTTCTGATCACGATTACTACTTTCAGGTGAGAATTCTTTATCTAGTATATCGTCATTTTCTCGTATACTTTTTATATAATTTATGATTGAAAAATTGTTATTGGAATTTAATCTTTGCTTTAAATAAGTAGCTGATATTTGCAATCCAAGTGGAACATAATATAACGCTTCAGCTAATAATTCTAATTCTGCTTTGTTATTTATTGATGAAAAGTTTGATCGATGGCTATATTGATTTTTAGTGGACTTATTTCTACTGTATTTATATTTTCTCAAGCAGACATTTGTGACGTGATTAAAATTTTGAATTTATTAGTTTTAGCATTTTCTTCAAATTCAACAAGTGTCAAATAATCACGGACTGCCTGCTTTTGCGGGATATTATCAAAAATAAACAAGACCGGAATTTCTTGAAAATACTTATAAACTCATAGTTCCGAATATGTATAGGTAGCGAGTGAATTGGCTTAACGTTTGTGACGTACTTCCGGTATTGGTCACGTTTGGTGGTGCCGCAGTCGCCGACAAACTTTTACCTTTTACCCTCGGGCGCCAACGTCAATCTTACGGTGCCGACGCTGCGTACCTGGATAGCACAGTGGAGAATTTGCCCAGTCGTTCGCTGAAATTGATAGGAGTGTGGCAGGGTTGCCTTGGCAATAATGGTGACGCACAAAAGTTTATTTAATTATTTATTTTTGCCCAGTAAATGAAAAGATAATAAAGAAAGAATACAAAATAATACAGTATTTAATACGAGACAACGACAATTATGAATTACTATACAATGCAATGGCTGATAGTTTCGCACTTCGATTATATTTACGACATCGCGATGTCGGCGATAAATATCTATATTCCGCGGTATCGTAATTCGGACTTCTGAATTACCAGCACAGTGGCAGACACCTGTGCTGGCGGAGGAAAAGGTTACGTTGTGTCCCAGGGCAGACACCGGTAGCAACGTAACAAGAGAGGGTAGACACTCGGAAGACATGAGTGCCTTATAGGTAGTAGGACAGCGGTTTTCTTGTTACCTCGGGAAGACGCCTCAGTAACAAGTGGAGGATACGTTTGGAAGACACAAACGTTCAACAAGGATACAATATCTTGCTTACCAACGTTTCGTATTCGGCTGTTCCACAGCTTATTCGGTTTTACGGCTACTTTAGCTTATGCGAACTGATAATGTCGATAACTGAACGATAACTGATTTTATGCGCGTTTTTTCTCCCTTTTTATACTGTCCGGTTGCCATAAGAGCCCATGTTACGATAAATTACAAGTCAAAACCGAATACAAGTTAAAACCAAATGAAACGATGATTTTAACGTTCGAGAAAAAAAATAAAAATCCGATTGTAACAAGTATTTTAGTTGTTTACGTATTTTACTATATTGTTCGATCTTGTATACTTGATATTTAGAAATTAAAAAATAAAATATATTTTTCGGTTCCAGCGAGGACTGAACCGACGATTCCAGGTTTAGTAGCCGGGCACTTTAACCACTGGACCACACAGTATCGAAATTTTGGTTATCGTCAGGCTCTACAATCATTGATTGAAATTCGTCGTTATCGGGTTGAAATATGTTATTAAAGTTTTTCATGTAATCAAGGAAAGCTTGAGGACCGGTTTCTACAGTGTTAACTTGAAGTTCGATGCGCGATAACGCGTCAGCGTTTTTATTTAGTTTACTTTTTTTATAAACTATCTCAAAATCAAATTCTTCTAATTTCAAACGTCAGCGAACTAATTTAGAATTGGGTTCTTTAGAGAAAACAGCCACTGGTTTGTGATCTGTAATAATTTTGAATTTTGAATTTTGATTAATTATTAAAATATTTAGTGTCATAAATAAATAAAGTTATTAGTTTATTTAACCGTTAATTCGTTATTGTTAACTTCGGCAATTTCTTTTCTATCATAATAAATATATTTCAAAAACGTAATTCTCAATTTTTTTGCATAAATATTGTCATTAAAAGAATTTTTTTTTATGGTGTCATAATTAATAAACAAATCCGTATTGGGTATTAATATTAGTACAAATAAAAAGTAATGCATAAAAAATTTTAAAATTATTATATTTATTCAATGATACAAATGACATTTTCAGTAAATAATCACAACATTGGAACAAGAATGATCAACATTACATCTGAAACAATACGAAAACAAATTACTTTACAAACAATCAAAGATGAAGTATTAGCGAATGTATATAGACAGTGTTGCCAGCTCTATATAGCCGGCAACCAATGATTTTAAATTCTTTGTCTTCGTCCATAGCCGGGAACACCCCGGCAAAAATGAGTGTTGGATCACCCGGCGGTAACTCTAATGAGATGCATGTAACATCGTTCAGTTTCTTTTTTTCAACTTCACAGTGTAGTGAATTGTTATATAAAGCATTAGGTATTTTCAATTTTCAACTATTTACGGCTACATAATATTACAATAATGTTGATAATAAAAGAATTATATTTAAAATTTTTACTAATATTTATTCATTAAACAAATATTTGTCATACTTAAGTTATGTAACAAAAATAAGTGTAATGAAAAATGAGGTTGTGGAAAAAATATTATTTTTAGCAAATTTATTATTTTAAAAAACCTGCAACAAATATTTTAAAACTTTAACACGTTCAGTGCCGGTGACACACACCGTGTGTCATCGGCTACTTCCACCGGGAGCCGACGACACACGGTGTCGTCGTGGCATAAGAATTTTAGACGACGATAGCCCCGTGTCGGCCTCTGAGGTAAGAGCAGAAAAATGGACCGGCACTTGAACGTGTTAAACAATTTTTACGTCTTTTAAAATACTTGTATTAAATAATAAAATTTTTGTAAATATTTCTTAATTCTTTGTAATAATTAAAAAAGCAGTTATAAATATGTTTAAAATTTCAAACTAAAAAAGTTTGCTATACAGAAAAAATAAACAGCTGTTTCAATTAATTGTAATTAGATAGCTAAATTTGAAATGATTTGTTTATTTAATTAGATGATATTTCCAATAACATTGATTACTTCAACTACATATAAATTAGTTGCAATCAAATAAAGATTTTTTTTCGTCTAGAACTTGCTGTTACATTACTATTAAATTAATAAAATTATTAAAATTAGTTGCTTTTATAATGTAAATATAAAAATCTAAATATTTTTTATATTTTGTATGATAACCGTAAAGTTAATTACATACATTTAAAATATGTATAATTTTATTAAATTAAAAAATAGAAAATTCATTGGAATATTTAATATTTATTAACTAATTTAGAAAATATATTTTATCGAAATTTACTTGAAGCACCAGCGACACAAAGTGCATGGTGCACTCTATTCATTTTCTTTGCAATCTGCACCAGAAACAACCAGCCACATCGCAAAATATCATATTATGATCCATTTCTGAAAAATAAATTATTTTTTTATATTTTATTAAATAATATTAGTATATTTTATATTATATATGAAATACTATAATTATTGTTGTCTTTGTATATTTATTTTTTAAAAATAATTGTTTCAATAAAATGCTAATAAGAAAATTATTTGTACTATGATATTTACTAACATAAAATAATTGTATTTTTTTAATATTAATTGAAGAATAAGCAAAAAAAGATAATTAAAGATAGTATATGGCAAATTGATAGCATTTTTGGTTTTGGGTACGCATATAATTTATTTGCCATACACGACAGAATTATTCGTTTCGAACATCCTCGATCGGGAATGTTGATTATGAATCAGAGGTCATCTTTCGAAGGTGACCACCTGACTCCCAACAGCTTGATGCTGGAGTCTTCTTCAAAGTGAATGTCTAGCACCCTAGGATCATTGCTTGCCCATTTTCTCAGTGGAAAACCTGCACTGGCGCAGATTGCCAAGAGCTCGTCGCGCAATAGCTTTGCGCTGATTAAATCCTCCGCTCCCGTCAGCACGTCGTCCATGTAGACGTGTTCACATAGGATTTTTGCGGCAGCCGGATGATTGTGTTTTTTATCCTCCGCCAGCTGTTGTATTGTGCGTATGGCCAAGAACGGAACACAAATCAACCCGCAAGTGACCGTGCATAACTCATATATGCGTGGTTTCTCCTCACCAGAGAACTGCCAAATTATTCTCTGATATCTTCGATGGTGCTTGGCTACAAGGATCTGCCGATACATTTGTTTGACATCGGCCGAGATGACGACTGGCATGAATCTCAGCGCGATCGAGATTGCGAAGATGTTTTTCTGCAGAGCCGGACCCGGCAGGAGAGCATTATTCAGTGATACTCCGTTGGTAGTTGGTTTAGAAGCATTAAACACAGCTCGTACTGCTGTAGTTGAACTTTCCGGTTTTTTAACAGCTAAATGAGGAATATAATAATTCCCTTCCTCGTTTGGTTCTGAAGAGGGTTCCACAAGCCGCATATGACCTTGCTCCAGAAAATCCTTTAAGAAATTATTGTATTGAACCCTCAACGTTGGTCGTTGATCCAAACGTTTCAGCAATGAATTGAGGCACCCCATGGCCTTGGAGAACGAATTACCTAACCTAGGCGGTTCGTCTTTGAACGGTAACGAGACGGTATAACGACCCTCGTGATTCCTCTTTACCGTTTCCACATAGTGAGTTTCGGCTTTCAACTCATCCTCACTTATTCGTTTTTTAAATTTAGGAACGTCTTCTAGTCTGTGTGTGTGTGTGTGCATTACATTTTTTCTTGGACGGCGGCTTCCTGGCACAATCTGGAAAAAATTAAATTATAATTTACATGTAATTCAACATATAAAATATACATTTTATTTACTTTGTGTTGGCGGCTCCGGCGATGGCATCGACGACCGCGGCGGCAAAGCCTGCACCTGCCCCAATAGCCATAAAGGCATTTCCTCTGGCGGCGGCGGGGGAGGTAATGCCTCGGGCGGCGGCGGTGGAGGTGTTACTAGTGACATTGTTCTGAAATATCAAATAAATATGTATACTTATTCACTCTATAGCATAACAAGAAAATATTGTTATACATACGTTACTCTAATATCTGCCTGATGCTTTCAAACTGATGCTTTCGCACTGATGTTTCGCACTAAATTGAAAATCACATCGCATACAAACTCTAAACCCCCATTCACAGTTCTACTAACACTGCAAAATTTTATATACCTAGTCTAAAGAGGATGTTAGATTTATATGTTAGTATTTTATTTATATTACATTCATAATATATTTTTTACCATTACAAATTATAATAAAACATACTTTTTTGTTTATTACAATTCGATCTCATAATTTGAAATTTATTCGTATGTTGCAGTTGACGATGCTTGAAGCCGTTCCTACTGGCTTACCACCCAATGATAAGACCGTGGTCTCGCAACTGATGGATTCTAACCCCAGACGTTGGGCACATTCAGTAGTCGTGTAGCTGCTCTGTGAACCCGTGTCGAATATGGCACGAACTGTCCACGGTTGATCATTTTTGTCGAATATATCAACCAGTGCTGATGCGAGGAGTACCGTGGAATTGAACTGGCTTTGCCTCGCCATCAGTGAGACCGTTGGTTTCGCCGCAACTCTTTCACCTTTGGCTTCCTGCGAGTTGCTTGATGAAGCCGTAGCTTGTTGCCTCTCAAAATGCAACAAGGGGTGTGATGCTGACCCTGTCACTTTTTGCACTTTTTGTCAGAGCTGCATTTGTTTGATCCGTGACCTTCCCGAAGACAATTGAAACATAGGCGTTGTTGCCTAACAAATTCATACCTTTGTTCGGGTTGCTTGTTGCCGAATTCCTTGCAAGTGTATAAAAGATGTGTGTTCTTGCATAGAGGACATAAGCTGGCCAATGCAAGTAATGTAACTCGCTGATTTGTACCAACGTTACTAGGCGGTTTCACGTTGCTGTTCGCTTTACCAACAAACCTAGATTTTTGTGATTGTACAATCTTCTTATTAGATTGATCTGTTCTGAAAGTTTCACGACTTGATACTTCAGCTTGTAGGAAATTGAATAGTTTCTCTAAAGATGGTGGCTTGCCATTAGAAATTTCCAATTCCCATCTCCGACGAGTTTCGCAGTCCAGTTTGTCTGCTAGCAAAGTTTCTAGGATAAACAATCCTACTTCGTTATCCTCTATTGGCATCTCCAATGCTTTCAGCGCCGAGATATTCTCCCGTGCTGTGTTCAACAACTCTTTGAGATCGTTTCCAAACGGTGACGACAGTGCTTCAATATCCATTATCTCGTGTAAATGGATGGCACGAAGGGTACGCGGATTATAGTATCCAGATATAATCATCTGCCACGCATCCTTAAAGTTTGCTGCCGAAACAGGCAAGTGTTTAATTAGATATAATGGTTCTCCCTTTAGGCTCATTTTGAGATATTGGAATTTCTCAATCTCGCTGATGTCGTCCCGTGAGGTAACCATCTGGCCAAACAAATCTATGAAATTGACAAAATTTGCCTTATCTCCATCAAAAGTAGGAAGATTGATACGAGGCAGGAAAGGTCTCGAAGCCCTAGAATGACTTGCCGACGAAATAACGGAACCTTCCGGTGACTTAGTTCCCTGTTTTGTTTAAATGCATGGCCTACTCAGTTTTCAACTAAAAAAATAAATTATTGCTTTGCAAAATAGATTTTTTCAATTTTCTATGTTATTATTTAAAATAAAGTAGGACTATATTAAATCATTGGAAAGAGAAAAAAAAATATCTTTTTAATGACACTACATTGAAATACTAGTTACATAAGAAAAATAAAAATTGCATCATATATCTCGAAAACGGTACATGGCACAAAAATTCTGGTTACTTCTGGAAATTCTGTGTAAAAAAGTGTCTTAAGAAAGTCCAAACCAAAATAATTTATCGTTTTGCATACGAGAGTAATAAGCGAAAATATAAAACAGCGAAATTTGCATTTTTGTAAATAACTAGTAACCTAAAGAATTGTTTGGAAAAAACAAAAGATGACTAAACTCGCGTACTAATGAGGCAACTTTTATCTAATTTAACCGAGGTCGTATCTCTTATAGTTCCGGAGATCCCCATGCATACAGAGTTATCTTGGACACTCTGTATATATATATATATATATATATATATATATATATATATATATACTGGGTGTCCGAAAAGTTTGGACTGGGTCAAATATCTCGAGAACGAAAGGTTGGATTAACACGATTGCAAAGGAACGTTGTTTTTGACACAATTATCTACCGAATTCTGTTGTAAAAAACCACCCCCACCCATCCTAAGGGGGTGAGCGTAAGGGTAGTTTTAAAATTTTAAATGGAAACCCCCAATTTTTTTTTCATTTTTGGATTCCTTGATAAATTCCGTGTATGGCCCCAAAATTTCACACCCAACCCTCGCCACCCCTCCACAGGGGATGAAAAAATGATTGAAATAAAAATGATACTGAACAGTTTAAATGCTCAACTAAATCCATAACGAAAATAAACATGTCAAAAAAAACATGTAACCCCATCCAAAATTTCACCCCCAACCCCCACCACCTCTTCATTTTTATTTCAATCATTTTCTTCATTTTTTTCCTTTCCTGTGTAGAGGTGGCGGGGGTTGGGGGTGAAATTTTGGGTGGGGTTACATGTTTTTTTTGACATGTTTATTTTCGTTGTGTTTTTAGTCGAGCATTTAAACTGTTCAGTATCATTTTTATTTCAATCATTTTTTCATCACCTGTGGAGGGGTGGCGAAGGTTGGGTGTGAGATTTTGGGGCCATACACAGAATTTGTCAAGGAATTCAAAAATGAAAAAAAAATTGGGGGTTTCTATTTAAAATTTTAAAACTACCCTTACGCTCACCCCCTTAGGAGGGGTGGGGGTGGTTTTTTACAACAGAATTCGGTAGATAATTGTGTCAAAAACAACGTTCCTTTGCAATCGTGTTAATCCAACCTTTCGTTCTCGAGATATTTGACCCAGTCCAAACTTTTCGGACACCCAGTATATATATATATATATATATATATATATATATATATATATATATATAGATAACAAGGAAAAGAAAAATGTATTTTTAGTATATAATAATTTTTTATTTTCCAATGCGTTTGTAATTCTATCTAGCAAATTACAAATATTTACTGGTGTGTTATTTAATTCATTTATATTTACTGATATATCTTGTAAAGATTCTATGACTTTGTCCTTTTTTTTCTCATTATCTTCAGCCAATCTTTTAAACTGTTCTGCCGTTTGGACAGTAATCGGTCTCCGTCTGGGAGAATCTATAGATACAAAATGATAATTATTATAATTATGATTAAAAATAGTTTCATATTTAACTTACAGTGTGAATCAGACTGCGCAGAAGTAGACGATGTCGGTGTTGGTGAAACTGATGATGGTACGCTTGGGGTCGTTGCTCGACTTGAAATCTAAATTATAAAATATAAGCTTCATTAAATTAAATATTGACTATATCAATATTTTCAATACATTTTTAGATTTTATATACACTAATGTTTAAAAAGTTTTTTTGTAAAAATAATTTACCGTCGAAAATTTAAAATATAAAGTTATTATATTTAAATTAACACACTTGTAATTTATTTAATTTAGTTATTTTAATACAATTATTTACCGTAGATGATAAAGATTCGTCAGGTTCCCAAGAAGATGGAATGGGCTGTGCCACAGTAGGTTCTCAAGAGGGTTCAGCAGTGGGCTGTGGTTCCCAAGAAGGTCCAGCAATGGGATGCGGTTCTCGGGAAGGTTCTGCTATTTCTTGAGTGTTAAATTCAGGGTCTGCACTATCCAGTGGAATTCCTTCTGGACCAGTGATACCGTAAACCACGTCCGGACTTATAACATTTACAATTCTTTCTTCCAAATCAGTTAATTTTTTTGTGGTTAGTGGTCCACCGCCAGTTTTACTTTTCCACTTGTTTATTGCCGAAGCCTTCTTTTTGGTAGACATTTTCATGTCACTCCAAACCTATACAAATAAAATACATGTGCAATAATAATCAATTTTAGTAATAAAATAAATATGATAAATAAAATTAAAATACTTACCTTTTGCCATTTTTCCACTTCCTTTTTTGGATCTTGTTTGTTTAATGCGGCAACCAACTCCTGCCACAACTTTTGATTTTGCATTCGGCCCTCATGACCAATAAAATTCCCTCTTGCAAATTCTACATGTTACTCCATAAAAGACACCATTATTTCTTTTTGTTTCTGCGCAATGCGAACATCTCGTTTTGCAGCTACATGACGCTCCATAATGAAAAAGGAAATAATACTAAATCTACAGAATTAAACTACAGTAAAACTATGGAACTAAATTAAATATAAAAGCTAATATTAAAACAAATAAAAAGAATTAAAAACTAACTACAAAATATTATGAAACTACAACTATTTTACTAAGTTTGCACACAAAAAAAGTAGCTTTAAAAAAAGCTGATTTATTTAAAAACGCACTAAACTACACAAAAACTAAAAGAAACAATAAAAACGAAATAATATCAAAAACAGAAACAAACAACATTATAAACAAAAACTAAAGAGAGGTGGTGCTGTCACAAGAACAAGTATTCGAGAACAATAAAGTTTCAAAGTTTGAAACTGCTATTACCAACTGAAACCTAGTAATACCAACTGTAAATCTTAAATTTACTAAAAAAAAAAAACCGAACTTCTTCTTTATCTTTTCTTGGTTACGTCATAACATTTATCACAATGCATCATCAATTTATCGTTATTTTACTGTAATACTTATCATAATCAGCATCCAGTTGTAGATACAGGTGTCACCAAAACAATTTCTATTAACTTTGATACTTCAGAAAAAGTTTCGACCAGATTATTGTCTAGCATAAATCGTGATAACGCATTGATGCTGGGTATATCACAAAAAGCAGTATTTTCATACATAACAGTTAATTCTGATATGAACTTATCTTCACTTAGCATTGAATAATTTCTTTTAATATTTATTATATGTTCCTTAGGACAATGTTGTCTATTAAAATTGAAATTTTTAGGGTCTACAATAGAAAATGATCTAAATATTTCAAAGCTATTAAATCTATCGGTAATTTCACTAATTATTTTATCGCAGGCTTCTTTAGCATCTTTTATCATTAGTTCGTCTGTCGTGTTGTGGCTTTTAATTATTTTTTCAGGTATTTTCTCGCGGTCGTCACGAACTGACACAGGAATAAAATTAGCGATGCAATTTCGTACGATATTAATAGATGATTCAAATTTATGGAATGCTTCTTTGACAGTGATATTGTTGCTTTTATATGATTGCAATGTAAGTATTGTAAAGTATATCGACATGTTTTAAAATTGTATAAAAAAAAGATAAAAAGAAATTGAACTCAAAATATTCCAAACATTTTTTAAATCCAACAGAATCCCACACACTTTTGTCGTCCCAGCTTTCTTTGTTAATGATTCTATTAAAACATTCCAAAAGTTCTATCTCACAGAACAGTCAACTAATTCTGACCAAAACGAATGGCACACAATAGCTATTCGCGCGCAGAAAATTTGCGCAAGACGCGTGGGCAACCCACGTTTCATACAGGAATAACTAATGCGGAAAAATAACGTAACAATATCACTTTAAACAGAAGTAATCGAACTCTCTTTACCGTGAAACGGCTCCGGTTTTTGTAGCAAATCGTTAATTGACGCATTTAGACAAGTTTTACGAAATCTTTTTCACCCAAAAACCGAAAGTAACGCGTTGTTAGTGGACTTACAATATTTTTATGATTTTTAACACGTTTGTGGACTTACAATATTTTTACGATTTTTAAACATATCACATTTTCTTTTATAATAATTTTTGTGGCGAAACCTAGCTTCGTCACAATATTAATGCTGATCGTGCTATTTTCACGTTTATGATCCTAACAATCTTTTCTATTACATATTTAAGTTGTTGCGTAGTTGCTTTTGCAAATAATTTTTTTCATGTATGATACAATGAAACGATAAAATTGAACGGCCAAGTTTATTTTCCGTTAGTTTAACAAATCTAACATTCTTTCTTTCATAGCTGGAACACCATCAGTTGTTATGGAAAACAATTTATTTTTTATATCCAATACGTGACCATTTTTGAAGTTTGTAAACTCTTGTACTTGACGAATAATGTCGGTGCTTTTGGTCGTGTCTTCCATTGAAGCAAGAACGCATAGTTCTTTATTGACTTTCGAACTATTTATTGCTGCAAATCTAATAATGAATGGAAGCCTAGCCATACTATTTACATCGGTACTTTCATTGAGTGCAATATTAATTACGTCACAAGATCACAAATCATTGTTGATTTGTTTGTCAATATTTTTGGCCATATCTTCAATGCGACGCATAGCTGTTCTAGCTGACAATTGCATTTCTTTAATTCTCTCAATTACTTGTTTTTTATTAGCGAAGTAATTAAATAAGTGCATAATAACGCATTTATAAATTGTTTGAAACAATTTATAAATGCGTTTTTCAAAAATTTGCCGTCTGCAAACGGTTTTCCATTGGTATCAATGCTAAATGTTGCAACAAAGCTGGCAGATGTAGCGTGTTTGTGACTGGTAATAAAACCCCTTAACAATTTATTTAATTTTTTTCCAAAATTTAATTTACGTTTAGCAATGTATTCAGATTTTTCTTCATTCGGCATTTTACTCACATTTTTATGTTTTGAAGAAAATTGTAGCTCAATACTGTAATTTCTAGCGGTAATAATATCTAATTATCTACATAACAATTTGTCATCGTTTTCTATATATCTATACTTTTCTTTCCACACACTTTGAAATAATCTCTTTTTTGCTTTTTGTTTCTCCGTAGTAATTATATATATATATATATATATATATATATATATATATATATATATATATATATATCGATGGCCTAGAATCAATACCTCGTAAGTGCAAACTGCCAAAGTTTTCAGTATGAACAAAAAACCTTCCAGTTGTCATAACTAAAAATCTACATTTCTACAAATGCAATTTTGGTTTTATTTTTGTGAAATAAATATAATTACTAAGACATATTAAGATTTATTTGCCCTATAATAAAATGCAAGCACTTACGAGGTATTACACTTATAGTGATTGACAAGTAAGAGGTATTGCTGCTTACGAAATTATTTCTTTCTTGGCAGGACTCACCAAAACAGGAATGAATATCTTGATTAGATTTGGATAGATTTTTGCTATTGTACTTAAATGCGGAGAATTGTGGCCCATGGGAGATGATGATGTAAGAGTACTAGTATACATATGAATATTAAACAAAAACTATTTACACTTGCATAATGGTAGTAGCATCCCATTGTTGCCGTTTCGGAATACACTATTTGCAGAGAATTTCGTTGGACCCTTTCGAAGTCTGTTATAATTCTTGATGGTGCTAATGTGGGCGTCATCTCCTTTCTTGTCTTCTACTGGACATTAAACAATAAGCTATTCGAATAGTCTATAAGGAAACATTTATTTTATTACATCAATATGCATTTTTTCATGTCTTGTTTCTGATATGCAGTCGATTAAATATTGCACATCCTTCATTAATTTGAATACGTTTCTGAAAAAAAGGTTCATCTATGCTGATTTGTTCTTCATTCTTTTCGTCAATACTTCTAAATCGATATCTATCGCGCCATTGTTCCTGTTTCAAAATGGTTCCTAGTCCTTCTAAACTATTTGGTATTGCTGGATTAGTTCTTCGTCTGCTTGTTCGCATTGAATTTTGCGCTGTTGGGCACGGATAATTTAAAGCAGCTTCCTGATTGCTAAACAAAATTTTTATATATATATATATATATATATATATATATGTAGTAGTGTTTGAAAGAAAAAATTTTTTCTAGTAAGGCTAATAAATGATAGTTTTACATCGAAAAAACATCAGAAATAATATTCCTCTTTACACAATTGAAATCGTGAAGTGTACAAGCACATTTAATAAAAGTACACACATTGTATGTTACAATTTCTATATCTATTACCAGAAAATGCCATTTGCTGTATAAAATACCAGTTTCTGTAGATATACTTTTGGTTGTCCAAACAATAAAAATCACACTCCTTTTAGGTATATACAATTATCCCTAAATTTGATATTAATAATTGTGTTTTCTCTATCTAGAACAAGCTTATTATCAGAATTCAATTTGGCGAAAAACGACTACACTTTGTTTGAACCATAAGAATGATGCATATCTCTGATTGAATATGAACATTTTACTTCAATGATTTGTTTCTTTACCTACTATATCGTCAGGACTTGCTGCTAAAAATTCCAAATTTGGAAATTGCAAACAAATAATCCAAAACAATTTACTGTATTTCCTGTGTGTTTTTCATATTCTTCAATTTCATGTATTTTATTGTTTGTGCCCCATTCAGTAGCATTTTACATATAATACGATTTGTATACATACAAATGAGAGACCTTATAAATGCGAAATATGTGATGAAACCTTTACTGTATGCTCCAAAGTTTAAAACGCTTTGGTAAAAGTTGTCTCATAAACGAGATAATAATTTTTTGGTTTTTACATTGAACGATTAATTTTTTAACCCTTTATAGGGCGGATTACGGTCAATAAAATATAGCATTTTATTTTACAGGGATTTGTTAAAGGGTGGTTTATAAGGGTAAAATTAAACAAATTCATTGAAAAAAGTCTTTGGTATATTTTTTTTTAAGCAGGTCTATATTTCGACCACTATCTCACTATGCAGATGCTATAAATCCAAGAATATATTTGACTTTAAATACTTTTGACTTTTTCTAAGAAAATACAGTAGTCCCTCTATTTACGCGAATTCATATTAAGAGTTTTATCTTTAAGCGGGCGATAGTCAAAATATGATCTCCGAGTTTTGCAAAAATTTAAGAATTGATTATTCTAAAAACATCAATTTGTAAAAAGAGTCATTTATTAAATCGTCTTTTAACTTAAGATTTAAATAAAAAACTATATTTAATTTTATATTTTTCATCTTTATTTTTCTGGTAATGCCATTTCCATGTAAACTAGAATAAAAAAATATAAAAAACAACTTATTTGAACATTTTTTTTTGCATGTAAGGTGGGCCTATCCTACAACTTTCTCAGGGCCTAATTTTTTATCCAGTCCAACCCTGAGTAAATTTATTATAGTATAATAAAACTAAATACATTTTAGGTTGTAGTATTTTGTTTTGTTTTTGCTTATCGCCTTTAATTTATTTTCATGAAGTAATTAAATCATTAGAAACTATTGATTAATCATTAACTAATAATTTAATTAGTTCATCAGAATACTATTACATAATATATAATAGATAACTAAATATGTGTTTTTCATGAGAGACTACTGTACTTCGACTTTTTGTAAGAAATTACTTTCTTGTTTAAAATAATATTTAAATTATAATAAATAGAAAATAATAATTAAACTTTGTTTAACAAAGTTTACTTCTCTTGCTTCTAAAAATTATTTAGGTAAATCGAACAAGATATAATACATATTACGAACAAAAATTTTCGTTTCTAATAATTAAAGAGAATTAAAAAAAAAAATTGCACATTTCTGACTATTCACGATTAATTGTAAGTTTTAATTATCACTTTTACAATCAGTTTCAAAAAGAATCACTATCGTGAAATATGTTTCTACTATAGGTATGCATATATATATAATATAGTTTAATACTCAGGCACTATGGAATTTGTGAGAAATTGTAAAAAATGACTTTCTATATAAAAAAAAACAACGTAACATTTGATAAAATAAATGCATCGAGTCTTTGCTTTTATTTGCATTCGAATATTAATCTGTATTCTTTTTCATTTACAGTCAAACCGCACAAAAACAGATTTGATTGTATGTATTTGCATTTGACATTTACGTATACAACAAATAACCTATACAATATATATAAATGAAATAAAAATTACTCACATACTCAATTGTAAGTTGAATCCGCATTTAAAAACAATAAACCACTAATTAATAATATATTCAGTTTATTCATTGTCTTTATCACGTTAAAAAACACGAAAAAATCACATAAAAAATTTCTTGTCTTCAACAACAACAAAAATTATGAACAACAAAGATGGCCACCACTACTCGAGTAGTTCCACAAACTATATTAATAGATTTATAAGTTTCTCTTTTTAAGGGGGGAGTACACTTTGACTTTTCAAAAAAATGCATTTTTTTTTTTTTTGCTTAGAATGTTCCTTGGGATGTATACTTTAATTTAGAAAAGACTCCAAGTCCGCCAGAATATTCCTTACCTTTGTTCTTTTGGCCGCTTTGGTCGGCTTTCGTGGCTTTTCAGTAACTCTACAAACTGTTTTTTGGACTCAGGTGTATAGTAATCGACCCATGTTTTATCCATCGTCACAAAACTTCGAAAAAAGTCCTCTAGATTAGATAATCCAAAACAATTTACTGTATTTCCTGTGTGTTTTTCATATTCTTCAATTGCATGTATTTTATTGTTTGTGCCCCATTCAGTAGCATTTTACATATAGTTCGATTTGTATACATACAAATGAGAAACCTTATAAATGCGAAACATGTGAAGAGACCTTATAAATGCGAAATATGTGATGAAACCTTTACTGTATGATCCAAAGTTTAAAACGCTTTGGTAAAAGTTGTCTCATAAACGAGATAATAATTTTTTGGTTTTTACATTGAACGATTAATTTTTTAACCCTTTATAGGGCGGATTACGGTCAATAAAATATAGCATTTTATTTTACAGGGATTTATTAAAGGGTGGTTTATACGGGGAAAATTAAACAAATTCATTGAAAAAAGTCTTTGGTATATTTTTTTTAAGCAGGTCTATATTTCGACCACTATCTCACTATGCAGATGCTATAAATCCAAGAATACTGGATGAAATATCGACCGCTTGCTAAAACTACATAAAAACAATATACATTCTTTAAAAAACGTTCAAAATATTTTTACTTATTGTGGAATGGTCTAAAACAGGGAACGCACAGTACTACCTGGCATTTTGTGCAAGTTACACTAGAACGTTTTAGTTTTTTCTATGCTACATCTCGCACATCTTCTGGAAGTACTGTGTGTTGGTAAATGTTCACCTACATTTGACATCCAAACTGAATTTGTACCATGACTGATCTACCGTCCATTTTTATCAACTTATTTTTGCCTAATACCAAGATTTGAGATTTTTTTGTTGAAAATTCTCCTATTAATTGATTTGCAAGTACATTTCTAAAGATTCAGTGCGATTAAGTTTGTAAAGGCACCCGTTTTATATATAACGTATAAATTTACGATAGGAGCATCAATCAGATAACAGATCAACTCCACCCATATTTGTATTGTAATCAGCAATTCTTTTTGGACAGTCAACTGTAACTTTAACTTCTTCCTTAGTCATTCGCTGCACTGTTGATTTTTTTTTACAGAATGCATTGTGGAACCAACTAATACACATTTTTTTCCCCGGTCCTTCCACTTATTTACTCGTACCAACAGTATCGCAATTTCCTTGTGCAATAGGTTCTTATCAGATATCAGTAGGACATTTGGAAATTTTTTTCTGTTACACCTCATCGTTCGGCATCCAAAAATTTTTCGGTCGAAAAGTTTTGAAAGCAAATTATAGGAAGTAAAAAAGTTATCGAAGTAAACACAATAGAATTTGCCTACAAACGATTTGATCAATTCTAATACTGTTTTTTGCGTTTTTCCTTTAAAATATTTCTTTTTTACTTCTTTGTGTCTTTTTTCGTTTAATAACTTTCTCGGCAGGACTCACCAAAACAGGAATGAATATTTTGATTAGATTTGGATAGATTATTGCTATTGGTACTTAAATGCGGAGAATTGTGGCCCATTGGAGATGATGATGTAAGAGTACTAGTATACATATGAATATTAAACAAAAACCACTTACACTTGCATAATGGTAGTAGCATCCCATGGTTGCCGTTTCGGAATACACTATTTGCAAAGAATATCGTAGGACCTTTTCGAAGTCTGTTATAATTCTTGATGGTGCTAATGTGGGCGTCATCTCCTTTCTTGTCTTCTACTGGACATTAAACAATAAGCTATCCGAATAGTCTATAAGGAAACATTTATTTTATTACAGTTTAATTTTTATTTGAAATAATCTTTACATTGTTGCTATTAACAATATGTATTGTCATTAGTTGACGCGAATCAGGCAGTTCAGGTCGTACTTTAAATGTCCCATCAATATGCATTTTTTCATGTCTTGTTTCTGATATGCAGTCGATTAAATATTGCACATCCTTCATTAATTTGAATACGTCTCTGAAAAAAGGTTTATCTATGCTGATTTGTTCTTTATTCTTTTCGTCAATACTTCTAAATCGATATCTATCGCGCCATTGTTCCTGTTTCAAAATGGCTCCTAGTCCTTCTAAACTATTTGGTACTGATGGTGATCGGTGATCGCGTAGATGCGTCGCGGACGTTTTACGCTCTTCACTAGGCGCCTCTCTCAACTCAGCGAAGTCGAGGTACTTCTCTAGTGGTTTTGACACATCGACGCTTGGCGTCGCGGCGGTGATCGCGTAGGTGAGGCGAGGACGTTTTATGCGCTCGACTAGGTGCCTCTCCCAACTCAGCGGAGTCGAGGTACTTCTCTAGTGGGATAGGCCGCGACGAAACTAGAGACGTAGACGCTTGTTGTTATGCCGTAGGCTAGTTTCTGAGGATGGTACGTCGGTCTCTCAACTCGTATGAGTCGAGGATGCTCTCGGAAACAGATCTCTACCACACAATAACAGCGTATGTTACCCAATATGGGCCGCGGTTCTAATCACGCGATTCGATTGAACGGTCGTGTTGTGGTTTCGACGTAGGCTAGTCTCTGAGGATATTACGGGCGGACTCTCAGCTCGTATGAGCCGGGGATGCTTTCGGAAACAGATCTCTACTCGAAAAACACAACGTATTTATCCAATGTGGATCGCGATCAAGATATTGCAGCCTGATGGGCAATCGGAAAACGGAAATAATAATCAAAAATTCTACAATGATTCTCACCTTATTTCGGAAATTGGTTATTTCGGCGGTTGTTTTTTTCTCGGTTGGCTCTCAGTTTAACTGAGGATTTCTTACTCTTGAAAAAGATGTAATCGAACTGTCTTTACCGTGAAACGGTACCGGTTTATATCTGATATGCAGTCGATTAATATTGCACATCCTTCATTAATTTGAATACGTCTCTGAAAAAAAGGTTCATCTATGCTGATTTGTTCTTCATTCTTTTCGTCAATACTTCTAAATCGATATCTATCGCGCCATTGTTCCTGTTTCAAAATGGTTCCTAGTCCTTCTAAACTATTTGGTATTGCTGGATTAGTTCTTTGTCTGCTTGTTCGCATTGAATTTAACGTTGTTGGGCACGGATAATTTAAAGCAGCTTCCTGATTTCTAAACAAATTTTTTTTATATATCTATATATATATATATATATATATATATATATATATATATATATATATATATATATATATATATATATATATATATATATATATATATATTTGGTCGAGAAGTTTTGAAAGCAAACTATAGGAAGTAGAAAAGTTGTCGAAGTAAACACAATAGAATTTGCCTACAAATCATTTCGTCAATTCTAATACTGTTTTTCGCGTTTTTCCTTTAAAATTTGTGTCTTTTTTCGTTTAACAACTTTCTCGGCAGGACTCACCAAAACAGGAATGAATATCTTGAGTAGATTTGGATATATTATTGCTATTGGTACTTAAATGCGGAGAAATGTGGCCCATGGGAGATGATGATGTTCTTTATTCTTTTCGTCAATATTTCTAAATCGATATTTATCGCGCCATTGTTTCTGTTTCAAAATGGTTCCTAGTCCTTCTAAACTATTTGGTATTGCTGGATTAGTTCTTTGTCTGTTCTGCAAGGAAATGCGCGGCACAGCTGCGCACTAAACACAAACAACATATTTTATTGTACATAATGCCTCCCGCCTTGGAGGCTTTGCTTTACAATATGATACATAACAAGGTTAAGTGAGTAATTAGTTTTAACTTCTGAAGATTCACATTTTTGATGCACTGGGGTTTTTATCACTAATTGGTAATGGACACACTTTGCACACAGATCTTTTAATTACACCATTTTTTGTTCTAATTGACACTACTCTTACTATGTCATCCTTATCAGGATGTGCGTTGGTAATGCGGCCTAGGTGCCAATTGCAAGAAGGTTGGTTATCATCCTTTATAACAACTAATGTTCCTGGTTGAATGTTGTGTTGAGGTACCTTCTATTTTCTGCGTAGCTTCAGTTCCGATATATACTCCTTTGTCCACCGTGACCAAAAGTGTCGTTTTAGTTGTATATGTTGAAATCGATAGAGCCGATTGATTTTTGTGTCTCTCAGGTCTTTATTGGGTAGGGAGATAAGAGGCTTGCCAATTAGGAAATGAGCTGGAGTTAAAGGATCTAAATCGCTCGGATCTGATGATAATGGTGACAATGAACGAGAGAAGACTTTCTATTTGTGTCAATAGAGTATAAAGTTCTTCAAATGTTAAATGAGCGTTTTGCATGACTCTTTTTAAATGATATTTGGTCGATTTTACGCCGGCCTCCCACAATCCTCCAAAGTGAGGTGAAGAGGCAGGAATAAAATGCCAGATTATAGCTTCATTTGCAAAATATTCTGAAATTTTGCTATTATTGTTTGTTAGAAATGCGTAGAGATTTTTGATTTCGTTATTAGCACCAACAAAATTAGTGGCGTTATCACTATATATATGAGCCGGTTTTCCTCTACGCGATATGAATTTACGAAAACAAGCTATGAATGCTTCTGTTGTTAAATCAGAAACCAATTCAAGGTGTACAGCTTTAACGGTAAAACATATAAAGAGACAAATGTAGCATTTTCTGAGTTTCGCTTTACGTTCTTTGTGATCCTTAACAAAAAAGGGTCCTGCATAATCCAGGCCTGTTATATTAAAAGGAGTAGTAACAGTGACTCGATGTTCAGGTACTGGCCCATAAGAGGGTTTATCGATTTTGGTGTAAATTTGAAACATTTTATACAGTTTCTAACTAACATTTCTATCTGCTTGTAGTTTTTTGTTGTTTGTTTTGTCTCGTCATCGAATATGGAGATATTAAAAAACACTCCTATGCTAAAGAAAGAACGCGTGCGACTGACAGACGAATAAATTTGTTTTTTTTTTGTTTTCGATCTGAAACACTTTTACTCCGTCTTCGTTGGATTATTTCTTCGTCTACAGGAGTATCTACTTTTCTAAACTGGTGTTGGCGTTTGAAAATTGCATCTGAACTGCTGCTTATTTGCGATATTAGATTACAGAATAAGAAGATACAAAAAAACTAGCGCAACTGGCTATTTTATTCTAAATTATTGTCTTGAATGGTAATCAACGAAACACCCAACACATAACCCAACGTCACATTTTATACAATATGTTCTAGTTCGCGATCCACAAGGACATCTACGGCGTTTTCCATCTTCAATGGTAGCTACGAAATGACTCATATTGTCTAATCACACTTCATCCCGAACCCTAGCTTGCAAAGAGCTATGAGAGCTTGAAGATTTTCCAGGAGCAAGCGGAGGATTCTTATATGTTTCCAAATAAGACGTTACTATTTCGCGGCGAAAATCAATTTGGGGAACTGTACTGCCGATTTTTCTTGCGAGGATCCAAGCATTATGGACAGACACGTCAACGAGCCAAGTAAATAATGCCCACCACCATTTCTTGCTTCTCACGCCAATTCTATAGTAGGCGATATTTTCATCTATTCTGTCGGTTCCTCCCATGTATTTATTGTATTCGGTAAATGCCAGAGGTCTGGTTACATTTATACGTTTTTTTTCTTCGCGAGAGTACCTTCCAACTAAACTGGTTGGATGCACCCCGTACGTAGTAGAAGCGATTGTGACAACTGAGTTGTCCACCCAACGAATCATTGCAATATTATCAGTAGTACTGGCATGTTTGAAAGATCCTCGCTGATATTTTTCATGGACATCGATGTATCGACGGGGCATTCTCGCGGAACCCTATTCTCACGAAATGTACCAGTTCCATCATATCCGCGTTCCTTCAGCGTTGCAAGAAGTGGTAAACTAGTAAACAGGTTGTCAAAGTAAAGTTGAAATGGGAAAACTTTCATATCATCGGGATAAGCATCTAGCATTTCCAATAATGGTGCAGGTGCTTTGCACTTCGTTTGATATTCAACATTAGAAGTAGTACCTGCACCCTGGTACACTTCAAATGATGTCAGATACCCACTTGGAGTATTTAGCGACCATACCTTTTAGCCAAATCTAATAGGCTTACCTCTAATTCACTGCTTACAACCATGGCGCCCAAAATAGGCCACCATACTTTCATCAAAATACATGTGTTGCTCAGGTCTGTATTTAAGTAAAAATCTTTTTTTAGTAGATCCATTAGAGGTTGTAATTTCTACATCTTATCATTGTTGTCAATTCTTGTGTTGTCTGCGCAGTGAATAAAACGACAAATCAGCAAGAACCTGTTCCTTCTCATTGCGTTCACAACTAATTCGTTCCGGACGTCTTTTAGATTTTCCCAGTAACTTCTTTTGGTCGGAACTGTGTTATAACCTGACAACAACAATATTCCTAAAAACACCTTCATCTCACTGGGAGTTACTTTAGGGTTGGAATAATTTTTGAATAGAGCATACTTTGTTGTTTCAGAACAAAGAAAATCGACGACTTCGGCATCAAAAAAATCGTTCGAATAATTCTATGGGTGATAAATTTCGTAGAGACACGTAATTGGGTTCTGGAAAAGGAGGAACTGCTACTTTTATATCCTCGTTATTTCTCCAATTACATTTCACCTGGTTTTTTATAGCTTTTTTCGTTTGATTTGCAGATCTCTTCTTCCGCATTTTTGCCGATACTGGAGGAGCTACAAAATCTTCAGTGATATCGTCGTTTGGAATATCTAACGTATCTGCATCACTGTTCACTAAGAAAAACAACTTCAGAAGATTATCTATGAAACCGCCAGTATCTTCGTCTACAAGTCTACAGAGTCTTTGTCAGAGTTTACGTTGACATCTGGGGGTTCTATATAAATTCGATCTACATCGTCGGAGTACGCTATTTCTAGGGCTTCTTGCAAGGTTATGTTTCTGCGGAAAATACGTGAAATTAATAAACAGCAATAAAACCTATTTTTTCAGAAAGACATCAAATTCTCTATTATTTGGTTTAAAAAATGTAAAAAATACAGAAAACCATATTTGTCAGCGTTCGCGCCTAGCGTGCCATATGTGGCACATTATACAAACCTAACCTATAACAAAAAGCAGTCTTCAGAAATTAACTTCTGAAATACTTCAAACTATTCTATAGACTCTAAACTTAACCAGTATACCAATATAATAACTTATAAAAACAAATTAGTGAATAATTTTTTTACTTACGTGAATCGTATATCCACAACTACAAGCGGAAAGGTACAAAATGAAGAAGGTTAACTTTAACACGTGTTTAAGTGCGGACCGGCTGTAGTCTGACTAATGCCACCCGGTGATTTAAGAAGTGCAATGCTTTGGGGTTGAATTGCTGTTACAAATTTTTACCGCTTTTGCGCATTAAAACGAATAGACAGCCAGATAAACAACATATGCTAAGTGTGCCATATATGGTAAGGTAGGCGTTAATGGGTTAAAGATTATAACAGTATACATTATTTGCTTATGTTAATAAAAATACCATTATTATTTTAATTAACTCATTTTACACCAATCATCTAAAGATACTATATATATATATATATATATACTGTAACCGACCAAACTCCATCGGTCCAAAAATACTGAGGCAGGACCCTCAGGCACAGCTAGGCTCAGTGAAGACGGCGGGGTTCGAATCCGCTAATTAAACGTAGACTGAACTAGATTATTTTGCCGGGCGCCAATAAATTTACTTACCGAATGTCCGAGTTAATGCGCCAAATCCATAAAACTACAATAGTCCTGCAAACGCAAACGCTATTCGCCACGCAATAACAGATTCTTTTTCAAATCTAATCAAACTCGAAATTAATACAGACTATTTTATTCTAATACCCAGACGTTCATAAAATCCACAATAATATAATTGCAATAATCATCTAAATCAAAAACTAACAATAACTACTAAATCATTTAATCGTACATAATTAAATCAAAACTTTAAACAAATTATTTATAAAACTAAAGCAAATTTAATGTAAACAACAGAATCCAAAACAAAATCAAAATGAACAGAATCTTAATTGACACTAATTAATCTCGCAAATCTAGTTTTTTTGGCGTACAAAGTGTACCGTAGTATATCAGCTGTTTGCACAACAATATGTTAAACCCCTTGCGACAAATAATTACAACTTATTTGGCCTTTTTATATACATTTGAAAACAGACAAATGTCTCATAGCATTTCTACAATTTGAAAATCCCTATATCAGAAAATTAGATCTAGTTTTCTTTACAATTCATTGATAACACTCATCTGTTCGCCGATATCTTATTTGCGCATAACTTACTCAAACCAACGTATCGATAAGCGATGATTCAAAACATGGTTGTAAATAAATAACACCAGAAAATATCGTCTCATATACTACAGCTCACAACAATTCTAATAATTGTGACAATCAAAATTACTTATTCAATTACATCAGAACTTGAATTTAAACTTATTACATATGCTTAAATCACAATATGTGCGCTAAAACATCAGGTACCGTCAAATTGTCTTTAACAAATCGAATCTCTATGACTTTCCTTACACAAAACGTTAAGTTAATAACTTAACACATAAATAATATACAAATTCTATCTTTCGTCATGAATCAACAATTTTTTACAATCGAAACATCAACTCGCCACTAGATTTCGCAATACTAAAATCGATAATCAAAACTTCAAAACTTCGAATTCAATCGATACTCAATCTTCAAAATACACGACTTGACTGACATCAGCGCGACATTATCATGCGGAAACTTCGACAAATAAATCGTTTACCACTGCGCGCGAACATACAAAATACGAAACTTGACGACAGAATAATGAACTAAAAACGACACGAAATTTGCGCGCTCAACACATCCGTCGACACGAATACAAACTTAAACTGTGTACTTAGCTGTTGGTTTTGCGGGCCTTGGCTCGTCTTTAAACGTTTTCAATGTTCGGTAAAAGATGCGGATATGCGGGGATTGGTAGCTGGAGAAATGCGATGATTTGATCAGGTACGCGTACTCGAGCTGCTGAAGATGCTGTCGTAAATCCACCTCTACGGCAATAGGTACAGAAAAACCTCACAACACAGGCTCACTACACCCTAGCGACTAAATCACCTACACAACACTACACACGGAACTTTTTGACCTCCACCAAAACACTTCCCCTGAACTGAGAAAGATTCTCACTCACAAAACATGCATCACGATCATAGAACCGGCTGTGCACCGCGGTATCGTGCTCAGAAACTCGTGCTGCACTTCTTTTTAATCCCCAACTATGGGTTAACAAATAAAACACGATTACTCGCTCCAAACGTAAGATTTGTTATTTCAAAGAACAACTTAAGCAATGTTCACTACTCCGATCTTAATATTTAAAATCTATGCACGCCACATGGCCGTGATATCGCTACCAAAAATTCACACGTCCGTCTTGAGTCAACGTACACACCGAACTCCCCTCAACTCATTTCAAACAGGAACGGAACAACCGCTAATTAATACACCACCAATCACAATCAATCACAATCAGCAAATTACCACTACGTATCTCAAATTTATCTAACAACTAATGTATTGTACTGTATTTAAATGCCGCTAAATTTATTCTTCAACTATTTCAATTTAAATTACAAATTACTATAATCTCAAAACACTAACACCTTTCAAAATATCTTAAAATACAACAACTGATCCTAATACTCAAAACTCTCCACAGCTGTGATCATATCAAACATAAAAATAAAATCTAATAACGTAATAGCAATGCAACCATATAAACTTTCCTGCACAACTTGCTGCCTAACTTTTACTACTATTAAAATTTAAAATGTAACTACATTAAAATAATTTCAGCACCAATACAGAACAATACAAAAAATGTTGAACTAGAACAAGTGTCAAATCTGAACCGTGACAACACACACACATATATATATATATATATATATATATATATATATATATATATATATATATATTGTGACATTATTGTTGAAGATATTTGATTTCAAAAATGAAAATTTTTTAATAGATCAAAATTTTGAAATTCTTCATTTATTAAAATTTTTCCTACCTGTAACGCAAATAACTCCGGTAGCTGGGGGTTTGGGAGAGAGCTGGGTCGTGATTCGATGATGGCAGGAAATTTTATTTTAAGTTCGATGTTTATGTTCGGCGCCAGAGAAAGCAGAATATAGATAAAAAATGAGAAGCTTTGTCGAATCTCGCAGGGACTTAAAAGGATTGGGATTGATTTCAGAGAATTTGTTTTCAGAAATGATATATAAAAAAAATAACTTACGATGAGTGTGTAATAAAATTAGTTGTATTGTAATGTTCTTTGTTTACAGTGTAGAGAATATTGAAATTAGTGTAATTGATTTTGTTTTGATTTCTGCTGCAGAGCGGGTGTTTAGCTAAAGGCGATTTTCCTCTGTGCTCTCGTTGGTGCCGAGAGGACTTCCGTTTGCACGAGCAGGCGGAATAATGTAGTATACTAATTCAATTGATAATAATACACTTCACAATATAAATCAAGAATATACTGTTATTTCATAAATTGCTCATACCAACAACTTAACGGAATTATACAAAAATATTATTAAAGTTACACAACTCAAAATTATACTGTGTGTCCGAAAAGTCTGGACTGGGTCAAATATCTCGAGAACGAAAATTTGGATTAACACGATTGCAAGGAAACGTTGTTTTTGACACAATTATCTACCGAATTCTGTTGTAAAAAACCACCCCCACCCCTCCTAAGGAGGTGAACGTAAGGGTAGTTTTAAAATTTTAAATGAAAACCCCCAATTTTTATTCATTTTTGGATTCCTTGACAAATTCTGTGTATGGCCCCAAAATTTCACATCCAACCCTTGTCACCCCTCCACAGGGGATGAAAAAAATGAATTTTTATTTCAATCATTTTCTTCATATCATTGTAGTTATACAATTTAAAGAAAACTCAAAAGTACACAAATTAAGTTACTCAATGACATTTGCAAGTAAAATAAATTAATCTTACTTAAACTGACGTCCTTGCTGTTTAACAAATTAAAATATTGGAAATAAAATCGTTTGTTTGCTACTTACGACACAAAAACTGTTCAGCGACAGAAGAAAAACACCAAAAAATGAACACAAAACACAAAACGAAAAGGGAATCTCGAGCATAGGAGAGACAAAACAACAAGAGTCAGTCAAGACAGAAAGTCTACCCTGTTCACGTAAACTCTGAAATCGGTCGAACGCGTTCTAACACGTTACTACAAAATATCAAAGAAAACCTCATGATAAACAAATTAAACATTATATCAGACAGACTGAACTAAACACCAGTAGAGATTTGATCGGAGAGAGGGTTCTAAGAGAAGAGATTTCGATGCGTTTCATCGCTTATATGTGGTTTTCCCCACTACTAAATTCGTACGGCATATCGGTAATGACAACTAACGTTATAACTTTTAATAACTTTTTAATAATTTAATTTTTCTTTAAAATTTAAAAGGTGACAAAAGTATTTTTGTCACAATATGTAAGACTAATTATGACTATACTTTTTTTTAATTTACAGCTTTGCATACAGCTGACAAACCACTGTACGGGATAATATTCAGAACATTCTTACTTTATCGTTTGTTTATCTTATTTCAAGTGCCTGTGTTTTTGTTTATGTGTCCCGCTTCCTCGACTCATGGAGATAACGAATCAAATGTACCGATTACGCATACCAGAGATATTCGGCCTTGAGGCCCTTAGCATCTCGCGATTGGCGTAGTACATGAAACAAGATATTAATTTTAACAGTTTACATATGCCAATAATTAATTATTCAAATATACTAACCGGGCCCGCAGGAGGCCCTCGTTAGGCGGTGGATGACCGCCAGCATTCCTCCGCCGACTTGTTGCCACTACGTTGCTATGCACCCCATGACGGAACGCCACTGGCCGCTGCTCCTTCAGAATCCTCTCAATCGGATTGGCAATAAAGATGATTAGGCGAATCTCTAAACTATTCATGTACGATTAACACGAGGAGTCGCTCAACGTGATACGTACACCACACACGGGGAGTTGCTCACCCGCCACCATAAACATCCCAGGGTATCTTTCAACCCTGCGTGTAGATTCCCAGAATCATACATAGCCTCACACACGGGGATTTGCTTCGCCCGCCACCATAAACAACCCAGGGTATTTTTCAACCCACAACCACGGGTATCTTTCAACCCGGCGTGCAGGTTCCCAGAACCATACACAACCAAGGGGACTAACTCGACCCTGCGTACAGCTTCCCAGAGGCATGCACAACCTATACACTCTTCAGTACTATTCACGCCACGGAATACGCCCGATTCCCTCTCATCGCGATTTTTATTCATAAGTGCACATATTCCATATTATATTGTCTTGATACGATCGTATCAAACTCTCGCAGCTGTGTTTATATTATAAGTTCATCTTATAAGCAAAGATTGTATAGTTTAGAATCTCAGCACTGTTGATTTATTTTTTTACTATTTTGACTAGCTCGTTAGAAACTAAAAACCAACTAAATTATTTACCTTACCAATTTCTCTGTTACATTCGGCCATCCTGCAATTTCTCGCCCTCGAGAAAGGGTAAGCGGTTTCGCTGATTCATTTTCTTTTGTGTCTATAATTGAACAACTTTCTTCTAGTGCCTATGGTTTTATTCTCTGTGTAGCTATGGCATTTCACATATTTTGTACGTTTGTGTCGACAAGACTTGTATCTCTTGTAAATTCTCTCATCTTTCAATTTGTATTTTGCTATTATGCTGTCGTATTTTCTGAATGTATTAAGTGGTTATTTTACTATTTGTTTTCTGTATCTATGATTGAATGAGTCTTATTTTGACTATTGTGTTTTCTTAAAATTGTGTATTTATATTGATATTTTGTTTTTTTAACTCTTCGGACTATTCTGCTTTATATTGACAGTGCAATTTCTTGCAAAATATCCAACTTGGTTACATCGATAGCAGGTTGGTTGGAATTATCGCTTGACTGTGGTTTGACATTTTCACCTGAGTTTCTAACATAAGATGCTTCTTGTTTTAAAAATCTGTGTCGAAATTTGGTCCGTCTTTCATACGGATGCGAAGAACGGTCTTGGCATGCCTTTAAAAATTCGTATAGTTCTTTAGGATTTTTATATCTTCCACCTCGTGCTACAGTTTTAAGATTCTCATTATGTAGGCCCGCAATGATACAAGATACCGCATCCTCTCCTTCTATTTTGCACGTAATTAGTAACGCATGTTTCTCAAAGAAATATTCGGCAAATATATCGAAATATTGTCGTCTCTTTTGTAGAATTGCTCTTTCTGCTCTGTCGGAAAAATTTGCGGTTACCAAAAATGTCTAATGAAGTTTCCGTTTCCATTCTACCCATATATGATTTAATGAAGATAACCCGTTGTATCAAATTTCGGCCAAACCACGTTATTTCCCAACAGCATAGTAAGTAGTAGCTTCATCTGTCCAATAAGTGTGCTTTAGTTCATCTATCTTATGTATCCATTTATTTATATCTTGAATCGGGTCATCTAGTTTAAAGGGTGGTACGATATCGCCTCTAAAATTATGCCCAGAAGTAGAAGGTGTTAACTTTGTAGAACTCTCTACCTGTCGTTCGACTGTCTTAGCCAGATTACCAACGATTGATGCCAGTTCCGTCAACTGACTTGAATTGGTAGGAGAACGTGTACGAGATTTAGTGACAGACGTACGTGAATGAGAATAATTATGTTTACATGCGCCGCCACTGAGTATCGTAGCTGCTTGAAGATTACTGCGCGCGCGTCTATCGGTGCTGGCAGCATGCAAGCGATCTCGCCGACGTTCACGGCTAGCCGATGCGTTGCTGCTGTGTTTTGCACGTACAACTTCGGATTTTTGAAATCTTTCCATAACGTTGAAGTTTCTTATAACTTGATAACTTATGTGTATAATATTATAAACAATTAAATATTTTATATAGTAAATTTAAAATTTAGAGAAGAACGTAAATATTAGAAATTAAACAAGATTTCAATTATAAGTTGTAGTTTATAAGTTCAAATACAACAATTAATTTTATGACAAATTTATGATTATTGCTATTATTATTATTTTATTACTATTATTATTTTGTTATTATGTTTAAAAAGAATCATTTAGAAATGTTTATTATAAACTAATGTGGGAGGTAAGGTTGGCCTGGATTGGCGCGTGCGAAATAATTCTTTCGTGGTGTCAGGTTGAATAAATACAAATATATTGAAGATAATATTACACACTAATATATATATCAATCAGAATACTTTTAACGTACGCGTAAATATAATTTTGTACATAAAACATAAGTCGTTCAGCTTTAACACATAAGTCGCTTCACTGCCGTACATAAACATAACATAATATATGTGTGCGTGTGTCTTGCATGCTTTTTGCCGGAACCCTTCTTCTTCGTCTTACCCTTACAACTACAGTGGTGGCAGCACTTACTGCCGGTTGACAGATAAGACTTCCTTGGCGCTAATTTGAATTTAAACTTATTTCCTACAGTTCGGCCAGCCTGACATATGATCACCCCGATCATATATTAAGCGGTCGTTTTAGCAGTGTCAGTCTTATTTGTTTACATAAATTACATTGTGCATAAATTAAACTATATTACATAAAGTTACATAAAATTACATAATTTCATCTTTATTAATTAGTGAAGTTGATCAGAATCGGCCCACAACCTTATACGCGAAGCATCACAGATTCCTTCATAGGGTATCTGCGTTACTTGATGACCCTCTATGTCACTTATTACATATCTATCATTGTTTAGTATTGATTTAACTACATACGGTCCCTTAAATTTTGACAATAACTTTTTATTAACTCCCGGCGTAACGTCTACATTTGGAATCACAACTAAGTCCCTAATTGATATTTAAACGGTAGTTTGTGTTTCGCATCGAACTGCTTTTTATTGTATTCCTGATTTTTAACGATATTTTTACTAGCTTGTGTGCGTTCACTCGACAAATCTCGTGGGTTGTTCTGAACCGATTCGAGGTACAATCTTAAGTTATCGTCTACTCTTCCTCTCTGATTAATTCCGAATAGCAATACACTCGGTGTTTGCCCCGTAGAGCGATTTACCGTGTTATTTAAACTAAATTCTACGTCAAACACTACCTCATCCCATTCTTTAGGGTCCTTGCATAATTTTGACAACATCGGCGTTATTGAACGATTTACTCTTTCAACTTGTCCGTTAGCACGGGGTGCTCCCGTTGCTATTAATATGTGTTAAATATCTAAATTTAATAAATATTCTTTAAAATTTGTAGCTGTAAATGCTGCTCCGCGATCTGATACTATTCTTAATGGTTTGCTATAACTTGCAAAATACGAATTTAAATGTTTAATTACTTCTTTCGTATTAGTAGACGAACACGTAAATAACTTTACAAACTTCGAGAATCCGTCAACAACGACTAATAAATACTTTTTATTCGATTTTGTCTTTTCTAACGGACCATAATGGTCAATGTGTAGAGTATTGAATGGTAAATCTCCTTTAGGAATACTATGCAATACGCCTTCACTCTTACCACTTCCCGGTGAATAAGTGATACACTTTAGACAATTGGATACGTAATTACGAACCTTTTTTTTTCATTTCGGGAAACCAATATGTTCGCGAAATTAATTCGATCACCTTGTTCGTTCCCACGTGACCAACGTCATCGTGGTATAACCTAATAACACTATTCTGCATTTCTTGTGGAACTACGAAGAGTCTATTGTTTCTACATTTTCTGAATAGTAAACCGTTTTGTATTTCATACAATTTGTCTTCGCCGTGCTCGAGTCTTTCGCGTAGTTTATTTATTTCTAAATCACTGTCTTGTTTAATTGCTAATACTCGTTCGAAACTATTTTCACATATGATCATTATACTATCGCGCCTACTCAACGCGTCGACGTGCTTCATTCTATTACCGTTTCTATGTTCTAACTGATAATCATAATTTTGTAGTAATAGTGACCAACGGGCTATGCGTGCATTAATATCTTTTTTCTCTAGAGTTAGTTTTAGACTATTACAGTCCGTAACTATTTTGGTTGTCAAAAATGTACACTTGTCTGTGCGTAAATACAAAACATTTTGAACTAATACTGTAAAAACTCTTTCTAAAATCGCAAAATTTTCCTCTATAGTATCCGTTGCTATCAAGATGTCATCAATATAAATAATTAATTCCCCGTTATCGATAAATTCTTTGAATATTTTATTAATGTAGCGCATAAATACAGAAGGGCTATTGCAATATCCAAAAGGAAGCTTTACGTACTCAAACTGGCCAAATGGCGTCACGAACGACGTATATTTAACGGATACCTCCGATATCGCTATATGATGAAAAGCATCTTTAAGGTCTAACTTAGTAAAGTACGTTTTATCTTTCAGTGTGTCAATCAAATCCTCTATCAGTGGAAGCGGATATCTATCGCGTACCGTAATTTTATTCAATTCTCTAAAATCAACACAAAGCCGAATAGAGTCGTCCCGTTTCTTAACAAGTACGATCGGTGAACTGTAAGGAGAATTACTTTCGCGTATAATACCTTTACTCAGCAAGTCATCTATAATTTTCTTTACATTTATCTTTTCGGTTTCGGACAACCTTCGCGGACGGAAGTAAAATGGAATATGATTGCTTTTAACTACGATTTCGGTTTCATATTTCACCCTTGGTGATATTTCGCGCTTTGGCTTGACATATGATTCCTGAAATATTCTATTTAACTCAATTTTAGCAACTGAACTCAAAGTAGGTTCCGTATTTAATGTATCGACCGTTGCAACATTAAGATCATTAATTAGCAAAACTTCATTCGAAATGAATTCATTGTGGACCGGTTCAGTATCAATACTTTCAATTATAGCACTATTTTTATCGACGCTAACTTTAATTTTTGGTGAAGCCATAAAATCCCTACCTAGTACACAATCATAGCTCATAGTAATTTCTGGTACAACATGGAATCTAATCTTAATTTCTATTCCGTTTACATAAATAATTCTGTCAGTAATACCTATTACTTTTATTTCGGATTGGTTGACTCCTACCCAACCACGCTCAGGACAATGGCAGTGCTCGGTGCAACTTAGAGGCACATGCTTTTGCTTTATGAGAGAAATTGGGCTTCCAGAGTCAATCATAGCATTCAATGATATAATTTTATCATTCATACTTAACGTGATTGGTACCGTATATGGAGGAACAGTACCGGATTGATTTTCCTCGATCACCATCGTCGTGCTGTCGGCTGGTGCAACGTTCGGCCGCCGCTGACGACTCGGGCAATCCCTTCTTTGATGATCTTGTCCACCACATGAATAACATGAACCTCGTTCTCGCTTCGGCCTGTCACATGCACTCGCAATGTGACCGCTTGTGCCACAATTGTAACATCGGATTTGTTCTTTCTGCAATGCGGTTGCTGAAGACGGTTGCCGCTGCTGCTGGTTATTATTTTGACTACTACTCGTTTTGCGTGCTGTAACAGTAACATGCAAATTATTTACACTGGTCACCTCGTTCATTACGCTCAAAAGTTTCTGCAACGACTGGAATTCCTTCATCCGCGCCTGTGTTTCCAACATCGGGTTGTCTAGTCCTTCGATTACGTAGTTGATCATATCTCTCTCTGCTAACTCCAGCTGATTTCCGAGTAATGTTTTCTCATGGAAATAAACTGCAAACTTCTCAGATCTCTTCCACCGCCGTGCTTCGAATTTTTTCATTAGAGCTATCCTGTCCTCTCGACACGAGAACATTTCCACCATTTTGTTTTCTAACTCCCGTAGACTGAGTGAGACAAATTCTGGCTTTGAGTAGAACCAATTCTGGGCTGCACCTCTTAGCTTATTTACCACTATCAATAACAAGGTACCGTCGCCAATATCATAATGATTTTGGATCGCGTTTATACGTTTGAACCAGAACATTACATCTTCAGTTGGTGAACCGCCAAAAGTGGGAAGCAGAGCACTAACTTCGTCTGCCCTATTCTTGGTATTTTCTCGTACTTGTAACGCCCTTACTGTCGCCGTAACGATTTCTTCTAAGGTTGCTTGCATTTCGTCCGCCATTATAACTCAATATCCTTTCGTAAATTGTCACAATATTTTCGATAACTTTTGATTACCTTTAGCTAAATTTTGGTAGTACCCCACACCTGATAACTGTGGGAGGTAAGGTTGGCCTGGATTGGCGCGTGCGAAATAATTCTTTCGTGGTGTCTGGTTGAATAAATACAAATATATTGAAGATAATATTACACACTAATATATATATATATCAATCAGAATACTTTTAACGTACGCGTAAATATAATTTTGTACATAAAACATAAGTCGTTCAGCTTTAACACATAAGTCGCTTCACTGCCGTACATAAACATAACATAATATATGTGTGCGTGTGTCTTGCATGCTTTTTGCCGGAACCCTTCTTCTTCGTCTTACCCTTACAACTACAGTGGTGGCAGCACTTACTGCCGGTTGACAGATAAGACTTCCTTGGCGCTAATTTGAATTTAAACTTATTTCCTACACTAAATATATTAAATATGTATTAAAGTTTTGCTGACACAAACACAAATTTTAATAGTTTAAACCTATTTATCTATTTAATATATTTATTTTATCTGTTAGAAACAGTTCATAAAAGACTCAGCTGGTCTTTGTGGTACTACAATACGCCTATCCATGACATACGAATCTATTCTCCATTTTGCTGTAGCTTTTAAAATATTATCTTGATAGAATGAAACATTATGCCGTGTCATCGTCACTTTATGACCCATATCTGTAGTACTTTTTATTGAAAACAGATGTCTGTCAACATCAGGAACGTACCATACATTTTCTAGGTAAGCGGGATGCCATTCTCCATTAATTTGAACACGACCGGAGCCATATGCTGCAATTTTATCACAATTTGCTATAGTTACGTCTATAGGAGCTGAGAACTTGTTGTATGTTGCAAAATATTGCTTATTAGATGTCAAATGATGTGAAGCACCTGAATCGCACACCCACATATCAGCAACATTCATACCGTTTACTGCGGTAAAAGCAGATCCTCTCGTTGTAGATTCATCTTGCGATTTTGTTGAACTAGAGCTGTTTGAACTACTTTGTGTCTCGAACTTTAATTTTCTGCAGTTTTTTTTATATGACCTAATTTGCCACAATAATAACAACTTCGATTTTGCTTATCGTTAGTAGATTTATTTGTAGTTTTATCTACAATACGTGCAGATTTATTTATATTACTTACTGACTTATTTGTCACTTGATTTTGTTGTCTTGACGCAAGAAACGCGCTTGAATCCGCATTTAAATTGGATGTCTCTAACCTTTTTTCAATTGTACACAACTTTTCTAATAAATTTTACGTTGTTCTTTTATTATCGTTTAGAGAATCTCATACGTTGTTGAATTCTTGGTACTCCTGACCAATTGTTGAAAAAATCTGTCCATGCAGCAATTCAACAGGTATATCTTTAGATCCTTTTCTTCGTAATTCGTTATTCATATCTGCAAACAGCTTTTCTACTTTTGCTACATAGGCTGCAATACCTATTTCAGGATCACGTTGTACCTTAAAAAATTCTGTCATTAATAAACTAAGTCTTTGTACACTACTTTGTTCGTATACACTGACTAATTTGTCCAAAATAACTTTAGCATCAGTATATGTTAATACCAAATCTGAAACCGGTTGACTCAAGGTACTTGCAATTAAATCAGCAGCACGTGCATTATCACGTCGCCATATTAAGTTCTTCATATGTCGGAGCCTTAGCATTTTTCACTTTCGGATACTTCCTGCTTCCATCTATAATTGAGGTCATTTCATACTGGTCAAAGTGCATGGTCATCTGCCATTTCCACTTGGCCCAATTACTCTCGCCAACCAACTTTTCATCTTTAATTTTTGGTTCGGATTACATGTTGTGATTTATACAAGGTATATCAGAATTATCACTTCGTTTGACAAAATTAACTTTTCTATTCCAAACGAACACTCCACGTGTCTGGGCCCATAACCTGATGAGGTTAAGTATTTAAAAACAAGTTGTTACACTCAAAACGGATTTTGAGCGTAACGAAGGAAGTTAAAAGGAACTTCCCGGTGCCGCGGCCTGCTCAAGTCGCAATGGGTCGTGATTCCAAAAATATATTCGCGAAATGTGAGCTATAATAATAAAAAAAATTGAAATGGGCGCCAATAAGTTTAATACGCAGTGCCGGGAAAAAAGTAACGACAAAGAGAAATTGAATTAATTTAATCAATACAGCAATAATACTAAAAACTACTATTTATAATCAAATAAAACAACTTAAGCAATATACACTGACTGTTAATCGCAAAAGTACATATTAAATTAAATTAAACTCAGCGACACCAATGATTAGAAGATTTCAGTTCGCTCAGATTCCTTATAAATTAGCAAAACAAATTATTAAACAACTCAATAATACTGTTTCATTGCATTCAATAAATAACTAACTAGTTAAATTCTTGTCGCATTTTTTTCAGTTGAAGTAGTTTAGTTTCAATTTCAATATCTAGCAATTGTAATTTACGTTTCCTTAATTTCTGTTTGTCGTCATATTTCTTCTTTTTGTGCAACTTATCTAATTTCAGTTTATATTTTTTTTTTCAAAAATGTAACTTTTTGAAAATTACTCATTTCTAATACACTTAGTGTGGTAGCATCACGAGAATTTTCAGATGTTCCATGGTTAATACTTGCTTTAAAAGTGGATAGGCCCGTATTATTTTCAATCTGAAATTGTTGTTTACATTGTAATTATTTGTTTTACATAAAAATTCATGCAATTATAACAATAACAACTAATCTTACGGTTATTTCTTCTTCATTCGGTAACATGTTCACATCCTTACACAATTCAAATACAACTGATTCGTTGTCCTCATCCACATTTATTTCTTCTTCAGTGTCGCTATCATTCAACTTAAATGAATACAAAGTATATTTACGATTAGGAATCGTTAATCAGCCAAAATTCTACAAGCATTACGCGAGATATAAATTTATAAACAAAACAATAAACAAATTATTACACGAATTATGCAATCTCCCAAGTCGCGATCGCACGCAAGGTAAGCGTATAGAAATTGTCTTTATAGAATGTTCTTGAATAGCCTGTTCTATTTTTGCAGACTGATCAAACAAACGAATAATAAAGTTCGATGGAGGGTCGCGAATGTTTCGAAAAGACTAAACTATTCGTACCACCAAACAATAATGGCGCGAAAATTACACTCCGAATTTAATGGCTAGAGGGGGGTAATACGTCACACACGAATATGAACAGTAATAAACACGTTACAAAACAGATATGGAACGAACTCACAAAAACGGTTGCAGCGAGCTTCGACACGTTGCTGGACGAACGATTCACCGGGCGTGGCGGCTGATATGGTGCGACCAAAAGAACTGAAGCGCTGCCGCGGATCCGAGAATCCTGGAGAGACGATGGGAGATTTCCTCGGCGCTTGGAGAAGCGTAGAAAGGATTTTGGTGAATTGGCTTTCACCGTCAAGAACCGCAACAAGATGCGAAATAAAATGCAGCACACAAAAGTGATGCACAATTACACAAATGCACTACGTTATACCAAATGACTAATCGCGGAAGAAGTTTAAATCCTAGGTAACCAAATATTCAAAATAAAACGAACAATAAACTCGACCACGAGATGAAAAACTTTTTTCGAAAAACTATCTACGTCTACACACTAGCACCGCTAAGACCCAACTCGCTGTTATTACTCAAAAATTCCCGGATATCGGCAAATTTTTGAAAAACCAATCACAACACCCGAAAAATTTAAGGTTACCACCTTTTTTTTTTCGAAATAAGACAAAATTACATAATGTGCTTTTTAAAATGCTGAATAATGTATTAAAATAAATTAAATATTACGTTACAATAAAATATAATAAAAACGCGAATTTAAATTAACTAAAATAAATAATTCAAATAAACAAAGTTCTGAATTTAAACACTAGAAGAAATTAATTAATTATTTAATGATGATTTACTCGGTGATGATGACCATGTAGGAACTGGTGGAACAGTCTGTAAACAAATTATTTTTAATTATTAATTGTTATTTCTATAATATCTTGTATATCAACTCCTAACTGCTAGATAGCAGCATAGTGCTTATATTTCTAACAGTTTTACATCGGAAAAACATCAGAAATAATATTTTTTGCGTATTTTTACGAAAGTAACAAGTTCCTCTTTATGCAATTGAAATTGTGAAGTATACTAGCACATTTAATAAAAATACACACACAACAGATTATCTATTATTAAAATTTTCTTGTTCAAGATTTAATCTTCTACCTGGATATGTTCGTAATAAATAGGTTTTTAATGGAAAAGCTTCAGCATCAATTACTACATTATTAGAATTCGGTAATGCGTGTGGACACGAAATATTTAAGTTTTCAAATTCCAGAAGTTTAAAAACATTTGATCCAATGAATGTCCCTCCATCAATTTGTTTACTCCTTCCTCCCAACTTAAAAAGCTATACAAAATTTATCAGCATTTGCTGCTGCTTGAAGTAAAATTAAATGGTAATGTAAATAATTAAAATAATGAGAACCAGCATTCGCTGGACATTTAATTTGGCAATGTTTGCCGAATTGAGATTTGAGTGCGTCGAGTATTTCATCAGCTACACATCAGTCGCACGAGAATGCGGGTTTGGCGTAAACGGCTTTCTGTGCATTTTCGTCAGTTGACAAGACTCGCATAAGAAGTTATCAGAATTTGGTAATTTCAGGTTGGGAATAGATCCATCGTTTTACTCATCCTCTTCAGCGTATCGAAGCCAACATGGCCCAGCCTCTTGTGCCACAGTAATGTCAGACTGGAAGAGGCGATGTTGGCTTGCTCAACTTGGGTTACCTTGAAATTTATCTTATGGCATTGATTTGGCAGTTTTGTACCAGTAGCAACAACTTTTGTCGAGTTAACGATTTCGATCTTTGTATTGTCGAACAAATTCTTCTTCAAGTCAGGTACATAAAGTGTGTTTTCCATTGTACATGGCTCCGGTTTACCATTAACCCAGGCCATCACTGCTACCGAATCGACGCCTTCAGCATAAATAAACGAGTTGTCGCCTATTTGGATACCTCTTCAAATGTTGAAAACCAGTTTCTGTGTGATGTTATGTGCTTCGACGAGGCAAACATCTTCACACCCGACAGCTGCCAGGTTATTCATTTCAGCGCTCAGGGCTTGGTAACTGGATCCTGAGCCCTCTTTTGATTTTGCTAACAACTTTTTGCATTCTGTTTTGAAATAATCTTTCTTGTGACAAAAAAAAAACATTTGACATTTCCCTTGTTGAACTTCTTGTGACAAAAAAAAACATACGACATTTCTCTTGTCGAACTTCTTGTTCTTATTGTTCCTTGGTTTGGCTGCTTCACTCGAATTCGAACCTGTAGACTTTGAAGTATTTACTTTTACAGCTTCTCTTCCTTCAGCAAGCGGATCGTTAAATTTTCGAAGGTCTGCCGCTCTTCTGCATACGAGTCCCATGTTGTAACAAAAGAACTATGCCTCGCAGGCAGCCTGCCTAATGTTTTATATAAGTGACGCTTTTTTCTATTAGTCAGGAAAAATAACCGCCAACAAATAACCAAAATGGCCGCAATACTACTCGTACATTCCTGCATCCTGCATTCTATTGTAGCGCGATAAAATGGCGAACGGAAATGGACACCTAAATACCGCCAAAAAATGTTAGAAAATTTACGCAGAGAAACTTATTTTATATAACGTTATTTATAATATTGAAAAAGTATAACAAAAGTATAAATCAGTTAAAAAGTTCCTAATACTTAGTACTTGATAAGAATACAAAATGCAACCAAAGATTACTAGATTAAATATAGAAGTTTCTGATGTTATAATAATATAAAATGTACTTACCACTCTCAAATCTTGATTATGTATGATAAAAAAACAATGTTAGAACAATATTTAATAAAAATTTTGCACAAATATAAGAGACATGTAACAACACATCTGCACTTGATAAAGTCTGAATAGCATATGAAATTTGTGAAGAAGAGATTAAAAAGACGTTAAAATAGTTGGAGGGAGTTGAAAAAAAAAAGAAGAAAAAGAAGAAAAAAGAAATTACCTTTATTATGAAAAAAATAATCATTATTTTTTATATTGCTCTGAAATGCCGAAAAATGGAGTGAGTTTTATATAGGGTTTCTTACGACATTGTAAATTTTAACATTTTGCATACGAGTCCCATGTTGTAACAAAAGAACTATGGCTCGCAGGCAGCCTGCCTAATGTTTTAGCGATCTTGTCAATTTCTCCCACTGATTCTCCGACATCTGCAAATGCTTGCGCCAAAGATTCGATTTTTCTGATATGTTTTGCAATCGAATCCGTTTCCGACATTGAGTAGCTGAAAAATTGTTATTTCAATGTTACCTTGTTTATCGTGCACGTTGTTCATGAATAGATTTCAGTCGGGCCCACAGCAAGGGAGCAGGCGTCATAAATTAGTTTTCTCAAGGTTTCCATGGACGTCTTTTATTAAGGAATGTTGTTTTTGATTTGACAGTCGTTGTGGTCGTTTTTTTTGGGTCCACTACCGCTAGCTGTCCTAATCTGTAACAATTGATTTTATTTGTTTAGGTTTAGAGTTTATAAAGAGTCCTAGTTGAAATTCTAACAAATTATTTCTTCTTTATTCCCCATTATAATAAAATAGATCAAAATAATATAGGTATTAATAAGATTTACTATTTACTATAAAAACACAAATAAACGAAACGCGATTCGATAAAATTTAATCTCATTACATCTCTAATACGAAATATGTTAAAAACGAAAAATAAATATGAGTTAAGTTTTGTTACCGCCGCAGAAAGAAGACCAGACGAAGAAGTTGTTCCAGTAGCAGTTGTTTCCGTGGTGAGCGGGCGGCTTTTCGCTGTTGTAGCAGCAGCAGCTGTTGTAGCAGCAGCAGCTGTTGATGATTTCGGGGATGCGTTTAGTTGTAGCGGTAGCTGTTGGTGTCCTTATTAAGATTGTTGGGATATTTGTTGAAGTTGCATCAGTTGCAGTCCGATTTCTCATTCCTATCCAAACAAGCAACTTTCGTTTCATCCACATTCATATTTCCTCTCATACATGCTCTTTTATTCCTAGTACCTGGAAACTTTTGCTCACGAGAAACACTCTCAATCATACCACTCCAACTACTCATCGGAGATCCACGCAAAAGTATACCATCAAAATCATTCAAATAAATCTTTTTAACCAAACGTTCATTAGACATTCGCTCAACATGTCCGAACCATCTTAGCTGACTAACACCAACTTTTGCTACATTTTTTTCAATTTGACACTCATCATACACTAATTTATTTCGTACCCGATCTCTCCTATTTACACCACATATCCCACGTAAAAATCTCATTTCCACTCTGGTATATTAATTAACAGAGGTCTAAAAATATCGTTTTTCGAAATAAAAATACAAATATTTACCTAAACGAAGAATCTCATTAGATGCAATATTTCCAACATCATCTCCTTTAATGAATGGACAGTTTGGAGACAGTCTCTCGTGTTCCAACAACGGATTGTCATTTTTCTCCCAATGTCCTACTTGCGTTTTACAAAATGCACATCGGACGAAATCACCATAGTGCCTATAATAGAAACCCGCTTTCGCCAAATCGAAGGAATGAATATACAGCAATGGCCAGTTTTTAAATGTCACAAAACGATTCTTTTCGATATTCATAATGACGTGCTGAAGTCTTCAAATACTTGTTGACGAATACGTCGATTCAGTTGATAAATAAACCACTGACTGGTTTGAATTGTTTTTCTTCTTCAGTTTCAACCAACTTAGGTCATCATCAGACGAATACATACTGCGTAAAAAACAAACGATACAACGGTTATAAGCAATGTGATCATACTTCAATCACATTGTAACAACAATGTAATCAAACTACAACCACAATATAATACATTGTTGGCCACCGACAGACAAATACATTAAATTCTATATTTTATTTAGTCATTTTGTTTATGTGATATTTTATTATATTTATAAACAAATAAGTACTAGTTATATAAAATATTTTAATTAATTAAATTTAATTTTAATTAATTTATATTTATTTTTGCTATACTTAAAATTAAAAAAAAAATGACAATTGCTTGACAATAATGATTATTACCACTTTGTCTGCGAGGAAAAGTGGTATAGCGTTTGGTATAGTGTTGCCAACTTTCCGATAAAAAATTACTAAAATTTAAAAAAAATCATTATGGCTACAATATTTATTCTCGCTACTGCCCTCATAAATTATGCAATTTTAACAAAATATAGTGCTGCTAACTTATCGAGAAAAAAATTAATAAAATTTACAATATGACAATGTCAAAGTGGTCTAAATATGGGTTTATCCATATACTTCTAATCTTAGTCTTTTTTCCTAAATTTTACGTTTACATTAGAAACAAAATACAATTATTTATTTTTGTTTTCTTATTTGCTTTTGAAATATTTTTTAAAAGCAATCTCTTTCAAGATTCATTTGGTAATTATTCAATTTTTAACATAGTGAAACATCTTTCAGAACTCATTATATTAAAATAAAACTGCTTTAGATTGCAGTTCTGCATTAATATTTATTGATAATCCACGTTTCGATGAACTCAACGTACGTCTTTATCATGGAAACTGATAGAAATGACATTTACAGAAAATAACCACAATATAGAAACAAGTTATTCCTACTAAGTAACAAAATACGTAACTAGATCATAAAATTTTATAAATTATTAATGAAAGGATGCAAAATTTTATTTAAATCAGTTACTAGTGACACTGATTGATGTTATCTTTTTTTACAAATTTCTTTTGCATTCTACTCCGTTCTACTCCGTTTGTAACCTATGTATATCATAATTTTTAAAAAAATTTTAAGCATACTATTTTCAAATATATTAAAATTTTGATATTTTAAAATAACAGTAATTAAAACAGAATCGCAAAAATATTCACTTAAATAAATGAGTATAAATATAAAATAAAACGGCTTTAGGTTGTAGTTCTGTATTAATATTTATTAATAATCGACGTTTATTTGAATTTTATATTAGATATAAAAAAAATATATATCAAAAATATAAATACTATTCATATTAGATAAGAGATAGAATTAATAATTAATTTTAAAGCAAAAAATAAAATCACTGTTTCATAAACGAAACTGGTACAAATACGGGCTAAAAATTTATCAAGAATGGTTAAGCCACTTGTCTAGATTAGGGATCCCATCCGTTTCGTTTAGACCGGGAAGTGACGTTTTTATGGATACTGTCCCAGTGTCCCCAGAGAATGCAACGAAACATAAAAATGTCCCGTTTTACATAAAATTCTAATATCGTCTGTGAATAAACCTAATAGTTTAGTAAATTCATTTACATTATGTCTTTCTATTATTTTCAGTGCAACAATCAGTTTGAAACTTCATTCATGTAAATGTGTTTTCAATGTTTAATTTATTTTAATGTTTTGTTTATGGATATTACTTTTTTTATTGTATTTATTGTATAATTTAGATTTTTTCTTAAAATTAAAATAGAAATACACACCCAAGAAAAAAAAAATTTTTTAAATAAAATTTGAAGTGTGCCTTTTTTACATTTCATAATTATGGGATCCCTAGTCTAGATAGAAATGTAGAATAGTGCCACACATTTTTGGGTGATTGTGAATGTATGTATTTTCTAAAAGAAATTATTTAATGTTAAATAGTATAAAATTTCTGTACTTTTTGTAAAATTAAAAAAAAAAACAATATTTATAGTCTAGATATCTATACAATTTTTAAGATAACAAAAATATCAATAATTTAATTTATGGAAAGGGTAATTTTGGTATACAGTGTTTGATTGTTACTTGGTCGCCAATGTACTGAGGTACTGCTCTGAACTTTGTGTTAGTTAAAATATGCATGTACATATATTTAATAAATATGTGAAAATATTTCATATTTCAATACAATATTATTAAAGTACAAGCTTTGGATACATTATAAATTTAGTAAATTTTGCTTTGTTATTCGAATTTGAATGCAATACATATGTAGATGAAATAAAACAATTAACTAAAATTAATTCTTCACTATAAAATATTAGTTATTTATTTTGTGTAATATCTGTAATTGCTTTTAAACTATATTAATAATTTATAATTTTATATACTAATTATTTAGATGTATGTTAACGTTTTTACAACATATTAAAATTGCGTAAAAGTGATATTTATTATATCTAGTATGTAAATATAAATAAATTATTAATTCATAGATTGGAAATTTTAATTTCAAAATAATTTTTATTTGTAAAACTTATGCCCGGTATTATAAAGGACTGAATAAATTTACTTCCCAAATAAATCGATTTATTCGGTAGATTTCTGTATTATAAACGAAAAATAAATTTAGTTGTCGAATAAATCTAGTAAATAAACTGATAAATTTTATTTGGTCGAAATACATGGAAATAAATTTTATTCTCTTGAATAAATCAGTTGACTGGTTATATTTTTGTAAGTTTTAGGTATAATAGAAAAATATTTGTAAAAATAAAAGTATATACTTAAAATATAATTAAGATTTTATTTTTATTTATTAATATACGTATATCATTATATATTAATATGTATAATTTTAAACAATTTCAAAATAAATGTATTCTCAATTAAACATTGAAATGCGACAGAGAAAATAAAATATATCTAATATATAATTATTTTAATGATTTTAAAGAAAATATCTAGATCGTCTGAAACAATGGTGAAATATTTAGGAATAGAAAAGGATGGTTCTCAATCAACGTACATATTCAATAATTCGTTATTAAGAGTTCAATTTGAAAATAATGAATTTGAGACTAAATATCTAACATTTTTTCTTTATACATTCGTATAATAATTTTAGTTGGCTGCCACTACGATTGCCTGTTTGGGCACAAGCGCTGTATTTTATGGCAACTTTGTCCTATGCCTCATTTTTGTTTTTTACAGTATACATATCTGTTTTTTTTATTTTCAATAATATCAATATATTGTTTTAATATTTGTATTAAATTTTCATTGTCTTGTTCTGTGTAATTTTTACGGCGTTGGCGTTTTTTACTCATATTTATGTCGTTTATTTCGTAACAGTACTCTGACATTTCCAAATATACATAACCATAACCTCAATAACGCAATTTATTTGTAGAGTAAATTTTGTCTTATGCAGGCAGTGTTACCAAATATACAATAACAATTCTTTAAAAAAATAATTTTAAATTTAATAAATTAAAATAAAACAATTATTTGTATTGTTCATATTTTATTTTCAAAACAAATGAAATAAATTTTAATAATAATTATGCTGATTTAAGTTTCTGTTTAAAAAATTTGGTATGCTACAAAGTGAAAGCATTATTATATTGGTAACACTGGCAATTTATGTGAATAACAGTTATTTTATTTGGTTATTTGCTTTATAATACAGAGAAAATATTTATTTGTAGAATAAATTTATTTAACAAATAACTATTTTACTTTTATTTGGTCCTTTATAATACCGGGCATTAATCCAACAAATATATTGTAGATGAATATAATAATTAAAATAATTATTTAAATAATAATAAAAAAATGATTATACCACGTTTTTAAAACGGACTAAAAATAATTTTTCCTAGCCCCATACAGATTCCTGACTCTCATACAGATTGTCCTGAAAATTTGTGATTGTGAATTTTTAATAGCTATCACAATACTTGAAAGATTTAAAACGAAAAAACCTGAGGCAAAACAACGAACGACAGCTACTCCCTACACACCTTACTATTATCTATTGCATGCGCCTCACATTATTCGTTTTAAATCTTACAAGCATTATCATGGCTATTAATAATTCACAATCACAAATTTTCAGGACAATCTGTATAGGGTTATAAATCTGTATGAGACTATAGGAGAAATTAGTTTCTACTTTTTAGTCCGTTTTAAAAACGTGCTATATTATTTTTTTTATTTAAATAATTATTTTCCGCTTTTTAATTGTGTGTGTGTGTGTGTGTGTGTGTGTGTGTGTGTTCTGTATTATTTGTAGTTGTTTTCTATAGTTTCTGCTTTTGAAAAAAAATATTTGCCAAATACACGAATGTACGGAATTTGTGAATATGGCACAAAGTAAAAGTAATATTTCTGATATTATTAATTAATCAATTCTGAGCTATGTTTAAAGTTTCAAGTGTCTAGCTCATCGGGAACTTATTGTTAGTTTAAAATCGATTGCAAAATTTGTATCACGAACAGACAAACAGACAGACAAGAAAGCGAGTTAATAAAAACATTAAAAACGTGTTAAAAATTGCTTTAAAATGATATTTATTATATCTAATATATAAATATAAATAAGTTAATAATTTATAGATTTGAAATTTTAGTTTCAAAATAATTTTTATTTGTAAAAGTTAATCAAACAAATATATTGTAGATAAATATAATAATAAAATATCAATAAAACAATGATAGATTTTTTAGTGTATATTTTTCTAGTAAGTTATTAGATATTTGTTAATTTATTTTTATAAATATATGCATTAATTTGTTATTTTCATATAATTATTGTTAAAAATATAAAATTATTTTAATATTATATATATATATATATATTAAAAAAATTAATTTTATGTTAATTAAAATTAATACAAACTATAATACAAACTATATCCTAAGAAGTTCTATAAGATTTATTATTATGTTAAAAAAATATCATTTTATATATTAGTTACATTTTTATGTTATTATATTTTTTTTATATATATTTTTATTATTATTATTTATTATTATTAATTTTATTATTTTTATTTTATTTTGGTTATATATTTTTAAAAAAAATTTGATACTGTCTTGCAGAACACTAGCGTACGGTTGGTTTCCAATCGCAAACAGTGTACTCAAATATTTCTTGTTTTCGTCAATAGATGTCACTAGATACATATAAACAAAATAAAGTTTTTTTCCATTATATTGTAAATGAGTATTGTATCTTATTAATTTAAATAAAAATAAAATGATAAATATTTATCTTCCTATATTATTTTTTTTTTATAAAAATAATTTTTTTAATTATATTAACTAATTTAATTACATATACTGTAAAAATCTTTCAGAACTCATTATACTAAAATAAAAAAGCTTTAGAATTAAGTTGTATTTGGTTGTATATATAGTTTATTTAAAAGTGGATGTTTCGATATATTCTACGTGTATAACATCATCAGTAAAAATATACAAATGGCATAAATAATAAACAAACAAAACATAGAAACAAGTTATTCGGTAAAAAAGTAGATTGATAAGAATAGTAATAGAAATTTACAAAGAAAAAGATAACATCAATCGGTGTGAAGACATTAATTTGAATAAAATTTGCCTTTTTTTAATTAATAATTTATATTTTTTTAATTTATAAATTTTTTAATCTAGTTACATTGTTAACTAGTAACTTGTTTCTATGTTTTTTGACTGACTTTGAGCAAAATATTTTATTTTTTCCTATAAAACCTTTTTGTTTGCATAAATACATACATACATACAAAATCACGCCATATATCCAAAAGTGGTGTGGCACAAACTCTTTTTACTATCCTGAAATCAGCTTCATCCACATTCATAATTCCTCTCTCATACATGCTCGTGTCTATTCCAACTACTTGGAAACTTTTGCTCACGCAAAACATTTTCAATCATACCACTCCAACTACTTATCGGATGTCCACGTAAACATATAGCCTTAAAATCATTTACATAAAAATTTTAACGAAACGTTTATTGCATTAATTTTTTTATTCATTCATTTTCTATCACTAACTTTACCAAAAATATTAAATAATTTAGTTCTACATCCTGATAAATGTGCTCTTTAAATATGTAACAATACATATTATAATTTGACAAAAATGCGCATTGATTGATCTTCAATCTGAACTATTTGTTTGTCTGTCTATGCCTTATCGGATGAGGACATGTGTCGTATTTTTTTACTCATTAACATTTTCACCTTCATGAGGAATGCTATTGAATAACAGTAAGCGTGTCTGTCTCGTGTTTATGTAGGTGGATTTTACTCACTCATATGGTTTGTCGTTTGTGCATACCAACACGGCCCGAAAAAGTATAGTTTTTTCGGTGTCGTTTGAACTTTTCCAAATTATTTTGGAAAATAATTTTTTGTTGATATATTATATGAAACTCAATCATTAACTTATTCAATTATTTTAATTTAATTAATCGAATTATTATTAGCATTGTAAGAACAATGAGCAGATTTGAATTATAGAATTATTTGGATCTTGCGGACAGGTCTACAGAATTGACCTTGGAAATTAATTAGTATTTTGTAAAATTTCATACCAAATGTTATTATATACACCTTTATTTGTAATAAATTTATCTAATTGCAATTGTAATAAATAATAAATAATTAACATTGATTATAATACCAATACAAAAAACAATAGCTATTTACAAAATTTTTTTTTAATAATTAATGACATTTTTCTTCAAGCGTATTAAAATATTGATATTATGTCATTGTGTTGCCTATGTATAGTAGCAGGTTATTATGTTACTAATACAGTCATGTGAACATTATTATACAGCAGTTAGTTACTATATACAACACTGGTAGCAGCACCAAATATAAGTACAACGTTAATATCTTCCGCTGTCATATTGAATATTATCACTTCAAATTAAGTTAATTGACAATTTCATTGTTTATTTTATTTGTATTAGATTATTGAAAATGTGCAAAGAAGTGCAAGGAAATGCAATATGCACCGCCAGATTTGCCAGAAAGTGCATTTTCGACCAAAAAAACACGGTCAAGTGTATTTAATTTGACATCTGCGACGACTATATTAAAAATTATTAAATTAAGTTAAGTTAATTGACAGTTACATTGTTTATTTTTGGTTGAATTTTAATTTGATAATTGAAAATGTGTGCGTCAGAAACTTTAATTCCCACAAATCACGTAACAAACATAAATAATATATACATATATATATATGCGACTGTTAGTAATGTTAGGTAACTTGGTATGTATTTTTAATTTAGTTTCGTTTAGAACGCTTGAAAAAAAAATAGTACATGTCACTTGGAGCAGAGTGCTCTTTTTATATTTAGTCTCGGCTCTGTCTCAGCCGCAAGTATCTGGACCGAACACAATATAGTTCGCGTAACATAATATACTATTTTAATTTACATATATTTGTTTAAAATTTAATAAAAATATATTAATAATTTATTATTACACTTTGATGTAAAATTTTGAGTATTTTTTTGGAGCAAATTATTAAAAATTGACAAAATATTTTTAAATATTTTTTTTTGATAATGTGTATGAAGAATTTAAACCCAAAAGAAAAAATATAAATTTTGCGAAACTAAAACTACGAAGAATAAAAAACGGCTATTTTTGCATAAAAAAAATACAGTAGATATAATAGCAATTTATCATTTTTAATACCAAAGACATATATTTATTTTATTTAAAAATAAATCAGTTACATATTTCTACGTTTTTATTGATTGATATAACTTTATGAAATGGATGCAAATTGAGACAATTCATAATAATTACATTGTTAGGTTGGGAGTTCGAATAACAAATGTATATTGCAAGTAAAATGACTTAAACGATATTCATTACAGTTGGCAGTTCGTTTTGTACATTATTCGTCCACGAACAAACACATTGTACCACCGTAAATGCTTAGGGAACTATGAAGATAAATTTAATAGCTCAACACAAGTTTATTTGTAACGATAGTCGTGGTGGGCGTCGGCGCCGCGCTGTTCTCTTGAACTGCGTTTATTACAGCATGGCGGGAAACGGTCACTAACACCATCTATGTGCTGCAATCATCACTATATATCAAACACAGAAACTTAAATAGATAACCCCTATAAATAGTACAATATTACTTAATCTGAAATGTATCAATTTTATGTATACCAGGGGGTTTCAAACCGTTTTTTTGTTCCGGTTCAATTAAAAAAATATATAGGTACTGGTTCGGTTTCGGTTTTCGTTCCGGAAAAACAACGGTTTTTTCAGTTATACAGGGTGTAACAGAATAACTATTCCTAATTTTAACTGGAGTATCCTGGGCTCAGAATATGAAGATTTAATGCAAATCACTGAGATAAAATATGGCTCCTTACTGAGCTACAGGGTGTTTTATATAAAAATTTAAAAACGATTTTTGCCCAGTACTTTAAAACTATTTGACGTATCCTTATCATACTTGGCAGGAAATGTAGGTACCGTACACCATACTAAATTATGTTAAATAAAAGTTTCTGGCTACTGCCAGTGGCGTACAACAAGGGCAAGTGAGAGGTTGATCCTTCCTAAATTCTATGCCACTGGCGGAATTGTCATTTTAGCACAATTTTTCGATTCTCCAATACTTGCTGTGTAAAGAACATACTCTTTCTTTGTAACGGTAAAGTCACTGTTTTTCGAGATATTTAAAGTTAAACATAAGCTGCACCCTTGAGATTTTTTCAAAATTTGCTAAAAAAATCTGAAAAAATTCAGTAAAATAGAGAAAAAAATTAGCAACATAATATCTAAGTAACTTTTTCTCTAACTCATTCTGGTTTGGCTGGAAAAATTATTAAAAATTAATATTTTTTGAATTTTAATTTTTTTATTTTCAATAATTTTTACAGCCAAATCAGAATGAGTTAGAGAAAAAAGTTACGTAGTTATTATGTAGCTAATTTTTTTCTCTATTTTACTGAATTTTTTCAGATTTGTGGCTTTTACTGTTTTAACATAACAAACTTTGATTTTTTTTAAAAAAATTTTTAATTATTTATTATTTTATTTATTTGTTATTTTTATTCAAGTTTAATAGATTATTTTAATTATTGACAGTCTGTGAAATTATATATTTTATTTAAATTTTGACTATTACTTGTGCTTCATGTTTATCTCTAAGTATACAACTTTCCAATTATATATACTAACCACGAATGTTAGAATATAATTTTTCGCTATTACTTCATACGTGTGTTTACACAAAACTTTATTTGATAATGTAAGTCTTCATTTATAATTTATATATATATTTTTTATTTAGTTTGTGTCAATAGTATAATTTTTAAAAATTGTGTTATCCACCAATGTATTATTCAATTTTGTATTTGTTTTTCAATCGATTACCATAAAATAAATAATTACAGGTCCTGAAGAAGATGGGATACTGCCATCGAAAGCTAGACAGTTAAGCATATATGAGTTTTTGATTTTACACCAACCCGTTTTCTGACTACTTTCCCAAAAATTGATTATTATTTAAAATACTATTAGTCAAAATCCGAAATCTTGAGATATATATATATATATATATATATATATATATATATATATATATATATATATATATATATAGTAATTTTTAGAACCACTGACTAGACCAAACGATGAAATAGAATTTTTAGATGCTGACAGAGAAGGTATCTGCACTTATTTATAGTCATAAATATTTTTTAATATCCTCATGTTTCAGAGTGTGCGGTCAATTTAAAATCCGCTAACGAAGCATACCAATTAATTAACGATAGAAATTCAAGTTGTAGTGCGCCAATACCAGGTATGGTACCTATATAAATATACATATATATATTGTCACATATTTTTCTGTATTTGACGCGAAATTTTGATAAACAACTTAATTACTCCCGTTGTAAATCGTAGTTTTGGTAACTACAAGTTTAGTTTAGCTTCTTCGCTTGAATTTTACGAGTTTTAAAAGAAAGAAAGAGGCTGATCGGTTCTCGTCCATTGTCGAGTTGCTCGTTTTGTAAAATGTTCTAAGATATTATTGCAATTCGCGGTACCGTGTTAATTTTCGTGGTTATTGAGTATAATTATTGCGTTTATCATTAACGTTGGTGAATTTTGCGTGCACTCAGGCCGATTTTACTCCGTGTGGAGGATTTTGTAAGAGCACGTGTACCGCGAAAATTGTGAAAAGCCTTTATCGAATTGTTTAGTTTTGGCGTGGTTCTTTCACAAGTAACCCGGCTTACGGGGATCTAGTTTAAATTGCGTAGTATCGTGAATTTCGTCCAATCTAGTGTCGTTTGTGTGTGTGTGTCGCCACATATAGTGAGTGTGACCCCTTGTTTAAACCCCATAATCACGTGTCGTCATCGTCATCATCAACTGTACACGACCAATTAGGAAATCAGCCCAGTATCGGATTATTATCATCTACAACATCTTTATTAGTGCTAATATCGACAGATGAGTACAATAAACATTTATTTCATTTGATCACTTAGCTTTCATTTTAAATTTGTATTCCGGTAGTGACGTATTCATAGTACGCACACTTTCAACTCGCATTCAACTAACTGCGTTTGCGCGCAATAGCATTCTGGTTTGTGTAAGATTTCCAATGGCGGATCAATACCGTTTTTCTGTAACTAAAGATTTGATTTAAATATCGTTAATTCGAACTGTTGTAATTATTTACGTTGGCTAATATTATTGTTTATCGCTAGCGTGAAACTATCGTACGTGCATATGATTTCTGGTACCGAACGAAAAGCTAGAATAAAAATTATTTTTACGACACTGTGTAATAAATTCAAGGTCGCCTCCATGTAAATTCGTTTTGGCGGCAAATGTATTATTTGTTATTAGTTTTAAGATCATTTCATTCATTATCACTCATCTTCATTAGGTTAAGATCTATTGCGATTATTGTTTGTTTGTTTATTTTTCTTATGATATGCTAATTATTGTAATATATTCGCATTGTTAATTTACTCTCGAGTTTTATTTATCGAATGGTGTATCACAGAATTCGTGGTATATTCTTTGTTATTGGCATCTCGCGTTTATTTGGTATTTTAATCAATTTGAGAATATACTAACATAAAATATCTGGCGTCCAAAATTTAGCTTATAGATAACAATCGAATTTATCACCCTCCTGATCTTCCCCCTCACCGCGAGTAAGCTGGCCGGAGCAAAAATCGTTGGATTGCCCAACGTTATCGTAATTTAAATTTAACTGTTTAATACTATGGCCTAATAATTGATTATAATTATATTATGGTTGATTGTTGGTCGTAGTATATATATATATATATATATATATATATATATATATATATATATATATATAATAAGTAAATGGTAGTAACTGGAAATACTATGATGTGATAATTAATAGAGCGAGAGCAGTCAACTGTGTTTACTTTTAACAACAAATTCTTTAAACAAGTCCGTGGTGCTCCGATGGGTGGGGCAGCGAGTCCAATTTTCGCACAATGGATCATGGATCACATTTTGGATAATTGTCTTCCACAATTCATAAATCATCTGGTTTTCCTAAAAAAGTATGTTGACGATATTTTATGTGCTGTTACTGAAGAAGATGTAGACCATTGCCTGAATATTCTCAATGCTGCTGATACACACATCAAGTTCACTATCGAGAGAAGGAAGTGAATCGTACTATAACTTTTTTGGACATTAAATTACGTAGATCTCAAGAAGGTAACATTATTACTGATTGGTACATGAAGCCCATGGCTTCAGGTCATTATATAAACAATTTGTCAGCCCACTCCAATTATACTAAAACTAATACCATACTCGGAATGAAACTCACATTAAGAAATTGTCAGATCCTTCGTTTGTTGATAAAAAAAAATTCTCATTCTTCGTACTTTGTTGGAAAAGAATGGTTATGATAGAAGAAGACTTAATAAATTGATTTTGTCTACTCCCACATCCTTGGTTACTGAAGATTCTGTTACACGGACCGATAACATTGAAGATAAACAATAAATTTGTACAATGGATAACATTCCTGGAATTACAGACAACATTATTAATAGTTTTCCGGTAAAAAACACAAAAATTATAAAAAGAAACTCACTCACTTGCAGATCTCTGTTCACGAGGTTTAAAACCAAAGCGGAAACGATGAAAATTCATTTTTCTATTTATTTGATACCTTGTAGTGACTGTGACGAGGTTTATATTGATAATACGATTTTACTTAAAGACCGTGTTATACAAGATAAATCGGATCGTAGAATAAAAAAAGATGCTACAGCCCTTTCCATCCATTGTCATTTGAAGAAACATTCCATGAATTATGATGGCTCCAAGGTTCTGTCTACGGAAAGAAACCTTTTCAAACGTTCTGTGCTAGAAATGATTTACATTAAAGCATTCAATAATAAAATTAAACAACTTTAGGTTTAAATTCTGTTTTTTTAAAAAAACAGAATTTAAACCTAAAGTTGTTTAATTTTATAAATATGTGTTCTGAAAGATATTTTAATACATTCAATAATAGTTTTAATAAACGTTCGGACATACGTGGCCCAAGTGGACTCGTAGTGCACTCGTTCGTAAATCCTCCTACAACAGAGTCCAATTACGAGGCGGAGTAATAATATTTATTTGCTTTAAGATGTGTCATGGTACTAGTGAATATGTCGTGGTTGCGCATTTTTTCATTAATTCATTAATTAATTGTGTACATTGGTAATAGATGGTATAACTGATTGATTTTTACTCTTTTTACATTTTTTATAAATTTAAGTTTTTCAATGTTTGATAGTTTTTCTTGTTCTTCTTATGTTATTGAAGATTGTTTGTTTTAAGAAGAACTCTGTATTACTTCCTGTTACGATTACTTGTTTTTCAATTGTTTTCACAAAGCACATGTGTTACCAATTAAGTTTTTCAATGTTTGATAGTTTTTCTTGTTCTTCTTATGTTATTGAAGATTGTTTGTTTTAAGAAGAACTCTGTATTACTTCCTGTTACGATTACTTGTTTTTCAATTGTTTTCACAAAGCACATGTGTTACCAATTATTTGAATCGTTTCCAGTCGCACAATATTATATTGTAATTTTTTGTACTTTAAAACTCTTTGAAAGTTGTGCTAATTTTTATGTACTTGCATTGTATTGCACATGTTTTACATTTTATATGGTTTGACAAGAAAACTCTGAATATTAAGTATGTATTTGTTTATTGATATAGTATTTATTATTTAAAAATGTGTGTATACATATGATTTACTGATTAAAATTTGTTTCTAATTACAGCGACTTGATAAAGACAACAAATTTGTCGAAAGCTCGTCATATATTAAAAATGAGTTTTTAATTATTTACTTATATCCTTGGCAGCTTTCCCACTATTAATTATCACATTATATATATATATATATATATATATATATATATATATATATATATATAAATTACATGTGTGTAATCTTGAATATCTGATGATTTTACTTTGCAGTCCAATTAAATAACGATGAACCTGCAGCGTCTTGCGAATTAATTGTCGATGAAAACTCTAGTTATAGCGCACTTCAAACTTACTCCAGAAAAAGAAAAAGTTTCAATTGAATGAATGGTATTTCGTATACTTATATTTGAAATTTGTTATATATTTAGCATCATCATCATTTGACAAATATCCATGCAAGGAAAATAAAAGAAAGACTTCTGAACGACGTGATAACCGAAGTGAGGCTACTGCAGAAATAGTAGATTTGAAGAAAAAACTTTTAAAAATGCAAATAGATTTAGTGCAGAAAAAATGGAACACAAAGATAGAACAGAAGCTATCAATCACTATTGAAAAATTGTTGCTAGATCAAGCAATTAAAAAAGCGCAACTACAAAATTTGCAATAAAAACTATATTGTTTGTTACATATATTCAATAAATGTTCTATTCTATACTATAGTAATTTCTTTTAAATGAAAACGAAAATTGAAGTATAAGTTTTATATTTTTATGTGTCGTTGTTTATAGTGCTGTCATATATTGAAAATACTGTTTATACTGAATGCAATGGAACGGACTAAAACAAATTCTGAGGTATCTTCAGCAAACCAAGAATTATGGTCTGTTCTTTCCAAAAAAATCAGTCGATTCCATTGATCGGTTATGCAGACTCTGACTGGGCAGGAAGTGCAGATCGCAAATCTGTATCGGGCTACCTATTTCAAGTCTACGGCTCAACTGTTAGATGACAGACAACATCGTTTTCCGCAAGTGTAGCTCCTGTAGACTTGAGATCCCGAACTAACTTGTCGAAAATCAAAAAATGGGCTTCAAGGGTACCACTTGGATTGAATTTCATTGTTAATAATTTTTTTCTGATTAGCAATTGGCTCGCTATTCCTTTTCTAGCAAAAGTATCTCTAAGCGTTTTCCAAATATCAAATGACGTTTTACAGCCTTTAATATATTCTAGCTGATTATCTGCTATTCGCTGAATAATTGCAAACTTACATTTCTTATCACGCTTCCGCACGGTCGACAGCTCCTGTGCACTTGCTTTTTCCAGAAGTTCGTCAAAAGGCGTTTCGATGAGATCCAATAAATGAAGTTCATCGAGATATGTCTCAACACGAAATTTCCAATTATCATAATTTAACCCGTCAAAAAGAGGAATCTTATATCGTGTTTCCTCAGCCATAGTCTCACTTTTTCTTTGGACTCTTATTTTTTTACATTCACACCCTAATATTTCCCAAATGTTAATATGGAAAGATTTTGATAATTTAAATTCAGCATATACCGCTGCATTGGGTGAAGAAAGTGCGTTGAATATTCAAAAACAATATTAACAAAAATTTTGTAAAATGTGTACCAGAAATAATCAGGATGCCGACCAAAATCCTTTCAAATAAATAAACCTATAAATATTATCCAAAACTCGAATATACAAAACAAGTCCTGCAATTATTGTAAAAAATCATCTAATAAATGAATGTAGAAAACGCCAATACAATAATAGTAAGAAAGAGAATCAGAATTCGCATCAAAATTTTTCAAAATTTAACCCTCAAAATAATTCTTATCACAAGCAAAATCAAAATAGTTCATCTAATCAAAATCAAAATATTTATTTAAACTACCAACAGTCCCCAGTGGCAGACACCACACTGAAGGATTCAATCGTAAATTTTAACGGTGTTTCAGAACTAAAAATTTCAATATCTGACGGAAATCTAGATTACATCTATATTAATTCAAATAATTCAAATTCATGTAATAAACAATTTCAATTTCTTGTAGATACTGGTGCTAGTGTTTCTTTAATTAAAGCGTGCAAAACTTACACCAGAAACTAAATTTAATTCAAATGACAAAATAATTTTACATAGCCTAAGTCCTAATAATCCAGTACAAACAGTTGGCGGTTATATTATTCCACTTAATATCTGTAATCAAACTCTTTATGTAAAATTTCATATACTTAATTCAGCTACAAACGTCCCTTATGACGGTCTAATCGGTAAAGATGTTTTACTTAAAGAAAAAACTAAACTTGATTACAATACATAATCTTTACAGTTATCTTCTATCGCAACTCCAATCCAATTTTATATAAAAAATTAAGAAACTCATTTGCCAAATTCCAGTCAATTCTATTATACTAAATCCGAAATCTGAAACAATTATCGAATTAAATATCCTAAATCCACATATCAAAGAAGGATTTTATTCCGGAAATAGAACTAGAGCACGGTATTTATTTGTCAAAAGCTATTGTTCAAGTAAATACAAATAAAAGGCACTTGCAACAATGCTTAACACAACTCTATATAAAAACCAAATTAACAAAATATCAATTGAATTAGAACCAATATCAGAAAATTTTATTAACTAAAATATAAATCATGAAAATCATAAAAGTCTCAAACTCAAATCAATTATTACGAGGGTCAATCAAATATAAACGAGCCTTTAGTGGCTGAGAGTTTGGAACGGTATTTGTGTGTGATTGAGCATTTGTAGTCGTTAGGTGGGAGATTTTCAAGAAACTATTCTCTGTTCTCACTACTTCTCACTATTTTATTAATAAAATTAAAAATTATTTACCACCACATTCCCATATTGAAGCAAAATTAGAAAAATTTCAAGAAAGTCAGTTAATTAAAAAAATTGCGGAAAAATATATAAACATTAAAAGTATATCTTATTCTGGGACCTTGTCAAAATTTTATCGAAATTATCGTCTTTCGAGTCGCAAGGTAAAATAAGCAAAAAAAAGATGAAAGTTAAACTAGCAGCATAAGTGTTCAATAGAACCGTATTTTCTCTATTAAAATTACTTGATAACCATGCAGCAAATTTTAGGCAAACAGAAGCAATACGTATAATGAAACAGCTGAGTTGATTTATTTTGTGAATGATCTGTTCGACATCTTAAATTCTGTCCATAAATATTCAAAACCTATAGCGAGTCGTTCAGTGCGAGTCGTTCAGTGCGCCACAGGTTTTGGGCTGAAGCTACAATTAAATTAGATAATTTAAAATATATAAAAAAATAGTGAAGTTACAACGGGCCCGCTATGTATTTTAGGTTTCATAATAACAATTAGCATCGTACAGGCATTATGGAGTCGTCTCAGAGATCTTGGTTTCAAATATCTATCAACCAGATGTTTAAATCAAGATCCCTTAAGCGGCGCTTACACGGTCATTAATAATGTCATTCTGATAAAGTAATGTCATTATTAATGATCGTGTAAGTTCTATAAAGTTGGAATGACGGTCAGTAATGATGCGAATCCGGATTTTCTGATCTCAGGGCATCATTACTTGTGAGAGGTGGGAATACTGTCATTAATAAAGATAGTGTAAGGTGCATTTGCATCATTATTCAGTCTATGTGAAGTCGTGGAGCCAACATGTCGATTCCAGAGAGTGACTGTGGTGAAATCGGTGATGTTGTTTTGCAATCTTTTATTGCTACCTACGAAGAATTACTTTTATTATGGAACCCTACAGATCCCAATTATAAAAATAAAACGAAAAGGAATGCCGCACTCGCGAAACTGCTGTTAATATACAAAAAATGTAAGCCTTGAGCGACAATAGCTGACGTCAGACGTAAAATTAATACACTGAGAAGCAATTATAAAAAAGAATTAAAAAAAAATAGAGGACTCGAAAAGATCAGGGACTGGAGCCGACGACGTATATTCACCGGCATCGTGGGTTTTCCATGCATTGAAATTTATCAATGATTTAGAGCAACCTGTGGACCTGGAGAACTCACAAGTAAGTAAGTAAGTTTACGTGTCAAGAAAACTAGTTATACCATTAACAGTACGGCGAGCATATCATCGCTTCTTAGAGACTGATAGATATTTGCGCCGGCCTGGTTCTGACCGAAGAAAGGCTACTTAACGCTACTTAACCGTTTTGTTATACTGCAAGTGTTATAAAATCGTGTCCGGCAGGTGAGAAATGTCTGCAAACTGTTAGACGCCGCCTCAATAAAACTGGAATGAAAACAAGGAGACCTGCCATTGGTCCCGACCTCGTAAAAGTCGACTGAATTTTGTTCTAGACCACTCTCACTGCACTATTAAAGAATGGAAAGGAATTTTCAAGACAAGAGTCTTGAGACGCCGTAGCGAAAGATATTCTGAAGCAACGATGTCCCAAATAAACTTTGAAGGAGGAGGAGTTATTGTTTGAGCTGGCATTTCCTTTGATTCTCGCACTAAGCTTATTTTTATTGATGTTTTTTTAACTGCTGGCAGGTATATTGAAGAAGTGTTAGCATATGTTGCAGTTCCTTTTGTCCCAGTTATTGGAGACAATTTTGTGTTAATGCAAGACAACAGAAGACCTCACACCCCAAGAATTGTGACTGATTATCTTGAAGTAGTAGGCATTAACACACTGGACTGGCAAGCTTGCAGTCCAGATATGAATATCATTGAACATCTCTGAGATGAACTTCAGCGTTGAGTTAGAGGTCGAATGGTCCAACCAGAGACGCTTCCAGCATTGAAAGACACACTGCACGAAGTATGTAAAAAGTTATTTCCGATCCTTACTAAATCGCATAAAAGTATTAATTAACGTTAGGGGAGAAAATACTTTATGATAAAGTATACCCAGTTTTTTTTTATTATTTGCAAAACTGTTCAGAAACTACTGTTATACATATGTTCTACTTAACGTAATTTAAAATCCAATAAATCCTGTAAAAAAATATACAAAAGTAGTTGCACGCGTTTGTTTTATTCACTATGGAAAACCGGCAGGATAAACGGTTACTGTTTTAGTTTAACATATATGGAATGGCCACATTTTTAGCTTTCAGTAAATTAAAATTTACAATTCATGCACTTCCAGAATCCTGTTCAGCCGCAAGGTTTTATCGTACCTGAACTGACACTAGACACTTAACTTATTTCAGTTACTGTAAATTACCGAAAACCAAAATTAAATCACATAATGACTAATATTAATTTAGTTACGGGATTTACCTAGAATTAAAAAAAAGTAAGAGTTTACCAGCTATAGAGAAGAGTGAGGAAATTAGGAGAAGGAGCAATTAGGATGTAGCACAAAGTTCATTATTGGACTTCCTTTGTATTATATTTCACTGGCTAGAACTAGAACAACAGTTCAAATCGCAAATGTTTTACAAAGTTTTTACAATAAAGTTTATGTGCCTTGTGTAATTCTAAATATTCAAAATGTAATATATATTAGTAATAGTGTAGATGAAAATAACACATATTTTTGAAAAGATTTTAATGGTGGTTTAAAGAAAAGTGATGGAGGAAGCATTAGAAAAGTACATCTTACAAATTAAAAAAAAAAAAAAAAATTCGAGTCTGACCTTGGCTTTGACAGTGACAAGTAGTGTTCTATACAGTGACTTAAATTGTTAAATCCCATTGTTCCTACGACGAGTATTAATATTGTGAGGTATACACCAATCAAATAAGGTACTGTTACTTTAAAAAATCAGTGCATGGCATATTCAATATGCTCAAAAATTTCGTATTGTAACAAACTGGATCTTGGCAGATTAAGATCCAGATTATACGTGCAGATTATTCGCAGAGGAAAATAGCTAAATAATCAAATGTTATACTTACCTGTATAACCGCACTGCCCCTCTGCTGGACACAGCGAATAACACAATTAACTTTGATGTTGAAAACAAAAAGGGAATTTATAAATAATTGCGTCGACAACTTTTAACAAAAAATTGTAAATTAATTTATTTAATTAAAATAACAAATAAATAATTTATTATACAAAGTGAATATATATTTAAGTAGATTTGAATAATAATTTGAACTAAGTTAATTTAATACAAATATTTTTACAACTAATTTAAAGTATTTAATTATTCCTAAAAGTCGACCGAACTCAAGAACTTCAGAAAACAGACTGACTTTTTCTTGGATATCTATCCGTAACTGAATTAAACTCATTTAATTTTCGACTAAAGTAGATTCATAAAAATGCAGCTTAAACAAAAATCGAATGCAATCGAACTTTGAACGACGACTAAAAATGCTGACAAAATGCAAAGTTCGATGCACTCGACAGTCATGGATATGTCAACGTACTAACTTCCTAAATTCTTAAATATCAAATATCCATGACTGTTACATAGCCCACCTCTTTAAAAATTTAAATGCAATTAATTCGAACTATCCGTTCAATTAATCTGCATTTAAAAATCTCCGGGCCAAACAATTACGAGCTGCATTTTTCTTTAAGATTTAATTAATGTCAAATCAAAAAGAATCCAATTTAGTCATAATCAAATACGTTGACATTGAAACATATGTTATTACTAACACGTATGCCAATGTCCTATCTTTGCAAACTCAGCAGAACATTCTGTATAATATAACATATTATCGTAACATGAATATGTTACACGGTTTATATTACATAAAAAGTAGGTCAAAAATAAACTGTCTTAATTTAATAATATTTTTACAAATTGTAACAAAAACGAAACTTACTAAAATTCTATCTCACATTAATTATTTACAAATACAAAATGTTCTGGAGAGTGATGTTCAAAATTATTAAAATTAATATTACTCTAACTAAACATTTTACTTTTCAAAATTTATAACTAATTTAGAAATAAAAATAAAACAAAATTCTAATTTTTAACAAGGTTTCTGACAAAAAAATAACTAGCCTAACACAAATTTTCACTGTCACTACGGCACAAACAAAACGCACTTAAAATACAACACTAATGTTGCCTTGGAGTTTGTCAGCGTTAATTTGGACGATCTTCTAAAATTCTTTCGCTGACGGACATGAGGACGGCGTACCCACTTTGTACGCAAATATCGGTATTTGTTCTTCAGGACGTCTTCTCTTTTCTCTACTTTCTGAATCCGCGTGTTTTTAGTATCAGGATTCTTAAAAATCGCAATTCTGTGACGGATATTTTCATCTTCAACCTCGGCGCTAGGACAAATCGTAACACAGACGTCATCATCTGCGTGGCTAATCTCGCTACTGTCGTTCTCATGCCGAGCTAAAGCAAGAATACGATCTTCTTCAGCAACAGCTACCTGACATCCAGCCTGGCCGACGATATCCTACGTGCAACTTTTTGCTTTATCGTCGCCATCGTGCTGATTACTCTCAAAGTAAACTGCGGCTAGATTCGGTATACTACGACCACCATATTTACAATAGATAGCCATGTAGATGATTGCACGTGCTGGACTTCCTCTTCGTACAGCGCTGACGGAATCAGATGATGTTTGTCAATTGCGATTGTTTTACGTGGTACGCTGTGTTTTTGAGCCACGGAATTACGGATAGCGATACTGGTCCATATATTGTCATATAATTTCCATTCAACATTTTTACACATTAGCGCGATTTTAACTAAACTTCAAAAAAACAACCAAATTGTGGTTCGTTGTGACTGATAGTACAACTATCCCCATGTCACGATCCTTCGGCTGCGCCAATGTAACAAACTCTAAGTTTTACTAATAAAACGATTTCGGTCAGCCGAGCGGAAATATAGATTGTCACATACGTGGTTGATTTCTTGAAGTTTTTAATAAAAAGAAAACGAGAACAATTTAAAAATGTAATTTTATTAAATAATAAATAAAATTAATTAATAAGTGATTTTACAAAATAACTAAAAATTATAACAATATATGGACAGTATTTGTAACTAAAATGATTTGATGTTCTTCTCTTTGCTATCTATCCGTAACTGAATTAAACTCATTTAATTTTCGACTAAAGTAGATTCATAAAAATGCAGCTTAAACAAAAATCGAATGCAATCGAACTTTGAACGACGACTAAAAATGCTGACAAAATGCAAAGTTCGATGCACTCGACAGTCATGGATATGTCAACGTACTAACTTCCTAAATTCTTAAATATCAAATATCCATGACTGTTACAGTATTTACGAAAAATAACATTTGCATGTCAAACACCACACCTTTTCTAGTAACACCATCTAACAAATAAAAAAATAAGCACTTAAACGTGCAAAAACAACAAACTATAAAACACTTACCGACACGAACAAACATTAACCAAAAGATGGAGACAACTACCACCGAACAGCCGATAAACAACGAGAACAAACTAAACCAAACCGCACCTAACACAATGACAAATTTAAATAACTTGAATAAAAATTCATTCGCAAACATCGCTAAAAAACAACCGCAAACAGTATTTCCAAAAAAAGATCAAGCAATTATCATACAAGGTATAGAAGACATTAAAATACGCGATTATATACTAAGTATTGGAAATTTAATTGGTGCAAAAAATGTACTCTTTGCTTCTCGTATATCAAATAATAGAATATGCATATACTTAAAATCAAAGAATATAGTAGACCAACTAATTGATGAACATGAAACCGTAACAATCAACAACAATACTGTTAACATCAGAAGGTTAATCACACCATCAAAGAGAATTATTCTCTCTAACGTGTGCCCATCGATACCCCATGAGAAAATAGAACAGACCTTGAAAGGACAAAACATAAAAATTGTTTCACCGATTAATTTTCTGCGAGTAGGCATGTCTGAAGAAGAATATTCCCACGTACTTAGCTTTAGAAGATCACTCTATATCACACCAGATGACAAAAACCCTATTCCTGATTCAATCGTTATTGATTATGAAGAAATACAATATCGTATATTTATAACAGACGAAATATCTATCTGTTTTATATGCAAAAAACCAGGACATAACACAAACCAGTGCACTCTTCACCAACAACAGCAAGAAATACAACAAGAAGAACAACAAGACATAACCAGTCTAACGACAACTATAAACATAAATACCCAAACAACCACTAACAACTACCCCACCCTCACACAAATCCCAACATGCAGTAAATATCTGAAAACACAAACAAATACTGCACCAAAAAGAACAATCTCGGAAATAAGTGACAGAACGAGCAGTGAATCGATCAACGAAAGCACATACTCGAAGGATAACCCAGACAGAAACAATCAACTAGAATCCTCAGAACTTCATAGCAACCAAAGCAACGAAACAAACTCCAAAAAAAAACCAAAAACAAATTTAGAACCACTCAAACCACTGGAAAAAGAAATGAACAACAACCCAAAAAAATATAGCTTAAACTATAACCAACTCAAAGACTTCTTAGAAAATGTACATGGATCGAATGAAAAATTAAATATTGCGGAAGAATACACTGATGACCCTAAAGAACTTTTAAATACACTAAATTTGCTATACTCCTTTTTAACAGACACGAACATGAAACGGAAATTTACTAGACTACAAGGAAAATTAAAAGAACAATTAGCAAAAAGACTTAGACGCTCAAACGAACAAACAAACCAAAAAAAACAAGTAAAGTAATATAATGTCAATAATACAGTGGAATGCTAACGGGTTTTATGCTCATTTAGAAGACATCCAATTATTAATAAATAAATACCAACCCGAATTTCTGTGTCTACAAGAAACCAGATTTAAAGAAAACAAAAACCCATCACTAAGAAACTACAACTTATACAGGAAAGACCGTCATCCCAATCATGATATTACAGTGGAATATTAGAGGAATAAAATATCGATTTAACGAACTAAAACTACTAGTAGCTGAGCAAGATCCCAACATATTATGCATTCAGGAATCATTCCTCAAGCCAAACGAGGACTTTTCATTGAAGCATTACAAATCTGTCCGTAATGATCACGATGCTCAAGGTAGAGCACAAAAAGGTGTTATCACCTTAGTCAAAGAAAATATACCGTTCAGAATAATAGACATCAACTCAAATCTACCCATAACTGTAGTACAAATTTTTATTAATTCTTCATCTACTCCTTGTATGAGTAAACTTACAATCGCCAATATATATATACCACCCAACTGGCAATTAAAATCAGACGAAATCGATTCCATTCTTGAACAATTACCTACTCCTTTCATAATATGTGGCGACTTCAATGCCCACTCAAACTTATGGGAAACTGACATTGTTGTTCCAAACCATGCTGGTAGAATCTTAACATCCCACCTACAAACAAATAATGCCATCAGTCTTCTAAATAATATTGACGAGCCAACATATATTAATCTACGTTCTAATTCTACGTCTATCATAGACTTAACCATTTGCTCATCAAACATCACATTTCAATTCAATTGGCAAACTTATAGATCAGATGCTTTTGGTAGCGATCATATACCAATATTAATAAATTACAATAGCAATTCTAATAATAAAAATCACGCACATAATTTCAATCTAGATAAAGCTGACTGGAAATTATTTAAAGATTCCATAAAGACTCCTGAAATAAATTTTAACGAACTTCTTAATATTGACAATACACTATCCAAAATTAATAAAGCAATCATCAATGCTGCATTAGCAGCTATACCTATTAATAAATGTGGCAATAGCAATTGCCCAATCCTACTAAATTTAACGGGTTTCTCGCAATCAACTAATATACCTAATCCTAATCCTAACTCTCCTACATCAAATGTTAATAACAATGTTCAAAACTCTACAACCAACAAATTAAAAAAACAAGTACCGTGGTGGTCCCCGGCAATCGCTGAAGCCATACGTAATAAAAGGCGTGCATATAGAAACTACAGAGCCAGACCAACTGACGAGAACAAGATTCATTTCCTTCGCCTTAGGGCAATAGCACGTCGAACAGTCCTTCAAGCCAAACGAATATCCTGGCAAAACTACGTCAACAGCATTGACAATACAACGGTGAATTCGGGCCTTATCTGGAAAAAAATTAAAACAATGTTTAGTCTACGTCCATATAATCACATAACACTTCTAAAGGATAGTAATAACTACATATCAGATCAGCCAAAGATATGTGAAAAACTCGCAGATCACTTTGCATCTGTTTCAGATGACAGTAATTACACAAACGAATTTCTTACTACTAAAAATCGCTCTGAATCTAGTTTTAATCTTGATTTTAATAAAACAAGTGAAAACAAATATACTAACCTATGCAATATACCATTTTCGGTGGATGAGTTTATGGCTGTTACGGGGAGTGTCCGAAAAAAGAGATCTGCCCCAGGACCAGACATGATAACATATCAAATGTTGCAAAATCTTCCAGTCGACATGAACACGCTAATACTTAATTTTCTCAACCACTTATGGATACACAGATTGTATCCAAAACTCTGGAAAGTTGCACACATTTTCCCGCTATGTAAACCTAATAAATCTCCACTTGAATGCACGTCATATCGCCCAATTTCATTAACCTGTCATCTAGGAAAGATATACGAAAAGTTAATTAACCAACGTCTTACTTGGTTTCTTAACATCAATAATGTAATTAAAAACTTCCAGTGTGGTTCACGAATGTCACATTCAACAAATGACATACTAATTCGATTCACTTCTGATATCCAAGAATCTATACTTGAACGTAAACATCTTGTAGCAGTATCATTTGATATTGAAAAAGCATATGACATGACGTGGAGATTCAATATCTTACAAAAACTTTTCAATTGGGGATTACGAGGCAATATTGCATACGCAATACAGCACTTTTTATCGGACCGTTTCATCCAGGTTAAAATAGGTTCGTCCCTTTCTTCACAGCGGCAGATACATAACGGTATCAGCCAAGGGAGCTCTATTTCTTGTACACTTTTCTTGATCGCCATAAACTCGATCGCTGATGGAATACCTAAAAATGTAAACAGCCTTTTATATATGGATGATCTTATAATATATCTAAAATCGAATGATTTAAAATACCTAAAATTTAAACTTCAAAAAGCTGTTTCTACCGTTGAATATAACGCCAAAAATATCGGCTTTAAATTTTCCTCTTCAAAGACCAAAATTATTGACTTCTGCCGCTTACGCCATGCTCATACAGCTCCTCAAATCCAGTTACATGATAATACCACAATTCAGAGCGTTACTCAACTCAAGCTGTTAGGCATGCTACTTGATAACAAATTAACCTGGCGCTTACATTTCAATCAACTGATTGCCAAAACACAGCAAGCTCTAAATCCCACTAGATGCTTGGCTAATTACAAATGGGGTGCATGTAAAGATCTTCTTAATATATTATTTAAATCCCTTGTATTATCTCGCTTGGATTATGGCTCGATTGTATATAATTCGGCACGCAATTGTCATCTGAAAAAATTGCAACCAATCATTAATGCTGGCCTCAGATGCATAACAGGAGCATTTCGTACTACTCCAACTAATAGTCTTCACGTCGATGCATCATTCATGCCAATTCACCTACGTCGTCAACATCTAACTATTAAATACGCAGCTAAATTAGAAACGTATAAAATTCACATGAATTATAACTACATATTCAATAATGAACAAATCGAACTCATTCGAAGCAAACGTCCATCAACCGCAATAACACCAGTGGCAATCTTAATAAAAAATAACTTTTTAGAAACTAAAGAAACAAACATTAATATTCTCTGCCCACTTACTAATATTCAAAACTTAATTCCACCTTTATGGCTTTCGTTTAAACTAATAAAATTCGATTTTTCACTTTTAGTGCTTAACAAAAAAGATACTCCGGCCCTTCTGATTAAACAAAAATTCCTGTCTACAATAGAATCTTTTATACAAGATACATCTGCCACTATCTTTTACACAGATGGGTCTAAATTACAAAATGGACACGTTGCATGTGCAAGCTACAATTCAACTATCGAAATTAATAAAGTTTTCCACTTACCAAAAGTCAATAGTATCTTCACTGCTGAACTTTTCGCCATCTTTTTCACAATTTAAAATTTTTATGACGAAAAAACGAAACAATATACTACTGTAGCATCTCCACCTAGTTCAACTTCAACACTAATACAGACTGTGTCTTCATCAAATATTTCCACACCTATAATAGTAACAAACTGCAAACTAATCATTATATCTGATTCGCTTAGCTGCCTAAAAGCAATCCAAAACACTAAAAATATTAAAAATGATACCACAATTAGATTTATATATTTCTATGCATATAAATTAAAAATAGACTATAAAACTGATACACAGCTCATATGGGTTCCTTCACATATAGGCATTCACGGCAATGAAACTGCTGATGAACTTGCTTCTAAAGCAGCACATGAACAGAATAATCTTTCGTTCAATAAGAGACAAATTACAAATCTCGTTGGCCTACAAGATCTTGTGCGATCTAGCCAAAAAACACAGATTGACAACTGGCAGATGGAATTAAATAACAATCCAACGTTTTATACAAATAAATCCTGTAACGTTGTCAGTATAAAAAAGAAAATTGTCTATAATCAACTCACAAGATACGAGCAAACCAGATTAGCCCGAATACACCTCGGACATACAAAGTTAACGCACGCTCATATATTTGAAGGCAAACCACCACCCACATGCGAATTATGTAACAGCGGCATGCGTATGAATATCGAGCATCTCTTTGACACATGCCAACATCTAGCAGGACTTCGAGCATTACACAATATTTCAATTGAATCACTAAATCAGAATGCCCAGAGTTATTGTGCTGAAAACATAATAAAATTTCTCAAAGCCGCTAACTTATATGACAAAATTTAACTCTCATAGATAAAATGTCAAACATAACTATCTATTATCCACTTATCTTGAAGTTTTTTTTCAAATTATTTATATTTTCACAACATAACCTTCAAAATTCATAATATGGTAAAATTGACACTTCAATACGGTAGCCAGCGTCTCTTTTGGTACGTACACGCACTAATCGCATTCCGTTTCCTAGCAACAAAATATTGTTTATCGCTATAGCGGCCATTACTAAACAAATGTCAAAACATAAATCTGTCTATCTCAGACAGTTTCATACCAACTCTTCTAAATGAAACATTAATTTCAGTCTGTTACGATAAGTCCGCATATGACCACAGCAGTCGCGCGGACTATAAACGTAATTAAAAAAAAAAAAAAAAAAAAAATCATCTTCAATAACATGTTACTGAAATTGTTCTAATAATAATAATAAATATTTAGTAAATATTTCTCCGCGGTATGATTTCCCAATATTTCATCTTGCATCCAATGGTCGCCATTTTCGTATGATTTATAGCTGCTAAATAAAGTAAAGCACAAAACATATTTTTAGCTAATATGTAATTTAAATTTAAAAAGAAATATTAATTTGCACTTTTCATTATTACTGCGTAATATGTAAATAATGCAATGCACGAAATAGTTTTTGTTTCTGTCCAAATATAAATAAAAATCATGTAGTAGTACTTAATTTATATACCAATTTTCTTCATGTGATCATATTTAAACTAGGATTTTTGATAACAAAATAACTGATTGATAATAATAACCGAAAAAACCATTCACAAATCTTTATTGATTAGAAATATGTATAAATGAACAAGAAATATATTGTTCAGTAAACTAAAAAAATTAAAAATAAATATAACATTTTGTCAATTCAAGCTGCATTTAGAGAGCAAATGTTTTCTTTTAAGAACTTACAAGTATATACAAATATGTCTGTCTATGATCAACACGAATTGGTCAATGATCTGCTTTCATTCGTATGGAATTTGTCACGGGCAGGCATGCTTACGTAAAAATTACAATTCCTAAACGCACCTTAAATATATATATATATATATATATATATATACGTCATTGAATACGTTATGCCGCACATTATCTCCTACAAGTTTAAAGTTTGTGGAATTCCAAATAAGTGCTGCGGGTAAGAAACCAAAAGGCCGAAGGTTTACCTTGGACGTTAAAATAATAGCCCTTAGTTTATATAAGCAAGGACCAAAAGCATATCGTTTTTTGTCTCATATTTTTGCACTACCATCAATAATAACTTTGCAGCAATTGTTGGGTCAGTTTTCTATGGATGCAGGAATTAATACTACCATTACAAATTGTTTGAAGAAATCTGTGGAAAACTTGTCAAATGCCAGAGATAAATAAATATTGCGTTTTATTATTCGATAAAGTCAGTCTAGATGCTGGTCTTACCTATAGTTCCAAATGCGACAAAATTACTGGATTTGTCGAGTATGGCGATGGTAATCGTGACCAAAAATTTGCAGATCTCCCAATTGTTTTTATGATACGTGGTGTACAGAGAAAATATAAACAACCAATAGTATACGGTTTTTGTTCTGAGACAACACCAGCAGTGCAGTGCGTTTATCTGAAATGATTAAAATAATTATTTTGAATATGCAATCAGTTGGTCTATGTGTAGTTGCTATTGTTTATACAATTGCTACAAACCTTGGCGTCATCAAATTGCTTAAAGAAGAAACACAGAGGAATTACGAAAAAAAGAAAGAAGAATTAAAATCAAATGGATTTGAAGTTGATGGAAAGGAAATAATTCCTTTATATGATCCCCCGCATCTATTAAAATTATGTGAAATCGTTTCTTAGAAAAAATATAACAGTTGAAATTAATGGTAGTGTCAAAAAAGGAAAGTAGCAACACGTTGTCGATTTGAACAATGCCGATGAAAGTGGTGATGCACAATTAAGAGCTTTACTTAAATTGACCAAAAGACATGTTGACAAAAGCTGTACTCCGAAAATTAAAGTGACCAATGCAGCCCAAGTATTCAGCCCACGAGTTTCATCAGTAATGAGATTACTAGCAAATAGAAGTGAGTACCTATATCCTGTATTTAAAATTTACATGTCATAATTATTTAAAGAACTTTAATATTTCCGTTAACAAAAGTACATTACAAACATTTACTATTGCAGTATAACATATGAATTTATTTTTAAAAACTTATTTCTTACAATACTATTTTTTTTAACTTTCATTACAGCTCGTACAAGGAAGGAACAAGGATTAACAAATATGGCAGACGATTTGGATCCGGAAGCTGCCGACACCGCCGATATTCTTTTATTTTTCTTCTTTTATATATATTTATATTGCCATGGAATTTTGTAAAAGACCTTAAGCCGGCTGTGTAAAAATGCATACTAATTCCTTTTCTTGTAGATGACAGGTGTACAGGAAAATGAAGCCACTGGCAATCCAGCCCGAACCACCGCCGGCCGGATTCAACCCCAATCGCCTCGAGCTCCGTGGCTCCCCGGGGAAGGCGACCGAAAGCTCCGGAGGATATTAACCGAGATGTTTGGGCCTTACCCGCCGAACAAGTGGGAACCGCTGGTACTGACGCCTCCATACCGGAGCCCATATCCGGACGTGTTGATGATCGGGACGTCACCCATCCCGGTGGACTCAAGCTCCGAAGATGAGGCACCTCCCGTCCGCCGGCCCTCCAAGAGGCGGGCTCGAAGCCCGGCTCCCGCCAGGAAGCCACCACCAGCTGTGCGGGGACAGAAGTTGCTGCCAGCAACCCCTACAGCAGGTCCCCAACAGCCCCGTCCCCAGCGTGTCGAGAAGCCCCGACGACACCGCCGAGCTCCGAAGATCCGGCCAGTGTCAGGGCCACTCCTCAAGACCCGGCGACCCGAAGCCTGCACCACAGCTGCCAGGGAGAAGATGCTATTGGAGCTTTTCGGCAGCATATCCCCGGAGAGAACGCCGGATGTGCCGAGGCCCTCTTTCACTCTCCTCCAATACCTTAACCACCCCGTGTCTCCTCTGCCGCCGTCACCACCGCCCCTCACCACACCGATCCTCACACCTTCACCCTCCGCCGAACAACTACCACCGTCCCAGCCCGCTCCTGCCCTCGCTCGGGAGAATGTAGTGGAGCGAATCCTCTCACGCTACGAGGGCACTCGGCCTAGCATATCGGACGCCGAGGCCCAGGCGCTGATACCCGAAGGATTCCCGCCGAATAAGAAGTGCCGGGTCCGAATCGCCGCACCCGATGGAAAACAGCTGTGGTACAAAATCCGAAAGGGCCGGGTCACCAATTAGTGCTCCGTTCCCCTCCTCGACACGCTTGCCCCCCGTGCATCGCCCAAACGTCGGACGCCTAGTGCGCGGTTTGTGGACGAGAATACCCCGTGCGTCGCGCAAACGTCGGACGCCTAGTGCGCGGTTTGTGGACGACGAGTGCTTCGCCTCCAGTGTGAACGCTTAGTGCACGAATTAGGAAAAAGTGATCTAGCCGAGAGCTAGCGAGTTTTTTTGTAGAGCTGATGACAACGAACAATTTGTGAACACTCCGCCATCTGATATGCGACCGATACATCCCACATCTACGTATAAAAATTTATAATTAGCGTTAACTAACGCCATCAAACAATGCTGTGTGTTCCTTTATAATTAAAATAGAGACTTCCACTTTCAAATACAGAAATAAGATCACCGAAACTATCTGTAGAAGATATTGCATCAACTTCTTGTGTAACAAATGAAAGCAAAAAAAGAAAATTGTTATGCGTAAACGTAAATCACAAGAAAAAGAAGAAGATATTGCTCTAACCGAAGCATTGGCAGTTTTACAAAACCGGCTGATAATAATTCTGTATTTGGTGATTTTGTTGCTGCGGAGTTGCGTCAATTACGCTCAGAAGAGAAAAGATTGAAACGAAGGAAAAAAGATTGAAACGAATTATTCAAAGAGCAATCTTGATATGGAAGATGAAGAAAAATTAGAAGCACGTGCAAGTCAAGTATCAACGCCATGTACCCCTTTACTGGGATTTTCGTCCGGGGAGACTCATCTGACATTCTTTTAGACAATGAGATTACAATACTAACATCTGAAAATGATAATACTACCTACTGATAATATGTATAATAATTAATGAAAAACTAATATTAAATAATTATTGAATCTTTACCTTCAAGTATTCATTTTTCAGAGTATTATACATATATAGCTTGACAAATTTCCGGGATAATTTTTGAAATTGTACAAACTGGTATTCTAAACAAATACATCAAAGAATGACAGCTGTCTCCTACAAAATAAAATGTTTATGTATTTTGCAATCAAACTAATGTCTGTTTTTTGACATTGATGACATTGTTTATTAAACGTAATGTAATATTCTTTCTTTTTTCTTTATTTGTATTTATTTAGATTTTTTTGCGATGGGGGTTAGGGGTTAGGTACAGTCAGAATTTTCAAAAAATCGATTTTTCAAAAATGTTATCATACCAACGTATAATCCTTCGACTATCAAATTCCAAAATTACAAGTTGATCCGATAAATGAAAGTATTTTTTTTGACCGCCGAAGCGAACACTGCACGCACTGCGGTGCGTGGCGCGCCAGCTGCTCCGTACGCTATCTCTCTCGTGCTGCTAATGCTAGCCTGCCGGTCAATTTTAAAGACGATACGCATGTTTTAGAGCCTAGTGCCGCCATTTATGCTCATTCTTTCATCTATTTCGATATAGTTTGAACCTCAAATTCCATTGGATTTAGTCGTCTTCAGTAATGGTCGCGCACGTATCAGAGTTTGTTTCGTCTAGTAAATACGTTTTAAACAATGGGTCGAGACAAAATTACTCGCAGTATGCGCGAAAAAGGTGGAACGCGTAAAGATCGGACGCGAAAGAGAAAGCAATCGTTTAACTCAAAAACGCCATAGGCCGACGAAAGCAGTTTCAGTGCGTCGGCAAAAAATGAAAAGACTAAAGGAAGCAATTGTGCCGCAGGACGATTCCATTCAATACCGGATCATCAATTTCATCACTGTTTGCTGCCATCTCGCAATTGGTAAAGTGTCGCGAGTGCAACGGAAACGTGAAATTTCAAACTGACAGTACGCGTGGACTGGAGTTTAAAATCGCTGTGACATGTGATAACTGCCCAATAGTTTCTATTCCATCTTGCTCTATCACTAGCTACACGTATGAAATCAACAGACGTTTTATATTCGCAATGAGACTACTGGGACTTGGCCACGAAGGATGTACAAAGCTGTGCGGTTTCCTTGATATGCCGAGTTTTTTGGCTAAAAGTACTTATAACATGTTAATGAAGCAGATACTGACATCGGTGACAACAGTGGCGGATATATTGTTCCAGAAGACAGTGAAAGAAAAACAAGAAGAAACCGTTCGAGAAACTACGCAGTAAAAAGAAAATGAACTAACTGTGTCAGGTGATGGTACGTGGCATAAGCGCGAATTTACGTCTTTGTATGGGTGTTTCGTCGATAATTGGCTATTACGGTGGAAAAGTTCTCGACGTGGCCGTGAAAAGTTCGTACTGCAAAATGTGTGAAATTTGGAAGGGCAAAAAGATACTGCCGAATACGACAAATATATGGAAACTCATCAAACAGAATGTTCAGCAAACCATCAAGGATCAGCAGGGAAGATGGAGGTCGCAGCAATAATTGAAATGTTTCGCAATTCGCAAAAAAAAGTAGAACGTCAAGTACGTCCACTACATCGGCGATGGCGATTCCAAGACCTATGCAGGTATTTGTGATGCTCATCCCTACGGTGTTTAGAATCAACATATTTCAATTTCCTTTGTCCAAGGAGAAGTTTTTTTAATATATTGCTAAAATCAATTCTTATTTTTTGTTTCAGTTAAGCAGGTGACATGTTACAATGTCCATCGGAAACCCCTTCCGCTGAGAGGCGCCACTGTAGAACGGTTTTTATTATATAATAATGAATCTGTTTTCTTACAAAAAAATTTGTTAATAAAGTAGAAAGATAGATCTTTCGAAAGAACTAATTTGTTTTTTTATACGATTGTTAGTTTTCGAAAAAATAAATTCCAAAAAAACGCATTAAAAATCCCGACCCTAACTGTAGCTAACCCCTTATAACAGTATATGTAAAAATATATTGCGCTCAAATTTGTGACAATGGAAGATACAGATGATGAATATGCATTTATGAAGACAGTGATGATTCAGTAAAAGATCGTGATTATTGTCCAGTCGATTCTAATTATGATAAAACAAAGAACAGGTACAATTTTTTGTTGTTAGGTTTGTACATTTTATTTATACATTATTTTGTATTTATTAGTGATTGCTCAGTCGAGATACAAGAGGAAGTAATTTTTGAAACATCAACTTGTGTAGAGGAACAAGAAAATGACTGTGAATTAGTCAACTATTGATAAGGACAGCGTGAATATGAAGAAAAACTACAAGAAAGAGGCAAAGAAATCCGGATAGGTGGGCTTGTAATAAGAGGAAGAGGCAATACGATTAAGGTCTAAAATATATTTCATCGCGAAAAAAAGTAGTTCCTGCTAAGAAGTAAATAACACGAAAGACTGCTTAACACTAGAAATACCGGCTTTTGCGTATTCCTAGAACTACCGAATGTCAATTTGACGTATTTTATATTTTCAAGTTATACAATACATTTTTGTGTAATATTTTCATAATAATGATTATATACGAGTAATTAATGATTAATTAGTATATTAAAGTTAATTTATTTAAATAAATGTAAAAACAAATTTTATTAAATAATCAGAAATAATATTTATTTTTATAATGTCGTATATCATATATTGGTTAAGAACATTTTTGTAATGAAACAACTCAAGTTATAAGAATAATAATTTCAATCAAAATTTATATTGATAAGCATATACAGGGTGTTCGTTCGCTTGGTTGATATAGGGCAATAACATGGGATTTCGATAATATGCAGAGTACTACTTTCTGAAGTAAAATTCGGAGAAATACATAGAATACTTTTCGATAGGGAATAAAAAGTACTATAATTTGGTTCTACATTTAACTTGCTAGCATGTGCCGTTTGGGCGCTAGAATTTTTTTAAAATGTTTTTTAGAATTTTCAATAATTTTTCCTGCTAAATCAGTATGAGTTAGAAAAAAATGTTACTTAGCTATTATGTAGCCAATTTTTTTCTCTATTTTATTGAATTTTTTCAGATTTTTTTGAGCAAATTTTGAAAAAAATTATATTTCAAATTTTTTTAAAAATATAACTTTTTTCAAAATTTGCTCAAAAAAATCTGAAAAAATTCAGTAAAATAGAGAAAAAAAATGGCTACATAATAGCTAAGTAACATTTTTTACTAACTCATACTGATTTAGCAGGAAAAATTATTGAAAATTCTAAAAAACATTTTAAAAAAATTCTAGCGCCCAAACGGCACATGCTAGCAAGTTAAAAGTAGAACCTAATTATAGAACTTTTTATTCCCTATCGAAAAGTATTCTATGTATTTCTCCGAATTTTACTTCAGAAAGTAGTACTCTGCATATTATCGAAATCCCATGTTATTGCCCTATATCAACCAAGCGAACGAACACCCTGTATATTAAAATTTCTATTACAAATAATATAATATAAACTATTATTATTATGTGTAAAAACATTTAACTAAGAAATTACGTCAAATTGACGTATCGGTATTTCTAGGTAGACAATTAAATAATTGCAAAAATAATTATTCAATTCAAAAAAGAGTATGTAATCTTGAAGTACATAAAAAATGATGAAAGTCACCAACCGAAAAGTTTTTCGGTAGCATTTTAACGAAATAACAACAAATTTAATTTCTAAATACGTCAAATTGACGTCGTCGGTCGTGTTAAACGCGTGAATTTGAAAATGTTCTTGTATATTTGTTTTATGGACTCCTATCGGAAAACCAAACAACATTTTGTGGCATAAAATATATAAAGACGATCAATTTTGGAAACAAAATATGGAAAAAAAATATCATTTTTTATAATGAATGTTTATTACCAGAATTAATTGATTCTAGATATTTAAGAAATTTACCGATTAGAAATCCAAATAGAAACATTACTTAAAGTATTAAATAAATAAATTGAAATTATTGTGTGTATAAAAATATTATAGTTGATTTCTAAGGCCGAGCGGCTAAAGGCGTATGCGTGGTACTACTCACTCAATGCGGGCCAGCGTTCAAATATATATATATACATATATATATATATATATATATATATATATATATATATATATATATATATATCTCAAGATTTCGGATTTTGACTAATAGTATTTTAAATAATAATCAATTTTTGGGAAAGTAGTCAGAAAACGGGTAGGTGTAAAATCAAAAACTCATGTATGCTTAATTGTCAAGCTTTCGATGGCAGTAGCCCATCTTCTTAAGGACCTGTAATTATTTATTTTATGGTTACCGATTGAAAAACAAATACAAAATTGAATAATACATTGGTGGATAACACAATTTTTAAAAAATTATGTTGTTGAACATACTATTGACACAAACTAAATAAAATATATATATATACTCAAATATAATCATAATATAATATATCTATCAACTAACCAAATTAATGTATTAAATATATAAATTATAAATGGACTTACATTATCAAATAAAGTTTTGTGAAAACACACGTATGAAGTGATAGTTAGCGAGAAATTATATTCTAACATTTGTGGTTCGTATATATAATTGGAAAGTTGTATAATTAGAGATAAACATGAAGCACAAGTCAAAATTTCAATGAAATATATAATTTCACAGACTGTCAATAATTAAAATAATCTATTAAACTTGAATAAAAAATAATAAATAAATAAAATAATAATTAAAATTTAAAAAAAAAACGATGAAATTCAAATTATAAAAAAGAACGCACTGACCATCAATTCCATCTTTACGAGAATGAAAGACAGAAACACCATAGCTAAAACTTCAAATGTGCAGATTGTAACGCCGTTTACATTGGAACTACAAGCCGCTGGCTAAAAGACAGGTTAACACAACATCGTTCGGATAATAGACTGAAACCTGATTCCACAGCATTGGCGATACATGTTAAAAATACGAAATCCAAGATAGATTACGAGAGTACAAAGATTCTAAATACGGAAAAGAATTATTCGAAACGAGCTACTTTGGAATCAATTCATATTAAATCTACAGCTTCCACTATGAATAAACGTACTGATACACAGAACTTAAGTGTTAATTATGACTTCGTCATTGACAATTTTATTAAACAATGTACAAAAACATAAATTTATTTAAAAAATTAACTCTTTCGGCCGTTACTTCGTGAAATTTCATATTGAAATAATTATAAAATAAAACAATTTAAACTTTGATAATTTCACTTTATTGATTATTGTGACCGCAGTTTCGCCAAACATTGGCATTATCAAACTGTACTGTACATATTACATTTTCTCTTTATATATGATTACAAACTGGTAAAAATGTTTACAAAATATAGGGATTACAAACAGGTGACTAATATTTAAAATGTTTACAAAATTTAGGGATTACAAACAGGTAACTTATATACTAATGGCTACAAGATTTTGTTCGGAAAAACCGTAATTAACTAAAACTTACTATTTAAATACATGCATTAAAAATTGGTGAATATATTAGGTCTGTTAGTCTGCTAGTACAGCTGAACAGGCCAAATGGTACTTTAAATTACGTCTTCAACATCGTTTAGCAGTGCAAAATATTTGGTTCAACCAAGAGTGCTTAAAAAGAAAAGTGACACCGAACTACGTTCAACTAAAAACTAAATCAACGTTGATTTAGTTTTTAGTTGAACGTAGTTCGGTGTCACTTTTCTTTTTAAGCACTCTTGGTTGAACCAAATATTTTGCACTGCTAAACGATGTTGAAGACGTAATTTAAAGTACCATTTGGCCTGTTCAGCTGTACTAGCAGACTAACAGACCTAATATATTCACCAATTTTTAATGCATGTATTTAAATAGTAAGTTTTAGTTAATTACGGTTTTTCCGAACAAAATCTTGTAGCCATTATTATATAAGTTACCTGTTTGTAATCCCTAAATTTTATAAACATTTTAAATATTAGTCACCTGTTTGTAATCCCTATATTTTGTAAACATTTTTACCTGTTTGTAATCATATATAAAGAGAAAATGTAATATGTACAGTACAGTTTGATAATGCCAATGTTTGGCGAAACTGCGGTCACAATAATCAATAAAGTGTGAAATTATCAAAGTTTAAATTGTTTTATTTTATAATTATTTCAATATGAAATTTCACGAAGTAACGGCCGAAAGAGTTAATTTTTTAAAACAAGCTAGTACAGCTGAACAGGCCAAATGGTACTTTAAATTACGTCTTCAACATCGTTTAGCAGTGCAAAATATTTGGTTCAACCAAGAGTGCTTAAAAAGAAAAGTGACACCGAACTACGTTCAACTAAAAACTAAATCAACATCAGAAGCTTCCACACGGGCTATGAAAACCGCCAAAATTATTTGGATAAAAGAAGAAGCTAGGTTTTGGTTTCGTAGAAGAGACACACTGCTATTATATATTAAGGTATTACATTCAGAACTTACTTACAATTTGCACAACATCGAGTTTGATATATTGGATGACAATGTTAGACAACAAATTAGCGATATCATTTTCAAGAAATTTGTAACCCAAAAGAAGAAACTGGACAGCTTAGTATCTAAAACAATATCACACAAAAAATCTAATCAAAATACCAATAACACAAATAGAGACTTTTACCCGAGGGTAGTGAATTTGTCCAATACTAATTTTAATGACACCGAACTTAATATACTTAAAAAAGGACCCAAATTTGTCCCTAATGTTAATTGTAAAAATATTAAAGAAACTTTAGCCGTAGAATCCGAATTAGCTATTAAGCAGGGTAACAATTTAGATATAGACAAAAATAAATTAACTAAAATTATTAAAACAAGTAATTTAAATGTAAACAAATATGAAGCTTCAACAATTAAAAACATAAAAACCAAAGTTGCAACAAATAATTTAATTATTACCAAAGCTGACAAAGGTAATTCAACAGTTATTTTACATAAACATGAATATAACAAAAAAGTTCTAGATTTCATTCAAAAAGAAAACATTGTAGAAATAAAAACAGACCCCACACCTCAATACCAAACACCAGTAAAAAATGCAATTAAGAACTCACATAGCTTATTTTCCAATAATGAAAAATACAAACTTACCATAATGAACCCCTCAGCCCCCAAATTGTATGGCCTGATTAAAGTTCACAAACCTGAGGCTCCTATCAGACCAGTAGTATCATTTAAACAATGTCCTACTAGTAAACTCAGCGCTAAAATCAATTCCGTTTTTAAACATTTAACAAATTTTTCAGATAATAACGCAGTACTTAATTCTATAGATTTGACTAAAAAACTTCAAAACATCGATCTTCCAGCTAATACTAAACTCGTATCTTTTGATATTTGTAACATGTTTTCTAATATACCACCAACAGAGTGCTTAAAAATTATGGATCATATTCTTACAGACCATCAAGTTAATCCCATTACGAAACAAGAAATTTTAGATCTCACAGAATTAACTATAAATCAAAATTATTTTACATTTGATCAAAAATATTACTCACATAGAGACGCTTTGGCTATGGGTTCACCTCTGAGTCCGCTACTCGCAGAAATTTTTATGAAATTTATTACTGACAAAATACTCTCCAACAATTTAAGCATAAAACACATAATATTCTGGTACCGGTACGTAGATGACATATTAGCATGCTTCATTGGCACTACACGACAACTCAACTCATACCTTAAATTCCTTAACTCAATACATCAAAACATTAAATTTACCATGGAAACCGAAAATAACAATAGTATAAATTTCCTTGATTTAACAATAACTAAAACAAACAACACACTTGATTTCAACGTATATCGCAAACCCACGTGCACAGACAGTATAATACCAAACGACTCAGTCAACCACATACAACACAAACACGCAGCTTTTTACTCTATGTTATATAGAGCACTAACACTTCCACTATCCACCACTAATTTTACTATAGAAATAAACACCATCATAGAAATAGCTAAAAACAATGGTTACCCGCAAGAACTAATTTACAACATTTTGAACAAAATAAAATATAAAATCACTTTAAATTCCATATACCCCTGTATTAAATCCGAAAACAAACAATATGTTACATTAATTTATTATGGTAAAATTAGCGAAACAATAGGTAAAATTATTAGCAAAAATAACAACATAATTGTATCATACAAATCCCCACACAAACTCTCAAACATACTTTTTAATGCTAAAGATTCAACCGATATTTATAAAAAATCTGGAGTTTATTTATTGTCTTGTAGCGATTGTGATGGTGTTTATGTAGGTCAAACTGGTCGGTCATTTGAAATTAGAATTAAGGAACATATTAGAGCTCTTAGACTATTAAAAACAGATTCAACATTCGCAAATCATTTAATTGAAAAGAATCACAATTTTTCCAACGAAAACATTAAAATCATGCACATAATAGATAAAAGTAATAAACTAAATTTACTAGAATCACTGGAAATTTATAAAGCTAATAAAAGCCCCCAATTTACACTCTTAAACGACCAAACAGACCTAATATATTCACCAATTTTTAATGCATGTATTTAAATAGTAAGTTTTAGTTAATTACGGTTTTTCCGAACAAAATCTTGTAACCATTAGTATATAAGTTACCTGTTTGTAATCCCTAAATTTTGTAAACATTTTAAATATTAGTTACCTGTTTGTAATCCCTATATTTTGTAAACATTTTTACCTGTTTGTAATCATATATAAAGAGAAAATGTAATATGTACATTACAGTTTGATAATGCCAATGTTTGGCGAAACTGCGGTCACAATAATCAATAAAGTGTGAAATTATCAAAGTTTAAATTGTTTTATTTTATAATTATATAAATTTATTTGTCTGTGTTTTGTCATCTAGTTAATGATATTTTAGGTTAATTTTTTCTTGGTTAAAACTTCAAATTTGTTTACTATCAGCGGTTACATTAATGTTTCACAGATGGCTATACGTGTTCCGAACTTAAAAAAATTTTTTAAATTGTTTCCAGGCGATATGATTGGCGTTTAGATGTTATAACGGATTTTTGCAAAATTTTAATTAATTTTTTAAAAATAGTTTGTTCAAATTTGGTTACAACTTGATTTGTGGCTGTTACTGTTTTAACATAACTAACTTTGATTTTTTAATATATATATATATATATATATATATATATATATATATATATATATATATATATATATATATTTTATAATATAATATAATATAATAATATAATATATTATTATTCTTATTATTATTATTTGTTATATATATATATATATATATATATATATATATATATATATATATATATATATATAATACTTCAGAGAGGTCCTACATCAACTATTCAACAGAAATCAAACGCTTTAATTAAATCTTTAAAAAACCAACATAAAATTACTGACGAAGAAGCTAAAAACTTGTACACATACAATTCATTATCACCAAAATTTTACGGTCTCCCTAAAATACATAAAGAAGTCTTAACATTAAGACCGATAATTTCTTCAATTGATTCTCCTAATGAAAATATCTCTAAATACGTTAGCTCAATTTTGACAACATCATACAATATTAACAATGAGTATTATACAAAAGATTCTTTTGAATTTTCAAACTTTATAAATGATTTTAAACTACCTGACAATTATGTTTTGGTAAGTTTTGATGTAGTATCTTTATTCAGTAACATACCAATTGAATTAGTCATAAATAGTGTGACCAGTAAGTGGAATCATATATCGCAATATACTTCTATATCATTAGAAGATTTCAAAAACTTAATAACTTTTGTTTTTAACTCAAGTTTCTGCTCATTTGAAGGTAAATTTTATAAACAACTAAAAGGATGTCCTATGGGTTCTAATAGCTCTCCAATTTTTGCTCAATACATCATGGATGACTTGTTGGATAACTGTTCAACAACAACACCTTGAAGTCCCTTTTTTAAAAAAATTTGTTGATGGTATTGTAACAGCAGTTCCAGCTGGTGAAATAAATAACACGTTACATATTTTTAATAAATACAACAAAGATCTCCAATTTACCCATGAAGTTGAATCTAACAACAGCATTGCTTTTCTAGATACATTAATTATTAAGGATGAAAACAATATTCTGCGTTTAAATTGGTACAAAAAAGCATTTGCATCTTGTAGATGTATCCACTATACTTCAGTGACTTCCTTCCAAATGAAAGTTAATTTGATTTTAGCAATGAAATCTAGAATTTTAAGAATTACTCATTCAATATACCACAAAGAAAATTTACTTAAATTAATAAAAAATGGCTACCCACCTGGTTTAATACAACGTTTACTTTTTCAAACGAATAACAACAACGAACAACTCCAACTTAACTCGTCACAGAATGTTTCGTTTCAAAACGTTAAACACATTGGAATTTTTCATGTTCCCAAACTAACATCTACCATCAAACCATTACCACAGAGTGATTCTATAAAATTAACAAACAAAAATTATCTAACAGGTAGATCTTTACTCACACGGGTAAAAGACAGAGATCCAATAGAAAAGATGACTAACGTCATATACAAAATACCTTGCGCTGATTGTGATCAATGCTACATCGGCCAAACTTCAAGTAGATTGAAGGACCGTTTAACTGCACATCGCAGAGACTGCAGATTAAAACCACTCTCGACTGCTTTATCTGAACATTGTCATAAGTGACATCATAGGATGAACTACGATGCAGTTACCGTACTAGACGTAACATCTATAAGCGCAGTTTCTTAGAAATGTTCCACATTGCAACAAATAATACCTTTAACAAAAGAACTGATATTGAAAAATTGAGTTACATCCAGTGGCGTAACTAGATATAAAAAATATGTGTATTAAAAGACTGCGTAAGAAAAAGAAAAATCCAAACGCACAAGGAATAACGCACGCATTTGTTTTTCGTTTGTTTGTCCATGATATCTGGGTCTCTAGCTCTCTTTTTCTCTACAAAGAGAAGCAGAATAGTAGCGTGTGCTATGTTCTGTGTTAATGCCGTTTTGAATACGGAGAATCCCCGTCGTGTAGCCCGTGCATCGGTATTCTCATGGCATAAAAATACATATAAGGTATACTTACGCGCATCTACTGCTCTAACGCCGCCTACTGAGTGACGTCATACGAAACACCCTTGTATCCTACGTAGGTACGATAAATGAGAGTCAGTCTATTTGAAGTCTGTTGACTGTTGCAATGTGTTTTTTTTTTTGTTTTTCGTTGTTGCTGAATTCAAAATTCCGAATAACGTTCGCATTTGATTTTCGTTTATACATAGTTGATAGTTTTCCAATCCTAAATAATATCTAAATTACGTTTTAAACGACAAATTTGTTGAGTGTTAAAGTGGCCAGTGTTTTTTTTTTTTTTTATAAATCTAAAATCAAGCACAAACATGACTTCTTTAAAATGTCCTAAAAATTCTGCAAATACTAAAGAATTAGAAGATGCTGGGTCAAGTTCAACCCAGAAAGAATTTGTTACGGCATCTAGTGATGCAGAAAAGATATCTCAAAATGTCTGTATGTTGACAAAGTCTTCAGAGAATTCTAATTCTAGAAAGTCTGCTACTTCTGAAGAATCAGAAGATGGATCTCTGACAAAGAAATAGATATTGATGACGTTGAAGTAAATAAAAACTTGATGTCCAAAGACGCAGAAAATATTAAAAATCCCATATCTAGAGTGATTGAAGAACACGACATCGGTCTTCTTAAGTTTAGTGAAGAATCGGGAAAGGCAATTGTAACTAACGCGGTGACACTAGAAATGATAAAATTTGGTTCTAAGTATTTCCAAAACATCGAGGGTCCTTTTTTGCCCACGAACAATCGTTCTGTGAACAAAACTTGGTTCAAAAAAAAATTAGGAAATGGTGCGTTCATGGTTAGTTTATTCACCTTCCAAAAAGTCTGCCTTTTGTATTTGCTGTCTTCTTTTTTCCCGGTTCGGTAATCAATCTAGTTTAGAGCAAGAAAGCGGATTTAAGCAATGGAAAGCACCTGAGAGAATGAGTGTTCACAAAAATTATAAAAATCATCGACAATTCTTTACTCAGTAGAAAGAAATGGAAAAAAATTTACTTAACAACAGAGGCATAAATGATGTAGAATTTCAAGAGCAAATTCAAAGAGAAAGTCAGAAGTGGTGTGATATTTTGAAAAGACTTTTACACTGCATCAAATACCTTGCGATACAAAACCTGGCTTTGCGAGGCCACAGAGAGTCACTTCAGTCAGATTTTAATACAAGAAATTTACTTGGTTTGTTGAAACTAATTTCTAATTTTGACCCTGTCATAAAAGAACATATAACATATTTTATCAAATATTGACAGCAATAATTGTAACAGAAAAATCAGCCAGCTTTCAAACAAGAAATACATTAGACAGAAACTTTTGTTTTTATTGTGAAACTCTCGTCCAGAATTTTGCAAGACATCTAAAAAGAAATCATATCACTGAATTTGAAGTTGTAAAAATTTTTGCTAAACCTGTTAACAGCAAAAAGAGGAAAGATTTATTAAATATTCTAAGAAAAAAAGGAAATTATTTAGTTAATGTAACTGAATGTACTAGACCAGTTAAAAACCAAAATGCTTTAAATCAAACTAAGTTACCTTGTACATACTGCTTGGGCTTTTATTCTACTAAACTGTTATGAAGACACAGGAAGAACTGTACATTAAATCCAAAAACAGGAAAATCTTCAAAAAGTCTTAGTGACGTGACGTACAAAATTTATTGACACAAAGCGTGGAAGTTGATGAAAATCTTCGCAATTTAGTATTTCTGAGAATGCAACCCGACAAAATGTCTTTTTGCGCTAAAAAGGATGTTCTGATTTGTGCTTTTGCTGCGAAATATCTGCAACCACAAAGAAAAACATTTCATATACGTTGTATCCAGAAAAATGAAAGAGTTAGCAAGGCTATTGTTAGAAATTAAGAAACTAAATACAAATATAACAACCTGTTTGCATGTTTTGAAACAAAACTTTTTTATTAGGTATAATTTTTTTTTTATTATTAGATACTATTTTTATCGTGAAACTGTGGAACGTTTTGTTTCTTGTATTATGTTTTTGAATAATAAATTATGTAGAAAAAAACAACTGCACAAATTTGAGAGCGGCATTTTTCAAATTTAAAACTGCACAAAATTATATCCACTGCATTAGATAAGGAAAGGGGTGGGGGATAATTATTACAAATAATTAATATAAACAATAACTTGTTTTTATAAATATAAATTTTAATTAAACTTCGGCTAACATTTTTTTTGTTTCTCATACAATATTTCTTTATTTTTTTATTTAAGTAATTTTGAACCATTAACAAATTAAATTATCAAATGTCTGATGCAGCTTGCATATTTCAGTGCAATGTGGGTAAAAGTGAACGTGATTGAAAATATGCGTTTCTATTATTTTATAATTTCCAAATTTCAAAAAGGATACATTCGGCTTCGATGAGTAAAAAGAATACTTGTACTCTTAAAAAAATACGGATGGTAACCCTAAACCAAAAGAAGACTATTAATTAAGTACAAAATTAATATTATTATTTCTCTTATCAGTTATAACATGGATAAATTCATGAAATATTTTTTTAACAAAAAATCTGCTGATGGTTCTTCCAAACCGGAAAAATTAACATCAACCTCGGATTCTAATTCAGCAGAAGGCGAATCTTCTATATCAACATCAAAAGTTCATACACTAGAAGTAGATTTACCTACCGATTTATCAATAATTAATGAACAACCAAGTCAACCAAAGCAGGGATCATATCCGAAAAATAGTGATAAAAGATGTTTTCAAGTTGGTTGGTACAAAATTTATTCTTGGCTCAAGTATTCAAAAGAAAAAATGCTATTTATTGCTATGCTTGTAGACATTTTGGATCAACTAATAAAGAATTAAAATTTACGTTGACAGGATACAACAATTGGAAGAAAGCTTTACCTGCCAATACAGGTTTAAAACAGCATAATGAAAGCAAAATTCATTTAAATGCTATGGCCATGTGGCAAGAAAAAGAAAGAAGAGTTGCTGCAGGAAGAGAAGTTACAACCATTTTAAACAACGATGCTTCAGAACGCAATAAATATTATATTAAGGGTATGTTCGGCATTGCGCTCAGAGCACTCGATTGTGTCTGCCATAAACATCTCGAGCTGCTCTGGAGGTGCTAGATGTGCTCAGTCTCAAACCATCCAGCTTATTTTGTACGTGTTGGCTCTCGCGCTCTAAATTTCCTCAGCGGCCATAGTTGTTTTGTTGTTTTGCTCGTTTTGCTTTCTTTGCTTTATACTTTTCGATTTGTTTTAATGGATAATATCACTATTTATCAGTAGTCACTAGTAGTCAGTATCACTATTTATAGTAGTATTTAGTATGGAGAGTTATTCATACTCCACAATACAAAACCACATAAAAACCAATCATAAAATGATTGAATGCGTTGTAGTAGAAGGTAAAAACTAATAACCTAAATTATAACAAATATATTTTGTATTGTTTTAATTTTTCAGGAAATCAAAATGTGGATGTGCCAGTAGCTGAAAAATTAATAAATTAAAATTTAATACTAAGTATAGTAAATTAATTGTGTAGCTTCGACATCGACATCTGTTTTATGGAACAGAAACGAAACCATCCTATTCATAAGTTTAGTTAAAGACAATTACGTGCGTTTGGGAAATAGCACTAAAAAAAATGTAACATTTATATTATATATATATAATTTTACATTTAAAATTTCATGTTTCAGGTATGGATAAAAATTTCCCAGGAATTGGAAAAAAAAAACAAATAAAAAAATTCACAGCTATTCAATGTGATACTAAATTTGAGGGTTTCAAGATGACATAAAAAAGTAAAAGATCACAATAACGAAAGTGGCAATGGCAGAAAAACCTGGGAATATTTTGAAGTATATATATTTATATACAGAGCGAGTGTAATATCTGGAACTACCGCAATAAATCTTTTATTAAACGTTTTTGAAAAAAATCCTCGAACACGTCAATTTTTATCTTAAATGAGACATATTTTACTGTAATCGTCACTTAAAAATTGTCTTTTGTTTTTGAGTTATGAAGTAAGCGATAATTTTTTTAAATGGAAACCTATATTTTTTATTATTGATTTTGGTAGTACTTTTTATTCCGTTTCCAACCATATAAAATTATAAATATGTTATATTTGAAAAAAATTGAGAAAAATAATCTTAAAGTTTAAATATTGAAAACTAATTAAATTGGCAAAATGAATCTAGTTATTAGTGTATAAAACTAAAAACATTAGCTACAACTGTCAGAATTATACAATTTATAAATGTCAAAATAAAATAAGTGTTATTATTTTGCTTTTTCTCTGTTTTTCGATCAATTATACAATTTTTATTAATAAAATAGTTTTTTAAATTTGGAAAAAGCACTTATTTTATTGTAAAATTTATAAATTGCATAATTCTGACAGTTGTAGATAATGTTTTTTGTTTTATACACTAATAACTAGATTCATTTTGCCAATTTAATTAGTTTTTAATATTTAAACTTTAAGATTATTTTTCTCAATTTTTTTTCAAATGTAACATATTTAAAATTTTATATGGTTGGAAACGGAATAAAAAGTACTACCAAAATCAATAATAAAAAATATAGGTTTCCATTTAAAAAAATTATCGCTTACTTCATAACTCAAAAACAAAAGACAATCTTTAAGTGACGATTACAGTAAAATATGTCTTATTTAAGATAAAAATTGACGTGTTCGAGGATTTTTTTCAAAAACGTTTAATAAAAGATTTATTGCGATAGTTCCAGATATTACACTCGCTCTGTATATTTAATTTATTATGTTTTTAATTTGTTTGCATTTTTTTAGTTACTGGATCGGTTCTTAAAAAATCGTCCTGAAATTCAACCTGCTGCTGTTTGCAGTAGCGAAACAGGATTCAAAAAAGTAAATATTTGAGTTACGTTAATACAATCATTTCTTAAATTTGGTTATAAATTTTAAAGTCAAAATGAAGTTAGTAATGATGAGGAGAAAGAAAATGATGATGGAACAACAAGAAAAAGAGAAGATTGAATGAAAATGCGGTAGAAAGGGGCACATAGAGAACAAAATGGAGAGACAGGATATATTCCTGGACATTTTACAAAAATTAGTAGAAAAGCAATAATTGCAATAATTTTACAGTGCAAATAATACCATATAAGTATTTGATATATGAATATATTTTTAATTTTTTATCAACATTAGTAAATCATTTAATATTATATTTCTTTTCACCACTGCTTCGTTCCTATTTCTAAGATTATTATCATCCGCAACATTCATATCATTTACATCTTCATTTGCATTGTCAGCATCATCATCTATCACATCTCCTTCCAATATACAAATATTGTATACTATGCATGCCGACATGACAAATAACGGAATCAAGTCAATTCAGCTGGTTTCCACGTGTTTTAACTGCCTGAACCGACCTTTTAATAATGTAAATGCTTTTTCAATAATGCACCGTGCACTTGATAAAATATAATTAATTTTTTTTTGCTTTTTTGCTGGGTAAAAGGATTTACGACACCCAAAATGTCGCAGTCAGTCTATCAGATCAGCCGTGTAGCAGTAAATGTAAGGAAGGTTGAAGTTCTGAACCCGTTGAATATTCTGGTAGCGAATATACACCCTCAATTGGATCTACAAGCGAAGATGAGTTTGTGGACGAACCACAGGTAGACGAAAATATTGACCCAAATGGTGGACAAAGAAATTCAACAGAAAGTGAGAAATCCATACCGGAAAAGCTGGAAGAACGCCCCAAGCAAGGGAAGAAACGAAAGTTTGCTACGCAAAACCGGCAGATGCGAAAAAATTTTTACAATGAAAATAAACCCTACTTTAATGTAAAAGGTAAAGAGGTTCCTGCAAAAAAATTCAACCAAGAGTTTATATGCGATTGTAAACGTAAATGTACTGATATTGTGTCCATGGAAGAAAAGCTCAAATTTTTCAGTCAGTTTTGGACACTGGGATCTTTCAATAGCAGATGTGCACTTATTAATGTATGTGTGAAACAAATGTTGAAAATGCGTTGTTATACAAACAATGATACAAAAAGAAAATATTCCAGAAAGTATTTTATAAACAAGAAAGAAATTTGTAAAATTGCATTTCTCAAAACACTGCAGATAACACAAAATCGTGTGGATGTCGCTTTAAAGAAAACTTCTAACATGATAATACGCGATGAGCGAGGAATAAAAAGTGGAGGGAAGAATAGATCTACTAATGAGCAAGTTGAGAAAGTTCTTGAACACATTAACTCGTTCCCAAAATATATATCGCATTACTGTAGGAACGTAACAAATTCTAAATTCCTAAGTCCAGACTTAAACCTAGCAAAAATGTATGACTTATATAAAACTTTTTGTGGCAATAACAAGCCGATTAGTCTTTCAACATACAAATCTATTTTTTACAAAAAATTTAATCTCAAATTTAAATCAGCAAAGAAAGATACTTGTTTAACTTGCGACACCTACCAAACAAAGTTATTGGGGATAGAAGATGAACAAGAAAGAGAAATACTCAAAAATTCTCATCTAGCTCATCTAAAAGCAGCTGAAGTTTTAAGGAAAGAAATGAACAGAGACTTGTTGGAAGCTAAGAATAACCCGAAACTAGAAACTTTGACTTTCGATCTACAAAAGACGCATCCGATACCGAAAGTACCTACAGGAATAGCATACTACAAGCGACAGCTAAATTTATATAACTTAAGCATTCACGTCGGTAGCAAAAATCAAGGAATTTTCAATGTCTGGACAGAAAACATTGCTGGAAGAGGCACTCAGGAGGTGGGTTCGTGCCTTCTAAAATATATTAAACACGTCGATCTTCCAGTGAAACATCTGAAACTATGGTCAGACTCTTGTGGAGGGCAGAATCGAAGTATTAAATTAGTTTTGTTATTAATGCATGCTTTATTAAATCACCCATCTCTGGAAACAATAACAATGCAGTTTTTATTGTCTGGACACAGTTTCCTACCAAATGATTCGGAATTTGGCGACGTAGAGTCAGCTCTAAAAATACAAGAAACACTTTACACTGATAATGACTACGTAGATGTGATGACAAAATGTAGGAAAAAAAGGAAGTTTATATTTAACAAAAGCTGTTACCAACAGAAAGATAGACTTGCAAAAAAACAAGGTTTCTTGGTTAGCATGTCATGAAATAAAGTTAAATAAGGAACAACCGACAACACTGATGATGACATGTGACGTACTACAAGATGAGCCACAAATTGTGAATATTGAAAAAGGAGGAAAAGGTCGTAAACCTTGCATAAAAAGTATCGAGCTGCCCTCCTTATGGCCAAATGGTAAAAGCTTATCAGCTGAGAAACTAGCAGATCTTAAAGACATTTGTAAGTTAGTTCCTGCAGACACAAAATTGTTTTATAAGTTTTTAGCTTCAGCAAGTGGCGAACAGTTTGAAGATGATGTTGACGGTTTTGGTCAAACTCTGGATTTTAAAATTGATGAAGAAAATCACATTCCAGAACAAGAGTAATATAAAAGAAGAATTGCATTAAGTACTGCATTTATTTGTATGACTATGAGTTACATTTTGTTGTATTTTACTGTTTTGCTAATAAAACACTTTTTCCATATTGCTGTATTACTAATAAGTGTTAAACAATACAGAGTCAACCCAGTGTTATTGTTTTTTTTTTTTTTTTTTGGGTAAGTGAAAATATTTTTATTTTGGGACACAGGAAAACTGATTATATTAACTTTCTTTTATTATCTGCAAAAAATTGGTATCAAATTATTACTCCAATTATTTACTAGCATTTATTGAACTTCAATGCTCATTATCTCCAAACTATATGCATGTGGCTTAACTCATTATTGCATAACACCATGCAATTGAAGTTTTTATTAGATTTTATAGCGTTTTTATTGATAATAAGTAATGTAAGTATTAATTTATATGAATTAATAAACAAATAATAAACTATTTCACATGTATGATTCTCCTTAAATAAATAAACAATTATTTTTTTTTACTTTCTAGCTAGCTGAAGATACTTTCATAGAATTAGCTGAATTACCGCTAGACATAAATAAACAGATTTGTATTATATAGAACAAGGCTCAGTTAATAAAACATACTTACCTGTATGACCTGATGGTACTTTAAAGTCCATATGCTTCTATATACAATACAATAAGTCATCTTTTTTTTTGTTTGCCAAAAGTGTTATCGTAATATATAATTATGAAGTATTATGTGTGGTGTTATTAAATTTTAATATTATTTATATACGTCGGACACCAAAGGTTAAGTGATTTAAAACGTAAAAACAAGTTACGCAAGCAAGTTAAAATGATACCACTATTATTAGGTGAAACTCACCAATTCGCATAGCGCGCATGCGCAAACACATCAACTTCACCGCGCGCGCCTCCCTCCAGTCTCCAGTGAAAATTACAGTCAGTCATTTTGTGTCTTTCAACCTCTTCGTATCACGGAATTTTTTCGTTTTAAATTTACAACAAAAGTGGTGGTTTTTGTTTTTATATAATGTTTTGCTGCGCCGGCCACACAACGCACGCTCCGCGCGCTAAGTCGTAATCCTTAGTTAAGCGCTAATTGGCACACACTGTATACTTGAAAAGAGAGAGAGAGAGAGAGATATATATGTATTTTACTATTATTTACTTCCACTTGGACAATCATGGTCAGGTTGATGTAATTTACACAGATTTCAAGAAAGCCTTCAATACGATTGATCATAAAATTATGGTAAACAAACTCCTTTCTTTTGGCTTTTCTTCATCCTTAACTAATTTAATATTTTCCTACCATCAGAACAGATCTCTTTTTGTATCTTATCCTATTTTTTATCAACGACATTACAACAGTAACCTCGAATAAATGTTTACTTTTCGTTTTCGCTGATGACCTTAAGCTATTCCGTTCCATTGGCTCAGAAAATGACTGCATATCTTTGCAGAAAGCTATTGACAAAATCAATACTTGGTGCACGGCTAATAAACATTTCCCTAATATTGACAAATATAAAGTATTATCATTTACCAGAAAGAAGAACCTAATAACTTATTTATATTATATTTCTAACAATTCAATAACCAGCGTTAACTCGACGAAAGATCTTGGTATTTTCTTTAACTCTAAATTAAGATTTAATGTTCATATTGATTGCGTTACAAAAGCTGCTTATAAAACCTTAGGATTTATAATTCGAAATACGTGTACTTTTACTTCTAACATAGCTATAACAACTTTGTATTTTGCACTAGTACGATCTAAGCTGGAATATGGCTCCATAATTTGGAACCCTTTCTATGTTATTCATATCGACTCTACAGAAGCTATACAACGTCGCTTTCTAAATTTTCTTTACTTCAAAGCTTTTGGATCATATCCTCTTCGTAGCTGTTCTTATTTTCAACTTCTTTCAACTTTCTCTTTTAATAGTTCGCGTTTGCGTAGGTCTATATCTATAATATTTCTTTTTAAACTTATAAACAATCTCATTGATGATTCTCAATTAGTTTCTTTACTTAATTTCCATGTTCCTTCATTTTCTTCCAAGCAAACTTACATTTTTTATCTTCCTACTATCCAAACTAATATTTGTCACAGCTGACCTGTCTACACTATGTGTCATTTATTTAATTGTCTTGTACATTGCAATGATATCTTTTGTTCCTCTCTGTCTGCTTTTAAGAAATCTGTTATTGTTAGTTTAGTAGCATACATGTTTATCTTATATACATGTTTATCTTTGTATTTTACTTTGTATTTGTATTGTACTCTGTAATTGGGCCTCGGCTTGTAGAGTAAACGTTATTAAATAAATAAATAAATACATGATTAACGAACTAGACAAAATAAAAACTAAATACTACACTTTCACAGATGACGACGAAAAAACACACGTGTTTGTATTAAAACGACTCACCGATGAACAGAAAATTTAAAAAAACACTAACCAACGAATTTAAAATAAAAGTGTTTAACTTATAGACTGTGTGCATGAAAACAAGTGACGCCGCCGGTGGCAGCGAGTGAAAACATTAACCCGTCAATCGCCTTAGGCCGCGGCCCCACTGATCAATCGTGCACGAGCGTGCACAAGCAAGCAAATTTAGAACAAATACATTTGTGCATTGACGGTCACACTTATCGTGTGAAGTGCCGTAGTGTCGAGCAAATTGTTCTATTTTAGAACCAGTCCTAAATTTTACTTGACGCTTGACGAGTACACGCATGCGCAAATCACAAGTTTGAAAAATCAGCTGTTAACATGTAGTTTGTATTGTTGGCGCTAGCTGGCGTTGAAGTAGTTTTGACAGAATCAGGTGCGTCAGATGGTTAAAATCACGTTAAAATAATTACGTTAAAAAAACATGTGGACTACCGAAGAGATAGAAACTTTAATTATGCTGGTACAAGAACAACCGCAGATCTACGACAGTAGTTTACCAGGACATTCTAACCTACATGTAATTGGTGTGAAATTGCGAAACAGTTTCCCCAAAAAGATGGTAAGAAACGATTTTATATTTAATATCAATCAGAGCAGTATTGATAAAGAGTGATAACATAAATCAATTTACAGTAAAACAACTCAAACTTAAGTGGCAAATCCTGAGAGGAAGTTATCGTCAAAAACAAAGAGATATGTCTATGAAAAGGAGTGGAGATGCAGGAAAACCATCCAAACCATGGGCATACTATGAAATGTTACAATTTCTGGATCTATTTTTAGCGAATAGAAACAGGACCAGTAATGCACCTAGGTAAATAAATAAATATAAGTTAATATATGCACTTGATATTTTTAACCGCCTTTTGTAGAGTCGAAGAATTCATAGCAGAAGTTGGAATCCTTACTCCTGCTACTAATAATTCCGAAGAAGATGATGACATTAATGTCGTCCTCGATTCCGAGGTGATGACCACGATCTACAATATTTCCGAGAGCGTTACTCCCGCAAAAGAGAATAGAGCCCCAAAAAGAAAAGGAAAAGACAATAAATTAGATGCAATGATGTCGAATTATTGCCTTTTACGTTTTTTCAGAAAATAAAATAACAGTATGTCAGAATCATCACTATCTGTATCACTCGACATGTTGAAATAAAAAATATAGGTTAGGTACACAAATTTTAGGTTAGGTTAGTGATAAAATCTAGATTAATTTTTCTAGAATCTATTGTAAAAACATCTAGATAAAGTTGCTGTATTTAAATATTTTTATAGCATATAATTGTATTTATCAATGTGTTCGTAATTGTTTATATGTAAGAAAATTTGCAGTCAGTTTTATTATTAAATCAAGTTCAGTTCAATTAATCATGTAATTATTATTAAATTCGGAATATGACGTAAAATTTTAATATATAGACATATGTTTCAATTATAACAATAATTAGTTTAAATAATTTAATGCATTTTAGATTTAATTAAATAACTTTTAAGACTACTAAACTAGTATTAATTCAATGTCATTTTTAAAATACGATTTTATGTAGAATAATATCAAAATGTATATGAAACACTTAAATTTTATTATTTTTGTATTCCTGATAAATGTGTATATATTTCAGAAATTAAAGAAATTATAATATTTTGAAATAATGCCAATTATCTACTTATCTTTATTTAGAAAAACTTTTGTTTTGATATCTATGTGTATTACCTCATCTAGATAATACAAAAATTGTTTATTTTTATCTGGATTATTATTTTCTATCCTAATACTTCCTACGACATATAAACAGAATTGCAGAATTTTATAAAATAATTAACATTCTTTCCATTTTCAAGAATTTTTTGTAATATTTATCTTGATTTTCAGGTATTTTACACTTTTTGTTTTTGAGTTTCAGAAGTGATTCTTTGTTTCTTTTTTTATTAATTCTAAATTTTCAAATACTCTTTACTGATTTATCATTTGGAAATGTTATAATAAAAATAATAAAATGTAAACAAATATTCATTGTTTATAATTTCAAATTAATTACCATCAAAAAAATATATTGGATTGTTTTCAGTTTTAACAATTTACATGAAAATTATTAAAAACAATTAAAAATTTAATTACACCAATCAATTTGTTTGAAATGTCCTTTTTGAATGTATAAATGTATAAATATTTATTCTCATTAAATATTTAAAATCAAAAAGTATTTAAATTATTATTGATTAATTTTTGCAAATATTTGATTTTTAAAGAATATTTAATATAAATAACGTTAATACCTATTTGAAAGTAGTTTAAAATTGAACAAATTTGCTTTTTATTTCGTACAATGGAAAATAAACGGTGGTAGCCATTTATCGTTACGATCAAAACCAAATACATCTCTGTTGGTGGTGTTCAGCATTGTATAAGCTCCGGCAAATTCCCAGCTCTTTGCCAGTCAGATATTACATGGTCATCACTCACCCCGTACGATCTATTTGTCAGATAAAAGTTCGGCCCGTTTCGTTGCAACAATTCCACTATTTATAAATCAGAGATTATCTGTCGTAGATAGCGTCATAGGGGTTCCTATACCTATTGCTTCTTTGCCTTGCCTATTTGCAAATCTAACATACAGCGATAAGCTTACTCAATTTGGTTACGACGAATTCACTCACGCTTGATTGGGCTCGACGCAGTGAGACAACCTAAACAATTTTTTGTTGATTCAACTTTTGCTTGCTTGTGCACGCTCGTGCACGATTGATCAGTGGGACCGCGGCCTTCGTTTTGTATATGTCTGTTATTATTAAAATGTAAATAGTAAGTGAATATAGACAATGCAAAGTAACTGACGTGCAAAAAGGATATTATATAGTTAAATAACCTATTTTATCTATTAATTGACATTAAAAGTGTAATATTTAGTGTGTCATATAGAGGAAAAGGAAATGATACGAATTATCAAAACTGGATCTGAAGCCTTGACACATTCGATAGATTTTAATAAAAAAAACAGTGGTAAAATGGAAATTATTAGCCGTATGCCATGTTCGCAGAGTAGAGGAAATATTTTACGAAAAATCATCAAAAATAAAGTCAAATGTCATCCGACAAACATCTGTCACTTTGCAACCTTAGGAAGTGAAATTGGAGGTAAGTGTTTTAACGGAAATAACATAACATAATTGAAATAAATATTCGTTAACTACTTTATTTCAATTACATATAAAAAATATATTGTTATGAGATTAATTAAAAGATTAAAGTTGAAAAATTTTCTGAATTTGAAATTTAAAAGTTTATAAGTTTATAAGTTTATGACAACTAGACTTGACTTCGACTACGACGCGACATAAAAAATGTAATAAAATTACTGTTTTTTCTCCAATTTTAATTATTAACTACAAAATATTATTTTAAAAATGAGACACTGAATTATTATTCACTACTCAAGGAGGCATTGAAAATGGCTTTTAGCCGAAATTAATCGCCAAATATAAATAAATATAAAATAAAAATATAACAAAAATATATATTGGTTATTCTATTTTTCTAAATTTACATTATAAATTTTCCAATATAAAAAATGGAGGCATTCATCGATAAATTTATAAGTGGTTTTTTAGTGAAATAAATAATCAAATTAAAATATAATTGAAATTTATATTTTCATGTTTTTAGAATAATGAAAACCGACACGTAACGCGTGTAAGTTGTACTTGTGAAGCGCAACATACGAAAAAGTGCAAGCATATTTACGCCTTAATTTACTTTGTAAATTGTGATGAAAGGTTAAAAACTAGCGAAGAGCAAGAATGGGGAAAACCATCTGCCAAACAACTGAGAAAAGAAATGTATACAAAAGGAATTAAGATAAAAATCTTTTTGGTACTGGAAAAGCTGATACTTGTGAAGATATTCCGGTGTATGATTTGTAAGTTTCAGATTTAGATATTTGTCCTTTAAAAAGATCTTTGATTGAGGAAAATCGGTCGGAATGTAAACGCATTTGCAAAAGTATTATAAATTTATGTATCACTGAAGCTGTTGAGAAAGTAGAAGAAGTACGTTGCATTGTCTGTTCAATAAATTTGACAATAATGTCGCAAGACAATATTTTGTACGGAGATAATGTAGAATTTTGTATGTGCAAATCATTTTATTACGAACATGTTGCGTTGGATGAGCCGGAAATTGTAGATTTGTGTGTTAGAAGTCAGACTCAAGCTTACAATTCAGAATGGCACGATGCAAGGATATTGCGGACAACGGCGAGTGCAAAAGCTCACTCGATATAAGTAAGACAGAAGAAGACGATGTGTAAATTAGCTATTGATCTTGTGAATCCCAAAAATTGTTCTAGCAAAGCAGTAGATAGATTGAAAAATTTGTTTTAATTGATTATAAGAAACACTATGGGGTGGATGTTATCAATGTTGGCTTTTTCATTTCTCCAAGACAACCGTGGTTTGGTGTTTCAGTTGATGGAGTTGTGATTGAAGATGACTTAGTAACAAAATTGGTCGAAATTAAGTGTCCAGCTTCGTGCAAGAATAAACCCATTGGCCCAATGGCCAATGCAATGTGTCTTATTTGTATATGGTTGACAATGATGTCCGGCTGATAGAAAGTTACTTTCACAAGAGCAAGTGTATTTTTTGCGCAACCAACTAAAAAAATCACGTGAAATGTAAAAGTATTCCAACGCTGTTTTGCGTCATTAACTTGAGACCTATAGATACCAAAGGTAAGTAATTTCAATCAGTAATTAGGATTACACTTGTTTTTCAATATAATTTGACATAACTTTAAATTTTTCGAAAATGTCTGTTGGGTACATTGATACATTAAGATTAAGGCGTGGGGCACATTGATGTGCATGAAAATGCGCCGCGGGTGTATAAAAGTGCCCCGATAGTACTTAAATATACTAGTAATATAAAAGTGAACAAAATTTCTAAACACTTATTTCGTTTTTTCAGAAAATGGTACGAACTTTTGTACCCAAGACTGATAGGAGAAGCATCGAAGAGAACGTAAAGAATACTATATCCGAAGTTATATCGAATACGTTGTCTATACGGAAAGCAACTGACAAATACGGGATCAAACCGGCAACTTTGCAACATCGTATTGAAAAGTTTCGAAAAACTGCTGAAGGAAATGGAGCGTCATCTTCTAATAAATATGGGTCCAAGTACACTGTTGCACAGGTGTTCTAAACTCAACAAGAGAAAGCCTTTACAGAATATTTGTTGAACTGTAACAAAATGCATTATGGGCTATCTCTGCAGCAAGTCCAGGTTTTGGCTTATAAATACGCAGAATTCTTGGGATGTAAATATCCTGAATCCTGAAAAAAATAAATGTGCTGAAAAAGATTGGGCGGCAGGATTTAGAAATAGGAATCAGGAGCTAAGCCTTAGAAAACCACAAAATACTAGCGCAGAGTTTAATAAAAAAGCAGTTAATAAATTTTTTGACAATTATGAAAGAATAATGATTCACTACAAATTTACGCCTGACCGTATAATGAATTTAGATAAAACTGGAATTACTACAGTGTTCCCTACACCTGGTTTTGGCTGGAAAAAAAATATAAAGACAAGTAGGACAAATTGTATCAAGTGAACAAGGAGAACTTGTAACATTTTGTGCAATAGTTACTGCTACAGGGGCTGCTCTCCCTCCTGTGTATTGTTACGTTCTAATTTGTCATTAGGTTTATGGTGATTGTACACCCTTAAAAGTATACAATCATAGAAGCATTAATGCTAAGTTGGGTCACTGTATATTGTTTATAATTATTTGCGCATGTCGTATGTTACGCGTTGGAAATTGAATTGAACTGGCTAACGAACCGGTCATTCTTCGTTGAGGTGTGCTTGACATCGAATCTCAGTAAAGGTTACGATTTAATATTGGCTTTGTAATTTTGTTGAAGAAATTGAAATTAAATCTTCTTTGGAAACATTTACATTCCTAGCAAAAGTTTCCAAAGCACCCAAAACCTTACAACAGCAGCATTTACTCTCCTTCCAATTTCACGATCAAAACGGCCATCTCTAGACAGCAAACTACCCAAATACACAAATTCATCTACCTGCTCTAAACGTGCACCGTCAATATATACATTACATTCGGTCATCAAGTCACCTTTCTCAAAAACTAAAACTTTGCACTTATCAACAACAATCAACACAAGATTCATATCTTTACCAACAACAATCATCCTTTTCATTGTATTACAATGTATTTTACATGAAATAAATTCATTCGAAAAAGTCATAGGGGTTGATCGGTTTGTTGTTACTTTGCTCATTTCAGTGACATTGTATTATTTGTGCCTACTACATGTTTATAACAATTTTGTTAATGTTACTAATACAAATGACAATTTCAACGTTTATTTGGTGATTTTATACATCGTATTACACAGACTTATATTTATATTATATTAATAATTTAATTTAACAATTTTGTTAATGTTACTAATACAAATGACAATTTCAACGTTTATTTGGTGATTTTATACATCGTATTACACAGACTTATATTTATATTATATTAATAATTTAATTAATAATAGATTGTATGAAAATAAACTTAACTGGTAAGTAATAAATAATATCTCAGAATTCGTTATATTAAAATTTTAAAAAAAAACTTCAGTTTTTACTTCTGTCAAATTTTTAATTAATATTCGATAAACTGCACGTATATCATCATCAGGAAAAATATACATATATAAATAACATAAATAATAAATAAAGAAACATAGGAACAAGTTTCTAAGTATGTTTCTTTGGGCGCCTAAAAGTGATTTTGATTATAACAATGATTTAATAATTATAACAGTGATTTTGATTATAACTAACTTCGCGAATTGCGGATACATATCGAGATTTGGTTAAGGATATTGACAGAAATCCTACGAATATATTTCGGATATACTGCATACACATTTTAACAATATTCGAGCCTGCATTCCATCTTAAGGTAAATACTTTGTTTGAAATAGATTTTGATATTTAGTGATTGTTTGTTTTGTCTGATAATACAATACAGTGAACCAACAAAGCTAATAATGTCTTTTCAGGCTCTTATTATCCTATCTTTTCTTTTATATCTATCTATCGTATCTTATTATTATCGTCATCTATAACCGTATCGTAAATCTTCTCGTATATATATTAATTGACAATACGACATCATTGATGCAATATGTTGGATGTTGGACGTATACATCACCAATATTGAGAAGTGCATATCAAGAAAAGCTGCACGTGAATCCTGTTTGAGGTTATTTTGCCACGAGGTCGACAGCGGATGTAGCCATTTTGTTTTCCGGTTGTGACGTCATCGTGACCTTCAATCAACCAGCGCTGGATTCACAGATAAGCCATTTTCTTGTACCAACGAATTTGTTTTGGAATTTATTAGAATCGGAATTGTCAGATACGATTATTATAAGTTTAGAATTATATAAGGAAATTGTAATAACTCACGCGAAATTTGACAGTAGATTTTTACAATAATTATTTTAGATATATTTTGTTACGATTATTGTTAGGGATCTTAGAAACACGAAAGAGCTAGGACATGTTACGTTATTAGTTAATCATGCGCCCGCATCGCGCGGTTTGATCGATCAACCCTCCGCCGTGCACCATTTCGCGCTATTTATACATACCGTACAAGCGTATTCATTGCAGTCCTCGCCCGGTCTTATTTTTATATCCGTAACAGTAATATTAAATTCTCTTTGCTTCTGATTACTCAATTTACAAATATTTAATTTCGCTTGATTTAACTTTAAAGAATAATTTGTAAGAATAATTACTTTTATTAATTATATTCTATTTATTACTATATATTGTGAGAATCACAATTTTGTATTTACGTACCAGTTTAATTTAATATATTATTCTCATTAAACTTAAAATTAGCGCATTATTATTTCGTATTTGTTATTGTGCATGGTATTGTCCAACTGGATGCATTTTCATGATTGTATGCAGCCTAGTTCACTTGGTTGCAATTTAAGTAAATTATTAGATCGATATTTAAATCACAATCATGTGGCGCCCCGAGTAAGAAACGCGAATAGAACTCACGACCGACTCCACTGTCTAAAAGCTGGCGACTGCACTCCTGACCATCTAAGGGTGTAATATATATGCCAATATACTACTCAGCCATTCCGGCTGAAAGTACGTAGCAGTATATCTTTCCATCCATCATAAAAAACATTTTTTAAATGGAGCTCGGGAAGGATGTCTAGGTTTGGCAAACAACAGCAAACAGATAAGCAAAAAATAGTTCTGGGCATAAATGGGTTAAGTCTTTTAACTCTTATTTGTAATTTGTGAATTTTAATTTAAAATTTCTTTTTAAAAGAATTAAATTTATCATAAAATGTCATTCAGTAATTTTTGACTTATATATGTCGAAAATGAGAGATCTGTAATTTTTTATTTTTTGTCTAATGAAACCTGATTTATATAACTACGACAAAAAAAAATCACGATAATTAATTAATACTTATTTATTTATATCTTCTTATAGAAAATGAAACTTGTTATACAAAATTTTATTGAAAATCGAAAGTAAACTTGAATGTATTAACATTTTAAAGACTTTTACTTAAAAAATACTAAAACAAAAAATTTTACATTTTTTTTTACAGTATGGTAATATTTACTTTCTTCATAGTATATAGGGTATATGCAATATGATTGATTCAAATAGAATTCAACATGAAGAAATATTTTCTTAAATTTGATAGATTTATATTTATTTGGGATATTTGTAATTTTGTCAATTTTGAGAATACTCATACATACAATTACAATACACTTGGTTTGACATAATATATATATATATATATATATATATATATATATATATATATATATATATATATATATATATATCGTGTGTTGACTTGGACCGTCGTACATAGGGATTTAGCATGTAAAATCAGACATGTGCGATTTCCTGCTTCCCAAATTATTTTACAAAAAAAACTTTGCGATAAATGTTTTAGGAAACACCTTTTTACATGTAAATCAATCGTTATAATTTTTTTTTTGGAACCATCCCAACCTCAGGAATTAGCCCTAATGTTGTCAAGAAATTGACTGAAAATGGCATTAGTCGGCCGTGCATTAGCTTTTGTTTGATTTTTGTTCCATTGCACATTTTTAATATTTATTTAAAATTACTTATTAAATACGAAAATAGTTTATTTGGATTTTACAATGTCAGATATTATAACGAATATTAAAAAAAAAACTATTTAGAATTGATGAGAGACAGAAGCGAAAATTTATTTATATAAATCGAAATCGTACTTACATTTAATTTTTGTCCATTCCCAGAGTAGACACTGCAATAATACGAATGCAGTTTTTTTTAATAAAATTAATGAGACAAAGAATTAGGGTGTAGCTGGTAGATGCGTATTTGATTGTGCAAAAGAATATGAAAGCAGTGTTACCACAGTGTTAATTTATTATTATATCAAAAATATTGTGTTAAAGTATATATATAATTTAAAGTAAACCTAGTTTTAAAATATTTAGCAAACATTAAACAAATTAGTTCTCATATAAATGTGGTAAAAGTAGGGGCTAATATAGCTAATATAGTGAAATTATGATTGAAAAAGTTTGTACAGATCAAGCAGGAGATTAACTCATTCCAAAATAAACTAGTCTTACTACCCTTGCTTTTGAGTATTTGAAATAATTTTATTAGCTGATTTTTTAATAAAATATACTTTTAAAGTAATAATAATAGAAGTTTAATTGAAGCAACTTTACCACGAAGATAGAACTTGGAACTGGAATAGCAAATTATCAGCATGATTCCCAACTCAAAAATGTAGATAAATCAGCCCGGATAATAATTTTCTCGAATACCGCGAGTTAGTAATATACTAGCAGGAGAAGAATGAATATTTGCAATGCGTGTTTCATGTACAAAGCCCGGCAATATTATGTTTGTGTCGAAAGCGATTGCGTCTGTTTTTAAAACACATGCTAACTAAAGTTAGTCGCGCGCGGTTAAGTCAGCTTAACATGTGATGTGATGGCTAAAGTGGAAGTGGTGTCCAGGTACTGATTCAGTCGAATTTTTACATGGAATTCAAAGCGAAAAATATGATCTATACACGTCCGTTAGTCTACGTAATATTTAGACGTGACAAATTTAATAATATTTAAAGTAATTTTTTACATTAATGCAAATAAAGTCAATCAACAATAGACAAAATTCATCTGGCCAACTGATTTCGTGACAGATTCTAAGTTAACCTCTAATACTATCAAATACATTTTACTTTTTATAAGAAGCTTTTTTGGTAGAAAATTAATCATTTTAATCATGTTTAATAAGTTTATGCAATATTGCCAAACCAATTATGTGTATAAATGATAAAAATTTATTGTTCAGTATATTTCATCTGGATTCAGATGGCAAACGGCTTTCGTATGATAAAAAATATTTAGCTCCCAATTTAACTTTGCAAAAAATGTACAGCTTGTACTTAGAGAATCGAAAAGTTCCGATTTCAAGACGCATTTACGAAGAAGAGTTTCATAAGCTTAAGTTATCGTTTAAACAGCCTAAAGTAGATACGTGTCACAAGTGTGATGTTTTACAAATGAAGCTTCAAGTTGCCGAAGACTCCGACAAAGAAAGTATTCAAAGAGAAGTCGATTCTCACCACCTGGAAGCGGATGATGCTTATAAAAAAAAAAGAAGCTGACAAAATATATGCTAAAGAAAATAGGGATACAAAATGCTACACATTTGATCTGCAACAGTGCCTTCCAACGCCGTTCGTAAATTCATCAGTGTCCTTTTACAAAAGGCAATTATGGACATACAAAACACTTCATGATCTAGGGAGTGGAGCAGTAACTTGCTTTATGTGGCATGAAGGCGAAGGTGGTCGTGGGGGAAACCAAATAGCGACATGTCTCTTTCTAGAATTAATTAATTTGCCCCCTGATATAAAGAGGGTCATTCTTTATTCAGATACATGTGGTGGCCAAAACAAAAACTTACATGTAGCTGCAATGTTTCTGACTGTTATGCAACGTAACAAGTTTTTAGAAACTATTGATCACAAGTTCATGGTCAGCGGTCACAGTCATATGGAGTGTGACGTCGATCAGGCGCTAATAGAGAAGCAGAAAAAAAAGTTGGAGATGGAAATTTCTCATCCACACGACCGGTATCAGTTAGTGAGGACAGTAGGAAAACGGCGTAAGTTTTTGGTAAAAGAGTTAACTTATGACATGTTTTTAAACTTTGCGGATCTGTACACAAATTCCTTGGTTCTTAGAAAAAAAGATTCTATGGGAAATCCGTTTAAGTGGCATGACGCACAATGGTTTAGATACACAAAGGAGCCAGGAAAAATATATTTTAAAAAATCACTCGCCGATGAAGAGCAGTTTACAGAAATTTCCTTTGCAAGACGGGGTAAAACTGAAATTCTTTCGCCAGGAAAGTGCTATTCACGTAAGCCCTCTATATCTGAAGAGAAGAAGTCCAATTTGATTGATTTGTTGCCACTTATATCTGTTCATTTTAGACAGTTTTACCTTGAATTACCAACATCTGCAACTGCAGAAGATATTTACCCGGACATTGTAGAATTTGACCAAGACCAGCAATAAGTTTATTCACAATATTTTCTTTTGAATGCTTAATAAAAAAAATTTTGTTTTTTACAATTAATAAAAAATTTTGAAAAACCAACGAGATTTGAATATGAAGTCACTTTGTGCAAGCTGTAGATTAGAGTATGTCATATTTTTTATGTGTACTTAGTGATATCTCACACAATTTGAGTTGCGCAAAATAGTACAAGTAAGTCACATTTTTCTGGAAAATAGATGTTTTAGAACAAAATTTCCTATAGTACTTTATATTTTCAGAAAATTAAAACATCCCTTGTATACCTTTCATCGTTTATATTGACAAGCTGAGCTTAAATACGCTACAAATGTGTTGCGTGAAACTAACAGTGGTGATATCTCAGTTTGGATGTTTTTGACTTATATTCTTTTGCCCTCCCACCATAGATTCTACCACACAGGTGGCACAAATAAGTTTTTTTTTTTTTGTGTTGACGTAAACTGCTTTTGTGAAACTTTTCACACAAATATTGCACATAAAAGTTTATTTTTGACTGTGTTTCATTATTCTATGTAAAAAAAACTGGGATGGAGTTTTCATCTTTCATATCTGATAAATAATCATCTAATACTTCTACATTCTACATTCTACATTCTATGCTATACATTTTATAATATAAAACTTTATTTTGAAAACAGTTCTAATAATTTTAATGAAATGTAATGAATCTACGTTTTCGGGTGCGGAAAAACAATTGAATTAGTTCTCAATTTTGGGAACACTCATATGATAAAATAAAAAATTGACGATTTAAGCCGAGTGAATATTAAATAAAGATATTTATTGATTTGATTGATGAATGTATTTGTTTTTTTGCGCAATAATAATTACGCAATACAATTAGTTGATTATACAAGATAATAGCTCATTTTTTAATATAGCTGCTGAAATTTTTTCCATTCTGCCTCTGCCTGATTTTCTGCCACCATTTTCAAATTTCCATCTGCCATATTTCCATAAATACAAAGTATCACTATTATTAGGTCGGCACGAAAGTTCTCAGGGTTTATCATGTTACTGTTTTTATTCATTTGTTTCTGAATAAAATATTCAACGTATTTCGCGTTTTGACATCTTATCTTGTAAAGATTTTTTCCCTCTATCTGATAGTGTAATTTGTTTTTTTCTGTTATTCTATTTTGTGACTTTTGTGAGCTTAATTCAGCATGTCTAAGGAACAATTTCGTACGATTTTTTATTTTAACTTTAAATTGGGACAATCCGCTGCCGAGACAGCTCGCCAAATTAACCAAGTGTGGGGCCCTAATAGCGTTGGAGAAAGCACCGTGCAACAATGGTTTAAAAAATTTCGTTCCGGAGATATCAGCCTTGAAAATGCACCTCGTAATGGTCGACCTAAAGTACTTCAGGACGACGAATTGAGGACCCTGGTGGAAGCTGACCCATCGCGAACGGCTCGAGGGATTGCACAGGAACTAGGAGTCAGTCACCATGCAGTCTTAGATGGTTTAACCCTTTAGCGTGTTGTGGTTCATATATTAACCACCACTATTAAAGACCATGCCATAAGATATTTATACCGAAAAACGTTGGATACTGAACCTTAAGCACGCTATGACAACTGTTAAACGTGCTGTGGTAGAATCAGATACCACATTTAGAAGCAGTGTATTGATATGCTAAATGTGGTTCTTAATTTGACCACAGGGTACTTGCGCACCCAAGTCATTTGCAAGTTCAATCGTGTTTCTTATAATTTGTCAACATTATACGAGATGTAGTACCAGCACAGAGTTTAGCTTGCTATATTATATGTATTTAGTCTATAGGAAGCTATAGTTGACTTTATTCGGTATTTGTGCTAGTGAATTAGTGGAAAAAAATTTCAAAAGTGTTAAAAAAAATTTATATTTGTTGAGGTAAGTTCCTAAATATATTTTTTATACGGTTAAATAAAAAATTAATTCCAATAATTTTATATTAATTCTTTTCATAATTCCACGCTGATTAATAATGTTTTTAAATATTTTCCATTTTTATTTTCTCTAAGAAAATATATCATAAATTTTAGATTCCAATTGAAGCCCTTCAATTGTATTAATAAATATTTTCTGAATACCATGTATTCAATTGAATCAAAATATTTGCTTTTATTTTTGCATATCGTAAATAAACTAAAACAAATAATAAATTATTTCAGATGTCCAAAACGCAACTTATAGATTTGGAGAGCATAAACCATTTTTTGATAACTTATTTTGTTTCGCACCAATATTAGAAAATTTGAGGAAAACGAGAATCTGGGGTACAGGAACAAAAATCGTTTGGCAGAAGCTGAAACAATTCTGAAGACGGATAAGAAATTGAAGAAAAAAGGGCGGGGTTCATGTTCTGTTGCTTCAACAGAATCTGGGCACGCTACAATTACTAAATAGATAGATAATAGATTCGTTCATGTGGTATTTAATTGTGCTGGTGCACAACCACACAATATAACAAAACGGTGGAATAAAGTAAATAAATCTATTATAAAAATCGGCCGACCATTTTCAATACAAATGTGTAACAAAAATATAAGGGGAGCTGATCTATTAAATCAGTAACTTGATTTATATCAACTAAGAATATGTATGCATTCTAAATGCATAAATGCGTCATAAATGCATGGATTTTATATAGAACAAAAACTTAAAACAACAAGATTGATTTATTAGAATTTAAAGCGTCTTGGTCTGGTTTTAATAAATATTGGTACTCACAAGGAGAATGAAAGAGGAAGACCACGCTCTACTACACCACCCTCATTACTGAAAAAAAAAAGAGAAAGAGAAAATATTATGCCGTTGCAGATGAAATAGGAAAGGATAATAGTGGACATTTAATCAGCAACTTTATGACAGTGCAAGCTAACTGTCTTGAGGATGACGATGCATCATTTACAAATTTAAAAGATTTTCTAACATCAGATGTATCAGTTTTGGAGGATCCGACAATTAACAAACCTAGTACTAGTTCTATGTCTATGTCAGTGGAAGATGTAGAACTTGACACAACTGACAGACTGCGGCACGTAGAACAAACTGCATATGTCGCAGGGTTTGTTGCATAAAAAGTTTTGCAAAAAACCACTGCAAAAAGAATTTATTAACAACGGAAAATCTACCTGAACATTCTTTTATAAGACAGAAGACAGTTCAAGAAGAAATATGTTATCCCAAATTACCGAATACATATATACACTAATAGAATCATTAAATCAAATGATTAAATATTTACAAAACATTTCCAACCATCTTAACCATATTTCAAATCATCCGATTTGGCAATTATTTTTCGAAAATATCCCGAACCTAGTTATAATGATAAGAAGCATAAACAGTATATTAAATTCATTACATAACAGTATAGTGTAGTGTTCGTGATGAACACTAACTCCAGCTAATTAAATTTAAATCGGGAGCCTATACAAAGCAGCTGGTTACGATGGAATTAGTATTATCTTCAGCTTGACAATGTCTCAACAAAATCCTATTTTCCGACACCTGTTCGACAGATATACCTGGTACAATATCAAATAATTGAAGCCAACCGTCTGGCAATCTTTCCTTAAACATATTTTCATAGTCTAATATAATCTGCGATGCCCAAATTCAATGTAATTGACTTTCAATTAGCGGAGGTACGCGTTCAAGAACAGCCCAATCCGTTGATGTTTTCAAAGGTTTTTTGTTACCGTAATATGTTTTCAAATCAGTTAAAGCCTCAAGTGCTGTATAATATTTTACCTCATCAAGAGTAAAGAACTCTTTTGGAAAACTCGAATAGATATGATCATCTACTTTGATAGAGCAATCAAATAGTCTCTGATTGGACAATTTTTTACATGGTCGTGACGTAACCTTTACTAAAAATTTTGACAAATTATGAGCTATCGTAAAAGCTATTAGTTGGGAGAAATGACAAAATTCAGACGGTAAATCTGGACTACTGTTTCCGCTGTCTGTACTAAAAGATAAACTTGTAGTAGGTGAAATATTAGATACTTTAACTACTGCTGATTTCATTCTGTATGTTTGAAACGGAAAAGGTGGAGTAAATGTCGTAGAATTTGTAAATAAGTTTGTAGTGCTTTGATGAGTTCTCATTTTTGGCCTATCAGCCATAACTGGTTGCGAAAATGTAGAAGTATGTATGAATACCTTCTGTCACTCACCATATTACTTGAAGAATTAGGCATCACTAGAATTTCTGATAATGATGATTGATTTGACGTAAATGATGACACAACCTCATTTACTTTCTGTGATGATAAAGATCTTGTTTTAGAATTTTTCGCAAATCCCAATCTACGAGATCCAGTGCACAAATCATCTTCTTGTATTGAAAAAAGTTGAACACTTTTATCAATTTTTTGTAATGAAAAAACTGAATAGTTTCTTGATTTATCAGCACTAGCTTGTTGTGCATATTTTGGAATTTTATTCTGCTTATCACATTTCTTTTATTCGACTGGTTCACAAACTTCTTCATAAACAAAAGATTGAGGCGCACTATATTTTGTATTATTTGTAGGTCGACGTTTTAATCTGTCATGTACACCAACACGTTTTTTAGTATCATCATCATACCACTCCTCTTCTTGTTCATAAACAAAGAATTGAGGTGCACTACATTTTGTATTATTTGTAGGTCGAGGTACTAACCTGTCATGTACATTAACACGTTTTTTAGTATCACCTTTTTCAGTTTTACCACAAAATCGTGGTATTTAATCTCTCATTAATTTTATTATTTTTAACTGGGCGTTGTTCAAACTTTGGCACAGTTTTCTTCAAATGCGGACCGCATTTCTTGATTTATATGGCGATGTAACTGGCAACTTACGCGAATTAGTAACAAAACCAATTTTCTTCTTTTTTCCTACTTTTTGTTTATTCACCAAACTCACAATATGTTTTACATTGTCTGTTGCAACAACATCAACTAAAACAGTTCCATTTGGTAACTTGCTAAAATAACTTCCTTTAACTTCCTTTAGTTGATATTAATGCTGAGCGCATATATGCCACAAGTTCATCCATTTTTGTATTAGCTGCACTTTTATAATGATTAAACACAAACAACACTTTTAATAGCGATGCACACACAGTTTTAAAATCAGCTGACACATACGTGTTGTAGAAATTCAAAGACAAATGTTTATGCTATTACTTATTTGTCTTTATTATGATAAGTTTCTAAATTTAAAGATGATGAAGCGAAAAACTGTGGAACAGAATAAAAGAGTAAAACGTTTCCGCATCGAGAAGGCTGCGAGGGCTGCAGAGGATCGCGATCCTGAAATAATGGTGAAAATCCTACAGCCTCTTAATCGTGCTGCCCAAACGTTTCTTCTTTCTCAAGTGCGTGAGGCTAGAAAAAGAAAACGAGGGCGACGTTTTACTCTGGACGAAAAAATCTTGGCAGTATCCATGGTAAAAAGCATGCGAGGATAATTATTTTTTTCAGTGTTATTGTATTTGTTTGGATTATGATTATGATTATTAACTTCAAATCAAGCATTTGATTTGCTTCAGTGCATAACGGACCAACATGCGGTGGATTCTGAATATGATGGAGACAGTGATGCAGACGATATTCATGCAGTAACAATACCAATTAGTAGAAATAAGCGAACAAGTGAACGTTCATCAAATCCTAATTTTACGACTTCTGTAAATCGACCATCAACTTCTAAGCAGACATGCGCACAAGTTTTTCAAGAAGAAAATGATGATGAAGATTTTGATAGCGACGATTCATTACGAGACCCAAATTACAATCCAAAATACAATGAAAGGGGTGAAATTCCGAACAACATAGTTTACACGTTCTCAGACAATGTTTCCGAAGATGAAAACACTAATATTGAGTCATCTCAAATTGAAATGAATTCTGTTTATAAATTCAAAAGAGTGCCCTGTAAAACTAATACTTACAAACAAATGCAATATAAAGAAGTATATGGTCCGTCATTTATTGCGGATTGGGAAAGTCCTATTTCAATTTTTGAACATTTTATGGGCAATGATATAATGGAGCACATCGTTTTAGAATCCAATAAATACGCTACTCAACTTGGAACAGACCTGAATCTTAATGTACAAGAATTGAAAGCTTTTCTTGGAATTCTTATCATTATGGGTTTCCATCAATTACCATCTATAAGATTATACTGGTCTGCAAATGAAAATTTTCGTGTTACAAAAATAGTCAATATAATGACTCAAAAGAGGTTTTTGAAAATATTGCGATTTTTACACCTAAACGATAATTCAAAGGCCCCCGACCAAAACTCAGCTAATTATGATAAATTATACAAAGTGAGACCATTCATATCATATTTAGATAAAAAATTTCATCATTCGTTTAGGCCATCGAGGAGTATGGCAGTAGATGAGAGTATGATTGCCTTCAAGGGCAGAACTACTTTGAAGCAATATATGCCCATGAAGCCTATAAAACGAGGTTTCAAAGTTTGGGTACTGGCCTGCTCATCATCCGGATATATGCTAAACTTTCAGGTATATGAAGGAAAATGTAGGGAGCCTAAAGAAGGATCCTTAGGAGAAAGGGTAGTTTTAGATTTGGCAGAAAAATATATCGATAAAGGTTATTGCATCTACTTCGATAATTATTTCACATCCCTAAACCTTTTGTCGCAGTTACTGGATAAAAATACTTTCTCTTGTGGCACACTCCGAGAAAATAGAAAACATTACCCTAAAGAATTGTTGAAAAAAGACAAACAAATGAAAATTGGAGATTATGACTATGCCAGCAGCGGGGATATTTCGGTATGCAAGTGGAAAGATAGAGGTAAGAAAAGTGTGATAGTTGCTAGTTCATTTCACAACCCCGAGATAACCTCTGTTGTTAATCGAACTAACAAAAAAGGACAGAAACAACCCGTGAATTGTCCAAGCTCCATCTACGATTATAATCAATTCATGGGTGGCGTAAATAGATTCGATCAGCACATGTCTTACTATAATATTGCATGGAAGAGCCGTCGATGGTGGTTGAAATTATTTTATTATTTCACGGAAGCTGCAATAGTTAATAGTTATATTTGTCAAAATACAATAAAAAAATCTGTCGGAAAGAATTCAATGTCGCATCTACAGTTTCGCAATGTGTTAGCAGATGAATTGACGAAGAACTTTTGTACCCGCAAAAGACCTGGACCAAAACTTGTCATTACTAGTAAGAAAATGAAGAAACCAAGTGGACGCTCAGTTGGTGTGGATAATTCTGTAAGACAGCAAAATCTTGGAGCACATCTACCAATACAAGGAACTGCTCGACGCTGTGCAGGATGTAGTACGCGTGCTAAGCCTGTGCGATCAAAAATGATTTGCAAAGAGTGTGAGGTAGCATTGTGTCTAGGTTGTTTTGCGCCATTCCACGAGAAATAGTATAAAAAAATATTCAGACTATGTGCCTATGAACTGTTTACTTTCTGTTTTAGTTTTATTTTTCTTGTTTACTTCAATAATTTCTTTTTATACTTACATCGTATATAATTTTTTTTATTATTTTCAATAAATAAATATATATATATATAAAAAAGTGGTTATTTTATTAACCACTGCTACCTTGCATTTATCTTTGTCCTAAAGGTTATGTGGTTATTATATTAACCACGGTCTCTAGCTCTTATAAACAAAAAAAAATTTTTTTTAACATTTTTATCTAATTTAGTAACAAATCTATTCACTATTTAACAAATTAAATATAAAATTAAATTATTTTTTTTTTACCAAAATAGTTCTGCCCTATAAAGGGTTAAAACGTCTTGGAAAGGTGAAAAAACTCGAAAAGTGGGTGCCCCACGATTTGAACAATCGACAGAAATTGTCACGTTTCGAGGTGTGTTCGTCTTTGATTCTGCAAAATTAAAACGACCCTTTTTTGGATCGCAGACACTTTCCAAAGGCAAAAACCCACCAAAAAAAAACTATGGTTACAGTATGGTGGTCTGAAGCTGGCGTGATCCACTACAATTTTTTGACACCTGGTCAAACTATCACAGCGGAGTCTTATTGTGAGGAAATCGACGAAATGTATCGCAAATTGCATCAAAAGCAGCCGGCACTGGTCAACAGAAGAGGTCCGATCCTGCTCCACGACAACACCCGTCCGCACATTTCACAAATCACCGTCCGAAAATTAAATGAATTGAGCGTCGAAGTTTTGCCTCACCCACCATACTCTCCAGACCTCTCGCCAACCGACTACCACCTTTTCAAGCACTTTGATAACTTTCTCACAGGTAGAATCTTCGCTAACCAGGACCAGGCAAAAACAGCATTTGTCGATTTCATCGAATCCCGTGAACCAAATTTTTATAATGATGGAATAAATAGACTTGTAACACGTTGGCAAAAATGTACAGATTATAATGGCGCTTATTTCGATTAAATCGAGTAATTATTACAGAAGTTATGCCACTTTGAACTTTACCTATTGAAACCCTGAGAACTTTTGTACCAACCTAATATATATAAGCTTAAAGTTAAAAAAAAAAAACTTTTTTAAAAACCACGTTTATTACAATTTTATTTTTATGTCATTTACATTATTTAATTGTTAATTGAACAAAAAAATAGTTCATGTGACAGATGTCATTAGTTGTATTAAAAAAATAAATATAAGCGTGTCATATCTTGTAATCGGTTTTTTTTTTTTAATATAATATTGTGTTGTCTCCTGGAATGAAACTACATGCAAAATTTCAGTGAGATCAGATGATAGAAAGTGGTCTAAAAATTGGTTACAAAATTTGACCGTGACTGACCGCGACAACAACAGAGTGAGTTAATATAAGCGTGTTATGTTTTTTTTTTGTTGTGCTGACATGATTGTACTAACACTTTCATTTAGTGATAACAAAACAATTTTTTTGGACTTATTGAAAATTGTTTTTATAATAACTATTATTTGAACTCATTATTTAGCGTGTAAGTAATTTAAAAATACACTTTTTTATTTATATTTATTTATGTAATATTTAGTTTTTTGCTTTTGTACAATTTGTAATAAACTGTATATATTTCAAGCGCACTTTTAAAAGGCAAAAATTTTGCCGAATGTTTGTGAATTATTAAATGAGTTTTTAATTTCTTACAACATTTTGGTTGCGTCATCCATTGTCAACTTTCAATTTATATTTTAGGATGGTCGTTTTTTTGACAATGTTAAAATATTCTTGATTTTACCTCTAAAAATTTCAAAATGTTAAAAAAATATTTTGTTCAAAGTTATAGCAATTTATTTTAACATTAATCCGTGCCGTAAAATTAATTTATTTTAAATTTAAACAGTATTTTAGAAATTTGGGTTAATAAAATAATTTTCGGTTTGAGTTTTTATGTTAAAAATTGGTACACTAATACATTTTTTTTTTGTTGTATAAAAATGTGTTATTTATAAATAGTTTTGACACATGATAACTGTTTTCAAAGATGTCAAATTATTTAAAAAAAAAACAATATTTGATATAATTTTAATTGAAAATGGTTTCATCAATTAAATTTTAAAGTTATCAAATTAGTTAAAAACTTTATTTTGTCATTTTGTCAAATCAGTGTAATAATGGGTGATTCATTTAGAAGTACTTTTTTCACAGCTGATTTTATGACAGTTGACGCACGAGTCGTGTCAACTTGTCATTGTATTTTTGTTCAGTATTGTTTGACATTTCATTATGGAAAGAATTAGCCCGGCACAGAGTCTACAAATTATTCAGCTGTATTACGAAAATCAACGTTCTACAAAGAATGTGTTTCGAGCGCTTAGAGCAACTTATGGTCCACATAATCGGCCTACTGAACGCACAATTCGTCGTGCCATCGAAAAATTTGAAACCCAATTTTCATTATTGGATAATACGCGACCAAATAGACCACATCCAGCACATAGTGAAAAAAGTATAGCGGCAGTAGCTGAGAGTGTCCGTGTTGAACGTGATGAATCAATTCGGCGCCGTTCTCAACAACTTGGCTTGTCATATGCAACAACTTGGCTTGTCATATGCAACAACTTGGCGTATTTTACGCAAAGATCTTGGTTTAAAAGCATACAAAATTCAACTCGTGCAAAAACTGATGCCGGCCGACCTTCCTTTATTGCTTTATGGCTTTATTGCGAGAACAATTCGGTGAAAAGTTAATTTCACGCTTCGGACAGGTGAATTGGCCGTCTAGATCGTGTGATATCACACCTCTAGACTTTTTCCTTTGGGGCTACGTAAAGTCCAAAGTCTACAGGGATAAGCCGGCTACGATTGAGGAATTGGAAGCCAACATTACTCGCGTCATTCGCCAAATATCGGTCGAAATGATCGAATATTCTTATAACAGATTAATTATATACGAAAAATTAAATAAATTATTTTAGATAATTTTTAATTTTAGATAATTTAATAATTAAATAAATTTAATTTTTTGATATTTAGAAAATAATTGTAAATTTACAGAATATGTTATAAATTTTTTTTTAAATATATTGTAGCGAATTTAATTTATTAATAAAATTATAAATTTTCTATATTTAAATTATTTAGTAATTGATTTTTAAGTGCATTAAAAAAAAATATTTTTATTTTTTTTTTATTTGTTAAATTATTTATATATTATAATTTATTATAAAATATTAAATTTTTATTTATTTTAATAATTTACTGATTATATAATTTTTTTGAAAATTACATATTTGAATTATTAATATTGTAAATATTTTCTAATGAGTTTTCATATTTAAATATTATGAAGAGATTTAGTAAAGAAATATAATATTTATTGCGTGTATTTAATTATTAAAATAATATTTTAATTTTATATACTTCTATATATGAAATATTTACAATAGTAAATTTATTTAAATTAAATTTAAATTATTTTATATTATTAATGGATTTTTGTATGTGTTTTCAGATCCGGTATGGTTAGATGACGGTATGGATGACGTGATTGCTAATGCTGACACTGAACTACTTTCTCCAATATCACTTTTGAACGTAGATATCGACGATTGGTACCTGTTCTTCGGGGTCGTGCTCTAGATAATTATAGTGAGGCTGCTGTTGCTTATGTAGTAATTCCCGATAATTTGTTTCCTCCTTTCACTATTTCGTCGCTTCGGTTAAGTAACGTTTGTAGATTTTGTGGTGTATTTTATTTTGATCAGGAACGTGCAAATAGGAGTCGCGATTCTTCATTGTGTTGCCAAAGCGGTAAAGTTGATTTGCCAGGTTTAGGTGTATGTCCTGATGTATTACGTGATATGTTACGTAATAATGATTCAAATGCCCGTCATTTTCGCGAAAAAATTCGCTTTTATAATTCCTCGCTAGCGTTTGCGTCTACAGTCGGCAATTATCTTCACATGGGTGTTGGGCAGCAGGTCATTAAAATAAATGGGGTAGTTCATCATATTATGCCCCAGGTAACTCCTCGTGAATTTACACCAGCTAAATTTGGTCAACTTTATTTTCTTGACCAGGCTGACTGTAATACTGTTCGTGCTAGCCATTCTTCGCAATGTCGTCCTATAATTCTTCGTTCTTTAGATGCTATGCTGCGACGTGTTAATCCATTTCCTCAACAGTATCGTCAATAGGGTGCAGTATATGAAGAACAAACTCGGCTTGCTGCTCAAAATCAGGTTGCTGTTCCTGAAATATTATTGGCAATTGCTCCCAATGTGGATGAACGTATTCGGGAAGCGCGTTTAGATAGGAATCCTTATCAGGTTCCAGTTTGTAACGAAATTGCTGCTATTTTCGTAGGAGACGAACCACCCTTGCCTATTGATATAAAATTATATCCAATGCATGGTGATCCTCAAACCATACGAGACGTCAGTCCTCTAATAGATCCACTAAGTTATACATTACTTTTTCCTAATGGCGAACTTGGATGGAATGTCGACTTACGACATGTTGGGCCAAATGCAACTCGTGTTTATAATCGTGTAACTTGTCGGAAATTTGCTTGTTTTCGTTTAGCTATTCGACGTGCGTTTAGCATTTTGCATTTCAGTCGCAAACTTTTTCAACAATGTTTGACTGATACTTGGTGTCGTATTTAAGGTTTACAATTGCAATTTCTTCGTCAACATCAAACGCGTCTTCATGTCGAACAATATCATAATTTGTTATTATATACTATATACAGAGACAGGCCCACCAACGTAATGAGCGTATAGGAAAAATCTTCATTCTTCCACCTACAATTGTAGGTAGTCCACGTTTCATGCAGCAAAAATATTTAGACCCTATGGCTATTGTTGCCAAATTTGGAAACCCAGATCTTTTTATTACATTTACTTGTAATCCCAAGTGGAACGAGATTGTTGAGAATTTAGAACCTGGTCAAGAAGCTGTTCATCGTCCTGATCTTGTGTGTCGTATTTTTCATATTAAACTGCAACATCTTCTCAGTTTAATTCAAGATAATTATTACTTTGGGGTTGTGAAATCTTTAATGTATGTCGTCGAGTTTCAAAAGTGTGGTTTACCTCATGCTCATATTTTGGTTATATTGGATAGGCGTGACAAAATAACCACAGCGGAACAGGTCGATTCTTTTATTAGAGCTGAGTTACCTGACGAGATTGAAGAGCATCGTCTCTTTGAATTGGTTAAAAAACATGTAATACATAAAAAATGTGGCGCAGGTCAGCCCGGGGTTACATGTATGCGGGATGGTAAATGCAGGTGGCATTTTCCTAAAAGTTTCCGGGAAGAAACTGAATTGGTTGGTACTTTTACATATGCCAAATATCGGCGTCGTAATGATGGTCGTGTTTGTATTTTGGGTAATTCGGTTTATGATAATAGCGATGTTGTTCCTTATTGTCCAGCTCTTCTTATGATTTTTCAAACACATTTAAATGTTGAAATTTGTGCTAGCATTACAGCAACAAATTATCTTTACAAATACATTTATAAAGGTCATGATGGTATTGTCGTTAATATTCAAGAAGAAACGAGGTCTAATGATGGTGTCTTTAATTGGGATGAGATTGAAAACTATCAGGAATGTCGATACATTAGTTCTCATGAGGCTGCGTGGCGGATTTTTGGTTTTGAGCTGTCTTATTCAAATATTTCAGTTTTTCTTCTACAGCTACACTGCCTAATATGCAAACTATTGTATTTCAGCCTGATAATGTGCAACAGGCATTGGATGCTAATAAATGTACTCACCTTATGGCCTGGTTCAAATTGAATCAAATTGATGTTAATGCTCGTCAATATCTTTATGTTGACATCGTTGAGCATTATACTTGGCAACAAAATACTTATAAGTGGACTCCTCGTAAATCACATTTTAATGTAATTGGTCGCTTACTTATGTTCCCGGGGCCAAATCATTTGAAGATTTGAAAACTGTTCATGGTTTAGTTTGCTAAATAAATTTAATATTTTATCTAGTGTTTTGTGGGGCCTTATATTTCAAGATTGGTCAAAATATGCAACAAGAAAACTTAAAACAAAATAAAAATCAACTATGCCATCTTAAAATGTATGAAAAAATAAATTTCGAAATGAAAGATATGAAACGTAAAACAAAAATATATTCCAAAATAATTGACTTCAAAATAGATAAGTTGGCAGAACAATTAACTCAAATTGTTAAAGTAATTTAGAAACATATTTAAATATTAAATTTTAATAAAACACTTGGTATATTTCACAATTTTTCTTTTTATTAAAAAAGTCTTGATCACGTGATTTCGGCTGTTACGCCATCATCAGAAGAATGAATGTTTTATTAAAATTTAATATCTCAAATGGTATTTCAATGACTTAACTTATTCTACAAAACTATTAATTGAATTTTTTTCCTATATTTTCAGAGCAACAATAGCATTCAGAGCAACAATAGCACACACTACCACGTACATATTAATATTAATATTTAAAAGTAAAATTCTCTTTCATATCATGTTAAAGTTATCAGAACGCTCTCCATTGTATTGTGTGTATAGCCAAGTTTTTCTGAATACACTCTGATATATAAGTTTTGACAGTTACGTTTGAAGTTATATACGTTACATTTGTTTTTGTACTATCATTGTATTATTCATTACCAAATATATTACTTTAATTATCGCAAGTTCCACGCGTTATTATTAACATAAACACGCAATAATCCAACAGGTTATGGGCCCAGGAAATTAAAGTATTAAAAAGGAACACGGTAATAGCAGTTCAAGGTCAAAGTGTGCGCACAGGTGCGTAGTGACAAAACAAAAGAAAATGAATAACGTAAATGTACCAGTGTTAGAAGCCAATAACTTCAACAATTGGTTATTTCGAATTAAGACAATTTGTAAGAAGGAAGGATGCATTAACGCCATAGAAGATGAAGAACCAGGCGCAACAGCTACTGCGGTAGAACGGGCAACGTGGAGATGTTTGGATGTGAAAGCGCAGGCCATAATAGTATCAGGTATATCAGACAAACACTTAGAAATAATCAGGGATAGTACCTCAGCGAAAAAACAAATTGATGATTTGAAAGCTGTATTCATACGATCAAGTTCTTTCACAAAGTTAGCATGTTGGAGAAAGCTTCTCAACTTAAAAGATGATAAATCTGAAAAATTAGAAGAGCTTTTCCAAAAATTCGATACAATTATCAGAGAATTAAAAGAACATGGAACGGAACTAAATGAAAGCGATAAGGTATGCCACTTACTGCTATCTTTACCAAACAAATATGATAAAGTTGTTACAGCTTTAGAAACAATAGATCAAGTTAAATTAGATTTCGCTAAAGCCAGACTGTTGGACGAAGAACTGAAGTTAAATGTTAAAAACGAAACAGAAACAAGTTTTAAAGCTTCTACCGGCTGTTTTAATTGCAACAGTACTCAACATTGGAAGTCGAATTGTCCATTGTTAAAGAACCGCGGAAGAGGTAGTTATAGAGGAAGATATACAAGAGGTCGACACAATTTTAGAGGCAAATCTCGACAGCAAAATCCGACCCAGCAAGCCCATAATGTAGAGCAGAGGTGGCCAACCCGCGGCCCGCAGCACTCTTATGTGCGGCCCGCGGCCCCATTTGACGAATTATGTTTTTACAATTTTTTTGTAAGTACGAGTCTCAGGTTAAGTCAAAATATCTGTGACATATTTAAATTTTCCGCCCCCCTGCGGACTTGCGCAAACGCGCAGCTAGGTGTGTATGGCGGGCACAGAGCTAGAATCCTAGCACTGTGATGGCGGGTATGGCGTATGGAGCGAACCAGTCGCTTATCCGCCGCTAACGCCGCTTGTGCTTAGCCTATGAACTAAATTCTTATGGGAGGGTGAGCGAGTGCGCGCGGCTATGGGAATTTGGGCATAGGCTGGGTTTACCCGGTTTACTGACACTGCGCGGACGCATAACGCACTGCGTAGTAGTGATGCGAGTTAAGACTTGCGTGTTATTACTTTTCGGTTCGTTTCGACGTCTATGTAGTATTGGATAATACGTATTTAAAGAAGACCAGTGTTTCAGGCAAAATATTTTAAGTATAATGTAAGTAGAATAGCTGCACTTGTTTTTATAAATAAATAATTTGTACATTTATTTTTTAGCCGTTAAGAATGAATTCTAAGAAAAGAAAACTCGCGGATGAAAACAGGAAATTCAGTGACCGCTGGGAGGAGGATTATTTCTTTACAATGCAAAACTCTAAATTAACATGTTTAATTTGTAGAGAAACAGTTGCTGCTTTTAAAGAATTCAATGTTAAAAGACACCATGAAACGAAGCATAGTGACTATTTGAAAATTGATGTTGAAGTGAGAAAATGTAAGCTTATGAACTTAAAATCTCAATTAAAAGCACAACAAAGTATATTCAGTTCATCGTTACAACAATCATCCAACATCGTCAAAGCAAGTTATTCTGTCGCATTGTTAATTGCTAAAAAAATGAAACCATTTGCGGATGGGGAATTTATCAAAAACTGTGTTCAAGCCATTGTCAAAGATGTTTTGCCGGATAAATTATTTTCAAGCATAAGTCTGTTGCGTCAAACGATATGTCGTCGCATTAATGATATTGCAGAAGTAATTGTTGTAAATTTGCGAAATAATATAAAAGATTTCAAAGCGTATTCTCTAGCTTTCGATGAAAGTACGGATATTTCTAATACTGCCCAGCTTGCTGTATTTATCCGCGGCGTTAGCGAATCGTTCCAAGTTACACAAGAATTGTTAAACCTCGTAAGCTTGAATGATACTACTAAAGGTGAAGATGTTTTCCAAGCCGTAAAAAAAAATATTATTGATAATGGCTTGCATTTAGAAATGCTTTCCGGATTAACAACCGATGGAGCGCCGGCTATGATTGGGAAAAATAAAGGGCCTGTAAATTTGATTATCACTGAGTTTGAGGCAAAAACCAACTAAACCAGTGATATATATGTGATACATTGTTTGATACACCAACAGAATTTATGCGCTCAAGTTTAATCTATGAACAAAGTGATGCCTGTTGTTATAAAAACAGTGAACTATATTCGAGCGCACGCATTCCTTAACGAATTGGATTCCGAGTATGGGGAGGGACATCGTGTATTTTACCAATGTTAGATGGTTGAGTCGAGGAAAGTGTTTAAGACGTTTTTTTGAGTTACGAGAAGAAATTGAAATTTTTATGACAGAGATGAATGTGCCTGTTCCAGAATTAAGCAATGAAGAGTGGTTGCATGATTTATGTTTTTTAGTAGATATTACGGAAAAATTGAATCAATTAAATACGGAATTGCAGGGTCAGAATAATTTAATCACCGATGCTTGTAATCTGATAAAAGCATTCCAAACAAAATTATTGTTGTTCGAGAGCCAACTTAAAAAGAACAATGCTCAACATTTTCCACTATTGAAAGAAAGAAATATTAAGAAATGTTCTAAATTTGCTGAAGAAATAAAACAACTTGTAGTAGCATTCAATAATCGATTTTCAGAACTGGTAAATTATGAGAAAGCGTTTGAGATGTTCAGCTCTCCATTTGGTGTTGATGTTTCTACAGTTTCAGAAATCTTCCAAATGGAATTAATTGACCTACAATGCAATATTGAATTGAAAAATATATACTCCACGATTCCAAAAATTGAATTCTATAGCAAATACATAACAGCAAAAAAATTTCCTAACATGAGATATTTTGCCCAAAAAGTTGTTAGTGCGTTTGGATCAACATATGTTTGTGAAGCTTTTTTTTCTAAAATGAAATACAATAAAAATTTAAATAGAGCGTCAATAACCAACGTAAATCTGGAAAACCAGTTAAGATGTGCAACGTCAAATATTGAAATAGATATAGAAAAATTAAGTAAGCGGAAAGAAAAACAAATATCACACTGATATTTGATCATTGATATTCGTTTATCTTTAAAATATAATTAGTTTAAACTATTTTTTATAATATTAAACTAGAATTTAATGTATTTTTTTGTTTATAACCATACAAATATATTTTGTTGTTAATTCATTACATGCTTTCTTTTTATATCTAGTTGGAGCATTTACCTTTTCTTCAGATTTACACTGATTAAACACTTTCTGTGTGATTCTGCATTCAAATTTATCTTTAAAAAATTGATAGGGATGAAATTAATTGTAAATCCAGAAAAAAATATATGTGCGGCCCTTGGGTCAATTTAGGCTGGGAATGCGGCCTTTGGTGCAATTTGGGTTGGCCAGCCCTAGTTTAGTTTATCCAACTTTTCGTGCAGCATGTATTGCGCGACATTTAATCGAAGATGTTCTTGAGTACCATCTTTGTATGGAAGAGGCTTCACTTCGATTACTTCCAAATCGATTGCGTCAACTCATTGCACATATTATTCTTTATTGTAATCCTCAAAGTCCTCTTGATTTATGGGTACAATTTTCAGCTGCAATGGCTGAAGATTTTATTTCTTTACATTCATTATCATTTGATGATCAAAAATTTTAGTTTTGAATCGAATTGAGGATATTCTATTGCAATACAATAGATGCTTACTTTACTTTGGTTTGCCTGCTATTGACCCTGTTCTTTTAAACGAAATTAATAATCCTATTCTTGATAATGTTCAAGATAATTCTTTGGAAGAACATCGTCAAACAGGTATTGAAATGAGTAATCGTTTGAATGATTCTCAAAGGCAAGCCTTTGATCATATTTTGTCTTTAGTTGATCTTTATTTGCATGGTGATAGGAGTTGTAAGCTTGTATTTGTCGACGGTCCTGCTGGTACAGGCAAAACCTTCTTCTATAATACCCTTTTACATACTCTTAAAGGTATGAGTGGTAAGACAATTGCAGTAGCTTTCACCGGTATTGCAGCTATTCTTCTATTAGACGGTGCGACCAGTAATACTCAGTTTGGTATTCCTATACCATGTTCTTCTACTTCTAGAAGTAATTTGAAATTTGGTGATAATTGGGGTGCAGAAATAGAAAGGGCTGATTTGATTATTTGGGACGAAGCTTCCTTGACATGTAAGTTTACATTGGAATGTGTTGATTATTTGTTGCGTGATATCATGCATAATCCTAACGTTCCATTCGGTGGAAAAGTTTTAGTAATGGGTGGCGATTTTCGGCAATTGCTTCCCGTTAAACGAGGTGGTCGGAAGCAAGATGTAATAAATATTTGTACTAAGAGTAGTGCTCTGTTTAATTCTTTCGTAAAATTTTATTTTAATGAAAATATGCGTGCAGACCCAGTGGAACAAAATTTTGCAAATTCGGATTAATGAGAAGGACTTAAGATTAATCAATTCTCCTGAAAGAAATTATGCGTCTACTGATGAAATTTTGAATTATGATCAAGCCGCTTTTTATGTTCCTAGGGACATGGTGCAGAAACCGACGCCTATGGGTTGTATTGAAGGTAAATGCAGTTATTATGCTATTGCGTAATATTAATATAGGAGACGGAGGGGTTCTACTGGGCCGTCGGTAAAGGGTGTCTTAATCTGGTGGTTTCTTCTGGGCCGTATAATCCCTTACAGTTTATAAATCCCGTTTACCTGAATTATTTCACAAATAATTTCACCTGTAGTTACTTATTAGTCTTATGTTAATAATTGAAGAGTGAACATCAATCTTTTTGCAATGCAAGTAAAATGCATATACAGTGAGAGGGGAAAAAATAGCTAATTATAAATAAGTTTAAGTTTTGTGTAGCCTCAACAACAAGCGATGGAATACGATGGCGGTGTAGTAATAAACTTAAGCGCCGTACCGCTAAAGTATTTACAACTAACGAGTTTAAAGTAATAAATAGTGATCTGATTCATAACCACGAAGAAGAAATTAACATTGAACGCCAAGAGTTCAGCAATAGTGTGAAACGGAAAGCCGTCGACGACATCACAGAAAAACCAGCCAAACTAATTCGGATGGAGCTGCAAAACAATTTTTCTGATAATTTAACTTCGGTGGATATTAACCGTGTACGTCGAAATGTGTGGAAGTGCAGAAGTGCTATTGTTCCGAAGTTGCCAAAGTCGCAAGCAGAAATATTTTACTCTTTGTCTGCTATGAACGTCACGACAAATAAAAATGAACAATTTTTATTAATTAACAACCAAGGAAGATAGTACAATTGTTTTCTTGTGTAACCAATTTAGAGTTTTTGTGTTCCGTGGATACTATATACAGTCTGTCCCAGGATTGATGTTACAAGAGGTGTAATGGACTAAAATTTTTTGAATTTCATTTCAAGATTCTGGAATTAAGCCCTGCTTGGCGTGAAACGAATTTTAAGAATTTTTTCGTTTTTTGAAAAACAAAATGGCCGTGACGGTGAAGCAAGAACTATTTTCTTTTCAGGTAAAGTACCCTTTTTGTTTAGGATACGACAAAATTTTATTAAGAAAAGTTGTTTATAATGACAAATCATGGCCGTATACCAAACTTCAGGACGATCTACCTACTTTCATTAAACTGTCTGTTTTAGATTGAACAAAATAAATTGTAGGTATCTATTAATTTATTAAAATTTTTAAATTTTTTTTTTTTCCTGAAGTTTGGTATACGGCCATGATTTGTCATTATAAACAACTTTTCTTAATAAAATTTTGTCGTATCCTAAACAAAAAGGGTACTTTACCTGAAAAGAAAATAGTTCTTGCTTCACCGTCACGGCCATTTTGTTTTTCAAAAAACGAAAAAATTCTTAAAATTCGTTTCACGCCAAGCAGGGCTTAATTCCAGAATCTTGAAATGAAATTCAAAAAATTTTAGTCCATTACACCTCTTGTAACATCAATCCTGGGACACACTGTATATGGATGGTACCTTTAAATTTATATTTGATTTATATCATTAATTGTTTTTATATTTCATGAATTTTTATTATTTTATGTAATATTTTTATGTTAATATGTATGTTTGTACAAATTTATACACGACAGACTGATTTTTTTGGTAAATAAATTATTTCCTATTTGTTGAATTCTTAGTTGTTTTAATGTCCTAACCTGTCATTGTAAAACATTTTAATTTATTGTTGTTTGATTTATTATTATTTTATATACGTTCATGGCAGAAATTTTTATCACAACTTATTAATTGGAAATTTACTCGAATAAAATATTTTTGCTAAATAAATATTGCAAAATAAGAAAATTAACATACTTAGTTGAATGCAGTAGAGTCCAGGTATACGGCCCAGAAGAACAAGCTTATTAAGTCTACCCTTGCGACTGCAAAGGATTATCTCAGGTACACGGCCCAACTAGAACTCGCCCATAGGAGAAGGTTTGTGTAATGGTACGCGACTGAAAATCTTACGTATGACAGACCATCTTTTAGAAACTGAGATTCTAATGGGTCCAAAAGCTGGAAACACGGCATTTATTCCTCGAATGTATTTTACGTGTGATCGCAAGGATACCGGTTTGCCATTCGAATTTAGTCGTCGTCAGTTTCCCGTCCGTCTTGCGTATGCAATGACTATTAATAAATCGCAGGGTCAAACTTTGGAAAAAAACAGGTTTACTTCTTTCTATGCCAGTGTTTGCTCACGGTCAATTATATGTCGCATTATCTCGAGCACGTCGACCATCCGACATAAAAATAGCCGTAATGGAACAAACTGGCCAGGGTAAACTAAAATGGAATAATGATGTTTTCACTCGAAATATCGTATATAGGGAAGTACTTTCTTAGAGAATTTTTCTTTTATTTTTCAGTATATATTTAATTTGTTATTATAACCACTAATAATACTTCTTAATTTTTAGAACCCAAAACTAGAAAAAATATTTTGAAAGCAATTGGCGAAACGCGAAAAGAAAACTTGTCGCCTAGAAAAAAGAAACTTTACTGCGAACTACTCAAGGCTACGCGACTCGTACGAAAATTAAAAAACAGAACGCCGCGCTCATTGTTCGGTGGTAATATTTTTAAGGATCCTATTTTACAACAGGTTGAAAAAATTAAGAATATGCCTCCAGGAGTGAAGCTATTCTTTGAAAGTCAGCTGCGGCTGATAAGTTCAATAGGAAATATACAGTTACAGAGAAATGATTTTTTGCCTCTTTATATAAAAATAGTCCGCGTGGCTATTTATATTTACTGAAATTTTTTAGTTTGGCGACTCCACGTACTATACACCGGTGTCTGGAAAATATTCCACTAAATCCGGGGATAAACGATCGTCTTTTTGATTATTTAAATAAATCTTCAGAAGATAAATCTGAATTAGATCGCTATTGTATTTTACTATTTGATGAAATGGCACTCTCGTCGCATTTAGATTACAATGTTAAATTAGATTCTGTCGACGGTTTAGAAGATGTGGGGAAAGGATCGACATATAAGATTGCGGACCATGCATTAGTATTTATGATTCGCGGACTTTGCAAAAAATGGAAGCAACCACTTGCATTTTATTTTGCGCAGACTGCGACTCATAAATGGCCGCTTAAAGAATGCATTAGAGACATCGTAACGGCTATTCATGAACGAACAAAATATGTTGTTGCTTCTGCTACCGATTTAGGTACCATCAATCGTGGTGCCATTTTAGAATTATCGCGAGCTAGCGGCTTTGAGGATAAATGTATCTACAAAATAGATGAACATATTATATTTCATATTTTTGATACTCGCCATTTATTGAAATATATGCGAAATAATTTAATAGATAAAAATATTATTTCTTCAGATGGGGAGGTAAAATGAAATGACATTGTGAAGGCATATGAATTAGATGGCCTTACTGACGACGGAAGGCTAACAAAGTTGTCCAAAAATCATATATATCCAGAAGGTCGCCGTCGAATAAAGGTTAATCTACCTGCACAAACTTTTAGTCGCAGCACAAATGCTTTCATTAATGTCGTTATCCGGGGTGGAATGATGCCGGAAACAGCAAAAGCAACGCAAATTTTGTATTGTTCATGAATAATTTGTTCGATTCTCTAAATTCGATCTATATGTCATCCAGACCTTTACATGCACAGGTAGATGTTCGTTCGCCGCATCATGAGTTCTGGGCCGAAGCAAAAATTAAATTGCAGGAATTAAAATTTATGAAAAATGGAAAAATAATACCAGCACCTCCTTCAGCGGTACATTTCATTACAACAATTAGAAATATACAGGATTAAGCAATTAAATCAAGATTCTTTAGAGAACTTCTTTTCCGTAATAAGAGGGTTGTGTGGTTCTAATATCCATCCGTCGTCTTTGCAGTTTGTAAGTGCTTTTAAAACAGCTATTATAAATAATACTTTAAAAAATACGGCGAATTCAAATTGTGAAGACGATCAAACACAATATTTATTATCGTTAAATTCATTACTCCATCCACATGCTCCCGCTGATCCTTCTAATATAGCAGCTTCTACTTCCGAATCTTCTCTATCTATCCTTCTTATCGTCAATCCAATCGCACAGCCCCCTTTACAGCTAGGTACGTATAGAAATTAATCGGCTCAGAACTCAAACTAGTTCTTATGTGGCGGGATTTATCTGTCGAAAATTATTGCAGCATGATTGTCAAACATGTGTTAACTTTTTTACGAGTGACATATGTTTAGATTGTCATGTTGCAATAAATCTTAAAGAATTCGATAGTCAAAGACGACGACTTGTTTATCCCAGCGAAGATTTTACAAATTTCATTAAAAAAATTAAAATTAAACTTTTTTATAAAATTCCAGAAATTTTAAATAAAACAAAAATATTTGAAATATTATTTAATATGTACGTGGATGAGGCAAATAATTTTTGCAAAAATTTGTCCTGCCACAAAGATTGGTAAAAATATCGTCCAATCAAAATTATATACATAATGATGAAATATTTCTTTAAAACTATTAATAATAAAATTAAAAACAGATAATCGAAAAAATATCGTAATTGATGATTATTTGAAAAAATATGGTAAAATTAATTTTATTTAGATTTTATCTATATGTATTATTTATTGGATTTTCATCAGTATATAGTCTCAAAATATTTGGCAAATAAATTACATATGTCCTGTCAAATTTTTGCAGTTTCATTATTGTAATATATAATATGTGGAATATTCTTTTTATTGTTTGTAAGTAAATTTGATTATTGCCAGAAAGATTTGACATTTGCTGTAATATTATTTTCTAAATATGTAGCGTAATTTTTATGGTCTAAGTATAATTTAATTTTGATTTTTTTCTTAAATATGAAAATGAGTTATAATCACTAATATTTTTGTAATTTTTCCACCTATTGTGATATTTATTTTTTTCTCTAATCATTTAATAATTATAATACAATAATTATAATTACAAATTAATTATTAATGTTATATATTTAAATTATATTATGTATTATTTTTAATAAATATTTTTAAATATTTAAAATTCGAATTTTCTTTTCGTAAACCTATATACCTGTGCAAACACTAATACTATAATAGTAATATACATATACACACCACTGCTACTACAATTGCATTTTAGTTGTGAATCGTATTAATAGAGGGCTGAAACAGGGGCATGACAATAGCATTACATTTTTAATATCACTTTAAATAAAGTGGTGTCATCTGTAGTCGTACAAATTAAGTTTTAAAAAATATATTTCAATAGGTTGCTTTGAAAAAAATGAATGTTTTTTCTCGCTAAAATATTGAATTTCTTGAAAAAATGACAAAATCAAATATGAAGATGATGTAAAATTTTGTTCAATTCATTTGATAATTGTATGTATATTTTAAAATGCTAAATCTTATAGTTAGTTTATAAATCCATTTGTTGTATTTATGTTATATGTATTACGAATGTATCATGCATTTATGTATATATATATATATATATATATATATATATATATATATACAAGCAACTAGAATCCAAATCCCTCGTTAAAAATTTAGTTTATTTCTACGACTAGAGATGGGTCTGATGGGTTATATTCTATCCTTGTCTAGCAATATAGTAAATGAAAAAATACACGGTATTGTCGCTTCTTCTATATGTATATTTGCTATTTCTATGGGCTGAAATACGGTTCCAGACAAATACATGGGACTGTCTCATGGCCCTGTGGTAGTTATCTCTGCAACAGACAGGCTCAAACATCCGCAATGACAAGACTGATTACAGTTCATTCAAATTTTTAAATCACAAATTTTATATCTTTTCAAATAAACAATATTTTTCAAATTTTACATTCAAAATATTGACAAGGTTAGTAAAAAATTAGCAAATAAAGATGTTTTTGTTTCATACTGACGCATGCTCGCAAAACAACGTAAAAATAAAAATTAACCATTAAATATACCATTACGTTGTAATATATAATAAACACTCTTAATTTTATTTTTATTTCCATAACACTTTGAATATTTTACTTTGATATTCAATATTTAATATATAATTTGCATTTTTAACATACAGGGTAAGTGCGCTCAAGTTCGGCCATCTCCAGTAGTCGGCCATTTTCATATAAAATATATTGTAATTAATATATTGTATGCCGCAAGTTAGAATTTGCGTAATCCCAGTATTCAGCCACATTCATAGATTATTTTTTCAAATTTACTGACATCTGTAGTGGCAATTGTGGAATTTATAAATTTTTAATGGTTGCTGTGTTGAAGGATGACTTTTGATAAGTAGAATCTTAGTTTTCCTGTAACTAGTATGACCAAAGAAAATAGTGTCTAAAAATAGTTCACTGACACATTTGATGATTATTCTAGCTTTATCCGATTAAAATATAACTTTATTAACATAATATGTTAAATAATTTTAAGAATAATAATTTTTAACCTTAATATTAAAGGGGCTGAGTACTGGGTTATATTTTATTATTCGAATCCAATGGCCAGCCTCCATGGCTGACTATTGGCAAATAACCGGTAAACTTCGTTTTAAAGACGGAATCGGCATTAGTGAACCTCGATGATGTGATAAGTATTCGGAAAAACTTTTGACGAACATTTAAATCTTTTTTTTTACCCATCCTGCGAATGAAAGCGTAGTCGTGCATGCAATTTTAGATCCATGTCATATGCTTAAATTGACCAGAAATTGTTTTGCGGACAAATTAATCGTTTGGAATCGTTTGAAGGAATAATATCTTGGGAATATATTAAACAGCTACAAAAACTACAAGATAAACTTGAGTTAAAATTCGCGAATAATTTAAGTGGGGTACATGTTTTTTATAAAAACAAAATTTTTAATGTAAAATTAGCAGTTCACGCACGAAGTGGAGGAGTTGCTGATGCTTTAGAATATTTAAATAAAAAAGGGTTAAAACAATTCGAAAGTTGTGTCAAATTTATTAGAATAATTAACAGAACATTTGGTAAACAAAAGTATGTAGTTCGTTTGGTTGCAGATACAAAACACCTCTTAGATAATTTGTTAATTTTTGAAAGGGATTTTGAAGAGACCGACATATATTTGAGAAGCTCACAGCATGCAAGAAAAACGTTTGTAATTGGTTTGATCGGTACAAAGCAAAGTACACTTGATTTGTGGAAATTTTTGTTTGAAAAAATAACTTAATTACTTTTTAACTTATAAATTTTCTCAAGATCACATTGAATTATATTTTGCAGCTATTCATCAAAGTGGAGGTTGGAATAACAACCCAACAATTTATGAGGGCACTCCGGCAAATTATATTTAGCGGTAAAAGTAGTCTCAGTAAATATGCTAACTGCTTAAATACACAAGATTTTGTCCTAACCATTTTTGAGTATAGATCCATAATAGAAGCACCGGCGCCGCCGATAGACAAAGGCGATAAATATGAAGTATTAATAGAATATATTAATAACAATAATTTATCAGATCTTCAAGAAACTATTCTCTGTTATATAACAGGTTTCATTGTACATAATTAATATATTAACTTGTCGCATTGTTTAGATTTAAAAATAGTAGATGTTAACAGTGACCATAGTTATAGAAAAACGGACCTATTAAGTTTTATAGATTATTTGCAAAATTTATTAATAGAGATAGTTTAAAGTTCCCTACTAAATTGATTTTTGACGTCACTAAAAAAATATTTATAAAGGCTGATAAAACAAATAAAATTTTTAGATTGAAATTAAAGTATGATACTTCTCACTATTTTATTAATAAAATTGAAAATTATTTACCACCACATCCCCGTATTGAAGCAATGTTAAAAAAATTTCAAGAAAGTCAGTTAATTAAAAAAATTGCGGAAAAATATATAAAAATTACAGGTATATCTTATTCTGGGACCATGTCAAAATTTTATCGAAATTATCGTCTGTCGAGTCGGAAGGTAAAATAGGCAAATTAACGAAAAACCACATTTTTCCAGAGAGAGAAAAAAAGATGAAAGTTAAACTAACATATGTTCAGTAGAACCGCATTTTCTCTATTAAAATTACTTGATAACCGTGCGGTAATTTTAGGCAAACAAAAGCAATATAATGAAACAGCTGAGTTGATTTATTTTGTGAATATCTGTTCGACAGCTTAATTTCTGTCCATAAATATTCAAAACCTTTAGCGACTCGTTTATTGGTAGGACTGGTAGGACTCAACCCAAATCCAACTTGTTCACAGTTTATATCTTCTTATTCAACTGAGGTTGTTAATAATTCTGTGCGCAATACTAAAGGTTCAAACTGTGAACAAGATAGAGCGAATTTGTTATTAAACTTAGAATACATGTTAACTTTTTTAGAAGATACTCCTATTTCAACAACGACAATTTCTTTACCCTTTATTCCTCCATGTTCCTCATGCACTATTTCTATGCCTTCCACTTCTACTTCCATGCATTCTACATCAATGCCTTCCACTTCTACGAACATACAATGTGTCTTGGAAATAAATGTACTCAATAATAGTAAAATACATATCTCTCTCTCTCTTTTCAAGAGAGAGAGAGAGAGAGAAAGAGATAAACAGAGATAAAATGTACTTCTATGCCTTCTGCTTTTACTTCTATGCCTTCTACATCTAGTACCATTCAATCCGATCAACATACAAGTTTCTCCACAGGGCCATCAAGACACTTAATTTTAAAAAAAAGATAATTTATCAGATCAATTCATCAGCGCTAGGACCTCTTGCGCCCGCCTGCCAGTGCAGTAAATGCGCCCCTTATAAAATATAAAATATCATATATATAGGTAATGGAAAAAGTAACATTATATGTTTATAATATATAATTATAAATTAATATTTATATTCAAAGTAATAAAAAATTAGCAATGTCATATGTTCTGTTAATGAATATCACATATCATATATAATTTGTCAAAATTTAATTAAATATTTTTTAGATATTGGATTCACACAATTGGCGTAAATTCACTGTATGTTTACGAGTTACCACGAAGAACAAATAACAACGTCGAATCGTTTAATAAAATGTTGCAGATGAAAATGAACACAAGACCGAACGTTTATGTATTTATCGGCAAGTATTGTCCATGAAAACAATAATATATTTATATAGTCACACAATAAATATTTACTTTACAGAGAAATTATTGGCAGTAGCGAAGACATCTTTATTAAATTTCCGAAGATTGCAGAACGGCATCAGAATTTCAAGACCAATTTCAAATATTTATTTAGCAAACGACGTAAGAATTCGAGATGCTCAGTCGAATTATAGAAACCACCAAATCACATTATTTCATTTTTTTGGAAATTGTTGCGCATGCTGCTCAAAGAGACGGTTTTCAGCGGTGGTGGATTAAAATTTGAACCACCAAATGACACATCGTATAGGGGCGGTGGTGCAAATTTTAAACCACCTACATTAAATTTCATGGCCGCAAATATAGTGAACACATAACAAAATCGTGTGCGTAGAGTCCTCTAGTGGATAGAAGGCAAACTACGAATAGAATTTGAAAGCTGTATGTGAACATATGACATAGCCTCGCATTTTTAAATGTTTTTGTAACAAGTGCGCGTGTGTTTGCTATTCTGAATTTGTGAAAAGGTAAGTTATTTCTGCATTTTTGTTGTATAATACTGGTAATTTAGTTCATTTATACTTTGATTATTATTGCAAAATATAAATTTACATACATTTTCATCGTTAATAAATAACTTTGGATTTTTTAAGGTGGCTTAAATTTTAGACTACCGCCCCCTTACAACTTTACTTATACCTATCTTGATTTTTATCATGAAAATTGTAAGTTTTGAAAATTGACATTTTTATTGTTATATACATTATTTTCGGTAATGTTTAAAAAATTTAGATTGCAAAACAGCATTTTCGATTTTTTTTTCTGTGAAAATTATGTCTTTGTCCTTCAATCTTGTCAATATGACTCAAAAAGAATTACATGAAGAGATGGAGAGATGTTTAGATGAGATAGCAGAAATACCATCTGATGGGGGTTTCATTATTTCGGATGATGATAGCGATCTAGATAATGACGAAGATTGTAAGATAGAAATTGTGGAAGATTCTGGCGATACCGGTGGCTCCGATTCTAGATTGGTAACAATCAGAAATGCACCAATAAAATGGTCAAAAACCGAAACCATCACGCATCCGCCTTGTTTTGATTCCCATTCTGGTGTGTCAGATTTTATCAAAGATATGGAAGAACCGACCCCGTACAAATTATTTCAACTATTTTTCACTGACAACTTAATTCAAAACCTTGTATTCCAAACAAATTTATATTGCCAGCATGGTATGAGCAAATATTCACCAACTAATCTCTCCGAGATAAAGAGTTTTCTAGGGGTAAATTTATTGATGGGAATAAAATCACTCCCTAGCTATAGAGACCACTGGTCGAGTGCTCCCGATCTTCATGATCCGTATATAAGTAAATTACTGACTGTAAAAAGATTCAGTTGGTTTCTTACCAATTTGCATATGAATGATAATACTTTGATGCCCAAAAAAAACAAGGTGGTTGCGATAAATTATACAAAGTACGACCGTTGCTAAGAGACATTTCAGAAAATTTTGCAAACTGTATGGCACCCACAAAAGAACTAGCTCTGGACGAATCCATGATCAAATTCAAGGGCAGAAGTTCTATAAAACAATATATGCCTAAAAAGCCCATAAAAAGTGGCTAAAAAGTTTGGATGTTGGCAGACAAAAATGGGTACTGCCATAAATTTGAAATATATACTGAAAAATCGGAACCGGGTATAGTACAGAAAAATTTAGGCGAAAGGGTTATATTAAATCTAACAAATGAGTTTACAGAAAAAAATCATTTGCTATTTTTTGATAACTTTTTTACCAGTGTAGAACTAATGCAGAAATTAAAACAGAAAAAAATTTTGCTTGTGGAACAGTTAATACAAACAGGAAAAATATTCCAAACTTTAAAACTGACAAACAAATGAAACGTGGTGAATACGAGTGGTATTGCTCTGATTCCGGGCTCTCCGCAATTAAATGGAAAGATAAGAGATCGGTTCATATTTTATCAAATTATCATGATCCTACATACAAAATGGAAGTAACGAGAAGAGAGAAAGATGGAACAAATAAAATACCCTGTCCGAAGGCACTATTTGATTATAAAAAATATGAATTTCGTAGACTAGTTCGATCAGCACTTGTCTACATACAAAATCAATAGAAAGGGTCACAAATGGTTCCATCGAATTTTTTTTATATTCTGGATGCATCAGTAGTGAATTCGTTTGTAATATACAAATTACTAAACCTGCCACAAATATCGATGAAAGATTTCCGGAGACGTATCGTCGATGGCATGGTAAAAGGATCTTTATTTGCAACAGAAAAAAGATCTACCAGAGACTCCTCACCTGTAATTTCAATTAAGAAACACAAACCGTTTATTCCTCAAGAGTTACGTCATGAACAATATGCATACCAACCGGAGCAAACTACCAGACGAAGATGTGGCCATTGCAGCTCCAAAAAAGAACCTGTTCGCACAAAATGTGTTTATTTTGCAAGGTTAGGGAAAGAAAAAAAATGCTTCCAAGAATTCCACAATAAATAATTAATCAATTTTATATTATAGTCCTATTTGTTCGGTGGTCTATATTTTGGACCACCTTATAATTAGTTATAATTATGTTATTCGATATTTAAAAAAAAATTAACCTTCCAAACATTATTATTAAATAATAAAAGTTTTGATAAATTCAGTTTTTTTTAAATAATTTTAGACTAAAATTATTCTGCCCCTCTAGGGATATTTTTGTATCATTTTTCTTGCCCATAAAAGAGTTAAGGGCTGGCCCAAGCTCGTATTCACCAGAGCGCCATCGTCTCTCAGCTTACCTCTTGCACTTAGGCACCTGGATTGGTCCATTGGTCTTGTGAATAGCTGTTGTAAAACTAGGCTCAAGTTCGCGCCTCTATCATCGACGCACCTTGGCACCTGGATTGGTCCACACGGTAGTCTTTGACTAGAGACCCACACCGGGAAAGTTTACCCTCTACGGTGTACGATGTAGTGAGGGCTACCCAAATTCAGTGACTTTTAAAGACTTGTGTTTTTACTTTCGGTGTTCTGCATTAGTTGAAGTTTCTATTACTAATAATAATTCTTATCAACTCAAAATTCGTACTTAGGAAGGATATTAATTTGTGTTTTTATTATTTGTAACTTGTGCTGAAATAAACTATTTTGTGTATAAACCCGTTACAAAGTGGCGCCCAACTAAAAGGCCGACATCACGGAGCTCAGATCAAGAATACTACCTAGACACAGGCCAGTTCGCTCCAACATGGCTATCCAAATGTCGGAAGATCAATTCCAGCAACTCTTGGCGAGTATAAGAAACAGAAGCGACGTTTCCTCGAAGAAAAACATCGCAGATTGTACCATCCGGTACACCATTTAATAATTTCTAATAATTGTATACCAATATCAATATCTACTTAGAGATATTATATATAGATACTAGATCAGTAAATTTAAAAATACAATAAGGAGAGTTTGGCCATCTCTAGTCGAACAAATAAACTAAATTTTTAATACGGAATTTTGATCCAAGTTACCAGAAATAAACAAAAACAAAAAATTTTACAATTATTTTTATAACAAAAAATAGTTTATTCACAGCGTCGTTTTTTAAAATACTTGAAATCGTTTGGTATGTATTCTTTCTATACTTACTCTATTCAATTTCATACTCTACAATCTCGCAGAATTATTTCATCTTTGACTTTCCTTTTTAAGTTAATTAATAACTTTATCGTTGACTTTATCTAATCTTCTAACAAAGTCTCCCATTTATCATATGTGTCACTCATTTAACCCACTTGGACCTACTGTTCCTTAAAAAGAACATTTACAGAAATCTTTTTTACCATTGTATTACTTTTACTAAAACCTAGATGGCAATACAGATACTGTTAGAAGTAGTAATGTGTACAGTTAGAATTGAATTATTTGTGATTTCAAGTTGATTTTGTACGTGTTATTTTGTTCGAAAGTGACCACATTTTTTAGTTGTGCACATCATGAGTTTGTCGGAGTAAGTATATTGTTGTTATTTATAATATGTACAATAACTGAATTAATTTTGTTTTTGAAAGCATTAATTATTCCAATATTGTGGGTTGCATTGTGTTAACCTAATTTGGCATGTGCAATTTTCCCTCCAATTTTAACCGTTCCGTTAACGGAACGGTAGGACTATACACGCCACGTTTTCTATATTTTTACTTTCTTTGACTGTAGTTTTCGACGTCCGTTGGCACTGCATGAACTGCTGGAAGAATTAGAAAATCCCGAGTCGACACCTTTACTGCCAGATAACATTATATTATTACCACCTAAAAATGCTAACGATGATAATACTGATGAGGATTCTGGAGAGGAGGATCAGGTTACCCTCAATAATTTACCGGGAAACCAGTTGCGTGCAGAAGCCAGTGTTTCCTATGATTTTGACTTTGACGGAGATGTCGATGTAGATGTCAATGTAGACGTTGATATAAATGTCAGTGACAATGACGATTGGGATAGCGAGGACAATTTGCCTTTGTCATCTTTTATGAACAACACAGGAAAACGAGCTAAGGTAACAAACGCCAAAATTTCCAAAAAAGCTAAGACAACTTTAAATTGGACTGACGCAGATTTGAATTCTGATTTTCCTGAGTGGCATGAACTATATGGCCCTCTAAACGATGTTCATCCAATTGATTTATTCAAATATTTTTTTGATGATGAAATTATTCAGATGCTTGTTAATTATAGTAACACTTACGCCGCTCAAAAAAATAGAACGCAGACAATTACAATCGAGGAAATGATGACTTACCTTGGAGTTTTAATGGTCAGTGGATACAACATAGTTAGCCGCAGAAGAATGTATTGGCAAAACGCGGAAGACGCCAATAATAAATTAATTTCTGAAGCAATTTCAAGAGACAAATTTCAGTTTATCATGTCCAACGTACACTGCAACAATAATAATAATTTGGATAGAAAAGATAAATTTTCTAAAATGCGACCATTATTTGAAGCTCTAAATAGAAAATTTCAGGAGTTTGCACCACAACAAGAATTCCACTGTGTCGATGAAGCCATGGTACCCTACTTTGGTCGTCTCTTAATTATCAGTAATTCAAAAATTCGTTAATATTGACATAGGTGTGTTAATTGCAGATTTAATAAAAATTCCAAAAAAAGAAGGAAAAGTTGTGAGGAAACGATGCACGAAGTGTTATGAACACTTATCAGCAACACTTGGAGCAACAGAAGCAGCTTCAAAATCAAAGCAAGTTCATACGCAATGTGCAATTTGCGAAAAAGCATTGTGTGTGAACTGTTTTCATACACATAGATGCAGAGGCGTTCACCGTAAAAGGTAAAATGTAAATTTACACTGATAATCAGTGGCCAAAAAGATGCCACTGAAAATCAGTGTAGTTTTAAAAATGAATTGTAATTGCCGGTATTGGAGAGGATGAACCATACCTTTTACAAAGCTCGCAGAAATGCATATAGAGAATGCTGAGTTATTTGACGAACTAGAAGACAAAAATGCACCAGAGAGCTTAGCGTATATAAAAAATTACGCGAATGCTGGAGTAACCGGAAAAAAAAAAGGAAACTGGCCGTACAAATTACGTTTAATCGAATAAAAACGAGTACGTGATATTTTTTTAGGAAAAATTGTGATTTTCAACAATTTTTAGGGTTAAAAAAAAAACCATAATGCGTCTGCATAAAGAAAAAATCAACATGAATTGTCATTCTTATTTCTTTAATAGATACTAAAATGGAAGACTGGAGAAAATTGCCGGTATTGGAGAGGATGAACCATACCTTTTACAAAGCTCGCAGGAATGCATATAGCGAATGCTGAGTTATTTGACGAACTAGAAGACAAAAATGCACCAGAGAGCTTAGCGTATATAAAAAATTACGCGAATGCTGGAGTAACCGAAAAAAAAAAAAGGAAACTGGCCGTACAAGTTACGTTTAATCGAATAAAAACGAGTACGTGATATTTTTTTAGGAAAAATTGTGATTTTCAACAATTTTTAGGGTTAAAAAAAAACCATAATGCGTCTGCATAAAGAAAAAATCAACATGAATTGTCATTCTTATTTCTTTAATAGATACTAAAATGGAAGACTGGAGAAAATTGCCGGTATTGGAGAGGATGAACCATACCTTTTACAAAGCTCGCAGGAATGCATATAGAGAATGCTGAGTTATTTGACGAACTAGAAGACAAAAATGCACCAGAGAGCTTAGCGTATATAAAAAATTACGCGAATGCTGGAGTAACCGGAAAAAAAAAGGAAACTGGCCGTACAAATTACGTTTAATCGAATAAAAACGAGTACGTGATATTTTTTTAGGAAAAATTGTGATTTTCAACAATTTTTAGGGTTAAAAAAAAAACCTCCCCCCCCCTAGCTCAGGTATACCCGTTTAACGTAGCATTTATAATAAAATTGTATTCTTTCACGTTTCATTTGTGTGGTTTTGTTTTAACGGTAGCATTTATAATAAAATAAACTGATAAAAATGGGTAAGAGGTGTTGTGTACCCAATTGCAAAAATGGGTATCACATTAAGGACCTTTTGACACATTCCCTCATCCATCACCGTATTGTTTTTGATTTTCTCGCTCCGTTTAATATATTCCTCGATTTTATTTCTAATTCCAATGCATTCCTTCTCGGATTTCTCAATATCGTACATTAGTTCTGCATAATGTTTGTGAATCTCCTCTTTCGTCTTCAGCAGGTTATTCATACTCTGAACGGTATCATGAATCTTCTGTTTTGCGTCTTGTACAGAATTCTGTTTTTCTTGTAACTTTTTATTGAGGAATTGCAGTTCAACTTGTAAATAAACAAACTGAAAAGGTGTCAGTATTTCGGGTACCGGCTGCTAAATTGTCACTATGGCAAAGACAAATACCACGTAAAGACAGGATATTATCATCTAAAGACTATGTATGTGAAAAACATTTTCAACCCCAGTATATTATTAGGGAAGTAACAACTGAAGTGTATTCAGTAAGTAAAATTCATAAACATATTTTCAAAATTTTCTTTAAATATTTATACAATTTTTTAGTATTCACTAGCATACCCAAGATTAACTCAAGATGCAATTCCAACAATATTTTCGAATTGCCCAAAATATTTGTCAAATGAAATAAAACAGCGGTGTTCGATACATCGACATGCATTAATTGACAAAAAAAGAAAAATAATTGAACCTGAAACAAGTTAAGTTTAATTTAAATTTAAAATAACATTATTTTATTATGTCCAATTTTTTTTAGCATGTGATGTAGTAAATGATAATATGGATCGAGAGTCAATTATAGATCAACTTGCGTCTGCACCGGATTTACTTATTTTACCATCCAAGTCATGGGCCATACATTGTTTATCTTGGAACACAGATACATTAATTTCTATATCTGAAATGAGTGCACTAAGACTTGGTGAAACAGTTATAAAAAAAAAATTTTATTAACTCCGAATAAAATGAACATTTATATATTTGAACATTTAATTATTTACGGTAAAACTAAAAACCCCTCTAACATTGAAGAAATACAGGATATTATAAATAAATTACATAATACCGCCGTGTGCTATGGTGGAATTGATATAGCTGAAAGTCCTACAAATTTCAGTCCCATTAAATATGTCAGAGATCAGTGTCTAAAAGTGTGGAGACACGTTAGTTGTCCATATTTGCTGGAAGATTGTATTTCTGAAAGAAGCGACATTCGAATAAATTGTATATTTTGTAAGAAATCTAAAAAAGCAGCCGTATATTGAAAAAACAAACTTAAAATAAATAAAGTTTCTAAGAGTCGGTTAGTGCGCAGACGATTAGACAATATGAGACGAGTGCAGAAAAGGCTAAAAATTAAGAATAAAATAATAATTGATGAACTAAAAGCTGCACGACAAAAAATTAAACAGTTAAATGATGAAGACATATTAAATAAAATTGATCAACTTGAAAATATGTCTACAGCACAAAAATTATTATTAAAAGAAAGTGTGAAAATTTGTAAGTACAATAGGAAAACCTCTCGAAGGTACACATCTGAATGGCACTTGCTTTGTTTACTTTTTTACATACGTGGTCCTGCCAGTTATAGAATGTTACGTGATAATGATATTTTACCGCTCCCATGTATATCAACAGTCAAAAAATATTTATCAAGAATTGAATGAAAGTGTGGGTTAGATGAAAATTTTTTCAAAGCCTTTAAATTAAAAATGAATGAAAAAAACCATTTTCAGCGTCAAGGAATTTTAATTTTTGACGAAACACAGGTTCGAGAATCTCTAAGTTTAAACGTTAAAAACATGAAAATCGTTGGTATTCAAGACTTTGGAAGTAACAACCCTATATCTGCTAAGACTACTGATAAACGCGCCAATCATGCGTTAGTTTTTATGTTTTCGTCATTGGCTGACGCTTTTAATCAGCCTGTCGCCGTTTATGCAGCAAAAGATGCTACAAAAGGTGTTTGTTTAGCTGGACTTATTATCGAAGTTGTGAAAAAGTTAGAAAAATCAGGAGCTAAAATTCACAGAATAGTATGTGACGGAGCAACTACAAATCGAAGAATGTGGGCAGAATTCGGTGTATCAGGAAATTTGAATAATCCAGTCAATAAGATCACTCATCCATTCGATGATACCAGAAATTTATACTTTTTTTCGGATGCTCCACATTTAATAAAATGTTTAAGAAACCGTTTATTAGAGATACATAGGATAGCGTTCAGCTCGATCAACAATTCCTAGGATATTAATCCAGAGGCGGAAAACGACGAACAACAACCCACCGTATAAATAGAGATCAGCGCCAAAAGCTGTAGTTGGTGTTGGTGGCAAAAACATTGAGCCGAGAGATGGAATAACTACACACCAAACCATTGCCAATGAAGTGTGCATCCTTATTAATTTCTTATTTGTTGCGCAAACCTAAAGTGGTAACACAAATTTGCTTGTATTTCAAAAAAATTGTTACAATATGGACCTTTTACAAGTTTGTTTTTTTTTTTATGTATATGTATATGTTATCTACTACATATAAAAATAAATCACATGTATTTTTTCTTTTTAATGTTTCATAAAAATTTGGATAAAATATTTGAATTAGAATAACCGAATGAAAATACGTCATCTCGTCAATGCAATTCAGTACTAATATCGTTAGCGAATATATATATATATATATATATATATATATATATATATATATATATATATATATGTAAATAGAACAGAATGAGTAATGTGTGCACCATACGCTTAAAATTGGTACTAACAGAAAGAGATAATAGATATTTATATCGCATATGTTACTACATTCGTTAAATAGTAAAGCCCTAAAAGTACCATCGTGTTAAAAGTTTTTACTGTCTTGTAGAGTCGTTAATAACAATTTTAATATCGTTTATTTTGACAATAAATATATATTTTAAATGTAGTTTTTTTTTTCTTTTTTTAGCCAATAAATCAAATAATAAAAAAAAATAATTTTATATGAAAATCTCCATTATTTTCAATTAATAGCATTAGATATCAGATTTACCCTTTTCGTAGTTGTAGACTGTAAATAATAATAAATATTATAACTTACCGCAACAGCAGATAATCCGCCAACAATATCAGCTGTATACAAGCCAGCTCGAATAAAAATTGGTCCAATAGCACAAAATGGTGATAATATGGTGGCACCCACGACACTAGTATGGACCATCCATGCTATTTGTTTTGCACCGAAACCGGGTTTGTATTTGATGAGTCGGGCTACTATATGTGATCCAATTATGGCAGCTATAATTATATCTCTACCCTATAAATCAATTATAATATTTCGTTTTCTATTGGCCATTTTTAAGTTTTAATATATCGCGCGCATGTAACGACAATATGTCGTAACCCACAAAATATGCCAAAATTACTTTTTGGTATTTTCCAATAGAGGACACATCTATACAGCAGTACACAATACGTCATAGAACACAATTTTTTTTTTTTGATATAAATTTGCTATTACTATTATCGCAATCCTAATGCTGATCATATTCAAATAAAGAAGTTTTTTCTATCTCCTGTAAAATAATGGTTTTGTGGCTTACAACATATTGTTGTTGGATATAAAGGAAAAATATACAATATGTAGATAAAACGGTAACAAAAATTGTGTATTTCTTGTCCATTTGACTTTGTCATAACTAGAGCAATCCGATGTGTCAGTTTGGCAGATATATTCATCAGAATTTTGATGAAAACTAATTTTCAATAAGAAAACATATAAAATTGAAAGTTAGTCACTAACAGCGTATTTCATTAAATTATAAAATTTTAAATGCTGAATACATATGAAAATTACTACATCATCGGAAATTTAATCTTTTATTATAAAACAATTATTATAAAGTGTTAATATTTGTTTCATGTTTTTAAACAAAATGGTGAAGAAAATAATTGATAAAAGTAAATAAAATATGAGTATTATAGTTTTTCTTACCATTTTTTTATCATATAAAAGGCGCTGAACAAGGCGCAGAAAAGTCGGACTTAGGAAAAATACCAGGAAAAATGTCATAGCACTTGCAACAGTTATAGCGCAAGTACCAGCGAAATACAAATAAGTAGTTTTGATTCTATCTTTTACGTATTGCGGCCATGCCCTAAAAACGATTATTGAAATATTTTACTTCAGGAATTCATTATAAAATTACTTGTATGGGTAGTCAGATTTTATGGTTTTATATTTACTTTGTATTTAATTTTGCAGACACCCGATGGGATTGTACGTTGGAATTACTATGAAACGCTTTTTAGTTTAGATATGGATTTACCAAATCGGTTACGTGTTTGCCCGAAATTAACTGAAATGCATATTAGACCTTCGAATCTACTTAAAATGCGTGTAAAATTGGCAACACAAGTAAAATAAATATTATCTAATGTAATTTTTTACCAGGTAGGTATTATAAAAAATAAATTTCAGATATTTAGCAACGCAGTAGCAGACGGACTAAATTACTATCATTGTCAACAAAAGTGTATTTCATTAAATAATTGTAACAATACTATTCAATTTACCAAACAAATTAATGATTTGTTCGATGCTTTAAATAGACGACACCCCGTCGAAGGTATTAAAAACGGTTCTAGGGATTTTCAGGTAATAGTTCTAGATCTGTAGGTAAAAAAACTACTGACTTGAGGAAATTATAACAATTATATAAATAATATTTATGTAACATTATATTATAGGTTCTAGAGGATAATCTAGAATATTTAAACAAATGGGAACAAATGTTGTTTGATGGTCATATTAAAAAAGAAGAGTTTCTTAGTAAAAGTACCGCTGAAGGTTTACGAGTACCGTAAAACCGGGTTACTTTGGCCCTGTGGTATTACATTGCCCCAAAATAAAAAAATTACTAAACTATGCCTGTTACAAGATGATTGCTTCAGAGGAGCTTAGTAACGCGCCATTCCGCCAGGCCGCGAAACTAATCAAGCAAGTCCACTTCCCATATAGTTATAATAATCACCACTAGTTTGCAGCAGTGCTGTTTTCATAACCTTATCGAATACATGTGTTTTGTTGATGTCAAACTTCCGTTTGTGCGAGAAATCCAGTACATATTTTAGTTTAGGTAAGTACCAAATTTCAAAGCTAATATCATCCTAAATAAGAATTTATAACACGTTTTTGTTGAACTTTTAAGGTGTTTGGTTATAACCATAGATATCAAAATTATGTTGATAACTTAAAAAAAACGGGTTACTTTGTCCCAAAAAAAAGTGGGCCAAAGTAGCCCCTAGAATAGTAAACTAAAATAAAAACATACTAACGCCTTAAAATAATGGTATTTAAACAATGTTTATCATGTTTTTATGCATTATATGAGTTACCAACATTATTTTTTATTCCGTAGCCATAAATATGCCATCAAAATACAAGAGGCAACCTGGAAGTAGAAAGTACAATGATTACACAGAAGCTAAACTTCACGATTGTTTGGAAGCTATTAGATCAGGCGAAATGACTCAAAGACAGGCTGAGGTATATTTTAAGATCTGCCGAAGCACTATTAAAAACAAATTAAAGAATCGTCATACCTCCTCACCTGGTCATCCAAATATATTTAGTGTAGATGAAGAACATGCATTTGCAAGCCACGTAGAAAAGCTGAGTGAATTCGGCTTTCCAATAGATGAAATTGATTTACGTTTTATTGTAAAAGCTTACCTCACTAGACAAGGAAAAACTGTAAGAAATTTTAAAGACAATTTGCCGGGACGTGATTGGGCAAAGTCTTTTTTAGCAAGACATCCTATACTAACAAAAAGGTTTGCTTCCAACATTAAAAGGGTACGAGCCGCAGTGACTCAGGAGACAATAAATGAGTTTATGAGCAATTTAGAAGAAGTTTTGAGGAATGTACCACCTTCACATATATATAACTACGACGAAACAAATATGACTGATGACCCCGGACGGAAGAAAATCATTTGTCGTAGGGGTTGTAAGTACCCAGAACGCGTAATGAACTCAACAAAATCAAGCACAACAGTCATGTTTTGTGGTAATGCTGCTGGAGAGTCACTTGCACCTTATATCATATATAAAGCTGAACATTTATGGACTACCTGGACAGAAGACGGGCCAGTTGGAGCAAGATACAATAGAACCCGACATGGATGGATTGACCTGCCTACATTCGAAGAATGGTTTGCATCGCACCTTCTCCCAGAATTAAAGAAAAGAGAGGGGAAAAAGGTAATAATCGGGGACAATCTGAGCTCTCACTTAAGTATTAGTGTTCTGCGACTATGTCAACAAAACAATATTCATTTTGTTTGTTTACCGCCAAATTCAACCCACTTAACACAGCCTTTAGATGTCGCTTACTTCAGACCACTGAAAATAAAATGGAAGCAAACAATAGAACAGTGGAAACAAACTGAGAGTGGAAAAAGTGTTGCAACTCTGCCCAAAGACTTGTTTCCTAGGCTATTAAAGAAGGCTTTGGATTCACTGACACAAAACACTTCATCCAACATAAGATCTGGGTTCCGAAAGTCAGGAATATACCCACTAAATAAAGATGAGATAGTATTAAAACGTCTCCCATCCAAAAATACAGCACTTGACTTAGAACTTGTCGGAGAATCATTTCTATCTTATCTAGAAAGGAAAAGGAGTGAAATTGTGAAACCCCGAAGCTCCAAAAAAAAGAAACTAAATGTACCACCTGGCCAAAGCATTACTGAACAAGACATGATCCAAGCACAACAAGTAGTAACTACGAAAGAAAAGAAACAAAAAAATAAGAAACGAGATGACACATCATCATCTGAAGAAGAATGTGATGCTTATAGTATTGCTTCCTCTGGGCACAGAGATTTGGTGTTAAGTTCGAATGAGGAAGTATATGAATCAGAGCCTACGAATACTCGTAAACGGAAAATACTTGAGCCTACACCGGAAACTTCTACCGGTAAAACTGACAAGTTTATTGAGGAAAATGAGCCACTGGAATCAACTCCTCCAAAAATTGTGGAAACCCAATCTCTAAAGGATACTTTAGAAGAAGGACATTTTGTAATAGTTGCTTGGAAGGAAAAACATTTTCCGGGACTGGTTAAAAGTGTAACAGAAACTGGCGCTACTGTGGATTGCATGGAGCCTACAAAAAAGGCTTGGAAGTGGCCAAAAGAAAAAGACATTCTTTTCTATGAATGGTCTGACATCGCACAAGTGATCAAGCCTCCAAAATTGTTAAAAAGAGGACTTTTTTCTGTAAATATTGAATAGGTATCTTCAGTCTTTTTGAAAATACTATTTCATGTTACCTACTTTTACTATTCATGTGTAAAAATATATTAAAAAAATAAAAATTCTATTGTACAATAAGAATAAATAAAGTATGCGTATTTATTTTGATTTGAGAGTACTTTCTTATCTAAGTCAGTGGGTTATATTGCCCCAAACATATTTTACAGTGTTTTAAAATAGGAATATTTGATGTGGGACAAAGTTACCCTTACTCATGGTCTACTTTAGCCCAAAATAATAATAATTAAATTTCATAAACCTACGATAAAAAATGGATTTGCTATAAAACAGTCTTGTATAGAAAGGTTTCGGCAATCTAAAAATTACCTTACGAGCTCAGTGTTTATTTTTTGTTGTTTTCTAGCTTCAAATTAAACAAAAAGTTTTATGAAAGTGGGACAAAGTAACCCGTGTTTACGGTAACTCTTCTTTCTACTATCCAACTATGTCACCATTTGCTAGACAATTGTGGTTTTAAATATGTGCTAACATCAAAAATGAATCAAGATCCTTTGGAGGTATTATTAACATAGAACATTAAAGAATAAGATTTCAGTTTTTAGAAATCGGAGTATTCAAAACTATATATAATATATACAAAACTATATATAATATATACATGCTCTAAATATGACAAATGTTTTAGAGATTTTTTGGGATTATTCGTCAGGCTGGAGGAGCCAATGATCATCCCACATATGGAACTTTTCTTCAGCTATATCGAATGTTGTCTGTATTTAAGCTGTTGAAGCCACCACAGTTTGGAAATTGTTCTGTGCTTAACAATGATGTAGAAAAATCAGCGACATTAAATTTTGAACAATTTAAATTAATATTTTCAGCCAATGGTGGCAACAGCAATATCAAAAAAATTATGGATAGTGTAGATGCATTGTTCGACATTGAAGAAGAACATATTGAAGAAGCCTTGGTTGACTTTGATAACGACACGGTCGAATGTGTTATATATTATCTGGCAGGTTTTATATGCAAAAAAATATTCAAATTTAGTACCTGTGATATTTGCCGCGCACATTTATATAGTAAAACATCAAACTGTAATACAAAGAACCAGCTATTAACAGCCATCAAATCTAGGGGCGGTTTAAATCATGCAAGTGTAATATTTGTAGAATTTTTTAAGAAAATTGAAATTGTATTAATGAAACATATTACTTCTGTCAATGCGTTTGACGATACAGTTGATGAGATATTTTTAAATCATTATACAAGTATAAATTTTCCGTGTATCAAGCATCGAACAGATATTATAACAAAATCATTATTTTTTTACATAAAAATGAGAATCATTCAATAACTAAAACAAGAAGATAGAAACAGTAAGAAAATGTATTCAAAAAATCGCAAAGAATCGAAACTACAAAAAAAAAAAAACAGTATGTAAATTTATTTATCTGTTAAACATTAATTTTAAATGATTTTGTTTTTCATGTATTGTTTAATATACATAATATATTAATTTATTTGTTATTAATTATTGCCTATTGTTCCTGTAAACATATTTCTCTTGGATAAGTCGGTGAAGTTATTTGTAGATAAATAAGGAGTCCTTGCAATTTAAACTGTTGTAAACTAGAACTCGTACTTGTATGTAATTTAGTTGTCTCCTTATAGATTAATTAAATAAAAATACAGTTTACGGTTTTCCTTCATTATTTATTCTATAAAGAGTATTGAAATCGCACAATTATTACTGAATTCTTATTAAGTTAACGCAAGTAGCGCGCGGCATGATAGACACCTTTTTCTGTCTCTCTCGCACACCGACTGCCAGCGTTCTGACGATACACTTGAACGCTACGTCGGAATACTTGTCTTATTATCTACTGTGGTTCTAACAAACATTGACGTTCATATTGGCGATATTGACGATACACATTATTTACTTAAAAAAAGTTCATATTTAAGTCTAATTTGTTGTTAATATTACAAAATGGAAAACAGTAAGTTTTATTTGCACTTAAACTCAGAGCTTTCGCGCAAAACATTTGAAAAGATACAAAAATTAAAACTGTAAATATGTGACTAACAAAATAGTTTAATTTAAATAATATATGTTACCAATCCAAAATATATTTATCAGAGAAATCTTCAGGGAGAGAGAGAGAGGTTCAGAAGAACACATATGCTACGGAGAAGTAAGTTTTACAGATGAGCTAAGTTTATTGTCGCCAACAAATAGTAATAATAGGACACAGACAGCAGTACCGAGCACTTCACAGGAATCAAACATTATTTTCCTCCAACCTTCAACAAGCAGACCACAATTGCCTCAAACGAAAGTTAAACCGGTAAAAAAAGGGAAAAAAAAAACAAGTGATATAGACGCGATTGCTACGATCATAGCAGCATCAGTCAGAATAGAAGAATCGTCGGAGTGGAATGTAAAAGACGAAATGAAACATTATTGAAAATTTATAGGCAGTCAAAAGCCTTTGCCGACGCCATTTTAATAAAACAAAATCATTCTATTGTCCTAGTTGGGCGACCAAATATACTGATGATTTGACTCAAAGTAATGCCACCGTTGCATCTATGCGTTTAGCAGAAAGAGCAGGCCTAAAATCTGTGATAGTATTACTGAGGAGTAATTACTGATGCCTATTATGCATTTAGAATAAAAGAGTGTATGTCCAACCGATAGAAGAATCAAAGTATTAAAGCTGGGTAAAAAGTTTCATCACATCAAATAACAGTGAAGATTAAAAATCGTTGACTGTATTCCATTAGGATCGCAAATTACAGCTACCTACATCAACAATTTAATTTTTTTTTAATTTTTCAATTGCTAATTACAATGAAATAAGAAACTAAATATTCTTGTTCAAAAAAACTTCAACAAATTAATTGCATACAAGAGTATTTATCTTTGATAACAAAATAAAATTTAAAAATTAGTAGAAATAGCTTTAAAATTTATGAACGTATGTTCATTTCTAGAAGCAAACATTTTCTGCTGAAGTATGATTATATATCCAGATCTAAACATAAATTAGGTAAAATGCTTACATTTTCTAAAATAAAATATGTTAATTATATCGTAATAATTCCAAATCATATGCATCTAAGTCAATATAAAAAAAAAATCGAATACGTCGAATATTTCGATATGACAAAATGGAGAATAAAATCTGCCAAAATTTCAAACAAGCTGTAATCATACAACACAATAATAATCTTCCATAGTTATAGTAAAATATCAACCATGAATATGTTAAAATTTTTAGACATTAGAATAAATGTCAGAAGAAAAAAAGCTATTTATATATCATCTATAGAATAATTTTTCCTGAGACAATTGAAATATTAGTAAATAAGTAGTGATAAAGTGGTTGCAAATAAATAAATAAAACAGGTTATACAAATAGTTCTCGACTTACAACTCCATCGGAAGTCTACTCTAACATAGGTCGTATATCTCATTTTCCTTTTTTTTTTGTTCTCATTATATAAATTAATATTACATTACATAAATTAATAATAATAATTAATTACATACATTTAATATAAATGTATACAAAAAGAAACGCACAAATTAAAAATTGATGAGAAATAATTGGCAAAAGTCGATGATTGCAAGTGTGGTTCATCATAACTCGAATGCGGAAAAAATCGAGCAATCCATGCACTGATAACGGAATATGTATAGGAACCTCAAATTACTACATGACATACTGGACACTGGACGATTCCTGAAGATAATCGTTGTGGAATCTGTAAGAAAAGATATTTTTATTAGAAAAAATATAAAGTTCTCGTTGCTAAAAATGTAGCAAAAACAAAAATTGCTACATGAGACTACCAAAAACATTTGTTATTTCATATTCAATTTATTTTACATAAAGTTAATTTAAGAAAATTTATACATCTTACTACAAAGTGGAGCAAAATTATGTAATGAAATGAGAATATTCAAACAATATTACATGTTGCTACACAAAATTAACTTTTCCAATGTTGTAAAATAATTGGTAATAAAAAAGAAAGTGATGTAATTAATATGATGGCAATAATATTCTAAAGTTGAGACATTTTCTCAAAATTTCACAAGTTACTCAGTCATTGAATCGGTTGTTAAGGGGAGGTACCACTTTGAATACTAAAAAAAAAAGGCTATTTTCACGATCGAATTAATTTTGGGCACAGGAATGTAAATAAATTACTTTTTTTTTTACATTGTATTTGGCTTCCTCTATATTTTCAAATAGTTCGAAGCCTTTTTGTAACCAATTGCGACCGCTACAACCTCCGAACCAAGACCATGTCCCAAAAAGACTGCTGCTGCGTTGACAGGCTGGAGCGCTCAATTCCCATTTGAAATAAATTTTCTTGTTTTTAAAATGTAAAGTAGATTGTAACTTAGGGATCAACTGGCCGGATTTCAAAAAAATACATTTTTCGCCAAGTTATACTCATTTGAAAAAAAGTGAAAATTTCGTCCTTTTTTGGGTCGCTAAAATCGAAAAAACTACATATCAAAAAAATTACCAGTTGATCCCTAAGTTGAAGTTTTGGCAACATTTTCCCCAAATTCCAAATTAATCGGACAAAAATTGCGACTTGTATGCTGTCAACGCAGTTTAAAAACATAGTTTCTAGAAAAGCGCGTTTAAAGTTTCAAGTTTCAAGCAGAGCGCTGCTGAGCGCTCTCTATAAAATGCTTTGTTGCACATTTATTATTGCGATTTACGCTTCCATACTTTAAAACCTGGTTCTAAAGGGTTCAAAAAACAAATTTAAGTAAAAAAAAAAAATCTAATTTTTGAAATTTTCAGAGTGGTACCTCCCCTTAAGCTATGCATCAATGACTGGCCAGATTAACCATTTTGTTCTATGTTGTTTATTTATATTGATGCTTACTGCATTATTGTATAGATGGCGTTAGAAGTATTTATTATTTCTCTTGCTTATCTGTTGTATTACTTGGTTTAAATAGCCAGCCAGAACTAACATCGGTATCAAGTTGCCTTTCAGCAACTGATCAAAGCACCATACTGACGAGGTCCTAAAGACCGAAACACGTGTCTATGGGTAATCTGGCCAGCCATTGATGCATAGCTTAATAGCCGATTCAATGACTGAGTAACTAGTGAAATTTTGAGAAAATGTCTCAACTTTAGAATATTATTATTATATTAATTTCACGAAGTGACATTCATGAACAATTTTGTTCTATGTTGTTTAATATGATGGCAATTCGCTATCAAGGCGTTCAACTTAAAATCCTTGCCAGCTGACCCAGCTGACAGATGGCCGAGTGACTACTAGCGCCACTTGCGGAGCAGTGATGCCAGTTCAGAAGAAAAAAATGCAAGTTGTGCAGTGTTTTCAAACATGCGACTTTACACGTTTTCAGAATTATAAATCGTTTATTGTTTGTTTATTATATATTTTTTTGTTTAATTTAATAATACATGAAATTTAAACGTGACGTCACTATGGACGAGTGACTACTAGCGCCTATAGGCGGACGAGATTTTAACGCCCCCCGAGAAATATATTTGCGGTAAAGTATCGTTGCACGGGGCTGATTTATATTAAACTAAAATTATATTTTATGAACATTTAGATATTTTGTAAAGCTATACAAAATTTAATAAATAATATTTAAAAAAAAACATAACTAAAATATTATCTACTTATAGTAATGTAAGAGTTTTCTTCTGTAACAATATATTTTTGAATGTGATTAAATATATCGCCATTTAGGCACTTCAAATTATTAATTACAAACATGTATATATATATATATATATATATATATATATATATATATATATGTATTACATGTATATATATATATATATATATATATATATATATATATATATATAATCGTAGGCACATTATCTAAGCTAATCACAAAATGGCCGTCCAATTCAGAAATATAACGAAAAATGCGCCTTTATACATTTGAATACAGAGACATTATTTATCAAGTTTTCTTATCACAAATAAACTCGTATGCATGAATTTTTCTTGTTTGTATTTTCAATCTGAAAGTGCATCTACCGGATATTTCTCATAAATTAACAGTCTAAACTTTCTTTTGATTCATAAATACATATTTCATTTATATATATATATATATATATATATATATATATATTTCGAGGGGTATAACTTTAAGTTAATGGCTTCGAGGGGATATCTGATTCAGTGACCCTTGCCCCACCCCTCTTCCCGAAGAACTGAAAATAACTTGAATATCGTACTTAGTTACACCTTTTTTTTCAAATTAAAAACTGATAAACTGGAAAAAAAATGCTGTTTGCAGCGCCATCTATCAAAGATAAACAAAAAGTCTTAAAATAAAATTTACATACTTTTTAATGGCCTATCAGAATCTACAATAAAAAATAGGGTGTTCCATTTAAGATTTCAAAGTTGCCCCCTTTTCCCGCCCCCCCAGGGGGTCCGAAGGGGGCAAGGGTCTCTGCATCAGATGTCCCCCTCGAAACCATTTACTTTTTATCCGAAACATTTTTTTGTCCGATGCACGATTTTAAAGTTATTGCAGGTGGCGGATTAAAATGGGACACCCAGTATATATATATATATATATATATATATATATATATATATATATATATATGTATATATATGTATATATATGTATATATATGTATATATATATATATATATATATATATATGTATATATATGTATATATATGTATATATATGTATATATATATATATATATATATATATATATATATATATGTATATATATATATATATATATATGTATATATATATATAATAATAAATGTTGACTTTATATAAATGTTGATAAGGATATTATTGGGATTAGAAGTCAATACAGAATATGATATTAATAACTCAATTCATTGTATACGTTGCAAGCTTTCGGAGGTTGCTTGCCTCCTTCATCAGGCTGACAATGGTAGAGAATTCTGTGTGTTCTTAATCAAACAATATTTAGAAATTATGTCCACAATGGAAAAACCAATCCAGATAACAAAACAGTTTTTTTGAAATAAGATTAAAAATAAAATTAAATGTATAACAAATTGTACGTCAATAATTAAAATTGTATTCTTATATATAAATAAAAATAGTTAATAAGTAATTGTCAGTAATATAAAATTTTTTAATTTTTTCACAATACCAAAATATAAAAGACGTTGGACACAAATTAATTTTTAATTACTTATTAACTATTTTTATTTATATATAAGAATACAATTTTAATTATTGACGTACAATTTGTTATACATTTAATTTTATTTTTAATCTTATTTCAAAAAAACTGTTTTGTTATCTGGATTGGTTTTTCCATTGTGGACATAATTTCTAAATATTGTTTGATTAAGAACACACAGAATTCTCTACCATTGTCAGCCTGATGAAGGAGGCAAGCAACCTCCGAAAGCTTGCAACGTATACAATGAATTGAGTTATTAATATCATATTCTGTATTGACTTCTAATCCCAATAATATCCTTATCAATATATATATATATATATATATATATATATATATATATATATATGTATATATATATATATATATATATATGTATATATATATATATATATATATATATATATATATATATGTATATATGTGGAATAATTACATATTTATATTTAAGGTGCATTCAAGATCGAAAATTTTACGGTAAGTATTTCCAAATATGTCTGCCCGTGATAAATTCCGTACGAATAAAAGCAAATCATTGGCTTATTCATGGATCACAGATAGACATATATATATATATATATATATATATATATATATATATATATACTTTAAGTAAAAATTTTAATCTCTGATTGCAGCTTAAATTGACAAAATGTTACAAGAGTTTTTATTTTCTTTTTAGTTCATTGAACAACATATTTTCTGTTTATTTATACATATTTCTAATCAATAAAGATTTGTGATTGTTTTTTCGGATATTTTGTTATCAAAAAAGCTCTGGTTCCGATATGAGCACATGAAGCAAATTGCACCACTATACATATATAAATTACATCATTAAAATAAAAACTGGTTTAAGATAAAATTCTATTTAATTATTTTATATAAACGACATTTCGATGAAACTGAACGCTCGTCTTCATCAGGTCAAAGTTTGTCAATGACATTTTAATGTCACTGATAAATTTTGACCTGATGAAACGTCGTCTTTATAAAATAATTAAACAGAATTTTATCCTAGTAATCTAGATGAAGTAAAGCAGATTGATAAGGGTAGCAATAGAAATTTATAAAGAAAAAGATAACATTAATCACTGTGAAGGCACCGAGTTAAATAAAATTTAGATTCCATTAATTAAAAATCTATAAAAATTTGATGATCTAGTACTTGTTTGTTACCTAGTACTTGTTTTATATGTTCTGTTATTTACTGTAATGTCATTTGTATCATTTATCCTGACGAAGACGGACGTCGATTTTTAAATAAATATTAATACAGAACTTTAACCTACAGCAGTTTTATTTTAGAAAGTGGCTATTTATATATACGGTATGTATACGCAATTGGCTATTTATACATACAGTATTTTTACGTAATTGGATATTTAGGGTAGGTTAGGTTAGTAGGTTGGTTTAGTTTTTTTTTAGTATTTATAAATAGCCAATTGCGTATACATACCGTATGTGTAAATAGCCTCATCCTTTATTTTAATATAATTAGTTCTGAAAATTTTTTACTATATTATAACAAGAACAATTCAATAATAATCTTTAATTTATTAATCTTTACTTTGCAGGCTAAAAACTATTAACGCATCTATCGGAATAAATAAATAAATTACGAGGCTTTCTAGACGTCATTGCTTTGCGATTAAATTGGAGCACTTTGACTTGTCTAAGATTTCAAAATTACAATATAATTTTTATAAACAAATTTATTTCTTTATAAGTAGTAATTTAATAATGAACTTTCTAAATTTATAATCAAAATACGAATTGCATATAATTGCAAAAAGTACGTAATTTACCAAAAAAAAAAAATACTTTTTAATGCTATCAACAAATATTTAAATAATTATGGAGATAATTTGCAAAATTAAAATTAAAACTTTGTACATACAAAACTTAAAATACTATTTTCTAACCAACTTCATCACCGGTTCAATTAAAAAAATTATCGGTTCGGTTCCGGTTTTCGTTTCGGCAAAAGAACGTTTTTCTGGGTTCAGTTCCGGGTGATTCATTTTTAAATTTTTTCAATGTTTTTATTTGTATTAAAAACTTATTTGCTACCCATAATTTATTTAGAACATTTTACTCCTACTATTTCAATAAGCATACTATACATAAATTGATACAATATAATATGAGTAATAATAATTATTAATCAATTAAAGGTATAATAATTAGAAGTATATAATATATAATGATAATAATATAATTTATTATTCGAAACTTATATAATTTTTATGTATATTTTTATTATATAAGATAATATGTGTTAACGTAACAAATTCTTGTATACAGGTTTTTATTTATTTATAATTAGAAATAATGAAAATTATCCCCGATTACTAAAATATTTTCCAATCTATTTTCATTTAAACTATTTAAAGATTATTAAAAACAAAAATTATCAATAAATACACCGGTTTTCGTTCTGGTAAAAATAACGTTTCTTTTTTTTTCGGTTTTCGGTTCAGTTCCGGTTTAAAGCCCTTTAGACACTGTAAAAAAAATTGGTAATTTTACATAAAAACCTGGAGCAACTGATTTACAACAGTTTAATATGTAAATTTACAGACGTCAAACAAAAAATTACTTACTTTTTCGGTAAAAAGAAACATATACTATGGTAAAATTTATTATTTTACTTAAATTTATAAAATTATATTATTTTTAAAGAAAATTTATATAAGCCATCGTCTTGCTGAAATAATATGCAATTTTATTTATAATAGTTTATATTTAAAATAGCAACTTTTTTACAGTGTATTATAAGTATAGATCCATTTTTTTTTTTATATAATCCAGTTTTGTTAACTGTTATTAAAACAGAATCGTAATTCAATGACCGATCAATACATCAAATCTTCAATATTTTTAAAATAATAAAAGCTTTAGAACTAATTGTAAATTCTGTATAATTTTTACTTCTTGTATATCGAAAATATATTAAACAAACAAAACATAGAAACAAGTTACCAGGTAACAAACACAAGTAATTACATTGTAAAAATTTTATAAATTGTGAATTAAAGAAACCCAAATTTCATTTAAATTCGTGCCATTATTTTGAATATGCGTTCCAAATGATTCTTTACAATGTTCACTAATATATTGATTGAAATAATTTACCTAATATTAATGGTTCCAATTGAATCTCCGATCATAGAACTCGTACTGATATTGAGCTCCTAGCAGCATATTATACTCGTTCCAAATTCATATTTCTATCTCCATCATCATCACATGCATCTTTCGTACGTTAAATAAACTCAATTTTAAATTTAATTCTCTCGTTTGATATGCGTTAACTCCATGTTCCGATTCTGAAAACACAAAATAGATTTAATTAGCATCGTAAAATCAATTTCAATATATCAATAATCAATACATGACAAAGATCCGGTAATAGAAACATTATAATTTTGAACAGAGAACCGTTGTCGAAACGCAAAGAAAAAAAATTGTAAAAAATGGGGCTCTAGAAACTACCACTGCCACATGACTAACACCGAATTGTAAGAAAAGTGAAAGTGTCGCCATTAAATGTCGACAGACATAATTAGACTATAGGAGAGTACGAAATATGATTAATGCAGCAAGCATACTTTATTTCCTATTGAAAATGATGGAGTTAATAGTAAACTGATCTCGTTTCGCCATTACGTAATATTGCTATGCCTAGCACACCATATCCTACGCAGTTATTTCTTTCCAAAGACACTGTATTGTACCGGTATAATCTAACGTATGTGTAGATAGGATTCTTTACAAAATGTAGCTCTGTGCAAGTTCTACTGTATATAATTTTGTTTTTAAAAATTATCAATTATTTTGATATGTGATTGCTAATAATAGCTGAAATATTAACCAATCAATATTATAAAATATCCAAACTATCGGACTTTCTAAATGTCATTACTTTGCGGCAAAAATAAAGTATTTTAATATGATAAAGATTTCAAAGTTCTATATTTTCTTTATGCAAAAAAATTTAAAAATATAACTATATTTCTTTATAATTATGTTTTATTAAAACAAGAATCTGATTAAATAATTAAACAATAATATCAAAGTTTCACTATATTTAATTAAATAGAATCAATTACCTTTCTATTTTACTATGAGTTCCATTTAAAGCTGATCACATAATTTGCAATATTACTGAGTCCATAAGCATGTTTTCCTGGTATCATTTTCTTTTCGATTCAAATTTCATCTCTATCTTCTTCATCACTTGCATCATTTTGTGTCTCGCTAGGATAAACATCTTTCAATTTGATTCTTTCGATTGATTTATTTATGCCGTGTTCTGATTCTGAAAACACAACACAGATATCATTTATAAATGTGGTCAACATCCTAAAATAAATTTAAAATATGAATAATATAAGTTTATATATAGTAGCTGGTACTGTAAGCTCAGTTTTTAACTATTTTCATAATTAGTCAAGTTCTTGTCGGATGGCAGATTTTAAAATCAAACTTGTGGTACATAATCAGTGTTAATAAATTTTGTTGAACAGTAATACCAAATAAACAGTTACGAAAATTAAAAATATATATGTATATCATTTTACCAAATAACTTTATGTCTATAATATTAATTGATAACGTGGTTGGCACTTGGTGAAACATTTTGAAATATAAGTATAAATAAAAACACTTGGTATAAGTTTCACAATGTTTATTGAATACTACGGTGACCGCAAGGTCGAAACGGTCACCGTAGTATTCAATAAACATTGTGAAACTTATACCAAGTGTTATTTATTTATACTTAAACTTTATGTCTGTTTTGAACTTATTAATTATTACAATTTGTATCTAGTAAAGAAATTTAACCCAACAAATAACAGTTAGCAACTTCAAAGCTAGAAGTATGTGAATTCGAAACGAAAAAATTAACTTGCAGTTTATTAGCAATAATTAGAAAATAAAACTAATAAAATTAAAAGCATATTAATGTTAAATACGTATTTGTATTATATTCATTTGCAGTATAAATATTATCGATGCTACGTGACTTTCTCATTTGTACAATATTTCAAAAACTGTTATCAATTTATAAATGAAAAATATAACACTTAAAACTGAAAAAAACCTAATATTTTTGTACAAAACAGAATTAGCTAGACTTGATTATTTATTACAGCAACTAAGTAATATACAAATGTCCCTGAGAATATTGTTTTTATAACTACATACAGAAAAATATATATTATAAAACAATAGAATACTTACAGTTAAAAATTGAAATTCACAAGAAACAAACAAGTTTAATATAAATATCGTCTCCAAACTGCACAAATAGCTTCTCCATGCGGCGCGACAACCATCATAGACAAAGGACAAAGCGGCCAAAACCAACCAAGCCAACCAAGCCAACACAGGACAAACACTACTAAACCAACAAAATGGCTGAACCATAAGCAGTGGCGGGTTAATATGTACTTCTGTATACAATAAAATAAAATTTTATTTATAAACATTATATCGACTTTATTATTTTTTTAAAAAAATAATACAAGTTACTAAATTAATTTAAAAATAATGCTGCTAAATAAATGTACATTTAATTTTCGAAAGTTTAATAACTAGATGATATATTCACTAACAAGTTTTTAGTTCCTACGCCTATGATTCAATGCAAATCTTTCATGTGAAATCAGTAACAAGACTAGTCACCGCTCATATTCAAATTATAAATATATTTAAAATATAAATTATTTTATTTATTTTCATTAATATAATGTAACGCATGATTATATTTTTCATTTTAAATTATTACGAAACATATTTATTTGCCATTAATATATGGTTGAAAATGGATACAATTTTTTGTGTTTCACCGTGATTGCTAGTATTTGCGCCCAATATTATAATAATCGTTTTCTATTCGTCGTAATATAATATGATATTTTTAAATATATTTTAAGTCCACATAGTTTTGATAATTTTTTTTACAGTTTCAAAAACACCATAATTTTCCTAATTCAAACGATGTAATTTATTTTCAATTTTGCCACGAGACTTATTTAGAAAAAAGTATATAAAGAATTTCTATGTTAATTTAATTAAATTTTTGTTTTCATACTTTTCAAATATAAAACACTGTTCAAAAACATGTATTTTAAACATGATTCAGCGATTTTATATTTTGGAAAAAGTATCATGTATTTAGTTGAAACTTGTATAAACTAAATCTCTTCAAAAACTGAATACCTTACAAATCAATAAGTTAGTGTATGCATATTTGCCAAACCGATCAAGTACTATTAAAGTGTTACATTATTATTTAATTTAAATTTTATAATTGTAGTAAGTGATGGCCAAGAAATAAAACACTAGACATAAGATATTAGTTGATTTATTGTTGTAGTGAAATTTAACATGTCGCGCCATTAAACGCACACCTCGCCAGCTTGCTTCACTCTGACACACACACTGTATTACCGACCAGGAACCACCATCATGCCACCTAGCACGCAACTATAACATCGCGGTAAATTCAAATTTAAATGTTTAGCGCTATAGTTCGGCCTTCCTGACACAATGATTGCCCCTAATCATCTGTAGGTTAACAACAAAATTCGTATATCATTGGAACACTTAACATAAATGGTTCACACATAACTAATACATGAATTCGGTTGTTAAGACATAAGTACATAAATGATTCATAAAATCTTAAAATACATAAGGTTGGTCATAATTTTTTTTTTCTTAACCATAAGTTATACATAAGATTGGTTGACATAATTTTCTTAACCATAAGTTATACATAAGATAATAAGTAACATAACTAAAGTAAAATATATTCATAACAATTTGAATTCGATTAAATATGTTCCTTCCAAAGTTTCATGTTTTCCGGAGAACATATTCCTTCGAATGGTTTTTGAGTCAACTGATGTTCTTCAGGATCCGTAATTACATAACGATCATTGTCTAGAACTTTTCTAATTACATAAGGACCACGGTATTTCGGCAATAATTTTTTATTCACTCCTGGAGTAACATCGACATTTTTGATCATAACATAATCTCCAATTTTATATTCATACGGCTGTTTGTGATGTTGATCATAATAATTTTTATTACGATTAGCAGTATATTGTATTTGTTTAGAAGCATCATCCCGCATTTGAATTAAATCACGATCAACGTCTTGTTGGTCTAATAAAGCTTGGCTTAAATCATCTTTAATTTTACCGATCTGGTTTATTCCGAATAAGAGTTGTGCGGGGGTTGTTCCAATCGAACGGTTTATAGTGTTATTTAACGCGTACTCTATATCGCTTAAAGTGGTATTCCATGTGGATAAACTGTTAGATAATTTACTTAACATTGGCGTCAGACTTCGATTTATTCTTTCGATTTGACCATTAGCATGTGGGGTTGCACTAGCAATAGCAATATGCTGAATATTTTCATTGTTTAAGAATTCTTTAAATTTGTCGGACATAAACGAACTACCTCTATCCGAAATAATTTTCCTCGGTTTACTATAATGGTTAAAATAACTTTTTAAATGCGTAATTACTTCATCGACTTTAGTACTAGTTGTGGCATAAAGTTTAACAAATTTAGTAAAAGAATCTATAACCTCAAAAATGTATTTATAACGATGATTCGTTTTTTCTAAGGGACCATAATGATCTACATGAAGACAATAAAATGGTTGTTTTCCTTTATCATGACAATGTAATCTACCTTCACCTTTATTAGCTATTGTAGAATAAGTAATGCATTTCAAACATTGAGAAATATAATTTTGCACTTTTCTCTTAATATCAGGGAACCAATAAACACGCATGAGATATTCTACGGTTTTATTTGTTCCTTGATGAGCGATCTCGTCATGGGCAACATTAATAACATTATTTATCATTGATTTCGGTACATAAAATAATAATTTGTTTTTTGTTTTCCGATAAACTAATCCGTTTTGCAATTCAAAATTTTTATCTTCTCGATGTTCTAAATCGTTCTTAATTTTGACAATATCAAGATCTAAATTTTGTAAGATAGCCAAATTTCGCTCAAAGCTATTTTCCGTAATAACAAGTACTGCAAATTGTCTACTTAACGCATCCGCATGTTGCATACGTTCCGCCGATCTATGTTCCAAAGTATAATTGTAATTCCTCAAAATTAACGACCAACGTAAAATTCGCGGATTGATTTCCTTGCGTTCTAACGTTAGTTTAAGGCTATTACAATCAGTTACGATTTTAAATGGAATTCCTTGTAGATAAATTCTAAAACGTTCTAAAGAATAAATTATTGCTAAAGTTTCTAGCTCAAAACTATGATAGTTTGCTTCAGCTTTTGAAGTACGTTTACTGAAATAACAAACAGGATGAAATTTACCATCGGTTTGTTTTTGCATCAGAACAGATCCATAACCGTGCTTACTCGCGTCACAATGTAACTCGGTATCGGTCGTATGAGAATAAACAGCTAAAACTGGCTCATTAATCAAAATGCGTTTTAGATATTCAAAGCAATTTGAACATTCATTATTCCACTGAAAGTCGGTTTTAGAGTTTAATAAATCATATAACGGTTTGGCTAAAGTTGCGAAATTTTTTATAAATTTACGGAAATACGATATTAATCCTAAAAAACTATGCAATTCGCGAAAACTTCTAGGAATTGAATACTGTGTCACGGCTTCAATGTTTTCTGGATTTGGACGAATTCCACTGGCATCAATACGATACCCCAAATAATCAACTTGCGTTAACAGAAATGCACATTTAACCCATTTTAGTTCTAAATGATTTCGCGTCAAAGTTAATAATACTTCTTTTAAAATGTTTAAATTATCATCTATAGTTTCAGTCGCTATTAAAATGTCATCTAAATAAATTAATATTTTTTCTTCGTCTAATAATTTACGAAATGCAGCATAAATATAGCGAGTGAAGAATGAAGGACCGTTAGACAATCCGAAAGGTAATCTTACGTATTCATATTGTCCTAAATGCGTGGAGAAAGAAGTAAAAGGTATTGAATTCTCTTTTATTCGAACGTGATAAAACGCGTCTTTTAAATCTAAACGAGTGTAGTATATTTTATCTTTTAATCTATCTATATGATCATCGATTCTTGGCAACGGAAATATGTCGCGTTGTGTCATTTTATTTAGTTCTCGGTAATCGACTGCCATTCTATATTCACCTGATTTCTTAGAAACCAACACAATCGGACTAGCAAACTGTGATTTACTCGGTCGAATTATTTTCCTAGCTAAAAGATCATTTATAATTTCTTTAAGAGCTTCCTTTTCTTGATATGACAAGCGTCTAGGATTGAAATAAAAAGGTTTGAAGTTATTTTTTAAAATTAATTCCATTTCTAAACTCGTTTGTGGTTCGTTTGGTCTTTCAACATCAAAATAATATTTTTTAACTATCTCACAAACCTTACCACCTGATTGAACATCAATTTTCTCATTAATGTTTAAATTTACTGTGTTATTATTTTCTGTCGCAATATGTAGAATCTCATTATCCCACGAATTATCAATAATGTTAACAACAGGTTTTTTGATTATTTCAACAGTATTACTAAAATTTATTTGAATGTCGTTTCGGACAATAAAATCTCTACCTAATAGACAGGAACAACTCATAGTACAATCTGGTACAACATAGAAATTTACTAATAATTCTATATCATTAATCATTACAGTTAACTTTAATTGACCTAATATAATAATTTTGCTACTGTTGACACCTTCAAAATTATGAGATTTTACATTTGTATTCAAATTCACATTTTTGGGCACCTTACTTTCTAATAAAAGGGATATGGGGCTACCTGTATCTAGCGTTGCACATATCTCACTTTGTTCCAGTTGAAGTAACACCGTATAACTCGGAACTGGTAACACAACAGTTGGAGCAGATTCTATAAGATGGAAGGCATTACTTGTTTCACCGGTTTGACGACCATCATTGTCAGCAGGTGCGGAGCCACGTGCTTCTCTGCCATTTTGTTTACAGTCCCTTTTCAAATGTGCGGTGGATCCACAACCATAACAGGATCCTCTGGGCCTTCGTGGTCGGGGACAAGAAGCTGCAACATGACCTAAATTATTACAGTTAAAACATCTTACATGGTTAGTGTCGGTCTTCGATTTTTCTTCGGCAGGCATCTGCTTCTTACTTGTTTCATTTCGATCAATTCCTTGCGATCGACTAATGCTTGGAACGGACGAAGTTCGTTTCCATGAAGAATGGAATGATGCGCGAATCTTTGTATAGATTTCTAACTTGTCCTTAAATTCTCTGAAGTTACGTGCACCATACAAAATACTTTTTCGATTCGGGTCGTCGGTTATACCGTCAATAACATATTGTATAACAGCATCCGTTTCAATACTTCCCCTTGAAGCTAATTCTCGCATATGTAAGAAATATTCTTGCACCGACTCATCGCGTTTCATTTTTCTATCTTGTAACATTTTATGTAATTGTGCGCTAGTTGTTTTTGACGAGAATTCTTCAATAAGTTTTTGTTGTAAGAGTTTCCACGATCGGATGTCCCGTTCACTCTGAATAAATAGTTTAGCTAATCCACTTAGGCGTTTCTTTGCAAAAATAAATTTCTGTAGCTCATTCCAGCCCATCAAAATTGCATTATCCTCAAATTCGGTCACCCATAATTTAACAGGATAGTTATTACCATCGAACAATCGAATTGTGTCTTCAATATCTCTAAAACTTATAGTGGCATTAGTATTGACAAGTTGTTGACTTACGGAACTTCGTATTTCATCTTGATCCTCGTCGATTTCGTCATCGGGGTCTTCAGTGTCGACGTCTTCGTCACTGGGGCGACCTTGTAATAAATCTAAATTGGTCAGATGTTCACACAATCTTTGCGCGATTTCCTTAGGAGTACCCGTATAGTCTATTCGTAAAAGATTACAACTGGCTGTTAAATCACCGACAGAGCAATTTTGAACTGTCCACTCAACCTTCTGTGTGAATTCTTCAGAATCCGAAGCGAATTCAAATCCCGAAAACTTACGTAACCGGCTTCGATTTAAACGATCGCCAGTCACTCCGAATATAAACTTATGTAATGCTTTAATTACCGATGCTGGAGAAGTTTTAATATTATTCGCGATCTCGGGTATATCGATCAATGTTACTGTATTCTGTTCATCCCCCATAATAAATAATCAGAAATAAAACTTATAAAATCGTTGGCAAAACAGCGCGTCACTATCGTGCTCTCTCGCACTCACTAGTATTTATATCTCACTATCCTTTTCTACCACGTGTTTAATCCACAGTTCTAAGGTTCGAGTTAATTTCACTATTTCTCCTAATACACACAAATAAACGTGGTGATTGAATTCTTATAATCCCACTTCTGAAGCTGTAGTAAGTGATGGCCAAGAAATAAAACACTAGACATAAGATATTAGTTGATTTATTGTTGTAGTGAAATTTAACATGTCGCGCCATTAAACGCACACCTCGCCAGCTTGCTTCACTCTGACACACACACTGTATTACCGACCAGGAACCACCATCATGCCACCTAGCACGCAACTATAACATCGCGGTAAATTCAAATTTAAATGTTTAGCGCTATATAATAAACTTATTTATTTTACAATATTATTGAAAAAAATGGATCAGTGCAATAATAATAATGATATAAAATCAGGGCAAGAAACTTTTATAAAAATGACATCAGCGTGGAAGCAAATCATTACAGAAAATGTGAGTTATTAAAATTATAACGTAGTAAAATATTTTTCAGAACTCATTGTATTAAAATACAAACTGTTTTAGGATTAGATTTTGTTTAATTATTTTATAAAAACAATGTTTCGACGAAATTGAACGCTCGTCTTCATCAGGGTCAAAATTTATCAATGACATTAATGTAAATAACAGTACTTAGCAACAAGTTACTAGGTAAAATATAAGTAACTAGATCATAAAAATTATAGATTTTTTAATTAATTTTTAATTATGATCTAGTTACTTATACTTTACCTAGTAACTTGTTGCTACGTACTGTTATTTACTTTAATGCCATTGATAAATTTGAACCTGATGATGCCCCACTATATTTAGAAAATGTCATTATTAAATTTAAATAATAGTTGTAATACATAAAAATTATATTTTTAATATTGTTTTAAATATTGTAGCAAAAGTTGGTCAGTTAAGATGGTTCGGACATCTTGAGCGAATGTCTAATGAATGTCTGGTTAAAAAATGTATACGAATGATTTTGAAGATATACGTTTGCCAGTGGACGTTTGATGAGTATTTGGAATGGTATGATTGAGAATGGCTTGCGTAAGCAAAAGTTTCCAAGTAGTAAGAATAGAAGAGCATGTATAAGAGGAATTATAAATGTCGATGAAAGTAAAGTTGCTTTTCTAGAAAATTTTGAGATATTAGAAAGAGTTTGTGCCAAACCCTTTTGGGTAAATGACGTGATTGTATATGTATGTATGTATGTTATACTTAAAATAAATAAAAAAAATAAAATGTAAAACTTTCATATAGTGGCACCAGAATTTACATCAAACAGCTCCGTATAATACAAAACATTTTTTTTTTTCTTTAGCTTCCATCTCCGGACGTTTTAGAAATCACAACGATTTTACAAATTTTGGGCTTTAAAATTGCTTTTGTGGACCAAACGAATCCTAAATATGTAAAGAGTTCAGTTGAAAATAATAAAGCCCTTCGCATCACATTGTTATGCTGTCAGTCTGGAATCCGTTTTGTTTTGGAAACTGAAAATCGGTGTAGTTGTCCCACAGATATTAGTGGACTAGGAAGATTTATAAAACCACATCGTAACACTAGAAAGGTATAAATATATATATATTCTTTAACCTGTATTTTTTATTAAATTGGAAAAATATTCGCCTGTTAATACTTAATAAATATTTAGTATTATATAGTATTATACTAGAATTATATATGTTTTTATTAACTACTAAGACAACGTTTCAGCAATCTCTATTGCCTTCTTCAGGGCTCTACAATGAATATATATATATATATATATATATATATATATATATATATATATATATACATATACATATACATATATATATATATATATATATATATATATATACATATACATATACATATACATATATATATATATATATATATATATATATATATATATATATATATATACATATACATATACATATACATATACATATACATATATATATATATATATATATATATATATATATATATATATATATATATATATATATATTAATGAAATTTTCAGGATAAATTTGTCTAGTGCCCAAGATGGTCATGTGGTTTTGGTTTTTTCCAATAATGCCAACTTTCCGAGAAAAAAATTACTAAAGTTTTTAAAAATTCATATTGGCTACATTATTTATCCGATTTTGATCATATTATCAGAAAAGATATCCCTAATGCTCCCATTAATTATATAATTTTATTAATATTCAGTGTTGCCAACTTTTCGAGAAAAAATTACTAAAATTTTACAAAATATATTATGGCCATGTTATTTAACCGATTTCACTCAAATTTTCACAAAAGATTCTCCTAGTAATCATATAATTTATGCAATTTTAACAAAATACAGTGTTGCCAACTTATCGAAAAAAAAATGTATTTTTTTAAAAATTCATTGTGGCTACATTATTTATTCGATTTTGATTAAATTATAATATTATTAAAATACAGTGTTGCCAACTTTCCGAGAAATGTCAAAGTGGTATATGGGTTTACCCATATACTTCTAATCTTGTTAAAAAAGTATAACTCGGCCAATTTCGAACAAAATTGAATGAATTTTTTTGTACAAAAAAATTTGAGGTTTCGTCTTTAAGCTCATGTAAGATAATGTTCCATTTGAACCATTTCGCTGCCCCACCACACCCCGCAGAAAAAACTTGTTTTTACTTTAAAAATTGTCGAACTTTGACAACACGTATATTATATATAAAAAAAATTTGATTTAAATTACCAAGCGAGCGTAAAAATTCAAACATTTCTACGTAAATTCCACTTAATTTTAAGAACTTACGATGCTAGCTCAAATTATAAAATAATTATTAATTTAAAATAAATTTAGTTTAATTATTTTTTTAAATTTTTGTTTAAATTTTTTGAATACAATATATTGCATATCGTCATTCAAATGTTTATATTATGGTTTATCCAAATATTTGAAAGTATAAAATTGTATCCATTTTCAACCATATATTAATGGCAAATAAATATGTTTTGTAATAATTTAAAATAAAAAATATAATCATGCCTTACATTATATTAATGAAAATAAATAAATTAATTTATATTTTAAATATATTTATAATTTGAATATCAGCGGTGACTAGTCTTGTTACTGTTTTCACATAAAAGATTTACATTGAAACATTGGCGTAGGAACTAAAAACTTTTTAGTGAATATATCATCTAGTTATTAAACTTTCGAAAATTAAATATACATTTATTCAGCAGCATTATTTTTAAATTAATTTAGTAATTTGTATTATTTTTTTTCAAAAATAATATAGTCGATATAATGTTTATAAATAAAATTTTATTTTATTTTTTATTGTTCACAGAAGTACATATTAACCCGCCACTGCTTATGGTTCAGCCATTTTGTTGGTTTGGCAGTGTTTGGCTTTGTCATGTCCTGGTCATGTCTTTGTCCTTTGTCTATGATGGTTGTCGCGCCGCATGGAGAAGCTATTTTGTTCAGTTATGATTTGTGCAGTTTGGAGACGATATTTATATTAAACTCGTTTGTTACTTGTGAATTTCAATTTTTAACTGTAAGTATTCTATTGTTTTATAATATATTTTTCTGTAGATCTGTAGATATAAAAACAATATTCTCAGGGACATTTGTATATTACTTAGTTGCTGTAATAAATAATCATGTCTAGCTAATTCTGTTTTGTACAAAAATATTAGGCTTTTTTCAGTTTTAAGTGTTATATTTTTCATTTATAAATTGATAACTGTTTTTGAAATATTGTACAAATGAGCAAGTCACGTAGCATCGATAATATTGATACTACAAATGAATTTAATACAAATACGTATTTAACATTGGTATGCTTTTAATTTTATTAGTTTTATTTTCTAATTATTGCTAATAAACTACAAATTAATTTTTTCGTTTCGAATTCACATACTTCTAGCTTTGAAGTTGCTAACTGTTATTTGTTGGGTTAAATTTCTTTACTAAGATACAAATTGTAACAATTAATAAGTTCAAAACAGACAAAGTTATTTGGTAAAATGATATACATATATATTTTTAATTTTCGTAACTGTTTATTTGGTATTACTGTTCAACAAAATTTATTAACACTGATTATGTACCACAAGTTTGATTTTAAAATCTGCCATCCGACAAGAACTTGACTAATTATGTAAAATAGTTAAAAACTGAGCTTACAGTACCAGCTACTATATATAAACTTATATTATTCATATTTTAAATTTATTTTAGGATGTTGACCACATTTATAAATGATATCTGTGTTGTGTTTTCAGAATCAGAACACGGCATAAATAAATCAATCGAAAGAATCAAATTGAAAGATGTTTATCCTAGCGAGACACAAAATGATGCAAGCGATGAAGAAGATAGAGATGAAATTTGAATCGAAAAGAAAATGATACCAGGAAAACATGCTTATGGACTCAATAATATTGCAAATTGTGTGATCAGCTTTAAATGGAACTCATAGTAAAATAGAAAGGTAATTGATTCTATTTAATTAAATATAGCGAAACTTTGATATTATTGTTTAATTATTTAATCAGATTCTTGTTTTAATAAAACAGTTAAACAAAAAATTGATTATATAAAATTGATAAATATGATTTATACTTGTAAACTTTTAATACAGGTTATTGGCTAGGTCGATGTGATAGATGAAGTTATTTAGTTACGATTTTTTGAAAATAGAATTTTTTACGAATAATCAATGCAATTATTTGTTTAATTCAGTAGTTGTTGATATCTTAAAAAAAAGTATTTTGTGTAACTTAAGTACTTCTTACAATTAAATACTTTCCGTATTTTTATTAGAAAGTCAGAAAGTTTAACAATTATAAAGAAATATAGTTATATTTTTAAATTTTTTTGCTTAAAGAAAATATAGAACTTTGAAATCTTTATCATATTAAAATACTTGATTTTTGCCGCAAAGTAATGACATTTAGAAAGTCCGATAGTTTGGATATTTTATAATAATGATTGGTTAATATAATATTTCAGCTATTATTAGCAATCACATATCACAAAATAATTGATAATTTTTAAAAACAAAATTATATACAGTAGTACTTGCACAGAGCTACATTTTGTAAAGAATCCTATCTACACATACGTTAGATTATACCGGTACAATACAGTGTCTTTGGAAAGAAATAACTGCGTAGGATATGGTGTGCTAGGCATATCAATATTACGTAATGGCGAAACGAGATCAGTTTACTATTAACTCGATCATTTTCAATAGGAAATAAAGTATGCTTGCTGCATTAATCATATTTCGACATTTAATGTCGACACTTTCACTTTTCTTACAATTCGGTGTTAGTGCTTTAGCAGTGGTAGTTTCTAGAGCCCCATTTTTTCACAATTTTTTTTCTTTGCGTTTCGACAACGGTTCTCTGTTCAAGTTGCACTGTATAAAAATTATAATGTTTCTATTACCGGATCTTTGTCATGTATTGATTATTGATATATTGAAATTGATTTTACGATGTTAATTAAATCTATTTTGTGTTTTCAGAATCGGAAAATGGAGTTAACGCATATCAAACGAGAGAATTAAATTTAAAATTGAGTTTATTTGACGTACGAAAGATGCAAGTGATGATGATGGAGATACAAATATGAATTTGGAACGAGTATAATATGCTGCTAGGAGCTCAATATCAGTACGAGTTCTATGATCGGAGATTCAATTGGAACCATTAATATTAGGTAAATTATTTCAATTAATATATTAGTGAACATTGTAAAGAATCATTTGGAACGCATATTCAAAATAATGGCACGAATTTAAATGAAATTTGGCTTTCTTTAATTCACAATTTATAAAATTTTTACAATGTAATTACTTGTGTTTGTTAACTGGTAACTTGTTTCTATGTTTTGTTTGTTTAATATATTTTAGATATACAAGAAGTAAAAATTATACAGAACTTACAATTAGTTCTAAGGCTTTTATTATTTTAAAAATATTGAAGATTTGATGTATTGATCAGTCATTGAATTACAATTCTGTTTTAATAACAGTTAACAAAACTGGATTATATAAAAAAATATGGATTTATACTTATAATACACTGTAAAAAAGTTGCCATTTTAAATATAAACTATTATAAATAAAATTACATATTATTTCAGCAAGACGATGGCTTATATAAATTTTCTTTAAAAGTAATATAATTTTATAAATTTAAGTAAAATAATTAATGTTACCATAGTATATGTTTCTTTTTACCGAAAAAGTAAGTAATTTTCTGTATGACGTCTGTAAATTTAGATATTAAACTGTTGTAAATCAGTTGCCCCAGGTTTTTATGTAAAGTTACCAATTTTTTCTAGTGTATATCAGGGCTTCCAACCGAAACTGAATCGAAAAACAAAAAAAAAACGATATTTTCACTAGAACGAAAGCAGGTGTATTTTTTGTTAATAATTTTTGTTTTTAATAATCTTTAAATAGTTTAAATAAAAATAGATTATAAAATATTTTAGTAATCAGGGATAATTTTCATTATTTCTAATTATAAATAAATAAAAACCTATATCCAAGAATTTGTTACGTTAACACATATTATCTTATAAAATAAAAAAATACATACAAATTATATAAGTTTCGAATAATAATTTATATTATATTATTTTCATGTATTATTACTTCTAATTGTTATACCTTTAATTGATTAATAATTATTATTACTCATTATATTATTGTAAAGTTCTAAATTATGGGTAGCAAATAATTTTTTAATACAAATAAAAACAATGAAAAACATTTAAAAATGAATCACTCGGAACTGATCCGAGAACCCAAAAAAACAAAAAACGTTATAATTGCTGAAACGAAAACCGGAACCGAACCGATATTTTTTTTTAATTGAACCGGAAAGAAAAATATAACGGTTTGTATATAATGTATATAATGTGTTTGGTAGGTTGAGATGAAGTTAGGTAGAATATAGTATTTTACAAAGTTTTAATTTTAATTTTGCAAAATATCACCATAACTATTTAAATATTTGTTGATATCATTAAAAATCTGTTTTTTTTTGCAAATTACGTACTTTTTGCAATTATATGCAATTCGTATTTTGATTATAAATTTAGAAAGTTCATTATTAAATTAAGAAAGTGGCTATTTATACATACGGTATGTATACGCAATTGGCTAATTCTACATACTAAAAAAAAACCTAAACCAACCTACTAACCTAACCTACCCTAAATAGCCAATTACGTAAAAATACTGTATGTATAAATAGCCAATTGCGTATACATACCGTATGTATAAATAGCCACTTTCTTAAATTACTACTTATAAAGAAATAAATTTGTTTTTAAAAATTATTTTGTAATTTTGAAATCTTAGACAAGACAAAGTCTAGAAAGCCTTGTAATTTATTTATTTATTCCAATAGAGGCGTTAATAGTTTTTAGCCTACAAAGTAAAGATTACTAAATTAAAGATTATTATTGAATTGTTCTTGTTATAATATAGTGAAAAATTTTCAGAATTCATTATATTAAAATAAAACTGCTGTAGGTTAAAGTTCTGTATTAATATTTATTTAAAAATCGACGTCCGTCTTCGTCAGAATAAATGATACAAATGACATTACAGTAAATAACAGAATATATAAACAAGTACTAGGTAACAAACAAGTACTAGATCATCAAATTTTTATAGATTTTTAATTAATGGAAGCTAAATTTTATTTAACTCAGTGCCTTCACAGTGATTGATGTTATCTTTTTCTTTATAAATGTCTATTGCTTCCCTTATCGATCTGCTTTACTTTATCTAGATTATTAGGATAAAATTCTGTTTAATTGTTTTATAAAGACGACGTTTCATCAGGTCAAAATTTATCAGTGACATTAAAATGTCATTGACAAACTTTGACCTGATGAAGACGAGCCTTCAGTTTCATCGAAATGTCGTTTATATAAAATAATTAACGTTAATTCACACGGTTCTAATTGCTATATTCAGACAGGTAGCTCAAATACAAAACATGTTGAAGTTAATATTGAATTTATTCGTTTAATACAACTTATTTATTGCAACTGACTGTTTTGAAAATTACATAATGAATGTTGAATTAATAATTCAATAATTAATTTAATATTATTCATTGATTTATATAAAATAAAATATAGTAAATTTTTTCACTGGCTCTATTTCTACCAAAACGATAATTAATGTACCAAAAAAATACCTGAGATATAATATCCTATAGAATATTATATATTTTTTTGAAGTTTTTCTTATTTATAATTAGGCCAAAAAAAGTAAAAAATGTGTTTTTTTATGAGAAAATTTTTTTTTTTTCTATTTTCCAAAATACAAAAAAATTCAAAAAAAAAAAAATTATTCTACATAGAATAATATATCTTAGGTATTTTTTCGGTACATTAATTATCGTTTTGGTAGAGAATAGAGCCAGTTAAAAAATATACTATTTTTTATTTTATATAAATTAATTAATAATATTAAATTAATTATTGAATTATTAATTCAACATTTATTATGTAATTTTCAGAACAGTCAGTTACAATAAATAATTTGTATTGAATGAATAAATTCAATATTAACTTCAACATGTTTTGTATTTGAACTACGTGTCTGAATATAGCAATTAGAACCGTGTGAACTAATGTTAAATAGAATTTTATCTTAAACCAGTTTTTATTTTAATGATGTAATTTATATATGTATAGTGGTGCAATTTGCGTCATGTGCTCATATCGGAACTAGAGTTTCTTTGATAACAAAATAACCGAAAAAACATTCACAAATTTTTATTGATTAGATACATATGTATAAATATACAGAAAATATGTTGTTCAATGAACTAAAAAGACAATAAAAACTTGTAACATTTTGTCAATTTAAGCTGCAATCATAGATTAAAATTTTTAGTTAAAGTACTTACAGTTATATATATAAATATGTCTGTCTGTGACTCATGGGTAAGTCAATGATTTGCTTTTATTCGGACGGAATTTGTCACGGGCAGACATTTGGAAGTACTTAACGTAAAATTTTCAATTCTTGAATGTACCTTAAATATAAATATGTAATTATTCCACATATATATATATATATATATATATATATATATATATATATATATATATATATATCCTTCTATCATTTTGGCATCCATACATTCCGTATTTACGGTTAATCTGGCATCCCCAGGCTTATGACACCCGTATATCGGACGCCAAATTACCAAGTTGATATTTTGATTTTTTCTGAATATTTACACCATCTTGCGTTGAAATTCAAAAATTTTTATGGGTGTCAAAATGATAAGTGAACGTCTAAATTCGTATAATTTTAGTTCCGCGGTTTTAGCGCTTCAGTCGTAAAAATGTATATTTTGTATATTCATGACATATGCTCCAGTGGATGTGAAGCCCCTATATACTTTTTATTCTGCAGTGGATGTGACACCTGTGTAGCTCATACATTTTATGTTATTTTAGTTTTCTATCAACGCAATGCTAGTGGTACTGAGCTTGCGATATTTTAAAAATTCTTCGTGGCTATTGTCGACAATTTCAAATATTTTTATTTGCGACAGCATTATGAAATTATAATTTATTTATACTTCTTCGCGATTGTATCTAATTTAATTCTTTAAAAATTAGTTTAATAATTGTAATCGAGTAGAAATATAAATTAATTATAATATCATTAATGTCCAGCTTTATAAAAGTTTGTTATTTGTTAAAAAATTAGCAGATTTCGTAAATAAACAATGGGCTAAATGTTATGTTTATATAATAATGCGTGTGAGGCTGTTCCAATAAAAACAATAAAATCATAAAGCGAGCAGCTACGAGCACTGTTTTTATTTTTATTTTTTTAATATTTTCATTAAATATTATTAAACATTCATTAAGTTCAAATCGTACAAAATATTTTTTTTTATTTAATATGTCAAATAAAAATATTGGATAATAATATTTTCACTAAAAATACCAAAATAATGATTAGTGTTCATATCAGATTTTCGCGAACAGTTTCATAATGGTTTTAATTTATTAACAAACTACAATAAATATTATTATTTTAAACAAAACTGTCTATAAACAGTTGGTTAAAAATTTCATATTATAAGTCATTAGTGGTCAGGTTAGTCGCTGTTTTTCCCGTGTCATATTGAAACAGTTGAAAATTAGAAAACCGTTATTTATATTATTAATAATAATAAATGTGTAAAACCAGTAAATAAATCAAATATTCCTACACAAGATTTTCTACCATGTCCATATTGTTGTGGATTTTATTCATCCAAACAGTTATATAGACATAGAAAATTATGTTTACAAAAACCAGATATACCAGTAGCTTCTGCTAAAATTGAAGGACAGAATTTTTTACTTCGAAATCTTCAAACTGATAATGAATTACTTCAGAAAGTATTTCCGCGCATGCAACCAGATAAAATATCGTTAGTTGCAAAAAAAAGATCAGCTAATATTCGCGTATGGTGCTCGTTACTTAAAATCGCATAGAGATGCACACTTCATTAATGTAATATCAAGAAAGATGCGGGAGTTAGCAAGATTATTGATTGAAATTCAAAATATAGATTCGGGAATTGAAAATTTATTTACATCACTGAAACCAAAACATTTTGACTTGTTATTAAAAGCTACAAAAACAGTAGCAAAATATGATGATTCTAAGGAAATATTTAATTCTTCCACATATGCAATGAATATTGGAACCAGTATCAAACAATGTTGCGATATTGCAATTTTATTTGCACTTAAGAAAAAACACATTTATTCAACCATAACAGCTGCAGAGGCAGAGGCAGATCTAAAAACATTAATTAATCTTATTGAATCTCATTGGCGATATGACATATCAACGGAAGCCGCAAATAATTTAAATTCTAAAAAATGGAATAAAATCACAATTATACCTCTAGCAACAGATTTACAAAAACTTAAGTTATATTTAAAAAATAAAGCAGATGCAGCTGCCGTTGCTTTAAATGCAGATAAAAACAATATTGATATTTATAATACTTTATTGGAATTAACATATTGTACTACACTTTTACTGAATCGGCGAAGACCGGGAGAACTCCAGAGGTTAAAGTTATTGGATTACGAACAGTCTGAACAGGATAAAAATCAAAGTTATGAAGAATTTAATGATATTGAGTCTCCAGCTGAAAAAATTTTATTAAAAAAATTTAAACGTGTAGTCATCCGTGGTAAAAGAAACAGAGGAGTGCCAGTTTCATTCAATAATGAAGTACAAGATTATATAATTCTTCTGCTGCAATGTAGAGATAATTTTCATAAAAAAAATAATTTCTATTTGTTTGGTAAACCAGGTACAAATTCATGGATTTATGGCTATAAGGTTTTTCAGAAGTATGCAAAATTATGCGGTGCTAAAAATCCGGAAGCTTTAACTGCCACTAGACTTAGAAAACATTTGGCGACGATGACACAAGTGCTAAATATGAATGACAATGATATTGAGCAATTAGCTAGTTTTATGGGCCACACGACTGGTATTCATAGGAAATCTTACAGGTTACCTGACGATATTTGCCAGACAGCTAAAATTTCTAAACTACTTCTGCTTATGGAAGATGGTCGGGCGATAGAATTTAAAGAAAAAACATTGGATGATATAGATTTAAATTTAGAAGAAAATTTAATGGAAAACAATAATGATCTAAATGAAGAGCAACATGACCCAGACGATAATATAGAAAACTTAAATTCGCCGAATGATAGTAATGATTTAAATACTTCATCTGTGAAAAAGAAAAGTTTGCAGAAATCTAAACGTGTCTTGGTACCCTGGACAAATGAACAAAGAAAAATAGTTAAGTCATTTTTCAAAAATCATATTATCAACAAAATTCCACCCAATAAACAGAAATGTGAAAAACTGATAAAGCTATATCCAACAGTGCTGCACAATAAATCATGGGAAAAAATTAAAGTTTTTGTACAAAATATATATAAAAAAAAAATAATATAGATCTTTGATATTATTCCAAATTTGGAAAAAAAACTACATATATATGTAATAAATTCTACTTAGTTTTTAAAATGATAAACGTAGTAAAACGCATTTAATTTAAAAAAAATTATTCACATCTAATTGATAATTAGAGTCACTTTGAATTATTTCTATAATAAATACTTTTATTTAAAACCGCGGTACTAAAATGGCCTTCGAATACATATATAAGAATATTACTTTAATATTTTTGGCTAGCTTTCACAACACATTTTATTTTTGCTTTTAAATAAATGTATTATTACGTAATATATTTTTTTTTTAATTATACAACAAAATTGTACTTATTCCATTTACAATAAAAAGTAAGCACTTTTATCTGAAAGTGAAAACTGTTATAAATATTTTTTTATTAATTTTTTTATGCATATTTCTTGTATTCGTTTTTTTTTTTTTTTTCAAATATAATTTTTGTTATAAAATTTTTATACACGTAGAAAAAATAATATTATGTTCACAAATGTCAGTGTATTGTCATTTGTAAACAAAATACATTCGCGTTTCGTCCATGGCTGTCTGATATTGCCGAAAACTGTTAATATTTACTTAATTAATAATTAATTACTGAGACGCAATATCGCAATTATTTTAAGCGTAAATAATGTAGTTTTTAATTGTAAACAATTTTTGTTTCTTATATTTTTTCTCTATAACTAACGGGGAAGCAGGAATTGCGATGTTAAAAAAATAACATTGTTTTTCCTATATTGCATAAACCAAGTATACACCCGGTATAATGATATACACTAAGATATTTTATGTTACTCGTCATTTTTCTGCGTAGCTACAATGATATAAAATATTATATCATTTCGATTTAGAGGTTGCCACTTCCACCGAGTACTATAAATCTTATATACGCTGGTTGTCATAATGATATTAATATGAAAAGAGTTCAAATTGATAGAGAAGTGTAAAAAACGTTAAAATTTTGATATTAATTTTATAGGTTAAAATAAACTGTTATAAAAGGTTGTACCAATATACATCTTAAAAATTTTAAAATTTGCAAAAACTAAAGAGATATAGCAGTTTAAAAGTGGATGCCAAAACGATGAAGTTTGTAAAGATGCCAAAATGATAGCGGGATGTAAATAATATATATATATATATATATATATATATATATATATATATATATATATATATATATATATATATATATATAAATATAAATGAAATATGTATTTATGAAACAAAAAAAAGTTTAGACTTAATTTATGAGAAATGTCCGGTAGGTGCACTTTGAGATTGAAAATACAAACAAGAAAAATTCATGCATACGAGTTTATTTGTGATAAGAAAACTTGATAAATAATGTCTCTGTATTCAAATGTATAAAAGTGCATTTTTCGTTATTTTTCTGAATTGGACGGCCATTTTGTGATTAGCTTAGATAATGTGCCTACGATTATATATACATACATGTTTGTAATTAATAATTTGAAGTGCCTAAATGGCGATATATTTAATCACATTCAAAAATATATTGTTACAGAAGAAAATTCTTACATTACTATAGGTAATATTTTAGTTATGTTTTTTTTAATATTATTTATTAAATTTTGTATAGCTTTACAAAATGTCTAAATGTTTATAAATGTTCATAAAATATAATTTTAGTTTAATATAAATCAGCCCCGTGCAACGATACTTTACCGCAAATATATTTTTCCGGGGACGTTAAAATCTCGTCCGCCTGTAGACGCTAGTAGTCACTCGTCCATAGTGACGTCACGTTTAAATTTCATGTATTATTAAATTAAACAAAAAAATATATAATAAACAAACAATAAACGATTTATAATTCTTAAAACGTGTAAAGTCGCATATTTGAAAACACTGCGCAACTCGCATTTTTTTCTTCCGAACTAGCATCACTGCTCCGTAAGTGGCGCTAATAGTCACTCGGCCATCTGTCAGCTGGGTCAGCTGGCAAGGATTTTAAGTCGAACGCCTTGATAGCTTCGTTGCACGGGGCTGAAATAAATTAAGAAATTAAAAGAAACTATTCGAAGCAAAAAGTAATATTAGTTAATTCCATACGAATTGCCATCATATTAATTACATCATTTTCTTTCTTATTACCAATTATTTTACAACATTGGAAAAGTTTTCCTAATAATCGAAGCGGCAAGCTAACAAATTCTCTAATAATTTTGTGCAGCAACATGTAATATTGTTTGAATATTCTCATTTCATTACATAATTTTGTCCCACTTTGTAGTAAAATGTATAAATTTTCTTAAATTAACCTTATGTACAATAAATTGAATATGAAATAACAAATGTTTTTGGCAGTCTCATGTAGCAATTTTTTTTTGCTATATTTTTAGCAACGAGAACTTTATATTTTTTCTAATAAAAATATCTTTTCTTACAGATTCCACAACGATTATCTTCAGGAATCGTCCAGTGTCCAGTATGTCATGTAGTAATTTGAGGTTCCTATACATATTCCGTTATCAGTACATGGATTGTTCGATTTTGGCCGCCTTCGAGTTACGATGAACCACACTTGCAATCATCGACTTTTGCCAATTATTTCTCATCAATTTTTAATTTGTGCGTTTCTTTTTGTATACATTTATATTAAATGTATGTAATTAATTATTATTATTAATTTATGTAATGTAATATTAATTTATATAATGAGAACAAAAAAAAAAAGGAAAATGAGATATACGACCTATGTTAGAGTAGACTTCCGATGGAGTTGTAAGTCGAGAACTATTTGTATAACCTGTTTTATTTATTTATTTGCAACCACTTTATCACTTCTTATTTACTAATATTTCAATTGTCTCAGGAAAAATTATTCTATAGATAGATGATATGTAAATGGCTTTTTTTCTTCTGACATTTATTCTAATGTCTAAAAATTTTAACATATTCATGGTTGATATTTTACTATAACTTATTATTATTGTGTTGTATGATTACAGCTTGTTTGAAATTTTGGCAGATTTTATTCTCCATTTTGTCATATTGAAATATTCGACGTATTCGATTTTTTTTTGTATATTGAGTTACATGCATATGATTTGGAATTATTATGATATAATTAACATATTTTATTTTAGAAAATATAAAAACATTTTATCTAATTTATATTTAGATCTGGATATATAATCACACTTCAGCAGAAAATGTTTGCTTCTAGAAATGAACATACGTTCATAAATTTTAAAGCTATTTCTACTATTTTGTTAAATTTTATTTTGTTATCAAAGATAAATACTCTTTTGTATGTAATTAATTTGTTGAAGTTTTTTTGAACAAGAATATTTAGTTTCTTATTTCATTGTAATTAGCAATTGAAAAATTAAAAAAAAAATTAAATTGTTGATGTAGGTAGCTGTAATTTGCGATCCTAATGGAATACAGTCAACGATTTTTAATCTTTACTGTTATTTGATGTGATGAAACTTTTTACACAGCTTTAATACTTTGATTCTTCTATCGGTTGGACATACACTTTTTTTAATCTAAATGCATAATAGGCATCAGTAATTACTCCTCAGTAATATTATCACAGATTTTAGGCCTGCTTTTTCTGCTAAACGCCTGAACATCAGTTCGCATAGATGCAACGGTGGCATTACTTTGATTCAAATCATCAGTACATTTGGTCGCCCAACTAGGGCAATAGAATGATTTTGTACCATTAAAATGGCGTCGGCAAAAGCTTTTGACTCTGCCTATAAATTTGCAATAATGTTTTATTTCGTCTTTTACATTCCACTCCGACGATTCTTCTATTCTGACTGATGCTGCTATGATAATAATAATAATAGAAAACTTTATTTAGCAAAAAAGTGCTATATAAACAAAAGTATTTAATATATTCAAAATACATAAAGTGTATTTCTAGATAATTTTTCTTTTTAATCCTAAACTTATACTACATAATTTTACTTATTTTAGACTATTATTTCTTAAGAACTATACAATATTTAAAACAATGCATTTAGTACGAGTAAAATACATAAAATTTAATTAAACTACATTTTCCAAGTAATATTTCTTAATTTTAAACTTAAAACTATGTAAATTTGCATTTTTTATTTCATCAGGTAACTTATTATAAACTATTACTGCTTTAAAAAATATATCATTTTGCGCAGCTTTGGTATTTTTAATTTCTAAGATAAAATTATTTTGATTTCGTGTGTTATAATTATGTACTGACCTAAACATTGTTAAGTGGGTTTTTTTTTTGTAGCCATCGGGTCTATATCACTTGTTTTTTCCCTCTTTTTTTTACCGGCTTAACTTTCGTTTGAGGCAATTGTGGTCTGCTTGTTGAAGGTTGGAGGAAAATAATGTTTGATTCCTGTGAAGTGCTCGGTACTGCTGTCTGTGTCCTATTATTACTATTTGTTGGCGACAATAAACTTAGCTCATCTGTAAAACTTACTTCTCCGTAGCATATGTTTTCTTCTGAACCTCTCTCTCTGAAGATTTCTCTGACAAATATATTTTAGTATATAATTTTACGATTTATCAATTTTTTTTTGTTATTATTGAAATAAATTACATTAAAAAAAATCGTTTACTATAGTTCATTCGCGTTAAGAAATAAGTACCTAACTAGAAGACAGATTCACTCTGTTAAAAAACAGTAATTTTGATACAAATTGTTGCACAAAATTTAAATCTAGTCCTTTTTGATATAATCAAGTTTTAATGTTATTTTGCAAATATTATAGACAAAGTACAAATAATAAAAAAATAACTGGAGGAACCAGTGTTTAAAGTAAATGTCATATTTTCAATTACAGTGTCCAGTGTGTAGAGTTCTTACTCTTGTAAAATGTGTTGAACACAATCTGTCCAATTTTGAGCAGTAACTTGTGCCAAACCTTCAAAGAAAAGATATTTCACGTCGGGCAATTTAAATGTTTTATTATTCCTTGCCACGAAACCTTTTACCTGCGCCCATATTAATTCGATTAGATTCAATTTACAATGATACGGTGGTAAACGTAAAACTTTTCGTCCAGTTTCTTTAACGATTTCATCTATTTTATATGGAACAGGGTGATTCCTTAAATAATTTTTTGTGATGTCTAAAAGTTCAATTTTTAATAACTCGTCGCTTAATTCAATCGCTTTGCACTCCCAAAAACATTCTAATTTTTTCTTTTTTCCATGCTGATGTAAGAGAGTTTTCAATTTTTACCGAATGATACGAAGCATTATCCATTGCAATTACTGAATTATTATTCAATTTCGGTAAAATTTCCATTAACCATTCTTTGCAAACATCGGCATTCATATTTTCGTGGTATTCGCCGGTGTTCTTCGATTCAAATAATATTCATTCATATTCATTCGCTATATGGGTAATAATCAAGCGTTTACCTTTGCCGCATGGGTTCTTTAAACCTGGTGACAAGCCTTCTAGGAAGGCTTGACGCACGTCCTTTACAGATTCATCTTTCCAAACTTTTGTATTTGTGTGGCCTGCGTTTACCCACGTCTCGTCTAGATAATAAATATCACGACCCTCTTGTCGATATTTTTAAATGTCATTCAAATATCGCCTTCTCCACAGTACAATGTCTGCCCTCTGTGTCAGCATACTATTTTTGCCACGTTTTTCCCAGACAAAACCCAATTTATTGAAAACTTTGAACAATGAAGTACGTCCCATTTCAGGAATAAATTCTTTATCTTTTACTGCCTGAAAAAATGTACATAAGGTAAATGTACCAAATTCTGACACTATAAGGGCTAAAACTACTTGAATGTACGACAAAATATATATAATAACGTAAAAATGTGATAATTTTTTAAATACGTTGAAATTGAAGGTTTTACTTTCATTTTGTAAAGTTTTACCCATATTAAATATATTATATTACGCAAAAATTAATTAAATGCAACACATATTTTTGTACCAAATTCTGACATGAAAATTTTCGGTTGGTCCTAATTCTGACAATAGTGGTTCCTAATTCTGACATACCATGTTATGTTAGTTTGTTATTATTAAAAAGCATGAGTAATTGTTTAAATGTTAATTTATTGTAACTGATATAATATGTACATATTTAAATATTTATTCTAGACACATTTCCCTTACTTTAAAAATGCCCCTTTTATTTATAGGGATGGGTGCAGAAATTTTTTTTGTGATATCCGAAAACTCGTACGGTAGGGAATCCTTTTCTTTTGGCCATCTCCATCCAAATTGCCCACATTTTTCCATAACACTTACTATCGCACTATCTTCATACATTTCTTCCACAATTCCGGGGTACAGATCTTCTAAGTATTTGACAAGTACGTAGTCATTTACATTTATTTGTGGATTTTCATTATCTGAACCACTTTCTTCTTTGTCTTCTATTAAGGAGTCTTTATTTAATTTTTGTGTTTTTTTCTCATCCCTGATTCTTTTCCTCTCTTGTTTTTCTTCTTCTTTCTTCAATTTTTCATTTTCTTTCTTTAAATGGTAATTTCTCCATTCAGTGGATGTGGCTACCGACGGAATTTTTTCTTTCTTGATCCTGTTTTTATTATTTACAGGCGTTTGAGGCCAAAAAAGGCAACGTTTAAAAGGTGAAGGTACCAGGTTGTCAATTGGGGTTGTAAAAGGATTTTTAACTATATTGTCGTCCGTTTCGCATATTTTTGTGGGTGGTGTTGTCTCACTGGGAATATTTGTGCTTGTAGATGCTGCTTCAGGTTCGTTTTTGGTGTGTGTTGTATTTTCAATATTCGAGGCTTCTTGTTGAATAACGACATCATCTTCAATTAAATTCAGAGGTTCCATTAAAGATTCATCATTTAGTGAAGTAGATGGATTTCCATTTTTTATTCTTCTCCAGAGATAGAAGAGCGAAGTATCTTCAATGTCACCCTTCCATAATCCGGGACTGTTGTTAAATAAATTTAACTTTGTCTCACCTATGTCTGCTTCCAATTGCTTTAAATATTTTTGCATACCATTTTCTGGGGGTACATTTTCTTTAGTTTCTTCCAAATTTGTGGGTTTTAAGAACTTGCTATAATCTATGGCATTACTATCAAACGGACATAGTCCGCATGCCCTAAATCCGTTCGTTAATATGGCTGGATTAATTGTTTCATCCATAACGTTCTTAAGTAACGGCGCAAAATTTTCTTTTTTAATTTTCAAGCCCCCTGTTTGACTTCTCCATTTGCTAACTCCTTTTAACCAACCATTTTTTAGAGGCCTGAAGACTGCCACATCCATAGGTTGGAGGATATGCGTAGCATTTGGATACAACGCGATTAGCACAATTTGTTTTTCATTGCAAAAATCGCTTACGGGCATCGTTAAATGGGACGAATGCCCATCAACAAAAAAAATGATCGGCAATTTAATTTCCATTTTAATAAGCCACGGATAAAATATGTTTGTGACAAATTCGTAAAATGTTTGTCCGGTCATCCAACCCGATTCGCTTTTGCCAATTCCAAAATTTTCCGGCATTAAATTTATTATACTCACAGGTATTCTTTCGTATTTAAAAACTACCATCGGTGGTGCTAATACTCCACTTGCATTGCCTGTCACTAGCGTGGTAAGACATTCCTTATCGTCATTCGATGAGTATGTATATACCGATTTTGACCCTTTTCTTACGAGTACCCGGGATCCTTTGGGCGAAAGAAAAAAAGCAGTCTCATCAGCATTAAATACGCGCATGGGATCTTTCATCACGTCTATCAAATTATTATTTTGTAAATAAAGTTCAATTTCCGAAAACCACCCTTTTATTTTATTCTCCGTAACTGAAGCTCTACTGGATGTTAAGTTTTGTGCAACTCTTTCGCTTAGTTCTGGATGTCGTCGTAAAAAGAGTTCGTACCATTTTCTTCCAGGTCTGTCCTCCTTAAATGAATTTTCTCTCTTCATCGTTTTTAATATAAGTTGGACACTATCCATTAACTGCTCTTTTGTTAATGGAAACCCAGTATCTCCCAAGTGCATTGCCCACTTGGTTAAAGCAGTTTCTTCAACACTTGTTAAAACCGTGGGAGCGCCACTCCGTTTTCCAACTTCATATTTTCCGGTTTTCTTGTACTGTAATGTGACCCGCGGAATATTATATTTTTTGGCCACTGCTGCAACTGGTAATCCGAGATTCACTTCTTCAAGAGCTCTCTTAATGTCGTCTTCTGTATAATTTTTATATTTTTTCGGCATGATGAATGATTCTAGAATAGTAGTGTCAGAATTAGGATCACGGCATATTTATTCATGATTGGAAATCTGACAGGCATGTCAGAATTTGGCCCAGAGTATATTCTCATGTACCAAAATCTGACACCCTAATATTTCGAAAATAAACATATTTTCTAACATAAACTAACTAAATTGTGTATTAAATATATATATATCTTACCAGCAAAACAATATTGTCAGCAAAAAAATGATTTTTGAAGAGTTATTCCCTATTTTGGTAGTGCACTTTTTTAAGGTTAAACTGTGGACACAAACAAAGTCACGACGAAAGTAGCAGCTGCCGGAAAAGGAATTCAGCCATATGCATTTTGGTTGGTAAAGAAGAATTAGTTTTTAGTCGACGACAAAATAGATAGATGGACCTACGTATTCATATATTTATTTATTCAACCAAAATTCCGCATTTCTTAATAATGTTATTTCAAGTTGAAAGTGTCAGAATTTGGGACAGTGTCAGAATTTGGTACATTTACCTTATATGTATTACTTGTAATAATGCAGGTGAAGGAAAAATATTAATACAAAAAAGAAAAATTACTTCCAACACTTTGTTTATTGTAGGAATTTCGTTTTTCTTAAAATAAGTATGCACAGTGTATCGAATGGCCTTCTTCTCATCTTCGGATAATATATCATATATATTGTGGGTTCAGAATGACGTTTGGGTGTTTGTATCTCACCCACCTTTTTACTTAATGATCAGAGTCTGAGTTTATAATGGTTTTTATTTACATGGGTATTTACAGAGATATATATATATATAGATTATTATATACATACACAGAACAGACAAATAACATACACATAGAATGGTTTACATAAACATATACATAGAATGGTTTACAAATAACATAAAACATATACATAGAATGGTTTACAAATAACATAAAACATACACATAGAATGGTTCACTATCGCGGCACTTCACTTGGCACCGTATGCTTCGGCATACGCCGAACGCACTAGCGTAAGCCGTGGGTCGAGGGGGTGTACCCGCGAACGGCTCACCGTGTTATACGCCGGGGGAGGAACGTCTATGCGTGTGGCGCAGAACACGGGTTTAGGAGCGGGGCAATAGCCGAGCCTGCGGGGGAACGGTTTGCGGGGCGATGTCGGGAGCCGCTTCCGGGGTGAAGACGAACGTGGCCTCGTCCTTTTCGGAGGCGTCGGTGGTAGCGGAGACACCGGTGTCGGGACCTCGGTTCCCTTGAGGGCTTCTGCCGCTGCTCGGTCAAGGTGACGCGCCGTGCGTCGTTGCCTGGCCGAAGACGTAGGCTGCCTGTCGCACGTCGTACAGCTCTGTTGCGTGATACCTCTTAGTCAGCGGATCGTTGCACCAGTCGCTGGCCACTTGGTCAGTGGTTGGTTTGCGGGGCCACTTGGTCAGTGGTTGGTTGGCTGGGCCACTTGGTCAGTGGTTGGTTTGCTGGGCCACTTGGTCAGTGGTTGGTTTGCTGGGCTACTTGGTCAGTGGTTGGTGAGGGCTCGTGAGGAACTCTGTCTTCTGCTGTCTGGACAGCCTTTCTTATAGTCGTCCTGCTTGAGTGGGGGTACATCTTAGTGGGGGCGAGGTTTGCCCCGATTTGGCCGCTCAAGGGTTGAACTGTCGCTTGGCTCAAATAACGGTACTTGCGTTAAGGCTGAGCCAGGCGCGTATATTGTTGTGTGGCTTGGCCGCCACAGTATCTTGTCGCTCCCTTTTTTTATTTGGAGATTTACACTGTCCTATCGTTTTCATTTTTTTTACTATTTAGAATATCAATCTTTCGGATAACCCCATTTCTTCAGCAGTAATTTGAACGGCACTAGTTTTCCAAAGTCAATCGTTTTTACGTTTTAAATAAATATTATAAGCCATTAATCTCTGGCCACTTTTAACAATTTTTCCTTGCGGATTTTTATATCCACTTGACGTAGATGGGATCTCGTTATCACTCATTATTTTTCACTTTTTTCACGGTTTTGGCTTGAAAATTTTTTAGAAGTAAATATTTGAATACACACACACACACACACACTGATAATGTACCGTAAACTGCCGTATATATATGAAGTGCACGAACGAATGTATAAAGCCGGATTTATAACAACGCAAAGTAACACGCAACGCAAAGACCGCAACGCAAGAAGTAACGTAGAAAACGCAAGGCATTTATAACACTGAACGCAACGTGGTGAACAAAATAAAACAAAATAATACTTATTTATATATTTATATTATTCAGAATCAAGTTCATTTAAAACTTGTAATATCTTTATTTTTGCTTCATTTTTTTTTTTCCATAAATTTCGCAATTGAAGTCCAATTGACTCTGCGAACGGCATGTCTAGATCCGGAGCACTTCTTTTTGTAAAAAACTGCGGCATATTTCCGATGGCTGAATCTACTGAAGAACTATTTTTCCGTGATCGTGATGGAGTTGTAGGTGACATATATTCTACATTATCAGGTTGTGGTGATTGGATATTTTGTTGTGATATTTGAATGTTGGATTGTTGGGAATGAATGTCTGATTGTTGGGAATGAAAGTCTGATTGTTGGGAATGAATGTCTGATTGTGGAGCAAGAATTTGGTATTGACAAAATGAAACATCACTTGAAAGGGATAAAGAAGGTGAAGGTAATTGAATAAATAAAGGTTGATTTTCTGTGGACAGAGAACTTTCAACAGCTGAATTGGTCGGAAAATCTTCAATATTTATGGAGAGATGTTGTGATGGAACCGGAACATTTGTGTCTGGAACTCTGAAACAATTAAATAAAACATAAAATAATTAGAAATACTTGTAACAAAATTCACTTGAATTTTTATTAAATGTTTCAAATCCATCTATCGCAAAAATAAAAATTTATGTAAGAAATTAAAAACAAATTGAATACGTAAATCATATGATGTACCTACTTTCATTGTATATAGTTTAATTATAATTTAAAAATTAATTTATTGAAATAGTTTATTTTGTAAATACTAACAGTATTACAAACTGTAAATTATTAATAAAACAGTAATATTAAAGTACTTACTTTCGTCGCATATGTTGTTTTAAAAATTTCATACTATTGAAATGCTCCCACGGAATGGAAAAATCGGAATCGGCACCAGATGGTAGATTTTTTTCTTCTTTCTTTCGAATATCTATCCCTCAAAACTTTCCACCTCTGTTGAACTCGGTCTTCTGTAAAAAAATAAAATAATATGAAATATAATTAAAAATAAAAAACAATTCTACCTATAAATTACCTGTACTATTTAACTTTTCAGCAATATTTGGCCATATAGTTATTTTTAGTTTGTGGTTTTTAAAATTTTTATTCGATTTGTCATATAAAAATATATATTTTTCCACACTTGAAATTAAATTCGCATCAAAAGAATCCATTGTCTGAAAATTAAGATAAAATGTTATTAGTAACGCGTACATACATATTTACATATAAAAGATATTTCTAAATTATTAGTAACTAACCTTGTTTTGTGTGTTATAGCTTTTCTCGTAAAAAATAATAAACTATTTTGTTTGTAAACCAGAAAATGATTTTGCCACGTCTTGATTTTAAAGTATATTTAAACACAAGAGATAAAAGTTGAGCATCTTTTGCGTTGCGACTTCTACTTTACTTTTCTTTCGTTTTATTATAAAGCATTGCATATGTTTGTATAGACTGAACATTGTACGTTGCGTTACTTTTTCTGCGTTGCGTTGTTATAAATCCACCTTAAGAAATAATTCAGACAGATAATTATATTGCGTGTGTCTAATCTTGTCTGTGTTTTCAGCCAATCACATTCAAGGTCAGTTTAACTTCTGCCTTTCTTTAACTAATTTCTTAACTCGAATGAACTATAGTTGCGTTAATCTTTATATTTTTGTGAAATATATTTCCATCATCTCTATTACTTGGTCGGCTGTTTTGCATACTTTGATATGATCTGGTGATGGCTTTAACAGGCCACCTTTTTCTTTAATATTAATGTGTGCTTCCCGAAGAATTTACAATAAGTGATGCCTTACATACACATCTCAATTAATTTTGTCGTATATTCTTCGGGCAACAGACCCAGAAATATATATTGTTACATCTTCTACAAAGGATATCAGACAAACTGCTGTATTAATATAGTCATGATCACTGACAAAATCTGTTGGGTTGATATTTGTAATTGTGCTATTTTCTATGGGTAAAATATTACTGTTTAAAACAGCACAATTACCATGTCAGTCATTTATAACTGTCCGAACTAATAACTAAGCAGGTTTACGTAACGAACCTTATCCCTGACGGCTCGGGCCTCCTCCCTAGCCATCAGCCGAAGCTCCTCTGGTGACCAGCGGGGCTTCGCACGTTCAATGTTAACATTGGCGTTAGCTTCCTAAGGATGTACAGACTTAACGTGCACACCCTTGCCAATTGCCGTTTTAAAGGTTCTTTCACAGTATTCACATATAAATTGGGGATTCTCCGACTCATCCCCGGAATTGTTGGTGCTGGTAGTCCGAGATCCACCAGTTATAGCATTATACTTTTATAATGTATCAGGACCAACAAATGCTTAGGAAAACGGGCTGGTAACCCGAATTCCCGCAGCACAGTCGCTTTACTGCTCAGCCGACCCATTGAAGGAGCGACCAGACTACTGTCCTTATGTTATATCAAGATGTTATTGAACAGTAGCCGGTGACGAAGCCACTCGCCACCTCGGCTGTAGAGTGTCCACTATCTGCAATAGAGCAAACACCATCCAACAGAGGACCACAAGCTTATTATTGATTTTTAGTAGGTCTCTGACATCCGAGACAGTGATAAAACAATACTCGCCAAAATAAAAAACAAAAAAGCACTGCCAAAGTCACTTGGAGCCAACACAACCCCAAGCATAGTTCTCCCTTGGACCCTCGTGTGTTGACCCCATTTGGAAAAATTATTGCTACAATTTCCGCAAGTAAAAAGCAGCAGAGCTCCCCAGGCTTGCCGTTCTTTAGCCAACCCTGACGGGGAATCAGGATTGTTTCCACGAGGAACCACATGGAGGCGAACGACCAAGTTTCATATGCTATACCAAAAACTTGTGCTCTATCATTTTTTATCGAGGTTCTGATCCTCTAGATCCGCCATGTTCTTGTAGCAGCGACACCTCTAGCCGGATTGCATGTCCATCATGCGCATGTACGGTCTAACGATTGCACCTGGAGAGTGCCATCACTCCCCGAAGGTCCCAAATGACTCACGACTAATGCAGCGGCGAATTAGCAGCTTACTCTAGACCATAAGACATCCAGATACCCCAAGACAGCCACAGCAACTCCCGCGAAAGGCAAAAGCCTGGAGAGCACCATAACCCCCCCCAAGGCCCTAAATGACTTGCTCCCAATGCAGCGGCGAATTAACAGCTTACACTGGACAACAAGACATCCGGATACCCCAGGACAGCCACAGCAACTCCCGCAAAGGCCAACAATCCGCCTGAGTGATGCAGTTCTTACACCACCTTATGTCTATGAGCCAATTCACGGTATGTGAGTCGCAGCCAAAATGAAAGCACCGGTCACCAGGAGGCCATCACCAACTGGGCGACGGTATCAACGCAAACAACAGAATTGGTCAGGTCAAGACATGATATATTGGATTGTCAGGCCCTCAACCATTCCCTTCCCACAAATGCTTGCCAGGCAACCCACAACTGTGCCTACGCTTCGTTAACCTTCACACCAGTCTGGCTTATGCCACTCGTCTATGTCCGAACTAATAGAAAAGAAGCCATAAATTGCTTGAAAGTGCGATTGTTTGAACAACCGCCTTTAGTTCTTAATACACTAAAAAATTCTTCCAAGTCTTTCCTGGCTTAATTTGTTTGACAATAAATAATCTAGATGGATTTTTTTTTTTTAAATATTTAACATAAATTGGTATCAACGTGAAGTGGAATTAATACTCTATAATTCGTTGGGAATTTTATGTTTTATAGAAAAGTGTAAAAAGTGACAACTACTCCGAACTTGCCCCATGTACGGGGCAAGATCGTGAACAGCTGTTTAACCCACTCGCTGCTTAAAGGCCGCACCGTGCTACCCGCAGGTGCGGCAGAGGTTTTTTTTGGAAAAAAAATGCTGTATACTGTATTTAACGTGGAGGTAAGTTGGTGTTTTGCTTAAAATGTTGCTACAATGACATTTATGACAGTTTGGGCGACAGCCGCCAATTGGCATCATACGCACATTTAGAGAATTTTATGTAAATGTGCGTATGACGCCAAATGGCGTTCGTAGTATTCGGCAGTATTTTGAACGAAAATAAAAGGCAGTATAACAAAAACTAGTATTTTCTGCTTTTTATCTTTATTGATCAATATTATATAAAAGATGAAATTAAAACACACTTATGAATACTATATGAAACTAAAATTATATGGGATACCTTTCGTCAAACATAGAAATGCTATTTTTCAATCTTTGCGTGATACAAGGTAAAACACGGTCCAGTGCACAATACAGGCTTTTCTGGGCAAGCTCTACACTCCCACATCGTTCCTTTTCTAATTTTATTTTTGCTACACAAGCGACATCTTTTTCTAGATCTCCTTTTGGAGTTGTCACTTGCTTCTATTTTTGTTGGCATGTGTAAAATAGTTTTGTTATAAACATAAATCAATTACAGTCATAATTTCTAGTTTGAATGTTTCTGTTAATTCTGTATTTTTGTTTAATAAATTTAATATGATTGAATACAGTTCTTCCGTAGGTACAGATATAAATAAACTACTTACATCAAACGAAACTAGTTTATATCCTGTATAAAAAAAATTTTGGATTTGACCTCATTAACAAAATCTAAAGAACTTCTTATTCTAAAATTTGAATTAAATTTAAGCATGTCGGGTAATATTTTACTTAAATATTTACATATTTTATAAGCTGGTGCATCTATATATGATACAATCGGACGTACAGGATAATCATTTTTGTGTAGTTTTGGTTGTGTAAATAATTGGTGGTCTGGGATTCATGCTCTTTAACAGATATTTATCTTTTTCACTAAAAACTGTTTTACACTCTTTAAGTACTTTCACTATTTGATTTTGAAATTGGATGGTAGGATTACTTTTTATTTCTATACAATCACTTTCACTAATAAGTTTTAAAGTTTTCTGGTGATGTTCTTCTTTATCTAATATGGCTATAGTGTTTCTTTTATCTGCCTTACAAAGTATGAGTCCTTTTGTTTTAAGTTTTTGTTTTAGTTGTATAATGATTATTTCTTCTTTTTAATGCTGCTTTTGTGGTAGGAGAAATTTTACTCCAGAAGTCAGTAGTACTTGCCGAAGCACCGCAGTATTTTGTTCGAAATACACGCATAAAAATGAAATATGGATTTTTAGTCGGTTGATCAGGATTACATATAGGACATGGTTTTTCCAGATTCGTTGAATTTGTAGAGGATTCGGAAGTGTCAAATTCAGAGATCCTTTCATTTTAAAGGTTAAAAGAGGCAGAGGTTTGTTCAGATTACAGTAATTCCTGCTTTTGGGGAGATTGTTTTAGTTAAAAATAAGGGCTGTCAGCTACAAGACGAGAGGAGAAATTTTACTCCAGAAGTCAGTAGTACATCGTAAGGAGGAGCGGGCCACGACGATGGAAACTGGAAAAGTAGATGAAGAAAAAAGAACAACTATTAGAGAAAAAACCGGCCTTCAGCAGCGTTCTACCGCCGAATCCTGGTTTGTCGAAAATATTATTGGTACCGACGAATCACATTTCTCGTCCACCAAAAAATATGAAACCAATTTCATTGTAACTCAACACCGTAAGAACGAATTCCAGTTTGAATTAAAAAAATGGATATTTATGTGGAACCGCATTGATTTGGAGTTACGTATTTGTTTGAGAATCGGGAATTTCAAGCATAGAATTCGTATCAATAGAATTTTAATTTAAAATATCATATTTTAAAGCAGAAAAAAATAATAATGGCAATTGTTGTGCAGAAAACTCGTTTATGGAGAGTCGGGTAGTAAACTCGTTTACGAACAGTCAACATTAAAGTTATTTTATTTTAAAACATTTTTTACAGTAATGGACTAAAAAAAAAAAACATATGGAGATTGGTGGCGGGAAAATTTATCAAAGAAATTGAGCAATTAGATCATTCTGAAGCCATCTGCACTTGATTTTTCTTTCAGGTATATAGTAAATAAATAGTAAATAGTAGATAGTATATAAATAGTAGTCTGAATGTTTCTCGGGCAACGGTGTAACAGAAATTAAAAAGCTATAATTTTAGGTATGGCAGACGATGTTAAAATTGATGATTACCGTCTTTGATCGCGTTGTATTAAATAATTTTGTTTTAGTTGTTTAATGATTATTTCTTTTTGTTGATGCTGCTTTTGTGGTATGTATTCTGTATTATTGTTATCCTTGAAAATTTTTGCAAGTTTATATTTAATTTGTTGTTTTTCTGCTGTATCTAGTATGGAATTTGTTGCTATTTCTGTATTTACCGCAAGATTCGTTATATATTTAGATTTAGGTGGTAAATGTGGAGAATATTTTATACCTTTTTCAAAAGACAAATTTTTTCTTGTTTGAGTGTAGATTTGGATAAGTTTACCACTCTGGGATAAAATGCCGGCACGTTTTTAACTTGTTTAGAATTACGTTGTTTGTATTGTCCTTTCTTTTCGATTAGTTGTAGTTTTTCCCGTTGTTTTAAATGACTATTATGTACAATTTCGTTCACTTCTGCGTGAATGTCTCGAAAAATAATATCGAATTCAATCGGATGTGAGTTACAATATTAATAAATATTGTGGAAAAACGAATATTTTGTTTTATTTTATTTAATTTAAAATGTTCCACCAAGTACCGACTACAAACTCTCTTAAATTAATGAACATAAAATCTATCAAAACTAAAGTTTGATTGTTGATAACAATTATTATATCAATGTCACAACAATGACACTTCAGTGCGAAGTGCATTAGAGCCTCTATCCATTGATATATCATTTGTTATGTTTCATAATTTAGTAGCAACAGGTATTTGGCTTGATCCATGCGGTTATTTAGGAGCTAGTCCGGATGGTTTAATATCAGAGGAAAAATTGATTGAAATAAAATGTCCATATAAATATAGAAGCGAAGATATAAAAAATGTGCAAAATTATGTAATATCATACGATAATAATATAAATAATTACGAAATTAATAACAACCATAATTAATAACAACTGTTATATGTAACAAGCAGAAGGAAATGTGATTTATTTATATGGACATTATGTTCATTAACAGTAGTTGAAGTTAGTAAAGATGAGGATTGGAAAAAATATAGATTTATTAAAAAAAATTTATTTAGAAAAATATATTAATTTTATCATAAACAATTAAAAGTATGTAATAGAAAACTACAAATCTTTATGTTATTAATCAAAAGCATATAAATGTTCCAAATCTTTCATAAGAGGATACTGGAAGTTTGTTAATGTTGCGCAAACTTGCCAGATAATATCTACATGTTTTTGTAAGTTTTGCGGTATTAAATGCAATATTTTATAAATTTTTATTTTTTGAATTGCCCTTTCTACATGGATCTTTGCTTTAGCAATTGATTGCGTGTGTATTATTTGTTCTGCCGTAAATTTTTTTTATTTCTTCTTGCACATTTAATTGTTTGATATAACCAAATTCTAATTTAAAAGTGTTGGACTCAGAAGAATCACAAGAAGTAGAAGAATTAGAAGAATTATTAGAACTTGAAACTAAATTTATAATATCTTCTTCTGAAGTTGAAGTTGAAGTTAGGTCTATAATCTCTTGTTCTTTCTCTTCTTCGAAATCATGAGATTTAGCCTCTAAAATTTCGGCAAAAACACTATGATTGATGTTTGCTAAAATATCGTCAACTTCTATCATATTCATTGTAAATAAATCGTCCCACTCCATCGTTAAGGATAAAGGGATAAAGAAGGTGAAGGTAATTGAATAAATAAAGGTTGATTTTCTGTGGACAGAGAACTTTCAACAGCTGAATTGGTCGGAAAATCTTCAATATTTATGGAGAGATGTTGTGATGGAACCGGAACATTTGTGTCTGGAACTCTGAAACAATTAAATAAAACATAAAATAATTAGAAATACTTGTAACAAAATTCACTTGAATTTTTATTAAATGTTTCAAATCCATCTATCGCAAAAATAAAAATTTATGTAAGAAATTAAAAACAAATTGAATACGTAAATCATATGATGTACCTACTTTCATTGTATATAGTTTAATTATAATTTAAAAATTAATTTATTGAAATAGTTTATTTTGTAAATACTAACAGTATTACAAACTGTAAATTATTAATAAAACAGTAATATTAAAGTACTTACTTTCGTCGCATATGTTGTTTTAAAAATTTCATACTATTGAAATGCTCCCACGGAATGGAAAAATCGGAATCGGCACCAGATGGTAGATTTTTTTCTTCTTTCTTTCGAATATCTATCCCTCAAAACTTTCCACCTCTGTTGAACTCGGTCTTCTGTAAAAAAATAAAATAATATGAAATATAATTAAAAATAAAAAACAATTCTACCTATAAATTACCTGTACTATTTAACTTTTCAGCAATATTTGGCCATATAGTTATTTTTAGTTTGTGGTTTTTAAAATTTTTATTCGATTTGTCATATAAAAATATATATTTTTCCACACTTGAAATTAAATTCGCATCAAAAGAATCCATTGTCTGAAAATTAAGATAAAATGTTATTAGTAACGCGTACATACATATTTACATATAAAAGATATTTCTAAATTATTAGTAACTAACCTTGTTTTGTGTGTTATAGCTTTTCTCGTAAAAAATAATAAACTATTTTGTTTGTAAACCAGAAAATGATTTTGCCACGTCTTGATTTTAAAGTATATTTAAACACAAGAGATAAAAGTTGAGCATCTTTTGCGTTGCGACTTCTACTTTACTTTTCTTTCGTTTTATTATAAAGCATTGCATATGTTTGTATAGACTGAACATTGTACGTTGCGTTACTTTTTCTGCGTTGCGTTGTTATAAATCCACCTTAAGAAATAATTCAGACAGATAATTATATTGCGTGTGTCTAATCTTGTCTGTGTTTTCAGCCAATCACATTCAAGGTCAGTTTAACTTCTGCCTTTCTTTAACTAATTTCTTAACTCGAATGAACTATAGTTGCGTTAATCTTTATATTTTTGTGAAATATATTTCCATCATCTCTATTACTTGGTCGGCTGTTTTGCATACTTTGATATGATCTGGTGATGGCTTTAACAGGCCACCTTTTTCTTTAATATTAATGTGTGCTTCCCGAAGAATTTACAATAAGTGATGCCTTACATACACATCTCAATTAATTTTGTCGTATATTCTTCGGGCAACAGACCCAGAAATATATATTGTTACATCTTCTACAAAGGATATCAGACAAACTGCTGTATTAATATAGTCATGATCACTGACAAAATCTGTTGGGTTGATATTTGTAATTGTGCTATTTTCTATGGGTAAAATATTACTGTTTAAAACAGCACAATTACCATGTCAGTCATTTATAACTGTCCGAACTAATAACTAAGCAGGTTTACGTAACGAACCTTATCCCTGACGGCTCGGGCCTCCTCCCTAGCCATCAGCCGAAGCTCCTCTGGTGACCAGCGGGGCTTCGCACGTTCAATGTTAACATTGGCGTTAGCTTCCTAAGGATGTACAGACTTAACGTGCACACCCTTGCCAATTGCCGTTTTAAAGGTTCTTTCACAGTATTCACATATAAATTGGGGATTCTCCGACTCATCCCCGGAATTGTTGGTGCTGGTAGTCCGAGATCCACCAGTTATAGCATTATACTTTTATAATGTATCAGGACCAACAAATGCTTAGGAAAACGGGCTGGTAACCCGAATTCCCGCAGCACAGTCGCTTTACTGCTCAGCCGACCCATTGAAGGAGCGACCAGACTACTGTCCTTATGTTATATCAAGATGTTATTGAACAGTAGCCGGTGACGAAGCCACTCGCCACCTCGGCTGTAGAGTGTCCACTATCTGCAATAGAGCAAACACCATCCAACAGAGGACCACAAGCTTATTATTGATTTTTAGTAGGTCTCTGACATCCGAGACAGTGATAAAACAATACTCGCCAAAATAAAAAACAAAAAAGCACTGCCAAAGTCACTTGGAGCCAACACAACCCCAAGCATAGTTCTCCCTTGGACCCTCGTGTGTTGACCCCATTTGGAAAAATTATTGCTACAATTTCCGCAAGTAAAAAGCAGCAGAGCTCCCCAGGCTTGCCGTTCTTTAGCCAACCCTGACGGGGAATCAGGATTGTTTCCACGAGGAACCACATGGAGGCGAACGACCAAGTTTCATATGCTATACCAAAAACTTGTGCTCTATCATTTTTTATCGAGGTTCTGATCCTCTAGATCCGCCATGTTCTTGTAGCAGCGACACCTCTAGCCGGATTGCATGTCCATCATGCGCTTGTACGGTCTAACGATTGCACCTGGAGAGTGCCATCACTCCCCGAAGGTCCCAAATGACTCACGACTAATGCAGCGGCGAATTAGCAGCTTACTCTAGACCATAAGACATCCAGATACCCACACAGCCACAGCAACTCCCGCGAAAGGCAAAAGCCTGGAGAGCACCATAACCCCCCCCCCCCAAGGCCCTAAATGACTTGCTCCCAATGCAGCGGCGAATTAACAGCTTACACTGGACAACAAGACATCCGGATACCCCAGGACAGCCACAGCAACTCCCGCAAAGGCCAACAATCCGCCTGAGTGATGCAGTTCTTACACCACCTTATGTCTATGAGCCAATTCACGGTATGTGAGTCGCAGCCAAAATGAAAGCACCGGTCACCAGGAGGCCATCACCAACTGGGCGACGGTATCAACGCAAACAACAGAATTGGTCAGGTCAAGACATGATATATTGGATTGTCAGGCCCTCAACCATTCCCTTCCCACAAATGCTTGCCAGGCAACCCACAACTGTGCCTACGCTTCGTTAACCTTCACACCAGTCTGGCTTATGCCACTCGTCTATGTCCGAACTAATAGAAAAGAAGCCATAAATTGCTTGAAAGTGCGATTGTTTGAACAACCGCCTTTAGTTCTTAATACACTAAAAAATTCTTCCAAGTCTTTCCTGGCTTAATTTGTTTGACAATAAATAATCTAGATGGATTTTTTTTTTTTAAATATTTAACATAAATTGGTATCAACGTGAAGTGGAATTAATACTCTATAATTCGTTGGGAATTTTATGTTTTATAGAAAAGTGTAAAAAGTGACAACTACTCCGAACTTGCCCCATGTACGGGGCAAGATCGTGAACAGCTGTTTAACCCACTCGCTGCTTAAAGGCCGCACCGTGCTACCCGCAGGTGCGGCAGAGGTTTTTTTTGGAAAAAAAATGCTGTATACTGTATTTAACGTGGAGGTAAGTTGGTGTTTTGCTTAAAATGTTGCTACAATGACATTTATGACAGTTTGGGCGACAGCCGCCAATTGGCATCATACGCACATTTAGAGAATTTTATGTAAATGTGCGTATGACGCCAAATGGCGTTCGTAGTATTCGGCAGTATTTTGAACGAAAATAAAAGGCAGTATAACAAAAACTAGTATTTTCTGCTTTTTATCTTTATTGATCAATATTATATAAAAGATGAAATTAAAACACACTTATGAATACTATATGAAACTAAAATTATATGGGATACCTTTCGTCAAACATAGAAATGCTATTTTTCAATCTTTGCGTGATACAAGGTAAAACACGGTCCAGTGCACAATACAGGCTTTTCTGGGCAAGCTCTACACTCCCACATCGTTCCTTTTCTAATTTTATTTTTGCTACACAAGCGACATCTTTTTCTAGATCTCCTTTTGGAGTTGTCACTTGCTTCTATTTTTGTTGGCATGTGTAAAATAGTTTTGTTATAAACATAAATCAATTACAGTCATAATTTCTAGTTTGAATGTTTCTGTTAATTCTGTATTTTTGTTTAATAAATTTAATATGATTGAATACAGTTCTTCCGTAGGTACAGATATAAATAAACTACTTACATCAAACGAAACTAGTTTATATCCTGTATAAAAAAAATTTTGGATTTGACCTCATTAACAAAATCTAAAGAACTTCTTATTCTAAAATTTGAATTAAATTTAAGCATGTCGGGTAATATTTTACTTAAATATTTACATATTTTATAAGCTGGTGCATCTATATATGATACAATCGGACGTACAGGATAATCATTTTTGTGTAGTTTTGGTTGTGTAAATAATTGGTGGTCTGGGATTCATGCTCTTTAACAGATATTTATCTTTTTCACTAAAAACTGTTTTACACTCTTTAAGTACTTTCACTATTTGATTTTGAAATTGGATGGTAGGATTACTTTTTATTTCTATACAATCACTTTCACTAATAAGTTTTAAAGTTTTCTGGTGATGTTCTTCTTTATCTAATATGGCTATAGTGTTTCTTTTATCTGCCTTACAAAGTATGAGTCCTTTTGTTTTAAGTTTTTGTTTTAGTTGTATAATGATTATTTCTTCTTTTTAATGCTGCTTTTGTGGTAGGAGAAATTTTACTCCAGAAGTCAGTAGTACTTGCCGAAGCACCGCAGTATTTTGTTCGAAATACACGCATAAAAATGAAATATGGATTTTTAGTCGGTTGATCAGGATTACATATAGGACATGGTTTTTCCAGATTCGTTGAATTTGTAGAGGATTCGGAAGTGTCAAATTCAGAGATCCTTTCATTTTAAAGGTTAAAAGAGGCAGAGGTTTGTTCAGATTACAGTAATTCCTGCTTTTGGGGAGATTGTTTTAGTTAAAAATAAGGGCAGTCAGCTACAAGACGAGAGGAGAAATTTTACTCCAGAAGTCAGTAGTACATCGTAAGGAGGAGCGGGCCACGACGATGGAAACTGGAAAAGTAGATGAAGAAAAAAGAACAACTATTAGAGAAAAAACCGGCCTTCAGCAGCGTTCTACCGCCGAATCCTGGTTTGTCGAAAATATTATTGGTACCGACGAATCACATTTCTCGTCCACCAAAAAATATGAAACCAATTTCATTGTAACTCAACACCGTAAGAACGAATTCCAGTTTGAATTAAAAAAATGGATATTTATGTGGAACCGCATTGATTTGGAGTTACGTATTTGTTTGAGAATCGGGAATTTCAAGCATAGAATTCGTATCAATAGAATTTTAATTTAAAATATCATATTTTAAAGCAGAAAAAAATAATAATGGCAATTGTTGTGCAGAAAACTCGTTTATGGAGAGTCGGGTAGTAAACTCGTTTACGAACAGTCAACATTAAAGTTATTTTATTTTAAAACATTTTTTACAGTAATGGACTAAAAAAAAAAAACATATGGAGATTGGTGGCGGGAAAATTTATCAAAGAAATTGAGCAATTAGATCATTCTGAAGCCATCTGCACTTGATTTTTCTTTCAGGTATATAGTAAATAAATAGTAAATAGTAGATAGTATATAAATAGTAGTCTGAATGTTTCTCGGGCAACGGTGTAACAGAAATTAAAAAGCTATAATTTTAGGTATGGCAGACGATGTTAAAATTGATGATTACCGTCTTTGATCGCGTTGTATTAAATAATTTTGTTTTAGTTGTTTAATGATTATTTCTTTTTGTTGATGCTGCTTTTGTGGTATGTATTCTGTATTATTGTTATCCTTGAAAATTTTTGCAAGTTTATATTTAATTTGTTGTTTTTCTGCTGTATCTAGTATGGAATTTGTTGCTATTTCTGTATTTACCGCAAGATTCGTTATATATTTAGATTTAGGTGGTAAATGTGGAGAATATTTTAAACCTTTTTCAAAAGACAAATTTTTTCTTGTTTGAGTGTAGATTTGGATAAGTTTACCACTCTGGGATAAAATGCCGGCACGTTTTTAACTTGTTTAGAATTACGTTGTTTGTATTGTCCTTTCTTTTCGATTAGTTGTAGTTTTTCCCGTTGTTTTAAATGACTATTATGTACAATTTCGTTCACTTCTGCGTGAATGTCTCGAAAAATAATATCGAATTCAATCGGATGTGAGTTACAATATTAATAAATATTGTGGAAAAACGAATATTTTGTTTTATTTTATTTAATTTAAAATGTTCCACCAAGTACCGACTACAAACTCTCTTAAATTAATGAACATAAAATCTATCAAAACTAAAGTTTGATTGTTGATAACAATTATTATATCAATGTCACAACAATGACACTTCAGTGCGAAGTGCATTAGAGCCTCTATCCATTGATATATCATTTGTTATGTTTCATAATTTAGTAGCAACAGGTATTTGGCTTGATCCATGCGGTTATTTAGGAGCTAGTCCGGATGGTTTAATATCAGAGGAAAAATTGATTGAAATAAAATGTCCATATAAATATAGAAGCGAAGATATAAAAAATGTGCAAAATTATGTAATATCATACGATAATAATATAAATAATTACGAAATTAATAACAACCATAATTAATAACAACTGTTATATGTAACAAGCAGAAGGAAATGTGATTTATTTATATGGACATTATGTTCATTAACAGTAGTTGAAGTTAGTAAAGATGAGGATTGGAAAAAATATAGATTTATTAAAAAAAATTTATTTAGAAAAATATATTAATTTTATCATAAACAATTAAAAGTATGTAATAGAAAACTACAAATCTTTATGTTATTAATCAAAAGCATATAAATGTTCCAAATCTTTCATAAGAGGATACTGGAAGTTTGTTAATGTTGCGCAAACTTGCCAGATAATATCTACATGTTTTTGTAAGTTTTGCGGTATTAAATGCAATATTTTATAAATTTTTATTTTTTGAATTGCCCTTTCTACATGGATCTTTGCTTTAGCAATTGATTGCGTGTGTATTATTTGTTCTGCCGTAAATTTTTTTTATTTCTTCTTGCACATTTAATTGTTTGATATAACCAAATTCTAATTTAAAAGTGTTGGACTCAGAAGAATCTCAAGAAGTAGAAGAATTAGAAGAATTATTAGAACTTGAAACTAAATTTATAATATCTTCTTCTGAAGTTGAAGTTGAAGTTAGGTCTATAATCTCTTGTTCTTTCTCTTCTTCGAAATCATGAGATTTAGCCTCTAAAATTTCGGCAAAAACACTATGATTGATGTTTGCTAAAATATCGTCAACTTCTATCATATTCATTGTAAATAAATCGTCCCACTCCATCGTTAAGGACTGAAAAAAAACATGATTTTTTAAAAAAAATCAAAAAAATCGGATTTTTTTTATTTAAATAAGATTTTTTTGTTTTTTTCAATTTTATGTGCACTGTTCATTAAATAATTAATTGATTCTTACTTGTATTACAAGTAGAACTAAAAATTCATAAAACAATCCCATCTCAATAACCTGTATCACCGTAATTAACAGTTTTGAATTTCGCGGTGAAACGTTCGCGCCATTATCGTTATTATATTTTATCATAATCAGATTATACTTTTTTATTTCACTGTGTAATATGATTAATATGATAATTATAATTATAAGTACAATTTTTTCTTTGTTCCAGTTTCTCCACATCGACTCATTATTCAATGGTACATCTCTGTTTACTAAAACACATGTAGTTATTTTATTGATTCTAAATTTTCAAATAATAATAATTATCCAGCAAAATATCTAACCGATCAGAAATTTATTTATAGAGAAAAAAGCATTTTTCTACCTGCGCCTCGGTAGCCTCTTTGGCTAACCGGCGACTTTAAATGAGTTTTTCTCGAATTGGTATTTTATAAATGGCGCGTGTGATAAGTCGAGCAATTTTCATACAAATGAGTTGAAGTTTTGTGTGCTTGAAAGGAAATAGAATTTTATTCTATATGAACCTCTGATATAACGAAAATATTAACATTAAATTATTTCTAGGGGTGTATTATTATTTCGTGTGTATTATTTGCTCTGGCGTAAATAGTGGTTCTGTTAGAAATGACGGAATGTTACAGGTCACACCTGCGGGTAATAAGTCTTGAAATAAAAAACCTTTATCCGCTAAAATCACTTTTAAATGTTCCACTAAACCACAATGTTCTACAATTTTCTTATCCGATACAGAACCTGCGTACAGTGATCTTATAAATGTTACAACCCCATTTGGAGTCACGGCTATAAGTGCTTTTAGCGTGTTTTTATGATTGTAGCTGCTATATGTAGCACGTTGTTTGTCTAATTTCGGTGGTATTACTGTTTGCATCTCGGTACAGTCAATAATTACTCTACAATTTGTAAAGCAGGCACACGATGATGGCATACATGTAATATTTTTATTTCTGCTTGGCATTTTTATATATCTTTTGAATACTGCCTCATGTACGACATACGTCTAAGTTAAAAAAATATTTGAAACAGTTGTTCTGCTACAACCAAATTGTAATGCCAAATCTTCATGAGGAAGATTTAACTTTAATTTCATAAGGCACATTAAAAGTTGGTCAATTTTCTCTAATCCTACTACGTTCCATCCCAAATGGTATTTAAATTCTAATTTTGATAAATATTATTATAAATATTTTTTTATTTGATAATCCTGTATATAAATTTATTAACTGATCACAATTTTGTTTTGATTTTAAATATAAATACGAGAATTGATGTCGATTTCTTTTTAAATTCTTCAATTTCTTTTTTAAAAAAATACGAATCCGTCTCCAACAAACATTCATTATTACTTTGTAATGAAAGTTTTGTTAAACGGGTTTCCATTTCCTTTTGAATTTTTTCTGGGGAATCCTTCGAAGTAGATGATTCGTGTTCTTTGCGCTGAGGGATATTTGATCTGTAATGCAAGAGGCAATTTAATACCTTTTCTTCATTTTCTCTGGAGATAGAAATCGAAGTCTTTTAAATTCATTCCAGGAAAATATTTTGGGCCCATTTTCACGCTTTCCATCCACGAACTGGCAACTACAAACAACACTGTTGTCACTTGGTTCTTTATCCTGTCTTCTGCAAATGAATATTATAGTTAAATATTAATTAATAAACAAATATATATATATATATATATATATATATATATATATATATATATATATATATACTCGTTTATTACCTTATCATACGAATCCACATTTCTCTTAAATTTTTATTACGGGGAAATCGTAACCATTTGCATTGCGATGTATTATGCGTGTGCTCGCATAAAGGTACAAAACAACCTGGCATTTTGTTAACACGTTAACTGCCGATAACGCACTAGCGCGTAACTGCTTGACTGTAGATAGGAGCCGGCGCGTTTGGACCACTATCGATTATTATGTTGAACTATTTTGCTGGCTTTACAGCGTAGCCTTTTCTATTTAGAGGTGTAACTTCACAAATTTTGATGTCGGTTTTGCTTGGACTTAAAAACTAAAAATTAAACAGTCATATGTCATGAGAAGTAAACGGATCCCAGAGAAAGGCATCTGAAATACGAGCGGCAGTTAACGTGTTAAGCAATAAACAAACAGGTACAAAGTAACCTGGTATTTTAACGGAACAACTAATAACGAACAAAACAAAACTCGAAAAATGTAACAAAAATGATAAACAACTATAACAAAAAGTAATAATATGGCAATAACAAACAATAAATGAACTATAACAAAACACAAGTAAAAATAAAACAAAGTAGTCTTAAAAAAAATTAATTTAATAAATTCGGATTGAAAATAAAACGTAAAATAAAAATACCAAATTACGAACGAACCAAAGCCAGATACGAAATAAAATTATAGGTTATAATTATTTGTTGTTTTTTGTTTCACTTTATACAGTTTTTTTTTTTTCTTTTTATTCTACGACGCGTTTCGATCTTGCGATCATTATCAAGTACGTTGGTCCGTGCGTTGTCGTGTCAATTTATATCTTCTAGTTTTTGGTGGGGGTATAGATTGGCTGGAATATCGTGTTGGATTGGCTGTTGATTTGTGTGTTCATAATTGGATTTTTACACCTTTGGTACTCAAACGGGTACTTGCAATACTGTTGTAACCTGCAGGTTCGTAGGTTTCAGGATACATCTCATGTATTTTTCTTACATTTAGCTCTGGTGATAAATAATACCGCTTTAAATTCTTTTTTCGGCTGTAGTGAGAAGCTCTTCTTGGAAAACGTTTTATATGAGTATCTATTTGAGCAAGTAAATCAGCAGAAAGACTGTTTGGCCATATTTGTATGTTTGCCTCTTAAATCGTCTCTTAGAGATATAGCCTTCTAAGCCGATATGTGTTGCTAGAAGCTTCACCCTTTTACTACTAATGCCAAGAAAGGCTACAAACGCTTTCTTGCAGAACTTCTGCTTTTCAATACCAATGCGCACCTACAAAATACAATAATAAATTACATTAATTTTACGACATGTCTTTAAAGACATGTTTAGCTTACATGATAAGTGTTTGCCATACGACGGTTTCTCACAGCTCTGGGGTTCCTCCGTTGAGTTGTATTTCTATTTTCGACATTGATACTTGCATTCGCAATCTTTACCAATTTTGAGTTTTGCAACTTGCTTTCCTATAGACCCCACATAAATCTTTCCCAAGGCCCTGTTATTTTTTCTTACATTTCATTTCCACTTTTTAATATTAACAAACTTTCTTTTTTTTCTAACCTCTTTTTCTGGAACCGTTGCTTTTGATTCTGTTTCACTACTATTATGGGAGGGTACGTAGTCTGATGAGCCTGCATCTTCGTCAGCACTGGAAGACTCAATTGGTTTAAAAATGGAGTACAATTTTAAATATTATTAATATTTTAATCAAGTAGTATTTTAACTACTTATCATTAAGAATAAAATCATTAAAGTGGATACCAAGATTTTCATAATCAAATATTTTAAACACTGCGAAAATTAAAGTTTCTCAATATTGTTACTCCTAGCCCCCATGAATCTAATAAATTATGTTCGGATGGAACAATAGATATTTTATAATCCTCCTCATATCTGAAATCCACAAATGAATTAAAAAAGTACCTGATAATATCGTTCATATTAGCATCAAGTACAACAGTCAAATACAGAAAAGCCAAAGTTATTAGTAAATCTTTATATAAAGGAAAGAAACCAAGCTCTCGTCTCATTATAACATTCAAATTATTGTCTTCTGTGTTAAATTGAGTTGACTCAATTAAATTTATAAACATATCTGTTAAGGTATTTATCAAAATTCTACAGGTTATTGAACAAATTTCATTACTCTGTATAAGTATGCTAACCTTATCCGTCAAATTTAAACATGGAAATATTTTTAAGAATTTTTGTGTTATATCATTGAACTCTTTAGATATAGTGAAATAATTATCAAAGAAGATATCATTTTTCCTTAAATTGATATCATGAAGATGCAGAGATTCATTAAATGGTATGAGGTTGTTATTCTTTCTTGCAAAATTAGGATTACATATTATCAGATAAAACTCATTAATTTTATTGTTTGAGCTAATAGGGAATAATTTAAAGAACTTTAAATTTTTTCTTAATTAATAATGTTGCATACTTATCATATAATTCTTTTAAGGATTTTATTAGATGATTAAAGTATATCATCTTAATAATAAAAATACTCTTAGTGTCTGAAAAATCCAAAAATATCGGAAGATAAATTTCCAATTCATAAAAATTACTAGACAATTCACTTGTTTCAGCATCTGTTGTAAGGATTCTAATAATTCTACCCTTCATACTATTGAGGAATTTGGAAATATAACCCTGTTCACATATATTTGTTTCTCCAGATATATGTTTGTTTTTATCTATTAATCTATCTATAATATTACACTTATCTTGAATTAAACTTGTACTATTGATAAAATCTGGAGTACTTCGAGAGTTCTCTAAACTATCAAGGTAGGTATTATAAATAAGAGGATGTTTATTGAGTATATGTGATAAGAGCAAAACAAATCCTCCAGAACCATCAGCAAGACATGCAATGATTTCATTTGCATGATTTTCTTGATTAATTAAAAGTTCATAAATATTAATTGAAAGAATAACTTCTAATAACTTAGTACATGACGTACTAATTGTTCCTATATTCCTATTTATGTTGTGAATTAAATTGACTGGATAACCTTCATCTATTTGAGAAGGATCATTATATATGGAATTTACAAACTGATCATATATTAGTGAATATTCAGGTGTTAAAATCTCAAAAATATGAAAGTTAATATTATTTAATTGAGGGACTGATTGAAGGATAGATATAGTGTTGATTGTATCATGTTGAGAAACCTTAGATCTCCAATAGGTTACGACCTCGTCAATTTTTATTGGTAATATTCTTAAAAGATCAACCTTAACACCTATTGATCTAATATTTACAATTTTATTATGAAAGAATTGTTTATTTTTTTTTTTTTATTCACTTTATCATCATGATCAAGATCTTGATTTATTAATGTGCAATAGTAATTGATTAAAGAATTCTTTTTCTTAATTGGTTGAATTAAATGTATTAATATTTATTTATAAAATTGTACATGATAAACTCCCATATTATTTAAAAGATAACATTTCATATGTTAATGAGAGACATAATTATTATACGAGGAACAATCAGCAATTTAACATAAATAAATTTAATAAGTCAAGTACTCATATATCCATGTTTTCTAAAGGTCTCGAATTATACAATCAACTACCACAATTAATAAAAAATGTAAACTCGGTGAATAGTTTTAAGAAAAAAGTAAAAAAATATTTTTTGTACAGTGTTTGTGAGAGTTTGTGTAATTAGATTGAGTTTTATAATACAAATAATTTTAAGTTACTGTATATTTTTTGTATTAGTTAGCATTATTAGCTAAATAAAGTACGATTATTATTAAGGGATCATTTTTAAAGAAAAATCTTGATGCACTGATAATAAAAAATTCTAAATTCTTTTTTATATGTCTCAAGAGAAAAGGACATAAGAATTTACCAATACTCTCAAATTTTAAAAGATCACTATTATTATTTGTCTTAACATTTAAATACAGCAAAAATTCACTTAACCTATTACTGTTTATTAGCATATATGCTAATGTAGGTAAAGTTCTATTTTGATGAACATAAAATTATTTTGGGAATTTTCAATTTTAATTGATCTAATAATATTTTTGAGGATTGTATAATTCCTATTATCATATCATCAAAATGAATATTTCTAAACTCTGTTATACTAATAGAGTGGAAGAAGAAGTGATCAGTTGGTTTTTCTACTTCATTAGAAATACTATAAATTTTTAAAAATTTATTATCCATCTCTTCTCCTAATTTTCTGCCAATACTAATACTTAATGCTTTATTTATCAACTTATCGCTAATTCTGTATTTACAAGTTAGTTTGTTTGATGTTTTAAAAATCTTTTTATAAAGACCTGGATCCGTGGCTACATCAACAGGATCTTCAATATCAGTTTTAAAATCTGATATTTCACGTGTACACTCTTGACAAGATAATATACATATTAAATTTTTATTATTAAAATTCATATAATCTTTTGAAAGTATAAGTATAGATTGAATATATAAGAATAAAAGTTGAAAGTGTATTGTATAGTCCCTTCCCCCTTTCATTACTGTAATTAAGTTATTTGTAGTAAACCTGAAATGTGAGGCAAGTGTAGGCAAATGATTAATAATTGCTGAGCTTCTTTCAATTTCACTTCTAAATCTATGAAGGAGGTTTCCTCCATAAATTAAGCTCCCCCATTCATCAATCTGAATTTCTTTTACACTTGTTGGTAATAGAGGAAGTTTCTCAGATAATAATTTTTCTGTTAATTTAATAAGATTTTCAGCATTTAAAAGTTTAAACCATGATTTATATTCTAACAGTTTTCTACAAGCAGATATGAAACTTGTATTTATTTCAATATTTATAATTGGTCTCTGAATTTTTTGTAAAGTTACACTACCTAAATATGATGTAAATGGGCCTTTATTATATCTAAAACCATACATTGAATTAATGAAATCTGAACTCACTTCTAAAAGAATACCTTTATCAATTTCCTCCTGAGTACATGAATCAACATTCTTGATCTCAATTTGATGATGACTACATGTTCTAGTTTGACCCTCACTTGTCAATTTCCAATGATCAAAACGTAAGGCTTCACAGATCTTTGTGGGACAACAATAATAAGTTATTTTATCATCTAAATAATTGTCTTTAAGATTATTTGTTGTCATTTTAGTTAGAAATTCACACCATTTTTCATTAATGAGAATGGATAATTCAAGAAAACTTGTACCTGTATTTTCCTGATAAAGTTTATTAACTGTCTGAATGTTATTAATTCTGTTTCTTAAAGATAAAAGTATATCTACATTAGAATTTTTAAGTAATTCATGAGCTATTGATGGTACAAATGGTTTCATCGTTATTAAGACCTTAACTAATGATTCATAACTAATATTTTGATTGACATTGAATAGGTTGGATATTTCTGGATTCAAATTAGCCCTGTCTTTTATAAACCCTAGGACATGGTTTTTTGAATAATTTTCAACAGATGGGAGTCTTTTTATGTTTAAGGAAAAAATGTCCTCTATTAATTTTTCATAATTAATTCTCTCACTTGGTTTAGTGTTTGTTAAAAGAATTACTTTATTATAAACGGGGGGATAATTATTTTTTAAAAATTTATATAGACTTATCCATATCACTAATTTATCATCCTGACCTCTAACAAAGTGATTAAAATAGCTCGATTGACATAAACCCCCTAACAATGATGGAAAATTCAGTAAACTAACATTAAGATTATGTGACATTGTTATATTAACATTTCTAAAAACTCCTTTCCTATGTAAGAAGTTTAATACTTCAAAATTATTCACAAAAAATGCTGAACTTGGAGTGTAATCATATTTTGCACATTCACACTCAGTTACTGTTGAAATATTACTAATATTTGTGGAAAAATATCAAATATCGCAGAAAATCATCTTTGGAATATTTATCTGGTAATATTTTTCCTCCATTTTACATAGGTTTTCCTGTCTTATACATTTAGTTTGGTTAAATTTTCATATAATAGAGATGCTCTGACAGTTGTAGGGTTGTCCTCCAATCTCCTATACATGAGTTCTTTCTTTTCTTTGTATTCTTCGTTCCTCCACCAGTCATTTTCCCATTGCTTAAGGAAATCATTAAACCAGGGACTACAAAATACTTTTTCTTCCAAATTATATTCCTCTTCTATTGGTGTATCTATTATATTCTCTCCGTCCATTATTGCATGTCTCTTTATCAAAAAAGCCATTACCTTGCTCAGTCCGATCAGATCACCAGGATGATCGACAATGGTGGATATTCCTGTTTGGGGATTGAAGACGAATAGTGCAGAGTTGTCTGGTACATTAGACTTCTTCAGTGTGTATGATGATATAGCTTCATTAACATTGGATGTCACTTTTATTTCGAGGAATTTCTTTAATTTTCTATCACCAATATCCCATTTAGAGTCTGGTCTTTCACATTTAAATTCCTTCGCTAGGTTGTTCTGCACCTGTTCTTCATTAGGCATTCCCTCAATTAACCATAATCTATACGCTTCCTCTTCTATTTTGTTGGATTCTCCATCATCTCTGACTGATGTATCAGATTTAGAGCTTGTCTCAGTTCCACTAGAAGATTTTTCACCTGTTGATGCTGGGAGATTTGATGTGGATGCCATTGAATCTTGTTTGGCTCTCTTATTGGGTTTGACTGAGGCACTGGTAGTTCTTTTTCTTTTCAAACTCTCTATTATTTGTGTGTGGTCTGTTGGTTGTAGGTTGCAGAGTAATATTCAAGTCATGTCATGCCTTAGTGATAACTCTCTTGCTTTTTTGCTCTCATTTCTCCAGTGTTTTTTTTCCATCCCAAAACTTTGAATAAAATCATGAGGGTACAATGCGCTGTTATGAATAAGTTTGTGGTATATGTGATCCATATATGATTTTAATGAAACAGCCTGTTCTTACTTGGACATGTTTCATGATTTACTAATGGAACATTTAAAATTTGTTCACTATATATTATAGTTTTAACCAAATTAGCGCTGCTTGTTGTTGAGCGCCTAGTGCATACTTTAAAAAAATTAGAAGCTGCCAACAATTTTCTTCTTTCTTCTAACCATAGTCCACTTCCAGATTGCATTCTAGTATTTTCTTCAAATTCATTTCGCTCAATGCTGCTTTTGACTGCATACTGCGTGCATTTTGATAATACATAGTAAGATTATTTAATGTTGATGTGGAACTCGAAGAATTCAATGCATTATACTCGAATGGTGGTTGCTATGCTATGCCCAATACATAGTTTTTAAATTTTTCCGCATTATTGATAAATATTTGACAATTGTTGCTGTCCCAGGCAAAGTGATCCGTTTTCAGATTTGATTTTTGTATTTCATTGTGTCGAACACAATTTATACATTTTATTGTATTAGACTTATATTGTTTCAATTGATGATTCTCACCACATTTAGGACATCTGGGGTTAGATTTCGCACATTTGTCAGATAAATGATGAAAGCCTTAACAATTGAAGTACCTACGTAATTCAATGGCATCAAACACACAGCAAAAATCGTACAATATCATTACTCTATTAGCTTCGTTTAGACTATGATAAGTAGTAATGTCCGTCTGAATTACTGCTTGATAAACATCTTTTTTTTACATAATTGTGATATGCCAATTACGTCACAGACAGAGTTATTTGTGAAACAAGTTTTATTTTGCGTTTTCAAATATCGCAGAAAATCATCTTTGGAATATTTCTCCGACAATCCAACTATCCGTATTCTAGGATTAAACTGCGAGAGTTGCTTAACCCTATAATTATTCGCCAAGTTGGTATTGACTAAATCTCGGATATTGTTTGAGTCGTCGGGGGTTGCACAACTAATTGCTAGCCCTCCATTTTTAGTAAGCTTAATATTTTTGATTCCGATGTTTGTTGCAATTGGATCAGCATTTTTAATATAGGTCAGAAGTTTCTCGCTTTATATGCACAAACTAGTTGCTTGCTTGTAACGAATTTCGCAAATTTTAACATTTTAATTTTAACCCCGATCTCAAAATATGTCGTCTATAAAATAATTTTTCATCACTATGACTCATAATTAGGACTCGTAATCGTTTTGCTTTAAAATTTAACGTTACAGATCAGTTAGCAAATTGTATGACGCATCATAAACTAATTAGCATAATCTAACGTCTAACCTATAGCAATAACAAAAATATTGTTTAAGCCTGCATTGAACCATATGTTATTTTTAATAAATTATGCATCCTAACCGGCGCGTGCCGCATACCGATAAAATTCATATTGCACAATAAATTTTAATTGCACATCTTGCAGGTCAACGCACGCCAAAGCGCGCACCTGGTTGAGCTAGGTTAGTTAGCCATCCCTCAAAAAATAAAAGATAAACATTTTACAGGTCATCCCTCGCGATGCATAATTAGGTCACCCTTTTTTGCATATTAATTAGCTAATGGAACGATTCAAGTTTACCTACTTAAACAATTACACATATTTTTATTTACACGACCGTCAAATGTAATTGAAAAACATTTTTCCTCATTTTTATGTAATAATGTAAGACATTAATTTACAATGTTTGCACTTTCTTTACCAGTCAATGATTTAATAAATTAATAGCCAAACGAAATTTTCGAATTATGGTTGAGTGCGACAGGCATGAATACCCATGTATTTGTAGCTTCTGGAGTGTATTCAGCTTATAATGTTAAACCCGTTTCCAAAGCTACAATTTTATGCATGTCCACCCCACTCAACTTTCTTCATAATTGACATTTTGTCTATCACTAAATTTATAATAATTAAATCCTTTTCTGCCTTATTTTTAAAATATTAAAAGCTTGTAATGAAAAACCTGGTTTACTTTCTACATTGGGGTACCAATGCGACAAATAACGATGATGAGGCAGAACATTTTTAAAAGTTTTCCTCACATATTGATACGCTTTCGCGGAATAAAAAACATTTGTCAACTATTTACCTGGCGGATTGCCAAAAAAAATAAAATTGTCACAATATTTTATTTATTATATACTATTAATATTACTATTATTATATAATTATTACTTCTATATTAAAGTTCATTATACAGAGCGTACTCTATATATACAGCTAATAATTTCTATTTGCATGCATTATATACAAAGGCTTAAATTTTAATCCAATTTTTTGCACAAAACATATTTTTATATTTATTTAACTCCTTTATTTTAGGAGGTTGTTTTTTTGTTCTGCAATAAATTTGGTACTTTTTATTTAATTTTTCGTATTAAAATTTTCTTGTTTATCATTTTTTTTGTCAATGATATTTTTGTGTCGGAATATCATTATCTATTTCTGTATTCGACATATTTTCATTATCTGAATCAATGAATTCCTCTTCCGAAATATTAATTTCGTCCAAAGATTTTCCTTTATATAAAGAACTCTTTTTGTTGTTTATGGCAAATAAAAATCCTTGCAATTTTAGCAGTTTGGTAAACATTTTGTGGTATCCTACAATATTTAGTTTTATTTCAAAAAAAGTTACCTATAATACGATTCATGAGTTTTTTTTTGTATGTCCCATAAACTTAGGAATTGATCCATTCACCTTCTGTGATATGTATTACTTGTAATACAGTTGCAATTTGTTTGCGTAAACGAGTAGATGTAAATAGAGTACTATCTTCAACCCCTAATTCTTCAGTTAAGTTTAATTTGAAATCTATTGATTTTATGTTCCTTGATAGGTTCATTTTGCTTTTTTCTATCCTTTACAGACCCAAGGCTGATTAAAATTGATGGTCATACAGGACTTTTTTCGGGACATGCACAAATGTGTAGATTGGGCCTCTATTTTAAAAAGCACAATTGTGCATATATTTCAAAATTAAAAGAAAAAACTGTAATTTATGTAAATTTCCATAAAACACTAATACACTACAGGCACCCGTAGGCCAGTGGTAGCGTGTTGGACTCGTTCACATCAGAAATTTATTGAACCCTCTACTGCATGATTTTTATTTTTTAACGAAAAAAATATGTGACGTAAATAGTTCTGCATAAAAAGAAAAAAATTCTTAAAAAAATGTTTGCGGAATTTTGGCGACAATTTCGTATGTTTTTTATATGTAGCTTTTTTTTCTCGTTGGAGGGGGAATCATCAAATGACTCCTGCCTGGCCGTCAGCTATCCACCAGATGCATCGTCACCAGACTAGGAAGTGTCGGACTTTTACCGACTAAACCTACCTCCTTAACCTTCTCTCAGGCAGTCCGGAATCGTTTGTTCAACATTACTTCAGACTGCCGAGCTATATATGAGCCCCTTTACTGGGCTCCTGAGGCCAACTTAGAACTGACATGAAACCGACCTGTCAGGGCGAGCTCCACAGGTTCAGCGAGATTCCCCCGCCCAGCGCCGGGCCGCACACAAACACCTCCGCCCACTCCCGACACCCGGACACGGCACCGCCGCACGCCGACCCGATTGGCCGCCGGAAAGGCCCGCCGGCGGAGACCACAACCACAACCGACCCCCGTCCCCACCGCTCCCAACCCACGCCCCAAGCACCCACTACGGAGCGCCGGGTGGTGAACCTCGGGGCATCCGCGACGGTCATGGAACCTACGCAAGGTTACCCACCAACCGTACGCACCCCTCACCCACGTACGGCCGCTTCCCCTGTAGTGACTCCCCCATATCAAGTCCGATTACCCGGCTCTTTCCTCTATGTACATCTGCAGGTACGCCTCGAAACAGCCATGCCCCGTAAGCACCTGTGTTAGATAGTAGTTCATTACACCATGCTTTCTTTCAATCCACGGCAAGATAGACGGCATTAGTTGTTTGAGCCATCCTCCCGGCGCTTCCTGTGTCCACCGTTCTTGCCATTTCCACAGCGTATCTCTGCGCGCCGCATCTTTCAATTGCCTCGTGGCTCCGAATGTCTTCTTCCTCTCCCAAACCAGTAGGTCTAGTGGTGGTGTTCTTGCAAGGACACACGCCGCTGCGGCAGATACACTGCGGTATGCTCTGCAGATCCCGAGATTTAGTCTCCTTTGTAACGACTTAACCTTTGTTACGTAGGTCTTGTTTTTCTTGATAGCTTCAGCCCATACCGGTGCTGCGTATAGTACCACCGACGTAGCAGCAGTCGCCAGCACTCTTCTTTTCTGTTCTTGTGGGCCATTCACGCGCGGCATAAGTCTGCACAGGGCTTGAACTACCCTGTCAGCCTTTTCTACTGTATATCCTATATGCTGCTTATAAAATGTGGACATCAGAAAATTCCAATTAAATGTTGAGACTTTGAAAGCCATTGTATATGTGAAATGTAATTTAACAAATTCTTGTGAAAAATTTCATGAACCTTTTAAATAACGACAGCAATCTACTAAAAAAAATTCACTCCAATGAGAAATATGCCGAAAAATAAAATAACACTATACATATTTTTTTTTTTTTTTATTATATTTTTAAATTATACTTATGTTGAAATTAAAAAAAAATATATTACAATACTATTTTTGCGTTCTATGAAAATTTTTGTTGCTTCATATAGACCAAATTTTTTAAACAAGAACCCCATCCCCATCAATGGTGTCCCGCTTTACCAATGTTAAAATCTGGTCACCTTAACCTAGTACCGAGCCCTGTGGTACTCCACAACACATTCTAATGTTATCATCGTCCGTCTTCAGCCACCTATTAGATAAGTAGCTATCCACCAAGTTGTAGGATATTCCGGATATTCCCCCCGCACAATTGTTCTCGTTGCCAGCTCAGCCAGCTCCTCCGCCATTAGCGGCGCTGCCCTGATAATGGCCTCCGGAGGAACTCCATTGGGTCCCGCCGCCTTTCCGGGTTTCAATTTTCTAGCGACTGCCATAATTTCTTCAGCCGTAACGCAATCTACTTCTTCTCCAGCATTCATAGGTTCAAACACCCTCTCCTCTTTATAAGGAAAGGTCACTGTTGTGAAGAGGTCTTCTTATAGCACGTGTGATTATGGCGGTTATCTTGTAAACAAATTTTTATTTGAAAAATACGGTTTACTGTTCCTTTAACATTTAATTTTAATCAGTTTTTTGTGATATTTATTAACTTTGTTAACTTAATTAACAGTTTCTTTAAACGAATACAAACATGTTGCAAGTTCAAGGTATTGATGAAGAGCAAAATAGCAGTAAGCAATGTAAGAATCGTGTTTTCCTATTTGATTGGGAAATAAACGATATAATAGTAATTTCGAATTGTTACGGACAAAATTGTCTTGAATCTATATTACATTACCGTGATCATCAGACTGAATATCTTAATAAAAAACACCAACTGTTGAACAGTCTTCCGATTGAAATAAGCTTAGAATTACTGGAAGAATGTGATCATCAGACTGAATATCTTAATAAAAAACACCAACTGTTCAGCAGTCTTCCGATTGAAATAAGCTTAGAATTACTGGAAGAATGTAGTAAGTGTATTAAAAAATCAGATGAATGAAATATTTCAAAAATTTGAACATTTTGATTAGTTTTTTGTCACATAAGATTTAACTTCTAACATAAATCTTCTATTCATCTAATTGTCACACATAATTTGTACTTTCTTCTGGGTGTTTGCGTCGAGCTTTTCAGGAGGCATCCTTCCGGTGGCTCGCACCGCTATTTCATATGCCTTCCCCCAGGCATCGTTATCAATATCGTCTATAATAAGGTTCCAGCATCTGGCCTTTTCCTTATATATAGCTTTGCGCAGCTCTTTCTTCCGTTCTTTATTGTTTTGTATGAAGACCTCCATTGCCTCCTCAGTGAGCACCCTCCTGTTGAATTTTGTAAGTGTTCTTCGAGCCCTTGTACTGGCCTTCCGAATTTGCGCTATCCGCTCAGTCCACCAGTATACTCCCTTCCGCCTGCCACCTAATGTTTTCCTCTTCATTGAGGTCTCACAAGCCCTCTGGAGCGTGCCCTGAAAGGCCTTGCTATCTACCATCTTCCTCGCTGGCATTATAGCGCTGTCGAACCGCTCCTTTGTCAAGCGTTTTGGCGTTCCAAGTAACTGTATTTATTTGGGGTTCCATCCGTGACCGCAGGACTTTGTTTCGGTCTGCTACTTGCTTCTTGCTGCCGTAATGTAGACGGGTTTGGAGGAAAACATTAGGTGGCAGGCGGAAGGGAGTATACTGGTGGACTGAGCGGATAGCGCAAATTCGGAAGGCCAGTACAAGGGCTCGAAGAACACTTACAAAATTCAACAGGAGGGTGCTCACTGAGGAGGCAATGGAGGTCTTCATACAAAACAATAAAGAACGGAAGAAAGAGCTGCGCAAAGCTATATATAAGGAAAAGGCCAGATGCTGGAACCTTATTATAGACGATATTGATAACGATGCCTGGGGGAAGGCATATGAAATAGCGGTGCGAGCCACCGGAAGGATGCCTCCTGAAAAGCTCGACGCAAACACCCAGAAGAAAGTACAAATTATGTGTGACAATTAGATGAATAGAAGATTTATGTTAGAAGTTAAATCTTATGTGACAAAAAACTAATCAAAATGTTCAAATTTTTGAAATATTTCATTCATCTGATTTTTTAATACACTTACTACATTCTTCCAGTAATTCTAAGCTTATTTCAATCGGAAGACTGTTGAACAGTTGGTGTTTTTTATTAAGATATTCAGTCTGATGATCACATTCTTCCAGTAATTCTAAGCTTATTTCAATCGGAAGACTGTTCAACAGTTGGTGTTTTTTATTAAGATATTCAGTCTGATGATCACGGTAATGTAATATAGATTCAAGACAATTTTGTCCGTAACAATTCGAAATTACTATTATATCGTTTATTTCCCAATCAAATAGGAAAACACGATTCTTACATTGCTTACTGCTATTTTGCTCTTCATCAATACCTTGAACTTGCAACATGTTTGTATTCGTTTAAAGAAACTGTTAATTAAGTTAACAAAGTTAATAAATATCACAAAAAACTGATTAAAATTAAATGTTAAAGGAACAGTAAACCGTATTTTTCAAATAAAAATTTGTTTACAAGATAACCGCCATAATCACACGTGCTATAAGAAGACCTCTTCACAACAGTGACCTTTCCTTATAAAGAGGAGAGGGTGTTTGAACCTATGAATGCTGGAGAAGAAGTAGATTGCGTTACGGCTGAAGAAATTATGGCAGTCGCTAGAAAATTGAAACCCGGAAAGGCGGCGGGACCCAATGGAGTTCCTCCGGAGGCCATTATCAGGGCAGCGCCGCTAATGGCGGAGGAGCTGGCTGAGCTGGCAACGAGAACAATTGTGCGGGGGGAATATCCGGAATATCCTACAACTTGGTGGATAGCTACTTATCTAATAGGTGGCTGAAGACGGACGATGATAACATTAGAATGTGTTGTGGAGTACCACAGGGCTCGGTACTAGGTTAAGGTGACCAGATTTTAACATTGGTAAAGCGGGACACCATTGATGGGGATGGGGTTCTTGTTTAAAAAATTTGGTCTATATGAAGCAACAAAAATTTTCATAGAACGCAAAAATAGTATTGTAATATATTTTTTTTTAATTTCAACATAAGTATAATTTAAAAATATAATAAAAAAAAAAAAAAATATGTATAGTGTTATTTTATTTTTCGGCATATTTCTCATTGGAGTGAATTTTTTTTAGTAGATTGCTGTCGTTATTTAAAAGGTTCATGAAATTTTTCACAAGAATTTGTTAAATTACATTTCACATATACAATGGCTTTCAAAGTCTCAACATTTAATTGGAATTTTCTGATGTCCACATTTTATAAGCAGCATATAGGATATACAGTAGAAAAGGCTGACAGGGTAGTTCAAGCCCTGTGCAGACTTATGCCGCGCGTGAATGGCCCACAAGAACAGAAAAGAAGAGTGCTGGCGACTGCTGCTACGTCGGTGGTACTATACGCAGCACCGGTATGGGCTGAAGCTATCAAGAAAAACAAGACCTACGTAACAAAGGTTAAGTCGTTACAAAGGAGACTAAATCTCGGGATCTGCAGAGCATACCGCAGTGTATCTGCCGCAGCGGCGTGTGTCCTTGCAAGAACACCACCACTAGACCTACTTGTTTTTTTTATTAATTTAAGCATTGTTTAATTGGAATAGTATTTACTATGCTGATAACACGAACGATATGTTTAATAGCTTCTTAGATATATTTCTAGAAGCTGTTAATTACAACTTTCAAGTTAAAAGAATTAAAATACAGGAAAAAAAGAAATTTAGTAAATGGTATACCAATGACCTAGCTATAATGAAACAAAATTTAGAATTGTTATTTGATATTTACAGAGTTAATTCTGTTTTTAAAGTGCAATATTTTAGCTATAAACACAAATACAAAAATGCTATTAAAAAGGCTAAGTTAACTGCTAATGATAATTACATTAATTATTCAAATAATAAAATGAAAGCTACCTGGAACGTAATTAACAATGAACTCGGTAAAAGCAAAAGTAAAAATTTAGTTAATTCTGCTTTGACACCAGATGATTTTAATAATTTTTTTGTTAAAGTTGCTAGTGAAACTATTAATAAATTACCGAACAGTACATTTACCTATGAAGAATATTTAAATTATATGGTTTTGGATAATAGTTGTTCATTTTTTCTTACGCCAGTTACTGATGATGAAATATACAACATTATTAATGAGTTAAGCAATAGTAACAGTGAAGATATATTTAAAATTAACAATAAAATTGTAAAATGTGCTGCACATGTAATTGTACCACATATTGTATACATTATTAACAAGTGTTTCAAAACAGGAATTTTTCCTAGTAAAATGAAAATGTCTAAAGTTGTACCCGTTCATAAAAAGGGTGACGTTAATGAACCTACGAATTACAGACCACTGTCTTTAACACCAGTTTTCTCTAGAATAATGGAAATATGTATAAAAAATCGTTTATTAAGTTACTTCAATAAATTTAATTTATTTGCACATGAGCAATTCGGTTTTAGACCAAAAAAATCTACAACTAAAGCAGCGGTTACACTCATATCTGATATTGCTTCTAAAATGAATAAAGGGGATCATGTCTTGGCTACATTCTGTGCTCTGTCTAAAGCATTCGACTGTGTTGATCACAAAATGTTATGTGATAAACTCCTGTTTTATGGTATTAGAGGTTTACCTCTACATTTGATTGGTAATTTTCTCAATAACAGATTTCAAGCTACATGTGTTAACAATGTATATTCAAATTATAGGAAATTAGATTTTGGTGTCCCTCAAGGATCTGTATTAGGACCAATTTTATTTCTTATTTATATAAATGACCTTCCGTCTAATGTAACTAACGCCAGTACAGTACTTTATGCTGATGATACTACTTTTGTAAACAATAGTTCGGATCTCTCAAATATAACAAATACAATTAACAGTACTAATGCTGTGGCTCTTGATTGGTTTACTTCCAATTCATTGGCATTAAATAATGACAAAACACAGAATATTGTTTTTAGTGTCAATAGAATTGTTGATAAAAATGCACTATTGTATGACAAATGTAATATCATTAGTTTTCTTGGTTTCAAACCGGATGCAGAAATTAACTGGAAACAACATATTAATTATATTAGTAATAAAGTTAATATATGCATTTTCATATTACATAAACTTAAAGATGTTGTATCACCGCACACATTAATAAATCTGTATTATTCATAAATTCACACACATCTAAATTATGGATGTTTATTATGGGGTGAATCTGTTGAGAGTAACAGAATTTTTAAATTACAAAAAAAATCAATTCGTATTTTAACTAATAGCTCATACAGGCAAGGGCAACCTTGTAAACAACTTTATATTATTCAAAAGGTTTGAAGTAAAATAACTTTGTAAATTTTCACTAGATTTATTTGTACCTTGTTGACATGTTTCGGCTCGCGCCATTTTCAAAACATTGAAATTATATTACAAACAATTCCTTATATATTCTTATTTTGTGAGTATTGGGGTAGTGGGGGTATTTTTACTTTTAAACCAATCAATGGGGAATTCGATAAATCTACTATTTCATTTATAATATTTTTAGATTTCTTTATTTCATGAGCTTCTAATAAATTTAATCTTTTTCCTTTGTTTGAAATTTGTAAAATTGTTGGTGTGAAAGACGAAATATGGTTTTCTTCGATCAGGTGTGTCGCAAATGTTGAATCTGTCTTCTGTTTTTCGAAAGATTTGTTGTGTTCTTTTGTTCTTATTTTGAAGGTCCTGCCTGTCTGTCCAACGTAAGAAGCTTGGCAACTGCCACAAGTTAACTGATAAACCCCACAATTGTCCAATATATTTGTTTTTTGTTTGTTGTTAAATAAGCATTTTTTAATGGTATTGCATGTATTGAAGCATATTTGCATGTTTTTATTTTTATTTTTTATTTTGTTAGCTAATTTGTAACTAATTTTTCCTAAATATGGTAAGCTTACGTATGTTTTTGGTTCTTGTTTTTGTTTCGGGTAAATCTGATTAAGTGCTATTTTAAGTTGTTTTTGGTGTAAAAATTGTCTATTAGTTCTGTTTTGTAACCGTTGCTATGTGCAATTATTTTTATAGTGTCTAGTTCGGTTTTAAAGTTTTTATTATTTAAAGGGATTTCCAATAATCTGTTAAGCATACTATGAAATGCGGCATGTTTATGAGCTAATGGATGGACCGATTTGTTTGGTATAATTGTGTCTGTATGTGTCGGTTTTCTGTATATTTTAAAATCGTGTTTATTATTTACATTTTGAATTGTAATGTCTAGGTAGTTTATGGATTTGTCACTTTCTTTTTCGAAAGTGAATTTAATGTTTTCATGTACTGCGTTTATTTTATTAAAAAATTGATTAAATTGTCTTTCTGTTCCTTGCCAACATATTAAAATATCATCTACATACCGGTAATAATAAAGTAATTGATTCTTAAATGTATTTAGCTTCTAGAAAATTATTTTCAAAGTGATTCATAAAGATTTCTGCTAATAAAGGTGATAGAAGTGATCCCATTGCTAGGCCTGAACATGTGTGAAAAAATTTTCTTGAAATTTAAAATAATTTTGTTTTATGCATATATCTAACCCTTCTAGAAATTCATTAATCAATCTACAATCGTGTACATTTTCTTTTAAAATATTTTCTGTTAATGTTAGTAAATTATCTAATGGTATATTTGTGAACAGGTTCGTTACATCTAAAGAATAAAATTTACAATTTGAATTTAATGTGATATTATTTAGTTTTTTAACTAAAACTGATGAATTTACTATATTATGATTTGCTCTAAAATTTGTTAGTTTTTGGAATTTATTATTAAGATAATGAGCTAATTCATATGATGGTGCGTTCATACATGAGACTATTGGTCTAATAGGAATTTCTGTTTTATGTATTTTAGGTAGTCCATACATTATATGAGTTTGCGGGTTATGTGGTTTTTTGGCAGCATTTGCATAACTATATTTCATGTTAGAGATTTTATTTATATTTTCTTGCATCGAATTTATTTTGCTTTGGAGGTTATTTATTGCATCGGTCAAATTTTGGTTATCGTTAGTTACAAGAGATGTCTCTAGTTGTCTGTTCTAGTTCTGACTTGCTGACTTCATGTATTGTATTGTTTGTTTGCAATGGAGACAAAACCACAGCACAAACTCTTGTAATTCTGTAACCCTATTAAACTTTGCACTATTTATTCCCACACAATGTGCATGGAACCATCTATCACAAAAACCATCACATTTTATTACTTTCTGTTTATCTTTTATATCACTACTACACATTGAACACGGAGCGATATCGCCGTCGTCCGTATCGTCCGCCATCTTACGCCATCTTAATAGGAATTTTAAATTCGTAAAATGAATGTAAAATATTAATAAGGGAATAAAAACTAATTTTAAAGTAAATTATGAAATTTATTTTTATAAATAATAAAAACCCAGGGATATATGAATATTTGACAGCAGTTTGACAGTTGCAATGTTTGATTGATGTTTGTAAATACAAATATGATCTATACCTGTTATACTCAAAATGTGAAAACAAAACAAGAAGAATAAAGCGATTCATATTTTTGTATTACTTAAAAAAATGTAAATCCTGAAATTAAACTAGGAATAAAAAAAATGCTATCATACGAGTTAAAAAAAAAAATGTGGATCTTCTTCTGCTACAATGAAATATGTAACATGCAAGTTGTTTGCATAATGCAATGAGGTATATTTTTAATTTGTAAAGTTTTTAAATATTCTAGAAAGGCGTGTTACTAGACAATTCACAGCAGATTTTTCCACTAATCCTACACTCTGAGACTGCTGCTGCTGCTGAAGATGAAATTATTTTGTACATTGGAAATGTTATCTATTAGGTGTATATAAACTAATAACACATATTTTATTATATGTACAATAATATTTGTTATTATTATATCATGAAAAATGGATTAAAAAAAAGCAACCGAATATTAACTGTTTTACTTTGGCAATAGCTAAGTTGCTCTTGTTGAATTAGTAAAATCTGTGTATATGAATTCCTGTGATTTATTCAGGGTATTCTGTTCATCCAATATGGATTGGTAGTTACATAATATTTTCAAATAAAAGCTGTACTTCGTCTGAGTTACATTGTCTTGCATATGTAATCGATGTATTTTCTGTATTTCCAAAGCTACAATCCCTTCATTCCATTTCCATAATAAAAAAGTATATAAATTTTATTTTAGCTCGTGCATTTTTTACATCTTATGGGCATGTTCAAGCCATTTATTTAATAATGCTTACATATTTACATTTTTGGTACAGGATTAATAGTTGATGATTTTTCTATTTCCTATGTCGCAAAATCTTTTAGCTGAAATATAAAAAAAAATATATATAAATATTCCTTTACGTTAGAGTATATGTAAAATACATAGTAGAATTGTGTGTTTTCGCAGTCAACTATTAATAGTAATTTTGTTCATTTCTTCTTTCAATTAAATTATTAATACCTAAATTATTTATTATTGGAAGTGTATGAAACACCATTTATATTTATAAAAAACACAAGATACAATCAGGCATTTATGAAACCACTTATGTGATCGAAACGAACTGTCAACCACAAAATGTTACGTAGAAGATAAACAATTATTTCTAAAACGAATTTAAAATGTAGGAATGACCGTTGGATAAATATATATAAGACACTTTATTATTAATATAATTAACAACTTTAATTTCAAAATAACATAAAATACGTAATGGCTCATAATCCTCATAATACATAACATAAATCATGATAATAAAAATGTTTATATCGGCATATTCAAGTTACCAACTTGTCTCCCTTGGCGACAAATTTAAAATAAATAAGACATATGCTTACAAGAAATATTTATATTTAAAAAATTCTGGGTAAACTTTACGATTATGTAATCGATTTTCTTCAAACTTTATATACCGTTAATTTTGCACATTTTATTAATATAAATCGCAAAATTTTAGTGCGGAAATTATATATACTTTTTCTTCGAAAAACTAACATTTATCTAACGGTATAGTTTTACAAAAATTCTTTACCACTGTGCATACATTTTAATTTCATGTTTGATTTTATTAACTATAATTAAAACAGTTTATTATAGTTTCTCGCACTATTTATTTTTATCATCAGTGAAACTGAAAGTTACATTCTTTGCAGTTAAAATATTTTTTTAATGTATGTTGTAAATATGAAAATTTTTAAAATAAAACTTTTTGAACTTTCCCTGCACATATAGAAATATGTAAATTAACGTAATAATATAAAATAAAATAACAGAAAACCGTTCTATAATTTGTAAATGTAAACAGTTGCAATTATTTTATAATGGAGTTGTAAGAATAGGTATAGGAATAAGCGTCAGTATTCAGTTACAGGTGGGTAACGCTTGCCATTATGTGTCAATAAATACTGTGATATCCATATCCACATTTATTTACAGTTGGTATGTGACCATAGGACACTAATCAGCCATTGTTACGCTGGATATCCTGGTTCTGTCCACGATCAAAGAGTTTTTCGACAGTCAGAAGTGACAGATTTCTTAAATGACGAAGAAAAATTTTCTGCGGACAGCCACATTCTGGGCGATGCTGATGAGTTACATAAACATCTCCTTGCCCCTTTCCGAGACAATGTTCACTTGTTTGAGAGGCAGAGAAATTATAACTACCGCCACTCAGCAGCCAGGGTAGTAGTAGAAAGGTTATATTGAAAACAAAATCAAATAATTTCCAATCGCATTCAAAGGTGTACACTTGCAAAAAATGCTTTAAAACATATCAACGATCGAAAAACTTGAAAGCCCATATGTTACAACATAAACAATCTTATGATTGTACTATATGTGAAAAACGTTTAACATGCACAACTAGTCTAAAATCTCATATGCTGCTTCACTTGAATGCGACGTATGCAAGAAATCTTTTCGATATTCGAGCAACTTGCGAGTCCATAAAGTTATTCATACGGGCAAGAAGCCGTATTGGTGTGAAATATGTGATACAAGTTTTGCACATAAAGGGAATTTGCGAACGCATTTGTTGATTCATTCGGGAAAAAAGGCTTTTCACTGTGAAATATGCGATCGGAAATTTACGCTAAAATGTCAGTTAAAGAATCACATGCTAACCCATACAAAAGAAAGAAATCTTACATCGCATATAGATAACCATACAGGTAAGAAGAATTTTCAATGCTTACTGTGTTCAAAACAATTCACGCAAAGGTCATCAATATATCATCACCTTCGTGTTTTACATATTGGAACACGTTAAAACGATCGACGATTGATTGATGTATTAAAATGCAGAAAATCAACGCATTAAAGCGCGCAGTAGTTCAATTTTCTATAATTTTTATGAAAATTCAACTATTGCGCATTTTAACGCGTTGTGCATCGTGTCACACAGGCTATGAGAAGTTTGTTGCATTGCTTACCAATGTCGAGGGTAGATCTGATGGCAGAGTACATCGTAGCGTGTTGTGTGATTCATAACATTTGCACCTTGCGTGAGGATGAAATAGCTGTGGTCACAATTACACCTCCGCAAGAAAACATGGAGGATCAAGTTTTGCATCAAGCAAGACAGAATGCTGGGGTTCAAAAGAGAAATTTGATTATGGATACTTTGTAATAAAAGATAGGAGTATATAAATACATTAATAATTTTTTACATAAACTCTATTTTGATTGATTTTAAAAACAAACTACATTTTGAAAAATAAAAAATTCAACAAACACAAGATAATTAAAAAAAAGAAGCTAATTTTGTACATGACACAATGAAACAATAAGTTAAAGTATATTTCAGATAGTGATAGTACAATAATTATAACTAATTACGTATTTTTTAATTTTTAAATTTACATTTTATTTAGTTATATTATTGTGCTATCATTATCTAAAATATACTTTTACTTATATAGATATATATATATATATATATATATATATATATATATATTGTAAATAAAATTGATAATGTGAAATAAAATGATATAATAAAATTAAATTAAATTAATACATAAAATTGTTTTATTATTGCTGGTCTGCTAATTTCTCCAACACATCAAGTAATTTTGCGTCCATGTCCATCCGCTCTCGGTGCCTTTTTGCCCTTGCCTCTTCGTGCTCTTCCTTCTGCCGCAAGCGTTTTGCAAATAAGGACGTTGCACTTGGAGAAGCTTTTGATGTAGGTGTCACTAAAAAAAAACCATCATGTTATATATTTTTTTTCATTGAACCGAAACGAAAAAAGTTGGGTTCGAAGACCTGGTTTAAAGACCAACTTACCATTTGCGTAACTACCGTTACCTCCATCTTGCTTCATGGCTAGGCCTGTGGAAGATGCAAGGGCCACAGGGGCACACCATGCTTTTTTCGCAAAAATCTCCATATTCTGCAAAGAAAAATATACTGTGTATTATACTAATCAAGATAACGATGTGAAAACATACTCTCTAGTTTTTATTTTATTATGAACATACCTCATAAAACTGCCAAGTCTTTCTGTCATTGTCCGACTTGCCATTATGGTCTTTTATCGATATATATATTTTTTTGAAGCTACGGAGTTTGGCATCACACTGTGGCCCTGTTACGGCATGCCTGTGCTCTTTTAATTTTGATGCAACTTCCTCCCATGTTTTTTTTGTGATTGTTTACCATTGGTAAACTTCTAGAAAAATATAATTGCAACGACAAGATTGCTATTTCAACGGCACGATGAAAATGGTAAAATTCATGACGAAATTAACAAAGTATAGCACGACAAAACTGGGAAATTTCACGACAAAATTAGGATATACTTTGCAGGTTTAGTAATATATCTAGCTATTCAAAATTATATAAATAAACTGTAATTATTACAAAGGAAAGCAATGAGAATGCAATAGGTACACTGTAAAAAATCACTACATTGTACATAACAATACATAAGAATCATAGTAATTTTACTATTTGTTTAATGTTATTTTAGAAATTGTTGGTGAAATTACAAAAGAAATATAAAATTACAACCAAAAATATAGTAAAATTACTATTGTTGGTATGTACATTTACTCTGACTTTTTACAGTATACAGTTTAAAGGGTTTTCATGACTTATTTTTTCTAACAGAAAATGGACTTTTTGGTTCAGTCAGCGGTTTTGATGATGGTCTAATTTCAACCAGTTTGTATTTCCTAATTTTTGTTGCTTTTGTCACAGTTTCCTTCCGTAATCTCATCAATTCCATTTCCTCCATTTTTTTCTTCTTTTCTAGAAGGAGCAACACGCATCCTGTTGTCCATCTGTGCAAAGAACCTAAAATACACAAACTCAGTAATTGTTTCATTCAGAGCATTCGCTATTTAATGAAGATGTTTCACTGATATTCATAAGAGCTTAACCGTTAACATACTTCCATCTTCAGGATCAGTATCCAAACTTTTGTCGTCAGTCATTTCCACTGAAGAACTAGGACTGACAACATATTCTGGTTCAACAACTTGATCATCAGATGAAGAATCTTGTTGAAGCAACGCCGAGTTCATTAAAGTAGTTGCGAGAACCAAATCTAACAAGATTAGAAGTATATGGGTAAACCCACTTTGACATCATATAAATGATAAGAAATGGGAAATAAACATTTTTGATGATGCTATTTTAATTTTACAAAATTTATATATTAATAGTGATATCACTTACCAGTTCTAGCACGTAACGCATCTTCTGGCGATAACATAACTTCTATTAATGTGTCCGTAGCTGGATTGTACATCGACATTTTTTCGTCATCGTTACCACAAAAAATTTATGTTCATTAACTTAAAAAAAAGGCGACATTAACCCATTTGTTCCCATGAAAATTTTTTTTTCAAAATTTGAATTAAATCATTTTTTCTTAATAAAGATATGCCCAAAGAATAAAATATACAAGAATTTCTAAAAAAAATTGAATAATAATTTAAAAGCATGTATGTACTCATACGAGTACAATGGGAACAAGGACACGTTAAAGGAAAATTCAAATTATATGATCTTATTTTAATTATTAATTTTAATAATGTACAATAAAACGATTATTCAGTATGGAATTTTATAAAACATTCTTTTTCTAAACAAAGTGTAACATTGCATTTGATGCAAATCCACCTTGCTCGTTGATGGGATATACGACAACGCAACTGTTTTACAATTCTTTTGGGAAAATGCCCTCCTTGATCTTGTATAATACTGTTTGGAACAGAGCTTGCATGCTTGGAATGTTGAGTCTTCCCAAAAACCGTCAAATAATGTCTTGCTACATTTCTTATAAAGTTTAGCAAATCCATATTATGGCCTGCCAATGAATGTAACCTCCAAGCGTGCACTGCTGCGACATTCGGCATATGTGTCCAGAGAGACCACCACCACTTCTTACCTTGGATGGACACTCTATAGTTATTGACAGATTGGTCTAGCAAGTCTACGCCTCCCATACCGGAATTATAGTTTGCAAAGAGATGAGGTTGGGGTACGTTAATTTTTTCCTGATGCTCCTTAGACCAACGTTTCACATTCGAAAGTGGATAAATACTGTCATAATTTGTCACAATAGTCACAATACTATTGTCTTTCCATCTTACTAGAAGGAATAAATGTTCTTTGTCGTATTTGTACTGGAAATATCCTCGATTTTCTTTCTTCATTTGTTGCTGATCCGGCAACGAACATTTTTTTGTGCGATTTTCCCTCACTGTTCCCGTTGCTCTATAGCCTAAATCTCTAAGAGTTTTCAACAGACTGTGACTCGTAAAGAAGTTGTCGAAAAATATTATATGATCTTCCGGTGTTGTCACTACTTTTAATAAGTCTAATACTATTTTAGACCCTAAAGGCAAAATTTGATCCATGACTTTTTTATCAAATTGCTTTGCTCCGCAGTAGATATCGAATTGATAGCAATAACCCGTAGAGCTGCATAACATCCAATCTTTATAGCCAAAACGTACTGGCTTTCCACGGATAAATTGTTTTTAAGAGTGATGTCCGTAGTATTTTACCATTGCCTCGTCAATGGAGAGATTATCATGAAATATACCCCACTGTAAAAATCGTTTATTCAGTTTGTCCATGAATGCACGTAGTTTGTACATTTTGTCGTTCTTATCAAGAGTTTCATTATTTGCTAAATGGAAATATTTTTTATTTCGTAATATTTATTACGAGAGATACTATACTACTACCAATAACATTTTTTCATTATCATCGCCACGATGCTTTCTTCTTCATATGTATTCCAACAAATGGTCGTTAAATTATAGCTTTTCTCTTTGCTAATCGATGATATCCAGTAAACAATAAGAAACCTATAAATACTTTTATTTCATTGCCTTTTACTGTAAATGAATGATTATTTTGCTGTACAGCATATCTCTGGGTTTCTGTGATAATGTAATTTATTATTTCATCATCAAACATTTATTCAAAAATCTCAACAGGATTCAGTCCTGCTAATTCTTTTTTTACAATATCTTGTCGAGTTAAATATCCATTACCTTGTTTCATAGTGATATCAACTATTTCGTCTGTCCAATCTGGTTCTTTTTCTATAATTTTTTGCTTTTTCTTTGCTGATTCAGCGGTATTAGTAATGTTGCGTAAGGTTATCAAAGGAATATTATCTTCCGGATCACTCTCTATATCCTCATGTGAAAAAATTTCAACTGCACCAGGAACATCGAAAGGGAGTTTATCTTCTAGAATGTCATCTTCATCGACATCATCTTCATCCGTTAGGTAATCGGCTGCAGGTGGTATTATAATGATATCAATATCTCTTTTATTTTTCACTAATATTGTCGATAGCAGCAAGCAAATGCTTATAAGATCTTCCATAAAACTTATTAGCACTTATGGATGTGGGATCCATAATAATTTATTTAGAAAAAATAAATTTAGCTATAACAACTTATTGTTCCCAATGTACTCATATGAGTACATCTATATGTAAATAAGTACAAATTTCACTGTATGTATTTTATGTAAAATTTGTTTAAATAATTATAAAACGTACATACCTGAGTAACTAATTACAGTAGTCAAGATCAATTATATTTTAAAATAAAAATAATAATTCGCAACAAAATACTCTTTGACAGCAGCAAAATTTTAGCTAAAAGTAAGGATATGTTTTTTCTTTGCAGAAGCTACATCTAGTGGTGAAATTATAAATTTATATACCATGTTTAGTGTAATTTTAAATGCCATAAACCGCACTCACTTAAATGTAACCATTGATACTAAAAAAACAAATATATGAACTGTACTCAAATGGGTATACTGGGTACAAATGGGTTAAGAACGACCACACTAAAGCGTCGATTTCTTGCTGGTGTTGCAAGCATTGCTGGGGTGGCGTGTGAGGCGTAGCGTTTGTGATGTTCTGTTTTCATGGTAAGTGTAGCTAGCGTAGCGTTAGCCGGTTTGACAGTTATCCTAACCTAAATTATATCTGTAAATATAATATCAAAAATGCCGCTATATAACCATCGGAGAAAAAAAATAGCACTTTTGTATCTGTATTATAACAGTTTATTATATAATGAACCATATAATGACCAATTTTTAAATTAAGAAAACAACAACGAGATTATCATAATTTAATATCGGAAATGAGACTAACTGATGAAGAAAGCTATTTCAATTACATGAGAATGTCCCCTACATTATTTGAAGAACTATTAAGTATAGTTGGACCGTCGATAAAAAAACAATGTGTTGTTAAAGAACCAATTTCTCCTGGTCAAAGATTAGCTGTAACTTTAAGGTAAGATTCCTTAATTTATATTTGTCTTTTCTAAATATCAAAATTTACAATTACGATTATTTTTATAGATATCTAGCGTCAGGAGATTCCATTGCTTCTTTGTCATTCAATTATCGGCTCGGTAAAAACCACTGTTTCAAATATAATCAAGGAAACTACAGAAGCTTTGTGGATTAATTTAAAAAATATAGTTTTTAAAGTACCAACCGTAGAGAACTGGTTAACAGTTGCTAATAGCTATCATTGTAAATGGAATTTTCCTAATTGTATAGGTGCAATCGATGGAAAGCATATATCGATGCAGGCACCAAATAATATGGGATCAGAATTTTATAATTACAAAGGGTACCACAGCATTGTATTACTAGGACTCTGCGATGCAAATTATTTATTTATTATGTTAGATATTGGAGCTTCAGGAAGACAAAGTGACTCGGGAGTTTTAAAAAATTCTGTATTTCACAAGAAACTACAGAAAAATTCGCTAAATATTCCTCCAAATAATTGTTTACCTAGATGTAATGTTGAAACACCATTTGTAATAGTCGGCGATGAAGCTTTTCCTTTAATGAATAATTTAATGAGACCATATCCAGGACGAAACACTACAGTATTACCGCCAGATATTCGTATACAATTATAGATTATCGAGGGCAAGAAGAGTTATTGAAAATACGTTTGGAATCATGGTATCCCGTTGGAGAATTTTGAGGAAAAGTATAATTGGTAAAACAGATACGGTTATGAATGTAACAAAAGCTGTAACTTGTTTACGCAAGAGGCTACAAGAAAAAAATAATAACGAGAAGTTAGAAAATAGAAATTATTGCCCAACTAATTACACAGATAAAGAAAATTTAAACACAGGTGAAGTTATTAACGGAGAATGGAGAAATGATCCAAATAATTTATTGCCTGGAATAGGACGTACGGGTTCCAATATGTATACTCGAAATACTAGCGAAATTATAGAAAAATTTAAAAATTATTTTGTTAATGAAGGATCAGTACCTTGGCAATGGAATACATGCAATCTATATATGAATGAATTTGTAAATTAATGTTTGTAAGTAGAATTTATTTTATATCTTTTATATTCTAGACTATCATTACTACTAAAAATACTAAATAAATGTTATATAATTATTTTTTTTGCTTCATTTTTTCTAAAATTATTTGTTGCATTTGTATTTGTGCCTCCTGGCGAGTAATATCGTCGAGTTTTCGTAACATTGGTGCCAAACTTGATGAAATATTGTCGACATCATCTGCTTGTTGTGATAGTTCTTTTTCAAGAAGAGCTTCAATTTTTTGTCTTCTTTGTGCTAAAAATACAATATAATTTCATAATAATATAAATATAATTATATAAAAATTACAGAATTTTGAGGTAGAAAATACAGAATATATATAATAAAATGAAATTACAGACTTTTATAGTAAAATTTTACTATTATTTTTTTATAATTTCGCTATTTTTTTCACAGAGGTATTAATAAAATAGAGAAAAGTTTTGTTTAAAAACACTTTTCTATTTAAATTCGCTTTAATGGCTTTCTCTGTATTAGCTGGTGAATCCATTTTTAGACATAAATAGCGAGTGCTAGGTTACAAAATGTAAACAAAAAACTATATAGGCATCATTTTTTTTATGTATACACTATACAGGCTGTCAGTATCGTGTGAAAAATGTTAAAAATATTTGTCATACAAGAGACTTACTTTTAATTATTATTATTATTAATTTGCCAAAATATAATAATTATTATTATTAACAAGTAATCCATGGGTAACACGATAGTGATGTAACATTCGGACATATGTAACATATTTAAAATCAACAACTCGACATAATATCGAGTTGCTGATATTATCTTAAGTGATTACTGGATTTTTCTTTGACTATTAGGGGTTTTGATAGAAGTAAAATTTTTTATAAAGAATAAGTTTTTCTCATAAAACTCATATTAAAATTTTTTTCCCTATAGGAAACCTCATCACTTTACACACGCTCGAAAAATAGACTATTGGTAAAATACATATTGAGTGATTTATTTTAGCGAAAAGATGATTCGACTAAATCTGTAAGCAACACTGTCTAGACATGAGACGTGTTTATGTGTGTGTGTGTGTGTGTGTGTGTGTTGAGTAAGAGTTTATATTAAACCAGCAACGCTTTGCGAGTTGCGAAAATGAATCATCCTAGTTTGTGAGAGATTTTTGTACCTGTTGTTTAAGTTTGGTAAGCTGAAGATTTTGTTGTCGCCATAGACGATCAGTTTCTTGTTTCTCTTGTTTCCGTATTGGAATTCTAAAACAAATTAGATTTTCAAACAAAATATCTAGATAAAGATATATACTCTAGAAAATTTTTTTATTAACATTATCTAAATTATTACATTTTCAAGACATAATTTTCATGAAACCAGCAGAATTACTAATAAGCGTATTAGACGTGAAACTGTAAAACGTAAATTGTTTCCCAATTGTCTATTAATAAATACAGCAAATAATGAATGTATTATATAATTACCCTTATTTTTGGGTCGATTTATTGGAGTATTATCCTGACTTGGATATGGTTCAATACGATCCAAAAAATCAGGGGTTTTTGAAGAACCTGGAGTTGATGGATCGGGACTGAAAACTAATATGGATCTATTATCAGTTTCAAACCTGTCCGTTTCTATTGTATTTACTTTTTCATCATCTTCGTCTTCACACAAGTTAGTTGTTGTACTACAATTGACAAACTTGTTTTACTGTTTTCATTTTATTTATATATATGTATGTATGTATATGTTACGGTAAATGTACACTCTTGGGAAATGTACACTTTTACCGTAAAATGTGTAATAACGAAAATTATTTTAATTAAAAAATGTAAATGACAAAGAAAACATACTTTTCTTTGCATATTATATAATATGTCGTAGGTTATGATCCCAATATTCCTAAATACAATTTTTGTCCTAGTTTTTCAGGACCAATACGATGGGAATCAAACAAATAATAATAATAACATACTTTTCTTTATTATAACAGTTAAATTTTATAAAACTATAAAGGAACATATAGAAATTTCATAATGAAAAAGTTTTATTTATTTGAGCAAGAATTGCTATTGTGGCACTTGGAATTACATAACATTCCAGCATTTTTACAACTGCATTTTTTTGAGGAACATGTTCCTTTACAGATGCATCTTTCAAAACCTTGTCCACCAGTAAGGGACTGCATTCCTATAATTTCTCTTACCGATTTCTCAACATCTTGAGGAACATCTTCGTATGATATAAACTTTTTTTTCGCAAATGGCGAATTCATGCCTAGAATAAGATTGTTTTAAAACTCCCTGTTTAGTTCCTAATTTACATAAATTTTTATCGTCATCTCTAGACAAAACAACGCAAATCAAATTTTTTGGATCCGTTTTACCACGATCAACGTCTGGAATGGAAACTCTAACATTGTCACCAATCACAGCAGCAGGAAATTTTTCTTTCGAAAGATTACACATTTTGATAGCTTGATTTTCTAAATTTTCCCTTGCTTTCTTTCGGGCATTATCAACTAAAATTTTCTTCTCGTTTAAAACAGAATTTAGCACAAAACTTCCATCTTTATCTTCAATTTGGTTGCATAATAAATCATCATCCAAAATTATGTCTAACGTTTCAATGGAAAATTCATCGTTTTTTGCGACATGGCTATTTGGTGAATTGGCTGTGTGTACTCCTTCTAGTAATTGCTCTAACTCTTTTTCTGTTTCCAGCTGTTCAACAGATTCCATAGGTAAAATTGATGTTTTCAAACCCAATTTCATTCTTGTTCCGAATAAAGCTTCATAGGGAGTTTGCTTTATACCCTCATGAAAAGCTCTATTTTTCATCAGTTGAACATATTTTAAACCTTCTGACCACTTGGTTGTTTGGTTAGTGATACGCCAGGTTGTAAGCATATTTTGAACATCTTGATTCGCTCGCTCTATCGAGCCCTGGCTTTGGGAATGGCGAGGCTTCCCGTGTATTATTTTCACACCATCCCACATATTTGCTAATTCTTGGATAATTTTATTTGCAAACTCCCTACCATTATCACATTGGAGAATGGATGGGGCTCCCAAAAGAGTGAAAATGTCTATAAGTTGTTTTGCTACTTCTGGCGCAGTTTTTGTTTTTAGTGGGCGCAGTACAACAAATTTGGTTAAATGATCTTGATAATTTAAAATAAATTTAAATTCATTATCTGGTTGTGTCTGTAAATCTATAAGATCCACTTGACACCTAGAATTCATTTCACTCGTCAAAATTGGTTTTATCACAATTCCTTTTTTCCTGTCCTTTGCCTTTTTTTGACATGTTTAACATAAAGATAAATACAACCTAACTGCTTCAGTAGTAATGTTGTTGTATTTGTTATTAATTTCTTTCACTAATCTGTTTCGGCCACCATGGCCAGTTGCCAAATGAGCATTGTGTATAATTCCATAAGTTTCTTCAATTTTTGCAAAATATTTTATGCTACCCCCTTCTTTAAATGGACTTATTAATTTTTCTTCCTTCCCTACCACTATTATGTCGTATCTTTTCAGCCGGCGGTAATCTACATCACTTTTATTCTTTACTTTTAATTTTGCTGCCTTTACTTCCAATAATATTTTTTCATACTGATGCTGGTTTAAATAAATATTATTTTTGTTTTTTTGTGATACAATCTGTTCTAGTTGGTTTTTAAATTTTTCTTTTTGTTCCATTGTTTTTCAAAAATTCTAACTAAAAAAATATTTTTTTTGTAGAAAAATTAAAATTTTAAATCTATAATTATGATAATTTTAACTTACCTGCGTCTAATTTCTCTAAATATCTTAAATTATATCCAGAAATCTTCAGTACTATGGCATTAATTTGTAATGTAGTTATTGTAGGGTACATAAACATAATAACATTAACATTATAGATAGAGCACTTGCACGAAATGTGGAACGTGAAATAGCAGCGCCTACTGAACTAGCCGAAACGGTAGTTCGCGTACCATTACAAGTGCGCATGCGCACCACATTACTAGCACTGGCGATTTCGTATTTTGTATGCTCACATTTACCGAAACGACATGGTCATTGTGAATTCAATGTACATTTCTCTTATTTGAAATTGTAAATGTTAGTTGAATGCATATTACCCAAACGAGGAGGCAAATGTGCACATTTACCGGAAAATGTGTACATTTGCCGCAATATCTACTTTTACCGTAACATATATATTACATTTTACTTTCAATATACGGATCTAAAAATTGAAGGATTTCACCGTATGCCCATTTCTTTGCTTTCTTTGCAGCTCCGCTACCGCTCGGCAATTTTAATTTATTTTCGCTATATCTCCTTCTGACACTTTTCCACCGTGCCGTGCATTGTTCAACTAAAACTAAACATTTTGTTAATTGTTATAAATTATATTTAGGTAATTGAATTTGCTTACCAGTTGTATAAATTGGTTCGCGTTTTTCAATAGCGATAATTAATTTTTCAGTGAAATCCATTATGTATTATAAATAAAATCTGAAATGTTTCTTAACCTATTTGCAGCTGTCAGTGGCTTTCGGTCTAGTACGCATGCGCACAGGCGTTGCTAGTATCAAAAGTTAAAATTTTTGAACTTTTCAACGCTACGCCAGCAACGCTGCGCCTCGGTGTGAGTCACTGATATGGAGCAATCCTATTGGTCGGATTTTCTACACCACGGCAGCAACACCAGCATGAAATCGAGGCTTAACCCACCTACGGATAACGGTCGAAGTGGGCTTTTAGCGGTCGTCGAAATAACGTCAGCTATGACGTTTTCGATCACAACCGCAACGACCGCGGTCTTAAGTGGAACGTGTTATAGGGCGTCGCGAGCGTTGTGGGAACGTACCCTATATGACGTATATGGTTAGAGGTGTGGCTATGGTTAAAAATCATTTAAATGTGTGATTTTTATAGTCTTTTTTCAAATTAGTTTATTTCAATAAATGAGCCGTTTATTTTGAAAGTGGCATAAGTCACTTTTTCAAGAAAATCAATTAATTGATAACAATGATTACATTGTAACGGTATCTCTTCATTTGTGAAATAATTTAAACCAATTGTGTTGAAAACACGGTCGTATACACAGGTCTGGTTAGTCGCCAACACAAAGGGTTCTCTTATCGAGGTACATTTTAGTTCAATTTAAGTGGCGCAACGATCGAGTACCGTTCTTTATGATTGGCTGATCGTGAGGCGACCGACTCCCGCTCAGCTGCTCGAACCGCAACAGCCAATCAGCGTGAACGGTATTCGATATTAATAACTTTAATTTTGTAAAAAAATAATATCTTTTAGTCCATGTAATGTCTACAAATTTTTGTATGTGCGTATTTATTTACGAACATAAAATTAAAATATGTTTTCTATTTGAAATAAAAAATTGATATTTCTGTGAAATTAATATTATATTGTGGCTTCTTATATTTAGTTTTTTTTTTGACAGAATTTTATTACATTATATTTGTAAATAAATTTTTTAAATTAAACAAAAATTTGACCAGTAATTTTATCTAAATATTTTAATAAGATATTTAAGTAGAAAACAAAATGTTATAACAATCTAGTATTTTAATAAAATTAAAAACAAAGTTACATATGATGAAAAAAAAAGTTCAGTTATTTTTAGCATTTCATTTATTATATCAAAAATTCCATTATGTTAGATGTGTAGATATTTTATTAGATTTTTCCATCTACATGTTTAATTTATGTATTCTATGGTGTTGGTTATAATTTTTATTTATTTTCTTTTATCAAAATAGCTGTCTGTATATTAACAACTAACAATTTACATTTATTCAATTTTATTACAAAAATAATACAATTTTCTTTTCAAATTAAAAACAAATGAAAAAAGGGGTTTAAATTATTTGATAATTTCTCCTTTTTGTACAAATAAAGAATGGCTACTCTGCCACCATTTGACAGACATTCTTCATCATGCAGGTATTTTACAATTTCAAAATTTTGACTATATAGTAGCAATAATAATTATGCTTGCATTTTCAGTCCATATGCAACTGCTAGTAATACATCTTCACATTGCGCACTCAAGCGGGCAATTTTACTACTATTTTCTTCTTCGATAAGAGAACCGCGTTCAATGCATATAAGCATGCCAAGTTCCCAGACCTGTGTATACGACCGTGGTTGAAAACTATTGAGATATTTTGGAAAGAAGTTTTGCTAGTTAACGGTATAACAAACATGTTTATTTTGAAAGTGGCGTAAGTCGCTGTATCCAGAAAATTAATTGAGGGACTTAGTGGAAAAGTATTAAAATTTAAGTTTTATTGAAAGTAAGATGTGAAGTGTGTGTGATGTATTGTAACTTATTTTCAGTATTTTTTAACCCTTTCAGGCCTAGTGGTTCCGCTGTGGAACCAGGAATATATATATATTTTTATTCTGTGCGACTTAGTCATGTTTTATACACTCCAAATGATTACTATAGCGTGATATCCGCCTCTTGCAGAAAATCCTTCACAGTACATAACATGGAAAATAAAGATTTTATTTCAACACAATCCTTGGAAAACTCTGTTTCAAGAAGAACAAATAATACTGAGCAAAACAACGTTAATTGGCTAAAAATTCAATGGATAGGATTTTACCATGATACTCCCTATAAAATGTTTTATAAATTAACTTTACATGAAAAAGATAAATTTCTAACTTTGGATTTGTCACCAAAAAGAGGAAGACCTAAGCGTTATTCACAAATAGAAATGGATCCGTTATACGCTGGTTCTCGTTTTGTTACTTCAGCAAAATATAAAGACATGATGGACTTGCTTCCTTATATACCCCCAATATACCATAGTTATATTAAAAATTTGAAGCAAAATACGAGTTTCGAGGACTTAATCACTCCTATTAATGACGACGATTAAATTCAACTGTTGTATTTTTATAAGCAATATGTTATAATTATGAATTATTTATACTTATTTGTCAAATGTACTAATTATTTTTGTATTTTTCTATTAATATTAAAATAAAAAATGCTTGAGTCAACCTTTATATGAAATACGTGATATACAATCTTATTATATATGTAATTTATTCATCAATTTGCTTAAATAATTGTTCTTTCAAAACATTACTTCAGTAAAATACATCGGACAAAATTAATATATGTCACTGAGTTTTATAAACTCTTTAGTTTGAAAGTGGCATGTCACTTTCAGTAATGAAAAAATGGTGATTTTTCAATGACTATACGAAATTATTTATACTAATAAAAATTTAAGTATCCTGAGACAACAAATACAAGTAAATCTTCTCGAAGTTGGCAACAATATTTTTAAACATGTTAAAACACAAACCTTTAAATATCTCGATTTAAAAACAAAGTGACTTATGCCACTTTCAAAATAAACGGCTCAAATATAGAATTTTAGAACGTAAAATTTAAATCATATTATTATTTTAGGTTGTAAAACAACATAAAGGTATTAAAATTATTAAATTTGATTTTAGTGGAAAGGCCCATTATAATTGTTACCGTTTGCTTTGTGTATGCATATAAAAAAGGCCAATCAAAATAAAAAATTCTTTAAAAAAATTGTATCGTAAGTCGTGTAATAATAAAAAAACAGCTTTTTTTCATCAATTTCAGTATATGACCACGTTGTTAAAAAACAATTTTTATTTTTTAATTTTTTTTTTGTGTGATTTTGTATTCAAAAGTTATTGAAGGCTATTAAATTGAAAATAATTGAAACATGAAGTTGTTCAAAAAAAAATATTTCCATTAAGTGTCCATTAATCATTTTCAAATTAATAAATACCTAAGCCTAATGAAGCAGATGATGAAGTGAAGATTTATGAAATTTTTTTTTGATCTGTCTGTGTTAATTTAAAGTCTATGTTTGGACCCTGCTGTCGTCTCATGAATTATCATTCTCTATGTTATTTCTAGCATTTATTTTCACCGATGTTGTTTTTGTAATTATGTTATGGTAAATGTTACTGATGCAGAAGGTGTCGGTGCGGAAGTTAACGCTGTTTTTCTCTTTTTTTATATACAGTGCTTCTAATGTGTATCGTTTCTGTTGATTTGGTTCTCGATCTATGATTTTGGTGCTGTTGAAGTCGAAAATATGTTCTGTCTCTTTGTGATGTGCCGTTAATGCTGTGTTGGCCTTATATCGTTTGTGTTTTTTGATGCGAGTTCCTAAGTAGCGTTTTGTTGTTCCGATATATTTGAGGTGACAATCCGAACAAGGTACGCTGTAAATGACGTTCATTTGTTGTTTTGCGTCTTGTTTATCTTTGGTATTGGTTAGTAGGTCCTGCACCGATGTGTGACGTTTCATAGCTATGGAGATGTTGAACGGGGTTTGCAAAAGTTTTTTATTTTGTATCAGGCCGTCCCCATGTACGGAATGGCGTGTCTTGAAGTTGGTGTTGGTAAGGTATTGTCGACGATGTTGGGTTATGTTGTTTGGCTGTTTGTGATGATTTTCTTTATAAGCGAAAGCGGAAAATTGTTGTGAGTAAGAATGTGTTCTAAAATATTTTTGGTTTCAGTTATGTGTATCGTAGAAGTTATGCTCATGGCTGTTTGTGCCATATTGCACACAACGTTCATTATTTGTTAGCGTGGATGGAATGAATGGTAGTTGAGGCATCTATCGCTTGTGGAAGGTTTTCTATACCAGCATGTAGTTAAGGTATTATCGGTATTTCGTTCTACTTTGATATCTAAAAATGGAAGCCGGTTATTTTTTCTATCTCGATCGTAAATTGTAGGTTGTCATCAAAGCTGTTGAAGATGGTTAATGTATTCTCTACTTGATTTTCGGAAATGTTTGTTATTGTGTCATCGACATAAACGAAAATCCATGATGGTTGCAACGGTAAAGCGTTGCTGACCTATCGAGTAATAGATCCATGACCAGTATTGCAGCAGGAGAGCTTAGGCAAGAGCCCATTGCTAGTCCAGTTCATTGTACATATGTGGTGTTATTGTAAGTGAAAAAGCCGTTCTTGTAGCAGAACTGTACTAGTAGTAGAAAGTTCTTCAGCGAGATGTTGATTCGTTCTGAGATGTTGTTTTAGTTTGTTGTTATGGCTTCATTAATTCGTGAGAGTGGAATGTTTGTAAGCTGTTTTTTATAATTACACGACTTACGATACAAATTTTTTAAAGAATTTTTTATTTTAATTGACTTTTTTTGTATGCATACATAAAGCAAACGGTAACAATTATAATTATTATACCTTTATTTTGACATAGTAACACTTAAGTTATACTTATAGGTTATACACATTACGAAAAAAAAATAAAACCAAATATATTTGATGCAGTTCTGAAAATTATATTAACATTATTTATAAATACATCATATATTTCATTATTATAAAACAAAAAATCATTGTAAGTATTACACATAACGTACCAAAACAAATTGTAATAACAAGGATGTTACAGCACTCCTGAAGAAGAATGCATGTCATTCGAAACATAGAGTACAAATGATCATTCAAATAAAATAAATTCTGCAAAAAACTTGACTGAGTATTCGATATCCTTCAACAACAATTAACCATACAGTCGAAATTCATCACGTACATTATTATCAACATGATTACTCCTATATTTATTATTTTACTCAGGTTTAGATTTGCATATTTTTTTATGTCGCCATAAATATTTTCTTTTATAATATCCCATACAGAACACGCATGGGAAGTAACCGTCCTTTTCGACATATTTCGACGTCTTTCTTATAGGTCTTATTTCTTTTTTTTTTTTTTCGTGCGAGAACAAAATTTCCTTTCTTACGTAAAGCTATTATGGCATTTCTTCGCTCATTACATTTTATAGGCATAGACATTGTTTTTTTAACTGTTTTATTATCCGAATGTTTTCTTATTAAATGGCGAGAAAAGTATCCAACTTGTTCGAAACAAAAAGAACATATATCCCTTGTCTGGTGACATTGTCGTAGATTGAGGCAAGTCTTTTAGAGTGTCTCCCTATATAAAAAACATTATTTATTTTTATATATAGGTCAAAATCCTAAAATGGCAAAATATAATTAGATTCCATTAACTTTCTCATTAAATTCTATAGAAAATATTATACATAAGTACAAAATGATCAAATAAAAAAGCCGTTCAAAGATCGTCCAGACTTCATGTTAGATAAAAATAAAACATTTGTAATTTAACCTTGAACATCCATTTTATTAAAAAATTTGAATGACTGCAGTTTCGACAAGCTGTTTGCAGTTTCGACTAACTTTGTCATTATCAGTCACTGAAATTTTTTTATAAATTGTAAGTTCAAAGTTAAAATACAAATATTTTATTTTGTATCATTTAAATTTGTTGTTCTTTAATATAGTTTATTGTCTTTTAATGAACTTGTTAAAACAAAATTTTTAAATATATATTTATTAATTGTAAATCAAATGAATTTGCATTAAGAATATGTAGAATTTTCGAAAATTTGAGACAAATATCTAAAATAAAATACTTGCCTCCAAAATGGAAGAATTTTGGAACACATTCAGTACAGTAATTACTTCCAATAAGTTTGTCTTTAAAGAGCATTCACTCTGCTTTTCCATCTAGTTTCACTAAGAGGTTTTAAAGTCAAAATTTTAATATGTTTCAATAAAATATCCCATCTGTAGATAAGGTGAAGCAGAAAAAACTGATAAGTTTCTTGAACTAAATCAAAAAAATTTGAAATTTTACCACTGCTACGGGCAGCATCATTGACGATTAAGTTTAAGAAATGAGCTGCACATGGGATATATAAAGCTCTGGGATTTATATTCAAGATTCTTTTTCTAAACCTATATTTTTTCCTTTCATGTTGGAGCCATTATCATAGCCTGACCGCGAATATTTTGCACATGTAATCAAATTTGGGTAGTATTTTCTCCAATAGAAAATTTGTTAAACCCTCTTCAGTACAATTCGTAACCGGAAAGAATCCCAAAAAAAATCAAAGATTTCAAAGTTTTGTTATCTGTGGTTGAAACATATCTCACTATAAATTAATAAATTGTTCAGTGTGACTTATATCTGTTGTTGTATCAAGAATTATTGCAAAATATTTTGTTACTTAAAATTGTTTTGATTTTATTACATATAGCATCAGATAAAATATTAATTATTTCATTTTGAAAATGCTGTCCTAAATAATGTGGCATTCGAGTTTTAGATTCTCTGAATTTAGAGATATTATTGACATTTATTTACTTATTTATTTGTTTATTTGCCCAACAGAAAAAATTCCAATTACAGGACAAAATATTACAGACAATAAAAAGGTTGTTATATACATATCGATATAATAATAATAATACAATACCATACAAAAAATATACATATTAGAAATTATTTGTGCAAAGTAAATGATATAAAAATAAATTAAAAAAAGTAATGCTATATTAGTTACATTTGAAATTGAGTATCAAACATAGAGGATCATGGTTTATATCTGCATTATTGACATGTTTGTTAAAACACTTACATATTTTATTTAAGGGAGATTTTTTAAGCAAATTTGTCTTTCCCATATCATTATAGAACGTTGAAAAAGATCGAGATGATATTCGTGGTACATTAAAATTGATTTTATCCAATATTTTTGGATAATCAACGTTATTCTGCAATATATTATATAAAAATGATAGAAGACTTAATGTAGCGAGTATTTAATGAATCGATATTTAACTCATTCGTAAATACAGACAAGTCTGGCCCACGTTCTGGATAAACACCATTAAGTTTGAAATAAAGAAATTTTGGAAATTTACGCTGTATCTTTTCAATATCATTAATATATTTTACATAAATTGGAGACCAAATTAGTGCACAATATTTAAGTTTAGATCTAACGAGACTGTAGTATAATGCAATCAACGCGATAATATTTTTAAATTCTTTAGTATTTCTAACAATAAAACCTAACATTTTGTAGGCAGATGTAATTACATGGTCAATATGCTCAATGAAATTGAATTTTCAATTAAAATAAACACCTAAGTCCTTTACGATGGATTGCCTTGATAATGCTTTATTATTGATTACATAATTATATTTAATATATGTCCTTTTTCTGGTATATGTCATAATCATGCATTTTTTAATATTAACATTAAGATTGTTGTTAATGCACCAATCTATCGTTCTATTAATATCGACTTGTAAATTACTGCAATACTCGATAGTTGTAATTGACTTAAAAAATTTAAGATCATCTGCAAATAGCAGTTTGTTGTTATTTGAATTACCACATAAGTCATTAATAAAAATATTAAACAGTAATGGACCCAGGTTAGATCCTTGCGGTACTCCTGAACTCACATGATAAGAAACAGAGTCAAACCCCATATAAGAAACAAACTGAGATCTGTTTAATAAATACGATTGAATCAGCTGTACTAGTGCGTTTCACAAGCCAATATAATGCAATTTTTTTATTAAAATGTTATGGTATACTTGATCAAAAGGCTTTTGAAAATCCATGTATATTGCGTCTACCTGTCCTTGATTGTGAGTGTTTCTCAACCAACTAAACTAAACTAAACTAACCAACCAACCAGCCCGATGAAGTACAAAACAAAACTGAAACTACCCCGGTTCGTAGTCGGATTTCTGGGCGCCGCGCCGTGGAAGATGTTGATTGGTTCGCCGGGGGTTGAGATTGAATGTTTGGGTTAGATAATAATAATAATAATATATATATATATATATATATATATATATATATATATATATATATATATATATATATATATATATAGATAAAAGGTACAATTTATTTCGTCAACAGACTTAAGTTTCGGCTCGCCTAATGCAGCGATTCTCAACCTGTGAGGCGCGTCCCCCTATGGGGGCGCGAGCATATCCAAGAAAAAATATTTAAAAAAGTTGATTAACTGACAAAGGAAAGTACACACACACATATACAAAACAAAATATATTTCGACATAATATTTAATAATTAACTTATTAACTTAAAACAACTTACTACATTAAAAACAAATTTAATAATTATTAGTGACTTCCTTGGGCCTGTCATGCAGAGCAAAGTTTTTTGAAGGAAGGCTTAATACACTCTCAGTTCTTTTTCTATATTTAGCTGAGGCCTATATTTTGTCTTCAAAGAAGCCACCGCAGAAAATCGAGTTTCACAAAGGTAGGATGTGGAGAATGGTAATAGAATGCGAAATGCCCTAGTTTTTATTGCAGAAAACTCGTCATCTACTTCAGACCAAAATTTAAAGAGTGATTTATTATTTCTTCCTCAGCAATCGAGACCCCTCGGGAATATTATGAAATGGATCCCTAACCCACTCGTAATTTGCTGTCAGTTTTTCGTCAGCAAGAAAATACTTTTTAAAATTATTTGCCAGCATAGCTAAATGATTTTCAATGGTTACAAAAACAACTTTTATATGTTGTTCTTCAGCTTTATAAGTTTTAACACAATCATTCACATTTTCAAACATTGTTAGGTTTTTTTGTTTTACATTTCTGCTCCATAATTCCAATTTTCTACAAAAAGCATTAACTTTATCACTTGTACCCAGTATATGTAATTGTATGTACCCAGTATATGTGTATTTGATCCTTGGAGTTGAAGATTCAAATTATTTAGTTTCTCGAATATGTCGACCAAGTAGCTCAATTTCATCACAAATAAACCATCGCGAAAATTCTCGGCTTCCGGTCTGTTTTCCTCTTCTAGGAAAATGGCGATTTCTTAATTCATAAACACGTTGCAAAAATTTCCCACGCGATAACCATCTTGCCTCGCAATAAAATAGTAACGCTGAATGTACTGCACCCATGTCTTTACAAAGTGCGGAAAAGATTCTTGATTTCAAGGGTCTCATTTTTATATAATTTACTACAGTTACAACCGTAGTTAACACAATATTCAGACCAGGACTCGTTTCTTTGGAAGCCAGAGCTTCTCTGTGGATCATGCAATATGTCCAGACGCACTGTGGCGATTTTTGTTTTGCAAGTGCTTGTATACTTCGGAATTTTCCGGACATTGAACGAGCACCATCGGTGCATATTCCGACACAATTTTTCCATTCCATATTTGCCTCGTTCATAAAATCATTTAAGATGGCAAATAATGAGAGTGCTGTTGCTTTGAGTTCTATTGGTTTGCAGAAAAGTAGTTCTTCTATTACTGACATATCATCACAAAATCGAACATAGGCAATGATGAGCATCTTTATTACTATCTGTTGCTTCATCAAGCTGTATTGAAAACGATTTGTCACGCAACTTCGAGAATAGCTGATACCGTATATCTTCAGCTATATCACCAATTCGACGGGCAACAGTATCATTTGAAAGAGGTATGGACTGCAATTGTTTTGAAAAATTTTCTCCAAACATTGTTTCTACAATCTCAATACCTGCTGGCAAAATAAGCTCTTCACCAATGGTGTGAGGCTTTTTACATCTGGCTATTTTATATGAAACTTTGTAAGAGGCAATTACAGCTTTTTCATTAACAGACAAAGTTTTTTTAAAAAATGATTTTTGCTTTTCTTATGATTTTAATTTTAATTCGACAAATTCTCTGGGTTTGTTGACGTACTCACTATGAAGCGTTTCCAAATGTCGTTTAAGTTTATTAGGTTTCATGCTGTCTGCCGCCAACATTTTTGAGCAAATGATACACAGGGGCCTTTCTTCTTCATTTACTTCAATACTGGTAGTAGTATAGAAGGTGCTATGTTCTAGACCGCATTAAAAATGACCTTGAAAAAAAACTATCAAAAAATTAGCAAAAAGATCTAAAATCGGTGAATTTGTTCGCTTTTTTCACCAATTCGGAGCGTGCAACATTTCGCCTCAGGGTCCGTGCAACATTTTCCAGCACGCTTCCCCAGTTGCCTATATTTGTAATTAGTAATTTTAATTGAATTTGTGCATTTTCATGCCATCTACGAGTAATTATTTCAATTATTGTTAATTAAACTGTCAAATTATACAATGACACATCATTTTGTATTTCCTTAAATAATAACGTGAGTATAAATTACATATAAATTAGTTAGTTATAAATAATATATTAATTAATTATCAATAATATATTTGTTTCTAGCGATATTAGTTATTGAATAATTTATTTGTAATAAATGGACACACATTATTCAAAAGACGAACTTAATCAGTTAACTGTAACAAAATTGAGGAAAATAGGTCAAACTAAGAAGTTGAAAGGTTACATTAAGTTATCAAAAGAGGAATTAATTCAAAAATTATCAAGTTCTAGCGAAAATGTATTTGAGTTTCATGAAGATATTTTTATACCAAACCAAGAGAAAGAAGAAATAAAAAAAATATTGTAAAAGAAAAAGATTTGGGCGAATTTTATATAGATGAAGAAAATGAAGTGAAAGTTGTTAGAGTTAAAGGAGCCTTGGGAAGATTTCGTTACTGACTATAGATTTTATTCAAATCGAAATAAATTTGATATAAATTCATATTTATCAGCAATCGAATCTCATATTGAAAACAAAATTATAGATGGACATGAAAAGCATAACTCAGTCGTTGTTAATTTAGTAACATGTGTACAGTATATTGAAACGGATATATCTGGAAATAAAATTAATTCCCAAAAAGTTTATTTTCATAGTGACAGAGAGGAAATTTTTTCCGCAAGTGATATTAAATCTCATATTATTAATATGAATAATAGCACATCACATAAATTCAATAATTTTAATGCAAAAAATACGAAATTAAGATTTGATAGAGTATTATTTATTGATTTGCAATCAAGCAAATATACTCCACTTCGAGGAGGAACTTATAAAAATTTGCCAAACTATATTAAAAATAAAAAATGCTGCAAAAATGTAAAAAATATTAAAAACAATAAATTTAAATGTGAAAAACAAGAAGATTTAAGATGTTTTGAATATGCTTTGGAAAGTCTTTTGAATCCAGCTAAGGATCATGTAGATAAATATTATAAATACAATATTGAAAAATACGAAGTTTTGAAGATGGTTTATCCAGTTACAATTACAGAAGAAAATGTAATAAAATATGAAATGTTTCTAGCTGTCGCAATAAATATTTATCAGGTATCTGAAAAGAATAAGAAATTTACTATTAATCTTTATAGAAGAAGCAATTATTTACAATGTTGGCCAATAATAAATTTATTAATATATGAAAATCATGTGGTAAGAATTAAAAATTTAAGCGCATTATTAAAAGGACAAATAACTAAGAGACCGAAAAAGATATATATTTGGAAAATGTCAAGATTCATTTGAAAAAGAAGAAAAATATGAAGAGCATTTACAGTCTTGTGTATACGAAAAAGTTATGATAGAAATGCCAATTAAAGATGATGAAAACAGTCGCAGAGCATACCAAACACTTGGAGCTAAGATATACCACCCCTCTGCAATATCTTTAGATTTTGAATGTACATTATTAAAAAGTGAAAAATATCTTCAAGAGCATCGGCCAAATAGTTTTTGTTTTAATACACCAGATAGTTTATTGCTAATTAATAAAGAAGATGTAGGAGATTTAATGGAAGAATTCAATAAAATACTTATTGACATTGCTGAAAAATACAACGAGATGATAAAGATATATGAACCTATAAAAATGACAGAAAAAAATAAAGAAAATTATAAAAATGCTGAAGTTTGTTATATTTGCAATGAACATTTTTTAGATCGTAGTATGTTAGAAAAAATCAGAGATCATAATTATGATACTGACGATTATCTTGGAGCTGTCCACAATAAATGCAATTTAGATAAAGATTTTGGAAACTTAGAAGTAGCTCTTAAAATGATAAAAAAAGATAAAGAAAATTATAAAAATGCTGAAGTTTGTCATATTTGCAAAGAAGGTTTTGTGTATTCTAATTTATACGAAAAGGTCAGAGATCACGACCATAGTTCTGGTAATTATCGCGGAGCTGCGCACAATAAATGCAATTTAAAGCTTAAGTATTGTAAATTTGTTCCAATATTTATCCATAACTTAAAATACGATTCCAAATTATTTTTAAGATGGTTATTGAAATTGAGAAAATTATATTGGAAAAAGCCTATCAAAATAATTCCAAATACAAAAGAAAATTATATGACTTTATCAGTAAATGTTATTGCAAACCAAATAATTCGACATACAGATTTATATAAATGTGAAATATATAATAAGTTTCATAATACTAAGCATTGCGAAAAATGTAAATGTATTTATAAAAAAGGTGATAAATTTAATGAAATAATAGAATTAAGATTCTTTGATACATATAGATTTATGGATAGTTCATTAGAATCATTAATTGTAGATTTACTTGATATTAATACTTGTTTCTGTGAAAAATGTAAATGTAATCAAGCAATAATTAATACAGAATTATTACCAATAGATGAAAATGATATAATGTCTATGAATGCAAATTGTAAAAAATGTAAAAGCATAGTGTCTAAAACTATTGATTATTCAAAATTTGCGTCAGCCGTAAAACAATTTAATAAGGCAGATTTACACCTAGTTTTGCAAAAAGGAATTTATCCATATGATTGGATGGATTCTTACTCAAAAATGAATGAAAATAATTTACCTGAACATGAGGAATGGTATTCGATATCAAAAGGAAAAAATATAAGTGAAAAAGATTATAAATATGCTTTAAAAGTTTTTGAGCATTTTAATTGTAAAAATTTTAAAGATTATCATAATTTGTATTTAAAAATTGATACTGTGCTATTACAAGATATATTTACAAATTTTAGAAAAAAATACTATTCAGTATATGGTTTGGATCCAGCATATTATATCAGTGCTCCTCAATTATCTGATGCTGCATCACTGAAAAATTTTGGTTCTGAATTAGATTTAATAACTGAACAAAAACTATATGAAATATATGAAAAGGGCATAAGAGGTGGGATATCAATGATTCCACATAGGTACACAGAAGCAAATAACTGTTACTTTTACAATAAAAGTAAAACTGTTAAATTGTCTGAAAAAGAAGCAATCGAAAAAGAAATATTTAATAAAGAAAAACCTACAAGTTATATATTATATTTAGATTGCAATAACTTATACGGTCATTCTTTAAGTCAACCATTACCAATTGGAGATTTTAAATATGAAAATCCAGAAGATTTTACAATTGATAAAATTAAAGAACTAGACCCTAAAGGAAAAAAAGGATATACTTTTATTGTAGATTTAAATATTCCTAAAACCTTGCATGACAAATTTGCTGATTATTCAATGTTACCGAATCATTATATTCCAACTAAAAATGAATTATCTAACTACCAAAAGGAATTATTATCAAAAAAGATTGGAAAGATTTCAAAAACCAATAAATTAATGTGTACATTAAAGCCAAAAGAAGATAATATAATTGATTATAGAATGCTACAAGAATGTATTAAACAAGGAATTGAAGTAAAAAATATCAAAAAAGTTATATCATTTACACAAAAAGCATGGCTAAAATCGTATATTGATAAAAATACCGAGTTAAGAAAAAAAAGCAACTAATGATTTCGAGAAAGGTTTTTTCAAATTGATGAATAATTCTGTGTACGGAAAACAGATGGAAAATGTAAGAAACAGGTGTGATGTAGCTTTATATAGTTATTATAGTCATTTTAAAAATTGCAAAAAATATGAAACAAGAGATATAATTGATGAAAACCATGTAATAGTTTATAGAAACAAACGAAGAGTTTTTCTAAATAAACCAATTTATGGAGGATTTACGGTGCTTGAATTATCGAAATTACTAATGTATCAATTTTATTATAATGTATTAAAGAAAAAATACGGAAAGAAGATAAAACTACTGGGAACTGATACGGATTCGTTAATTGTGCATATAGAAACTGAAGACGTGTATAAAGATATTGAAACAATGACTGACCATTTTGATACTTCAGACTATACAATAGACTTTATAACACAAAAAAATAAAAAAGTACCAGGGCTATTTAAAGACGAATATTTAGGAATTCCAATAAAGGAATTTGTAGAATTAAGATCAAAAATGTACGCTTTTAGATATGATGAAAACAAAGAAAAAATTGTTTGTAAGGGAATTAAAAGACAAAATATAGAAAAAATAAGATTTTTAATGTATAAAAATTGCTTATTTAATGACGAAACTACTACTGAAACTATTATTAATATAATATCTAAAGGATTACATCTATTTACCGCAAAGAATGAAAAAATTGAATTATCTCCATATGATGATAAGGTATATTTAGTTGATAAAATTGATGGATTACTTCAGACTATACAATAGACTTTATAACACAAAAAAATAAAAAAGTACCAGGGCTATTTAAAGACGAATATTTAGGAATTCCAATAAAGGAATTTGTAGAATTAAGATCAAAAATGTACGCTTTTAGATATGATGAAAACAAAGAAAAAAATTGTTTGTAAGGGAATTAAAAGACAAAATATAGAAAAAATTAGATTTTTAATGTATAAAAATTGCTTATTTAATGACGAAACTACTACTGAAACTATTATTAATATAATATCTAAAGGATTACATCTATTTACCGCAAAGAATGAAAAAATTGAATTATCTCCATATGATGATAAGGTATATTTAGTTGATAAAATTGATGGATTACCCTTTGGACATCACCTATGTGAATGATTATCTATGTGAATGAGTATGTAAATAAATATTTTTCAATGAATTAATATATTTTTCTAATTCTTTATGCCACTCCTGATTATAATGTCTTTTCCTGTGTTGCGCTTGAATCATTCTAAAGCATATTTTGCATTTAATTTTTATTTGTTGCATTTTTCTTTGACATTCATAGCATGTATGAGTAATTCCATATTTACAGTTTTTATTTTTAACAAAATCAGAATGTGATTTTATATTGCTACAAAAAGTGCATTTTCTTTCTGTCATTTATTACACATTATTTTTATTATAAATTAGCAAGCAATCTGCCAAGCAACGAATAAATACAATAATTAAGCAAGATTCATATCTAACAGAGGCTAGTTTACCATCAGTTCAAACTTTTAAAGATATGAGATTAAGGCAATTAACATTGGATTTTCTAGCACAGGTAGGTTCTAAAAAGATTTCATTAAAAGAATTTGCTAAAGAAAACAAAGTTAGCGAAAATAGAATTAGAAATCAAATAAAATATCTTACTGGTGAAACATTGATTAATTATAATAAAAAGTCCGATAATATTAGCAACTATAATAAAAAACAAAAGTCTGATAATATTAGCAAATATAATAAAAAACAAAAACAAATTAGCGTGGGACAGATCTCAGACAGAACAAAATCTAGTGTAGAAAGATTTGAAGAGGATTTTATCTCATCAATAGAATCGTTAAGCGTAAAAAATATTCCTAATAAATAATGTCGTTAATTGAATTAGCAGATAAAAAAGGCTTAAATTTGATAAAAGATAAAATTAAGCAAGATTGTTTAGAATTTTATAATTTACCTTCTGGCACTAAAGCGAAAGCAGCAGAAAAATTATATAGTGATAATAGAATTTTATAAGAATTAGGCGAACTTGCTATTGAAACAATTGACAATATGGATGAGCAAATTGAATTAAAAGATAATGCAATTAATATTCTTGAAAATGAATTACAAGATTTAAACAAATACGATCAAGTAAAAATTGATAAACTTCTAAACAAAAAACCAGTTGTTAGATGCAAAAATAGAGATAGAGTAAAAAAAAGATTAGCTCAGGCTCTTTCTTCTCTTAATAAATGAATACTCAGAATCTAATGAAATGAGCAACAATAAATATAACAAAATATAAAAAAATTAAATGGGTTGCTGTAATACTCTGTTATATCCAGATTATATTTTATTTATTTTATAATGGCCATAGTATATTAAGTCACATATTAAATTCGATACAATTAATAATTAATATTTTCATATTATTTATACTTTCAAATTAAACAATATCTTTAACATCCACCCAAGAATTATGGCTGCTGTCAAAACCTAGATACTTTACTAAGGCCTTTTTTCCTTTTTTTCTTAGTATTTTCTCAACCAATCGTTTTCGGACGGTATGAAGAGCTGGAGACCTCTATCACAATGAACTCTCCTGAAAAATAAAATTTGCAAACGTTAATGTACGAAAAACTATTTATTGTTTAATACTTATTTTAACAAACGTTAATAAATAATAAAAGTTACTACTGATTGTTGATTAGAGAGTAAGTCAAGAGATTTTCAGATACATTTGGTATTTTATAGGTATAAAACTTTAGATTTATAAAAATGTTCTTGTGGTTAAAAACATGTTTTTGTAATGCATTTATATTACTAAGTAATTGTGAAAAATTTGGCTATATCGCAGTTAAGATACACTTTAAGATATGCCTAGAGTAATTTTAATGTTGAAAAGAGATTCAATTTCGTAATAACATTTGAATGACATTTACTGATTTGTGATTGAAATAAAGCAATATAAAAATTATCTGTAATTTAATATAAAAACTGCTATCGTTTTCCATTACAATAAAAAAATATTACCAGTTTCTGTAATTTCTGTAATTTCAAAACCTCTTATGTGATCCAAAATTATATTCTTTATGACTACGCTAGGTGCATTTACAAGTAACGTACTTAGAACTTGTCCAACATTCGCAGTACATACAACGTTGTAGATGTTATTTATTTGAATTAAAAAAAAATGTCGAATTCTGACAATTTTCAGTTCAATTTATCAAGCGAACGCTAAAAATTGAAACATTTTCTACGTAAATTCCGCTTAATTTCAAGGACTTGCGATACTTTGGCACAAAGTTATGTTTTTTTGGCAAAATTTACCCCTGCATTTTGCGAGTTTTTGGGACATAACTCGATTAAAAAACATGCGTAACCTACCCTTCTCGAATCTCTCTTATATCTTCGGCGTTGAAGCCGTATCTGTCCATTTTTTGGCTTAAAATCCTTCTAAAATGCTCTTTTAGAGACTGCCAGGTCCGTATCACAATTTTACGCCGCTCCATTTTTCTCCAAAATTCATTGCCTCTTAATTCTGCATATGAATGTTTTTTTCTATTAGATATTGCAAAGTTCGCTTCTCTTCGATTACATTGTGTTTTGGTCTAAAATGTGTAACATTTTATTAAAATAATTGGGCTAACGCCCCCCCCCCCAGTTTCAGAATAGGGTCTTCCTGAAAAAAATTAATATAACCTTTTTGTGTAAAGTTTATAACCTGTAATTAAACATCCCATAGAAACATTGCAACATGTCCATAAACAACATTCTATATCGTAAAACTTTCAAATTTTGTCACGTGACCGACGAAACGCGGTTATTGGTCGAGCGCCAATGTTGGCATGTTGGCAACCGGCGCGGCAGTCGGTGCAGGAGAGATACAAGTCGCCGATTAATTCGACTTGACGAATCTGTCAAATTCTGACACAAAATGAGTTCTGACGGGTTTGTGAAGGGACAGTCAGATAATCTGCCAGAAGTTCACGTGCTTATGGTTGCCAACTTTTTCTCAAAAAGTGAGTTTTTCAACGCAGCTGAAACGAGTGGAGTCAAAAGATATTATTCATAATGCGATGGTGGTTTGTTGAAATTTAAAAAGGTTATCAGTTTGATTGTGCAAATTTATATTTCTGTCACGTTACAACAAATCTAATCCAACATTTTAAATGGATAACAAATAATGAATAACAATTATATCTCGATGAATGTACATTGATGAATGTTTGTTTCTTGATACTTGTTTAAGGTAAAAAGTCACTCAAATGATAGAACTTAAGAATTAGTGAAAATTTTATAAAATATAAAGATTGGCCTTTTTGCTTTTCAAAGATATTAAAAAAACAACATTTTTACCATGTATTAATTGAGAAAATGATAAATAAACTTTTATTCAATTACCTATGACATGTACAGGATGTTATTACATCACACTAATATCATCAAAATATATCATTTTAACAACTCACCATCCTAATGAAAAATGCAGGAATAAATATTGAAAGTTTAAATTTATATCAATAAAAAAAACACATTTCATCACCTAGTTATTAAGATATTTCAACTACAAATATGTAGATAATTTGCATGTACTTATCAGATCTCAAAGAGAAAACTATGGTGATGCTGCTGTTGGATATGTGGAAGTGAAAAGGGAGAAAGATTTGAGCACTGCAAGGGCACGGATATGTCCAGAACATCGAGAAGTAAACCATATTCTGTAGAAGTGACGGTTGATGAAAAAAAAGAAGAAATCTTAAATGTTTCATGCAAGTACTGTGCAGCCTCTGCTGGTAAAATCAAAACTATTTATTCATGTATAACAATTATCAGAAAACTTCAGTTTTTGATGGTCGATGGTAAATTTCAGGTAGATGCAAACATGTAGTCGCTTTCCTCATGTGGCTTCATCGCCGAAGCGAAGAGCCAGAACCAACTGAAACCGTGTGTTATTGGAAGAAGGCTATGTTGTCCCAAGTTGGGACAAATTTGAAATTTATAAGAGCAACTGATATGAAGAAACCAGAGAAGAACTACGACTCTTTGAATACTGATAATTTTGTGAAGAACTTTATAGAAGAACTCGAGAAGAGCAACCTTTATACCCAGCTCTCTCCACACTTTTTCACAGTTAAATCACACAAAGACTATTCTTTGCACCAAATAGTTATAAAATTTGTTAAAACGTCAAAGTTCAGCTGATGATTTCATTTTGTTTGCTTAAAGTCAAATGGACGTTGAAGAATGCATTAAAATTTCCAAAGCAACACAAGCACAATCAGAGTCAAAACTGTGGTATGAGTTGAGGTACTGTAGGATCACTGCTTCAAAGTTTTACGAAATTCCGCACTGTAAGACACAGAATGGGACTTTAGTGGAACAGATAATTGGAGCGTGGAAGTCAATAAATAATGAAGCTATGGAAACAGGGAGGAGATTAGAGAAAGAGGTTATTCGAGAACTGGAGAAAAATGGTCCATTAAATTGGATAGTTGTGGCTTGTTACTAAATCCACAACACCAAATAATTGGGGCCTCTCCAGATGCTGTTGGTCCGGACTTTGTTGTTGAAATCAAGTGCCCAGTTTCGGAAAAAAAAATATATTGCAAAAAATGGGAAAATTGCAACGAGATATTTGGCGCAAATACAACTACAAATGTATTTTAAAAATGTAAAAAAGGGTTATTTCTGCGTCGCTAAATCGGATTTCGAAAGTAGTAAAAATATTACCATAGTTTCAGTTGAATATGATGAGCTGTTTGTGAAAAATATGATTGAAAAAGCTATGCAATTTTGGAAAACTAACATTTTTCATCGACTGTACAATACAGTAAAATAATCAATGAGTTGTGCAAGAAAATGTTTATTACAAAAACGTTGTACATAAATCGTAAATATAATGGTACATGATTACGGATATAAGTAGATTTATTGACCCTGATTTATTATCGGTGTTTGCAAATTAGTTAAGGCAGCCGCAATATAAACTATATCATCTATAATATCCATATAAGACAGTGGAATAACTGAATGAGGTATAAGAAATTCAAACTCTCTTAGTCTTCTGATTACTCTTTCAATGTGAATGCGCAAACTGACTATACGTTTTGTTTCCATCACTTCCTGTTTAGTTGGATTTTTACTCGCAGAAACGCTTGGTGGTCTTACTAATGAATAATTCTTTTGAATTAACAATGGCTCTATATGTTTAAAACCCCGATCAACCATAACAGTACAATGTTCAGGCAGTTTTTGTAAAAAGTCACTGTTCTCAACAATGAGTGCATCTGATGTTCGTCCACCAAAGGTTTCAGATACATAATTAATCGTGCCGTCAGGAGTACATGAAATCAAATATTTTACAGTATTACATTTTTTGTACTCGGACCAAGTTAACGCTTGGTTGACGGCATTGCTTGATTTTTGAATTTCTATTTCAAAGCAATCGATTGTGGACTGAACATTACTGTAACGGGCACGAAAAGGTAAAGGCAATGTGGATTGGATGGTATCCGAAGAAGGCCACACTATTAATGGTTTGAAAAATTTGCCTAATAAGGACACGGATTTTCTGAAAACTTCGTTGGTATAAGAACTGCTTCGGCCATTTTCATCTCCCAGAATGGTAAAACTTAGATTTGTTTTAATTTTTTCCAATGTTAAATAAATGTCTTCAATGTTTAAGTTAGTCTCGGTTTTTAATACCTGAACAATATAAAGAGCGTGGTCAGGTACTCCGGTGTAATTTTTTGGTTTTGCTTCTATTCGTTTCAATCGCAGTTTCAGAATATCCGATTCCTTATTCTCCAATGCACACTTTACGCTTTCTTCGCTGTCGTCATCAGTTGGCAAATATTCGTCGCAAGAATCTAGAGTGTTGTTTAACCCTACTGTTCTCCTCCGCCCGACTATACACTTATACTCCTTCGGGTCATATGGACCCAAGGTCTTGAAATAAGCAATCAGACTAAAAAAAACGATTTTTTTTGAAAATTATTAATTTTATTTATGTGATACAGAATTTCTTATAAATAAAAGAATACAAAATAATAATTTTAATAATAATAATATAACCTGAAACATTATATAATTCTTTACTTCTTGCAGTTTGAGCAATAATATGTCACATGTGCTTTACATACATATTTAGTACATTTACAACAGGTCATATTAGATTTGTTATCACATTTGGAAGGACAGAATTTGCAGCGTGCTCTTTTGTGCGTGTTGCTAGTTCCAGGTAGAAATTCTGCTGAATTTTTGGCGAATGGTTCTTGAGTATTTGTCACTATAGTAGCAGCTTGTTCAGTACGAGGTAAATGTTTTCTTGACATAATGTAGGGATTTATCAATTGTTTGCCCAGTTGTTCCAAAAATATGCTCCTTCTGAATAATTTTGTTTTATTCCAATGCGGATTTATTTCTCGCCATAAGACAAAAGCGTTGTATGCACTTGTATCAATGATATTGTAAAACAAAATCATAGGCCATCGATTTGTTTTCCGTTTGCAAGTGTATGTAGCGATTAGTTGATCCAGTGTGTCCACTGCTCCTTTTGTAGAATTATAATCTAGTATAATTTGTGGTTTTTTGTCATCTCGGTTGCTTATTTGATTACTATTATGGAATGTACTCATTAGAATGATACTCTTATTTTTTTTTTAGGAATGTAAGACACAACTGTTGTGTCCTCAGTAAAATAGAAGTTGGAACTATGTACATCTTTATTCATTGCCATGATAGGAAGCTCAGGTTTATTTTTTCTAACCGTCCCCAACATGGTAATATTTCTTTTGAGAAGCATTTGTCCTAATTTGTAAGACGTAAAAAAATTATCGCAAGTTAAATTTTGACCTCTTAGCTCAGAAGTAAGGTCTAAAACTACGCGCATACATTGATTCTTTTCAGGTGCATCGCTAGGCACTTTTTCCGTATATACTTGAGCTGTTAGAGCATAAGAGCTTGTGCAATCACAGAGTGTCCATATTTTGATACCATACTTTGCTGGCTTGCTCGGTATATATTGCTTGAAAGGACAACGACCTCTGAAAGCAACCAAATGTTCATCCACAGTCACATTTTCTTCAACATTATACAATTTTGATAGTATTTCAACCCACTTTTCCCAAAAATCTCTTATTGGAGCCATTTTATCACGTAGTCTTCTTTCTTGACGATCATTTTTATTGTCAAATCGTTATCAATAATATAAAATCTGAAATTACTTTATATTTTGATTTGGCATTAATAATTGGAGATAATGTGGGGTTAAATTCAATTTTAGGAATGGTAGAAATCTTTTCAAGCAATTTTTATTGTCGATTTTGTAAAGTAAATAAACATTTAGCTAAATCAATGTTAATGGAAGATAAACAGATTTTTCGAACAGTTGAATCCTATAATAATGATGTATTAATTAACAATTTTTCTTTAAGTGGAATTAAGGAAAACTGCATTTTTCATACAATTCCATCTTTTCATTCAACTAAACTACGATATGACATTTATAATCAATTATTTTCTCATCTGTAAACTTTTCACAATTGAAACATTGAATTATCGAATAATAACTTTTCCGTATAATTACCTGGAGACTAACAATAAACCACCAACAATAACAAATGAGTCATTAAACAAAAATATTAAAATGACAACTTCTGCAATGTTGTGTTTTGTACGATATTTTGGATTATTGATAGGTGATTTAATTCCTTGTGAAAATCTTGTTTGGAAATTTCATGTCCGTTTAAAACAAATAGTTGACTTACTTACTTGTCCGAATTTACAATATGGTTCTGGCGAAATTTTAGATTGCTTAATAACAGAACATCATCATTATTATAGCAAAGTATTTAAGCAAAAATTGAAACCGAAACACCAGCATATGAATTTTGGAAATGGTAGATCCACTTGTATTTTGTTGGGCTATGAGATATGAATCGAAACATAGAGATTCAAAATTGAATGCTAATGTCACTATGTCCAGAAAAAATATTATTCACACATTGGTTATGAAACATCAGTTAAAATGTGTAATGGATTTAATAATAAAAAATTTGTAATTGGTCCGGTTTTACATGGAAGAATGCAAAGTCACAGCGATGACTTTGATGTAAATATAACAACTGTAAAATGGATTTCTATTAAAGGAACTACATATAAAACAAATATGATGTTGATATCAAAATTATGCAAGTCAGATATATATCCTGTATTTGCAAAAATAATTAAAATTTTTGTGTGCAAGGAAAATAAATATTCTTTCTTATGAACATTTTTAAAACAATAAATTTTAACAATCATTTTCAAGCATATGAATTAAACCAACAAAGCTAGAAATATTACGATCTTTTCAATCAATACCAAACACTGTACCTTGTTTATTTATCAAAAAAAATAATGTTTTTTTATAGCTACTAGATATTCTTTGTAAATTGTTTATAGAATGTTTTTAATTTAAATTTTTGTAAAAATATGTAACTTTGAAATAAAATTTTTAATTTATTGCGGTAGATATTTAATTATTCCTACAATATTCTCAAATATTTTCTTAAAATACTAGAAACTTTAGTAATATTTCTTTTCGTAATTCGAACACCAATGTTTTGTTTTAATATGCTCCAATATCAATCATAAATACCAAAATATTTGGAGCGACACGTAGCATAACAATTTACTATTAGATGAATTAATATTTTAGTAACTACTTAACTACAATTTTGTGTAAATATACCAACAAAAATTTTACCACAATTATTTAGTTTTAATTACTAATTGCTGGGTCTGTCATCATTTTAATACCAATTTTTAGTATTCATTGTATCAATTGGTGAATATTTTACTGAACATTTTTTTCCGTGTACATTTGCTATTATTAAAAAAATTGTTTTATATAAAGAAAATATATATGTATTTTCTGTGTCAAAATTGGGAAACTGAAAAATATTGTAATTTTTATCAGGCATATAAAATTTTTAATAAACAAAATGAAGATGAAATAACTGAATTCAAAAACTTAAAATTTCGAGGTTCTTTTGAATGTCATAGCCCGTATGGAATTTTACATAATACCTAAATATGAATTTATTTAATTATGAAGATGTTTTGATAAATTGATAAAATATGTCACTTTTTAATGATATATATACAGGGTGTAACAGAATAACTATTCCTAATTTTAACTGGAGTATCCTGGGCTCAGAATATGAAGATTTAATGCAAATCACTGAGATAAAATGTGGCTCCTTACTGAGCTACAGGGTGTTTTATATAAAAATTTAAAAACGATTTTTGCCCAGTACTTTAAAACTATTTGACGTATCCTTATCATACTTGGCAGGAAATGTAGGTACCGTACACCATACTAAATTATGTTAAATAAAAGTTTCTGGCTACTGCCAGTGGCGTACAACAAGGGCAAGTGAGAGGTTGATCCTTCCTAAATTCTACGCCACTGGCGGAATTGTCATTTTAGCACAATTTTTCGATTCTCCAATACTTGCTGTGTAAAAAACATACTCTTCCTTTGTAACGATAAAGTCACTGTTTTTCGAGATATTTAAAGTTTTACATAAGCTTCACCCTTGGGATTTTTTCAAAATTTGCTCAAAAAAATCTGAAAAAATTCAGTAAAATAGAGAAAAAAATTAGCTACATAATAACTAAATAACTTTTCTCTAACTCATTCTGATTTGGCTGTAAAAATTATTGAAAATAAAAAAAATAAAATGCAAAAAATATTAATTTTCAATAATTTTTCCAGCCAAACCAAAATGAGTTAGAAAAAAAGTTACTTAGATGTTATGTAGCTAATTTTTTTCTCTATTTTACTAAATTTTTTCAGATTTTTTTTTAGCAAATTTTGAAAAAATCCCAAGGGTGCAGCTTATGTTTAACTTTAAATATCTCGAAAAACAGTGTCTTTATCGTTACAAAGGAAGAGTATGTTTTTTACACAGCTAGTATTGGAGAATCGAAAAATTGTGCTAAAATGACAATTCCGCCAGTGGCGTAGAATTTAGGAAGGATCAACCTCTCACTTGCCCCTGTTGTACGCCACTGGCAGTAGCCAGAAACTTTTATTTAACATAATTTAGTATGGTGTACGGTACCTAAATTTCCTGCCAAGTATGATAAGGATACGTCAAATAGTTTTAAAGTACTGGGCAAAAATCGTTTTTAAATTTTTATATAAAACACCCTGTAGCTCAGTAAGGAGCCACATTTTATCTCAGTGATTTGCATTAAATCTTCATATTCTGAGCCCAGGATACTCCAGTTAAAATTAGGAATAGTTATTCTGTTACAGCCTGTATATATATATATATATATATATATATATATATATATATATATATATATATATATATATATCATATAAATAAAATATATAATTTGTTTGCCTATGTACTTTCTTTTTTAATAATTCTTTCCAATACATATGAAACCGTATATGTACATTGTAAAAATGAATGTACATTTACAGTGATAGTTATAGTATTTTTTCTATATTATTTATTGTAATTTCAGAAGTTGTTGTAAGTTTACTGCAACGTATTTTCTTCGGAAAATAGCTGCTCGTTTGGCGTGATACGGATCGGGCGCCAAACGGTGTTTCCGGGTAACTCGTGGTGTAGGGTTCAGGGTGAAAGTAGACACACAATTTGCTAAACTCTGGTTTTATTAAAGTAGTACTATAGAAGCAGCTAAACAGTTTTATTACACAGAAAATAAATAATTGTCAAAACAGCATCAATAAATACAACTAATATTATGTGCAAGGCGTTAGCATGTGTTACGTGCGCAAAGCAGTGTAGGATGTTAACAGTTAATTTACGTGCAGTAGTAGGAGACCAGTGGGGTCTGTGATTAGCTATACCGAAAGTTCGGATAATGCATAAATTGAGTTGTCTGTCAATAACACACGACGTAGAATCCGCGAAATCGTAATAAACGGTCAACGAGAATACCGCGGACCCGACTTCGTACCAGGTTATTACAAACAATCGCAAACGGACAGCGAAGATCGCCGGATCCTGACTTCGCGCCAGGATATGCTAAACAAACTCAAACGGATCGCGAAGGTCACCCGATCCTGACTTCGCGCCAGGATATGCTAAACAAACTCAAACGGTTCGCGAAGGTCACCGGATCCTGACTTCGCGCCAGGATATGCTAAACAAACTCAAACGGATCGCGAAGGTCACCGGATCCTGACTTCGCGCCAGGATATGCTAAATAAACTCAAACGGTTCGCGAAGGTCACCGGATCCTGACTTCGCGCCAGGATATGCTAAACAAACTCAAACGGATCGTGAAGGTCACCGGATCCTGACTTCGCGCCAGGATATGCTAAACAAACTCAAACGGATCGCGAACGGTGTGACAGTACAACTCGGTTAGTACAGCTTAAGCAGCAAACAAAATTAACAATCAGTGTAAAAAGATCGGATGCTTACCTTGCTAAGGTTCTCGCTGGATTGTTGCTTCAGCCTACACAGCTGAAGAACTTTCTTCAGCCTACACAACTGAAGAACTGATTTTATATTGATTTCCCGGCGGTTTATATACTCTCTGAGCGCGCGAAAACAAAGTTTTAACTCGCCGAGTTTGGTTTTGAACGTGTCGATACGCTTATATAAAAGTGTAACAGAACACAAAATCTATCAAAACTAAAGTTTGATTGTTGATAACAATTGCTATATCAATGTCCCAACAATGACACATACTTCAGTGCAAAGTGCACTAAAGCCTCTATCCATTGATATATCATTTGTTACATTTTATAATTCCATAACAGGATAAATAATTTATAACAACAGATATTTATGACACAATCGCAACAAACTGCTACAAACAGACGTTTGATTGCGAATAACAATTGTTATATCAATGTCACAACAATGACACATACTTCAGTGCAAAGTATACTAAAGCCTCTATCCACTGATATATCATTTGCTATGTTTGATAAGTTCATAACAACATAAATAATTTATAACAACAGATAATTATGACAAAATCGCACCAAACTTATACAAACTAGCGTTTGATTGCGAATAACAATTGTTATATCAATATCACAACAATGACACATACTTTAATGCAAAGGGCATTAAAGCTTCTATTCATTGATATATCAATTGTTATGTTTCGTACTTCAACGGTCTCTAAAATAATTTCTAACACATGTGCGTTTCTAGCGGAAATGTACTAGGTTTTATGAACAAACCATTTGTCCCGAAAATGGTTTGTTACATCCCCCGGTTACTTCGGGGAAAAAAAAAACCGCACAAAAAAAAAACTCGCTAGCTTTCGGCTAGATCACTTGAGGCGAAGCACTCTTCGTCCACAAACCGCGCACTAGGCGTCCGTCGCTTGGGCGATGCACGGGGTATTTTCGTCCACAAACCGCGCACTGGGCGTCCGTCGTTTGGGCGATGCACGGGGGGCAAGCGTGTCGAGGGGGAAACGAAGCACTAGTGGGTAGCCCGGCCCCTTCGGATCGTGTACCAGAGTTGCTTGCCGTCTGGTGCGGCAATTCGGACACGGCACTTCTTATATGGCTTGAATCCTTCGGGCATCAGTGCCTGGGCCTCGGCGTCCGATATGCTAGGCCAAGTGCCCTCGTAGCGGGAGAGGATTCGCTCCACTACAGTCGCCCGAGCGAGGGCAGGAGCGGGCTGGGACGGTGGCAGCTGTTCGGCGGAGTGTGAAGGGGTGAGGATCGGTGTGGTGAGGGGTGGTGGTGACTGCGGCAGGGGAGATACGGGGTGATTAATATATTCCAGGAGAGAGGACGAGGGCCTCGGCACATCTGGCGTTCTCTCCGGGGAGTCCGGAGATATGCTGCCGAAGAGCTCCAACAGCATCTTCTCCCGGGCAGCTGTGGTGCAGGCTTCGGGTCGCCGGGTCTTGAGAAGTGGCCCCGACACTGGCCGGATTTGCGGAGCTCGGCGGTGTCGTCGGGGGCCGGAACGACCTGGTGGGGGCTTCCTGACACGCTGGGGAAGGGGCTGTTGAAGAGTTGCCGTAGGGGTTGCGGGCAGCAACTGCTGTTCCCGCACAGCTGGTGGTGGTTTCCTGGCGGGAGCCGGGCTTGGAGCCCGCCTCTTGGAGGGCCGGCGGACGGGTGGTGCCTCATCTTCGGAACTGGAGTTAATCGGGATGGGTGACGTCCCAATTAGTAGTACGTCCGGAGATGGGCTCCGGTATGGAGGCGTCAAAACCGGCGTCTCCCACTTATTCGGCGGGTAAGGCCCAAACATTTCGCTCAATACCCTCCGGAGTTTTCGGTCGCCTTCCCCGGGGAGCCACGGAGCCCGAGGCGATTGGGGTTGATTCCGGCCGGCGGTGGTTTTGGCTGGATTGCCAGTTACTCCACTTTTCGCTACACCTGTCATCTACCAAGAAAAGGAATTAGTATACATTTTTACACAGCCGGCTTAAGGTCTTTTATATGAATGCGATGGAGAATGCGTCCACGCTCTCCTCGCAAATCATATACCACCGGCGACCTTTTCTTTATGACGGTCCATGGACCAGAAAATTTTGGTGCTAGCTTAGCAGCATATCCCTTGGCAGCGTCGGAAAGAGGATGTTCTCTCCGCATCACCTGATCTCCTACCCTACACTGCCATTCTCGCCGCCGTAAATTATAATAATGACCCTGCCGGTCTGATGCTCGAGCTAGCTGTATGCGCGCGAATTCCCTTATTTCGTTTAGCCGCTTAACACGGGCTAAAATCTCTTCTGGTATTTTATTTGTCTTTGTGTTGAGCGGTACCTCCGGTTGAATTTCCTGGAATAATCCCGGCAGCGTCAATTCGCGACCAAAGTTGAGATATGCGGGAGTGTAACTGGTGGACTCGTGTTTTGCAGAGTTGATGGCCAGCCTTAATTCTGGCAAGAATTCGTCCCACGTACGTTGATCCTCTTGGCAGTATTGCGCGATCATCGTTTTTAGTACTCGGTTTACCCGCTCTACGGGGTTAGCTTGAGGTGTATAGGGCGGTGTCAGTAATTGTCGGATACCCATAGCCTCCAAAGTTTGCCTCAGCAGTTTATTGTCGAATTCCGTCCCGTTGTCGGTAATGATTGTTCTCGGGCAGCCGTACCGCGTCACCACTAATTCTCGGATTCCTTTGGTGATCGTGGCGGCTGTGGCTTTACGGAGTGCTCGGCATTCCACCCATTTAGTGAGTCGGTCCTGTAACACTAATAAGTACATGTGGCCACTTTTTGAACGGGGCAGCGGACCCATAATGTCAACTGCTACGGTATCCCAGGGTCCACGTATTTCTGGAGGGTGCATCTGACCCGCAATTCCACGCTGCGATGGCTTGAATTTCTGACAGGACGGACAGCTTCGGACATACTTCGTGATATCGCGAAACATACCGGGCCAATAATACCGTAAGGCGATACGTGAGGCAGTTTTTGCTACTCCGGCGTGTCCTGCATCCGGTCGGTCGTGATTCTCTTTCAGAATCTGTATTCGAGTCGGTTCTGGAATGCAAAGTTTCCACTCGTTGGCTCCATCATCCTCCGTTAAATTTCGTGGGTTGTGGATGCGTCGGTACAAGTGTCCATCTCCCTCGGCAAAATCTGGAAAGTCGGTGGGTCGTGCCAGAACGTCTCGTTGCTTCTTTGCATACCATTTGCAGGTGGCGGCTACTACAAAGATTTCCGCGTCGGAACTATCTTCGGGTTTGGCTGCAAGTGGCTGTCTCGATAATGCATCTGCCAATTGATTCAACGAGCCTTTTCGGTACTGGATTTCAAAATCAAATTGTTGTAAAAACATGGCCCACCGAGCGAGTCGTCCTGGGGGATTCTCGATTACTTGTAACCATTTCAATGCTTGGTGGTCGGTGATGACGGTAAAATGGTAACCTTCGAGATAATGTCGCATCTTTTGAATTCCCCAAACGATTGCCAAACATTCCTTCTCGGTTACAGAATAATTTTTCTCAGGATCGGTCAGTGTCCGGCTAGCATAGGCGATTATTCGTTCTCCGTTTGTATCCGCTTGAATGAGCGCGGCTCCTAGCCCTTTATCTGACGCGTCAGTCTGTAGTACGAACGGTTTTGTAAAATCCGGGCAGGCCAAAACTGGAGCACTCGTTAATAGTTGTTTCAGGCCGTCGAACGCCTCTTGTTGCTCCGTACCCCAAGTCCATCGTTGCGCCTTCTTGAGTAACCGGGTCAGTGGTCCTACCTTTTTGGAGAACTTTGGGACAAACCGTCGATACCAAGATGCTGCCCCTAAGAATTGTCGTAGCTGCTTCAGGCTGGTAGGCGGAGGTATATTGCTAACACATGTGCGTTTCTAGCGGAAATGTACTAGATTTTATGAACAAACCATTTGTCCCGAAAATGGTTTGTTACATTACTAACTTCAAACTGGTAAATTTACAACAATTTATAAAATTATAGTAAATAATATAAAAAAAAAATACTATAACTATCAATGTAATTGTGCATCCAATTTTTATAATGTATATTTTTCCTATATTTCGTAGTTAAACAACAAATAAAAAAGAGGTAATTTCTTCTCTGTTAAATGAATTTTACATACATATTAGAGTTAATTGTTCAATTAAAAAGTAATTAATTTTATCTCTTATAAAGTGGTATTTACATCTGAAATTGAACATTTTAACAAAAAAAAAACATTAGTTAAAACACAATTTTTAAGAGTATTCAAACAACAGAATATGAGTAAAATAACTACCGAAAATTAAATAATTTTCAGTTTAAATGATATTTCTAACTCTTTTAGTCAGTAAATAGTTTCGTAATTTTTACTCTTTATTGTGAAAATTATATTCGCTTTGTAGTTATTGAACTACATAAACGGATGGTCTCGAGGAGATTACCAAAAAAAGTTAAAACGGAGTTAATACTATAGTATTAAGTAGTTATAACTACTTTTGTTTGTGTGAAACAATCAAAGTTATTCCAAATTGTTATTATATACACCATAATTTTATAACTAATTATTGTTACTATGTGTTGAATTTTGTATCAGATTATTGTTGTTGACATTATTTACTATATACAATTTATCTCAGCTATTGGTGCTATGTAATACAATTTTGTTCCTAAAAAGCAGCAGTATTATCTAACCTGTTTATTATAACTATCATCAATGGCAATACTCAAATTAATGCTCACTAATACAAATTGTACTTATCAATGTATCTAAATGTTATATTACTTATTTTATCAAAATTATAATTCAAGATGGCATATTAATTTATATAAAATTATTCTGTTTAATATTCAGTATTCATATATTAAAGTATTTTTATAATAATGTATGTGTTCATCCTTGATATACTAATATATATGTTTTCATTTTATATTAGGTATTTGGATTAAATTCCATTTGAGTTATATTAGGATCACAACATACTGAATTTATATTTATTAAATAAATGTTGTCTAGTAATAATAAAAAAAACATGATACTTAATGGGGTATCCTTTGATGTACCGTCAGTAAACCATATAAATGATATCGTTATAAAACAAACAGATTCTGGTTGCAAGGGGTATTATGGAATAATTTATCACATGATCGCAATAGTTGTAGAAATTCAAGATTTTTATAAATATAACAAAAATATAGAATATTTTGTAAAACAAAATATATATATATATATATATATATATATATATATATATACAGGGTGATTTGTAAGTAATTGGAAATATTTTAACTGGAGTATTCTGAGCTCAGAATATGAAGATTTGACCCAAAACACTTAGATAAAATGTGGCTCCTTACTGAGCTACAGGGTGTTTTATTTAAAAATTTAAAAACGATTTTTGCCCAGTACTTAAAAACTATTTGACGTATCCTTATCATACTTGGCAGAAAGTGTAGGTACCGTACACCATACTAAATTATGTTAAACAAAAGTTTCTGGCTAGTGCCAGTGGCGTACAACAGGGGCAAGTGAGAGGTTGATCCTTCCTAAATTCTACGCCACTGGCGGAATTGTCATTTTAGCACAATTTTTCGATTCTCCAATACTTTCTGTGTAAAAAACATACTCTTCTTTCCTAACGATAAAGTCACTATTTTTCGAGATATTTAAAGTTAAACATAAGCTGCACCCTTGGGATTTTTTCAAAATTTGCTCAAAAAAATCTGAAATAATTGAGTAAAATAGAGAAAAAAATTAGCTACATAATAACTAAGTAACTTTTTTCTCTAACTCATTCTGGTTTGGCAGGAAAAATTAATGAAAATTAATATTTTTTGCATTTTAATTTTTTATTTTCAATAATTTTTCTTGCCAAACCAGAATAAGTTAGAGAAAAAAGGTACTTAGTTATTATGTAGCTAATTTTCTTCTCTATTTTACTGAATTTTTTCAGATTTTTTTGAGCAAATTTTGAAAAAATCCCAAGGGTGCAGCTTATGTTTAACTTTAAATATCTCGAAAAATAGTAACTTTATCGTTAGGAAAGAAGAGTATGTTTTTTACACAGAAAGTATTGGAGAATCGAAAAATTGTGCTAAAATGACAATTCCGCCAGTGGCGTAGAATTTAGGAAGGATCAACCTCTCACTTGCCCCTGTTGTACGCCACTGGCACTAGCCAAAAACTTTTGTTCAACATAATTTAGTATGGTGTATGGTACCTACACTTTCTGCCAAGTATGATAAGGATACGTCAAATAGTTTTTAAGTACTGGGCAAAAATCGTTTTTAAATTTTTAAATAAAACACCCTGTAGCTCAGTAAGGAGCCACATTTTATCTAAGTGTTTTGGGTCAAATCTTCATATTCTGAGCTTAGGATACTTCAGTTAAAATATTTCCAATTATTTACAAATCACCCTGTATATATGAGAGTGTAATAATAAAAAAAAGTGATTTGTGGGTAAATGATAGTTTTATAATCGAAGCTATAGGGTTGAGACAAGCAAATTATAAAAAATAAAGAAAGATTTAGCAAAAATAAAATTTACAGAAAGAACCAGACAAGATATCATATTTGGTTTGTTTGAGTCATTCTATGTGGAAGAAAATTTTAAATATACTATAACAAACATAATTAACTCAATAGGATCTTGCGTCGTAAATTTGTGGCTATACATTATCAGCGAAATAAAAGAATCACCCACTGATAGAAAAAATATCATTTGGGACGATTATGATAAATTAAAGAAAATATAGATATGAACCCATCACATTATGTCGGTATTTATAACAGAAAAGATATATTCTTGGATTTTCTTTTGTCGCCCATTGAAAAGGAAATTGAATGTTCCGCAATAAACGAAAACGATAATGTATACGACATTGCAAAATATTTTCTATTTAGATCATCTATGAACACCAACATTATATTAATTTATGATATTATTGGAAATAAATTGAACGTCTATAAAATACAAGAAGAAATACGTGAGTATATTATCATATGTAATACGCTGATAATAATTTCACATAGCAAGAAAAACATATGTATAAACATGGAAAATAACAAACATATAATAATAATAATAATATAAACCAGATAAAATTCCTCCAAGTTTTATAAAAACATCTGCATATTACTTAACTGTACGATTATGTATCATTTTTAATAAATCACTAAAATTAGGTATTTTTCCTGATTATTGGAAAAGTTCTTATATAACTCCAATATATAAATCTGGAGATAGCGCCAATGTAATCAATTATCGACCTATTTCAAAACTATCAATCTTTGCTAAAATCTTCGAAGCTATTATAGTGATAAAAATTAAATTTCAACTTGAAAGTATTATCATATCAGAACAAAACGGATTTTGTGCAAAGAAATCCATACTAACTAATTTAATTCCTTTTTATGAAAACATATGTTCAAACATGGACCAACGAATTCAAGTAGACGTTATCTATACAGATTTTAGCAAAGCATTCGATCGTGTAAATCATATTATATTAATTAAGAAATTATCACAAATTGGTATACATGGTTCATAGTTAAGATGGGTTGAATCATATATTGGCAATAGGTGTCAGATTGTTGCACTTCGAGGGTATCAATCAAGAAATATTGTTGTTAAATCAGGAGTCCCACAAGGTTCTCACCTGGGCCTTTTATTATTTAATATTTATATAAATGATATTAATGAATTGTTCTTAAATTCTGAATTTACCTTGTTCGCTGATGATTTAAAACTTTATAAACCAGTAAAATCATTACAGGATTGCATACTTCTCCAAATTGATCTCCAAAGATTACAAGATTATTGTGAAATAAACTATTTAAACCTGAATATTAATAAATGCTACATCGTTCGTTTCACTAGAAATACTAATAAAATTCTTTTTAATTATCAATTAAATAATGGTTTTCTTGTAACTAAAGAGTCGATACGAGATTTAGGCATTATATTTGATACTAAACTCACATTCAATGAACATATTCAAAAAATTACTAAAAAAGCATTTCAGCTCTTAGGATTTATCTGGCGAACATGTAAAAATTTTACATCATCAGAAACTTTAATATTATTATATAACTCTATAGTCAGATCGCAACTCGAATTTTCTTCCACAATCTGGAATCCCCAATATAAACATCAAATTAATGCACTAGAATCACTTCAAAAAAGATTTACTTATTTGTTATCTATTAAACTAAACACTAGGTTTGCTAATTATGATTCAGCACTTCTCACTTTACAAATGTTAACATTAGAAAATAGAAGAGTATTAACTGATATGCTAACTTTGTTCAAAATTCTTAATTATAATTTAGATCCATCTAAATTTCTACATTTACTTAATTTCAATGTACCGTTAAAACCAACTAGAACTAATCAATTATTTTATCTTAATACATTTCATAATAATTACTGTAAAAACTCAACATTAAATAGACTAATGTTTACTTATAATTTGCACTTTAGTGAAACTGATATTTTTAATATGGAATTTAATACATTTAAAAGAAAAATTATGGATTTATTGTCAAACAACCAATATCAACAACTAGGCTGATATTAAACTTTATATTATTAAATCATGTATTTTATATAAGTAATTTCTGTTTATATTTTGTATCTTGTTTTTGAAAAACGTGTTATTTTGCTATATTTATAATAATTATAAAATTTTGTAATAAATTATTGTAAATAAATAAATAAATAAAACTTTATTTAGCTCATTGCTATACAAACACAGTATAAAAGTGATATATCTGTAATTTTCTTACATCTAATATTACGATCTATTATAAATGTGCATATATCAAAAACTTAACTATTTCTAACTTGATGTAAATAGTATACCTTTAATTCTTTTTTAAATTTTATATAATTCAAAGTTTTAATTTCGTTCGGTATGCTATTATATTTTATGATTGCTTTGAAAAATATTACATTTTGCGCATTATATTACATAGATGGGGTTGTCTATTAGCTAACTGTGATGATGTATTTATGACTGTTATAGAACTTTTAAGCAACGACGAGTTGGTTATCAAGGTACCAAAGGCTGATATTGATATATGTAAATGACAATAAAAATTGTCAAAGCATGGATTTTGTAGAATTTAAAAAGAGGAAAAATGGTGTTTTGGAGTTCGTTGTTATAGTATATTATATATAAACAACAATCTCACTTCAAAATTTTGAAAGTAATAAAATTTTAATAAATAATAAAAGTCACAAAAGCATTCAGTCACATAATAATAGATACCTATAATGAATTTTTCACTTAAGCACGTGCTGCTAATAACAATAGATAAAAGATTCATTTTATTGGACTTGGATACTTTAGAATATTATGTTTTTTATTATATTAAAAATATTTTTGATTACTTAACACGTTGAACGCCGTGTCCGCCACCGGTGGCCGACACCGACTCATTTCGAATGGGCCGCGTCGGCCACCGGTGACCGACATGACATACCTAGCTTTGACTATTTTTTGGGCTGTCAGCCACGCGTTCCATATAAATTGCTATTCAGCGTGGCCGACGTGGCTCTTCCCTACGTACCTGCAGCTTGGCCTGAGTTTATCTTTATAGTACCAAAATATATGGTGGTATATGTGAAAATTTACTGAATAAAACTCTTTTATGGGTAAGCTCAATAAATTCCCTCAATATTACCTCAAAACAAATAAAAAAATTGTATTTACATATAACCTATCAAATAAAACCTAAAAACACAAAATTTTTTTTTAGACATTTTGCAAAAATCCTATTGGCGTTCAACGTGTTAAATTCTTCCTTTTATGATAAAATAAAAAGTTCGTATCTAAAATCTGGCGAATAACAATAAATGGCCGATTTAAACTTGTATTTATGCTTAAGTTTATAATAATTCAAAGCAACAATATTTGCATTTATTACGCTGCAGTGCTGTTGTTTCAAGCGCATGATAAGATGCTGATGGATATAGTCAGTGTAGGTCTAACTTAATTGTAAGTCGGTGCTAATAAAACAGTATGTCACTCAAATATATGTAACTAATATCATTGATTAAAGAAGTATATATAGATATGTAAGCTTACGGGCGAAATATAAGTCAGAAAATATTCTGGAAAACAGATGGCAGCACTGAATTGGAGCTTCTTGGATTTTGAAATTGTTGCCGAACAATATATACTACAATCAGTGCTCCATAGAAAAATTACATTTATTTTATAAATGTATAATGCAATCAACGATACTTTGAATTAGTATATTCTTTAGTTGAATATTTTTAAAACATATTTTGCATTGGAGGTATTTTTCTTGATATGATAAATGTTGTTGTAATACATCAAAATAAATTATTGTTTAAAAACGGCGCCTCTGTTGTTAGTGCCATCTGTGAGCACTAAACTCAATTTAGTTGATGTGTGTAACGCGCATGTCTCTTGAATGTCTGCTAAGTTCAGAGACTTTTATATATAACTAGATGCCGAACTCAATATAACAAACCGCTCGAAAAGTGAAGCCTCAAGGTCACTAGGCGCCATTTGTCAAAAAGGCAATATGTATATGTTCTGAATAGAATGTATGAAATATAACTTCAAATATAATTGATATATCAATATTATAACGAATAAAGTTATTAATTATATATTTTATGTTGGAAAGAATCATAATTCGTATTACGCGCGCGCCGATTGTTTACACACAGCGCCACTTACTGTTGTTGCGCGTATGTGCTATGATGACAGACTTCCGGCCTCACCGACTTACTGTTGTACACATATACTACTACCAAATGTAACGCGCAACGATTCACATGTATATTTATATATCGGTAATATAACTTAGTGTTTATCGAATGTGTTGTGTTGTTATTATTGCTTGTTTCGATCTACCATCCTCACACCAACAGGTTATGAGCCCAGACTCGATAGACAGCCAAAGCAAGTAATAGTTCGGTAGTGTCGTGCGTAAATAACGACGAGTGAAAAATACCGCGAAGACGCCATTACAAGCGCGGACGAAAATGAACGTCGGACACGCTGCTCGATTCGAAGTGTTAGGTAGAGATAACTATGACACTTGGAAACTACAAATGCAGGCTTGCCTGACGAAAAATGATTTGTGGGAATACGTGAATGGCGGTGCGCTAAAGCCAGAACCGGGTGAAAATGGCGCGAATGCGGCGAACGTACGCGAGTGGTCAAGAAACGACGCGAAGGCACGTTCGGACATAATTCTATCGATTTCACCGAGTGAACTCAAACAAATTAAGAGTTGTGATACTTCGCGCGAAATGTGGATAAAACTTGAAACAACGTATCAGTCGAAGGGGCCCGCCAGGAAGGCTACACTATTGAAAAGCCTGACGCTGCAGAAAATGGCGGAAGATGGCGACGTGCGCGTACATCTAAACGGTTTCTTCGATTCGGTAGACAAGCTGAACGATATGGAGATTGAGATCAATCCGGATCTGCTGTCGATATTGTTGCTATACAGCTTACCATCATCTTTCGAAAATTTTCGCTGTGCGATAGAATCGCGCGACGAACTGCCCACGCCAGATGCTCTCCGTATAAAAATCAAAGAGGAAAGCGATGCACGCAAGAACGGCGCCGTAAATACGACAAAGTCGGACGCCATGTTTGTGAAGAAAAGTGACTGGCGGCAGATTCAGCAGAAGAAAGGTGACGACGATAAACAAAAGGACAAAAAGGTAATGTTTCGTTGTTTTAAGTGTAAAAAGCCTGGACACAAGGCAAGTGAGTGCCCGAAAAACAAAAAAGAATGTGCGACCGTCGTGGACGATGTCTGTCTCAACGCGTCAGCACGGAAGACAGACGATCCGAGTAGAAAATGGTGCCTAGACAGCGGCGCCACCACACATCTATGCAACGAATCGATGTACTTTGATGAAATTTTCGACACGCGACGGGGTACGTTAAAACTCGCGAGTGACGCGACTGCCGCCTCCAGTGGCGAAGGTAAAGTTCGTTTTACCGCGGACACATGTGGTGATAAGAAAAACGTTACGTTACAAAACGTATTATACGTACCAGACTTGAGAACTAACCTCTTATCAGTTAGCAAAATTACGGATCGCGGTCTCGACGTTCACTTTCGGAAAGACGGCGCGACTATACGAGACGCGAACGGAAACGTGGTTTTGTTTGCAGCCAGAATCGACGACTTGTATTACGTTCCCGAATCCAGTCAAGATGCGCGTTCCGCTACATCCGTTCCGAAACAAAATAAAGTATCGCTTGAGATTTTACACAGACGTTTAGGCCACGCCAACGTACGAGATATCCAAGATAGCATTCGTAAAGGTACTGTAAAAGGTGTTCAATTGACAGACGACAAAGGAGAATTCAACTGCGACACCTGCTCAGAGGGAAAGATGACGAGAAAACCGTTTCCCGGCAAATCTGAGCGGCAGACGAAGACTTTGGAGTTGGTGCACTCGGACGTCTGCGGTCCAATGAGGACGACATCCTTAGCAGAGGGCGCAGTGGCTCAAGGAACCACACGCAGAGGCCGACCGAGAATCATGAGGACCGGTTCAAGGGGAAGACCGCGAAAGAGGCACCAAGGTATTCCAAACGACACTGACAAAGTGGAGGAAGTGCATCTTTCGGAGATCCCCATGAACGAAGCTCTAAACGGTCCCGATGTGAATGATTGGCGAAATGCCATTGTTGCCGAGATGACTTCAATTCTCGAGAAGGAGACCTGGGTGATCGTCGACCGCCCCGAGAAGCAAAAGGTTGTTGGCTGCAGGATGGTTCTGAGGAACAAGTTGTGTCCTGATGGCACTGTCGAGAAGAGGAAAGCGCGATTGGTCGCGCAGGGATTCAGTCAGCAGCCCGGTATCCACTTCACAGAGACGTTCGCACCAGTAGCTCGAAGAAGTTCCATTCGCTTGATGGCATCGCTTGCTGCCACACATGGGATGAAGATACGTCAGTTGGACGTAAAAACCGCGTATCTAAACGGACTTCTTGAAGAGGAGGTTTACATGGAGCCACCGAAAAATCTTCAAGAAATTCTGCAGGATATCATCGATACTAACGGCAAGGGTCAAGCTGGAGCAAGAGCGAAGAAGATGCTGCAGGACATCAGTAAAGGAAACAAAGTATGTTTGCTGAAAAAATCCCTCTACGGATTACGTCAAGCAGGTAGGAGTTGGTATACCAGACTAGACGAAGTTATGAAGACTTTGGGTGCTACGCCGTCAAGGTCCGACCCATGTTTCTTCTACATCGGTGAAGGTAAAGATATCACTCTAGTCGCCACCTACGTGGACGATATCTTGATCGCGTCACGAAACGAAAAGAAGATAACTGGACTCATTGACGGACTAGCTCACAAGTTCGAAATCAAGGATCTAGGAGACGTGAAGTATTGTCTCGGAATAGAGTTCGAGCAATCGAAGGGACTTGTGAAGCTTCACCAACGAGGTTACGTTCGTGACCTGCTGTCGCGATTCGGTATGATGGATTCCAATCCCGTCTCTACACCAGTGGATCCTGGTTGCAAGCTGACGAAGAACGACACACAGAGTTCGGAAGACTTGAAGCTTCCTTACCGAGAGCTCGTGGCTGCTCTAACTTACCTAGCCTCAACTACACGGCCAGATATTTCCTTTGCGGCGAGTTACTTGGGACAATTCAACAATTGTTTTGGTGCCGATCATTGGAAGGCTGCCAAGCGGGTCCTGCGGTACCTGAAAGGTTCGATTGACGTGGGACTGGCATACGGATCTGATCCCAAATCGTTCGTGGGCTACGCCGACGCTGATTGGGGAAACTGCTCCGAGGACAGGAAGTCCTTCACAGGCTACTTATTCATGCTGAATGGAGGACCGGCCTGGGATTCTCGGAAGCAACGAACCGTCGCTCTGTCAACGCTCGAGGCTGAGTACATGGCTCTAACGGAAAGTGCCAAAGAAGCTATCTTCTTGAAAATATTCCTAGCTGAACTCGGGTTCAGCGATTCATATGATTTAGTTGTTTACGGCGATAATCGTGGTTCTTTGATTTTAGCTGAAAACCAAACCTATCATTCCAGGAGTAAGCATATTGACATTCGACACCATTTCGTGCGAGATGTACTTAAACGGAAGGAGCTGAGATTAGTCCACGTTCCTACGGACGATCAAGCCGCGGATTTCCTGACCAAAGGCCTACCAGGGTCAAACACCAACGCTGTGTCAAGTTATCCGGACTGAGTAACAATCGACTCGAGGGGAAGTGTTGGAAAGAATCATAATTCGTATTACGCGCGCGCCGATTGTTTACACACAGCGCCACTTACTGTTGTTGCGCATATGTGCTATGATGACAGACTTCCGGCCTCACCGACTTACTGTTGTACACACACAAGGATGTTAAACTACTTATAGGATTGCTCAATCGCACGAATCTGTCAGCAAAGCCCACGTGACGTGTGACGTAAGCAACGGACCTAATACACAAACTACATAATATATTCGTTAGATTTAGCGTTTAGGTATATATATAAAAATAGTTCTTTTTTAGTAATATTGCATAATGCAGTATATTTCTTGTTATATTTTTATAATATATGATATTATTAAACAAATAAATATTTTATTCAAAATAAAATTAATACACATATAAATATAATACACAGAAATTATATATCAAATTTCTTTACTAAATATAAATAATTACATTTATTCTATTAAAAATATATCAATTTATAAACATTAAACATGATTTTAATAATATAGTTATATAAATATTAGTTATCTATTTATTTATTTATTTATTATAATTGGGGTTTATTTATTAATTCGTTTTAATATTATTTTAAGAGGAAATTTAGGTTTATTTTTATTATAAAATAATAATAAAATAATCAGAATATGCAGATAAACTGTTTCAACATTTTATAGAATTGACAATATTGTATATATATATATATATATATATATATATATATCGAATATATATATATATATATATATATATATATATATATATATATATATCGAATATATATATATATATATATATATATATATATATATAATATTTCTAACTACAATTACAATTTTAATAAATAATTTTATTTAGTTTTCGAATTTTTGCTCTAGAAGAATCAATTTCTGAAGGAATATTTTTTCGCTTTCCTTGATATTTCATTTTTTTGTACTCATTTTGTGCATTTATATAATTAATTCGAATAATTGTTCTGAGTTTACAAAAGGCTTTAATAATATCAAAAGGCATCGTTTCGCGTTTCAGAATTTTTAATGCTAATTTCTTAACAACTGCAGGCTCCCTTCTATAGGAATCTTTGTGAAAAATTTCAAAATAGTTATTCCACTTTATAATTTTCTGTAGCCAGTCATGTGTCGGTTTAATTAAACCACCATAAGATAGTTGTTGAACCCAGCTTTGCAAATTGTAATTATGACCTGTTTCACTTTTATATGTGTAGCTACCCAATGTCGGTATTTTTTTCTTAAATTGATGTGCCAAGTAACCTGCAATATATTCCAGAGCATCATAGGTAATTTCTGAACTATTTTCTTCAGATATTGAATTTTCGGATCCGGAAAAAGATAAAGAAGTGTTTCCAGACGAATTAGAGTCAATATGGCTAACATAAACTGCTGGTAAAGACACACTTGCCGCTTCCATGACTCTTACCACCATATATTCTTCAACAACTTCATCCACAGTATTAACTCTGGCACCTAAAATTCCAGGATTCTTTCCAAGAATAATCATTCTTATTCTATGAATTGCAGTAAGAGGACTTGGATGTTCGTTAGGACCTCGGCTGCGTATTTGAAAAAAGAAATTTTCCAGACAATCTTGGTTTAATTTGTGAGTACATATGTACTGTATTTGAAACCTAGACTTCATGTCATCAAATAATTGCTGGAGTGATTTAATCGACATAATCATTCCTCGTTGAAATGTTTGCAAATTATTTTTACCCAACGGTCGCATAGTGCTGATCATGTAGCAAATTTTATTTAAATGTTCTTTTTGTTCATTTAAATGAACACCATACGCACTTTTTGTAGGAACATTTCCATCTTTTACGTAACTGTTAAAAATATCGAACCACTTATTTATATTGCATATAAAGTTTCCAACATTTTCTGCTTCCTGTTTATTTTCTCCAGGTTTATATCGCAAAAGTGCTGTACCGACAGTATGAGACATTAATTGAGCAGCTAGCCTAACATTTTGTCTTTTCGTTTTCTCACAGTTTATATGTTTTTCAGATATTTTATAACATACGTTTACTTCCGTATCAGTAAGCCTTATTAAATAGTCCAGTGGTTTTCTAGTAATAGTTACATTATTCTCTAGCTGGAAACCTGTATCCAATAGCCAATTGCGTAATAGTTTTAGTAAATGAGGAGCATCTGCAAACATGTAAACATTATTGTTAGTATGTGGATGTTTAAAGTAACTTTTATCAATTTCAAGTTCTTTCCACAATCCTATATTACTTCCTCCACAATCACTAACGCACGCGACGACGTTATAAGAAATATGATGCAGCATTGATATTATATTTAATAATATTTCCATTGTCATCTTCTGATCAAAAGCTATGTATACAGGCTGTTTCCAGTTGGAAAATAATCCACGAATCATTACCACTTGCATTTGATTGTGCAATCCGATAATTTTATCGTTTGTTACGTCATATTCTAATAAAGATTTTATTTTCACTTCATCAAATATGAGCACAACTTGCTTTTCAATTTCGTTTAAGTTCTCACCAATCAAATTTAACAATGTTAAGATATCTTTTAACACACCTTCGCTTACATTTATTTTAGATGCCCATCTCCTCAGTGATGATAAACCAGGTAAGGGATAATTTAGATTATTTCTTAAATATAGGTATGCCTTTTTACTATAATAACGTACAGTGAATGCTACAGCAAGTTCTTCTGATGTCCAGTTAACTCTTTTCTTTCTTTTAGTTAGAATTGCTATTTGATTAGGTGTCAAAAATTTTTTTAAGATATTTAATTCTTGTTTTTCGATAATGTTTGTCTTTAAACACTTTTTTTTGTAATAAGAAAGTTGACTGTTCAAAGATTTAATCTTTATGTTACTGCTTTCAATTAATTGTTTATTTTTATAATCTAATTCGTTATATTTTTGCAATAGTTCATTATATTTAAATTCATATGTATCAGTATTAACAAACTGTACACATTCGTCACTTTGCGAACTTGATGGTTGTACATTAACGGCATTACTGCTTGTTATTTTTGCTACTTCTTCTTTTCTTTTTCTTTTTAAAAGTCTTTGTTGTCTAGCTGATTCTTCAGGTTGGTATACAGTTTTAAAATTAGGTAAATTTAATGTTGGGACTGCAGATTTTTTTAAAGTTTTTCGTAAAGGTAAACCTAGAATAATATACTATAATTATTATTATTTTACTTAATAAATTTTATTTTAGACGTTACCTAATAATTCGTTTTGTAAATCTCTCTCATAATCAGCAGGCGTAAAATGAATCGAACAAATTTGACTTGTATCAGGATTCCATTTATCAGCTCTTTTACAGCGTCGAATCCATTCATTTTTGATAGTTGTAGAAACCATATCACTTAACTTAGGAAAATTATGGTAAATAATGAATTGATCCTTTGCTTTTGTTACTACACGACTGTTATTACAACCATACACAGCACATCTACGACCGGGCATCTTTCTTTAATATAATTAATTTTACTTCAATAATATATCTATTATATACACTTAATAAAAAACAAAACTCTACCAATTCAAAAAAATACGTAATAACAAAGTAAAATATATAGAAAGTGAACTAAAATTGCTCAAAGCAAACACCTAATACCGTTAAATATAAGTTTAACAGCTAATGCAGAGGTCCGTTGGTGACGTCACACGCACGCGCCAACGATGCTAACACAGCAGCATAGGGAATGAGCAATCCTATGATAGTCAAATATCCTTGGTACACACATACTACTACCAAATGTAACGCGCAACGATTCACATGTATATTTATATATCGGTAATATAACTTAGTGTTTATCGAATGTGTTGTGTTGTTATTATTGCTTGTTTCGATCTACCATCCTCACACCAACATTTTATTTAGTAAAATATGAAATAAAACACAAGAATTATAACTCAATATTTATTTATTAGCTAAATAAAGTAAAAAGTTAACTGATTGCAAATATATATATATAATGTATATATATATATATATATATATATATATATATATATATATATATATATATATGTAGCTTTGAAATAATTAAAAAAAACATGACAAATACAACAACCAAAAATACATCTTACATTACATTTTAATTCATTGGTTTGCAAATAATATTAATTTATTGAATTTATGTCTTATACTAACATTATTTTTTTGATTCAATGACTTTGCTATACTGTGCAAAAGAAGATTTAAGTAGTTTTTACAAATGTATACAATTAAATCAATTTTGTGATTGCTTTCCAAGAAAATTTCACAGTCTAAATTGGGAAAAATGTTTTTTTCAACAGCAAAGCGATTACTTAAAACATTTATTATCTTTTTAGTAATAATTTTATTCGAAAAATTATTAATCAAAATACTAATTTCTACTTCAGTAGCTTGAATTATTTTAAAAACACTTTCTGATGGATAAATTAATCCTCCATTATTTTTTAAATTTCGTCGTCTTATTTTTTGTTGTAGTTTTAATTTTTTGTTTTAGTTTTTTCTCGATTGCATTTTCTTCTGTTTGTGTTTCTTTCTTTTCTTTGCATGGTACACTAATTTGTTGCTGGAATGGCAAAATTTCATCATGAACTTCATTGTTCGATGTTGAACTACTTCCACTGGTACTTTCTATTGGACGATCAATTGCCATGCCAGAATGACATATATTTCTTTTTTTTAAGACCCTTCGGCTACTTTTATTTTCTTTTAAATAACTAGGAAAAGCGGGAAATATTGAGGGGACTGCATCCTGCTTTAATTTTTTAACATATATTCCTGGTCGTACTAAATAATCATTTTCTTTGAAATGGTCGCTGCAAATTTTACTACTTCTTGTTGGTGTAAAATCCTTTCTTCTTACACTTATAACCCAAGATTTAATAAATCTTTATTTTTTAGAGGAAATCTAAAATTAGAAAAAAAAACGTATTCAATTACGGATCTTCTAAATGAAATAATTTGATGATATATTGATAATATCGATATATAGGGCTGCCTTAAGGTTAGGATTTATTTATTTGATAAAAAATTTTGTCCCCTATCTCGATATTATCAAATTACCAATTACAGAAATATATTTAAACTTTAAATTTAATTATTATATTGTTTCAGATTATAAAAGTAGACAATGCTTACCCAAAAAACTGTACTGTCCCTCCAGTTTTAAATCTATTTTTACAACCAAAAGCGGAACACGAAGCTGGCATTGCTATTGGTAATTTGCTACTATAATAATAAAATAACAGTTCTGCACAACACAAATTAATTATATCACTTTAAAACGTTAAATATAAATGATTTCGTATACACGATTCTTTATCACTGTTTACACTTTCTGCCTTTTCGACAAATGGCCGCCACACGAATTGACAAGCTTCACTTTTACGCATCGAGTTAGGCATCTAGGTTATATATAAAAATCTCTGGCTAAGTTGAAGGTGTGCGTCATTTTTGTGCTCAAATAAATATTACTATTAAATCATCGTATGCTTTATTTAACCATTCAAATCATAACAAGTCTACAGGTTATGCGCCCAGCAGGTAAATAAACATATTGGTGAAAGAAATAAGAGTATAGAAAGTTTGTAAAAATTGAACAAAAACGTGACTACGTGTGTGATTAAAAATGGCGAAGCAAACACAGTTCAATGTGACGCCTTTTGACGGAAAAGGTTTTTCAAATTGGGAATTCAGGGTAAAGCTAATCATAGAACAGGCTGGAGTAATTAATGTACTGGAAACTCCATGTCCCGGAACTGAATCACCTACTGAAAAGGCAAATTGGTTAAAGAATGATGTCAAGGCTCGAAACATTATAGTACAATCATTGGCAGACAACATGCTAGAAGTAATTAAAGAAAAAAAGACTGCAATAGAAATACTGACTGCATTAAGCAATACTTATACGAAAAAGGGAATATCTAGTCAAGTTATGCTCCAAAAGAAACTGAGAAGTATGAAGTTTACAGGAGAGACCGCACTCAATACCTTTTTAACTGACTTCGAACAGACCACTCTTGAACTCATTCATTGGAAGACTAAAAAGCAAGACATTGTCACTCTCTCTAGCGCAGAGTCAGAATATGTTGCTCTATCATCATGTGTTACAGAAAGTCTGTTCTTGGGACAAATGCTTTCGGAAATTCTGAACCAAGAAATTTTTCCTATATCCATATACGAAGATAATCAGTCATGCATAAAAATGGCTTCGACTCTAGAGTCAAAACGAACAAAACATATCGATGTGAAACATCACTTTGTACGTGACTGCGTCACAAATAATAAAATAAAATTACTAAATTACTATTAAATCATCGTATGCTTTATTTAACCATTGAAATCATAACAAGTCTACAATAAATGGAACAATTTTTGTATAATTTATAATTCCGTTTTATTTTATTGTTGCATTTTTATATAACTTTAAAAGTTTTTATTTTAGAATTATGTATTTTATGTTTGATAGTTTCGTTTTCATAATTTAATATTTTACATTTTAAAGTTTTATTTTTTATAATTTTTTATTTTAGAATTTTATGTATTATAAGTCCATATTTTGCAATTTATTTTTTATAATTTGATACTTAAAATTTTTTTATTATATAATGTATGTTATATTTTATAATTTTTTTTGTTTTATAATTTTATATTTCGTAATTTTATTTTTCGTAACTATGTACTTAACAAAATTTTATTTTACAATTTTGTATTTTAGATTTTATTCTCTGTAATTAAATTTTTTATACATTTTAAAGTTTTACATTTTTTATATTTTATAATTTCGTTAATAATTTTTATACATTTTTTTTTAATTATCATTAATATTGTTATGCCTTATTTCAAGAAATATGTAAATTATTTGGACGCAGAAATTATGTTCTTCAAATTGAAAGTAAATATTATTGTTAGTAAAAAAAATTTAGGTTTTATGAGATATGTGTTTATAATAAATATCAAACATTGAATCTGCTTATTATATTTATGTGGCAATATAAGTCCATGTATTATATTAGTTTACGATGACAGTGTTATGTTCTTTTGAAATATTTGGACAAAATATTAACTCACTATGCTTGAGATTGTATATTATAAACGATATTTATTTGTGTATCCTATCATTTCTACGTTATAATTTCTTCTTTTAAAAATAACAAATATGTCAGGATTTTTCTATTTCTAAAACATATATTGAGAGCCAGTTATTTTTCGTACGTGAATTGATAAAGACACTGTATACTCAGCTTAATATAAAAACAATAATTTGTATTGCATTTGTTGTAAAAAAATTATAATGAGTACATCGGCTTCTAAATGTGCGTACATTAATTGTAATAGTACCAGATTAAATGATCCCGGTACACATTTTTTTAAATTTCCTATATATCAATCGCGTGTGAAACACTGGTTAAAAAATTGTGGAAATTTAAAATTATTATTACTATCGCCTACAAAATTAAAAAATAAAATTGTTTGTGATAAACATTTTTTGGACTCTGCGTTTACAAATGTAAAACATGGTCGCTTAAATAAGAATGCAGTTCCTATACATTTTTCGGAAAATAATCACTCTCGTAAGACTGTAGTTCGTTCTTTAGTATTTGATGATTTAAATGAACCATCAACAAGTACAGCTACACCAAGTAAATCTGTTCAAAGTTCATCAACATCAAAAACGTATGTATTCAATTTTATCTATATATTTCAAAATATAAAAAAGAAACAATTTCATCTCGTGCTAAATCCAAAACATCAAGTCCCATAACTCCGTCAAAAAGTGGTTCTGTTCAGTGGTTTACAGAAACACTGCTTGAGATGCCTTCACCAACACAGTCAGAAAATACACCACGTAAAATTAAATTGCGTAAAATATTAAAGAAAAAAACAAACGAATTAAAACGTTTAAATGAAAATTATCGGTTAAAAAAGAAAATGTCAAAATTTAATGAATTTGAAATTATACAAAAAATGTTATCTGGAAAATCTAAAAACTTGTTCATATTTGTTAATATGCAATTGTTTCACAAAACAAAAACATTTTGTCGAAGAAGTGAAAAAGAATTATCACTTTCTATTTATTATAAAAGCCCTTCATGCTACAAATTTTTAAGATCTATTGGTTTTTTATTACCTTCTATATCTACTATACAAAAATGGTTAAAAATATATAATTTGAAAACAGGTATTGATAATATTTTAATTAATAAATTAGAAAATAAAATAAAAATTATGTCTATGTTAGAGAAAAATTGCGTATTAATGTTTGATGAAATGACTATAAAAAAAAAAGTTTCTTATAATCAATATTATGATTACGTTGAAGGATATGAGGATTTAGGTACAATAGGACGAAAAAATTTATTTGGAAGTCAGGCATTAGTGTTATTGATTTGAGGATTATTTTATAAATGTAAAATGCCTATCGCATATTATATTAGTGTTCAATCTGTTTCTGCCGTAAGTTTAAATTTTATTATAAAGTCATCATTAGAAAAATTATTTTCTATGGGTTTAAATATTAGAGCAATTATTTGTGATCAAGGGTCAAATAACAGATCTTTATTTAATAAACAATTAAATACGACAGAAGAGCACCCCTATTTTTATCACAATGAAAAAAAAAATTTCACAATATATGACATACCTCATTTACTTAAAATTATTAGAAATAATTTAATGAGAAATTTAATGAAAAATTTTGATAATTACAAACCGCGTCCTGGAAAGATATTCTAGAAATTTATAAAATAAATTTATAAAATAGATTAGATGTATTCCAAAAATTACAAAAACACACATCTTTCCCAATTCATTTCAGAAAATGAAAGTTAAATTAGCTACTCAAATTTTTAGCAGAACTGTTTCGGTAGCAATATCTACAGCAATTTTAACAAAACAATTACATTCAAATACATGTAATGGTACGGGTGAATTTTTGTTAATTATAAATAATATTTTTGATTGTTTCAATAGCAAAGTTATTAATGATGAAAATCCACTAAAAAGTGCTATTTCTATTTATTATTTAGATATTTTAAACGAAATTGAAAACTGTTTCAAAATTATTAAATCATTTAAAATTTTAAATGCAGACGGAAGTGAAAAACTATATATATATATATATATATATATATATATTATATATTGTTTTAAAGGCATAAACCATACAATACAAGCTACATTATTATTATGGCAGGATTTAAAAAATGAAAATATAAAATACTTGTTGACTAACAGACTTCAGCAAGATCCTATTGAACATTTATTTTCTATCATAAGAAGTAGGGGTGGATATAATTACGCACCAACATGTTGTGAATTCAGAATTACTCCCCAAAATAAGATTTATATTAGATTGCAATCTACCACCGATTCCAACAGAAACTACGAAATTGATGAAGATGATGATGATATAATTATTTTAACAGATGACAAAATACAAAATATGTCTTTAGAGACCTCAATAGAAACAGAAATATCCATAAATAATTCTGATTCTGATTCTAGTTCTAGTCCTTCAACTTCAGATTTTGAATCAAATTTTTCAATTGAAAAATGTGCGGTAATATATGTTACAGGCTATATAGTGTTTAACCTTTCCCGACCTAAAAAAGGGTCACCGTTGACCCAAAATCATGTTTTTTCTAAATAACTGTGCGAATAGGTTTTTTTATTTAATTTCCTCCTCTGAATTCTCCTATGATACGTCAAAGGATATTTTGTATTATCAAAATTATAAGTATGAATTGATTTTTGCAAGTTATGAGCAATTTTTGTGTATGGGTCTGTAATGACCCGGTTTTAGGACTCAGTGTTACTGAGAATATTACACCGATTTTGAGGTTGGGATAACACATGCGCAGTTCTATAATCCAGCAAACGTGTCTGAATTTGTGAATCACTGTTTTCACTAAACGTCAGTATCTACTTACTAAGTGTTAGTGTGCATTTTATTGTCGTAATTTCGTATAATGTTTACAAATAAAAAAGGTTTGTCAGACAAAGAGCTCTATAAGCTCCCAATGAATGAATCGGAGGATGAAATTGAGCAAGATGAAGTGGAGTATGGAGAATCAGAAGGAGAGGATGCCGAAGGTGTTGAAGATATTGAAGAAAAGGTTAGTGAGTCAGAAAATGAGGAATTAGTTTCATCGGATAGTGACAGTTTTGATACTTCTCATTATGGTGACGTTTATGCCGATGCCGCTGGGTACTTGGCATTATGTTGCCCCAAAAATTAGTAAGAGGAGGGTAAGTGATTTTGTTCGTCAAGAAAAAAGTTTAACGGATAAAAGTAGAGATGTGGGGTCAATCATTGATTGTTTCAAATTATTTATATCGGATGAAATAATGGCGCTTATAATATAGTATACGAATAAAAGAGCGACTGACTTTATTAATTTGAACAATAAAAACTCAGATAAAAAAATGAAACTGAAATATACGCATTTTTGGGGATGCTAATTTTATCAGGACGGTTCAGGGAAGCTCGAGAAAATATACATAAACTTGTGGTCAACAAGTAATCAATCTTTTGTTAGACATATATACCTTGCCACGATGAGTATGGATAGATTTATTGTTATTCTACGTTTTGACGATTTTAGTACTAGGGCTGCGAGGAAAGAAACTGACAAACTTACGCCAATCCGTGAAGTTGCAAATATATTTGCAAAGAACTGCAGAGAGTCGTATAATCCATCCCCTTATGGAACAACTGATGAACAGTTAGTCAGTTTCAGGGGCAGATGCCCCTTTCGAATGTATATTCCTAGCAAACCCGAAAATTTTGAACTATTTAAAGCAAATTGGGAAACGTACACCCAAGCAACAGGTTTAGATAAATGGAATCTAGACCAGGAGTAAGTAAACATATTATTATCCATGATAGGCGATGAAGCTAAAATAAAATAAAATAATTTCGGTTTAACAACAGATGATAAAACAAGTGTAAATAAGGTTATGGATAAAATAAGTGAACAATTAATCACAAAAGCACATGCTATGTATGAAAGATGGCAATTCCATGCTTGCAATCAGTTAGTCCATGAAACATTTGATGCATATTTAATCCGCTTAAATAAATTACTAAACAAAAGTCAATTTGATAAGATTCCGAAAGAAGATTTTAAAAATACGTTATTACGAGATCATATAGCCTTTGGCATAAATGATCAAGAGTTAAAAAAGAAATTTCTCAAAGAAGATCCTGAAAAGTTAAAATTGGAAGATGTAATACATACATGTAAAGTAAATGAGGTACCTGAAGATAGATTTAAACAAATAAATGCAGAAGAAAAGTTGATAAATAAAATAACAAAAAAAAAGTTTAAAAATACGCCACGTTACAAATTCTGTGGTGATACGCATCCATTTAAAAGAAACAGTTGTCCAGAATACGAACACAGTTGTAAAATCTGTAGGAAGAAAGGGCACCTACAAAAATGTTGTTTTAAAAAACCTAAAAGACAGGAAAAGAAAATCAAAATGTTACAAGAAGAAAATCTGATAAATAGCGACGAGGACGAAGAAGATTCAGGTAAATCAAGTGAATCGGATATCGTAATAGGAAAAATAACAAATAATACAAAATCAGGTGGTTCTGTAAAAGCAGATTTATACCTACAATTTGATAAAAGGTGGAAATTAGTTGATTGTGTCCTAGATACTGGAGCCAATGTCAACATTATAGGTTATAATTATTTATATAAAATGTTAAATAATACCAAACCAATATTAAAAACATGTGATTACAAGTTAAAATCCTTCAACGGAACTCCTATAAACGTAATTGGAGAAATTAAATTAAAGTGCAAACATAAAGGAAAACGATACTCAATAAACTTTCAAGTAGTAGATGTAGAACATGGGCCGCTACTTTCAGCAAACGTATGCACCACGTTAAATCTAATAAAATTTTGTAATCAAGTTACTGTTACAGTAGATGATAGCAGTAGAGAGATCGAAAAGCTAAAAGAAGAAGCGAATAGAATTATAAAAGATTTTAAAGAAAATTTTGAATGTTATGGCTGTCTTCCAGGCGAAGTAGAACTAGAAGTTGATCCTCAAGTGAAATCAACGATACAACCAGCCAGAAGAATTCCAATGAGTCTACGCAAGAAATTAAAACAAGAATTGAATCAGTTAGTTAAAAACAAAGTTATTATTAAAAAAGAACAACACACTGATTGGGTAAGCAATATTGTACAAAAACCTAAATCGTTTCGAATCTGTTTAGATCCTATACCGCTCAACAAGGCACTAAAACGGCAAATTTATAAATTCACTACTATAGATGAAATTTTACATGAGTTAGGTAAAACCAAAAAATTCACTACTATCGATACAAAAAAAAGTATTTTGGCAACTAAAATTAAATGAAACCAGCAGTAAGCTAACAAGTTTTTGGACTCCCTATGTACGTTACCGTTGGTTAAGACTACCTTTTGGAGTCTCTCCAGCCCCGGAATTATTTCAGATAAAAATGAACCAGATCTTACAAGAACTACAAGGAGTTTAAGTTATGGCAGATAATATTCTAATACAGTGGTTTCCAAAGTGGGTGTCGCGACGCCCTAGGGTGTCTCAAGCTCAAGGGTATCGCCAGATATTATTAACCAATTTACCATAATTTAAAATTAAATGTAATTTATTTCGTCGATTCGTTCACAAAATACACCACCTAAATATTGGCGTCCTATATTAACTGTATATGTATATTTAATAAATAATTTAAGACTATCTAAGAACAAGACAAAGTTGAAATTAAGTTTCGCGGTCGTTATTTAGTTCAGTGGAAGCGTTGTAAGATGGCAGCACTAGACTTACTAATTTATTTAGTTGGGAATGTCCGTTCTTTATATTATGTTCTGTGATGTGGCGGTATAAACATAGTTCTAAAAGCCAGCAACTGTATCTTTACATATCAAGGTCGAATTTAAATTGTATGGTCTTAGATTTTATGGCAAGCATAGGAATAATTTAATGTGAGAATTAATGTGTTTACATCGCAACTTAAGAGATTCCCAACTATAAGAATATTATTTTATCTATGTTTACTTGTGGGAAGCACACGCAGGCCGCTTATATGTTAACTAAAATTAAAAACAACTATAATTTGCTTTTAATTACTTTTAGATTGTGAACTAATTTTGCATGTTTTTACTTTTTTTCAAAAAAATCGATTTTTTTTATTGCATTTTTGGATACTTTGAAGTGTGTAGTATCCGCCCCTGAAACCGGGTTCCCAGATGGCATTAGGTGTGTAGATTATGTACCGACTGTCGGTAAATATGTACCGACAGTTTGATACCGTTTTCTATATTGCGATGAAATGTACTCTAAACTTCAATCGCGTTTATCTTGAAACCATATTTTTAAAACTGCGCAGGGTGATAACTCGAATTCATTTTAACCGATTCCATTGAAACTTCTCAAAATTTGTTGCAAATTGAATGCTCCAGGGAGTGAACTAGGATCTTTTTAATTGGTACATAACAAATATTTTTTTAGCCCTCTTGAAGTCCAAAAAACACTCGAAAAAACGACATTTTTATTCAAATGGCCGCCATTTTGTTATTTATCGACCGATTGACTTTATCCTAGTTCAATCCCTCCGTAATCATATATATTTTAAGGTGGTTATTTTGTTTTTGATTGATGATGATCCGGGTGGCCGCAATCACCCTGCGCGCGTAGGGCTGCAGCCAAGTTTTTGTGTGAAGTTTCGTGATTTTAAGGAAGTCTGAACAATATTTGAAGGCCAAAAAATTAGATTTTGTACTTCAAAACATAATAAACACAGTGGTCAAAACCGGGTTTTGATATATTTTAACCTGCCTGAGAAAAAAATTTCCAAAAAACATGCATTTTTGTGCCTAAAAAAGGTAAAACCCCCCTTAACCAGGTTCAAAAATAATTTTATTTTAATAAACATGGACAAATTCATAATAAGAAAGAGAAAAAATGATTCATTTTTCATATATCAATTTGACACATTTTCAATATAGCAGCGATATTCATTTTTTCATAGCTATCTATGTTTATTTGTATATAGGTATTTATTTATCTTAAATAGTACATAATTAGTTCTCTGAACAATACTGTTTACATATATATATATATATATATATATATATATATATATATATATATATATATTTCACTAAATAAATTCTATGCTCTAGAGACAACATTATTCAAACATTGACTGACAATTTTTTGACATGAAATTAGTCATTTGTCACAGTTGCATTTGTTTTTATTAGATAACTATGACAATCACATTGGCAAAATTAATAAGTACCTATTACTTGATAATCATAATAAAGGCAAAAAAATCAATTTTAAGATACAATGTTCAGATTAGATATTTGAGCTTGTATTGACGTTTCATATATCTTTTTCCAGCAGTTCTTTGACTTTCCTTTCAAATAAAAGGTACTTTACTCTTAACCAAATTTTACGTTTTATCGTTTTCTAACGACCCTGTATGTTATTTCGAAATTTTGATAGTGGATTGGAACTTGCTAGAAGAAGCAAAACTTTTTATGAAGTATGACTTTTCTTCCTAAAATGCGAAATAAGAAAGTTTGCAAGTATAGTTAGGTCCATCCGGGGACACACTGTATATATATTTATAAAATTCATTTTTTCTCCTTCTATATTTACAGTAAAAATGTTACTTCTATAAAACAATTAATTAACACAAGTTTGAAAAATTGACACTTGCACATATATTGCGTTTTTCTTTTGTTTTATTTAAATATTATTACTGTTTTAAATGGAAGAAAAACATCCTCCGAGAATTCGCTATAAAATAGTTTTTAACATAAAAAAAAATAATAATAATAATATAACTTCTGTTTTGTTCTTGAAAACTATCCTAATTTAAAATAAACATAAACGCATATTGGAACACTACATAACCTAAATTAATTCAATTTTTTTAATTATTATTTTAGTTGTAAAATATGATGGAATTTTTTTAATTTGATTTTTTTTTTCTTGTTAATCTCTCTAATTGACAAATGTTTGTATGTATATATGTTTCTTCAGCATCTCCTCCTAAACTCCTGAACCGATTTTGATGGGAGTGTTGTGTCATTTTAATTGGTTCATTCCCTATTTGAGAATAGGCAAGTTTCATCTTTCTACGATTTCATCTTGGTTCAGTTTAAATAATAAAAATATTGAAATATTTTTTATATCATTTTCATGATTTTTTAAAAATATTGAAACAGTCTATTTTAATGAAACTTTACAATACATAATATGAACATAAATTGAAATTGTAACTGTGTTTGAAAGCGTAGTTGAAATTGGTCTGAATGAATCCGGCATTGTAGAAACAAGTTTGTTAATTTATCATTAATTTGTGCTACATTAATCATCTAAATTCTATTATTTATTTTGTTGTATTTCCAAGCAGTTACACTTATTACAGGTCAAATTAAAAAAAAAACAAAAACGTACATTTCATCGAAAAAAACAGATAGATCCAGTTCTATATTTATATGTTTTTGTGTAATATTAAGAATTTATTTAATTATGACATTCACTTGAAACATAGTCATTTTTTTCTTTGTACTTATAACAATCAATATGACACTGAGTTTATACATACAGACTACGTGACACCATGCAAATCGGAAAAGATCGCATTATTGTCATGGAAATCACATTGGGCCTTAGACAGGTCAATTTATGTTCCATTTCTGTGTAATAGTACAAAATCCGATCAAATTTTGCCTCAACCAAACGGTCTAGGACATCTCGCCGCGGCCAGCTCGCCGCGGCCACCTCGCCACGGCCACCTCGCCGCCGGGCCACCTCGCCGCCGAGCCACCTCGCCGCCGGGCCATCTCGCCGCCGAGCCACCTCGCCGCCGGGCCACCTCGCCGCCAACCACCTTGCTGCAAATATTGTTTATGTTCTTTTTTTTTAATAAACGAGTTATTTACTGTCTAATAAAAAAAAATGTGCAGTGCTTTTAATATAATATTAGGTGTACAAATAAGTCTCCGCCGTTTGTCAAAATATGGCCCCACCAAAAGATTATGTTGAAATTGTCAGATGTAAAACGTAATATCGTAAGTTTGGACATCTGGTAACAACATTACGTTAAAGTATTAGTGACTCTGTATCAGCATCACATATTTTTTTTTGTGCGAACATATCAAGTTTTGTTCCGAATAAGCGTCATTTGCGGGAACTTTTGATTTACTTCTTTAATTTGAAGAAATCTGCAGCTGAGGCGCATAGATTGTTTATGGTGAGACTGCTTTAAGTGAAAGAAGTTGTCATGACTGGTTTCAAAAGTTTAAAAACGATGAGTTTGACGTGGAAGACAAAGAACGTAGTGGAAGGCCGAAAGAGGAATTGGAAGCATTACTGGAGGAAGATTCATGCCAAACGCAAGAAGAACTTGCACTTACATTAAGAGTGACCCAACAAGCAATTTCGCATCGTTTGAAATTGTTAAAAAAAATAAAAATAAAAAAAAAATATTCTTCAACATGATCATGCTCGTCCGCATTTTGCGGCGCCGGTCAAAACCTATTTGGAAACACTTATTTGGGAAGTCCTACCCCACCCGCTGTATTCACCAGACATTGCTTCTTAAGATTATCACTTGTTTCGGTCGATGGCACATGGCCTGTCTAAGCAGCGCTTTACATCATATGAAGATACTAAAAATTGGGTCGATTCGTGGATAGCCTCAAAAGATAAATGATTTTTTCGACGTGGTATTCGAATGCTGCCAGAAAGATGGAGAAAAGTAGTGGCTAGTGATGGACAATACTTTGAATAAAAAGTAATGTACGGTTCCTGCACAATAAATTCCTAATTTTTGATAGAAAACGGCGGAGACTTATTTGTATACCTAATAGATTAATTGCTTTTTGGACATTTAATAACGAATCTAACAACCTTACAAAATAATGAAGAAAGATTTCTTTTAAAATAAAAATTCGTAAATTATTACGAATCAGTTACATACATAATATACATAGAACTTAAAAACAAATACGAAAATATACAAATGTTAATAAAAATAATAAGGTGGTTGGTAACATTGTGTTGAACGGTTTAGGCGTAGTTTTTATCGTGCAATTTTAAATTCTAATTTCCTATAATCTTTAGTTACCATTTTTTGAACAGAATAGTGTTCAAGAATCTCAAAAATATATAGTTTCTTCAAGACTAATATCATAGTGGGTGCAGTGCTTGTCTATTAACGTAAAATCGTCATTTTAAATACACGCTTCTGCCAAGGTCAGTACACTACACAGACTTAATTGTGTTGACTAATTAAACTCACTTGTTTCGTACAAGCACAATATCGTTTAAACAAATTCTGAATCAGTGTTCTCAACCATAGCAAAAATTAATTTCAAATTATGGCTTCAATAGATGATATAAAAACGCTTTTAGCCCCAATAAATGATAACATTTCTTTTCCAATGTCCTATATTCTCTCCTATCAGAGCAGCTTACTTAAAGAATTATATCATTACAGATGATTCAGCTATTACCATTCTAGTGAGTGTACCTACCAAAGAAAAGATGTTTAATATTAATCGTTACATCACAAATGCTTTAAAACTTCGAGCATTTATCTTAAATGAATAAAAACAGATCAATATGTATTTAATATGAATAACTGTACTTATAACTTACTCTAATGTTACCTATTATCTTTTGTACGAAAATGTATTCTTATTTTCTATACAAAATAAATTTATATTATTAATAAAAATAATAATTTATTTACTTTTTCTAATTAGGTTATTAAAATTTTTTGTCAATTAAACGAATGTTAAAATTTAAAAATGCAAAATACGAAAATATACAAATATTGGTAAGAAAATACATAAGTAAACATTTTTATTACTTATAAAAATATACATATAATATATACTTAGACAAAACTTAAAAAAATACATAAGTAAGAATTGTTAATTAAACAAATATTCATAAAAATATAAATACATGTATACACCAAATTTAAAAATAAAATAACATATTTAATTGTTTCCCGATCTTACTATAAAAGTTAAAATCAAATAATGTCAATAAAAATAATAGAAAACAAAATAACTATAGCTTTATAACTCAAAAATAATCATAATAATTATTTTAAGCATCCATTTCGAAATTATGCGCGATTCCTCTTAAATACTCGATAATATTTCTACCTTCATACTTTTCGACTATTGCAAATATTCGCGCGTCCGCATCTCTGTATTTTTTTAATTTTAAGGGAGGATTTTGTCCAGCAACTAATTGTTCATAAATGAAATCTCTTCCATGTTGCACTTTCCGTAACGCTTCAATAAATTTCCAAATATTTGGGTGATCCATGCCAAGTTCGCATTGAAGACGTCTGTGGGCCGCTTCTGCATGGTTATTTGTGCGATCTTCGCGATTTAATACCCTGTTGTATAAATTCCACATATTTTGTGGAAATAAGGGAGGACGACGACCGTTTCCGCGTCGATTCATCCTTCCAACATAATTATCTTCAAACCACTCAAGAAGTGGTTGCAATTCGTCGGGTAAAAATTCTGATAATGTTTCAATTGCGTCGTTCAAATATGGTGGTGGAATGAATGCAAGAGCACTAACCATTTTTGCTTGTAGTGCAAACTGAGCACTATTGTTGTACTCAGAAAGTAACCCAAGAGAACATAAATGTTTCTTCATATTGTGTGTTAAATGGAAGAAACATCCTCTTATTTGGGACTGCGGGTAATGTTCACTCATGCTCTTGAACGCAGCTATTTCAAAATCGCAAGAAATTGAGTTTGGAAGAAAATCCGGCTGAAGACCTTGGATTAAGTCAAACATTTTATCATACGTCGCGCGCTGTTTATTTGGAAGCAGAGCATAAAACAATGGATGCACTCCGCCATGTTTCTCTGCAAGAATGACGTAGACTTATGAAAATAATTGTGGAGCAATTTTAAATGTTCCATCGGCAAACCACGTCTTAGAATTTCTAAAAATTTGAAGATTTTTCTCTCTACCAAAAATTAGAATTCTGTTTGGACCAGCACCACTATCAGCAAGCAGAAAATTTTCTTCGGATTCATTTATAGAATAAATTTTGTAAGTTTGTGGAATATCCAATGTTTCCAACGAATTTGGAGTCACGGGCGTGGAAAGTACTTCATTTCTTGCTCTTCTAACTATTTTTTTAAGCGCATTCTGAGTTGGCAAAGCCCCATGACACGCTTCCGATAAATCACTAACAGTCTCATTTATCACTTGTGATGTTAACTCCACTGTCTCTTGAGCACGACGTTTAATCTTTGTTATAACTATGTCTTTTGCAATTTTTGAAGCGGATGCTTCGTGTGAATGTACATTTAAAAATTTCACAATTTCACCACTTTGAACATGAACTCTAGCTTTACACTCTCCTCTTCTCTCACAACGCCAAAATTCGGTATCCCCATTCGCAGATTTTTTGTCGAACACATATAAAAAACCACCACTACTAAACTTTTCTTTCCCACGAATTGATTTAATACAAGACTCCATTTTTTTCGTGCACAGTATACTACGTGTGATTGTAGATTGCAAGATGAACTTGAACTGATCCTTTACATTAGAATTTTGAATAAGGTAAAAAGCAAGAAAAAAGTGGGTGCAAAGCACAGTTATCAAAACATTAAAATAATCAAATCTAGCCAATAGCAACGCATCATATTTTCGGCTTTTCACCAAGTAATTTCGGAGAAAACTTAAATTACCGTTTGCTTTTACTTACCAAGAAAAGGCGAATTAATTTATTTAATACTCCCCAGAACTATTAGTTAACTTAAAAATGATTTGTACATCGATATGAACACGAATAATATCGTACCTGAATATTGTACTCGTAGGATAAATTTAGTTTTTACTACAAGGATAATTAGTTTTCATAACAATTAAAATTGCCTATAAGTAATTCGAATGAAACATATTAGTAAGAAAGCCACCCCTCCTCCCGGTAATCGCTAACTTATTTTAAATAGTTGCTTAATGTAAAAGCAATTATAGTTAGATATATAGTAAGTACGGAATTTAATTTTTAATAACATTTTCTTGGAAGAGACAATTAGAATGATATTACTGTATACATTTGGCATTTTGATGTCAAGATACTATTATGCATTTGTGATTTTGTTATTTAATTTCTAATTTAAAACTAATTATAAATAATTATATATTATTTATTAAATAACGTGAATAAAAAAATTTCTGGAATGCCCACAGGGATTTTCTGTTTCAAAAATGTGAAAATTACATGTATAAATGTAAACATCAATAATTATTCAGAATATTTGATATTATTAAACAATTCTAAAAATTATTTAAAAAATGAAATTGATATCGAAAAATAAAAAATAATAAGAATTCACAGCATTAAAATTTTTTGTTTACATATATTATCAATATATATTTTGTTTGCATAAATAAATGTGTTCAAAAGAGTAGGTAGAAACAACCAAGATGTCGAAATGCTAGTTTCAATATTTTGCACATATCTAGTTACCTGTAGAATTTTTCCGGAAAACAAAAATATATGTTTAAACTGAAATTGTATCTCTTTACCTACTGCTTTTTCTATTTTCTTAAAAAAAAATTTTTTTCTTGTTTGCATGGAAATCAATTTACAATAGGTACAAGTGGCCACCCACCGCAATTACATTTGCAGCTAGGTTGTTGGCGGCGATGTGGCCCGGCGGCGAGGTGGCCCGGCGGCGAGGTGGCCCGGCGGCGAAGTGGCCCGGCGGCGAGGTGGCCCGGCGGCGAGGTGGCCCGGCGGCGAGGTGGCTCGGCGGCGAGGTGGCCCGGCGGCGAGGTGGCCCGGCGGCGAGGTGCCCCGGCGGCGAGGTGCCCCGGCGGCGAGGTGGCCCGGCGGCGAGGTGGCCCGGCGGCGAGGTGGCCCGGCGGCGAGGTGGCCCGGCGGCGAGGTGGCCCGGCGGCGAGGTGGCCCGGCGGCGAGGTGGCCCGGCGGCGAGGTGGCCCGGCGGCGAGGTGGCCCCGCGGCGAGGTGGCTGCGGCGAGGTGGCCGCGGCGAGACGTCCCATTCCGCAACCAAATGGCATATTCAACGTATACAATAAATGCCGTATATATGTCAAATATATTTCCCGTTCACGAGGAAGCAGACAAAATCAAAAGTAAACTTGGCAAAATACCACGACTGTATATACCTATATGAAAATGTGTTTAATATAATCAGGCGGCAAGAAGTTTAGATTAGATTTCGTTATTATTTTTATTAAGAAATTTTTTAGTGCATTTGTTTGCATATTAGTAGAGGAAAAAATGAATTTATTTTCTAAGGCAAATATTTTTTCTATTAAAATATATACCATTTTCTGTGTCTAGAAAATAGATTTTAGCATGTAGAAAGAATTGACAAAATAGCTTTTAAAATATATTTGCGTTCAAATATGTTTTTATTTTTTATATTAAGAAAATATTATATTTCACTAAAGTAGAGTTGTTAGTTCTAGAACTGACATATGTATTAGTGTTCTATAAATAGAGAGGCTCCTAAGTTTAGAGCTAGTTAAAAAAAATGCTCAAAAATAAATCACAGAATTTAACTGATCATAAAAAGCATGCACATGTCAATATTTCATTGAACATAATTTGACATACGGCATCGAAATAAAATACAACCCTGTTCCTTCTATAAAAATATAATTTTATTCATAGATTATCGATATTAGATTAGAACTATTAATAAAAAAAAATAATTAGGTGTTTAGATGTACGCAATGCGCAAATATATTAATTATTGTTAAAGCATTTAAAATCATGTAAGAGTAAGATTTTCAGTTTTTCATTGCGGCCCATTTATCATAATAGTTTCTGTACAAGTTTATTTTTTAATTTTTCGATGATAATTAAAACGGAGTTTTTAGGTTATATTTCGAGGAAAATGCCTTATTGCAGCGAAATAATTTTTTGTTCTTATATATATATGCAATGCGTCTCAAAATCTTAAAAATTTATATACTAGAATAATAAATTTATTTTTCGGCGGACTTAGAAAAATTTCGAATTTAATTTTTCGACTTAGGAAAATTCGGTTTTACAGTATTAAAATTAGCTTCACGGGCCTGAATAAAATTCAGCAATCAGAATTGACGTAGTAATCAGAATAAAAGAACTTGTCATGAAATCACAATAAATAAACATATATAGAATCAGAATTAAAAAAAAAACAAACGAAAAAGAAAAGCTATCATTTTCAGTAGATAAAACTGGTCCAGTCCTACGACATTTCGATGACTGCCTTGTATATTGTTACCATTCTTGTCTTCTTCCGCAGCACCCTCATGCAGTACATGTCTGCATATGTTTTTAAATACCCTCAAGCGAATAGTGATGACTACAACCCCCTAGAGCCAACCCCTTAAGAGTTATAAGTTACCATTCTTGTCCTCTGACGCAACACCCTCATGCAGCACATGTCTGCATATGTTTTTAAATACCCCCAATCGAATGGTGATGACTACAACCCCCTAGAACCAACCCCTTAAGAGTTATAGGTAACTATTCTTGTCTTCTTGCGCCTCCTCATGCAGCACATGTCTGCATATGTATTTAAATACCCCCAATCAAATGGTGATGACTACAACCCTCTACAATCAACCCTTAAAAGTTAATATTAAAATATATATATATATAATTATAAGATATTTGTGTGTTTTATATAAAATTATAACATATTTGTGTGTTTTTTTCCATTTACATCATAACAAGTTTTATTGTGGTTTTTTGATAAAAAACAAAATATATAATAATAAATAACATGTATTATTTTTTATGTAAAAATTAGATAAAAACGTATTTTTTTTTTAGGTTTGGTGGTTAAAATTGATAATTTACTTAGTGTAGACTTCGTACATACATTTCTAATTATTTAATATTGAAAAAAATGTCGGCAAGAAACATCCATTTGTTAATCGCGAGATTTCTCGCCACTTATTTTAACGTAAGTTCTTTAAATTAAAAATATATATTTACATATTAATATACAGGATGTAACAGAATAACTATTCCTAATTTTCAAAAATGATAGAGGGCACATAAAGAAACATTTTTTATTAATAAACTAGTGTCCGGAAATTTTTTTTTTTCGGCAGTCGATTGTAAAAAACACAACTTTATGTTATAACCCAAGAATTAACGGAGATTTATAATATCTGTTAAGACCATTTCATTCTACTCAAAAAAGTGCCTTAAGAATGTGAAAATTATTTTCATCTAATTTAAAAAACCATCGAGATATCGCCATTTATCAAAATACGGAAAAAGCGAACTTTTCGCCATAACTCGAAAACAAAAGACGATAGCTAATTTTTGTTTTCATAATTGAGTTTCTCTCAAAAAAAGCGATCGAGGATGCGCAGTCTATTTTTTCATATCTCTTATAGTTTCCGAGTTCCCCTATGAAAACGTCCAAATTTGCCCACCCTGTACGTCGTTACAACTTGTGTATCGAAAATGGTAGTCGTAACTTCGAACAATTTTTATAAAGTTTAATGCACTCTTATTTCTAATAAAATGTTCCTTAACTTAACTACTCTTTGACGTTGTAATAATTAAAATTGTTTTTAACGATATCTAGTGTATCTTGACACCGAGAAATTTTAGGACACTAGTTTATTAATAAAAAATGTTTCTCTAAGAGCACTCTATCATTTCTGAAAATTAGGAATAGTTATTCTGTTACACCCTATATATATATATATATATATATATATATATATATATATATATATATATAATACTTTTATATAATTTATGATTATAAACGTCATTTAAATGTAACTATAACGTAAAAGTAAAGAGTGGTTTATAACTTTGTATTTGTAAAAATACAAATTTGTTTTGTCAAATTTAATAAATTAATAAATAGTGAAAACCATTTTTATTTTTTTATATATATTTATAGAAATAAACATAAAAGGTGTTTACTGTAATGGGATCAATGTTGCTACTGTTTAAAAAAATTACTTAAACTTTTTTAAATAAGAAATGTACGATTACAGTACAAATTCTCCATACATACCTATGTAATGTCGAATTTCGTAAGCATTTAAACCGACTAACCGTAATTTGTTATCACAATTAACCGATAACAATTTTCGAAAAATTTTGACAGCACTACTTTAAACCAAAATATTATCATATGATACATATTACTTTTGCATTTTACAGAATTTTAATATCTTGTTCAGATTTCAAATCAACGGCGGTGAGAGTTTTAAGTGAACATTTAATCACATTATTATTAATACTGTATATTTAATATAGTGTCATCGGCAACAGTGGTAATAAATTACATGAATGGAAAATAAAATATCTTTTTATTTTATAAAAATATTTTGTGGTCCTGAATAAAAATTATTAAATTATTGTGATAGATAAAACCGACGACAAATATTTGTTCATTTTTCAATTAGAATATTTGTAACATTTTCTATATTTTTTTTTTTTTTTGATCTAGTAGTATATTTAATTGAGTTGTTTTTTTTTGTTACTAAATAAACAAATTGTGTTTTGTCAATTTATTTTCGTGATTTGATAATATCATTGTGTGTCACCAATATGCCTAGAAATGCACGGCTTCAAACGAAAAAACTGCAGAAGAAGCAGCAATTTGAAAATTTGAGAAAACAGGCCCGAAACGATTTACGTAGTAATGTAAGAAGAACTCTTGAAGCTTATGTAAAAAAGTTACGTGATGCAGAAGAAGAAGAGAAACAGCGTGCGGAGGCGCAGGGTTCATCAGGTTCAAAAGATCCGCCTGCTACGGAAAATGCATCTGAAAATATGGCACCTAATCCAATGGAGAAGGTACACCACCTAATGGTTATTGCGAGCAACGTGGCATACCAACTTTGTAATTTGGATATGTGATGTTATAAATACTTTTTTTTGTATCTTAAATAAACCAGAATTATTTGCTTATTTAGTTATTTCTTTTATTTATTTAACATAGTAAAAAACTTTCACATAAGCATACCCGCTAACGGCTGAATAAATAGATTTTACTGAGGGCATGTTGTACGAGAGGTATTTTCATCATTTTCATTTGATTTTGACATTTTTAAGGAGGACAAAATTCAATATTTCAACGAAAAAAATATTCATTTGTTTCAAAGCAATCTATTAATGCATGTTTTTTTTTAAATACGATATTTTTATGCCATTATAGTATACAAGTAATATATTTTTCCTCACTCACTTTCTCTCTCTCTCTTTTCATCAGCTGTATTATTTCACGGCAACGCAGTGTTCGAGGCAATTATATACGATGTGTCTAGGAGAATTATGTACCACATATTTTTTTTTTATATGCATATGTACTATATATATTACACATAGAGTAACAAAATCTGTTGAATATAGCGTTAAAAAAAGCACTAATTTTTTTATAAATGTTTCTGTGAAAAACCTAATCTAATTTCGATTAGTAAAGAATGGTGAAGGTACAGACATATATACCAGATTGCGAAGCAGACACTGTCATTCTGTTACCAAGCACTGAATGTGCCATCTACGATGTATGGCGAAACGTCTACGATGTGGATAGTTCGACCACGCATACCAGCCCATAAAATTCTATAAATTCAATGGATACCTGCAGTGAAAGCCTGAAAGCCAGTGAAAGATTACGATGATATTTTTTATGTTGTAACAATATAATATAATATTTAACTCGCATATAATAATCATTACATTCGAATAGAATACTATATTTTTTCTACGACTATACAATAGGAAATTGTATTATTCGATTTGATATAAATAATATTACCGCTGTAGTAACTGTAGTAAAATATAAATCAATATTCTCATACTAGTTAAAGTTAAAACTTTGTGTTGTATTCAATTATCCCAAATCCAATTGAAACTAGTTACGATATAATACGTTTAACTATAATTGAAGCAAATAAAAATTTAGTCCACCACTGGGTTAATAATATCATCTAGTCGATAGTCCTGCAGGATTTTGAAAGGGCAAGTAAGGACCCGAAAGTGTTTTGGACACAGCACTTTCCCTATACAACGTAACGGTACCTCCTAAAACGGGATAGAAATAGGAAATACAGCAATACAACACAAACTTACATATATATATATATATATATATATATATATATATATATATATATATATATATATATACAGTGTGTCCCCGGATTGAGTTCACTATAGGTGTTCGGCAAAAAATTTAAGAATTTCATTTTCATGTTTTGGGATCCCGCCCTGCTTTGTCTGAAAACAATTTTAAGCAAATTTTTAGTTTTCTAAAAATTAAGGCGGCCATGAAAAATGTAAAAAACTAGTTTATATTCAGGTAAAGTGCATTTTTGGTCAATAACACGGCATAATGTTATTAAGAAAAGTTGTTCAGAATTTGAAATTATGACTCAATGCAAAATTTCAAAAAGATCGGCTAACTTTCGTTAAATCCGCTTTTTGTGTTATTTAACGGAAAATTGCAGTAGTCGCAAAAGAAACATTTGATTGTTATTATCTTAGATAAACAACAAAATCTTTAAATGTTTGTTTGAAATTGATTGCTTATCTAAGTATTTTGCAAATTACTTGCTTGTTATTGTTTTCTTTGTTAAAAATGTTGACCCTAGAACAGCGTGTTTACCTAATACAGTGTTACGGGTTGGGGGAATCATCTTATGCTCATGTTATTAATAGATTTCACGAGCGATTCCCAATGGCAACAATTTCTGTCAAAGAACTAAAAAAAATTGTAAAAATGTTTACAGAAACTGAAAGTGTGCTAAATGCGAAGAAAAAGCTAGTTCATGATCATGAAGATGCTGCTACACTCTTGGTCAGAGAATCCGTGAACAATAATAATCAGCTATCATTGAGAAAGCAGTCTGCTGAATTGTCTATTAGTAAATCGCACATACAAAGAATTCTAAAAGAAAATAAAATTCTACCAGTTAGACCCACGTTCATTCATAAATTAGAAGCTGGAGAAGATGGCCACCGACTGCTGTTTTGTTTTTGGGTTGGAGAAAAAATTTTGAACGACAGATATTTTTATAAAAAAATATTTTTTTCGGATGAATCAACTTTTACAACTAATGGCGTCATGTCTTCACAAAATTGTCGGTATTGGTCTCATGAGAATCCAAATTTTCGTATAGAAACTAACAGTCAACGGTACAAGAAAGTAAATATATGGTGTGCAATAACTTATGATAAAATTATTGGCCCATATTTTTTTGACATTAATTTAAACCAACATAATTATTTGGATATGCTCGAAAACTTTTTTTACTTGCCATGGAAGACGCGAATTTAGAAGATTTCTATTTTCAACAAGACGGATGTCCATCTCATTCAACTCATCTGATTACAAATTTTTTGAATCAGCACTTTCTTGAGGGGTGGATTAGAAGATATGGTCCAATACATTGGCCAGCGAGATCGCCGGATTTGACCCCATTAGATTTTTTTTTGTGGGGTTATTTAAAACAAGAAGTTTATAAATTTGTTTTTAATGATAACATCAAATTATTAAAACAAAAAATTAGGGATGTGATAGACGAAATTAACCCAATCACCATAGCAAAAGTATATGACCAGTTTAGAGTTAGAGTAGAAAAATGTGCAGATATTTCTTACTAAAATACAATGTTAGAAACTTATGTTTTTATGTTTTCTTTTTTTTTTTTCATCTAAGATAATAACAATCAAATGTTTCTTTTGGGACTACTGCGATTTTCCGTTAAATAACACAAAAAGCGGATTTAATAAAAGTTAGCCAATCTTTTTGAAATTTTGCATAGTTATAATTTCAAATTCTGAACAACTTTTCTTAAGAACATTATGTGGTATTATTCATCAAAAAGGCACTTTACTTGAACATGAAATAGTTCTTTTACATTTTTCATGGCCGCCTTGATTTTTAGAAAACTAAAAATATGCTTAAAATTGTTTTCAGACAAAGCAGGGCGGGATCCCAAAACATGAAAATGAAATTCTTAAATTTTTTGCCGATTACACCTATAGTGAACTCAATCCGGGAACACACTGTATATATATATTTAATAGAGAATTCGATATTATAAGATAATACACACATAAAGACCACCAGCCAGGGCCATGGTCTTATATAGTGGAAGGGTGGGGAATAAAAAAGGAAGTAGAATACAATCGTATCTTCATTTTTCCAACGTCTTGAAATATGAAGGTATACAATTTCCCATTCAGCTAAATGATATTGGTAAATTTGAAGAGCAGAATAACCTAGCCATTAATGTTTACATATTACAAGAAATTGTGAACAAGAAAAAGAAAATCCTCGAAGTTGTGCCAGTGCGGTTAAGTGAAAAAGAGTGTGATAAATGTATACATTTGCTAATGATAACTGATGGTAGTGAGTTAGAAGAAGAAAAAGACTTAATAGATATAGATAGAGATATAATTAAAGATATAAGACATTCAGGTAATTACCACTTTATGTGGATTAAAAATTTATCTAGATCATTAAGCAGACAGTTTTCACATTCCAGTTACCATAATTATATATGTCACAGATGTCTCAATCATTTTAAACGTGAGACATATTTCGAAAAACAAACTTTATTGTAATAAAAATACGAATACATGTCGAATCAAGGTTCCAGATGAAACTAATAAATATTTAAAATTTAGAAATTTTTATTATCAGGAAAATGTCCCGTTTGTATTACAGGTATATTGTGATATAGAATTTATTTTGGAAAAAATTGAAAAAACTAAAAAAATTTAAAACACACAACAAACTCACAAACACATACCATTTAGTATAGCGTATTACTTAAAATGTTCATTTAGTGACTCTCTTTCAACTTTTAAAATATATCGTGGTAAGGATTGCATCGATTGGTATTGTAAAGAATTGCAAAATATTGCAATACAATTAGAAATAATTAGAAAAAGAATATTGCCTATGAATCTAAGTAATCAAGACGAAATTCAATTTCAAAAATCAACTACTTGTCATATATGTGGTAATCATTTAGATTGTACAGATATAAAAGTAAAAGATCACTCTCATTTTACAGGAAAATTTCGAGGTGCTGCACACCAATCTTTAAATTTAAATTATCGTGTTACACATACAGTACCAGTTGTGTTTCATAATCTTAGTGGTTATGATTCACATTTTATTATTAAACAGATAGCTACTAAAATTCCTGGTAATGTAAAGCTACTACCAACTAATAAAGAACGATATATTTCTTTTAATAAAAGAATAAAGATTCTGTTGGAAAGAATCATAATTCGTATTACGCGCGCGCCGATTGTTTACACACAGCGCCACTTACTGTTGTTGTGCGCATGTGCTATGATGACAGACTTCCGGCCTCACCGACTTGCTGTTGTACACACAAATACTACCAAATGTAACGCGCAACGATTCACATGTATATTTATATATTCGTAATATAACTTAGTGTTTATCGAATGTGTTGTGTTGTTATTATTGCTTGTTTCGATCTACCATCCTCACACCAACAGATTCCATACGTAAAAATCAATTTTAGGTTTATTGATTCTTTCAGATTTATGGCAAGTAGTATAGATAAATTGTCGTCTTATCTCAAGGATGGTGAACTACACATAACAAAATTATTTTGTAAAGATGAGGAAGAGTTTAATTTGTTGAGACGAAAAGGGGTGTTTCCCTATGAGTATTTAGATAGTTTAGAAAAATTAGATGAGGAAACTTTACCATCTAAAAGTGAATTTTTTAGTTCATTAAAAAATGCTGGTATTGGTGATGATGACTATTAACATGCAATTAACGTTTGGAATAAATTCAATCCAAATACTCTAGGTGAATATTCGGACTTTAAAAACTGATGTTTTATTATTAGCGGATATTTTTGAAAATTTTCGAAAAAACTGTTTTGACACATATCAGCTTGATGCCCTACATTACTATACAGTCCCAGGGCTGGCATTTGCTGCTATGTTAAAATGTACGAAAATAAATTTAGAATTATTGACTGATATCGATATGACATTGTTTGTTGAAAAGGGAATTAGAGGTGGGGTATCTCAATGTTCAAATCGATATTCAAAATCAAATAATAGATATATGGGTAATGAATATAATCCTGAGATAGATGACACTTATTTAATATATTTGGATGTGAATAATTTATATCGAAATACCATACGGAGATTTTGCATGGGTGTCTGCTGTATACAGTGTTAATGTTATGGATATAAAAGATGATTCTGATACAGGTTATATTTTTGAAGTAGATCTTGAATACCCTGAAGAAATTCAGGATATTCTTCTTACCCGTTACGCACTCCCCAAACCTTTTACCACGCTCGCTGAAAATCATCTCATAGCATCAATTGGCACCCAGAACGTGAGGCAAATTCAAGATCAGAAGACCTTGACGAATCCACAATCCATGAAAGAAGAAGTTATTTCAGGACTGAAAAGAAAAGTCAAATCTCTCACTGAACGGCAAGCCAAGAACCACGAAAAAAAAACATTCACCATTGCTAACCAAATACAAAATTCTTACTTCTTAAAAAGTAAGAAGAAAGAAGAAGACGTTCCTTTACCAACCACTAACGGAAAATCGAAGAACGCAAGACATTCAAGCAATCAAACAAACATGCCCGGAGAAGAAAAAACAAATAATCTTTCCGGTGGCGCCCAACAACAAATAACAATGACAACACAAAGTCGTTGCGGCCTAACCAGCTGCAATGTCACGAGCGACAACGTTTCGAAATGCAAAAGCTGTGATCAACAATTTCACAATGCATGCATGGGCCTCAAAGAGGACGTCACAAATCACTCCGTCGACTGTCAGATCTGCAAAGTTAGAAACAACCAAGTACAAAACGAATTAGCTCGAATACTACTCCTTCTACAAACGGTACAACGAAAAGAAATATTTCCAGTACCTGAATTCAGTGGAGCTCAACACAAAGATCCGCACAAATATATACAACAGTGCGAAAAGTATTTCAATCAATCAAATTCGGTTGAAAAAGAAAAAGTACACATAATCGAGAGAGGACTTCGAGACACAGCAGCAACGTGGTGGAGTACCTATAAAACTCTCCATCTAACGTGGCCTGAATTCACATCGAGACTCATCAAGAAATTTTCGGGACCAGAAACTTTAGCCAATTTACGTTCACAGCTGTATGGAACAAAACAAACTGACAAAGAAAAAGCTGAATTTTTCCTATTAACCAAATTAAAATTATGGCAGCGTCTCGAAACCAAACTACCAGAAACAGATGCCATACCCATATTTATAGAATTGTTAAAGCCAGCATTACGGCCATATATGCGTATTTCAAGACCAGCGATATTTGATGAACTAATCGAGAGATCCACAGCAATCGAAAGAGACCTTACCGAAACTTCACACAAATTACAAACTCCAAATAACCGACCCGTATCCAATAAAACAACAAACGATGAAACATTTAAAATATTTAACAGTGTATGTTTGTATTACATTGTAGGAGTGGGGGTTTCTATATAATACTTATAGATATATTCAGTAACAAGTAGCAAGAACAAAAATGTGTCGAAGACAGTTTGTACAGTACGTTGTTCCTGTGTACAATTTATTTGAAGAAGAATTTTACATCAATTCCTGTATCTGTCAATGCTAGTTCTGATGCAGATTATACAGATTATTCAGAATTTGAATTCAATTCGGATACTGATATTGAATGTATTCTGAATCAGATTCAAAAACAGAACTAAAACCTGAAACAGAAACAGAGCCGGAACCAGAATCAGAACTGGAACCAGACACAGAATCAGAACCGGAATCGACCCCAAAACTTCACCGGATAGTCTTATAATTGAGCAAATCTGGCAAGAAGCACTTGAGTGGGACAGACACAATATATTAGAACGAATACGGCAGCCACTTGAAGGAATGTCAAAAAAATATTTATCAGTTTCATACATGCCGATAAGTGTACCTTTCGACGGAGAACATGGTCGGGGGTCACAAATGCGGTTATATCATCAGTGTTATAATAAAACTTTATTTGAACATGCATTGCTATTTTTACAAACATTTGATGAAATTTAAGCAGAGGTGATTTAAATTCTGAATTTATATACCATAACCTAGAAATAAATGTCAATATACTTATTTTGTTGTTTAGAAATTACTTCTAAATTGTTTTAATCGCGTAAATAAAGTTTGGTGTCATTGCAAGTGTAATTCAAAGCGATGTTTCTCGCGTATGTTTTATAGCATTTTATTACCAAATTATGGCAAGAAATATTCAATGAAATAATGAAAATAAACGTATATCTACGAGTTTTTATTGATACTGTAGCGTGTACCGATTTCACAATCACTCACGGTTAATTACTACCAGCACTGGACTACATTATTACACTCAGTAATATAACCGCCACAGCGCAACAAAACACAACACGCGCGTATACCAGTTCATACCACACTGCCTGTTCCCTCCAACGAGAAACAGCCACCCCTAAACGATTGCGCTATGGTAGTTTACCCCCTCTCTTCCTACCATCACCGAATCAACAAATTCCATGAGCGTGCCTGCTACAATACGTTTGCTAGAAATTGCTTTTAAGTTGATTTAATCGCGTAGTAAAACTGTGTTGTCATAGTTACAATGTAAACAAACCAATTTTTAGGTTTTTTATTAAGTTTTATTCCTATATATTCCGTTTTATTTGTACATTTATCTGACCTAGTTTATAGTTTTTACCTGTTCTATTACACAAATGAACGAAAAAACGCTATAAAGATAGATTTTAATGTTTAAATAAAGTGCCGAGAAATCGTGAGATATGCTGGCCGAAAGTGTCCGTAAGCTTGCCCGGTCAAAAATTGGCATTCGTAAAAATGTACGAAATGTATGAAAACACTCGATATATATATTTTGCAATTGAAATCAATAAATTATTGGAAAAAATTATTTACTTAGTAATTATTGTAATGTTTCTTGGTAATAAAAACGAGTTTTGAGTGATATGAATCCCAATATGCATATGTGTCATATGTTTTGTGTTATAAAATTCTATTATTGTTTTCAAACGTAATTAATTTAACAGTTATTTATAAACACTAAAGATATAAACGTATATAAAATACTTTACAACTTTACGATGGACAATAAAATAAAATTATAAACTTAAATGAATCTACTGGTTGATGGCCTGAGTTGCCGAATCCAAAAAACAAAACAAAAAAAGAGTTATTTAATAATAATATTAATTACTAAATAGGTGTATATAATATAATTATTTTGTTAATATTAAAATATATATATGACAAACAGAAAAGATGCACCAAGACAGATCACAACAAAATATGGTAAAATCAAGAGGGTCAACAAGTTCAAATACCTGGGAGAACTAATCCAACCAAATGCCCTGGACAAAGAAGCAGTCCTTGCTATTTGCAATACTAATTCTCTTGAGAAATATAATGAAAATAAAGAAAATCCATCTAGATGCCCCATTAAGTTGTATAATTTTTATCTTTCAAAATGGTACGTTTTTTACTATTTTATTCATTATATGAATGATTTTGAAAGTATACGTTTGCGTGGACGTCTGATGAGTAGTTGAAGTGGTATAATTAAAAGTGTTTTGCGTGTGCGGAAGTTTGCAAGTAGCAGGAATAGAAGAGCATGTCTGAGAAGAATTATGAATGTGGATGAAGCTAAAGTTACTTGTTTAGGTAGGATTGTTTGGAGGAGGCTGATTTCAGGATGATGGAAAGCGTTTGTGCCACACCCTTTTGGGTACATGGCGTAATTGTGTATGTATGAATTACAAACAAAACTCATTATTATACAACGATCAAATAATTGTTGTATCGTACTTTTTATTGTACAATATAAAATAAAAAAATACTTTGTTTTTGATTAAAATAATATATTAATTATATTATACATAACTAACTACTTAAAATCATAAGAAAAACATGAAACACTTTTTGTGAGATAAATTTAGTTAGTAGTGTGTTTTAAAAATAAACTGGGATGTTTATTGTTCAAAAACTGCACATTTTTAATACTGTTTCCTCTTAATAACATGTACATACTAACAGTTTAGGTAGAGAAGCTCTAGAGAAAATGTTGAACAAGATAAAAATGGTTGAAAAAGTAATTTGCGCAATGGCGGTAAGACGTGAGTATCGAAATATACAAGTATCAAGGATGTTATATATATTAAGCTGGATAACTGACAGCTGTGTTACGGGTGAAGCCAGTGGTGGGGGAACACCGCCATTTGCAGTATATGCAAGAGAGCAAATGTCACGCTTGTAGTAAAGTGTATTTACGTGTAAAAAACGTCTATTTGCAGGTATGTTTTATATCTTTTGTAACATTTTCTTACTAATAAACAAATTTTTATATAAAAAGGACAATATGACAGTCTACTGCAGTGTGTATGGCTGCAAAAATCGCCACCAAAAGATAACCCGCGACAGTTTTTTCAGTATGTATTTATTTGTACTTACTCTTTGTGTTTACTATTATTAAATTTAAATTATTTAAATGTATTTCAAAACAAATTAGACGCCAGGGCTCAAAGTGAGCTAATTAATACCGCTCTTAACCTTTCAGCTGATGCTGGTTTAAGAGTTTGGGGAGTTACTTGCGATGGTACAATTACTAATTCACGATGGAAATTTTAGGCTGTAAACTTTTTGTTCATTCGTACGATGAAATTAAATGTAATTTCAAAGATCCCACTAGAAATTATGATGTCTATTTTATAGCTGATGCATGTCATATGCTAAAACTAGCAAGAAATGCTCTGGGTTCTTATAAATATTTTGAACTGGAATCAAATAAAATTAAATGGGAATTTATTGAAAAACTATTTATGATACAAAAGAATATAACTTTAAAATTTGCTAATAAACTTAGTTCAGAACATATTGATTGGGAAAAAAAATAAAATGAAACTAAAATTAGCAGCACAAACTTTCAGCTTATCGGTTGCGGATGCCCTGGAATTTTTAATGAAAAATCAAATTGCTGGTTTTGAAGGTTGTGAAGCTACAGTCAAGTTCATTAGATGTATTGACAGAATCTTTGATTTTTTAAATACTAGGAATCCTTCTGGGAAAGGTTTTAAAAAACCTTTATATTTAAAAGATCTTTGTTTGTTAGAGGAACATTTAGTCCATTTAATTGAATATTTATTTGCATTAAAATTTGATTCTCAACCACTATATAAATCTAGAAGAAAAACTTTTATTCTTGGATTAGGTGTTGCAGTAAAATAAATTATTTCCATTTCTCGTGAATTATTAACAGAAAATGAACATATGAAATATATATATACATTGAGTTATTGTTTGCTAGAATTAGACGTAGATTAGGCTGCAATAATAACCCGAATCAATTACAATTTAAAACTGCTATGAAACAGTTACTATTAAAAAATTCTATACAATCTTCACCTTCTGCTAACTGCATAGCCCTTGAAGATGAGCCAACCAGCTCAATATTTGATTTCAAGTGGAATAGAAGAAAATCGCCTTTACAATCAATGTTAGATGACAATGTAGAAATAACAGATAGTAATGAAGAAAATGAATATAAAGATTTGAATACCAATATTATTAATGCATTAACGGATTTAGAAGATAACATTCTTTATTATATATGTGGATATGTTGTGAAAAAGATTCTTAATGAAATACACTGCGAAAGTTGTGCAGCAGCGCTTCTAAATGATATATCGGAACATGATAATTGCCAAATAACTAGTTTTTGTAAATTTGTTAATAATAGGCGGCCTACTTAATGTTTCAAAATCTGTTTTCTTTATAGTAAAAGAAGCTGATAAAATGTTTAAATTTTATACAAATAATTTTAAAGAACTCAATAAAAACGATCAGTTAGTAAAAAAAATTATGATACATTGTTACAGAAAATTTTCTTTAGACTCTCATATGTTTCAAAAGTTAGATGTACAAACGTTTCAATAGAAGAGAGGCCACATAAATTATTTTTAATTTTAGCTATAGCTAAAAAATATTTAAAAGTACGATTTTTTTCTTACGCTCTCTTCTACACAAAAAATGTAATGAATCCTGTTAGCCGGAGACATCAATTAAGCAAACAAATATTGTTTTCTCATTCATGATTTTATTGTGTTGTGTTTGTGGTTTGCACAATTATATATTTTTTGTTTGTAATAAATTATTATTATTATTTATCATATTTGTTATAAAAGAAAATAAATATTTGTATATTAAATACTCATTTTAGTTTTATTTACCAAAGTTATTATTCCGTTGCTTTTTGATACTGTTCTTACGATTTACTATACAATAAACAGAATAAACATTTGAATCTCCCGCTCTTTTTTTGCCTATACTGCAAATGGCGGCTGGCTTCAATGCTGTCACTGCGGAATGGTCGCAGTTAGCCATCCAGCTTTTATTATATAACATCCTTGACAAGTATACACTAATCATATATTTACAAGTTTTGTCATTTTGTATTATGCATATATATATATATATATATATATATATATATATATATGTTTTGCTTTAAAATTCCGCGGACGTTATATGACGTATCTGGTTTCCGGGATTGGTTCCGCGTTGTCGGTTGTCGATTTTGATGACGACGTTTCGGCACAGTCTCATGTGCCATCTTCAGGTCTTCTCAGTAGTGCTTTTGCTCTGCTTCGAATTAGACGTTGGGAAAAAGCATGATGATATAAATGAATGCGACAAAAATACAGTTAAACTAGTAATCAAAATTAACAAAAAAAAAAGAATTAGTTTTGCTGTTATTTCAAATAATACTACAGTTAAGCTACAATTCTGTACGCATCTTGTAACACTCGTAGCATTTTGAAATATTATTTTTCTATCAAAAGAAAAAATTTCATTTACTTGAAAAAGACAGAATATCTCGTAGGGCGACAAGTCTTACAAGATGTAAATAGAATTTTAGAGCATTAGTTTACTTTTAAACAATAAAAATAAATACCTGTTCTGCACATTAAACATTAAATATCGATCTATGACTTTCAATGATTAAACAGTAATCTTTTTAATAATCCTCTTATTTATTTTCACTGTATTTTACAGTGATATATACGAATTTTTTTATTCTAACTGTACTAGGTGTCTAGGTAGTAAATTTGATGCGTATAAAAAATGAGGGAAAAAAAACCAGCAAACGTAAATGTTGTAAGAGGTAGAAATAGATCGTTTTTTGAAAGACAGTAGGTACGCGGGCGTCGACAAATATATTTAAGTTTTCACTTAACGAATGACGTAGGAACGTTTCGAGCCGTAGTGTTGCGTCGTAGCACCGTGCCGTGGTACAGCGGCCGATGGCAGAAGCCAGGAAAGGAACCGTTGCGTTGGCGCAGCTCGAGAGCCAACAGACACAGTCTGAATATCAAATAAGAAATTCCCGTATAATTCAGTTGCAGCTGGCGAAGCCATCCTGTCAACCGCATCTTTAAACTTCTTGACGTCCGACGACTGTTGACTGCTATTCCCCTACCACTACCCCTACCACAGCGAGCTTTTCTTATCCGTATAAACCCTGACAACAGCGGCGCAGCGAGCCCAAATTTTCATTTTTCCTACACTTACTTACACTACCTCTCTGTACCTACATAAAATAATATATTGTTTCCGTGAACTATGCTGCAATTTCGTCTTTTATGGATTTCAAAATAAATAACTTGCAATCAATATTTTCGGCGGTGTTTTTTAAGTATCGCTAGCTGGAATTATGCTAAATTTTAAATTACTTTCTAGTTTTTATGGTCAGTTAGAAACTACTATGTATAGTCCCGCTTTTTGCCACATACAGGGCCCTGATTTTCAACTTTGTAACAAAGGTCGTTGCCGATTAAATTGCCAAAAAATAAACAAAAATACGCGACGGATTACGCCAAAAGTTAAAAACTAAAAAAACTCTACATCCTAAACTTTATAATTCATGCAATTTACTTACAATGAATATTTAATTTCCCACATAAAAATTCGTTTATTCTTTCCAAATAACGCATTCATTTTCTAGCTCAATTGAATTACCGTAATTATGAGATATCATTAATTATTTTGTAAAACTTTTATAAAGCTTAAACTGTTATCAAAAAATTTCTAATTATATTTAGAAATACACGTTTCAGTATTATCTTTTAGCAGTAAAAGTATTTTACTTAAAATAGCTCAAAAAAAAATTGTTTTGTCATTGTTAATTATCACAAACTGACAGATTGTTTATTTTTATGTGTAGAAGGAACAAATTTGTAATAAATTGTACTAAAAATTTAGATTTTTATTAAACAAGTAAAAATAGTAATACAGTTAAATAATGTGAGAAACAACTTTAAAACAAATAAATTAGACAAATTAAATTAGCAATATATTTTCGTCAATTTATTTATATCTGTAGTTTTATTTATACACTTTAATTTTATATAGAAAATTATCTACAAATTGTAAAATATTGGATTTTTAGATACTGACAACGCTTTGAAGAAAATACTAACAAATATTAAAGCACATTAACAGTTTGAAAAGATATTTCATTAAAATACTGTTTTAGATTAAATACTGAAAATTAAAAAAAAAAACTGGATCATGCAAATACATCCACATATTAACACTCGTTTTAAAATTTCATCAAAATTTTGTTCTCCAATTTTAATTAGCAAATATTGTAAAATTAACAAAATGTTACAAAATAGGTTTGTTATATGTGAACATTTGGCATAGTCGGATTTCGCGAAAAATTAAACATTGAAAAAAACTAGTAAAATTTAGTTACAATGAACAAATAATTTGCGATTTAAAAAATTATGTCCAATTCATTCAGGTGTTATTCGAATAATTGATACTATTTCAAGCGTTCGGAAAACAAAATACGTAAATTAATGTCAAATGTTTCATTGAAACATATTGAATTCGCAAAAATAAATATTTAAAGCACATCGCTAAAAATTAACGCTCATTCATAGATAGTAATTTAAAAATTAAGTGAATTTTGTTCAACAAAATTAATCAAGTTTGAACTATTTTTTAGAATAGATTACTTTTATACAAATAATAATAATAATAATTTTACATACCAATAAAGTTCGCATCATATAAGAAATTTCTTTATTAATTATTTCTAAAAAATCTGAATTGGAAATGGTTAAATGTAATCAGGTGAATTCTAACATACAAAAAAGAAATTAAAAGAATAATGTTTTAAAAGTCAAATTTTTTGTTAAACTATCAACAAAAGTTATTAGACAAAGTTATTAAAAATACAATGTTCGATATGTCGATATGTAAATTTTTAAATAATTAATTTCAAAAATTCCAATATTCCTTTACTAACAGTTGTAGAATAGTATGTATAATATGTACATATTATTTATATTTGTAATGTGATTTGTGAGAATTAATGTATCTTTGGTCCAATATGCAGTTTCTGACAAATCTGGCGGTGTACATATTTCACTTCTTGCATTGCTCTTCACACATTTTCAATAATCAAATTCAAGCAAAAATAAACAATGCAATTGTCAATTAATTTGACGTAATAATATTCTAACGATGAGACATTTTCTCAAAATTTCACAAGTTACTCAGTCATTAAATCGGCTGTTAAGCTATGCATCAATGGCTGGCCAGATTAACCATAGACACGTGTTTCGGTCTTTAAGACCTCGTCAGAATTAACATCGGTATCAGTTGCCTTTCAGCAACTGATCAAAGCAACATACTCAACTTTAGAATATTATTATATTAATTTCACCAAGTGACATTCATGAACAATTTTGTTCGATGTTATTTATTTTTGACGTAATAATTTTTAGTATGGCCGCCGAAGATGTAAAATTAAATACACTTGACGTTGTAGTCATGTTTGGTGCTACTACCAGTGGTGTATATAGTAACTAATTGCTGTATAGTAATTTACATTATTTTACTAGTAACATAATGACTTCCATCTACATAAGCAAATTTGTGACGTAATATCAATATTTTAATAAATTTGAAGAACAATTCATTTATAATCTATGTATATTAAAGAAAAATCTCCACTTTCAAAGAATTAAAATAACTTATAAATAAAGTCTTTATGATAAAATTATATGCAATACGTTAATGTAATACGTGATATGTTAACTCTACGACTAACCACAAGCAAGTTGATATGTCATCAGCAGGTTTGGCAAACTAAACAAAATCGCTTGCTGGTTGCATTCGAATCAGAGTTCGATTTCTGGCTTGCCAGAAATCGACTGTTCGCTTGTAAGAAGGAAACTTCAAAAAAAGTCAGTCTGTTTCCTGAAGTTCTTGAGTTCGGTCGACTTTTAGAAATACTTATTAGATACTTATAATTATTTGTAAAACCTTTGGATTAGAATAACTTTGATAAAATTACCATTATCGACTTTACTTGTATACCTACATTCATTTTTGTATAATAAATTATTTATTTGTTGTTTCACGGTAAATAAATTAATTTACATTTTTGTTTAAAGTTGTTGACGTAATCATTTATAAATTACCTTTTTATTTTTCAATACAAAATGAATCGTGTTATTAGCTGTGTCCAGCAGAGGGGCAATGCAGTTATACAGGTAAGTATAACTTTTTATTATTTGATTATTTTCCTCTGCGAATAATCTGGATCTTAATCTGCCAAGATCCAGTTTGTTACAGCTGCCTGCAATATGCTTGTCGTTCTCTGTTGTCGCCGTATGCTTGCTTGTACTCATATCAAATTACGTTGTACAAAACGTTGTAAAGTTGTGTTATGTTTTTGTTCATAAGTGAACTAATAAATAGTGACTTAAACGCGAGGGAGAATAATTTTCCCAGTAAACCTGAGTAGCTCGTAAAAATAGTTACCCACGATACCAAATAATTGAAAAATGAGCGTGATAAAAAAAGAGAATTATATCTTTTCAACGTCGATTGGGAGGAAGAGTTTTTGTTTACAATAATAAATGGTAAGTGTACTTGCCAAATAAATAAAACAAAGCCTTTTTGTCTGCTTAAAGTCGAATTTAGTTAGTGTTTATTAAAAAAAAATAGCTGTACACATTTTAAATATAGTTTTAAAATAATAATATATGTTTTGCAGTTCCCGTAATTGATTTAACAACCGATTCACCGCGCGCTAGTGGTGTAATTGATTTAACCGATTCACCGCGCGCTAGTGTTGCACTGCCTAAACGTGGGAACTTAGAAAGACATTATAAAACCATGCATACAAAATATTAAAATGATTTTCCACCAAAGAGTGAGTTAAGAAGACGTAAAGTTCAAGATCTGAAAAATAGTTTGAAGGCAGAGCAAGCGATATTCACTAGGCCAGTTCGTCAACCAACAGCTGCAACTATCGCATCATTTATAATTAGTCATATACTGGCCAAAACTAAAAAAAAACCATTTGAAGATGGGACAGTGGTAAAAGAAACATTTCTAGAAGCTAGAAAGACGTTGTTTGCAAACTTTAAAAATAAAGCAGAGATCATGTCTGCTATCAAAAAACTCCAGTTGTCTCGTTAGACTGTTACTACGAGAATTGAAATCATAGGCGAAGATATTGAACAAAAATTAAAAAAATTATATCATGGAATGCAGATATTTTTCATTACAATTTGACGAGTCCACCGATATGACAGATACTGCCCAATTGTGTGTTTATGTTAGGAATGGTATTTAGGATGGTATTTTCTGATATGACATTTAAAGAAGAAGTTTTGACGATGATTCCTCTGCAAGGAACTACTCATGGTAGATTCATTTATAAATTTTGTAAAAAAAAATACGAGCTGCCATAAACTCGTATCCATTACAACAGATGGAGCACCATGCATGACTGGAAAAACGAATGGATTTATTGCATTTTGTCCAACTAATAATAATTTTCCATCGTTTTTCTCATTTCAATGCATTATTTATCAGCAAGTCCTATGTTCCAAAATATTAAATATGAAATAGGTTATGGACACAGCCTTGAAGATAGTGAATTCAATACGAGCTCAAAGTTTGCAACGACGCACAGTGGGGCAAAAGTCCAAAAAGCTGGCCAAAAGTCAAAAAAACAAGTTACTATCTAGTGGAATTTTGATTATACAGTTGGGTAGCATGATAGTCATAGTGTCAGATTCCATAGCTAGAAAAGGAGTGACGCTCATATTCGACTACCTGCGTCACTTCAAATCCAACCCTTGAACAAGTACGGTCCGAAGAGAATAAAGCAAGTAAAATAACGGTTACTTTAAACGGCAGTAGAATTGTGTTGTGTTACTCGATTTGAAAAATTCCAAATGGCTTCATTTCATAATGGTAAGTAAAATATTTTTATATATTGGACAAATTATTTTAACAATATAATAATTAACAATTTTAAAAATAATTCATAACAAATTTATAGACTTCCATAACATTTTTTTAAATTAAAATATTAAAAACATTGAAAGTTCCTCGGAGTTCCGTGTTCAAATTTTTGGTGGTTGTAGTCTGATTATTTTGGAATAAATAATGTAAAAATCAGCTGCCAAAAAGTGCCAATCTGCATTTCGTGCAGGTTTTTGTGACAATAAGCAAATGTTGATTTTTTTAGTCATATTCATATTTTGAAATGATGGTTATTTATTAAGTTACAAATATTTTTTCAATATATAACTTTCGGTACATTTAATCCATACACCTCTATACATACATACATACGTTCATTACATTATACATATACATGTACAATACTTATATACATATACATGTACATTACTTATATACATAAATTACGAAAAATACGAATAATTTGTATCGTTTACAAGTTAATTTTCTCAGTGTACAAAACAAAATTAATTATTGTTATTAGAAAAATCTGATAGTAAATTGTCGAAATAAAATTTACATGTCAAATAAATTTATTTATTTTTTAAAAAAACCGGGCCCTGAAGTATAAGTATAGATATTTATTTGTTATTTAACAAACAAAAATTACTTTACTACAGGAGGCAGAATATGGAAAATACTCCAATCAAAGAAGATCGTAAAACTAAATTAAAACGCTGGAAATTGAATAATGAAACAAGAAAACAAGAATAAATTATAACTATTGTAATTTTGAGAATATATTCACTCATATATTTTTTAATTTGATGTTAGAGTGCATTCTGAGATGGATTGTGCATTAGATGTAGGCCTTTCGCGGAAAGACATTTTCGTTTTGGCGAGAGGAAATTTAAATGAAAATGTCACCGTGGTTTATCATGAAATTGAAAAAAAAATGTCCAGTCAACTCGGCTATCCTTTTACTTTACCAGAAGGCGTGAAACCAGCAATTCGAAAACTAATGAACAGTTTTAGATCGAAATGACAAGAAGTTAAGCGGACTGAGGATCTATTTTTTAAAAAGTTTGACGATTGGCTACGGGTGTTTGTTTCATTTAAAGAAGACAAACATGTTGTACAAACACCAAAGCAACCCGGCAGAGGTCGACCCTTTTCGGAATTCAATGCTTCCAGCGAAAGAACGAAGCGAAGAAGAACTGAAAAGATGCGGGCAAATGTAAATGTCCAAGAACTTTGCTATGCCACTCAAATGAGTCTTCGAGCTTCAGGAAGTTTAGATGCTGCCAACATCGTCAAAGATATATCTTCAGATGATTCTTCAACCGATATCGCCAGTATGTACAGAAGGTCTGCTTCATTTATTCCAGAAAATATTTTATCCGGTGATTCTGCTCTTTCGCTCATAATCCAGCAAAAATTATCAAGGAATCAGTACCAGGGTCTGCGAGATATAAGCTTAGAAAACAAATGTAAATTGTATCCATCATATAAACTTGTGCAACAAGCTAAGCTTAAATGTTATCCATGTAAGTTTAATATGACGATAACTGAAATTAGCGCTGAGATAAAATTACAGGCCCTACTGGACCATACAGCTGAACGAATTTTATTGCTGCAAGCACAAGTTATTAGAAATCTGAATATTGAGAACGTTCGCTGCCTCAATTTGATTTGCAAATGGGGCTGTGACGGTACCTCCGGTCAAAGTACATATAAACAAAAGTTTAGTGATGATGACGGAAACAAAACGGACTCGAATATCTTTTTTTACTTCGATTGTACCCGTACAGCTCGTAAATGTCCAAAATACTTGTCCAGAAATAGTTCTGTGGAAAAATCCGCGACCTTCGTCTCCTCGATATTGCAGGCCCATAAGGATTAAATTTTTACATAAAAACACTGACGCAAGTGTAACTGAAACAAATTATATAAAAGACCAAGAAAGCAAACTTATTCCTTTTACCACTATTATTGATCGAAAAGAAATAGTCGTTAATTATCAACTAGCATTAACGATGATTGATGGTAAGGTGTGTAATGCCATAACCAGCAATACATCTACTCAACGTTGCTTTTTATGCCAGGCAACTTCAAAGAATTTTAATGATCTAGACAATATTCTTAAATTAAAAATTAATAAAAATCACTTGCAGTTTGGAATGTCGACATTACATGCGTGGATAAGATTTTTTGAGTGTTGTTTACATATAGCATACAAACTTGATATAAAAAAGTGGTAGGCACCTAACGAGAAAAATAAAACAGAAGTTGCCAAGAGAAATATACAAAAGGGTTTTCGGCTGCAGCTGGGTCTTATTGTTGATATGCCGAAACCTGGGTTTGGAAGCTCGAACGATGGAAATACAGCTCGTCGTTTTTTTGAAAACTCAACTGTTTCCGCTTCAATCACAGGTGTCGATGAAGAATTAATAAAAAGGTTCCACGTTATTTTACAAGTGATTTCTTGCGGCTTTGAAATTAACTTAAATGCTTTTAAAGAATATTGCTTAGAAACTGCTCGTAAATATGTTGCACTGTATCCGTGGTTTTGCATGCCGACATCTGTGCATAAAATTTTAATCCACGGAAAAGAAATAGTAGAATCATCACTGCTTCCCATTGGGCAAATGTCAGAAGACGCCCAGGAATCATGCAATAAATTAATAAAAAAATATAGGGAAGATTATGCACGGAAATGTAGTCGAGTTAAGACCATGGAAGACGTGCGTCTCAGATTATTAGTTTCATCGGATCCCTATATTTCAGGCTTGCGGAAATTACAGCGAAAAAAGCAGAGATCATTATGTCCAGCAGCATTACAATTATTGATTCCGGCATCAAGTTGTGAACATATTTCTACCATTACTACTGAAGAATCAACAGACTATGATACTGACTATTCAGGAGATGAATTGTAAATTTATATAACTACTGTAATTTTTTAATTACGTTTATTTGAATAAAATTTATAATTTTCTAATAAGATTTATAATTTGATATTTTATTTTTTGCAACCTCACAAACCCTTACATATTAAGTTTCAGACAAATTGATTGGAAAAATTTTTAAAATTTTAATTTTGGCATTTTGGATTCACCATTTTGTATTTTTGCAATTATAACTTTGGAATCGTAAACAGCAATCTGAAAAACTATTATATATCAAACTTCACACAAACTGAATAAATGTCTAAAGTTTGCAAATTTTAATTCCGCCATTTTAAATTAGCTACTTTTTATTTTTGAAATTCTAATTTTGAAATCGTAATCAGTAACGCCCGCCGCAGACTACTGTATACCAAGTTTCATAAAGTTGAACAAATTTCAGAAATTTTGAAATATATATTCCGCCATTTTGGATCCACCATTTATTTTTTTGCAATGCAGATTTTGGAATCATAATCAGCAACCCCAAAAACCCCTAAATATCAAGTTTAATACAATTTTATAGTTATTATCATATTTTGATCATGTTTTCGGGTTTTTGCCCCACTGTGCGACGCCTCTTTAAAATACAATTGGAAACTGGTGAATCCGAGCACAATGATTTACTTTTCCATACTGATGTTAGATGGTTGAACCGCTGCAAATTTTTGGAAAATTTCAAGAATTAATACCGGAAATCATTTCTTTTCTAGATGAAAGAGGTGATAACACTGAAAACGGTAAGAAAAGAAAATGGCTCTGTAATTTGGCATTTTTGACAGATATTACAACTTATTTAAATTTAATTAAGTTGGAGCTACAAAGAAAGATAAAACTATCATCGATATGCACAATGCAATAAACGCATTTAAAAATAAACTGAAACTACTTATTGATTAACTGAATAAAATGGATTTGAATAATTATCCGGCTTTAAAAGCAAGAATTGGCTCACAGACAAATTATGATGTTACAATTTATGAGAGCGAAATTAAAAATATACTGTGTGAGTTTGAAAGGCGATTTCCGGATTTAGACAGTTTAACTGATACTATAACTTTCATGTGTTATCTATTTTCTTCTGTGGATGTCGAAAAAACTGCTTCTCAAATATCAAACACTTTCAATTTGGACTTAATTTCTATCGAAAATCAGGTCTTAAAAATTGTCAGATATACATTTCAAAGCCAGAGCAACAGATAATAAATTTTGGGCTTGTTTATCTGAAGAAAATAATTACATAAATCTAAATATCTTAATCGGCTCAGTGACAAACATCTTAATTCATGCTTGCGTTTGGCATCCTATGAAAAGTATGCAAATTGCAATTAATAAATATAACCATTTAAAAACTTTGTATTTTATTTTTACCTAGTCAATCGATTACCCTTAATGCTGTTATGGTCGATCGCCGATGGTTTAAGCCTGAGCACCCCTGGTTTAGAAGATGTGGGAAAAGAATCGACATATATTGCGGATCATGCATTAGTATTTGATTCGCGGACTGCGCAAAAAATTGAAGCAACCTCTTGCATTTTATTTTGTGCAGTCTGCGGCTCATAAATAGCCACTTAAAAAATGCATCAAAAACATCGTAACGGCTACTCATAAACGAACCAAATATGTTGTTGTTGGTTCTGCTAGTGATTTAGGTACAAATAATCGTGGTGCAAGTTTAAAATTATCGCGTGCTAGCAGCATTGACAATAGATGCGTCTATAAAATAGATGAATCTGTTATATTCCATATTTTTGATCCTTCTCATTTGTTGAAATGCATGCGAAACAATTTATTAAATAAAAATATTATTACTTCAGATGGGGGAAGTAAAATGAAGTGAAATTGTAAAGGCTTATGTAGATGGCCTTAATGATGACGGAAGACTTGACAAAGTTGACAATAGATCATATACATCCTGAAGGTCACCGTTGAAAAATGATTACACAGGCTGCAGAGACTTTTATTCGCAGAACATAAGCATTCATCAATGTTGTTATTCGGGGTGGAATGATGCCGGAAACAGCAAAAGTAACGGCAAACTTTTTATTCTCCATGAATAATTTGTTCGACTCTTTAAATTCGATTTATATGTTACCTAGGCCTCTATAGGCAAAAATAGATTTTCGTTCGTCGCATCATCATGAGTTCTGGGCCGAAGCAAAAATTAAATTACAGAAATTAAAATTTATAAAAAATGAAAAGATAATACCAGCACCTCCTTCAATTCTAATATAATTGACAACTTCTTTACTGAAAATGACATTCCGTGGGATAACTATTGGACTATGCACAGATGGAGCTGTATCTATGGCAAAAAACGCTGGTCTACAGGCACTAATTCGAAAGGTGGCTCCTCGTACAATCTGGACACATTACATGATTCATAAACAATCACTTGTTTCAAAAGATATGAGTGAGAATTTATTAACAGCATTTAAAGTTATTATAAGAGTTGTAAATTTTATTAAAAACAGTCCATTAAGAGGAAAGATTTTCGCAAAATTGTGTGATGACATGGGTGCAGAATATAGAGCACTTTTATACTATTGTGAGGCACGTTGGCTTTCTCGTGCCACGGTACTTCAAAGGGTACTACGAAGCGAACTGGAATAGAGAATCGATATATGAGAAACGTATTGGAAACGTAATTAGAAATGACGCACGTAATTTTTAGAACATGTGTGTGTGTGTGTGTGGTCTTAAATTATTGCACAGTTTTTTTTTTGCAATGTTACTGCACTGTTTTGACACTGTAGAATCGTTTTTGCGTTTTGGCAATGCATTGATTTTATTTGTTTAATGTGAAACTGTTGTTATGAAAATTAAATTTATTTTGAAACACAATGTTGTTGATTCTAAGCAAATTTATAAAGATTTTCTTTTTGAAATAGCTCGTATCAAATTTTTAACCAGTCAGAATCAGTCAATAGCGTAACGGCACCTGTAGATAATGGTGAGGATACAGGTATATATATATATATATATATATATATATATATATACCAGATTGTGGAGCAGAAACTGTCATTCAGTTACTAAACTCTGAGGATGCCATTTACGATGTATGGCAAAATGTCTGCGATGAGGATAGATCGATCACGGCATACCAGCATAGAAAATTCAATGAATTCAATAGATACCGGCCGTGAAAGCCTAAAGATTACTATATGTGTATATTATTTCACAATGGATACAATTATTTCTGCCCAGATTCGTCTGTATTGAGAGATCTCTTTATAATGTATTCTATATAAGTTTTACTGTATTTGATATTTCAATATATATATATATATATATATATATATATATATATATATATATATATAAAAGTCGAATTTAGTTAGTGTTTATTAAAAAAAAATAGCTGTACACATTTTAAATATAGTTTTAAAATAATAATATATGTTTTGCAGTTCCCGTAATTGATTTAACAACCGATTCACCGCGCGCTAGTGGTGTAATTGATTTAACCGATTCACCGCGCGCTAGTGTTGCACTGCCTAAACGTGGGAACTTAGAAAGACATTATAAAACCATGCATACAAAATATTAAAATGATTTTCCACCAAAGAGTGAGTTAAGAAGACGTAAAGTTCAAGATCTGAAAAATAGTTTGAAGGCAGAGCAAGCGATATTCACTAGGCCAGTTCGTCAACCAACAGCTGCAACTATCGCATCATTTATAATTAGTCATATACTGGCCAAAACTAAAAAAAAAAACCATTTGAAGATGGGACAGTGGTAAAAGAAACATTTCTAGAAGCTAGAAAGACGTTGTTTGCAAACTTTAAAAATAAAGCAGAGATCATGTCTGCTATCAAAAAACTCCAGTTGTCTCGTTAGACTGTTACTACGAGAATTGAAATCATAGGCGAAGATATTGAACAAAAATTTAAAAAATTATATCATGGAATGCAGATATTTTTCATTACAATTTGACGAGTCCACCGATATGACAGATACTGCCCAATTGTGTGTTTTTGTTCGGATGGTATTTTCTGATATGACATTTAAAGAAGAAGTTTTGACGATGATTCCTCTGCAAGGAACTACTCATGGTAAAGATTCATTTATAAATTTAGTAAAAAAAATACGAGCTGCCATTATATAAACTCGTATCCATTACAACGGATGGAGCACCATGCATGACTGGAAAAACGAATGGATTTATTGCATCCTATGAAAAATATGCAAATGACATGCAGTGTCATTCATCAACATCAACATAACGTTAGTTATTGTATCTTTGCAATTAATAAATATAACTATTTAAAAACTTTGTATTTTATTTTTACCTAGTCGATCGCTTGCCGTTAATGCTTTTATGGTCGATCGCCGATGATTTAAGTCTGAGCACCCCTGTTTTTTAGAAGATGTGGGTATTTGATTCGCGGACTGCGCAAAAAATTGAAGCAGCCACTTGCATTTTATTTTGCGCAGTCTGCGGCTCATAAATAGCCACTTAAAGAATGCAGCAAAGACATCGTAACGGCTACTCATAAACAAACAGGTTTCCTGCAAATGAAATGGATGAAAGTAAAGTTTTTATTAATAATCACTTGACCAGTCTATCGAAGCAATTCCAGTTTTATTTTAAAAATCTAAACATATTGAAATATGAATAGATAAGAAATCCGTTTGTGATTGAGAAATATGAAGCTTTTGGACTTTCGAAATCAGAGCAAGAAATGATAATCGACTTATCTTGTGACAACACATTAAAGCAGATGTTTGAACAAGAAAATAATATTGTTACGTTTTGGCTACGAGTAAAGAAAAATTTTTCTACTTTAACAAACAAAGCTTTAGAAATTTTATTGCCTTTTGTAAGTAGAAAAATTGTTAGATCAAGAAGTTATTGTATTCACCACTAACACAAGATCATCAGATATTTATAATTTTTTGTATATTTTATATTTGTGTAATTATATATCTAGAATTTTATTTGTTTTATACAAATATTAATTTAATTTCTTATCTTATTGCTTCACTTGCAAATTACAAAAATTTCCTTAAAATAGTTATTTTATTTTCAAATTTAAAACAATTTAATAATGTTACATAATCGAATTAAAATATTAATTTCGAGTTTATAATTCATTTATTTTAAAAAAAGACTATAATAAAAATCTAGGAAATTTACATCCAATAGCGTTAGGAAAGAAACTTATAAAATATTCACATACTAAATCTGATATCAATATTACTAAAATTAACACAAATCAAAATTAAAATATAATTTGAAACAGCTAGTTTAGCAAATAATTTGTAAAATAAAAATTTACACTAACATCCCACACCAAACAACATTAAACTTGAGACAAAATTCAAAAAGAACCAGAAAAAGTGTCACCTTAACATTGGAAAGAACCAAAAAGTAATTTCGATAGAATCCACATGAATTAGACGGGACCGTAGCAAGGCCTTAATTTTCTGATAGTTACGTAAGCCGAATCAAAATGGTCAAAAATTGCCATTAGTCATTCGAGACTAATCACCGAAAGAACAACTAATAGCCCCAGCATATTCCCGATGACAATCGTAAGCAATAGCGCAACGATTTTCACCAATTACGAATTCAAAAAATATTGTGAAAAAGAAATTCATCAAAAATATATTACCCCAGTTAATCTATCAACAACTAGATTACTCAAAAAACTGAAACGGGCTCGACAATAAAAGAAAAAAAATGCGATATAGAATGGTAAATATTCAGCAGAACAGTATCTTTACGACATATTTCGAATTAAACTAGACTTAATTCAAACTCTAAATGCCACAAAAACTAATTCAATCATCAATACACCAATCTCATGACAGCTAAGTATGGAAGAGAGGATATTTTCAGGTAATGATGTCGGTACTCAAAAATGGAAATACGGCAATGGAAGTCAAAAAATAAATATACAATGTTTCACAAATACTTATGTTTGTGTTCTTAAAGTATGCTTAAATTTCTAAGGAATTTATTTATTTTGAACATGTTCATTATTAGCTTTTTTTAAGTCAATATTACAATAATATTTCCTACTAAAAAATTAAACAACTTATAATAAAAAAAAACCTCATAAAAAATTCCAAAATTGTTGATTCAAAAAATTATTCCTTAAAAATTTACATTAATTTAGGAAAAACATCTAAAATAAGATGTGTCCTGACAAAATGTAAATAAAAAGCATAATATATAACAAAAGTATTAATGAGTTTTAAATTTCATTGGTTGATAATGATTTCCACTTGTTCCAGATATTAATAATTAATTGTACATCTTCATTCTTTACCTGCAAATAACAAAATCAAAATTAAACCTCTTAATCAGACAATTCAATTTTAAAGTGAATCCCCGATGTTTAATATTAAACAAAAATAATTTTATTATAAAAATCTCATTTTAATGTTTATAATGTACGATCCGTTTAAAAAGTAAGGTTTTCCGTCATTTGCAGTGACTTTTTGGTCGTGTCGTAAGAAATAAAAAAGTCTATATGTAGTGTTACGGTTACCATGGTTACACTATAATATTTTTTATTATTTTGATGAAAACAAGTTTTGGTTTAACATTCCGTCTCTAGTTTATATTTGGCTAAAGTTTCGATACTATACTGATGAAGATTCCAGTATAGAGTGTCGAAACGTTAAAGAAACTTAATCTAGGTAAAACATTAAACCAAAAGTTTTAGTTATTTATTATGAGATCTAAAAGATTTCTCAATGTTTTAGTTATGGTTCCCCTGGTTACACTTCAAACTACTCAAAGTCAATATCAGTTCAGTGATATAAAGTTTCTATAGTATCACAGTAATATTTTTTATGTAAATTCTAGTGTATGCGCCGGCGCAAACTAGACATTTGGAATCCGATACGTTATGGCTCTCTGTAGATTATAATAATTGTAATTTATAATTCAGTAATACATAAATTGTGTAGCCGAGCGTGTTTAATCGTCTACTATTACCGAATATAATACTAGATTCGGTGATTCTTTATCATAACCTATTATATTTTTGTTAACCCCTTGGCCTACCATTTAAGATGCAACAGCGCGATCCCAAAACGTGCAACAAAAATGCCGAGCTTTAGAGCCACATTTCACGAATAAGCAAATTTGTCTTGAGTTAAACCAATTGCACAAGTCTTACGCGGTGTGCCGTAGCAATTAGAAATATATAATTCGGGAAAAGTCAATTAATTTTATTATTTATAATAATTTTATATATATAATATATAACCCATTTGTACCACGGGCCAGGCACGTGATAAACAGTTTTCGCTCGAGAACCTGACCACGAGTCTCACACGTGGTTGTACGCGAAAGGGTTAATTATATATTTTTGCTATAATTTCTTTAAGGGCATTTCAAGGCAAAAAAAGACTATGTTCAGACAGGTGGTGGGAATACAAAAAGGATAATTTTACATTCGATTTATTCATTTAATACTACATATTTATGGTGACTAATTATTAGAAAAATTAGCTAATTTATGTGCAATTAATAATTTAATAACAATTTTTATATTCTGACAGAATTAGCATATAAAAAAAATTAATCAAATATTAAATTGTCAATATTTTTCTTTGTTTATTATTATTTTGATTTCCAAAAACTATATGTGTTGTTAATTATAATAAAGATTAATCATAATTTTTTTTTTCAAATAAAAAACATGTGTGAGATAAGAGAAAATCGCATTTTTCAAAGAAAATGATGAAAATTATTTTTTTACAAATAAACTGCACATAAAAATTTCTGAAATTAATACATAAGTACTATAATAACAATTAACAACATATATATTTTCTGGCAATCAAAATAATAATAAACAAGAAAAATATTGACAATTATATATTTGATTAATTTTTTTTATATGCTGATTCTGTCTGAATATAAAAATTGTTATTAAATTATTAATTGTAGATAAATTAGCTAATTTTTCTAATAATTAGTTACCATAAGTATGTAGTATTAAACGAATAAATCGAATGTAAAATTATCCTTTTTGTATTCCCACCACCTGTCTGAATATAGCCTTTTGTTTGCCTTGAAATGCCCTTAATGCTAAGCGATGAATTGTTTTCGATGAATTGTTTTCGATGAATTGTTTTCGGTGAACGGTTTTCGGTGAATTGTCCGCGACCCCATTGGAATATATAATTATTTTTACAGTTTCGAAAACAGTAATTTTCTGAATTCAACAAATACATAATTTACATGTTTTGTCATGAAATTTAATTAAATTAAAAATATTTTATTATAAGATATAAAAGAAAAACTTAATTTAATTAACATAGAAATCTATAAAAATTGTATGATATTCTTATAACAAAATATTTATTTCAATAAGTGTCATGTCAAAATATCAAAATTATACCTCGACGAATTCAGAAAATTATTGTCTTTTGGAAATTGTAAAAATAATTGTTACTATTTAAAGAGAAAAAAATATGTGCTCTAAAAGTGCCTTAACAAAAATATATATTTTAAAGCAAAAATTAGTTGTCTGAATAGGAATGTGGAAACTAATTTCGGGTAAATAGAAAAAGTTTGTGCCCCACCCTTTTGGATAAATAGCGTGAATGTATATGTATGTAAGCTATAATATAGAACACGTAATACTAAATAATTTTAATTAGAACTTTTTTCCTAATGTTATTAATTTATAAAATATCATCCGGATATTCGGGGTCGCGGACAATTCACCGAAAACAATTCATCGAAAACAAATTCACCGAAAAACAATTCATCGAAAAACAATTTATCGAATAACCAAATGAAATAGAATTAAACAACCTAACCTACCCCACCCCTCCGTAAAGTGTTAAAGAAAAAAATAAAAAAATAAATACGCTTTTTTAAAGATATTCCTAATATTCATAATATTAAGGATGAGGCTATTTATACATACGGTATGTATACGCTATTGGCTATTTATACATACTGAAAAAAAAAAACCTAAACCAACCTACTAACCTAACCTTTCCTAACCTAACCACTTTTTAATATTAATTTTAATTTAATTTAATTCTATTTCAGTTGGTTATTCGATAAATTATTTTTCGATGAGTTGTTTTTCGGTGAATTGGTACTTCGGTGAATTTGTTTTCGATGAATTGTTTTCGGTGAACGGTTTTTGGTGAATTGTCCGGATGCCGGATATTCGAAGTCAAATCACCCGGTATAAACAAATTTATATAATTCTCCGTTCAACAATTTTCCAATATTCAAGATTTTTATTTTGTTAAAACAAAAACGTGATTCAACAATGGTCAATACATCGAGGTTTCACTATATTTATGTATTGAAATAATTTACCTTTCTATTAATGCAGTTGATCACGGAATTGAGCTCTCAGCTCTCTATGCTCGTGTCATATTCTTTTCAATTCAAATTTCCTATTTCTATCTTCAACATCACTTGCATCTGGTGTCGCCAGTTCAATTTGACTCCTCCGATTGATTTGTTAAACTCATGTTCCAATTCTGAAAATAGATTTCATTCATAAATATTCAACTCAAAAACTAAATTTTAAATATTGACATTAAATACAATCAAAAAATATATGCGAACTAAATTATTGTTAGTAGACGAAAATAATCCTAAGAAAAAATTATTAACATAAACCAAAATATTGATTATTACAGTACAAAGGATGTTTTTTTTTTGCGTAGTCATATACGTCCGATTCATTTTCCCCGCAAGCGATATTTTCACATGCCATAGATTCTCAAAGACAATCAATCGTAAGCGATAACGGAACGATTCATCACAAATTCAAGAAATATTGTGAAGAAAAATTAATCAATCCATCAACAAATAGACTAGTCGAAAGATACGTATAAACTTTCAAAAATAAGCTCAAACTCAAAGCAATAAAAAATAAAACGCAAATTATTTTACTATTTTACAAAATGAAAAACTATCTTTTTAATTTATGTAACTTATTTAATAATAATGCCAATAATACGTAAATATATACAAATTTGTTTATTTTGACAGATAAAATGTTAAACATTTGTTCATTTTCTGTATTACTTCCATGGCTATGGTTATTTTTGAAGTAATTTTCGATATTTTTGTATCTAATTTCTACCGTTACAAAGCAAGCAAAACTAATTTAGTTTAGATACAAAATTTTGTGCTCTAAAACTTACATTTGAAGTTTTTTTTTTATCTAAAATAATTAGGCAAGCAGGCAAACACCTTTTATAATCCACTTAATTCAACTTTTAAATATTTCAAATTTTTGTAAATTGTTTTATTTAAAAAAGAATGCGATTCAATGACTAATCGGTACATCGTGCTTTTACTACATTAAAATTAAAATTTTAAATAAATTACCTTTCTATTAATAATAAATCCACTGAAAGCTGATCACAAAATTCGAACTTTTGCTGGGCTCTCAGCATATCCAACCTCGTTTCACTTTCTTTTCATTTCAAATTTTTATGTCCATCATCATCACTTGAATATCTTGTGTCGCCAGATAAACTCAGCTCATCCCCAACATACACTGATTCTTTAGAATGATATGTAAACTCCGTGTTCCGATTCTAAAAACACAAAATAGATATTTAATTGATAAATGTTTAACTTACTACAATAAATTTAAATATTAACATAATGAAAAATACAAACAAAAATCATGATTACTATAAACGATATTTTTTCTATGTAGTCATATACATCTGGCCCGTTCTTCACGAAAGTGATAACCAAATCTAAATGATTACACTATCCGTGATATTAATTAGTTGAGCAACAATTCATTTAACAACGAAAAGGTTACAGAAAAACGTAGCAACTACATGTGCAATAATAGTCCTTAGCACATGTTTATTTTGTGTATAAACTACAATAATATTGCACTCCATATAGAAACATTATATTATACATCAAAACAAAAGAATACTTACAGTTTAAAATTTCAATTCACCGTACCAGTAACAAAACAATTTTAATAAATATTGCAGACAAGCAGTAAAGAAAACGGTTATTCCACAAACTACAATCAACTACATTTCTGCACTCTACCCAAAAACTTCTGAACTAACCCAACAGTGGCGTAACAAATTTACTTTTTTTATAATAAAAAATAAATGTTTTGTTTTCAAACGTATCAAAATATCCATATTATGTTATAATAAAATACCTGTAAAATACCGGGTGTTTTTTTTTGCATATTTTGAAATTTTAAGCAATTTAAAGCACTTTTAAATATAATATTTTAAAATTTTTATTTTTATTAAAACTAGTTTGCAAGATGAAATGTAACGTCTCCGGTAAATTTAAGCAATATTATATTTTACTAAAAATTTGCACGATAAATGTTTATAGTAGCAAACAAAATTGTATACACGACTATTTCAATAACAAAAAAATTTTTTTTTTGTTAATTTATTAGCTGCACTAAATCTATTGCGTGATACATTTTTTTTTATGATTGTAGGTGATGTGACGTCATATCAACCAGACCAGAATTATTATGACGATTTTGGTTAGTAACCAAAGAGTCAAACTGCGTATGCGTTAATATTAAATTTGTTGAAATACTTTATGGTATATTTTATATTGAATTTATTATTTATATAAAAGTTTTATATTTAACAAATTTAATTTTTGAAAATCTGTTAGGTCATATAAATTGGAAAGTAATGTTAGAAAGTACAGATTTAATTGCTATATTCAGACACGTAGCGCATATATAAAAAGCTGAATTTAATATTGAATTTATTCATCTAATTCAACATATTTACTAATTGATTACATCAAAAATTTATAAATATAAGTATAAAAATTATATAAATATTAAACATAAGAAAAAAATATTACGTGCCAGCACTGCTAGAAATAGTTCAGCTATTTTACGTATAGAAGAGTGCGGGAATTTGAATGCAGCTATCTGTCATGTACTTTTTGGTGTGTGAGGTTATGGTGAGGTTGTAGAAACCAAAGAAGCTATTTTCTTTAGATATTTACGTTTTTCTATGGCTCTTCAGATGAGCAGGTTGATTCTAGGTGTACATTTTTGTCAAATTGTTTTCTTTTTACCGATGAATTTCAGTTTTAGAATGTGAGTATTCTTATATTGTGTGTTGTATATTGTATTGTTTTTATATAGAAGTGCTATTAAGGTTAATGCAACGTCTGTTGATTCTATACAAAAAAATGTTTTTTTTTTCAAATAAGTTATATTTTTTACATATACATTAATAATTATATTTTAATTATTGTACAAATGAGAATAGCTTTGATATTGCAATTGAATTTAAAATAAATACTTATCCGTTTAACATCAAAGTGGTTTCATTTCTATGCTTATAATTTTATTTTTTTGTTTTTTCTAATCATAATTAACGAACTAAGCTTTTTCGCTTCCACTAGTTGTATTTATTAGTTGAATTTCTTTGCTACATATAATTATTAAACCAAATTTATTATTATTATTTAATGGCAGTGGGTGGTACTACAACCTCCGTTTTAAAACAATTTTACTGTTGTCTTAAAACAAATACTAAACAAATGAATTAAAACACTTTAAAACTCAATTTATAGTGCCACACACTGTATCAATTTTTGACTAGACGTATCGTTATTATTAATTCTCGATTAATTTCAATAGGAAATAAAATACGTTTGCACTTGCACCTCTTTAAAATTTATTTATTTTTATTCTGTCAATACAAATTGGTGTTAATGGTAGGTGCGGTCTTAAAAGCACAATTTATTTATAGTTTTCGACCTTTACGCTTTAGCAACAACGGGCTCTGCACACATTTGGCTTTATACAAAATTGTAATGTTTTCATATATTCATATTTAAAATTATTTTAGGACGTTAAACATTTATAAATGAAATCTATTATATGTTTTCAGAATTTGAACATTGGATTAACAAAGCAACCGAAAGAATCAAAATTAAAGACGAGTTAATCCGAATATAGAAATATCAAATTTGGATCGAAAAGAAAATGACACAACATATGCTAGAAGTTCAATAACAATATAAAGTCTATGATCAGCTTCAAGTAGCATTGCTATTAAATTGGAAAGGTTAAACAATTTAATTAATTAAATATAGTGAAACTTCGATAAACTTACACATACAGTGTGGAAATTAAGTAAGGAATAAATTCAGCAATTCCATTGATATTAATTTTTTGGAAAAAATCTCGAAGGGGTATAGCGATTTTAACTACAGCGAATATTTTCAGCCTATTTTCATTGACTTGTTTTTTAAATGACAACCTATATTTATTATTATTGATTTTTGTAGTACTTTTTATTCCATTTCCAACCATATAAAATTTTCAATATATTACATTTGAAAAAAATTGAGAAAAATAGTCTTAAAGTTCAAATATTAAAAATCAATTAAATATAAAAATTAATTAAATTTTAAAAATTTTATATGGTTGGAAATGAAATAAGAGGTACTACCAAAATCAAGAATAAAAAATATAGGTTGTCATTTAAAAAAAAGTCGATGACGTCATAATATGAAAATCAAATGACATACGAAACTGAAAATAGGCTGAAAATATTCGCTGTAGTCAAAATCGCTATACCCCTTCGAGATTTTTTCTAAAAAATTAATATCAATGGATTTACTGAATTTATTCCTTACTTAATTTCCACACTGTATATAAAAGTATTAATATGATCCATACTTGTCAACTTCTTTAGTGATTGTTTTGTGGATTGATGTGAGGTGTTATAAACGAAGTAATTACAGTATATTTAACCAAGCATAGCGTTATATAAATTGTTATGTTTCTTGAGATATAATTTTTTGATAATTTTTTGCAAATTGTCAATGTAATTACCTAATTACTCTAATATTGTTGTTCTTTAAAAAAGTAATTTTGGTAACTTAAATACTCCTTGCAGGTGAATACAATTTCTATTTTGATTATAAGTACAGAAAGTTCATCATTAAGTTATAAAGAAAAACAATTTTATTTCTAAATATATACTTATAACAACAACAACAACTTTGAATTCATAGACATGTTAAAATGCTGTATTTTACCGCAAATTAATGACATTTCCGATAATTGAACTTTGTACAAGTTTTACTGTATTAGAAATTTTAATTTTCTGTTACTGGACACTTATTTTACAACGTTAAATATTTATGACTTAAATCCATTTTGTGTTTGTAGAATCGGAACCCGGAGTTAATAAATCAATCGCGAGAATCATATGCAAAAGTGATGATGAAGATAGAAATATGAAATTTGAATCGAAAAGAAATTGATACGAGTGCATGTTACACTACAACACTAAGACTCCTATGATCATCCTCATAAGTGGACTAGTTATGGATGGAAAGGTAAATTAGTTTAATTGAAGACAGGGAAGTCTTTTGATGTATTGATTATTTAAATTGTAAATTTATATACAGATTATTTGGTAGGTCGATGAAGTTAATTAGAACATAGTATTAAACAAAGTGTCAGGGTTTTTTGAAATATTTTTTTTTTGCGAATCGTCAGTAATTATTTGTTTTAAATTATTAAATACAACTTTGAAATTTTCTACATATTAAAATGCTTTTTTTTTGCTGCTGAACAATGAAATATATATATATATATATATATATATATATATATATATATATATATATATATATATATATATCCTTGTATTTATGCATATTATCCGCTAGAAGCGCTACTAATTTCAAATATACAAAATAAAGTTTAATAAATTTAAGGCTTATATTACTTATATACATGTACGACATGAGAAATAAAGTATTATTAATATTATAATTTTATTGGAGCTATAATTAATGTGATATAATTATAATTAGATTAACTATATTATGACAGCTAACAAATTTATCGTCAGTTTGGAGTAGAACTAGCCTATCTTTATTTTTTGAGTTTCGAGTGGTTTAAAGTTTTCTTTCTGTTAATATTTATATTCACATAAACTGGCATTAAATCGGAATTAGTGATAAGAGATAATAAATAAATATTTATATGACAAAAAATGGAAATAGCATAGTTCTGCCCCAAGCTGACGATATGTAAGCTTACCGTGTTGTTGTTAATCTATTGTGCAAATTTTATTAAAATTATTATTATATTAATCTAATAATAGATTAATGTAAATTTGCAGTTGCCCAGTTAAATCGTATTTATTAACTAAATATGCTCATAGATTTGTATCTCTTTATTGTTTGAATTACAACTAAATAGATAAGTACACTTACAGACCTTGTGTTATTTGTAATAACCTACTCTTAACACTAGAATAACGCTTAATTTTTTTTTATATCTTTACAAAAGTATTTTTGGTAACTTTTTGAATACTTTCTGCAGTTAAACACTAAATACAGAAAGCTTATTATTAAATTAAAGAAAATTATATAAAGTACATTACATTAATATAGTAAAAAATCTTTCAGAACTCCTTATATAAAATAAAACGGCTTTAGGTTTAAGTTTTATTTTACATTACATTAATATAAAGTTTAACAATTATATAAAATCCACTTGATATGTATTTATTTAGTTCTATTTAGTAAAATATTGTCCGGAAAATTTTTATCATCCTGAAAATTTGATAGTGATAAACAGTATAACTAAAATAAAAAAATTCTCTCTCTAAAAGTTGGCGACACTGCAAAATAAAATTGTATAATTAATGTAATTATAGATACTAAAAAAAATCTGCCCTTAAAATTTTATTGAAATCGGATAAACATTATAACTTGTTTATACAATTTCAATAAATTTTTGTAATCATTTTGCATTAGATGCTGTAGTAACAAACACATACGTAAATATTATAATTACACTGCAATAATTTAATTATTACTCAACGTCTTTGCAAACAAAACAGATATATTATATGGTGTTATTGTTTAAATATTTAAATATTATGTAGAGAGTTATGAAAAGTTTGCAAAAATAAATTATAATTAAATTATATTTACCTAACCAGAAGCACTGGCTATTTATCCCGTTTACATCACTGGTTACATACAATTTCACAATTTTGTCGTAGACATATTTCAAATTTAATAATAAATTGTTTATTCCGAAACTTTCATTATAAATATGTAACAACTTTGAATATTTTAGGATTGTTTTCAAGAATATAAGAAAGACGAATGCCAATTTGTCAATTTGAATGAAAGGAAGAAATGCGAAAAAAATTAATGAAACTAAATTATGGGATCCAGATATATGCAAATGTCGATGTCGATCTTTGGGCGAATGTTCAACCGGATTATATTTTGATAATAATAAATGTGGATGTAAAGTTAGATATAAAGTTATATTTAATTATATTAACACTTTGTGGTTGGCTCTTGATGAAACATTTTTAAAAAAGTATCTCCTGACGATGACCGAAAGGTTGAAACGATCGTAGAGTGAATAAATAATTTGTGAAACTAATCAAGTGTTTTTAATAAATATAACTTTATCGTTATTTTATTTCTTAATAAAGTTATATTTTATTGAAAAATAAACGTTTTAACTTAGATCCCAATTACTAGGAAACAACATAAGAGCGTTGTTAAACACATATTCAAATAACAGCATGATACATTTTTGTATCGATTTTATGAACCATTTTCTTTGTATCTGACTTGAATGTTTTCTTTTTCTATAATATATGTGACAATCAATGGATACGGCCCGTATTCATATCCCCTTTTAGAGTACTTTTAAATAAAAGTGCCTATATTTAAAAGTATTTACTTTAAAAATATTAGAACAATTTTTAGCATTTTTTTTTTAAATGTTAAGTATAATAAAAATATTTAATTTATAAAATTAGTCTCTATTTGATATATAATAAAAGTAAAAATGAATATTGAAATCTTGACAGCTTTTAACTAAAAGTGCTCTAAAAGGGGCCATGTGTTTAGGACAGTTAGGAAGCAATTTATTTATTTATTTTACAAATAAGTTTGAGAAAGAGAAAGAGCAGGTACAAATAATAATAAATACAAGAATATTTCACAGATTTTTATTATATTGTTAATAAATTCCAATAAAAAATAATATTTTTCTATTTAAAATGAGTACGATTAAGTACATATTTGTTATTTTTTTCGGTTGGTCCATTTTGAATATGATCTTCAGTACATTCAATTTAATTCTATTACACAAATTCACAAATACAAATAATTTTTATCAGCATATATTTGGCAATACTTATTTTTAGGAATGACTATTTAACCCTTTAACTGTATATCACATATAAACATTTTTCAAACAAGATTTTCTTTATTATAAAAAAAAGAAATTTAAAATAGTACAGTAATCAAAACAAACATAATTATGCCATTTGTAGAACAATTAAAATTTATTAAATATTTAATATATAAAAGTAAAAAAAGAAATTAATTATACAGTAAATGAAAGGTTAAAACAAACGTTTTTCATAAGAAAATAAACCATGCACGTTACCCTCTAATTGAGCAGAATATGAACGCATTTCAAATTTCAAATCACCTGCATACATCATAGTTCTGAAACAAATAAATTCATCAAAATTAAATCAAAAGTACGTTCAATAAAAATATGATGTTTTAAAATTTAGACCAGTTTTACTAAATACTTTCTATCTTATGAAACATTATCTAACATGATTTAGAAAATTTTAGTATGTTGAATTAACCCATTTCTGGCCAAACTAAAAGAACGTTTAAAAAAAACTTATTTTTGTTGTGTATTCTAGTTTATAGAGTCCTAATGTAGAAAAATACGCGCTGGAAAATTTTTTACCTATTGTTCTAGTGAGAGAAACAAACTGTTGCGTTTTCGCATCAACGGCCGAATGTGGTATAAGAATTCTGACAAAAAATTAATTTCAATTTGTAATTATAGTTGATGTTGTTGTGATTTCGCCGTCACAATCTTTTTCATCTGTCGGGATATTGTTTGATGGAATCACAACAACATCAATTTCTTCTGAGTCGGACAATTCGTCGACTTGTGATTCCACTTCTTGCAAATTTCGTCCTTTTGAAGACCTGGACTTTTTCCACTCGCAGATTTTCTTTTTCGTCCAGTCATTTCGAACAGTTCGAACCAAAAAGCCAATTTACACTGCCACGCAACGAGAAATCATCCAAAATGCGAATCAAAATTGCGTTTGTTGACAGCAAATGTAAGCGCGCTAAACCGTGTTATGATTATACGGCGCAGCGCCAATACGCGCTTGCGATATTAACGTTTCAGGCCGTTGTTGCGAAAACGCAACACCATGTTCAAAGTGTTGTAAATAAACAAAGAATAATAAGATATCCACAAATTTTGTATTAATTCAATTTATTGTAAACAACTAAATAAAACTCTACAATAGGGAACTTAATTTATTGTTATTGTTTATTTTATTTCGTTTTCAATTCGACGAGTTTGATTTTCCAAAAATGACCGTATTGTCTAAATTTATAAAAAAATCAATATTCAATTTAATTACATTAAAAAAATTGTTATGATATCTTCAAACCTCAAACTTTAAAATGTACATTTGATTTTTGTATTTACAATTGTTTTGATATGGAAAAAAAAATCATGAAGTCTCCGTTGCGAAAACGCATCAACGGCCTAAAATGGGTTAATATATGTTTTTTTTTTTGCGGAATTACTTTTGTTTTTGGTTTTGAGATTTTAATGAGGTACATATTAAGTTTTGAAAGATTTTAAATCGTTTTTAATAACATTTATAGGTCTTCATTTATAGTACTAAATATGCAGATAAATAATTAGTTTTGATATGAAAAATATATGAAAATTTCAATTTTTTTATTGATTTTACCAATTAATGAATATATTTACCTTAATTGTTCTAATGATCTTGCACCAATATCTTGGCAACTATGTTTCAAACCACATTGTAAATATGGAACAAATCGTAACACAGAACCTTTGTCAACAATTGAACCACTTACACCCTGGGCTACTTTCATTTTATCCATTTCACTGAAAACAATTGTATTATTTAATCATTAAATTAATTAATTAATCACTAAACACATTATTTAATTCTAAATATTAGTAAATCAATCAATTTAATTTTTATGAGCCATTTGCACTACCATCTTTAACCTATATTATTTTCTTATTGAAATTCCAGCGACACTGTATTTTTGAATAATTGTTTATAAGTAAATGTTTCATACTTGTGGAAATATCTATCCATTGCGGATCCTTTAGCATCTTTTCTATCCATAGCTTCCAAACTACCCATTCCACGGTATTTCTTCAATCTGACACCATCAGAGAAGAAATACTCTCCAGGTGCTTCCGATGTACCAGCTAATAATGATCCCATCATCACTGTAGAAGAGCCAAGTGCTAGAGCTTTTATAATATGCCCTATCGATTGAATGCCACCATCAGCAATAACTGGTACACCAAAACGTTTTGCATATTCGGATACTTTGTAGACAGCTGTAGCTTGTGGACGACCCACTGCCATTACTTCCTGCGTTATACATATACTTCCACTGCCCATGCCTACTCGTAAACCGTCTACGCCTGCTTTAATAAGGTTCTTAGCTTGTTGAATTGTAACAACTGAAATCATCAATTTATGTAAGAAATATCTTTAAGAAAACCATTAATTATTAATACATTTCATATTTTGCACTCGGACACATCAACGAAAATCATTCAAAAGTTAAAACTCTTTGAAATTTTCAATTTCAATCAGTTTCTCCATTAATTCTGAGCATTATTTGGCATATATACATTTCCTGAGATATCCCTTAAAAAATCATTTAATGCCAACCAAATTTTGCAAACAAGAAAACAAAGATTTTTTAAAAATTGAAAAATTTACAAAAACGATCTATCTAAAAATCTTTCTTAGAAGCCCCCAGTGTGGCTCGGAAATTATTCTAGCAGTTAATTTATTCTTTTAAAATAACATTGTGAGTCTTCTATATTTCACATTAGTTTTGGGGGATTTAAAACTATCTGATCCTTAGAAATCAAATATCTATAGTCTTACTTAATGACTGAAGTGATGACAAACATTCTAAAACGAATTTATATTTCTAAGTTGAAAAGTTATTTTCCACATATTATTAAAAAAACACTCGTTTTTCAACCTTTATTTAAATAAAAAAATCAAAGATTTCGTAAATTTTTTTTTTTCGAAAATTAAGTCTTGTGACATTTTTATAACTTGTGTAATTGTTACAATGTTATGGTTATATAGAATTATTTATGCCTCACCAGCTATTACAAAAATGTCAAATTAAAATGCAGATTATTTTCAAAATGCATCAAAATTTTTTTGTAACGTTTTACTTAAAAAAAAAAAAATTCGAGTCATTGTGCATTATTTTATTACCATTTCCACCAATAACTTGCAATTTGTGATATGTTTTTTTAATATATTTAATCATTTCTATTTGATAGATAGAATTACCCTGTGATGAATCCTGTAAAAAAATATTTAATATATTTAATTTTTTTCTTCAAAGTTTATAAAAGCATAAAATTATGTTGGAAATATTTTTCCACTAAAAAATATCGTAATAATCATATTTTTTTACCGACTTTTAATTCCAAAATATAAATCATAAACAACTAAAAGCTAAAATAGAATAGAATCAAACTTTATTTAGCTTTTGACTAATAAACAGATTAAGAATATTGAAAAAATATTTAGTGTTCAGGCAGTGAGAAAAAACATTTTTACATACAATATAATAATAACATAATAAACTCAGAACTCATTATATTAAAAAATATTATAGTTCTGTATTGATATTTATTAATAATCGATGTTTAGACGAACTCAACGTAGGTCTTCATCAGGAAAAAAGATACAAATGAATACAGAACTATAATCTAAAGCCGTTTTATTTTATTTATAATAATTAATGTAATGAAAACTTACTAAAACAACTACATCGAGCCCAGCTTGTGCTAAAAGGGCAAGTCGTTGTTTATCTTCTTCTCTAGTACCGATAGCAGCACCGACTAGTAATTGTTTGTTTTCATCTTTCGATGCGTTTGGATAATTTCGGGATTTTTTCAGATCCGTACGAGCAATCAGTGCCAATAAATTACCTTCATTTCCAATAATAGGTAATTTGCCTTTTTTACTTTTTTCTAAGATACAATTGGCTTCTTGTAATGTGACGCCAGAATTAGCTGTTACTAGATCGTTACCTTGAGTCATAACCTATTGATTACAAAATTATTTATTCCGATTGACTACATTCTTATAAAATTCGATAATTATATTTATCTACCGTATTTGCTCGAATATAACGCGACATCGAAATTTTTCGTAAAGATATTTGGAAAAAAAATAATCCGCATTTAACCGCGCGTTAAATGGGATTATTTTTTTTCATAAAAGAATTCAAAGAAAATAAAATTCAAAAGTTGTTACATTCTATCAACTAGACCTCGAATTTAGCGCGAGTCAATTTTTTAACGGGAAATAATTAGACAAAAAAATATCGCGTTATATTCGGGCAAATACGATTATTTTAACATTGAATATTACTATAAATAACTGCAAAAGAATATGTTTAATTACCAAACATAACTTTTAGGAAAATTATTTAAATGGTAGACTTGGCAATGCGATACAACAAACGTTAATTTTTCTTGCCGTTTTATCTTGTAATGAGTATAAAAACAGACGGATAGTTTCAATTTTATAAAGAAATTTTATTGTAAACTATTATACCAAAATAATTTTAATTTATACATCTGTATCGAGATATTTTCTGAATCATATTACTGGAATAACTAGGCTGAAATTAATTTATATAAAATATCGTTCTGGTTATAATTTTCAGTACCGTCAAAGTTACGGTTGATTCCGATTCAAAACAAAACTCTACTACTGTCTGATGTTGATATGTATACAAAAAAACAAACTTGCAAAATACATAAATCGCATGAAACGTTGAAAATAAATGATATCACTCAGATGGCACTAACAACCAACATGTGACAATAGATAATACTTACATCTTGAAGTTTGACATTTAAGCTATCATTTTTTTCTAAGAAATCAATATCACGTGATGTAACAATACCGACTAAATTTCCTCCTAATTTTCCATTTTCCGTAATTGGAATACCACAGAAACCATGTTTTTTCTTAATTTCTATAACATCTGCTACCTGAGAGATTATTGATTATTGTTATTGTAGTTTTTCTATCTAAATATAAAACTTACTGTATTATCTGGACATAGTACAACAGGATCGCGTATGAAACCATGTTTATATTTTTTAACTTTAAATACTTCATTAGCTTGAGCTTCTGGGAGACAATTATGATGAATTATCCCAATGCCACCGCATAACTTAAAATAAAAGAATAATATTTACTGTTAGTTTCTTAATTATAGATTACAATAAATTATAGATACGTGATTAGTAAACATATATATATATATATATATATATATATATATATATATATATATATATATATATATATATATATATATATATATATATATATATATATATATATATATATATATATATTTATTCATCTCGAGAAGTACATTTTTCAAATTACGTTAGTGTATTTAAATAAATCAAAAGTAATTTCTATAAAATTTTGTCTTACCGCCATAGCAATTGCCATGTCAGATTCTGTCACTGTATCCATTGGAGATGAAACAAGAGGTGCCTTAAGTGTAATTCCTTTTGTTAATGTGCAAGTTAAATCCTTAAAAATCCACAAAATGATTATTTTTAAAACTTGCGCATTTAAAATATATAATTATACTTACAACTTCATCGGCTGCAAAATCTATATAACCTGGCAAAATAATGAAATCGCTGAAAAAAATATTAAAAGATTTATACAAATAATTCTAGATTTTTAAAATTACAAATATTATAAAATTACTTATATGTTAATCCATTGCCAGAGCTTATAAGTTGATATGCTGTGCAACCGTCTTGTAACTCAGATTCACCAATATTATTAGCCATCTAGATCCGAACAGAAACAGAAGAATTAATAAAAAATAAATATAAATAAGAAATTTGTTATGTTTCATCTTTAAAATTCGAACGCGGCAACGCGGTTTACTTACAACACGTGGGTCAGATAATAATTTAAAATACAAAAAGAAAAATTACTTTAAACAATGTAAGTTATTGTCATAAAATTTGGATAAAGAATTTTGCTTTTCGTAAGAATTATTTACTTACATTGACAGTGATTATATTCAATAATTTAATCGTAAAACTAAAATTGATTATAATTGGAAGTCTATAATTTCATTATGTTATTTGACACCCCACCATAGATAAAACATGATAAAAGAGGTGGCGCCATGGTGGCGCACAATTCAATGTCCTCATGTAATGCCCGTGTCCCACTGTAAAATTTTTATAAAAACTTTTTTATAAAAATTTTATAAAAACGGTATGACGTCACCCACCATAAAAATTATTTTAAGGTATGTCCCACTGTAAATTTTTTGGTAAAAATTTTTATAAAAATCTGATCAGCTGTTTGATGAAATACTGAAAAGTGAGGTTGATGTTGTGAGATTGGTTTTTATAAGATTGGTGCTTAAAACTTGAAAAACTTTTGAAAAAGTGTGCTATTTTATTATTTTTTATCATGGAAAGTTTAAATACAAACCAGCATTTACTAGTGAGTGCGGTTATCATAGGTTTAATTGGATATGTTTTGGTTAGAAGTTTCGCGCGGCAATTCAAATCCCTAGAAGTTTGACTGCCGTGCAACATCCAATCAAATGCTTATTTTCGTCAAAATTATAGAAACTGTTCTAACATCCAATCAAATGCTTATTTTCGTAAAAATTATAGAAACGGTTCTATCTCAGAAGTTTTTATAAAAACATTTTACGTGACGTCATTAAAATACAGACACCATAAAAATATTTTACCGTGACGTCATTTTTATAAAACTACGGGCTGTCACACTGTAAAAATTCTTTTTATAAAAATTTTTATAAAATTTTTATAAAAATTTTTACAGTGGGACACGGGCATAGCGAGAGAGAGAGAGAGAGATGAGGTGAGGGGGGACGTCTTTAAAGGCCACAAAATACACGAAAAGAGATAGACATATACCGACATAGTTAGATTTCAGTATATGACTTGTTTGCAGCAACAAAATGGATGCCAAATTGCAAGCGCTTATGTGTTCGGTTTAAAAACTAATGAGTAATTATGCAACCCGCGTTATAAATTTGACTAAAAAAATAAGTATAATATATATTATAAAATAATTGAAAGAAAAGTGATTGAAAATTGTTTTATGTAGAGTATGTGGCATTGCTAAGAGGAATCGCGTGCGGAACAATGTTAACAACAAGCGCAAAATTTGGAAAATGTTGCGAAAGTAGATGTACGTTAATTAAGATGATTTGACCATGATGAAGAGAATATATATGTACATTTGCGTGGACATACTATGAGTAAATAATTGAAAGTGTTTTGCAAGAACAAATGTTTCTAAGTAGTAAGAATAAATGAGCATAAATGAGAAGTATCATGAACGTAAATGAAATAGTTGTATACGTCGATAGGAACATTTTGCGTAAATTAATTTCTTTCTTAATGAAAAGATTGTATGTTATATTTTTTTATCTACACGGCATAATGGCATAAATATATGTAAAATAATTCAATATATAGTAAAAAAATCTTTCAGAACGAAACGCTAATATACGAAAACGATGTTGACAATCAGTGCGCAAATAGTAACAGAAAAAAAAAGCATTAACATAGGAAAATTTATAAGGCTCATATTCTCACCTCATTTATAAAAGTGATTTTTGCTAAAAGTACTTTTAACGTTTGCCTAAAATTATTTATTAAGCACTTTATAATAGTTTATTTAAATTTTATAATACCAAATATAATAAAAATGATCAAAAATAGAAAAATTATTTATACTTGATGAAAAACATAAGCAAAAACAGATTTTAAAATAAATGATAAAAGCACTTTTTCACGAAAAAGTGAGGTGAGAATACGGACCAATATCTCCATAAACGCTAGTTAAATTAATTTTGAAGTTAATGTATTTACTCTATAGATTTCCGTATTAAAAAGAAAGCATAAATTTAATCTAGTGATATTAAAAAATTATTATTATTATTTTTAACAATAATCTATAGTAGTAATTCATTGAAATTATATTTGTTATTTATATTTATTTTCTAAAACTAAAATTACTTTTCCACATCCTTAGCGACAAAATCTTCTAACTCATTAATCAATTTTACTAGTTTTTCTGGTTGCATTACAAAATATGCCCATAAAAGTCTTCTATGTTTCATAGTTTTTGTTTAATTCTTTCTGAAAAAAAAAACATTTAAATATATTTTTATCTTCTAATGGAAACTTGTTAGGTAAAATTTGTATTTTAGTCAGTTTTATTGATTTAACAAAATCAGAAGAAAACTCACTTTAGTTTGTTTATATTTATCCACCGCAAATCTGCAATCTTTATCCACTTTGCTCAGAGTTAAATTCACATTATTTAAAGTGATTAGAAAGTTGTAATCAAACATAACTGGCTGCAAAGTTAGACCAGACTAAATAAAGTTCTTAACTTTTTTAAATTCCAAATTTCTGAAAATCAAATTATTTTCAAAAATGGTTAAGACACAGTCGAATTATCAGAAGTTGTATAAAAATATATATTGTTTTATTAAATTAACATATTATACTCTGGTTCAACATTCAATTTAATCAAGTCGAAACAGAAAAATATTTGAAACTAATTTAAGATTTAATGTATTTAAAAATAATACAAAAAAAGTATATATTGTAATTAAAAATACAGTAATAGTTCGGCTAACAAATATTTTTACGAACTAAAGTTTGGCTAATGAATCATACAGCACGAAAAAAGTGCAAATTTTTCAAAATTTACCATTCCAAAACTTGTTATTCGATCAATGAATAATTCCTACTACAAATCACCTCGTGGAACAAATTAAATTCGTTAATCGAAATACTGCTGTAATTGACGATTCGTTATATAATAATTAAGCGACTTTCTATAATGTGTATTAAATTTAAACTCACGCATTTATAATTTCATCCAAAAACTTTTCATTTTCATTAACAAAAATCGAATTTTCCAAATATTCCAATTCTGTTTTTTGTTTCACTAAATCAGAAATTGTATCAATATTTTTCACTTTATCACCAAAATTGCCAGTTAGATTTGATATTAAATTTTCTTTAAATAAATATTTTTCTAAATTATTACTTTTATTCTGTAACAAATAATTTGTAATGTAATTAAGTTTTAAAAAAATTATATATATATATATATATATATATATATATATATATAATATATATATATATATATATATTTAATTTTCTTTTCTTACAAAATTTGCTGAAACAATTTTCAAATTTGACATCGAATAAAAATAAGCGTCTTGTAGAAATTTATGAATATTTTTTAATTGTTCTTTGTCGATTTTAAATAAATGAAATAAAAGTACATAATGTGATAAACTTTCAATGTTTTGCGAATATAAAATTTTTAGATTTGAATACATATCTCGGTATTTTTTCAAAATGAACTCGTTGTTTTCCAAAAGAAATTCGTTACAATGATAACGAGAATAATATTGCCTGTAGATTTTCTTGTAGCACTTCTATACGACAAGCAAGTTGATTTGTTTCGATCCTAAAATTAAACATCTATTAAACAAATTTCTTCATACTAAAATCACAGTCTGTTTGTTGATTCGAAGGGGAAAATTAAAATTACATTAGACACATATGTGAACGATAAATGTCGAAAATCAGGTAGCCTGATTCAAATTGCAAATACGGCAATTTATCCAGCGTAAACCTATCTCAGAAATAGCCAATCAGTAAGCAACATTTTTAATTGAAAATTTCAATTTACTCCTCCGATTTAACGAACAAATAATCTATTATAGTATACATATTGTAATTTTACAAATTCAAGAGTTCCTCTAATCTAAATGATGAGTTTAGAAGTTAAAATTAAATATTATTTAGACTCAACAGACATAAAAGAATTAATAAATAATAGTTGCATCAAAAAGTGTTTTCTTTTACTTAAGATCATTGATTAAGATTTTGTCCTTTTTGATAATTTGTTAGTAATTATAGAAGTTAACTTTCAAAATACGTATATAATGTTATTAACTACCAACCTTTGTTTTTAATTTAATTTTATAATTAAGAAATTTATTTGAAAAATACCTAGTATACTACTTTCAAGGTATTACATACCTTTGATCGTCAAAAGAAGATTCTTTCAAATTATTATCTTTCAAACTATTTATTTTGAACTTCATTTCTGTTTCTTCACAATCAGATTCAATAAAATTTATAAAACTTTCTTCTAACCTAAAATAGTTATTAAAAATGAACAGTATTTCAAAGATATTGAATTTTATTTTTATTTACTTACGAATATTTCATTCTGTTAAGTTCTGTTATATTTGTTAAATTATAATTTTGTTCTTTGTCCTCAAATTTATTTGACTGCCATAAGTTTAAATTAGTAGCTTAGCTCTCGCAATTTTGTATATAGGCACTGAAATTTAATTGCGAAAAAAATCTATTTTCAGCCATTAAATTGACGTCTGATAACATTTGCACATTATTATATAAATTCGAATAAAGTTCATCTATATTTTACTCTTTATTACACATTCATCTGAATAATGTTTCAGTGAAATTTGAGAATTGTAGACCATCTCATTTTTCATTTACCTTACTTGATTCGTCATCAAGTTTCTTTTCTAAAGCCCTGAAATAAATTTCATTCATAATATTTTAATTTAAATATAATAATGTAAATACACTAACAAATATTTGTTTGTAAGATTGATGCAACTAGCTTCTTGTATTTTCTCATTTTCTATTGTTTTCTTGATAGAAGCAATTTGATATTCATCTACGTTCAATATATCAGAAGATACATTTTCATAAAAATCATTGTTTTCATTACTTTGATTCATATCATACCTAAAATAAATATTATTTAGTCAAAAATAATTAAAAATTATATAAATTACTTACTTGTATGAGTAAATTTCAACATTATTTTTATTAACGTATGTACATAACCAATTTAAAATTTCACTAAGTTCATCATTCTCAAATAACCAGTCCAAATTTTCACGTCTTAAATAATTTGTGTCAATATCTAACGTTTTTAATAGACGTATAAAATCTTTTCCAGTTGGAGCTGATTTTTCCATAGTAATATCTATTCTCATCAACTGTTAAAAGATTATTTGAATTTGTTTATCAAATCAAGACAAGTGAAACATTAAAAAACAAAATACGACAAGTTACTACATAGTTATACTTATCGCCACTAGATATCACTATTGTCTACTAAAGCTAGAGATACTATGGTAAGATCAATTCTACACGATGCAATTAAAAGTTTATATAATTCCATTTTAAAATTACAATATTTACCAGTTTTAAATATGTTCGAGAAATTTGTAATATAAATTTCAATTTTATTTAGCAATTATTATGCTATAGCCCACAGGAAATATACAAATTACAACAATGTTTAGTTCATCTTTTTATTAAAAATACATTTATGATTTAAAATCATTTAATATAAAATTAATTAATACGGCACATTTATTCTAAAATCGATTTAATAGATATTGGTATTCTATTTTTTTCAATTATTTTAGCAAATTCAAAAGATTTTTTCCAATTATCATTTTTTATAAATAAGTAATCTACTAGTTAATACTCTCATAAAATTGATTTTATCAATTCTTTAATTAATTTTATCTAGAGATTCTCTATACGATGACGATGTATCCACATTATGCAAGTCCTCATCGTTTCTTTGCTGTTTCTGTTCTTGTAAATTACAATAAAATTGATTTTGATTATTTATGACATCGTGTTGAATTTTAACTGTATTATCTAATATATTTAAATAGCCTTCATTAATTTGCGTTAATTTCAAATTAAAAATTTTTAAATATTCAATCTGCTCTCGAATTTTATCCACATATAATGTAAATTTAGAATCTTGAGAGCTATTATTTTTTAAATGAACTAACATTCCACTTAAACAAATATGCATAATTGATTTTGCTTCCAATTTTTTTTTATTAGTTCATGTAGATTGTCTGTATCTTCGTCTGTGTCCACTTGTTTTTCGCCATTGGCATAAGTTATTCGAATAGTATTTAATTTTGCATTCATTAGTTTAAGGCGATCTTCTAAATTTATAATTTTTTGTTCGATTGGTATGTCTTTTTTGTAAGTAACTGCTCCAATTTTTGACACTGACAGTATCTCCTTAAAATTATATGCCACGCTATTTAAATATGTAAATCCATTGCCTTCCATTTTCCTTAAATTCTAAAAGAATAATATTCTCGCAAAGCGAGAATGGAGCTAGTCGAATGTGGTTTGATTTTATAAGCTAGTTTTTCGACTAGCTAAAATAGAAGATTAGAAGTGTATATGGGTAAACCCATATATAGACCACTTTGATATTATCACATAAATGATAAGAAATAAGAATAAAAAAAATTTTCACCGAAAGTTGGCAACATTGTATTTTGCTAATATATAATATTATAGGCGCTAAGGGTATCTTCTGTAAAAATTTCATTAAAATCGGATAAATAATGCGGGCATAACAAATTTTTAGAAAATTATTAATTTTTTTTCGGAAAGTTGGCAACATCGTATTTTAATAAAATTATAATTTATGTGGGCACTAGAAGAAACTTTTCTGAAAATTTGATTAAAATCGGATAAATAATGTAGCCACAATAAATTTTTAATATTTTAGTAATTTTTTTCTCAATAAGTTGGCAACACTGTATTTTGTTAAAATTGCATAATTTATGCAGGCACCAGGAGAATCTTTAGTGAAAATTTGATTAAAATTGGTTAAATAACGTGGTCATAATAAATTTTTAAAAATTTTAGTAATTTTTTTCTCAGAAAGTTGGCAGCACTGTACTTTGTTCAAATTATCTAATTTATATGGATACCAGAAGAATCTTTTGTGAAAATTTGAACAAAATCGGTTAAACAACATGGTCGTAATAAATTTTTAAAAATTTTAGTAATTTTTTTCTCGGAAAGTTGGCAACACTGCGGTCTGAAAATTGAACTTAATTTTTTATTTGGTATGAACTATTTAATTGCCAAGTTTCAGCTTTCTACGAGCTTTTCTTCATACTTATAATTAACACTCGTATTTATCGTATTTTTCGGACACGGCCGGCCAGCCAGCCAGCCGTATTGACGATTTTATAAGCTAGTCTTTTCGACTAGCTAAAAATGCGATTTTCACTTATCTCACACATGTTTTTTATTTGAAAAAAATATGATTAATCTTTATTATAATTAACAACACATATTTTTTAGAAATCAAAATAATAATAAACAAAGAAAATATTGACAATTAAATATTTGATTAATTTTTTTATATGCTAATTCTGTCTGAATATAAAAATTGTTATTAAATTATTAATTGTACATAAATTAGCTAATTTTTCTAATAATTAGTTACCATAAATATGTAGTATTAAACGAATAAATCGAATGTAAAATTATCCTTTTTTGTATTCCCACCACCTGTCTGAATATAGCCTTTTGTTTGTCTTGAAATGCCATTAATTAAAGCAACGTGAAGAATTTTTAGTTGTTTTAAACGTAAAAAATTAAAAATAACAGTATCTGCTAGTAGTCAACGTAAACATGGACAAAATATGGCAGTAGGTTTTCAACATTGAACATGTTGAAAACTAATTTCCTGAATCAGTTTTAATATTATAAATATCTCATTCCCGCAATAAAATTTTGCGATTTATATTTACAAAATGTGCAATATTAACGATATGTAAAGTCTGAAGAAAATCGATTATGTACCGGTAAAGTAAAGTTTGACCATTTTGTCACAGTGACAACAAATATGATATGCATTTTACTGTATTCTGCTTATTAAATTGTATGAATAAAACATTTTTTTTTTGAAAACGTGATATTTTATGTATAAGATATGTTAAGATTTAATTAAAATTATATTTTATTAATAGACTTTTAAATTGCATTTTTTAAAATTATATTTGACAATATTTTCATTTATTGACAACATTGCGGCATTCATTTCACAAACACCAGAATTTGAATGTCAACTACGTGAGAAAATAATTTTAATATATAAAATACTGATTTGTACTTTAGTTGATTAACTTTATTTGATTTATTTTTTACTTTGATTTTAGTTGCAAAATTCTCACGATCCTATCTTGGTTGTTTTGAAGAAGTCATTTCGTTTAAATGTTTACATTTGACATTTTCAAATTTGTGCAATAAAATTATACTTATTATATTCGATAGAAATATTTTGTTAAGTAAATTAAAAAAATATGGTATTTCTAATGTTGTAGCTAAATGGTTTAAAAATTATCTATCGGAAAGATACCAAAGATGGGAGTACCGCAGGGTAGCACACTAGGACCTTTGTTATTCATTATTTATATAAATGATTTAAAAGAAGTACTACAAAATTGTAAAATTCACATGTTTGCTGATGACACTTTGATATATTTTGTAAATAAAAATTTTTTATTTCACATTTTAAATGAAGAATTAAGTAAAATAAAGTTATGGATGGATGTCAATAAACTAAAACTTAATGTAACAAAGACAAAACGTATGATATTTTCAACTGATTCTGTATATAATTCAATAATTAATGACAATAGCTTGAAAATACGCATAGGTAATGATGACATTGAAATAGTTAAGGAGATGAAATATTTAGGTATTATTATAGACAGAAAACTGAAGTTCGATGTGTATATATCATTCATATGTAAAAAAAATAGCAAAAAAAATTAATTTCCTAAATAGAATAGGTAAGGATTTGTCATTATGGTCTCGGATTGTAATATATAACACGATAATATTGCCTCATTTTTCTTATTGTAGTACTGTGATATATTTATGTAACAATAGGGACAAGAATAGATTACAGATGTTGCAGAATAGGGGAATGAGAACAGTTTTACGGGTAAACAAGTATACTAGAATTAAAGATATGTTACTAACATTGAACTGGTTAAATATTAAACAATTCTATGAATACAATGCAATGATATTTATGTATAAAATTATAAACGGTAAATTACCTGGGTATCTTGCAAGCAGAATAATATATAACAAAGACATCCATCAATACAATACACGGCAAACATGTGATCTATATATAAGCAAATATAATAAGAAATCAACAAGTAATTCTATATTTCGGAATGGTGCCAATGTTTACAATAATTTGCCGAAAGATATTACAACATCTGAAACCATTATTTTCTAAATTTGTGAAGTATTTTGCAAGTATAATTATACCACTTAATATGTGTATGTATGTATATATATTTTTTCTATGTAAAAATATGTTATTTTTATGCAAATTGTAATAGCTCTGCTAAATAAATAAAGGTTATTGTTATTATTATTATAATAATAATTTGTTATATTTCAAGTTACCTACCTTTTTACTTTATAGTACAATATATTTTAATTTATTATGAACACGATTATATGAATTGATGGATTGATAGCTACATGCATATTAGAATTTAGAATCATTTAAATTAATTTTGTGTATATTTTTTAAATTTATTTTTAAAACTAAGTTTTAATAAAGTTATACCTTATTTTTTTTCTATCTTCAGGTATTTCTAATAAATATTTTTTTAATATACAACGTAACCTACGTTGTTTATTAAAAAAATATTTATTAGAAATAACTGATGAAAAAAAAATTAGTTTGAAAGAAAGTAAACAAGGAGTGCAAGAGAGAGACAGCAAACAAAACAGCGTGTGTGTGTATGTGAGAGAGAAAAAGAGAGATTAAACAAGAGAGAGAGAGAAGTTAAATAAATGGATAGAGTTTGACAAAAAAAAGTTCAAACTATTTTTTAGTTTTTAAATAGCAAAATGCACGATAATTTTCATTGTTTGATTTCTCAAATATATTTATGAATAGTACAATAAAAAAAAAAAATATAAAATAAAGAAAAGGGAGAAGAAACATAAATACGTAAGTTCAAAAAATGTCCGATAAATGTACTTTAAGTGTCGCCATCCGCCCGCAATGTTATATTTTGTACGGGTAGATGTCGCTACTAGTTTTATTTATTTCTCATGTGTATTTTATCGAAGTAGGGTTGATAAAGCATGCAAGAAAATTTTGGAAAGGCATCGCTTCTCGGCCTTATGGCTAAGATCAAAGTGTAGTATCTGTTCTTATCAGCTTAATATCTGATATGTCTCGCACAGCGGGACCAGTATATTAAACTGATTTTTGGAACTAGATGGAGTGTTAGGGGCTTGCTCCACCTCCGTCACGAGTTGGCCCGGTATTGCAGTACCGCCGGGATCGGCTCACATAAATATAATACAAACATAGTTGTTAAAACAATTCGTTATATAATATTAGCTTTGTTCGCGAAATACATCCCGAACAAGTACGCAGGCGCAATGTAAATTTGATCGTTCGCAGTAAGAAAATTACATGTTCTGAACAAAAAGTTCTGCGTTCGCGGAACACAATTATTTCATTCGGAATTAGTTACGAACGTATTCGACACATCCCAGAATTTTATCGAGAATTTTTGATCCGCACATGCGCACTGACATTGTATGATCGTAAAAGTTTACCAGCAATAGTTTAACACGTCAATTTCGTTTTATGTTAGATTTATGAAAATTTGATTAAAATCGGTTAGATTAAATAAAATGGTCATAATAAATTTTTAAAAATTTTAGTGATTTTTTTTTCAGAAAGTTGGCAACACTGTATTTTGTTGAAATTACATAAATTATATGACCACTAGGAGAATCTATTATGACAATTTGAGTAAAATCGGTTATAACTTGGCCATAAAATTTTTAAAACTTTAGTAATTTTTTTCTCGAAAAGTTGGCAACACTGGATATTAATAAAATTTTATAATTAATGGGAGCATTAGGGAAATCTTTTCCGAAAATTTTATCAAAATTGGATAAATAACCTAGCCAATATGAATTTTTAAACACTTTAGTAATTTTTTTCTCGGAAAGTTGGCATCACTGGAAAAAAATAAAACCACATGGCCATCTTGAGTACTAGACAAATTTATCCGAAAAATTTCATTAAAATCGGTTGAACCGTCTAGGAGGAGTTGCGGCCACACAATTTTGACTTACCACCGAGCGAGCTGACGACACACATCCATATACCCACATAAGCTAAGTTCAGATTCGTCATTTAGAGGCTACATGGAGGATTTCTATACAATTTTTTTTTTTAATGTTACAGACACCGTACCAAACGCTATACCACTTTTTCCTTGCAGTCAAATTGGTAACAAAGAATTATATTTAATTTTATATGTGTCATTTTTACAATTCATATTTATTTTTCTGTAATGTTAGTTCCATGTTTATTAGAATAAAAAAAAATATAAAAACATAACGTATTTGAATAATTTTGAGTGTTGAAGTGAGATATTACTCCCCGAGAAGTTGCTGTATTCACAAATGTTGAAAAAACCAGATTTGCGCATGCGTGAACATCGGCAAACGCATGCCAGATGTGGAAAAACCAGTGAACCTCAAAATGTTTCATTAGTAATTTTATCAATTTCGTCCGTTAAGACTTATATCATGTTAAGAAGTGTGGTTGTTCCTTATGTTATGTTATGTTAAGAAGTCCGTTAGGTTAGGGTAGGTTTGGTAGGTAGGTTTCAGGTAGGAGTTGTGTTTAATAGACCGTTAAGACACATTTAAAATCATATTTTGTCTTGTCATACATTTTAAGAGTCACTGATTTTTTAACTAATCTAATATCTTCGGGAGTCCAGCATTTGGGCCATGGGTATAGGGTCTACTAAGCTGGGTACGGCAATTGGGCTTTATAATCTTCAACAGTTTGTATTCCTTGTGTTTACCTGGATCTGGGTTAATATTGTGATCACGGCACTTGCTGTCTATTATTTAGTTTGTTTTGAATAATTGAACAGTGAACACGTACTTACCATGGATATAAAACGCATGTTTAGTGAAAAAGGGAAACAATTGCTAGTTATAAATAATTTCAAGTTTTGCCAAACTGGAACGACAGATACTCAACTACGATGGCGATGCACAAAAAAAAAAAATAAATGTTCTGCTAAATTACGTACAACTCTTACCTTTGAGATAATAAGCAGTGACCTTGCTCACAACCACTCAGAAGAATTGAATATTGAACGTCAGATGCTAAGCAACAGCGTTAAAAGAAAAGCAGTCCGCGATATCGCTGAAAAACCCGCCAAACTAATTCGGTTGGGGCTTCAAGAAAATTTCAGTGATAAATTAACTTCAAACGATATTGACCGGGTACGAGAAAATTTGAGGAAAAGTAGGCGTCGTATGCCCATATCTTCATCGTCGTTGCAAAGTATATCAAAAGCAGATGATAATATTTTGCCAAATGAAACAACAAAACCTGAAAACATCGACCAAATATCGGAAACAGGTAATACAAATATTTATTTGTTTTGATAAAATATTTTGACTTTTGAGGTTAACACAGAAATGACAGTTACTTGTTACAAGCAGTCAAACATATATTGATTATGTATAATTATTATTATTATCTGCTAATAAATGTTGTAAATTTTGAATATTTATTTAGGAAAATGTTTCATTATTTTCAAAATATCAAATAAATATTTGCACAGTATTTAGCTGGGCAATTATATTTTCTCCCATACGATAATCACGATGTAGTTAGTGCTGCCATCTATACTTTATGCCAATAATTATTAGGCTGATTGACTTATAATAAAAATATTTTATTTTTTTTAATTTCGTAGATATTAAATTATAGTTCAGTGAATATAATAAGTTACTTAATAATATAAAAATGTTAGATCTTAAGAAATTTAAATTAGAGTTAAGGCTATTTATGTTATATACTAATTGAAATAACTCGTAATGTATTAATATATATGTAGAAATTTGCAAAAGTAATTTGGAATAGCTTTGCTAAAAGTCTTGTATGTACTCACTACCCTTTGTGCTATTTTTTTTTTTTTTTTTAATAATAGTAGTGTTGCTGCTATGGGTCCAAAAATAAAGAGTGATTCTTCCAAACGGAAAGCAGTGAGAAGAACGATTGCAGTTAAAAAAGAAATCATTTCAAAGTTTGAAGGTGGGACTCGTGTGACAGACTTAGCTACTCACTATGGAATGGCTAAGTCAACAATATCGTCTATATTAAAAAATAGAAACGTATTAAAAGAGGCTAATGTAGCAAAAGGAGTGACAGTTCTTGCCGTCAATAGACCACCTGTAATTGAACAAGTGGAAAAACTTTTGTTAGTTTGGATTAACGAGAAGCAACTTGCAGGTGACAGCATTTCTGAAACAATTATTTGCGAAAAAGCGAAAAGATTGCATGACGACCTAAAACAAGACACTCCGGGAACAAGTGGTACAAAAAGTGATGAATTCAAAGCAAGTAGGGGATGGTTTGATAGATTTAAGAAGCGAAGTGGAATTCATAGCGTCGTTCGGCACAGGGAGGCTGCTAGTTCAAATAAAGATGCTGCTGAAAAGTTTGTTGGTGAATTTAAAATCATTTTTTAAGTTTTTTACTTCTACTATTCAACTCATTAGTTTAAATAAAGAGTTTGGAACCGATTAATGCAATTTACATTATATCTTATGCGAAAAAATGATTCGCCATTAGTACAAATCGCCATTCGAACTGCCTGCTAGAACGAATTGTGTACGAATAGCGAGGTTCTACTGTAATTGTTTTTGTGACCAATATATGTTTGACCTACATGGTAAATAGTAGACTGTCTCAAAAAAAAATTTACATCAGGATTGGCTTGATTTTAATCTTTTGATTTTTTATTAAGGCCAGTTCAAGGCAAACAAAAGACTATATTCAGACAGATGGTGGGAATACAAAAAAGAATAATTTTACATTTGATTTATTCGTTTAATACTATATATTTATAGTAACTAATTATTAGAAAAATTGGCTAATTTATGTACAATCAATAATTTAATAACAATTTTTATATATTTTCAGAATTAGCATATAAAAAATAATCAAATATTTAATTGTCAATATTTTCTTTGTTTATTATTATTTTTATTTCCAAAAAATATATACGTTGTTAATTGTAATAAAGATTAATCATATTTTTTTTTTCAAATAAAATGTATGTGTGAAATACGAGAAAATCGCATTTTTCAAGGAAAATGATGAAAATTATTTTTTTACAAACAAACCACACATAAAAAATTCTGAAATTAATACATAAATACAATAATAACAATTAACAACATATATATATATATATATATATATATATATATTTGATTGACAATTTGACAATTAAATATTTGATTAATTTTTTTTATATGTTAAATCTTTAAATATATAAAAATTGTTATTAAATTATTAATTGTACATAAGTTAGCTATTTTTTTCTAATAATTAGTTACCATAAATATATAGTATTAAGCGAATAAATCGAACGTAAAATTTTTTTTTCCGTATTTTCACCACCTGTCTGAATATAGCCTTTTGTTTGCCTTGAACTGGCCCCAATAATAACCAATGATTTAAATTTTAATTTTAATTAATTCCTTTTTTTACTAAATTTTATTTTAACACAGTGGCTGATCCACGGGGGGGGGGCATGTCACCCCTTGGGCCTAAGAACATAATGCAAAATACATACAAATATATATTCCACACAGCAATTATTATTAACCCACCTTGCATACAGCTATGCATATAAGGTGGGATAATAATTTTTTTTATAGGCTTAAAACTTCTTAATAATTATTTACCTTTATCCTAAAAAAAGGCAAAATCCCCCCAACCCCCCTTGACAGTTTTCTAGATCCACCCTTGTTTTAACAATTGCTTAATTAAAGTATCTAGATACATCCAGCACAATATATATATATATATATATATATATATATATATATATATATATATATATATATATATATATATATATACAGGGTGTAACAGAATAACTATTCCTAATTTTAACTGGAGTATCCTGGGCTCAGAATATGAAGATTTAACGCAAATCACTTAGATAAAATGTGGCTCCTTACTGAGCTACAGGGTGCTTTATATAAAAATTTAAAAACTATTTCTGCCCAGTACTTTAAAACTATTTGACGTATCCTTATCATACTTGGCAGGAAATGTAGGTACCGTACACCATACTAAATTATGTTAAATAAAAGTTTCTGGCTACTGCCAGTGGCGTACAACAGGGGCAAGTGAGATGTTGATCCTTCCTAAATTCTACGCCACTGGCGGAATTGTCATTTTAGCACAATTTTTCGATTCTCCAATATTTGCTGTGTAAAAAACATACTCTTCTTTTGTAACAATAAAGTCACTGTTTTTCGAGATATTTAAAGTTAAACATAAGCTGCACCCTTAGGATTTTTTCAAAATTTGCTAAAAAAATCTGAAAAAATTCAGTAAAATAGAAAAAAAAAAATTAGCTACATAATATCTAAGTAACTTTTTCTCCAACTCATTCTGATTTGGCTGAAAAAATTATTGAAAATTAATATTTTTTGCATTTTATTTTTTTTATTTTCAATAATTTTTACAGCCAAATCAGAATGAGTTAGAGAAAAAAGTTACTTAGTTATTATGTAGCTAATTTTTTCCTCTATTTTACTGAATTTTTTCAGATTTTTTTGAGCAAATTTTAAAAAAATCCCAAGGGTGCAGCTTATGTTTAACTTTAAATATCTCGAAAAACAGTGACTTTATCGTTACAAAGGAAGAGTATGTTTTTTACACAGCAAGTATTGGAGAATCAAAAAATTGTGCTAAAATTACATTTCCGCCAGTGGCGTAGAATTTAGGAAGGATCAACCTCTCACTTGCCCCTGTTGTACGCCACTGGCAGTAGCCAGAAACTTTTATTTAACATAATTTAGTATGGTGTACGGTACCTACATTTCCTGCCAAGTATGATAAGGATACGTCAAATAGTTTTAAAGTACTGGGCAAAAATCGTTTTTAAATTTTTATATAATACACCCTGTAGCTCAGTAAGGAGCCACATTTTATCTCAGTGATTTGCATTAAATCTTCATATTCTGAGCCCAGGATACTCCAGTTAAAATTAGGAATAGTTATTCCGTTACACCCTGTATATACATATAAATTTAAAAAAATCATTAATATTGAAATTATAATATTCAAAATATATTAAACAATATTTAATGATAATGTAATCTATAATGATATAATGATATATTTTTTTATTTTTAATATTTAGTAAATTATAAACAGAAAAAAATATTATAGAATCATTTCACATTAAGTCGTCGTTCTTCGTCGTCGGCAACTTGCTACTCCAGGCCCCAGTAACTCCTATTTTTTTAGATTTTTGTCAAATTTTCTACGTAAATTTGTTTTACATTTTATCTACTACCCGTTGACACCAATTATATATCATGGACACAATCTGCAGGAATATAATAGACGTTACCTTCAAAGAGATTTGTGCACTAGGTGATAGATAAACTGAAAAATGTATTTACGTAGAAAATTTAACTAAAATCTAAAAAATATGAAGTTGCTGGACCTATAGTAGCAAGTTTTCATTAAATATTACACGTATAAAATTATAAGTTATATTTATATATTCATAAGTGCATAAAAATAATTAATAAATTTTTCGAAAATCGTTTACATAAATCGATAAATTAAATTAAAAATACATACAATTTTAATAGTTAATAGAATTAATAGTGTTTACGTTTTTTTCTATATAATCTTAGCAATGAGCCCAAAACCTGACGAAATAACAATGGATATGGATATTTTTATGAAATATTGTCGATTGTGTGCAACCACCAAAGATGTATCAGAAACATTAATGCATATGGATTCAGAAAATCATACATTCAAAGATAAATTATATACGATTTTCGGAACAGAAATTGTAAGTAGAATGGATTAAAATGCGTTTAACTTCGAAATCAAATCCAAGTAAATGCATTTAGAAAAATAGTAAACCCCAAATATTCTTTCTATATTATTAAATGAGCGGTTTTTAACCATTTAAGGGATTCTAGCCGTTTTTGTATGAGCAGAACTTTGTATTCTTGATATTAAATTTGGTCAAGTTGTCGATGAACTACTCTTCATTTCCGATTTCGATGAAAGTTTGTCTAAATATTCATCTAACAATAACAATAACGGGAAAATTAATAATAAGTGGCGGTCAGGTTAGGTTAGGTTAGATTATTCAATAACTAACCTAACCTGACCGCCACTTATTATTATTTTTCTCGTTATTGTTATTATTAGAGGAATATTTAGACAAAGTTTCATCGAAATCGGGGTGGTGAAGTAGTACATCGACAACTTGACCTTAAATTTTAGTATAAAATTAGATTTAAATCAACTGATATGATTCTTTTGCAAGTTTTATTTTTAATATATTTTTGTTTTGAATTTTTTCCAGCTTGAACCAGAAAATGAATTACCGAATGGCATATGTACAACATGCATTGCCCAATTAAATAATGCTTATAATTTTATAAAAAAATTCTTTGAGACTGACAAATTTTTAAAACAGCATTTAAAATCGGAAAAGAATACAGAAATAAAAGAAGAATTTATTAGCGAAAATTTTGATGCTCCTGAAAATAAATTCAATATGGAGATAGATCGTGAGAATTTGAAAATTAAAGAAGAATTGATAGATTCTGATCTAGATTCCAAATCTATTGAAGTTAATTTAGATTTTGCGAAAGCGAAAGAAAATTTTTACTCGGAAAATTATCAAACCAATGAACCTATTATAAAATTAGAAAATATATCTGTACAGACAGAAAGTAATAAAGAGCTGATAACGGGTTTTTCCGAGGTAGCGTTAAAAAGTAATGCTTCCGAAGTTAACTTACATCTTGTGAAGGCGATAGAAAATATTTACTGTACCTATGTACCTATTATAAAATTAGAAAATATATCTGTACAGAGCGAAAGTAATGAAGAACTGATAACGGATATTTCCGAAGTAGCGTTAAAAAGTAATGTTTCCGAAATTGACTTAAATCTTGTGAAAGTGGAAGAAAATTATGAGTTTGAAAATGAGAATAAAAGCGAAATAACATTCAGTGATATTTATTTGAAGAATTGTGAAATAGATGAACGTATGATAAAATCAGAAAATGAATGTTTGCAAGCTGAACGTCATGTAAAAGAAAATTTCGAATTTAAAAATGAAAATAACAGTGAAATACATAAACCTACATGATAATTAAAAAAATACATTTTCACGAACAGGAAGAACAGACGAAACGAATAAGTCTTATGTGATAAAATTTTTAATTAAAAAAAAAGAATTACTTACCTGCACATATGTGACCTGGCTCAAGAAAAGGGACTTTATTTTCACAAAACAAACTAAAACCTATTTGAGTTTAATTTTTTCATTACAAGATTTTTTTTTTTCATATTTGTTCATATTTTTTCATCTAGTATAAGTTAATCGACAGTTTGTTTGATATTTTATATACAATGTACACGTTCAAATATATAGTAAATTATTAAACTTAAACGAGTTATGTTTTATTTACGACAAACACAACAACAAATACAACCGCTTTATATATATATATATATATATATATATATATATATATATATATATATATATATATATAGGGTGTAACAGAATAACTATTCCTAATTTTCAGAAATAATAGAGGGCACATAAAGAAACATTTTTTATTAATAAACTAGTGTCCGGAATTTTTTTTTTTTTTTCGGCTGTCGATTGTACATCGTTACAACTTGTGTATCGAAAATGGTGGTCGTAATTTCGAGCAATTTTTATAAGGTTTAATGCGCTATTATTTCTAATAAAATGTTCCTTAACTACTCTTTGATGTTTTGATTAAGATTGTTTTTAACGATATCTAGTGTATCTTGGCACCGAGAAATTTCCGGACACTAGTTTATTAATAAAAAATGTTTCTCTAAGTGCACTCTATCATTTCTGAAAATTAGGAACAGTTATTCTGTTACACCCTATATATATATATATATATATCTGACACGGCAGAATAACAATATATCTTATTAGCTGAATTTCTAATAGTGCAACAATGCAAATATTACACATATAGTAAAATAAACGATGGGAATAATATAATACCAATCAAAATTACTAAATGCAATACTAATTAAAAGAAAGTGAAGTGATTTATCCTTAAATTTACAATAATTCAATGTATATGTGTTGGTTCTAGGAAAATTCAACGCCCACAATTCACCGCACACACAATTCACCGCGGGGAAGATTCGTCATTTTTTGAAAATAAAACTAAATAAACGTAACTAACATAACCTAATATAATATAATACGAGTAACGGTAAACCTTTCGCGGTGATTTGTGTACGCGGTGAATTGTGTGTTCCGTGAATTGTTGGCGGCGAACATTTCGGATATGATATGTGTTTCTTATCTATAATATAGTGATAAGTTTTTAATATCTAATCAATTCAAATTGATGGCGTTATCAGTAACTGAGGAGCAGACTTTCAAAATGCATTTTGTCCAAAATGTAAATTTTTTAGTTAGTGATGCTATTACGTTCTATGCGCAAACACGCATCTTTTAAGGCAAATTCGACATTTAAAACGCATATTGTCCCGTCTGAAATAAATATTGAAAGTTACTTGGACATTCAATACGCGTTTTGTCCAATGTGCACGTAATGTACTTTCAGATTTAATCAAAAACATTTTGCCTCTTTCTGAAAATTATGGAATTTGGACAAAATGCATTTTGAAAGTCTGCTCATCAACTACTCTTTTATATGAAACACACCGCATCGCATTGTCAGTTGGCATAAATTTGGTAAGTTTTACGAAATAATTATTATAATGATGAATTAACAAAAAGTGGTAGATTTTCATAAAAATATATGCAAAATAGATTATAAAATTGAAAAACCAACTTCAAGGTTAAAATTTATTTTTAATTATTTGAAATCAGTGCCAGTCAACTTAATCAAGTAGCAAATAACCGAGGAAGCTGGTTTGACTGATAGATGATGCATTTAAAGTGGGGAGAAAAAAAAAAGATATCAATAAATAACTTATAAATAATTATATTTAATTTTAATTTCTTATATAACTAAAAAAAGTAAAAATATAAGTACATATTTAGTTAAATACTGTAATTTTAGTTAGATTATTTTGTTGTACCTCGGTTACATACACACTTTTTACTTTAATTTAATAAATAATTAAAATATTAGTAATTTATTTAATTTAATTTATAATTAAAATATTTTAAATATTTTTATTATTATATGTAAAAAACGTTGCGATTGTGATACCATCTAGCGTTTTAATACGAATATAACTGACAAATAGATACAATTAGTTTATTCTAGTTGTACTATATTCATTCCTATCGTCATTCGAATGATATTATTCGATTACGCTTTCATTCGAATACCGGTCATTCGGTTATTAAAATCATCCAAATAAAAATTTAAAAAAAATTTATTATGGCCACAATATTAGTCCGATTTTAATCAAATTTTCACAGAAGATACCCATAACGTCCACATAAATTATACAATTTTAGTAATATACAGTATTGGCAACTTTCCAAGAAAAAAATTACTAAAATTTAAAAAAAATTAATTATGGCCATGTTATTTAACCGCGTTTGTCCACGTTTAAATTGAAAAATAATATTACCACAAACTATTTATTGCACAAATAAAATCAAAACAAAAATCATAAATTAGAAAATATACAGTACTATAATCTAAATTCAAAAAAACAAAACAAGTTATAGATTTTACAACACATTATAAATCATAATAAAGAAGCACAGTTCTGTGCTGACCGCCTGATTTTATAAAAACCAAGAATTATAAATTAACGATTCAAAAAAATACAATTTACTACTGACATCATACATACATACACAATCACGCCATATACCCAAAAGTCTGTGACACAAACTCTTTTCATCATCCCGAAATCAATCGCCTCCAAACATTCCTATCCAAACAAGCAACTTTCGCTTCATCCACATTCATAATTCCTCTCATACATGCTCTTTTATTCCTACTACTTGGAAACTTTCGCTCACGCAAAACACTCTCAATTATACCACTCCAACTGCTCATCGGACGTCCATGCAAACGTATACCAAACGTAACCAAACGTTCATTAGACGCATTCGCTCAAGATGTCCGAACCATCTTAACTGACTAACACCAACTTTTGCTACAACATTTTTTTCAATTTCACTACTGACAGCCGTGTTATAACTCTGTCCGCTAAACTAAGTCAATTCTGACTGCTGAATTTTATCCAGGCCCATGAAGCTAAATTTCATTACTGTAATAGCGAATTTTTCTAAGACGAAAAATTTATCTCGAAATTTTTCTAAACCCACCGTAAAATAAATTTATTATTCTAAGTCCGAAAACTGATCCTGTTATTTGCCTAAGTCCCATAAATTTAAAACTGACGACCGAATTTTTAAGTCCGTAAAACCGTAAATCTAGGGCCGGGAGCCAGCCAACTAGTTCTTTTCCACTCAGATGTTAAGTGGTTGCGAAATCGAATCTTTCCCCCATTTCCGGACGCCAATCAACCAGGAGAAAGTTGGCTCAACCTTGACGCACGACCGAATGAATATTTAAGCCACGAATCTTTTTTTAATTGCTAAAAACAATAATGAACCTGATATGGAATTTAATAACATTATAATTAATCAAAAGTTGGTGTTAGTCAGTTAAGATGGTTCGGACATGTTGAGCGAATGTCTAATTAACGTCTGGTTAAAAAGATTTATTTGAATGATTTTGATGGTATACGTTTGCGTGGACGTCCGATGAGTAGTTGGAGTGGTATGATTGAGAGTGTTGTTTGCGTGAGCGAAAGTTTCCAAGTAGTAGGAATGTATGAGAGGAATTATGAATGTGCATGAAGCGTAAGTTGCTTGTTTGGATAGGAATGTTTGGAGGCGACTGATTTCGGAATGATGAAAAGAGTTTGTGCCACACCCTTTTGGGTACATGGCGTGATTGTGTATGTATGTATGTTTGTATGTATAATTAATCATAACGCAGGTTCAGGACCCAAGAACAAGAGTTTATCTTTTTACATTAATATCACGAATCTTTCCTTTTATAGGCGAAAATTCATCAAAACCGGTTAAAAGTGCCCGATACACGCTGTCTCGCTCGGTATAAAGAGAGAGAGAGAGAGCGCATTACTGCTTCTTATTATTGCTAAAATAAAACTCAGTCGGTCATAGCCAAACGCACAGACAGATGTCGTTGCTCGTATCAAAACATATTTAACAATATTAGAAGTATATGGGTAAACCCATATATAGACCACTTTGACATTTTTCGGAAAGTTGGCAACATTGTATTTTAATAATATTATAATTTATGTGGGCACTAAAAGAAACTTTTCTGAAAATTTGAGTAAAATCGAATAAATAATGTAGCCACAATGAATTTTTAAAAAAATTTGTGATTTTTTCTCGATAAGTTGGGAACACTGTATTTTGTTAAAATTGCATAATTTATTTAGGCACTAGGAAAAACTTTTATGAAAATTTGATTAAAATCGGTTAAATAAAATGGTCATAATGAATTTTTTAAAATTTTAGTAATTTTTTTCTCGGAAAGTTGGCAACATTGTATTTTGAAAAAGTTAGATAAGTTATATGAATACTAGGAGAATCTTTTGTGAAAATTTGAGTAAAATCGGTTAAATAACATTACCATTAAAAAAATTTAAAAACTTTAGTAATTTTTTTCTCGGAAAGTTGGCAACACTGGATATTAATAAAATTATATAATTAATGGGATCATTAAAGAAATCTTTTCTGAAAATTTGATCAAAATCGGATAAATACCGTAGCCAATAGAAATTTTTTAAAACTTTAGTAATTTTTTTTTCGAAAAATTGGCATTACTGGAAAAAACCCAAACCACATGACCATCTTGGGTACTAGACAAATTTATCCTGAAAATTTCATTAAAATCGGTTGAACCGTCTAGGAGGAGTTGCGGCCACAAAATTTTGACTTACGACCGAGCGAGCTGACGACGCAAATCCATACACCCACATAAACTAAGTTCAGATTCGTCATCTAGAGGCTATATGAACGATTTCTATACAATTTTTGTTTTGTTTTTGAAAATGTTACAGACACCGTACCAAACGCTATACCACTTTTTCCTTGCAGTCAAAGTGATAAAAACGTACTTAACTGACAGTTGGCATTAGCATAATAAAACATAACAAATTGTAAACATCAAACGAATGAATATCGCTCTGAGCTAATTCCGTTCATTTTGTTATATTATAACAAAATGATTCAAATCTTAATTTACCGAAGAACGTTTAATTGACGAACTTAAAATATACATACATACATACACAATCACGCCATGTACCCAAAAGGGTGTGGCACAAACTCTTTTCATCATCCCGAAATCAGTCGCCTCCAAACATTCCTTGGAAACTTTCGCTCACGCAAAACACTCTCAATCATACCACTCCAACTACTCATCGGACGTCCACGCAAACGTATACCATCAAAATCATTCAAATAAATCTTTTTAATAAATCGTTCATTAGACATTCGCTCAACATGTCCGAACCATTTTAACTGACTAACACGGCAACTTTTGCTACAACATTTTTTTTCAATTTCACACTCATCATACACTAATCTATTTCGTACCAATCTCTCCTATTTACACCACATACCCCACGTAAACATCTCATTTCCACAGCAGTCATTTTCCGTTTATGCTTTTGCAACCAAACCCAACATTCACTACCCTATATATCAAAACTGCATTGTATATACTCAAACGTGCTTCTTTGGAAACATTTACATTCCTAGCAAAAGTTCCCAAAGTACCCAAAACCTCACAACCAGCATTTACTCTCCTTTCAATTTCACGTTCAAATATAGAAAATGAAATCTTGACTGGCATTATCTCATAGCTAGTTTTACAATGTTCTATAATTATTCAGACTAAATTACTGTTTTAGATTCGTAAATCTAAATAAAACTGAATATTTGTGTCGTACGCGAAGCGTATTGTCACACCATATAAATTATATTTTATAATTTTAACAAATTACAGTATTGCCTACTTTCTGAGAGAAAAATTACTAAAATTTTAATTTTGGCTTATTTACATTGTTTACATTATTTACATTATACAATGTTGCCATTTTTCCGGAAAAACTATTAAAAATTTATTTTAAGTATACTGTTCGTACGATTTAAAACAAATTTTTAGGATAGATTCATTTTTATGCATAATAATTATAAAATTTAATTTTTGAATAATGCTGCCAACTTTTGGCGAAAAAACATAATACTATGTGCTTCCCATTTCTTAGCATATATGTGATAATGTCAAAGTGGTTTATATATGGGTTTACCCATATACTTCTAATCTTTTCCAAAGCTTCTCTTATCTCTTATTACAGTATTTTCGAATTTTACATCATAAAGATTTTTCTAACACATGTCCAGCAAAATTTATCTGGATGATAAATCTTAAAAATCTCTAAATTATGTGATCTAGTCAGTGGCGTAGCCAAAAACTTGTCATGGGGGGGGGGGGGTTACTAATATTAATCAATAATGTTAATACTATAATTTGTATAAAAAATAAAGAGCAATAAAAATTATTCTTATAAAAATGAAATTAAAATATCATATTTCACATACGTATGTTTTTGGTCGTTCAGGTTCTTGGCTACGCCACTGGATCTAATTACTTATTTTGTTACGTCTAGTAACTTGTTTCTATGTTCTGTTTCTTTACTGTAGCCAAAAACTTGTCATGGGGGGGGTTACTAATATTAATCAATAATGTTAATACTATAATTTGTATAAAAAATAAAGAGCAATAAAAATTATTCTTATAAAAATGAAATTAAAATATCATATTTCACATACGTATGTTTTTGGTCGTTCAGGTTCTTGGCTACGCCACTGGATCTAATTACTTATTTTGTTACGTCTAGTAACTTGTTTCTATGTTCTGTTTCTTTACTGTAAATGTCATTCGTATTATTTTTCCTGATGAAGACGAACGTTCAGTGTGGTCGAAAAGAAGATGTTAAATAAATATTAATACAGAACTTTACCTAAAGCATTTTTTATTTAAATTGCAAACTATTTTCATAATTAGTGGGAATCAATCAAGTATAGCTATTAATAATAATAATCATCATAATCTATATTTAATTGTATTTAGTTAGAACATATTAATAATAATTAATGTAATTTGCAGATACTTAAACATGACCATGCAAATACTTTTAATAGTTTTCGTTGGTCTAATTTTGTTATTAATCATATTAATCCTACGACGTTCTGAAGAGGTAAGTAAATTTTGTTTTAATTTATTTTATAACATTAGTAAAGGTTCTATTTTTCAATATTTTCCTTCTTCTTAAAAATCATCAATAATAATATTCATTTGAGGAAAATTAGACCAGTAATCATTTTAGATATTTGGTGTTATAAGATCATTTTTAGAAACTAGAAATGAATATTTATTAGAGAAACAAAATTAGAAGTAGATAAAGTAATTTCTCTTAGCTTCAAACATATTTATAACCCCATATGGATTGTTCTGACCACATACAGTTTGTCCTGACTCCATACAGATTTATAACCCCATAGAGATACCAGATACCTGACTTCATGCAGGTTGTCTTGAAAGTTTGTGGTTGTGAAGTTTTAACAGCTATGACAATAATTGTGTAAGATTTAAATAGATAATAGTACGGAGTGTAGGGAGTAGCTGTAGTTGCGCCCCACGTTTTTCGTTTTAAATCTTACGAGTATTGTCATAGCACAGATCAGTGGCGCAGCCAGGATTTTGTCTTGGGGGGGGGGGGGGCAAGGATTTTATTTTGGAAAAGCAAAAAAAAAGCAAATAGTAACCAGATTTCCACTTTATCTTACATGAATCGAATAATTAATAGTTTAAAATAATGAATGTTGGCTCAATATTTTGGGGTAAATAATTGTAGCGTTAGAAGTGACTGCTGAATATATGACTAAACGAATAAAAATTGTGCTAATTCTGCTAGCCCTGCCCTCCCCCCCCTTGTTTGCGCCACTGGCAAAAAAAAAATTTACAATCACAAATTTTCAGAACATTTTTTGTATAGGTGTCAGGAATCTATATGGGGCTAGGAGAAATTATTTTATATTTTTCAGTTCGTTTCAAAAACGTAGTATATTAAAAAAAATTTATTCAAATAATTATTACATTATTTAATTTATTAATAATAATTTAAATTTAACATGTACTGTTACACTTAATTCAATTATGTAGTTGATTTTGAGTTATGTTACGGTATTATTTCTGGTATATTCGTAAATTACAAATAATGTAACAAGGCAGTTTTGGGGTCATGTGGTTATTGTAACCTGATACATATTTCTGAAACGAAATAATTTTTGTATCTGTTAGATTTGGCCTAGTGACAGATTTATGCAAGGGCGGATCCAGCAACAAATGTTAGGGGGGGTAATAAAGAATTTCACAAATATTTTATATTCATTTATTTATTATAATAAACTTGTAAAAATATAAACAATTTAATTTTAAATTGTTGTCTTTGGACGAAATAGAAATCGACTATAATATAACAAATTAAAATTAAAAATTAAAACTTATAATATCTTTATATAATTGAATAATAAATTAATAAAATAAATATCTTTATGGAGGTATATTATAAAGTTTTTAATGTTAACATTCTATTAAGCGATATTTTGCATTTTAATATTTGAGTTTGAAGAATTTGAATTACAATTGAAAGAAACAATTTAGTCAAACAGAAAAATATAAGTGAATATGAAAAAGTATTTTGATTGGTTAGTTGATCAAGTTGCGTTCAGTGTTGCGTTTTATTATAAATGCCTTGCGTTTTCTGCATTACTTCTTGCGTTGCGAACTTTGCGTAGCTTCTTACTTAGCGTTGTTATAAATCCGGTTTAATATTTAAATCCAATTTAATGCTAATTTATGAGCATGATCAATACACAATTAAAATATTGTAATTTGCAATAGAATATAAAATTAAAATAGTTTACTTACATTTACAAGTGTTAAAAACAACAACGTACACTGATGCACTGATGTTGATTATTGATTACGAATTACGAATCATATAATATGGCGAAGAGGTTGATGAGTAACCTAGACGTCCACTAAATGTATTTATAAATAAAACTAAGTCACTCACAATTTAAATAAAAACTTAAAATTTGCAAACGAGGCAACGAGGGTTATTGAAGAAAATTAGTTTCAACTCAACTTGGCGAACAAGAGAATGACTGATAATAAGTGATGGATCTCTAAAATCTATCACCTTTTTATAGAAAAACATTATTACTCCAGCAAGATAATCTAATTGGTCAATTTTCCATAGAGAGGTGGGTGGAGTGACCAGACTTAAAGAGTATCAGAGAACAAGCGAAAATAAATAAACATTTCCCAAAGCAATAAAACTTTAGGCTGTTGTGACAAAATGCATATTTTTGAATACCTACTTATAATTGAATCTGAAGCAGTCTCCTGTTTGCGACTACTATTTAAATAATATAATTTTTCTGAAGATTCCCAGCAATAATTAACTATACTCAATAGAAAAATACATAATTGCGCAAAACAGAGGAAATTGTTTTCAGATGTGTTACTTTTATTGGTGACACAATAGCAGATACCTAGCTGACAAACAAGCTAGCAAAAAAGGTCTGGCGTCTGGCAAATTTATGGCAGGGTTGTACAGCCGAATGAATGTCGGCAAAGAAATAACAAAATAATGTTAAATTTTACGATATTTTTACATAACGATTCAAAATAATTCTATTATGACAATTTGACAATATGTGAAGCATTATTATAAAATTCAAAAAAAAAACATTATAGATACAATTAGATTTCAAAACATATTTATATATTTTTAAATTTAATTAGCTTTTTATATACATATTTTAATAATCTTAGAATTCTTAGGGGGGGTAGTTACACCCTTTACCCCCCCTATAGATCCGCCAGTGGATTTATGTATCGAAGGTTCGCGGTCAACCACAAAATATTTCTTGGAGATATTTTGAAGCGTTTCAGATTTTTGGTGTAACTTTCTTAAAAGTTCACAATTTAATTTTTTTGAGTAGTTTGTATTTTTTCCGTATTGCATCGTGAGTCTACGTTTGTCTTCGCTTTGTTTAAGTTCTGCTTTTATTAAAACACGCTTACAGTGCCAGAGGCGCCTCTAGTTCGCATTATTTGTTAAATTTCTGTTAGATTTTATTAGTTTAGTTTAGTTCGTAGATTCGTCTATTTGTTTATTGGTTTATATTTGTAATTTACGTTTCTCTGTTTGTGTTTTTCTTGTATATTCGTACAATTTGTGTTTGGATTAAGTGAGTGTTATTAAAGATAAATAATCGACAAAAAAATTATTGAAATTTCTTCATCACTACCTACCTTTTACGCACGCTTCCTAAAGTTTAATAAATATACGCAAACAGCTTGCAAGTGTTACAATAATTTAAACATCACTAATGCAAAATATGATAATAATTTATATATGCTAATCATACGTATTCATTCAAAATATATTTTATTTTATTTCTAGCAACGTTCGGCAGTTATTCATCATGGAAAAAGGAACATTATAGATCAGGTAAAAAATAATACATATATATATATATGTTCGTTTGCTTGGTTGATATAGGGCAATAACATGGGATTTCGATAATATGCAGAATACTACTTTCTGAAGTAAAATTCGAAGAAATACTTAGAATACTTTTCGATAAGGAATAAAAAGTTATATAATTTGGTTTTAGTTTTAATTTGCTAGCATGTATCGTTTGGGCGCTAGAATTTTTTTTAAATGTTTTTTAGAATTTTCAATAATTTTTCCTGCTAAATCAATATGAGTTAGAGAAAAATGTTACTTAGCTATTATGTAGCTAATTTTTTTCTCTATTTTACTGAATTTTTTCAGTTTTTTTTGAGCAAATTTTGAAGAAAGTCTTATTTCAAAAGAAAGACTTTGAAATTTTGAAGAAAGTCTTTTTTTCGAAATAAGACTTTTTTCAAAATTTGCTCAAAAAAATCTGAAAAAATTCAGTAAAATTGAGAAAAAAATTTGCTAAATAATAGCTAAGTAACTTTTTTCTATAACTCATATTGATTTAGCAGGAAAAATTATTGAAAATTCTAAAAAACATTTAAAAAAAATTCTAGCGCCCAAACGGTACATGCTAGCAAATTAAAACTAAAACCAAATTATATAACTTTTTATTCCTTATCGAAAAGTATTCTAAGTATTTCTTCGAATTTTACTTCAGAAAGTAGTATTCTGCATATTATCGAAATCCCATGTTATTGCCCTATATCAACCAAGCAAACGAACACCCTGTATATATATATAAATAATTATATATATATATATATATATATATATATATATATATATATATGTATATATTTATATATTGATATCAGGCACAACGGCACAAGTAATTTTGGTTCAAAAAATTTCTATTTTTTAAAAATTATCGGGACTTTTTCAGTGCTTGTCTAAAAACTAAAAATGCACTAGCCGTAAGTACTGGTACTGATATTAGTTTCGGTATAGGTCATCTTAAACTTAAATAATAAAGATAAAAAAATGTATGTAAAAATTTTGAAAACAGCTATTTGAAAAACATAGTAAAAAATCTTTCAGTACTCATTGATAAGAGAAGCAATAGAAATTTATAAGAAAAAGAATAACATCAATTGCTGTGAAAGGGCACTGAGTTAAATAAAATTTGGCTTCCATTAATTAAAAATCTGTAAAATTATATGATCTAGTCACTTATTTGTTACCTAGTAAATTGTTTGTATGTTCTGTTTTTTACTGTAATGTCATTTGTATCAGTTTGTCATGATGAAGACGAGCGTTGAGTTTTTTCGAAACGTCGATTATAAATAAATTTTAATACAGAATTTGTACCTAAAGCAGTTTTATTTTAATCCGTTCTAAAAGATTTTTTACTATGTTATAAACAAAATAGTTCTTTATAGTATTATTTTTCTTTTGTTTAAATCGCCATTAATTTATTTATTAATTAATTATTATTATTTATTTATTTATTATTATTTACATACATACATACACAATCACGCCATGTACCCAAAAGGGTGTGGTACAAACTCTTTTCATCATCCCGAAATCAGTCGCCTCCAAACATTCCTGTCCAGCACAAGCAACTTTCGCTTCATCCACATTCATAATTCCTCTCTCATAGCATGCTCTTTTATTCTTACTACTTGGAAACTTTTGCTCACGCAAGCCACTCTGTTAATCATACCACTCCAACTACTCATCGGACTGATCCACTGGGCAAACGTATACCATCCAAATCAATCAAATAAATATTTTTAACCAAACGTTCATTACACGCATTCGCTCAACATATCCGAATCATTTTAACTGACTCTAGCACGGCAACTTTTGCTAGAACATTTTTTTCAATTTCACACTCATCATACACTAATCGTACTTCGTACCCGATCTCTCCTATTTACACCACATACCCCACTTAAAAGTCTCATTTCCACAGCAGTCATTTTCAGTTTATGCTTTTGCAAACAAACCCAAAATTCACTACCATACATCAACTTAACGTACTAATTTATTATTTATTATTAATTAAAAATTATCTAATGATTTTATTAGTTCATCAAAATAAATTAATGGCGATATAAGCAAAAAACAAAAATACTATAACCGAATATATAATACGCCATGTGTAATTAAGAATATATAATACTATACAGGGTGATTTATTAGTAATTGGACATATTTTAACTGGAGTATCCTGGGCTCAGAATATGAAGATTTAACGCAAATCACTTAGATAAAATGTGGCTCCTTACTGAGCTACAGGGTGTTTTATTTAAAAATTTAAAAACGATTTTTGCCCAGTACTTTATAACTATTTGACGTATCCTTATCATACTTGGCAGGAAGTGTAGGTAACGTACACCATACTAAATTATGTTAAATAAAAGTTTCTGGCTACTGCCAATGGCGTAAAACAGGGGCAAGTGAGAGGTTGATCCTTCTTAAATTCTATGCCACTGGCGGAATTGTCATTTTAGCACAATTTTTCGATTCTCCAATACTTTCTGTGTAAAAAACATACTCTTCCTTCGTAACGATAAAGTCACTATTTTTGGAGATATTTAAAGTTAAACATAAGCTGCATCTTTGGGATTTCTTTAAAATTTGCTCAAAAAAATCTGAAAAAATTCATTAAAATAGAGAAAAAAAATTAGCTACATAATAACTAAGTAACTTTTTTCTCTAACTCATTCTGGTTTGGCAGGAAAAATAATTGAAAATAAAAAATTAAAATGCAAAAAATATTAATTTTCAATAATTTTTCCTGTAGCTCAGTAAGGAGCCACATTTTATCTAAGTTATTTGCGTTAAATCTTCATATTTTGAGCCCAGGATACTCCAGTTAAAATATTTCCAATTACTAATAAATCACCCTGTATATATACTAACATTGCTATATTTATAGAAACATTATTTGATGTACTCGACTGGATTAAAATTCATGAGTTTATTATGACCAGTCAAAAGTATAGAAAAATGCATTACCTGGTCGTTGTGATCTTGTGGCACAGTTTGTTAGCACGAAAACAGAAGGTCTAGGATTCAAACACCGGCAAGGTCAATGCATTTATTTTTATTTAAAAAAATGAACTGATGATTAATTAGTTTATCAAAATAAATTAATGGCGATTTAATTGAAAAAAAAAATAATAATATAGTCTAATATATAATACGCGATGTATGTTCAAAAATACAAAATAATTCTAATTATAATTATTTATCTGCATTCCAGTCCCACCAGTCAACAATTATTCAGGAGCAGCACATCCATCACAATTCAAAATCGGCAACCAATTATTACAAATCATCACCGACACGTTTTGGATTATCCGCCAGTTTGGTACCATCGTTTCGTGGCCGCAACAATGAACTGAACGAATTAAATCGTCTATTCGAACGTTGGAAAATTGTCGTCATCAGCGCACCAGCAGGTTATGGCAAAACCGAACTGAGCCGTTACTACATCAAACACCATAAAGCCACCTATCGAAATATTGCTTGGCTGAAAGGCGACACGCACAACATATCGAAATCATTCGACAAACTAGTCACGTATTTAAAAATACCAAACAATGAGAATCGTATACCACTTACGAATCTAGTACAAGAAATCTATTTGCATTATGATCATTTCTTATTTGTGATAGATAACGCTGATAATTGGGATGGGATTTGTAAGTTTCTACCGGTAAATGATCTAGTTGATGATAAACAAATTCACGTACTAATTACATCGCGTTGTCGTAACTGGGAAGAAAGTATTGGAGTTTTATCTCTGAAAACTTTATCAATGGAAGCAGCTCTAGAAATATTCCAATTTAAACTGGGCGAAAATGTTCGTGAAAATAGAGAAGAATTAATTATCCTGGCAGAAGAATTTGAATGTATTCCGTTAGGACTACAAATAGCTGCAGCTAATATTAAACAAAGATTCAATCCATTCCCTATTCAAGTCTATATAAATGAAATGAGAAGTAGCGATGATATTCTACAAACCGAATTGACAAATAATAATTATAAGAAGAGTATTTACGCATCCCTTAATATTACTTTAGAATTCATTCGAAAACAGGATGAAAACAATTTTGATATGGCATTAAACATCATGTCTATTTCTTCGTTTTTAAATGCTGATCGAATAACTAAATCCATATTGCAAGAAATCAATTGTCTAAAGGTTGAAAGTAATAATTTTGATCGTGTACTATATTTATTGTGGAATAATGCACTTATTATAGAAATTACTAACAATGGCCAAATACGAATACATCGTTTGATTCAAAATTTCTTTAGAATCTATCAAAAAAACAAGCAAATTATTAAGTTTTATAAAGAAATTTTAATTTGTCCTAGTTTCAAAATGTGGTTCAAAAGCGCGCTGGAACACAAAATATATCTAAAATTGCTATTCAGTTTGTTTAAATCGAAAAGTGAAATTACAAATTTTATTACTACTCATAATTTATTAGTTGCTGCTGCAAAAGGAGGTTATTTTGATACATTGAAATATTTACTTTCGTTATATTTGAATCAAAGTTTTAATGAGGAAGACATTGAAGAAGTTGAAAATGCATTTAAATTTATGTATGTCGCCGATGGAAATCTAATTGACGAAATTCAAGAATGCATAAAGATTTTCCAAGATCTAGATGTTAATATTAAGACAAAAACTGTAAATGGTGAAACACTAATACATCTAGCTGCAAAAAATCCAAGTCTACCAATAATAAAAGTGCTTTTAAGTGTTCCGAAAATAAATATTAATGAATCTAACAGTAATGGTAAGACCTCATTTCATTACCTTATTACACATTTAAATAAGAAACATAAAAATTCCTTTCAGGAGTACATAGATATATTTATGTTGTATAATACAAAAACGGACGACAAGCATCATCCAATTTTACATGAAGCAATACTAAACAAACATTTAGCTATGGATTTAATAGAATATTTTCTAGAAAAATACAAATTTGATATTTTAGAACGAAATGATAAAGGCTATACAATATTGCATACAGCGATTAAACATAATTGGCCAGTATCGAATTTTGATAAAACAAAGTATTTTATCGAAATAATTGCGGCAGTATCAAAAATTAATGGAGGTCTTGTTCACGAGATAGATAATAATGGTCAAACAATTTTGCATTATGCAGCTTTAGAGCACAACGCTATATTAACGGAATATTTAATAAAGGAATGCAATATGAACGTTTTTAAAACCGATAAATCTGACAGAACTCCCTTACATATGGCCGTAGCTAATCTAAGATATACAAATAAAGGTATGAAGAAAAACTTATCACGGATAAAAGAGACAATTGACGTATTATGTGATAATTATGCAGATATTAACTGTAAAGATAAAAGAGGAAGAACAACTTTTCATTATGCCGTTAGACAATTTGATATTGTAAAATACCTAGTTGAAAAATACAAACATAATTCTACTTGTCTTCATGAGAAAGATATGAAAGGTTGTACAATTCTGCATTATGCAGCTAGTTTTTGTAATGCAGCATTAGTTGAATACTTAATAAAAGAATGCAATATGAATATTTCTGAAACAGATAAATTTGGTAGGACTCCATTACATGTGACTGCAATTAATATATTACTAGAAGTTCTATCAGGATTTAAAAGTAAAATTCCGTTAATGGAGACAATCCATGTTTTATTTAATAATAATTTCGACATTAACTCCAAAGATAATTCCGGTAAAACAATTTTACATTATTTTGTTGAAAAACAAAAAATTGATGTTACAAAATGTTTGATTGATAAATACCTGCTGAATAACAAAATTGATCGGAATCTTCTTCATGCAAAAGATAATAATGGATGTACAATATTACATTATGCAGCTTGTTTAGGCAATGCAACATTAGTTGAATATTTGCTAAAGAAATGCAATATGATCATTTCTGAAACAGATAACTCTGGTAGAACTCCATTACATATGAGTGTAATTAAATCATTCCGTTCTAACTCTAAAACGGCAATGGAAACAATTGAAGTGTTACTTGATAATAATGCAAATATTAACTGTAAAGATAATTTCGGAAAAACAATTTTGCATTATGCTGTTGAATCAATATGGTTCGATGTTGTTGAACTTTTAATTGACAAATTCGAAATGAACAAAACGCAATGCGACAATGAAAATAGAACACCGTTATATTTATTAATTTATAGGAATTGTTCTTATTGTTGTGCGCAAGAACGACAATATTTGTTTGAAAATTACCATGACCAATGTTCTAAAATAATCGATATATTAGTTCGAGATTCAGATTTAAATATAAAACTGACGTACGGTTTATCAATATTAGAGCATGCTAGCAAAATTCAAAATGAAAAATTAACGCCTGCGTGTACTGCATCAGCAATATATTTACTTGAAAATTACAATAATTGATTGAACGTTATTTTAATTATTAATATCACAATCAAATGAGGATAGGATTAGATATAGTACAATTAGAACGAACGATTAGCTATATTCTTTTTACCTAAAATTTACTGAGATCTCACCTCACTTCAGATAAACTCAGATAATTCTTATTCTTTTTATCTTAACTGAGCTACGACAAACTGAGTTGGATACCTTCCCCCCTTACCGATTCTGCTGCACCCGTGAAATAATCTCAAAATGATGATACTGAGTTTAGTAGTAGAGTTTCTAATTGTTATGTTCAGACAGGTAGCTCAAATGCAAAACATGTTGAAGTTAAAATTGAATTTATTCGTTTAATACAACTTACTTATTGTAACTGACTGTTCGGAAAATTACATAATCAAATTGAATTAGTAATTTAATAATTAATTTAATATTATTAATTGATTTATATAAAATAAAAAATAGTATAATTTTTAACTGGCTCTATTTTCAACAAAAACGATTATTATTGTACCGAAAAAATACCTGAGATATAATATTCTATGTAGAATAATATATATTTTTTTGAATTTTTTCGTATTTATAATTTGGCTAAAAAAAAGTCAAAAATGTGTTTTTTCAAAAAAAAAAAAATATTTTTTCTCTATTTTCCAAAATACAAAAAAATTCAAAAAAAAAAATGTATTATTCTACATAGGATATTATATTTCAGGTATTTTTTCGGTACCTTTAAGATCGGCTCGATAGAAAATAGAGCCAGTTAAAAAGTATACTATTTTTTATTTTATATAAATCAATTAATAATATTAAATTAATTATTGAATTATTAATTCAACATTCATTATGTAATTTTCAGGACAGTTAGTTACAATAAATAAGTTGTATTAAACGAATAAATTCAATGTTAACTTCAACATGTTTTGTATTTGAGCTACGTGTCTGAATATAGCAATCAGAACCGAGTGAATTGACGTTAATGGTGAGTGATTTTATATATTTTTATTCATATTCAAATATACATTTTAATATTTATTTTTTTTTTATTTCAGCCACTTGTTTTTTATATAAGTTATATTAATTATTAGAGAAGTGTCGTTTTTAAACATCAACTTTATTCGATGAAGGCTAAATACAGAATGATTACAAAATGCATATTATTTTCTTACAATGGCTACAATCATTTTACCAGGCATTTTACTATAGACAAAACTACTACTATAGACAAAACATAATTAGGCGAAGTGTAAGGTGAGATATTATTATGTAAGGTGATTCGATAAGTGAAATATATTTATCTTATAACTTATATTATATTTTATATTTTTTATATTATCTATATATTATGTACTAAATAAATATTTTTTAGTATGACATATTTAATTTAACCCTATCTCAATAATCAATTTTAGAAGCATATTTTTTTTATTTAAAAATTTATTATTAATATTAAAATATAAACATTTTAGTTTTTTACATTAACAATTTTAATTATTTTAATACTTGATATATAATATAAATATTTTTCAATTTAGTTTTTTTTAAATAATTTTAATCATTTTTTTACAATAACAATATTAATTTTTATAAATTTATTTCAGTACATATTTTTTTTAATTTGTATAATAATACAATTAATTTTTTTAATAATATAATAAAATATATTTTTTTTTAAATATTACAAAAAAAGCACATCATAAATGGCAGGTACAAATTAATATTTATTAATAAAACATTTAAATTTTTTTAATAATATTATAATATGAACATTTTAGTGTTTACAATAATAATTTTAATTATTTATAGAAATACGATTAGTGTATGATGAGTGTGAAATTGAAAAAAAATGTTGTAGCAAAAGTTGGTGTTAGTCAGTTAAGATAGTTCGGACATGTCGAGCAAAAGTCTAATGAACGTTTGGATAAAAAGATTTATTTGAATGATTTTGATGGTATACGTTTGCGTGGACGTCCGATGAGTAGTTGGAGTGGTATGATTGAGAGAGTGGCTTGCGTGAGCGAAAGTTTCCAAGAAGTAGGAATAAAAGAGCATGTATGAGGGGAATTATGAATGTGGATGAAGCGAAAGTTGCTTGTTTGGATAGCAATGTTTGGAGGCGACTGATATCGGGATGATGAAAAGAGTTTGTGCCACACCCTTTTGGGTACATGGCGTGATTGTGTATGTATGTATGTATACCAATTATTACTTTTTAACATACATTCTAAAAATTAATTTACAAAATTTTTTTGCCAAAAAATATTTTAATTATTAATTTCAAAATAACATTTTGCTTTTGTATTTCATCAAATAGAAATAATAGTTTTTTGATAACTTTTATTCTACTTGATATTATAAAATTTAAGTAAAGTATTAATCAATAATTTTTAACGTTAGTACACAGGGTTCAAATGGCGCGTAACGTAAATTCAAAAATATGTTGAATTTCATATTGAATTTGTTCGTTTAATACAACATATTTATTGTAACTGACTGTTCTGAAAATTACATAATGAATGTTGAATTAATAATTCAATAAGAAATTTAATATTATTAATTGATTTATATAAAATAAAAAAGAAATAGAAATAAAAAATTTTTTAACTGGCTCTAGTTTCTACTAAAACGATAATTACTGTACCGAAAAAATACCTGATATGCAATATCCTATGTAGAATAATAGAAATTTTTTTGAAATTTTTTGGTTTTGGGAAATAGAGAAAAAAAATTTTTTTCCAAAAAATAACACATTTATTGCTTTTATTTTCCAAACTATATCCCCGAAAAATTTAAAATTTTTATATATGCTTCATAATTATATTATATTATGATTAGGATTATTTTTTTTATTTAATTATTGTTTTAACAGATTTTTATAATTTTAGAATTTTATAATTTTTTCATAAGCAAAATTTTCAAGCAGGTGCTGACGCATACGGCAAATTTGCAAACTAAATGGCAAAGCCAGTATTACACAGTATTATGATATTATCATAAATAGATTAATTTTATTTTATTCTTTTATATATGATAAAGATAATATTAACAATTTAATAAGAAACTAAGAAATAATAGTAAGTTTTTAATATTATAAAAAAATAATAATACATTTTGAAGCTTATTGTGCGTGGAATGATATTGACGTATGAATTACGTCAAGTTATGTTATTTTATATTATTATTATGACATTTCAGAAAATGAAAAAAATATGAATTTTATTTCAGAATTTAATATATTTCTATTAATTTTTCAATTTTTATCAATACAAAGAAAATTTTTTTGTTTACTATAATTGTAATATATATATATATATACCATATATATATTTATATATATATATATATATATATATACATATATACCATATATATATTTATATATATATATATATATATATATATATATATATATATATATATATATACATATATACCATTTATATATATATATTTTTATATATATATATATATATATATATATATACACCATATATATATGGTATATATATGATTAATAAAGAGCATATGAGAAGAAATCTTGGATTATTATAGCCTAATATTGATATTTTGATAAAATATTTTTTTTGTTGGTATGCCGTGGTCGATTTATTTTCGTCGCAGACGTTTCGCCCATATATCGTAGATGGCATCTTCAGTGCTTGGTGACTAAGTACTGACGATGTCATCTACGATGTATAGCGAAACGTCTGGACGAGAATAGATCGACCACGGCATACCAACCCAAAAAATTCTATTTCGTTTTATTCGTTACACTTTTGTGCGCAAATAATAATAATTATTATAAGTTTACATTATTATAAGTTTAAATAAATATTTATTTTACTAGACATTCGCTACATTTTCCATTCAAATAGAAACAAAATATGTGTATATTTCAAAACTTTTTTTGTAGAATTATTGTAGGCATGATTTTGTAGTAAGACAAGTTTTGTTTTTTCTTTTTCTCGCTCTCATTTGTTCTATATCTGTATACATATATAGATATCTACATATAAACAAACTTTGCAAGCGAGATAGAGAGATATAATTTATGCAAAATGTTTATTGGGTTGCTACAATGTATTATTTGTCATGTAGCAAAAACAATTTTTATTATAATAGTCTCTTTGCTATATCGTGTTTATTCATTGACGCTTATTTTTAATCCTTATAATATTTGAATAACATTTATTTGGTCGGAGCCAGAAGGGCCTACAATTTTTTAGGGGTCATATGGAATGTAAATGAATTTTAATAATAATTTAATAATGTCAAAGTGGTTTATATACTTCTAATCTTGTATTTTAGCTAGTCGAAAAACTAGCTTATAAAATCAAACCACATTCGACTAGCTCCATTCTCGCTTTGCGAGAATATTATTTATATATTAATTTGTATAATTACAAAAAGCAACAAATTTAGACAATATATCTGTCATATATTTATGTCAAATGAGTATAATTATTTTCAACTGAAATACAATTTTTTAGTATGACATTTCGGAAATTTAAATAATACGAATTTTATTTCAGAGTTGACTAAAATAATATATGTACATATGTCTATAAATAATTATTCGCTCGGTATTCAATTTCGTATACAATTCTAGCAACTTAGAGACCTAACCGTTACACAGCGTACCCTAAAATTTCGCTACCTGTTTGAAACATACAAACATTCCATTCTTATCTACGTTTTCGTATTTCTACTTCTCACCCCTCTACCTCACTTACCCCATACTCATCTTGTGTCATTGCGAATGATACATTGTATTGCCCTGTTACTTTTATATTTAATTTTATTGAATTATTTTATAAAATGTACAATAAATATTTATATATATATATATATATATATATATATATATATATATGTATATATATATATATATATATATATATATATATATATGTATATATATATATATATATGTATATATATATATATATATATATATATATATATATATAAATATTTGCCCACAAAAGTGTAACGAATAGAACGAAATAGAATTTTTTGGGCTAGTACGCCGTGGTCGATCTACTCTCGTCGCAGACGTTTCGCCATACATCGTAGATGACGTTGTCAGTGCTTAGTCACCAAGCACTGAGGATGCCATCTATGATGTATGACAAAACGTCTGCGACGAGAATAGATCGACCACGGCATACCAGCCCAGAAAATTCTATAAATTTAAATGTTTTTCTTATTGTTCTTTACAGTAACTAGAACTACTGCGTTATTTATAAATTAAAAAAAATTAATTTCTTAAGTTTGCAGACAAATTTATTTATTTAAATGTTTATATACTTTTTAATTACAAATATTATAATAAAATTACAAAAAAACACAAAATTAAATTAGTTATTACACATAACTAGAGAAATTATCAAAAAATTATAATAGTATTATTATTTTCATATACTTACATAAAAGTCAAACTTAAAAAAAAATCAATTTCTATTTAATTTTAAATAAATAATAAAATAAAAATTATATTAAAAAGTTATAATACATCAAAACATATGTGAAAAATAATCATTTCTGTTTTCTTATTTTAATTATGGAAAATAAATATAAACAAATAATAGTTATTTTTTAATTAAAATAGATGTTTTATATTTTTATTTCGTATTTGTTACATAACTAACAAAAATAATATCGTTTGAAACCAACTTTATATTTTGCTGGGTTGGTTTCGTTGCATAGGCAACACAACCAACACAGCAAAATACGAAGTTGCATACATAATACAAAATTCAGCGCCGCCTGCGCGGTTTTGATTCAAACTATATCACCCTATGTACTAACGTTAAGTCAATATCAGAAGTACTTTTAGCCAAAAAAACACTTTTATAAATGAGGTAACATTGACATTGCAGCCAAAAAACGGGGTAACTTAAGGAAGCAAACTTCTATTACAGATTTTTTCAAGAATATACATATATTGAAGATGTTAACTAAAAAAATTGTTTTATTTTCGTAAAAAATCTATATAAATTAGATCTTATATTTCTTTCTAAATCTGAATAATGCTTTTTAAAAAATATTGTCGATTAAAGAATATATTTATTTATATTTTCTGTTATTTTCTTAATATATTTTTTTTTCGTTTATTTTTATTAAATATCCTGAATTCATTTAAATAGAAAGTTTTTTATTTATTTGTTTTTGCTATTCATTAGTTTTATTGTTGTTATATTTGGTTTCATTACTAACCTAACCCGACCTAATTTAACCTAACCAAATTGCTTTGTAATATTCGTACAAAAAATTTTAACACGAGAAAAGTGTTTATTGGGCGCTACCGGTCTTTTGCTATGCGCTGTTGCATTACAAATGTTAAGGATGAGGAAAAATAAGCGTCGTCGGTATAAGACAAAAGACAAGAGCTATTCGTAGAAATAGACGAACGCAGGGTGCATTTCAGTATTTTTTAACTGTGAAGGCGAGAGATGCTGAAGAATTTTTCAAAATTACTCGAATGACGGTTCCGGTATTTGAAAAATTATTAAGAGCGACAACGCCTCATATAAGAAAACAGAATATCTCGGATGCAATTTCTGCTAAACAACGATTAGCAGTTACATTACAGTAATTACTTACGAAGCAGGGTTGCACTGATTTAAATCAATTGATTTAAATCAGTTATTTTACGTCCAGTTATATCAGGTATTAAAAATTCAAGTCATAATAAAAATATATTTATTGAACCATTTATAATCTTAACACAGTACAACGATTTTTGTTATTAAATAAATCTTTGGTAATGAACAAATGTTTCTTAGCATAGATCTATATATCTTTTTATCAGAATATCAAATTTAAGGGTTCAGCTGTTTATACAGAAAATACTAATTTGGCGGCTTTTTCGGTGTCCAAATGAATCTGAATTTTTGTTTTAGTAAAATCTCTTACTAAAATTTACAGAAGTTTAGTAAATTTGCTGTCGGGAATTTTCCATAAATAGCTAAAATTTGCTTAGTTCTGTAATATTATTGTTGGTATAATTACATCCATTTGGAAATTTACATAAAGGATGTATTTTAAAATTATTACAGATATTAATATACAAGCTGTAATTTTACATAATTTAAAAGGTTATACTAACAATATGTATATTCTAATTCAAAATAAGACTTTTTAGCCAAAAGTTGCTCGATAAAATCTGAAAAAATTCTGGTAAATAGAGAAAAAATTAGCTATATATTAGGTGAGTAAATTTTTTCGCTAACTGATATTGATTTCGCCGAAAACGTTATTGAAAAATTTAAAATTTTCTAACCTTTAATTTTTTTTTTATTATAAATTTTAAAATATATTTATCGGATTATTGATAATCTAATAATGGATTAATTAATTATTTGTTTTTTAATTTTAATTAATTTTGGTATAAAAAAAAATTGTAATTAATTTTCGAATTATTAGCGAAATAACTAATTTTGTGGTTGCAAAAATCTCATATTTTCAAAATCAAAATTACTTCATATACATTTTGGTAATTATTAAGTAATGAGTTTATTATTAAATTATTAATTAAAGGAAGTCAAATTTATTGTTAACATAATCGTGGTGATTATGATTATCTCGAAATATACATTTTATTCGATTAAATAATGCAAAACACGAAAAATGTTATTAAAATAATTTCTGATAATTTTAAAAATACATATTTAATAACTTAATCACATCGTTAACTATACGATTAAGTTGTACAAAACACGTCGATTATTAATAAATAAGTATATTAATACGAAAACCCTATGTTGACTTTAATTTCTAAACCTAATCTACACAATGAAAGTTTACAAAACAAATAAACCAATAATTCAAAATACTTGTGTTGTGTTTTATTTAATTAATTAAAACCCATATCCCTAACAGTATTAGATTAGATACTAACTGAAACTTTTAACACAATCTGGCAAATTTAAATCCAAATTTCTGGTTAGCAAATCTTCTAATCTGTCGCAAATTAAAATATATCCTCTATTTTGTTCCAAATATTTTTACATCTTCTGCTATGTAATTGCCGCACCAACTAACAGCGCATTAGTTAAACCCTAGTTAAAATAATAAAAAAAGAAAACATATATAATTATTAATAACAAGCTTAACAAGTTAGGTTTTTATTTGTTAAAACAGTTCAACTTGTTTTTAGTTCTGGCTGTTATGACGACATTGTTGCATTGTTTTAAGACCGCTACTAATTAAAATCGAGTCACAGTCACAGTAAATAGTTTTGCTCAATAAATTTTAATATATTAAAAGTTAATATAGTTTTATAGATTTAATTAACACTATTTGCACTAATAATGTTTCTAATTAGCAAAATATTAAAGGTCCAAAACCAGTTTCCCTCTCTTTTTTCGATTTTCCAGAATTTTTTTTCATTTTTCCCTGACTTTTATTATTAAACAAGTATAAATTCTCAAGTGATGTGAATCACGAAATATTCATTAAAATAAAAATTTTTAAGTGTAGGTACGTAAACATTTAGCACTGCGCTGAATATCGCTAATCGAATTAAATTCTTTCTCGATAACTGACCAGATTCGTTGTTTTTCTTCCCACAGTTGAGCGTTCGATTTCTTACATTCGATAATATTCGCGTATTTTTTAATCAAATCTAGTAAAATTATTTTTTTGTTCGAAGTAAATTTTTTTCTTCGGATATTATTTTCAATATAACCGTAATTTTAGGTTAAAAATTACAATATTGGTTATCTCCGTATAAACGAAACTGTAAAAATCTAAATTTTATTCAAATATTGCAGGAAACTAACTTTAAATTTGAAGAATATTGTTTTAAACAAAATATTTTAATATTTAATCCAGGATTGAGATGGAAACAAATGACAGCTGTCAATAGAATTCGTGTTGCAACGAATAGATCGAAAAGTCGAAATTTTATTTAAAAATAGAAGAAAATTCTAGAAAATTTGATTTAAATGAGTTTTCAAATTTAAATAATTGTTTTAAATATAATAGATAATTATATAAGATGAAAATGATAGTTGTCAACAGGGTTTGTGTTGTCGTCAATAGATGGCTCTAGATGTCTCAACAACATATCTTTTTATATAAAGCTGAATTAAATGAAGAACTCTGACATCAAATCGCGAATAATTTTACTTACATTTATTTACTAGATTACCGACTAATTATATAGTATTTTATTGAAAATAATATGTTATTAATAAAATTGTAATAAATTCAACAAGACAATTGGACCACTGTATAATTCACTATTTAACTGGGTCAGAGTAATTTTGAACCATTTTAAACCCTATATAACGTTAATATAAGGTCGAATATCTATTAGATTTTTCGTAAATGAATTTAGTAGGTCAATAGGTTAATGAACTTTTGAATAAGTTCAATTACCATAAATATCTAAATTACGATGAAATATAATTTTTAAAATGAAGCATATAGTATATTTTTAAGCAATTTGTGAATTTTATATAAATATAGCATATATTAAAAAGAGATTATACAATATACATTTTCATAAAATCTGTTTATTAAATACAACAATTCAATATTATTTAAATATTTAACACAAAAATACTGATACATTTAACATTATACTAATATGTACATTATTTTATTTACATCGTGAATACATGAAATAAATATATGAAAAATTTGCGATATTACATCACTGTCTAGTGCATATTGTAAAACATGTTCGATTTTTTAAATATTATAAAATGATGATATAAAAATGATGAGAATACAAAAAAGAATAATTTTACATTCGATTTATTCGTTTAATACTACATATTTATGATAACTAAATATTAGGGAAATTAGCTAATTTATGTACAATTAATAATTTAATAACAATTTTTATATTCAGACAGAATTAGCATATAAAAAAAATAAAGAAATATTTAATTGTAAATATTTTCTTTGTTTATTATTATTTTGATTTCCAAAAAATATATATGTTTTTAATTGTTAATATAGTAATTATGTATTAATTTCGGAATTTATTTATGTGTAGTTTATTTGTAAAAAAATAATTTTCATCATTTTCTTTGAAAAATGCAATTTTCTCTTATTTCACATATGTTTTTTATTTGAAAAAAAAAACATGATTACTCTTTATTACAATTAACAACATATATATTTTTTGGAAATCGAAATAATAATATACAATAAAAATATTGACAATTAAATATTTGATTTTTTTTTGATATGATAATTATGTCTGATTATTAAATTATTAATTGTAGATAAATTAGCAAATTTTTCTAATAACTAGTTATCATAAATATGAAGTATTAAACGAATAAATCGAATGTGAAATTATTAAATTAAAAATAAAATTAAATTAAAATTATGAACATAAAAATAAAACCGTCTATACTATTCGTCATTTTCTAAAGCTAAGATTTGTTCTTGTACAAGACGCGAAATATATATTTTATTATCGGTTTTAACACTGGGCGTCATAAGACTCATATCTGTCCGATTCGTCTGAATTGTTTTTGGTGTACACAACAATGGATCACGTTTACGCAATTGTTGTAAACTTATGAAAGTTTACAACGATTTGCGTAAACGTGTTCCATTGTTGTGTACACAAATTAGGTAGAATTGGTTGTTGTTTGACTAGGAATTCTGCTAGTCTTCGTCGTAGTTGTTATCTGTGTGGAAGTCGAAGTCCTGATTGTAGCTCTGGTGTTACTTCGATCTGGCTTCACAATGGTTTTCCGTTTATTGTTTCTTTCATCCGGCCAAAATGGTTTTTTCGCCTTTGGCAATTTCCACAGCACACCGTATTCTACAAAAATATACAAATGTTTTATTTATTATACATACATACATACACAATCACGCCATGTACTTAAAAGGGTGTGGCACAAACTCTTTTCATCATCCCGAAATCAGTCGCCTCCAAACATTCCTATCCAGCACAAGCAACTTTCGCTTCATCCACATTCATAATTCCTCTCATACATGTTCTTTTATTCTCACTACTTGGAAACTTTCGCTCACGCAAAACACTCTCAATCATACCACTCCAACTACTCATCGGACGTCCACGCAATCGTATACCATCAAAATCATTCAAATAAATCTTTTGTCTATATTTGTGAATGAATATATTTGTGCTTTCGAGGAAGAAACCACTCCATTAAATTTTCTACACCGGATTATACAATCCTAGGATTTTAGCTCGATTTTAAAGAAGATTGTAAGCGATTTTAGCATGATTTTAAGCGATTTTAGCATGATTTTGAAGCAAGATTGTAAAGATTTTACATGATTTTATAAATTTTAAGTAAGATTCTAAAGATTTTACCATGATTTTACTCGATTTCATATGAAATTTTTAAAATTGTAGCGAATTTTACTTGAGATTTTTAATGAATTATAGATCGTATACGAATTTTTTAATGTGTTTTAATTCTTTTTCAAAAAATATTTCAGTAAATATGCACTAAATATTTACGAACTATTCATGATTTTTACGGATATTAGCTACGATTTTACTAGGATTTTGCCTTGATTTTATAGATTTTACCATAATTTTAAGGGATTTTAATTAATTTGTGAAATTCGAAATTTTTTATTACTTATCTATGACAAACTTTGAAAAATTAAAGCCAATAGCTTTCGTAATCGAAATTTTAAAGTATTAGTTTACGAAAAATAAACCAACGTTTCAGAAAATACCCTTTCATTTGATAAAATAATAATTAAATTAAAAAAAAAAAACAAATAGTCAAAGTCAAATCATGCATTTGATTGTGAGATAAACATAAGTTTACAATCACAAACAAGTTCATGTCTGCTGAATGCGACCATTAATTAAAAATGTTTCAACGTTTCAAATCGTGGTTTTAAAAAAAAAATCGTTAAAAATGTGTCGTAAAAATTCGTTACAGTAATATTTCTAGTGTAAATTACCGATAATATAAATTATTTATTACACATACCTTTCTCTAATTCTTCCCATCTCAATGGTCGACGTACAACTTTTTTCTTGGTTGATGCACTCTTTTTCATTGATTTAGGTGCAGAAAATGCTATAACATTATAAGAAAAATTTAAATTTAGCTAATTTTGAAATATATATAAATTAAAAGAAACTCACCTTCCATACATTCCTGGAAAAAATTCCTGTCTTTTAGGAATTTCTTTCCTACAAAAATTTGAATCATTTATTATCATATACTATATTATTTGTAATTTATTATATTATTTACCTTTGGTAAAATCAAAAAGTTGATCTTCCATCTTCCAATAGATTTATTAACAAAAATAACGTGGAATCAAACCGTTAAAATACTTTTGCGTGCACTAAACAACTGAAAAATCGTAAACTAATTCAAACAAGCTTGTCAGTGATAATGGCAACTATAAGAATACTAAATTCACTAAGATACTACCAACCATATAATAAAGGTTCTAGATACAAATAATAAAATATTTTAGTTTTATTTTAATATTTATTATATAAATAAATAAATATAAATTATTTAAAATAGTAATAATATGTATATTTACATTTTAATTTAGTAAATAAAATTTATTTAGTACAATAATTTACAGTAAATTGTAATAATAATAATGCATTATTTGTTATTTACAAAACAACAACATTTAAGATTAGTATTATAAATGAATATATTTGAATATATTTATATACAAATATATTTTAAAATAATATAAATATTATTATAATAAATGATTATATTTAAAATTATCCATATAGTCCACTATTTCGCCACTGTCGCACCAATCGCTTATACAGCGCATGTCAATATTAGGAAGAGATCCGTTGTGATGTGACGCGCTTGGCGGCATGGCCATCTTATGGCCATTGATTGCATGTGGTAGGCAGGGCAGCCACATTGGTTTCGCTTTAGAATTGTAAATATGGTGTTATTTCGTTCATTTAATTTAATCAGTCATTTAGTAATATATTATATACAAAGTTTAAATTTCTTTTACGCCAGTTGATGTTATTCAATTACCTGAGGAAAATTAGTATTGGAACTACATGAAACTGTAAACATTTTCAAACACATGTGCTCTTCATAGATACAAAAGTAAGTAAATAAGTATAATTTATTTAATTTTTTGATCTATAGCAAGCATCATATTTTTTTATGTTATTAGTTAGATTTACAAGGTTTTTTTAAATTTTAGATGACAGACATTCCGTTTTATCAAGCATCAAATCATAATATAAAACCAAATATGGATGGATGATGATAAAAACAAAAGAAATTACTATTTTGGAAACTATATTCAATAAAGTTTTGACTGTAATATATTTATGGAAGAATCATAAAGGAAAAGGTATTTTAATTAGATATTCTAAAAACTATTATAGATATTTTATGCATGGTAAAAAAAATTGATTCAGAACTCATTATATTAAAATAACACGGTTTCGGGTTATAGTTCAGTATTAATAATCGACGTTTCGACGAACTTATCGTATGTCTTCATCAATTTTCCTGATGAAGAAGAACATACGTTGAGTTTAATAATATTAATACTGAACTATAGTCTAAAAGCGTTTTATTTTAATATTTTATGTAGTTTCGTAAACTATTTAATTTCACTAAAATATAACGTTTTGGATGAAACCGGTTTTAAATAGATTTTTGACATCGGCAATAAAATTTAACATTTATGAAAAAGCGAGCATTAGAAACATTTATTTTTATAGCCGTGACGTTTTTAAGCATTGGTCACTTAGGGCACTATCTCTGAGACAATTCATTTATTTGAATATTGTTTTAACACTTGGTTTAACACATTGATTACGACAGATATATTCAAAACTTCATACAAACGTGTATTTTTTTTAAAATTTAAAATCACATTGAGTTGTACGACACACTGAAATTGAATAGATCATTCGCATGACGAGTGAGAAACATTGCTGTGCATGTTTTTGTGATTAACATAATTATATTTTAGTATTCGGGGCCGCCTTATCAGAACATGTTTAATAGAATTATTCTATATAATTTCTGATATTTGAATAAATTTCATCGTGCGTAATGTCGGTCGGTTTGAAGACATCACAATTTAATACGTTCTTATCTATAAAGTTTATTTTAAGTCGAATGCGCTATCTAGTGACAATCATATTTAAGATTTAATTATTGTGTTTAGGTAATTATTGTCATATATAGATTGAAAATCAAATAGTGTATTCTGCAATTGAACCAAATGAACCGGTTGGCTTTTTTCAGTAAAACCAGTTGCATTTCAGTTACACGGTTTTTGAAAATGTGATATATTACTTTAACTGTTTACACTTTGTTTTCTTTTTTAATGTGCGAATTTAAATCTGACACTTGAACATTGAAGTTTTGTGAGTTATATCTGGTAATATATTTTAAGATTTTCATTTTTTTTTTTTATAGCAAAATAAAAACATTAACAAATAACTGTCTAATCTTATCAAAATCTACCAAAAAAAGTAAAGTAAAATTAGTATTTTGAAAAGTTATTTGAAAATGTAATAGAAAGTCATATATTCGGTTAGATAGTTTTGTATGTTACTATATAAATTTATAATTAATTTATAATAGTTTTACTAGTAAATATCAGAGCTAACCAATCGATTCATTTGGTTTCATTTCGGAATGAATACATTATAACTGTGACACTTAACTTTTGCATCATTTTTATTTAAATTTACATTTATAACATGTGCAAGTTTTAAATATGTCTGTAAAAAACGCAAAACAAATATTTATATTTTGAACATTTCCACGCAAAATTCTCATAAAATGCTAGTATAGAGATTATATTGTTTCATATTGTGTTTAGGTCGGTATCAAATTGGTTCTAGCAGCATTCAACAATCTCGTCTATGCAGTCGGCGAAGATAGCTGGAACTCTATGAATTCTACATTCCAAGTTAAATTCTATACTGAAGTTTACGATCCAGAGATACAATCATGGGTGGTCGATTACACTTTAATAGTTAACAAGAGCTAATGTTCGTGCAGCTGTAATCGGTGATCGACTCTATGCTGATCAGGTAAATTACCCAAAGTTTCTATTTATTTAAGAATATTGACGTGCTGCAATTTCTGATTATTTATATGATTTTATATCAATGTGGCTGTCCACTCTAATCGAACTTCTTTATTTTAATCGTTTTACATAATACTTCTGTCTAAAATAGTAATATATTCTAAATATTGTGTTCTAAAATTATATAGGAGTATTTGCTAAAATATATCAATTTATAAACAAGTATAAAAACTATACTTTTTAAATCACACCCCAAAGTGATACAACGACATGGAGTCTCTCATATGCCTGTTTTTCTTTTTTGTAATAAGTGTCTTTGACCTTGATACGTACGTCACACGTAAGAATACGTAATACGCCGAATCTTTGCCGCCAAATTAGCTATTTAATTTATAATTTTTTTGGACATGGGTTAATAAATTTGAAAAATAAATGCATTTAATGCACTTTTTAATGTAGATTATAAATTGCTAAAAAGAAAATTAGTGGACAGGTCTATTATCGATCATTTATCTACTATTTATTTAGAATTTACAATTCATAGTGAAATAAATTATAGTTTTTTTAACACTCGTAGAAAAATATGTGTTTACACCGCGTATTAATGATATTTATGATTTTATTGTTACCGAGTATTGAGGCCGCTCAAAAATTATTTTTGCTATATTTATCATTCAGAGCTTGAGCCGTATTTTAAAGATCAAATAAGTAATGTGGAAAAAGATTTTTTTTTGAAAAAATTAAAAATTTTAATTTTAAAAAATTTTGTTTTAAAAATTTTTGATTTTAGTTTTTTGAAATAAGTATTTACAGATAAGCACGAATTAGACTTTCACTAGTAACATATGAATCAACTGGTTTTTGATACGATTTAATAAATTTTTGTAATATTTCAAATGTTTGTGATGTTTTATCTAAGTATCCATATTGGCATATATGTAGATACGTATTCACGATTACGGTAAATTATAAATTTTTAACGTAATATGATATGTTATCTTTTTCTATAATAATTTCTCCGTTAGAAAGTATTTCGTTTAAATACTTTGGTGTGACGATTGGTTCTGTGATGACCACAACGGATTAAAAAAGAATTTATAAGAAAGTTTATAATTTTAATTTATATACATATGGCAAACATTCTACAATAGAAACCTAAAATTCAGAAATAAAATTAAAAATCTAATCTAGTCTAACGACAATAATGCTCGCGCCAGATTCTAAGTCCGCAATAAAAAATAACAGAAAAACAATTAATACAAAACATGTGTTACAGCCTACAAATGTTGTATGTAATATTTACAAAAGATACTTAGCTATGCTTAACATTGTTTTATTGCGCGAACGAAAACTTAATTATTATATAACTTAGAGACTCGAACTGAATCGAAATGCAAAAAAATCTGAACAAATCGTTACTATTTTTTTGGAACTAAAACAGAAACTGAACTGATTAATAAAAAAATGATGAACCACTTTTTAAGACACAAACCGGGTTCAAATTGGTGTCGTTTATATAAATTATTTAAATATATAGATCTGTACTAATAACATTATAAAAATTGTTATATTTTAATAAAGTAATCCGGCCATATTTACATTATTGTAAAATAACATTTATATAACTTGAAAATAAATATATAAAATAATATTTAAATTAACTTGATCATTTTAACATTGACATTAATTTATTTAAATTCTCCGCTATTTCATTATTGCGGTTAATTTAAAAAATATACTTTTTACCACAGAAAAATGACTCGTATTCTCACCTTGCTTTTACAAGTGATTTATTTCAAAAGCAAGGTTGTGTAAATCGTTACAAAAATGTAATCGGGTTAGTTTGCGGTTTATAATATTTTCTCGATTTTGTTTTCGTATCGGTTTAACATAAAATGAAACTGGAACAGTTTGAGAACCAGTTTACGTATCCGATTCGGTTTAAGTGGTTTATATAAAAAAAAAACCGAAATTGCTTACCATAAAAACACTGATAAACAATGTATTTTAAAAATCTTATTAATTTAAAAAGAAAAATAGCATATCAGAAAAATATCATTTCTAAATAGAATATTAATGCAAAGCAAAATACAAATTAAATGTTTAAATTGTCATACTAATATTATTCTATTGCAAAAATTGTTTCATTTATTTCACTTTCTTTATTTTAACTTAAAAGTTTTAATGGAAATGCTGTATCTTATATACTTGTGATTTTTATGGTTCAAATTAAATACATACGGCAGTAGCATGTACCAACTTAGTTGCACGATTAAGTTGGTACATGCTACTACTACCCATAATATTTATATAATTTTTTTTTGTTTCCAAATATAATTGTATTTTTTTATAATTTAATATATCACTTTGAATCAAAAGGCACCCGACTGATGATCAGTGAGAAATCTGTTATCGTGCATACAAGAGATATATTTATTATAAATGATTTATTAATTACTTTAAAATTGTGTTTTTAAATTTTAAATTAGTTATAATAGAATATACTCCTATCAAATATAGAAAAAACTATTTATATTTAATAAAAAATAGAAGCAAAAATGTATTTTGAAATATGTAAATGATAAAAGCAATTTTTCTTTACAAAAATATGAGGAGTATTTTTTATATTTATTTATTATCATTGTAAAATATTTCATTGTTTTTAAAGTATATTATTTTCTAATTAATATAATAATCAATAATCAATTTTGATATTTTATCTGTGTTTTTTACACAGAAAATCTATAAAAATTGAAAATTGATAAATATCTTCTATTCAAAAAATAAAATTGAACTGGAAACAATAACTGAAATTCACTGTTACTGAAATTTTTTATTATTTGAACTTTTGTTTTTAATTGTAGATAATTTTAATTAAAAATGTGTGTGGAATTTTTTAACGTACATCAATAATAATTATTCTTACATTACAAATGCTTCATTTTAATGATGAAACAGCAATTAATGTTTAAGTATTTATACAAGTTCTTTTTTTCTGATTTCAGCAATATGCATATATTTTGTTAATTTCAAAATTAGTACATACATACATACATACATAAAATTAATAATTATATAAAATAAATTGGCCGAATGTCATTTAGTAAAATTTAAATTCGAATTTTGACAACAAATACAGAAAATTTATCATTTAATTATCAAGAAATATAATTTTATTTTTAAGATTATTCTTATATAAAATAATTATATAACTTTGAAATTTTCGACATGATAATAATTACTATTTTGCTGTTAGGCAGAGAGGTCATAAAAGTAGGGTATTTTATATATTTTATCCACTAACTATGCTACCTAATAGTTTTAAGCACACATACAGTTGTAAGTAAACTGTAAGATTAAAAATAATATTGAATTTTATTGTAACTATAAATACTTGAACAATAAATTTTTATCATCATAAACCAGTTAAATTAACTATATATTATGGTAGTTGACACATTGTTTCTAAGTTCCAGATTGTAGCACATTGTGTTATTACATACTGTTTCTTTCTGTCGCATTCATCTAATTCGCATAATCAGTATATGTACATATGTCGTATCTCATATACCTAAGTTTCTCTCTTAAACGAGTTAGACTAATTTAAGTTTTAACATATTTTTTAAAAATAATTATTATAATTTTATAGTTTCTTCTTTTGTTAAAATATAAATTCCTGGATTCTGTAAGAATTTTTTTTGCAATATACATAGAAAGATTTCTAACGGAATTTAAGAATTTTCAACGAAAATTTACAGAATACGGAGGTCAATGTTTGATAATTATTGTAGATATAACATAATAATTATAAATTGCGGTGTGACTATTTTAGTTTTACATAAAACAAATTTATTTTAATTTATATGCATAATATGCTGGATCAATTGTTGCTGACGACAACATTTTTTTAAAAGTGGAGGATGATTTGTTTTAAAACTTTCATATATTTGTTTTAAATATTATTAGAAATAATTCTAGTACATTAATATGTCTGACTGTCTCATTTAACTTATACAAATTTTCGTCAAATTTCTATGCATATATATATATATATATAGTAAAATATGAGTTGCTACCGTGATTATATGTTGTAGAATTTATTAACGGGATTACGGTATGTCAGGAAAATTTAAGAATTAGCGAACATTACATTTAATTTTATTTATTATTAGACCAATATTTCGCCACTAGATTGTTGGCTTCATGAGGGTGAACAATGTAAGAATTAAAAGTATGTTGTTGTTAGAATATACAACACAAATACGTCGAAATTTCTAGAAAATTCTATTTTTGCTAATTAACTTGTATTAATTGGTTCAAATTAATAATTAATTTTTATTTTACTGAAAATATTTAAACAAATTATTATTATTATTTTAAATACATAATTCAGTATTAAAACTGAGTTACAAATAGTTATTAGAATTTAAATTAAGCATTTAAAATTGTGTTATTTATTTTCCTAAAACAATAGAAAGCTTTCTATTATATATATATATATATATGCTTCTGAAGATAATTTTTTTAATGAAAATCCGACAATGTTTTGTAAATTCAAGTAATATACCGAAGAATGAAACTATTATGTTTGTGGAAAATTCAATAAATAATACTTGTATTAATATAAGTATTTGGAATTTAATTGAAATAATGAGTTACCCTAATTTAATTAATATTATTTTATATAGATATCGTTTCTTGATTGATTGTGTAAGCAAATAAAGAATCTTAAATTGCAATCGATTTTCTCAAAATTGGACTTGTAATACTTTCACCGCAATTTAACTCAAACACAGTTGCATTGCAGTGACAGAATTCTGCAGCATTTTTCTAATCGTAATCTAAATTGAAAAGTTCACTATGTTAACTTAACTCTATGTATAAGATAAAAACAAAACATGTGTCAGAAAATACGTTTAATGCTGAATAGAACTGAAGCAATACGAAATTAAAACTAGGAATTTTTTTTGCTGTTGATGTGAGTGCTAGAATATTGGGTGGAATGTTTACGATCAACGTAAGCAAAATTACTTTGTTTTAAGTTCGTATTGCTTTGATTCTATTTGGTACTGAACGTATTTACTGACATGATCCGTATTTATCTTATGCATATCGTTCATTTTCGTAAACTATTACAGTAAATTATCCTGCCACATTATAGATGACATATATATTACTTTTTTTATGGGATTATATCTATTTTGAAGAACTGGCTTCGCCAGATTTATTATTAAGCTACACTAAAAAGTTACTTAGAATCAAAATTTTAATTTTTTTAAAAATAATAAGTAAATTACTTAAATTCTTATAATTGCAGGTTTTTACTTTTGTTATTATTAAATTTAAAAGATAAATGTTTCGTATTAAATATTAAAGAAGAATATAACATTTGATTTAATTTTAAGAAATTGATGTAAATATATTTTTTTAAAATTTTATTGTTGTTCTTTATCATGTGACCTGCATCAGATAAAGGGATCTTTATGCTGGTAGTCTGTATTATTCCATAAGCTCTGTAGTACTATAGAGTCTTTTATTTTTTTTAATAAATAATAAAAGGACAAATGATTTTATAGTACTATAGAGCTTAGAGAATAATATAGAATATCAGCACTAGTCAGGGTACTGGAAAGGGCACAAACTGTTAAAAGTTATTGCTGTTTAAATAAGTATTGCATTTTCAATAATACATTTCCACATCATATTTATCAAAAGTGTAAAAAACTATTTAGATTGAAAAATAATTAACTAGAATAACTAGAATAGGTTTTAGTTGTATGTAGGTAGTAGCGTTTAATACAATAATCTAAAAATGTAAAATTTTAACTCAAATACCTTTATTGGTTTTAAGTTACAAGATTTTATTCAAAACCGTAGAGTACAGAAAAAATTTGTAGTTAAAATTCTTTTTATATATATATTTTTTTTCTAGTTATGACTTGTTTACAAATACATTTCAAAACGACATTGATGTCTATCAATTGTAAAAATTGAAAATATTCTTTGTTGGTAATTTTTTTTTAAACGAAATATTATATTGTAATCCTGTTACTTATAGTCGGGTTGATATTTTGGTTCTGACATCCGCAACCCTTGGCTTAGGGTAGGTTAGATTTAGGATCTTTAGTTATTTTATTATTAAATATAGCCGCTTATCTCATCGGCGCAAATGATAGGTATCCACCTCAGACCGGCGTGCAATTTAGCTATGCAAAATTTTGTTAAGGGATTAAAACATAAGGGATAATATATATCCATTTCTATTTTATATCCATATTTTCATTTATGAGAACTTTGTAACTTTGTATATTTGGATATATTTATATGTGTTTAAGTGTTTATATGGAAAAACGACTTAATTCAAGGCGTGATAATTTATCTCCCATCCCTAGAGGTTATATAATACAACCGTTTCTCCTCCCCAGACTCTTTTGAGATGTTGATCATTCGTTATGCCAATTATAATAAGTTGAAGTTTAAAAATAGTTACAATATATAAGGATAAAACGTTTAAACGTTAATTTTGTACAAAAACTTAAGTGCACTTCAGTCGTTATTGCACCCAGGGACTCAATTGTCACATGATGGCGCGCAAAATATCAATTTTTTAATAATTAGTTATGAAAATATAGGGTATTTTATAATAATTTTTTGTTTTTATAATATATGTGAATCCAAATAATCGTTTTGGGCAGTTAAAGTTCATACTTAAAGAAATGCGACAATCCTATTGTTGATGGTGCTTGTTGAAATGTTTATTGCGACATAAAGAAAGCAAATGCTGGAACTTCCGATATTTGAAAAACTCAATATTTTTTTAAAAATTCCTTGAGTTTAGCTTTATTTGTTAGAATATCAAAAAAGTTGTTTATTAAAAAAAAATTTTATAAAAATATGTTTGATGTTTTTTTTAAATATTTAAAAAATTTTTAACTGCAATTTAATTTCAAATATCACCGTATCACTCAAAAATTACTTTCTTTTATGGTAGATATGGTATTTTTATCAAACGATTGTTCCCTTTAAATTAAACTTTTACTTCAGTATAACATAGTAAATTTTGTTGCAAAGTTGTTTGGGTTTGTATTATAAACTCAAAAATAATTACATAATTTATTGGATATTTAATCAAAGAAATTTAACGCAAGTTCAAACAATTTAATTAACAAAAATAATAATTTAAAAAAAAGTGGGGATGCCTTGAAACAAAATAGAAGCATATAGATAAATACATATATAATAGACAGACCACTTTGACATCAGTTGGCATTATTGTATAGCAATAAAATTATATAATTTTTGTGAATACTAAAAGAATATTTTTGAAAAACTTTTAAGTAATTTTGTATAAATAATAATTATTATAAATAATTGATTGTTTTTTTTAATATGATTCAAATAATAGCTCTAACTTTAAATGGTTATATTAAATTGTATTTTAATTAATATAATTTTAATCTGGGCACTAAGTTACCGGGGTTGGTACATTGATACTGTAATAATTTGCAAGATCAATTAATATTAACAGCAGATTGATAAAAGAAGCAATTTAAATTTGTAAAGAAAAAAATAACATCAATCACTATGAAGGTACTGAGTTAAATAAAATTTGGCTTCCATTAATTAAAAATCAATAAATATTATGATCTACTTATTTGTTATCTAGTAACTTGTCTCTATGTTTTATTATTTACTGTAATGTCATATAAATACAGAACTTTAACCTAAAGCAGTTTTATTTACTATAGTGAGTTTTGAAAGATTTTTACTATGTTATGTTTTATTAGAACTAATTTTGAAAGTAAGAATTTATTATTTTTATGTACTTATTATGAACATAAATATAATATGTATGATTTTATACGTCTAATATTTAATTTTATGTTTGTTTGAATGAATCCGCGGTAGCATATACTCAAAAACATATTTATACATTTGTTTGTTTTTCATTTTGCTCCCTCGTAGTAATATACATAGGATGTTAAAACAGGCGACGTTAGCTCTAATAATACTATACACTTTTATCATGAAAATTTGCGATAAAACAAGCAAGAGTACAAACGCGCTAGCATTTTCAGAAACATTCATTTGTAATGTATATAAATGTTTGTTTCACTATTTATTTTGTTGCTAAATATATCTAGATATTTTAATTAAACAATTATTAAAAACTAAATTTAGTTAAAAAGTAGTTAATTTAAATTATTGATTAACGTAAAAAATTAAAATAATAATTAAAATCAAATAATAATAATAATAATAATAATCAAATCAAATAATTAAAATCAGCCCAATCTTGTCTGTAATATTATATCTAAAATATTAAAAAATAATAAAAATCTTCCATATAGCTTCTAGATATCGAATCTGAACTTAGTTTATAAGAGTGCATGTGTGCGTTGTCAGCTTGCTCGGTCGTCAGTCAAAATTCTGTGATCACAACTCCTATACTTTTTTTAAATTAAATTTTCAGGATGGGTTTATTTAGTGCCCAAGATTACTAAAGTTTAAAAAATTTATTCTGGTTACATTATTTATCGGATTTTAATCCAATTTTCACAAAATATTTTTCTAGTGTCCACAGAATATTATATTATTTTACTAATGTACAGAGTTGCCAACATTCCGAGAAAACTTACTAAAAATTTTAGAATTTAATTCTAACTTTGCTATTCGTTCGAGATTAATCAAACTTTTATAAAAGATTGTATTACTGCCAGCATAAATTAAATATTTTTACTGTATTACAATATTGTCAATATTCTAATAAAAAATTTACAAAATTTTAAAATTTTATTTTGGGTTCAGTGTGTAATCAATATTAATAAAATTTTCGCAAACTATTATTTCAGTGCCTCTATAAATCATATAATTTTATTATTATATATAGTGTTGCCAACTATCTGAGAAATAAAATTTGAAAACAAATATTTAGGTAAAAATCCCAACATTACAATATTAATTTATATTAATTTCACTATAAGCTTATGAATTTTTGTTCAGTGTTTAGTATTATTATAAATGCTTAGTGTAATATTGCGTGGATGGCGTTGGTGGTATTTATTGCTTCTCAGCTATATCTTTTTAATTTACTTGGCATAAAAGCTTGCATCAGTGTTTTCGGACATTGATCAAATCACCATACTGATGAGCTCCTAAAGAGCGAATCACGTGTATGTGGTTAACTGGCCGGTCATTGATGCATAGCTTAATAGCCGATTCAATGATTGGGTAACTTCTGAAATTTTTGAGGAAAAATCCCCAACATTATAATATAATTATATTTTTTACAGTGTTGCCAATTTTTGGAGTAAAAAATTATTTTAAATTTTAATATTTCATTTTTGACTTATTATTTTTTAGTACCAATATAATTTTATTTTTGCACAGTGTTGTCAACTTTTTGAGAGAAAGAATTTTTTATTTTAACTAAATTTTATTCAATTTTAATCAAATTTTTAAACTGATTGCCTAAAAAATTAAGTATTATACAATGTTGCCAATTTTTTGGAAAATTTATTTAAAATTTTGAAGAAAAAATATAAAATTTATTTCTATTTCTTAGTATTTACGTGATGTTAAACTGCTTTATATATTGGTTTGCCCATATTTTCTAATATTTTTTAATAACATTTTTTAATATGCTAACAAATAAAGATAAAATAGAGCAATTAAAGAAAATATTGAGTTTTTCATATACCTTTCAACAAGCACCAACAAATGCCCTAAAAAGATTATTTTTTTTATAAATTAATAAAAAACTTTTCCATATGTTTATAACCAACTTTTTTGTCGAAACGTTGATTTATTAATGAATTATTACAGAACTAGGATCTAAAGCCGGTTTATTCTAATATAATGAGTTCTGAAAGATTTTTTTACTTCTTTAATTGAAATTTATATTTTGTGCGAATAAATTAACTGTTATTACCATAGTAAAAAAAGTCTTTCAGAACTCATTATATTAGAATAAAACGTCTTTAGGTTCTAGTTCTGTAATAATATATATTAATAAATCGATATTTCGACGAATTCAACGTGGGTCTACATCAGAAAAAATATAGAAATGACATTTGTAGTAGATCGTAAATGTAAATGATAAAGTGATAAGAAATATTTCACACTTGCTAGCATATTTTTCATTTATTTTATTTAACATTTTGTAGTTTATGCAACATTTCCTTACAAAAATTCAAAAGTATTTTTTGTAAAAACTTACAAAATTTTTCTTTTTAGAAATACAAATATATCAATATGAAGAAAATCCGATATACTGGTTTAACGAGGATTCTGGAAGCCATGAGTAATTAAATGCAAGAAAATTCTACAAAATTGTAAACGGAGTTACTTTCCCGAAAATACAACAAAATTACAAGAGAAATTTACAGAAAATTCGATAAAATCAAAAGACGAATTAATAGAAGTTTCTAGAAGAGTCGATGAAAATTCTGAGAAATTAGAAGGAAAAATTGACGGGAAGTTCTAACAATTTAGAAGCAAAAGCGGCCCAATAATTATTAGAAAAGCGAAGAATCTTTTAGAAGAAACACTACAAATATTTAAAAAAAATTATGGCAATTGTGTTTATTTTTATATTATCATTTTTACCTTCTCCTTTTTATTTTGCAATTATTCGGTAAATTGGTCTAGTTTTTACAAACTTTGATTGACAGTTTTTCTAGTTTCTTAAAACGGTACGGTATATTCTCTTTTACAATTGGAGACCTTTTCATAACTGGAGTAATAAATTTTCGGCTGGGAGAATTTTTCATTCAATACGGTTTACAAAACTTTGCCCGACGACAAAAAACAAAATTTTGTTTATTTATTATGAAGAGAATCACAAAATTCCAAATGTGATTGGTGTAAGAATATTTCTCAGATGTGTTTAAAAATGGTTTAAATGGTATTTTTTCGGTTATTGGTTTAGATGAATTCGGTTGTTTGGTTCGGTCGTCTAGCGTTTGATGCTAGTGTGATTATTCTTATTGGTTAGGGTAACTGTGATTGCTGCTCGAGCAACTTGAGGGAGATTGGGTTTTAATCCCAGTGGAACTCAAGTCGGGTATTCTGGCAATACAGTTTTAGTTTTAGTAGACATTTGTTCTGCTTTATTTGGTCGTTTGTGTATTTATTATTGTTGGTACAGGCTTCGAGTTACATATTTGTAGATTGCTTGGAGAAATTGTTTAGAAATCGGCAATTGATTGATATTTGATGCGGGAAAAGAATTTTTCGATTTTTGATATTCGATATTTTAGTACAGACTGATTAACCTGTGGTGTACTAGTGATGGGTGAATAATACAAGAAATTTTATTCATTTATTTAACAATATAGTATAAAATCTAGTAATCTTAAATCTACGAGGGATAGCGGCTCGGTTAAAGTTAAAAAATAAGTAAATTTAATTTTAAACTTATAATTATAATTCTTACCAATTTTTCCATACTTAAAAATTAATCTAATAGATGAAATCGCGCGGAGGTCGGCATATACGTGGAATTTTTTTGTTTTGGTTTTTTATCACGTATAAAGTTGCTTTTCAAATATTTATTTTTTTAATAACATCGCCGATTGTTGCCTGATAGTTTTTCCTCGATCTTTTTCACTGTGATTTAAACGCTTATATAAAATCGGTAAGTTCTTAAATTTGAGAATAAATCTTATATCATTCTCATTCATCGTGGTTAACTGATAAGTTGAAAACAAAAGAAAGTAATGAACGCTAGATATTTTTACCGAACAAAACCGATTATAACGGATTATAAAAATGAGTTTTCAGACCTCGTTGATAGTTAGTCAATAAAATAAAAAAATAATTATGCTAATAACTTGTCTAGTAACTGAGATATAATCGATTAAAATTACAAAATAATTAAATTTAATTATAAACTAATAATTATAATTCTGATCAAGTTTCCACACGCAAAAATTCATCTAATAGATGAAATCACGCGGAAGTCGGCATATATGTGGCATCCTTATTTTTTGTTTTTGTCTCATATAAAGTTGCTTTTCAAAAACTTTAAATTTTTTTTATAACATCATTATTGTATTTTTCTCGATATATAGCGAAAAGCTCCATTAATGCAGCTTCATGAGCTTTTTGACTATCACTATCACTTGTCTTGTATAATATAGGTAAATTTTTCAATTTAACAATAAATTTTGTCATTTTCATTCATTGTGGTGAATTGTTAATTTGCACTAAACAGAAACTGTAAACTGGACTGAACCAGAGAACACCAGGCCAGGAACTGCCACTTCTGGCCATAGGAGGTGATGTTGGGGTAAGTGGATTTAGGGGATATTTAGTTCCGCTACCATGCACGGCGCAACTGTGGGCGCTGTATGTAAAAGAGAGAGATAGATATGGTATTTAGATAAGGATAGATATCTATGTAAGTTTTTTTCTGAAAATGGAAAATTTTAAAAATAAAAATACAATTGTATTATAATATAAATATTTTTCTGAACATTTATTATTTCTTTTCTATAATATAAATAAAATTTACTACCATCAATATTAGGTAATTTATTTTCACCAAATTGAAACCTGTAGAAAGTTCCATATATATGCTGAAAATTAAATATAAATTTTAGAAAAATTTATAAAAATTTGTTAATTATAAAAACTTACTGGAAATCTTTTCTATATACAAGTCCTCTCGTGCATAAATTTTCAAAAATATGAAAAAAATTGGGAAAAAAATAATTTGGACACAATAAGGCACAAGATTAAGTTATTGACTAAAAATATGTGAAAAAAAATTACATTAACAATATTTGAAACAAAAACAATGAAGTCCATTCTAGTGGACATCATGCATTTTATTATCTTTTTATTTGGTATGAAAATACTCAAAGCAATCAGCACAGCAAGGCTCATTGCATTTTTTACATATGTATTTTGTTTTTCTATGACATGCAGCTGAATGACATCTTCTAGCATTTTTTATGTCTGTAAGTTTGGGCCAATGACCAAGTCTATCCTTTTTTATTTTATCAGCCGTGCGGTGATTTGGTTTTCTCTTCTTCAATATGGAAGGTGGTGATCGTGCTCTTTCTCTTTTATTTTCTTTATGTTTATCTATATTTATTAGTGCCCGACCGACACAGGCTTTAAATTTAAATTAAATTGACTCCCACAAATACATAAAATTTGTCTCTAGTAAGTACAATTTTTTTTTTATTGTTTTGATTAGCATACAACCATGATTGAAACACTACATCATCCACCAACTCGTCGGTAAATAATGATAAAAAAAATCAACTGGATTCTGCTTCTGCACATTTACGACTTCTGTGGTGGTAAAGAACCGGGACCATACATACTCGTATTGTCCCTTGCCACCCACTTAAATAGTTTCTTCACCTTCTGTACCTTTTGCTTAGCATACAACTGTGCTAAAGGTATCTCATCCTCACTGTCAAATTTATCTTCATTATCATCTGCTCAATTTTCTACTCCCATAATAAGATGAAAATGCCGGATTAACCGAAACACTTAATTTAATGTAAAATTTAATATGTATGTATATATATTTTGTTTTATTTTAGTTTTTTGTTTTATTGTATTAATAATTCATTTGTATAATGAAAAAATAATTTATTTTACTTATAATGTTTAGGTATACATATAATACAAAGTTACAATAAAATATAAAATTTATACGTTCATGTAATACATAATTCATTTCTTGAAAAAATCTGTAATAGAAGTTTGTTTCCTTAAGTTACCCCGTTTTTTGGCTGCAATGTCCCGCCAGCGTCGGAGCGTTAAAATATCTGCTATGCCCTCTTCAGGTTGCTGTTCAATGTATGCTAACACTTTTTCAATCGAAGTAAATGCTTCAGCGTGACTAATTTTATTGGAAACAACTTCAGGTTTTTCAGTTTCTTTTTTTTCTTCTTGGTTTACTAACTCCATAATTTCAGCTTCGCTCAATAGCTGCTCGTCATCTTTCTTCAACCATTCTTCTTCATCGCTTTTGTTTGCATCTTCGCAACATGACAATATTGTTATTAACGGTAATAAAGACTCATCTTTTTGTACCGAATCTTTAGGTCCATTATCAATTAAAAGTTGATTCTATGATTTGACCAATGTGCTTTTTTTGGATTGTTTCCCACGATTCAGCAATCCAATACACAACGTCTTTTAAATTTATTTTATTAATAATTTCTATAACATTGCGTCCTTCATCAATATTGTCAATCATGGAATTCAATAATTTTCTACGGTACTTTTTTTTCAAAGTTTCTATGACCTCTTGGTCCATTGGTTGACATATCGAAGTAACATTTGGTGGTAGAAATAATACTTTTATATCACTGCTCTTTAATTTTTCTGCGTGCGGGTGACATATCGCATTATCCATTAAAAGAATCGCGTTTTTCGGCAAATTTCTCGACTCCAAAAATCGTTCAACCGATGGCACAAATTCATTAAAAAAAACCAGTTTTAAAATATTTCTGAATCCATCCAAGCATATTTTTGACTTTTATATGACACTGGAAGCAACGCACTTGGCGTGTTTTTAAAAGCCCTCGGTTTTTTTGACTTTCCAATTAATACAAGTTTTAATTTGTGATTACCGGCAGATTATTGGCAGAAGCCAGAAGAGTGACTCGTTCCTTGTTTCTTTTGTAGCCTGGTGCGGAGGATTCTTGTCGAGATACCAATGTTTTTGTTGGTAACATTTTGTAGTTTAAACCTGTTTCGTCGCAGTTGTATATTTGGTCGGAAGTGATCTCTTCATTTTTCATTAATTCCTGGAGACTTCTTTGAAATTCATTTGTTTCATTATAATTTCCTGACAAGTTTTCTCCACAAATGGTTAATTGTCTTATTCCATACCGTTTCTTCCATCTATCTAGCCATCCTAAATTTTAAAATAACTGCTTGGTTCGTTCGGTCGCTTCAGGAGCTTCATCTTCACGTAGACGTACGTCTAGCGAAGAGATGTCCATTCGAAATGGAGTCTGCGGAAACAGGTTGTGGCTATATTCTGACTCGCTTGGTCTTGATCTAGCCCAGGTATCGTGCGCGTTTTGCATCATATAGTCAAGGCTTCCCGGGACGTATCCATTTGGTAGCATGTCGGCTGGTTCTAGCTCTGGGAGTGGTGAGATGCAGGGGGGACAGGTCATGTCTGCTAGTGCGGCAAATACTTCGTCTGTAGCTGGTCGAGTGTCGGTAGAAACACGGGCATCTTTGTGGAAAAACCCGAATTTTCTGGCAGGGTTCTCCGCATAGTGCCATATCCTGCTGGCAAAATTAATAATCATAGCGGCATCTTCGATAAAGTCGATGCTGAGCAGCGTACGGGAGTGTTTTGCATCTGGGAGCACAATGAAGCGCCTAGAAATGTTTTTTTCCTTTCAGTTGGATAATAGTTTGTGTGCAGGAGACTTCGATGTCGTGTGGGTTTCCGTCTGCCATGGCAACGTTCATAGGAATTAATGTGAAAACGGCACCTATTGTTTTCAAATGTGTTTCTAGACTCTAGAAAAGCGGTGTTCCATTGTCTAAGAGCTTCTATGGCGACGGCTGGTCGTTCACGATGCTGTGGGGTTTTCCAGTCCAAGCTGCAGAATCCGACGGGGTTGGCAGCTGTAGTGGGTGTGCCTTGGCACGTAGGGCAGTTTCGTCGTATGACGCCGGGCGGGTTGCAACCGTAACATCTGAGTGCTGTGTCCGGTTGCGGCACTGTCGGGGTAGATGTATTTTGTTCTTGTTTTTTTTTTTTTCGACATTCACTGATGGAATGCCCGAAATTCTTGCAAAACTCGCATCGGGTTTTGCCGCTTGTGGGCACAGGTAGTTTAGGTGCGGATTTCTCTGCGAGATCTTCCTCGATTCGATGGGCGGTCTTTAATAACTCATCGAACGTGCTCAGGTTATCGCGAGTCATTCTTTCGCGAAGTTCTTTCCGCAATAAGCCGTATATCATGTCGATCTGCATACTTTCGGAGATGATGTCTCGGAGTTGGGCAAACAAACTTCTATTTTCTGTAATAAATAAATCGGTAGAGATGTGGACAGACTGTCGGGTTTCGAAAATCTTTAGATATATTTTGTGTGCCGCTTTCCTTGGGGCAACAGCATTCCGAAGCCGATCGATTGCTTCTTTTCATATCCTGACCGACTAAAAGACATTTGAACGTTTGCATATTATTAAAAGCAGGCAGAAAATTCATGCGAAATGCAATGAACAAAAAATGCTTTATCAGATTGTCAGTAATAACATATTTCTTGAAAATTAGGTATATTTGCAAATGAAAGTATACTTGCTATACTACAAAAATTGTTAACCTAGACTTTAGTTTAACCATGTTTACGAATATTGAGATGTCATTAAATTCATCTGTCACTTACATATGTATCACTTATAAAAACTAGTAACAATTTTTTTTATTTGTAAAGATATAAAAACTTGAAAAATTCTAATATTTTTGCGGCCCCCTATATACTGTCAGCGGCCCCCTGGGGGGCCCCGGACCCCTTTTTAAGAATCCCTGCACTAGAGGACTCTACGCATACGATTTTTTTTATGTGTCCACTATATTTGCGGCCATGAAATTTAATGTAGGTGGCTTAAAATTTGCACCACCGCCCCAATACGATGTGTTATTTGGTGGTTCAAATTTTAATCCACCACCCCTGAATACCGTCCCTTTGAGCAGCATGCGCAACAATTTCCAAAAAATGAAATAATGTGATTTGGCGGTTTCTATAATTCGACTGAGCATCTCGAATTCTTACGTCGTTTGCTAAATAAATATTTGAAATTGGTCTTGAAATTCTGATGCCGTTCTGCAATCTTCGGAAATTTAATAAAGATGTCTTCGCTACTGCCAATAATTTCTATGTAAAGTAAATATTTATTGTGTGACTATATAAATATATTATTGTTTTCATGCACAACACTTGCCGATAAATACATAAACGTTCGGTCTTGTGTTCATTTTCATCTGCAACATTTTATTAAACGATTCGACGTTGTTATTTGTTCTTCGTGGTAACTCGTAAACAGACAGTGAATTTACGCCAATTGTGTGAATCCAATATCTAAAAAGATTTAATAAAATTTTGATAAATTATAGTACACAATCTTACAATTTTATTAGATTTCAACTACAGGTAAAATAACTGATTTTATCTAAACTTTCGTAGATATTAGTTCAAAAAATATTTAAAAATAATATAAAAATGTATTAATTTTATGAAATAAAAATAAAAATTTATAATAGAATAGAAATCTTGACCTGTTAATTTAACTTTCATCTTTTTTTTCTCTCTGGAAAAATGTGGTTTTTTGTTTGCCTATTTTACCTTCCGACTCGACAGACAATAATTTCGATAAAATTTTGACATGGTCCCAGAATAAGATATACCTGTAATGTTTATATATTTTTCCGCAATTTTTTTAATTAACTTACTTTCTTGAAATTTTTTTAACATTGCTTCAATACGGGGATGTGGTGGTAAAAAATATTCAATTTTATTAATAAAATAGTGAGAAGTGGCATACTTTAATTTCAATCTAAAAATTTTATTTGTTTTATCAGCCTTTATAAATATTTTTTTAGTGATGTCAAAAATCAATTTAGTAGGGCACTTTAAACTTCCTCTATTAATAAATTTTGCAAATGATCTATAAAACTTAATAGGTCCGTTTTTCTATAACTATGGTCATTGTTAACATCTACTATTTTTAAATCTAAACAATGCGACAAGTTAATATATTAATTATGTACAATGAAACCTGTTATATAACAGAGAATAGTTTCTTGAAGATCTGATAAATTATTGTTATTAATATATTTTATTAATAGTTCATATTTATCACCCTTGTCTATCGCCGGCGCCGGTGATTCTATTATGGATCTATACTTAAAAATGGTTAGGACAAAATGTTGTGTATTTAAGCAGTTAGAATATTTACTGAGACCACTTTTACCGCTAAATATCATTTGCCGGAGTGCCCTCATAAATTGTTGGGTATTAGGATTGTTATTAATTCAATATATAATGTGATCTTGAGAAAATTTATAAGTTAAAAAGTAATTAAGTTATTTTTTCAAACAAAAATTTCCACAAATTAAGTGTACTTTGCTTTGTACCGATCAAATCAATTTCAAACGTTTTTCTTGCATGCTGTGAGGTAAGCGTAAATCGGCTGCGGAATGTTAAATTCCTCATCGTATGTCGCTTTTCTAATGTCTTTTTCAGCACTGGTGAGTGCTGGGTTTGCCTGCTTTGCTTTTACATCGATTAGCTTTAGCCACATTATTGCAGTGGCGTAATAAGCGACCTCTTTTCGCACGACAACTCTTTCGAGCTGTTTCTCGTCCGTCCGGTACGCGTCATACACTTCTGCCGCTATAGCTGGCAATTTCGAGTAATTTGCATTGAAATACTGCCTCGGTAGTATTTCAGTTACTGACACATCAATACCGAAGATGGCTTCGGAAATGATTGGGTCATTTCGCTGAGGCGTTGATTTCGTTTGCAGGTTTTGAGGAGGCGTTACTTTGTCCGTCTTTGGTCCAAGTCTTGTGGCTGGCTTTGGAATTGTCTTCTTACCCTTTTTGGAGGGATCGAAATTTTCCGGCTTACCACGGTACCCGGGCGCAATCTTTGCTATTTCCTCTTTCGAGTAGACAGCTTTGGTTTCGGTATTAGCTTCCATTTTCACTTTCGGTTTAAGATAAACTTTGAAAGGTAGAGTTTTTCTATCCGTCAGGATCCAGGCTCTAAAACTGGGTCGGTCTCTTCAAAATCCCTTTCAAAAATTAACAAATTATCTAAGAGGTGTTTTGTATCCGCAACCAAACGAACTACATACTTTTGTTTACCAAATGTTCTGTTAATTATTCTAATAAATTTGACGCAACCTTCGAATTGTTTTAACCCTTTTTTATTTAAATATTGTCACGTTTACGACGTGTACAAAACTATTTATCACTGGAATCGAATGTTGTTCTGCCCTCAAGCAGGGTATATCTTCACTCAAGGGTTGACAAATAAAGTTACATACATGGTTTAAGTTTAATAAGCAGTTTATTCTTAGTTAATAGCATTTCAAATAATAACGATATAAGTTTACATTTAAAAATAATAATAGTCTAACTTACAATTCCAAATGTCGTGCTGACGCCATCTTAGATAGAGAGCAATGGTCACTGATAACACTCACAATGTTTAGTCGAAACCTCAATGGATTTTCAACTGACTATTCAGATCTAATGTCCAGCTTATATATGATTTGACTCGATACTTCCTAACCACACCGTAGGGGTGAGGGTTAGGTGTGACTAAACCTTTTCGGGAAAACAATGACTACCCGTGGGACGTCATACAACTATTTATTATTAATTTTGACAGTCGTGGTTAGAACAAAGTGCATAGGAGTGTGTCACTCCCAGGGGTGCATCTTTGTTGTGTAAAGATAACAGTATTCTTATGCAAGATGTTCATACAATTTATAAAAAGGTTCGTCAGTCGCCTAATCATATATTTCGTAAGACCCGGGTGTGTAGGGATGTATATCATGTACAGATTACCATATATGTAATTGTTCTGATGATGCATTCCTACGCACGACGATTTCTCGCTTACAGCTATTAAGAAATATTCGACAAAAGAACTTATCATAATTTATCATATTTTTGTGGTTTCAATGACCCTTCGAGTTCATACACGAGACACTACCCTCCCCTCTAGCTTACGGCGCCCTCAACGTAAGAGTTTACGTGGGTTCAAACGACGGCAAACGAGACATTTGTATATATTCAATTTGACCGATAGGCGAATGGTTGTGGTCAGTGATGTTGCGGTTAATGCGGTTGTGGTTTAGGTTACTGTATAGTTGTGTGACAGGCTCTCGTGCTTCTGTGTATATTGGAAATGTGTTAGGTTGTATGTATGAGTGTTGATCCACTGATTTTGCCAATGGCCTAGGTAATGTTTCCGGGGGTCGCGAACTGATACTGGTACTCATTGTACTTGTACTAAACGTTGTACTAGTCGACTCTGCGAGCCTTCTATGTACACTTTCCGCTAAAAATTCTTACCTTAATCTAGTTGCTTATTTACGTACTGATAAAATCCATCTTAAAATTTAACTTACACTTACACTTAACTATATTGTTTTTCTATTGTCTTTTTTACGGGGAGTGGGGGGAATGGATTGGATTGGCATTATTTTTAATCCTCCCATCTCTCCTCATCCGAAGCCGCGGGTGACCTTGCGGGGTTGTAGACAGGCGAGGGCGAGTCAGACACCATTATGGTCTCGTCCGCATCGGAATAAGGAGGTGGCGGCGAACGAGGCGAGTATGACGGGTCGGGCCATGGTCTGTACGGTGGTGTGTACGGGGGTGTATAGGATCCTAGTGACCCTCGACTACGTTGTTCGAGCATCATTCGGATCCTGGCGCCACGACCTAGTTGCGGTGGTTCCTCGAACCTCCTCTGTGAAAACTCTCTTCCGCGCCTCAGGGGTGCTGGAGGGAAGTACGCCATTTCAGGGGTGGGAGCCATCCAAACTGCTTCATTCACTAACTTCTTCAGCGCCCCCATTAATTCCGCTGGAGTCAGTGGCTGAGCCGCTGGATGCATCTGTTGAAATTTCTCATAGCAACTACTCATAATTGCTCCCACCCTGAAATTTGTTTCTTCGTCATACCCGCCGTCGTGGGTCCAGATGAGATCGAATATAGCTTTTATTGTCTTTACTGTTCCCGCTATATCATTCTCATAGTACATTTGCATCCTGGCCGCCACTGGCATCTGTGCCAAGATGGTTGGTACTGACATATGAAACATCCACACCTTGTGGACCATTGGCTCCAGAACTGTTATTAATATATATCCCAGCAGCATCGCTGGGATATTGGCAGCCTCTCTGTGTGGGACGAAGTGAAGGCTTCCCATCAGCGTTGGCAGCTCCAACGCCAAACGTCTCATATACCGTTGCCAATCCCTATTATAAATGTTAGTATTATAGTAATACACAAACACAAAACCAAAATTATATACATCTATATATATACTTATTTAAGACAAAAAAAAGTTAAAAATTAAAAAGACTAAAAAATTTTGAATATACATATTGGGCTAATACGTGACTGTAACATTTCTCTTTTTTTTTTATAACGGATTCCGGTCATCGCTGTTATCACTGTTGTTTCCTATTGTTCCGCTTTCGCTCTCGTTTTCTTCAATGTCATTTTGGTCATCTTGACTAGCAGGTTCCCAGGGTTCATGATAGGGTTTCATTCTACTAACGTGTATAGTTTCTAACTTATTCCGCCCACCTCTACCTTTACCTTTCCCAATGATGTAGGTTACGTCAGATTTTTTGTCTAGTACTGTATATGGTCCGAACCACTTACGTAAAAGTTTATCGCTTTTACCCACGTGTTTCTCCGGATTATATACCTTTACTTTTTGACCTATTTCATATGTAACATTTCGATGCTTATTATCATACCGTTCTTTGATTTAAATGCGCTACTTCTCATTTTATCATCAGTGGTCAGTAAACATTTAAAATTCTAAGAAAATATACTTATTCCACATAAATTTCTTAATATATATATATATATATATATATATATATATATATATATTAGACTGTGCCAAAAAAAAATATTTTTTTTATTTCTCGCTCTTCTTTTAGTATATGTTACAAAACATAAAAACATGGCAGTATGCCGGATTTGAGCCAAATCGGTTAACATTTAGAGGTCGCTCAAGTCGAAAACGTGTTATCGTTTTCGACAAATTATTGATTATGGAGACTTTTTAATATTTATTCACGTCTATTTATTATTTATGCAATAAATCATGTTTTAGTATTTGAAAACAGTATTAGAAAGATTGCTGAACGATTGAAGTCAAAGTCGGTTGAGTATTACGGAAGTACCGTAACTATTTGCTTGGCTATCTGAGCTAAAATTTCAGTTTTTTTATAATAATAGCTGAAACAACTATACTTTCATGCATCCTTATCATTCATTTAATGTTTTTCAGTTTATACATGTTATATAAATTGTTTTTAATGTACATGTTCTTAATTGAAACCAACATATATCTACCAAAAAATAATTATTTACATTACTTGAGAAATCGCACCTATGCTTTTCCGAAGTAAAACTAAAAATAATAATAATTAATTGTAAATTGATATTCAATTAGTTAATTAAACTTTATTACAGACAGTGTAATATATGCTTTTTAAGCTTCCCGTATCCGACATGGATATAATATACCCTTGTCTGTATTACGCGGTGCCGTTCGATGTCGGCTTGTCGAAGGCTAAGCAACATAAGTCGATAGTTCTAAATTATATTGGAGGAATCAGATGTTTTTGTTTATTTAATTAATATAATTAGTAATTTTAAAACATTTTAATGAGCTAATATAAAGTTTTATTTATTCAACATCTTTTGTTAATAGTCCATAATAATATTTACAAATTCGATTTAGCGGAACTTGGTTTCAGCCTTCTATGTTCGCTTACAATTTTTAGCAAATATTGCTTTTGTTCTTCATTTTTTGTGAGTGAAGAATTGAATTGTGTGATCAATGCTACTCCTCTTTCTATATATTATATTTCTAATCTTTTTTCTAATCTTTTAACACTGTATTTTGTTAAAATTACATAAATTATATAAATACTAGGAGAATTCCAACAAAATTTCAAGTTAAAATTTTCCCTTTACGAGATTTCTTTATCAATAAATTTTTTATCCATTATCACGACTTCAGACGAATAAATAAAGATATTTATTGATTGATTGATGAATATTTGTGAATATTCCAACAAAATTTGCGATTATCATTTGTCCTTTATCAATAAATTTATTATCCAGTATTCGCTGCATAAAAACTATTAGGGTAAGGTGATGATAAAATAAAAAAATGGACGATTTAAGACGAGTGAATATTAAATAAAGATATTTATTGATTTGATTGATATTTGTTTTTTTGCACAATAATAATTACGCATTCAAAAATTTAATATATGTATGTTGAATAAACATAGATAGCTATGAAAAAAAATGAATATCTCTGCTATATTGAAAAAATATGTCAAATTGTCAAATTAATATATCGAAATTGATAAAAATACCTTATCTACAACAATTCCACAATAGAATCTCATCGCGCATCGTACAGACGGTAAGTTTAGCTACAATTTAATATGCGACAACTTAAGGTTGTCGCATTTTTACCGCCCGAAATCGTATTTTCATTGTATGCGCGCATAGCTCATGTAAAATCGTAAAAATCGTGTGTGTGTGTGTGTGTAATATCGCATTCAAAAATTTAATATATGTATGTTGAATAAACATAGATAGCTATGAAAAAAATGAATATCTCTGCGATATTGAAAAAATATGTCAAATTGTCAAATTAATATATCGAAATTGATAAAAGTACCTTATCTACAACAATTCCACAATAGAATCTCATCGCGCATCGTACAGACGGTAAGTTTAGCTACAATTTAATATGCGACAACTTAACGTTGGCGCATTTTTACCGCCCGAAATCGTATTTTCATTGTATGCGCGCATAGCTCCGTCTGGTGTAGAATACTTGACAGGGTGACCACATTCTGGAAAACTCAGGGACACAGGGAAAATACAGGGAATTTGGGCCGTTTTCGAGTTTTGCGCCCAACATATATATATATATATATAAGAATTATAAGGAAATAGGAATTTAAAAATTAAAATAGAGTTTTTAATTTTATATATATATTTTATTTATATTATATGTGTATTTTTCTTGTATGCGTACATAAATTTTTTAACATTGTTTACATCCTTGTTAAATTTTTTCGAATATAAATTAAAATGTTCAACATAAATATTTTTAAATTTATTGTTTATGTTTAACATCTACTATGTTTAACATCTAAATCACTTCCAAACCTTTTTCGTGGCCATTATTATAACTTCTTTCTAATGCAAATTTTTTCACCAAAAACAGTGTTGCCAAAAAGAAAGTTGCTAAAAAATCACCTGTTACAATCAACAACTACTATATCTAATTCTTTGTTGTTAACTATATTATTGCGAATATAATTTAAACCAATTTCTTGCGTACATTTTTTATATTCAGCAAATATGCCATTAAATTGTTTTACAAATTCTTCATATATTTTGTTTATATAATTATTTAATATTATAATTTTTTTAATATTATCTTCATTTATTGCAAGAAAAGAATTATTTTCTCGCAATTTAATATATTTTTTCGATAGTATTCTGATCTGTATACGAGGGTAGTCCCAAAATTACCCGACCTAACAAAGAAAACACAAAAAATTTGGAAAAATATATATTTATTTCTCTACATAGTCTCCTTTTAGCTCTATACATTTTTCCCAGCGATGTTCAATAGCTTCGATACCCTGTTTATAGTAAGAATTGTCGAGCTCCTCAAAATAGCCATCTACCGCAGCCTCCATCTCTTCATTGTTGGCAAATCTTTTACCACCTAGCCATTATTTCAAGTTTGGGAACAAAAAATAATCCGAGGGGGCTAAATCTGGCGAATAGGGTGCGTGAGGAAGCAATTCGAACTTTAACTCATTGATTTTGGCCATCGCGATTACGGATGTGTGAACTGGTGCATTGTCTTGATGAAACAAAACTTTTTTTTTGCAAAATGCGGCTGTTTTTTCTTGATTTTATTACTCAAACGCTGTAATAAGTTCGCATAATACTCGCCGTTGATGGTTTTTCCTTTTTGAAGATAATCAATGAAAATTACCCCAAGCCGATTCTCCCCTTTCAGTCCATTGTTTAGACTGTTCCTTCGTCTCAGGTGTGAAGTGATGGATCCATGTTTCATCCATGGTTATGAATCGACGCAAAAACTCTGCTTTATTTTTATTAAACATCGCCAAACACTCGATTGAATAAAATTTTCTCGTCTTCTTTTACTTCATCTTTTTTTTCTTCAATCTATCCAAACAATATCCGGTGTACAAGGTCCAATATCCAACAATATCCGGTGTTTTAATTTCAAAATCAAAACCTGGACGAATAACAACATTATCCAAGATTTCAAAAAAGTTTTTCGAAGACATTGTATATTAGAAGTAACTAACTATCAAACTGAACGAATGTTATACTAAAAATGTTTTAAAGTTTCATTGTTTAAAAGTACATTATAATTAACGGAATCTGTAATATATACACAATTAGATCTTAAATTGTTTCTGCTTAAAAACCCGTCAAATGTTTCTAAATGCTGCACTTCAAAATCTAACAACACTTTATTAAAGCACTCACGACATACATGCATCAATGACCCTCGACCATTTTGTCCATTGATCGGCACCATTATTGCAATATATGTCACTGTTAGGTATTTCTTTATTTCTTCTGCTGGCTGTTGTTCTTGTTGTTCAAAGTCAAGTATTTCTTGCCAGATTTCCTCGATGGTAAGACCATCCGGCGAGGTTTTCGGAATCAACTCAGCTTCTAATTCTGATTCTGATTCCGATGGTGTTGTTGTTGTTGCTGTTGATTCTGATTCCGATTCCGATTCTAGCTCCAAATCTGATTCATATTCTGAATTTGTTACTAGTTCTAGTTCTGGTTCAGAACACGAGCATTTTTCAATATCAGAATCAGAATAATCTGGCTCAGAACTAACATTACCAGATAGAGAATGGCTGTCAAATTTATTTTCTTCTTCCTCTTCTTCGAATAACTCACACACAGAAGCAACAACGTATTGCACAAATGGTCTCCGGTACATTTTTACACTTGTTTACTGAAAACTGTTTAATGTTAAAATTAACTTGTTATTGAATATAAGTATTATACAGAAATCTCCACTCTTACAATGTACTAAAGAAGTATCCCACTCTTACAATGTAATACAAAATATATATTAGTATTGTGTATATTTGGCTACATTCGGCTCAGGGTCAATTCTCACACGTTGCTATGATTAAATGTGACATCTGGCGAACAGATGTTTAAAAATTACATTAAAAATTTTAACTTGATAAACATTCTCACGCATCGCGATGATGTCATTTCTTACGCATATCGAGCAGATGTTTGATTTTAAAATTTTGTCAGATTTCTTTATTTTTTTCTTTGACATATTTTTTAAAAAATATGTATGTGTGCTTTTGTAAATTAGAAATTAAATTTAATTATTTGAAAAATAAATGGTCTGTGAGCCGTCAACGATGTTGATAATAAAGGACAGACCTTTTAACTTTGTGACTTCATCTTCTTGAATATCCCGAAATTTATTCGGGAAGAATGTCTTGAATGCGGGAGTTGTAACCAGCAGTTTCCTTCCGAAGCATGTATTCAGATTTTTGGCATCAGTAATAAGGAATCTTCGGCCTACATCTAAATTTGAGATGTTAATGGTTGGCTGATGTTCGGCAGCACCTAGTTCGTTGAGAATACTTAAGTCCATGTTATCTATATAAAGAAAAATTAATTACACTTACAGCTAACGATGTGATTGATAGTAAATAAAAAATACTTAAATGTAGTTACAAAGAAACTTTATTTGATTCATATATTTATTTCGGAATCAGAACTTGATAAAGTTAAATCAATTATAGATTGTTCAGAATCAGAATCTGATGAAGTTGTCAAATCTATTATTTCTTCTACATCTTTTTCTAAAATTTCGCCAAAAACACTATGAGTCAACATCAATTTCTATTAGTTCTGATTCGAAAAGGTCTTCCCAATCCATGGTGAGTGTATCGTTAACCAGGACTGAAAAAAATCATGATTTTTTAAAAAAATCAAAAAAATCTGACTTTTTTGATTTAAATCAGATTTTTTTGATTTTTTCAATTTTATGTGCACTGTTCATTAAATAATTAATTGATTCTTACTTGTATTACAAGTAGAACTAAAAACTCATAAAACAATCCCATCTCAATATATATATATATATATATATATATATATATATATATATATATATACAGGGTGTTTCACAACTTAGAGCAAAAAATTAAAGGGTATATTCTGTATGACGTGCTGATCATGAAACAAAAAGAATTTTTTTTAAATTCGCAAAGTAAAGGGTAGTTTACTTGAAGTAGACATTTTTTGAACCACTGGAGTAGCATACGTCATAGAAAGAAATATTAAATGAAATTAATTATCAAAGAAACATTATGTAATGTTAGTTTTATTTAGAGACAATAATTGTTTTGAATACAAAATAATTTATAATATTAATGCATTGTATTATTTAATATCAAGATAATTTGGGAAATAACATACCTGAAGCGCAAAACTACAAATACTGTTCAAAATTTGCACCATTCATCCCTACACACATTGCAGCACGTTGAATTAATGACCTAGTACAGTCTTGACACGAATTTTGTTCTCGTATTATTTCTGCTGAATTTTCTATTCTCTGCCTAAGTTCTTCTTCGTTTTCCGGCGCATTTTGGTTGTCGTAGACGAGGGATTTAAAATGACCCCAAAAATAAAAATCCAGCGGATTTAGGTCAGGGGATCTAGCAGGCCAAGCTACAGGTCCACCGCGACCAATCCACCTGTCCTCAAACACTTGGTTTAAATGTTCTCTTACATTTAGAGCATAGTGTGATGGCGCACCATCGTGCTGAAACCATGTCTGCTGACGCACATTTAAAGGCACATTTTCAAGAAGTTCTGGCAAAGTATTTTGTAAAAACAATAAATAATTAGCTCCAGTCATCCTATTTGGTAGAATGTACGGCCCAAGTAATATTCCATTAACAATACCTGCCCAAACATTTATCGAAAAACGATGCTGAAAACTGCCCCGTACAACAACGTGTGGATTTACTTGACTCCAATAATGAGAGTTATGATAGTTATGAACTCCCTCCCTCGTAAAAGTAGCCTCATCAGAAAATATGATGTACGAGGGGAAATTCGGATTTTCAGTGTGTTTTTGTAAAAGCCAGTTGCAAAATCGTACTCTAAACTGATAGTCAGGTTCTGTTAGCCCCTGTACCCGTTGAAAATGGAATGGGTGGTAGTTTTGATCTCTTAAAATTCGCCATACTGAACTATGTGATACTCCTAATTGTTGAGACGCTCTTCGGGTACTAATAGTTGGTTCAGCATGTACAGCATCTAAGATAACATTAACCATATTGTCGTGTTGATGCTGGCGGCCACCACCTCTCCCACGATTAGGTTGCACATATCCTGTGTCTCGAAGGCGCTGGACTATCCTCACAAACGAACGGGGAGTGGGTAATCGGCGTAAAGGATAACGTTCAGCATACAGACGTCGTGCCAATAACGAATTTTGCCGTGCTTCGCCATAAATTAACATCATGTCCACTAATTCACTGTTACTAAATGCATTCATTTTAACAAAAACTACACTACACTGCTATTCACTGTAAAATGAGAACAGTGCACCAGCAAAGATAATAATAATTAACAGCAATGTCGACGAAAGACTACCTACCCACTACCTATCAAATTAAATTAAATTATTAATTAAACTATTACACATTTTATTAGTATTAGATATTACGTAAACAATTACTTTCATTGTAGACGATTTGAAAACAATTATTAAAAATAACTATCGACCAGTGGCAAAAAAATGTTTGCTTGAAATACGATGCAATTTTTTTTGCAAATTTTAAAAAAATTCTTTTTGTTTCATGATCAGCACGTCGTACAGAATATACCTTTTAATTTTTTGCTCTAAGTTGTGAAACACCCTGTATATATATATTTATATATATATATATATATATATATATATATATTTATATATATATTATATATATATATATATATATATATATATATATATATTTATATATATATTTATATATATATATATATATATATATATATATATATATATATATATATATATATAAGTTCTAGAATTTTCGATTTAACTTTCTTGTTAACTTTAAAGAACTTTAATAGTTGATTTGGGACAAGTGACTTAAGCGCACGCGACTGATAGAATATTCCAGAAATATTGCATCAGACATTAAATAAATAATTAGAGAAAAGTATAGTGATTTTGTTTTTTTTTTGTATAGTGACAAGAAAAGTGTTTTCCACCTTTTACTATGGGACGATTTTCTTTTGTGTTTTCGATTCTATTAGCGCTGAGTGTACTCAGTTGCATTCCTGTGAAGAACATGAATTTACCGGAATGTACAAATGATGGCCATTGCTTAAAACCGAACACATATTGCTACAACACGGGCTTTTGTGTTAAATGCACAAACTGTACAATTTATTATCGACAGAATCCAGATAGCGTGTGTGCCAAAAGTAAGGAAGAGTGTGGAACATGTCAGGATGGCACGACCGAGGCGCATGAAACAATAGACGGTTCGTTACCAATTTGTCAGCCAACCAATCAGTCAACGAAAACATCCGATAACGAAGACACATTGAATTATTTCATTATTTTGTATATTTTAATACCAGTAATTTTGATTGGAATAATTTTTTATTGCGCATGGAAACGTAGAGAAAAATGTTGTATAGAACATGGCAGCTGGTCGAAACGTCTATCGGGGGCATTTTGTCGTCGAATGAACTTTAGCAATAACAACAACACAACAGCATCGAACAACAATGGCTATTCATATCAAATGCCCCCTTCAGCACCACCCCCGCCTTATCCCTATCTGGAAAGAAATTCAGCTTATGCACCATCACCCAGAGAAGATTGCATTCCAAATTCTATATATTGTCCCTGCGAAGTAGAACGGAATCAAACTGCCAATTTTACACATTGAGCACCGCACCTCTGTTCTATTTATTGAGGCGGTTGACTCACTCGTTTTACCGACCGACTCCCCAGTTGACATTTAAGCCAGTCGAGATGGACTGCAGTCACGACTACCTTGTCCATGCTGCCATTCCGTCAGAAACCGGGGCCGTTCTGACCCTTACAGCGGTAGTACCGATGCTAGTTGAAGCACGCGCCCGGACAATCCCAACAGTCCACGCAGTGGAGGTGAAGAGTAGTCGAACTAGACTCTGATTTTGCACTGATGTTCCACGTGCAGTGTGGACCAGCCTGGGGAGCATGAAACAAGACAAAGTTCTATACTATCCCCAGGCCAGCGGGGACCAGGATGCACCACCATCCTGCCCCTTATGGCTCGATGCGGAACTTTGGATCGAGCACACAGTTAAATTTCGTTTTTTATAAGTAGCGTTTTTAAAAAAATTTTATTTTTTAAAATACAACAATTACGAGATTTTTATTAGAAATGAAACAATATTTTAATACAGAATATTTAATTTATTATTAACTTTGTTTATTTGTTTTATTAATATTATTTATGTTAATGTCATAATCTGTAATTTTATACTTAAGCTGTTGGTATCAGACATTGTGTGTGCTGCCAACTTCAAGTCAGTGTTGTTGAGTTTGAGCATGAGTGTACACGCACGTATGACGCTAACAGCCGTTAACATAAAACAGTGTTTATATTACAAATAATTCAAAATAAAACTATACAGTCCACTGCTATTCAACAATTTATTTATTTTATTAATATTATATTTGAAATTATATGTTTTATAACAATATTAATTATTACGTATTTATTGCTTGCAGATTAACATCTGACTAACTTAATAAAATACATCAAAGTTCTATCAAGCGTCAAGCGCGTAAAAGTAGGAGTCATGTTATCGGCGATTTAGCAGTTTTACGTGGGAACTCGTTTTGTAACTTTTCCGTTGCTAGATTTGGGTTTCATCGGGAAGTTTCAGCATCGACCTAGGGGTTGAACTTTTCGATTGAAGTTCAATGTCTTCTTTGGGTTTTTAATTTGGTGTTTGTGCAGACTTTTTGAACATCTTTTTCAGGTATAACGTAAGAAAAATAATGGCAACAATGGCGATTATTATGTAAAGCGCCAGTGTCGGATAGTTTATCTTGAAGTTATCATCAAATTCGTTGATTTCTTCATCATCGATTATCTTCTCGAATTTGTTGATTGGTTTCAGATCGTTAAAATTATTTGGTTCGATTGTTATTTTAGGAACTTGTGTTTTATTTAAGTTTATTGCGAAGTTTTCTATGATAGTTGGTTTTCCGAATGTTCCGTGTTTGAATATTAATTTTTGATTTCGGAGTTTTAGTTCGCATTCGTTTTCGTTTACTAAAAATATTCCTTGGAGAGATTTTATGACGTCACCTTGTTTACATTTTGCATGTATTGTTTCTGGACTTGGAAAGACGAGTAGGTATTGGTTGATATCTTCTATGTGTTCGATATGGTTTTTCTTGATGTTTATTTTAATAAAATGACAGTTTTTGATTTTGTTTTATAGTACTAAATTTGTTTCGCGTGAATCTTCGTTTATTTCATTTACTTTCTTGGGACACCAATAGCTATTTTCCCTGTAGGTATTGTAATGCGTTTTGTTCGTCTTTCTAGGAGATAATGATTAAATAAAACAAAATATACACTTATATTAACTAGATATTTATTATTAAACGATTAAAGATAGAATGTATAAAATATAAAAATATGAAAGTATAGATGTCACTATAAACTAAATGAATATAAACTTAGACACTGGTAATCAATGTTGTTCACTAACACTAGATATTTTTCTCACTATTTATTTCAACCGTTGCACTCTTTCAAAGTGAACTCGTTTGTTTCAGTTTGGCGATTTGCTTATCAACTGCCCTTGCTTAACATACGCGGCATTTATATACTACCACAGTGTTTTCCAGAATGCGACTCTGGTTGCCTCTAGAATAATGTAGAACATTTAATATTACTGATACATCTGTATACATATGTCATTGCATGGAATTTTCTGGCATGTTTCACGCGGTCAAGGACATTCGTTTAGCGTAAACAAACAGACTGTGGCTGGCTTGCTTGTTATAGTATTCACACACATATACCATATAGAGACTTAATTTGATTATCTTTAGATTTTAAAAAAGTATTCGTGATTAGGAAATACAGTTACAAAGTCAGCCTCATGTTTGGTAGGTAGCGAAATAATATGGAATAATTCAAACTGAGTTTCATAGGTAATAGGTATTTCTATGCAATAAGTGATTTTATATTTTGATAATTTGCAATTTACAGAAATTATATTTTCTAATTTCGACATTTTCAAAACTCGGTTCGAATGGTAGTTTATTATTATAAAATTTTGAAATTTTATTTAATTCTACAAAAAGGTCATGTGATTTAATAATACTTGGGTGCATTTTATGCAATTTACAAAGGAATAACGAATTTTCAATGTCTTGTAGTGTATTAAATGTTAGAGTATATAAAATGTTTAATTGATTGTAAATATCTTTTATTTGTAGGTTATTTATTTCTGTAATTCTGCTAATTACACTATGTATAATTTGTTCGATTTTTAATTTTAAAATTTTTTCATTTTGCTGAAAAGTGACAACAGTTTTGTTGAAATATACTAATATTCGGTGACTAATAGAGTACTGATTTTGCAACTGGTTATTGAACTTGAATTGATTTTCTTTTAGGTGGTTTAAAATATTAGTATATCGTCTATCGTTGCTTGAATCTAAATTTCCAGTGATAGATTTTATTACTGTGCCTAATTCGTTTATTTGACCTCTTTTAGTTTTATGATTATTTGAGTGAATCGTTAAATAATAAATTTTTTCATTAATTGAATTTTGAATATATTCGACAATTTTATTATTATTTCCAAAATCAGGGGAAATTGTTTCGTCTAATATGAGTGTTTGTTTTAAAGTGTCAAATTGTTTATTTAAATTGTTATATTGTGTCCAGAGTGGCTGCAAGTCCTAATAGTGTACAAATGTGTGTGTACAGTTTTTTGTAATTTTGCAGGTCCAAGATTTATCGTCATCAGTCCTGGGTTACTTGTAATGTCTTTTATTTTTAGTCCATAGGAGGATGACAGGTAGAGGAACCTGGATTTGCCAAGTCTTCATTAATTAATTTTCTAGGTCTTTTTATGTTGGAGAGGTGAATTTTTGGTTGTTTTCTATCTATCATTTGGTTCGGTCGTAATTTCGGCAATTTTTAGCGTTTTATTTTATTTTTTTATTTTTACTTTCTTAAATTTTGCTTGTCGTGTTTTATTGACATTTTGTTTATTATGAACAAAGATGGTTTCAGGGATTTCGGGAAGTTTTTCGCGTGTTTTGTTAATTTTATCAATTAATTTTGATTTGTTGTTATGTAATTTATTATTGATATTTTGGTACATTAATTTTGTCTTTTTTTGTGTTTTTGTATATAATCTTGTGTTATTTGTTTATTGAGTTCTATGTCAAAAGGAGAATTGATTTCAAGGTGTCCATTAATAATTTCTATTGGTTTTAAATTTGTTTTAAATTTTTTTTTCTAATAATTTTCTTTTTTTTTCATTTTCTGCAAACATTTTCTGTCGTCTTTTTTCCCACTCCTTTTTTTTTAATTCAATATAAGTTTGTTTGGTTTTCATATATTCTGAATTTGCATTTTCACGTCGGTGTTTTAAAGTTGTAGTTGTTTTTATTTTACTTTTATCATTTTGTAAATTATTTACATTTTCTTTTAATGGCTGTCTTTCATCTTCCGAACTCTCTAAAATACTGTTAGATTTGGCAAATTGAGATATATCAATACAATGTGAACTACACATATTTAGTTTATTGCCTACAATTTCATCAAAATAATAAAAGCGAGATTCTGGGCGGCCGGTTTTACTCCTATTGTCTTTGCTGGTCTACAATAACAATTTATTAAAAGATTGACAATTTTAAGATAAGTAGTTATTAAAATGTATTTACAGGATAGATAATATACCTTGTATATTTATAAAAAACTGTGCTTCATCTTTGTGTAATCCACTATCTACCATTTTTAATAAATCTCTTAAAGAAGGCAATTTCCCGCAAATTTGGAAAAAAGCTTTCGTAGTTCCGGTATTCAAGTCAGGCAATAAAAATATTGTTGAAAATTATAGACCAATCTCTAAATTATGTATTCTGGAAAAAGTATTTGAATCAATTATTTATAAACAGTTATTCTCCTGTGTGAAAAACTTTATTATCCCTCAACAACATGGATTCTTTTCTGGAAGATCTGTTGAAAGTAACCTACTTGAATACACGGACTACATATTGGATGCTATGGATAACAGGGTCCAGGTTGACGCCATTTATACTGACTTCAGCAAAGCGTTTGATAAAATAGATCACAATATATTGATAAGAAAGCTAGCTGTAGCCGGTGTGAGTGGTGACCTGTTAAAATGGTTTTCTTCTTATTTGACTAACAGAAGGCAATGTGTGGTGGAGAATGGATTCCATTCTGATGAGGTGCTCGTAACTTCTGGTGTTCCACAGGGGTCCCATTTAGGGCCTTTATTGTTTAATATTTTTATCAATGACGTTGCTACTTGTTTCACTTATTCTAAATTTATCATGTATGCAGACGATCTCAAAATTTACAAAACTATTCACTCAGATCTAGACTGTAAGTTGTTGCAACTTGATATCGATAAATTTACCGATTATGCGATGGCAAATAAACTGCTACTTAATACTTCTAAATGCCACTCTATTACATTCACTAGAAACAGGACTGTTATTGAGTGTGCGTATCATATACATGATTCCACTATGATTAAATCTAAAACGATTAAAGATCTAGGTGTAACCTTAGACCAAAAGCTCTTGTTTGATGTGCATATAGACACCATTGTTAAAAAAGCCTACAAGATGTTAGGTTTTTTGATTCGTACCTGTATGAAATTTAAAAATCCAAAAACCTTTGTAACATTATATTATACGATTGTTAGGAGCCAACTTGAATTTGCCTCGGTTTGCTGGAATCCGCATTATTCTACTTACATTAACCGCCTCGAAAAAATACAAAACAAATTCCTCTTATTTTTAAGTAGGAAATTTATTAATTTTGATTTTAACTGTCTTAGTTTGGAAAAAAGGCGGACACTATTTGATCTTACATTTTTATATAAACTTTTAAATAATATAGTTGATTCTCCTTTCTTACTTTCGCAACTGTCTTTTCGAGTGCCAAGTTATGTAACTAGAACAAATTTTTTGCTTGATATCCCTTTACATAGAACTAACTCTGCAGCAAATTCTCCTATTAATAGATTATCTTACACGTATAATACTATGGATAATTTTCCTGATATATTTACTGTATCTATAACTACTTTTAAGCGTTTAATTTCTTTGATTTTGTATAATATTTCTTCATAAATTTTTTGTATCTGTAATTTAATGTATGTATATATATATATGTATATATTCTCTTATTTCATAATATGTATTTTACTCTAATTATGTAATTTTCATTTCTGTGTGATAAATTTTCTTTGTTTATTATAATTGTAGTGCTACTCTGTCATTGGGATTGATTCCTGTTGAGTAGCTAAACATATAAAATAAAAAAAAAAAAAAAAAAAAATAGATAAATATTCTGCAGTTAAATATTCGTCTGTCATGAGTTAGTTGTTTCCCACTATAAGGCTTAAGTAAATTATTTAAAAGAGGGAATACTTCGTCACCTACAAAAAATATGGGAACATTAATGCATTTTGGAAAAGTTTCTGACCAAAAGATGACGCTTGCAACACACTACCATCAGTCTGTGAACTATACGCACCAATATCTACATAGGTAAATAAATAGTTCGCGTCACAAATACCAAATAAAATAATGCCAAAACTCTTTTTATAATTAAAAAATTGCGATCCGGAATTATTTGGTGCTTGTATTACGCAGTGTTTTCCGTCAATAGCACCAACACATAGCGATAAATTCCACTTTTCCATAAAATCTTGACTAATTTTTTCCCAGTCCGCCGACGATGGAAAATTTATATATTTCCGAGCTAATTCTACCCACAAAGCGTTACATGTTTCCCGTATAATACTGCCGACTGTTGACTTTCCAAGTTAAAATGCATATGGCAGAGATGGAATAGAATCTCCTGTTGCTAGAAAGCTGCAATAATCAAATATAATATATATATGCATGATAATTTTAAAGATTACTGACATACCGTAAAGTTACTGCAAGCCGTATGCCGAAAGATATTGGTTTACTAAATGTATCACATTTCATCAATTTATTAGTGATAGTACACTCTAAGAAATTCGGTGTTAAATTTTAACACAACGCGGATTCTATATAGGTCCACACGTTTTCTGGTGTTAATTTAACCACTTTTGAATGTGTTAAACACTCAACACATTTATTGTGTTAAAATACCGAATATCGCGGAGTAAAAATAACACACAATGCGGAGTGAAATTAACGAAAATCTTGTGTTATATTTTAACACATTTATTTCGTTAACTTAACACAGTTCGTGTGTTATATTTTAACACGGGATTTGGTGTTAAGTGGAGTTTTTGATATTAGTACAGAAATACAATGTAAGAAATTAAAAAAAGTTTATTATATAAAAGAAATATATATATATATATATATATATATATATATATATAAATAAATAAGTATCATATATATATATAAATTACATAATAATTATGGTATGCTTTGGCACTATCAAACAATGATTATTATCATCATTAGCATGATGAATTTCATATGGCATTTTATGTTTAAGTTTTTTTATGTCTACAATTGATAATTTGTTTAAGTTTTTAACAATATAAGAATGATAATTTTCATGAAATTTTAATGTTATATAAGTTGAACAAACAAAAAAATAATTCTTATCATATGAAAAAATAAATAATATTCTTTTGAAAATGGGAAAATCAGTAACATTATCAATATCCGAACATATAATAAAATCACAATAATATTTGTAACCATATTCTATCCATTTATATGAAATTACATTATCACGTATCTGAATATTAATAGATGATAAAATAGTATCAGAATAAGGCAAATTATTAATATTAAAAATACTGCTTGGTCCAGTAACTATTTTTAAATTTACATCATTCTCAGTCCAAAATTGGAACATATATTCTTGATGCCTCAAAGATAAACTTTTGCATATATTTTTAAAATTACAATTTTTTCTAGCTATATTAACGAAATAAAAATGTTTTGCTTCAAATCTCATCGACCATAAATGAACTAATGGACCCATAGTTCTAATTATTCGAGGATAGTGAATTAGCATATGATGTTTTGGTAATAATGGCATATTAAATTCAGATTTATATAAAGTATGATGTTCCATAATTAAATCTCTTAACTGGAAAGTCATTCCTATTGTTAAAATATCTGAAAATATTATATCCATGCAATCTAGCAAGCGTAAAACAACATTGAATTTATTCATCTGAATGTCACTTTGAATTAAATTACCAAGTATAAGAGGAAGATATCTGACCAAACACCATGCTTGCGCAGCACGTAGACCAAGTGATGTACCAGGTTTATCTAAATTTATTGCGCTTGGTTTATCCGAAATATCTATTCTACCATAATTAAAAGTAGTAATTCTTTTATTTACCTCATCCAAAGTAATATTACAATTTTTTATTAAAAATAATAAAAATAATTTTATCTCATATTGGACTATGCCTTCCAGTAAATCGTGCATAATATCTACACTTACATTTTCAAAAATGTTAAAATATTTTAATTCATTTAATATACATTCTCGTTTAATTCCAAAACTAGTAATACCATGCTGTAAATCTTGACAGTGTTGTTTGTAGGTAACATTATTTCTTAGAATAACATTGGGTTGGTCTTCACTAAAAATATTTTGAATTTCATCTTTAGTAAGTAAACAAAAACGACAATAATATTTTGCAGAAAAAGACTCCATTAGTCCTAAAATTGAATTTGCTCCTAAGTTATCATGACTTAAACCTATTAACGTTCCTCGAAATTTGATATTATCAATTATTATTCCAGTTTCTTCTAAAATTTTTATATCATTTACTATATGGGATAAAATATCATTAAAATTATACGTTTTTAAATCCGCAGAATGAAATAATGCAACTAAATGAATATTTGATAATTTAGTATTTATATATGAAGGTAAATTTCGTAGAATAAAATAAATCGCACCAAGTTTGTGAATACCAGTTTTCGAACCTAATGGATTTACTGTTTCAAATTCATCAAAAAACATTTGAATTTGCAATGAATTTGCATTTTCTTGAAATAATAAACACTCTTTAAATATTGTTCCGTCACAAAAATTTTGAATAAATGGATATTGTTGAGTGAAACCCTTATTTACTATTAAAGAAATAGATTTATTTTGTAAAAGATATTTTAAATTATCTAATATTGGAATATAGCAAAATGTATTTTGTACTGGTACTTGTTTATATAATTTTAATGTTTTATCCCACATATTATCATATCGAACACCAAGAACTATTTCTCTAGGAGTAATATTATTTTCTATTATTTTTTTTCTTTTATAACTTGTTGAAATTTTGTCAAAACTATTTCTAATATGCTGACTTTCTTGTATAAGAACATTTGCAATAGTGGTATCACATGAATTTAATATTTTGCTATCTACTATATCTAAAACAAATTCTATAAAATCTTTAGAATATTCAATAATTTTTTGAATATCTGACTGAGGAAGACATAGCAAAGATATATTTGAACAGAAAGATAAAATATTTTTTTCCAAAAAATTATCAGTATTTACAAATAACGTATTTGTTTCTTCTAATTCAAAATTTGTGTTTGAATCAACATCATTTGATATTGTTATTTTTGGTTTTGTTTCTGTAACAATTTCACTTTCCGATTTTGTTTCAATTTTGCATTTAGTCATATGTTTTCTTAGTCCACTATATGTGGAAAAGATGCGATTACAATTTGAAGCTAAACATTTTAATTTTGAAGGACCTTCAAAGAGAAGGTGTATAATTTTTAAATGTCTAATTATAAAATTAACATTGTGTGACGTATGATTACAAATAAAACAAGTATACATATTTGAATATTAAAAACTTATTTAAAAATAAGAGATCTAACTTCCCTCATTCGTGGAGTAATATTAACTTGTTTAGAAATATTGTAGTATGTTAATTGTATAAATTGAAAAAATGTTGATAAATAATCATCATAATGGGTATTGAATACCCAAAATGATTGGAAAAGTTCGTCAAATGCTTCGAGAATATTTTCCTTGGTCTCTATTATATTACCATCAACAACAATACAATATTTATTAATGGCACCGATATTAGCTCCTAATCCCAGTAGATATGGTTGAAACGTTTTATTATTTTTAACAATTTCTTCATAGGGGATATTTATCTACAAAAGTGAAAAATTGATTTATTACTTTATCAAAACAATATATCTTATATCGTACGCACCTTACTAAATGTAATAAGTTTTTTGATGCAATCCGTAATTTTGCACTTGTACGAAGCACTCTTCCGTCCTTTGGCAGTCGGCGGTAATAAATATAACAGTGCAATTAAGGCACGCGTAGCTTCATTCCAAACTAAAAAATCAATCAACTTTAAAATATGTGAACCGATACAAAACCTATTTTATTCTGGTTTTTAATTTAATATTTATAAAATTAGTTTCTATATATAAATGTTTTTTAAAATAAATCAACAATTAAAATTACATTATTTTAATTTATTATAAACAGTATTCGAAATAAACTACAGAAAAATATCATTATTTCTTTTTCAAATTTTAAACAATATAAAATATCAAATACTACAAACTAATTAAGTTTAATTTTGTAGTGGTTAAACGTTTTAAAATATATGATACTTACTAATATTCCCTTCTTCTGGAAAAATAATCTTATTTGTATCGTCAAGTAACGTTTTATACGCATTAAAAATATGTGGTATAGTAACTTGGAATTTTTGAGAAAAATTAAATATTTTGTCATTAAATAATAATTTAAAATCTTGTGTAATCTGGAATATAAGAGACGAATCAATAAAAATTATTAGTATAAAACTAATTATTTTCCTTCAAATTACAAAAAAAAACCATTTAATACGTAAACATCTACTTATTTTATTTCCGATAACGTATTTATTGTCTGAATTGGTGAAATATCACATATTTTAAAAATACAATAAATATTATGTTATAGAAAATTAAATAAGTTTTTATAAAATGGAATATTTTATTAACTTAAAAATATCCTATACTAAAATTTGCTAAATATAAAATAAATATAATTTTTATAATGCCTACTATTTCTATAAAAATAAACATTTTGCAATAAAATTACTTACTAAGCCTGGCGTGTCCAAAAATCGTGGAAAATCAATTTTAATATCAAATACTTTTTCTTTCCGAAGAGGAAATGTCAATAACATTTTAGATAAAATTTCCTGTTTTTGAAATTTGACACATGCATTTTTTAAAAATTGTTTCTGTTCTTCTAATCCTTCGTAATTAATTGTATTGTCAGCTTCATTTTCTTTATTTTGTTCTGCTGCTTTAATAATAGATTTTGGATGTTCTGAACGTCGAATAGTACGCAAACGCCAAGAAAAATAACCAGACCGACTATTTGGGTCATAAAATGCTTCCTTTAATGACAATTAAACATTATACTAATATAATTTAATAAAATTTAAATAATATATACGTACATATCCTTCCAACGTTCCAGAATCTTTTAGTCCGGGATAAATTTGTACAATAGCTTTAGCATACATTATTTTAATATCAGTAGGTGGATATTGTCCGTACATATTAATTATTTCATTAATGACAATATTCACTAGTTTTCTTCTTAATTTTAAACTTAAAGCTTGTTTTTCTTTATATTCTCTTTCTATTTCAGAACCATAATTTGAATTTTTAATTTTATTGTGAAGTTCCTAGTTAAAGATTAAAAATAAAATAAAATATATTTTTATGAATAATAAAATGTTATACCTTGTGATTAAGTATTCCTAGATGTTGAAACGATTGTAATGATTGTAACTTTTTGGCTGTTTCCAAATCACTATTTATTTCAACTGCTTTTACTGTGTCAAGTGATTGTGATGACGGTGATTGTAACTTATTAGCTGTTTCCAAATCACTATTTATTTCAACTGATTTTACTGTGTCAAATGATTGTGATAAAATCTCCGAATTTAAAGATATTGTATCTCTTGTATTTGTATGAGACGGTGTTCCAAAATCACAATCTGTATGAGACAAATGTATTAAAATTATAATTAATTATAGAAAATTATTTGTATAATATGCAAGACCGGACTAATACCATGGGGAGCTCTAAGCACTACTTATTAGGGGACCCCTTCGTCAAATAAATTGTTCTACATTCTAAATACTGTGTGTGCGTGTGTGTGTGTGAGAGAGAGAGAGTGTGTGTGTGTATGTGTTAATTTGTACAAAATATGACATAAATAAATTTTTTAAAATCTATTCAGAAGCGTATTATATATTTTTTAATGTTTTGTAACAGGTAATTTTTTATACATTTACGGAAAAAATATATTTGATGGAAATTTTCGGGGGGCACTATTTAGTGGGGGCCCTAACCACGTGCATAGTGTGCTTATGCATAAGTCCAGCCCTGATAGTATACATATTAAACAAAATTTTAAATAAAACATAATTTACCAAAACATATATATTCTTCTTCTCTTTGATGTTCGTTTTCAATTTTTAGTAGAACTCCACGTTCCGAAAACAAAATGAAATCTTCAATCATTGTTCCGTCTATTATAGCATCATTTTTATCCATTATTATTAATGGTTCATTATCTTTTATAGTTGTAAATTTTTCTTTCACTATTATACATAAAATAATAAAAATATTTTATTGCAAAATGTATTTTTATATTTATAGGTATAAAATGTTTTTTTATTGTTGTTATTATTATTATTATGCTTATTTAAAAAGAAAAACAAAAACTACTGTAATATTTATATTTAGAATACTTATATTTCGAATCATTTTAAATGTTGCGCAATATCTGTATACTTTTACATTACATGCGTTAAAATATTAAAATTGTTTTGTTTTATTTGAAGACAGCATGTTATACAGAAATTTAATAAATATCCTTCAACAACAATAAAAACAAATTTTTTGATAATAACAAACCAACATGCTTATAAAAATATAATATGAAAATAACTTATGCTAAACTTACCAGCAGAAATAATATTATGATAACTAAGATCAGTAAGCTTGCACCACTTTTTTTCATTACAATATTGTAATGTAACGAAATAAACATTGAATTCCATATCAACAACACAGGACTTTCAATGGCGTCCAAATAAAACTTTTCACTTGTTCCCTTGCGTTCAACTGCTTACAAGTGACTTTGTGTGAGGTCCGTGTACTCGTGGACTGCAGACGCATGCGTCTAAATGATATGTAACACCGTGTTTGGTGTTAATTTAGCAGTGGGCGCATGCGTCTAAATTATATTTAACACCGTGTTTGGTGTTAATTTAGCAGTGTTGCATAATTTTTATTTAATTTAACTTTTTATTTTTTAATAATTACAAATGTATACATAATAATTATTTTATATAAGTAAAATAAATATTTATACATTTTTAAAATAACAATATGAAAAATATTAAGAATTCATTAAAGTTTAAAAATTACATTCATAAGTAAATCAAAGACATGGCAACAAGGCGAAAAATATAGTTTGCAACGTCAAAATTTTAACTCATTCGAACTAACCAAATCTCTTTGTGTCAAAATAACACAATGAAAGATTGAAAATTTAACACAAATTGTTTAACGAATCACACAATCGTCATTTCAATCCGCAAATTTCTTAGAGTGTAAATAATCAAATTGTTGTACACGCATCCGAGTGTATTCGAAAAATTTATACTCGTCGCAACTTCTCATTTCTTGAATGAGATTTTCTCAGTCACCTTGTAATTGTCGCATCTGATTAATTTACAATATATACTCATTCCATGATTTAGACGGTAGATTGGTTCCTAGGAAAACCGTGTAAATCGAAAATCGTGTAAATCGAGACCAGCGTTTTACACAAATAGTTTGTGGTTTTCATATTGATCAGCAGGTATTGCAGAAATTAGGTTTGTAATGACTCGAATTCCTAGCGGTCCATCAGTTTTATCACTTTTGCCACAATATGATCAAAATTATATAAATAACCACCATACACCAAAGTTTGTACCCAAATTTGATTGGTTTTCCTCGCATAAACAGTTTTGCAGAATGTCTTCCGTAATATCGGACCATCATCTCATCTATTGATAAATGGGCATGAAGCACTCCGAATTTTAAAACGTCATCAATTATTCGTGAAATAGAAATGCGTAAAAAAAAAAATGAAACATATCTTTGTTATCATAGAGTTAATTAGGAATTCGTGACAGCAATGAATGTCTATTTTTTACTATAATACTATAAATTTTTTGTAAATTTGGCAATAAAAATTCAAGTGGTATGCGTACGAATATGTCTGTTTAGATTATTCTTTGCAGCAATTTTTCTACCTGCGCCTCGGTAGCCTCTTTGGCTAACCGGCGACTTTAAATGAGTTTTACTCGAATTGGTATTTTTATAAATGGCGCGTGTGATAAGTCGAGCAATTTTCATACAAATGAGTTGAAGCTTTGTGTGCTTGAAAGGAAATAGAATTTTATTCTATATGAACCTCTGATATAACGAAAATATTAACATTAAATTATTTCTAGGGGTGTCAAAAGTAAAAAAAAAAATGCTGAAATTTTGATCTTTTTTTTCACAATGAGTTAAAATGATAAAATATTCGTAAGTTTGGGGAAAGGCAATGCCTTTTGTAAGTCAAATGAAAAAGCAAAATATTTATCTGCATTTTCTGCTGATAAAATGATTAAATATCCGTTTATTTTGTAGTTTTAAATCTTTATATAGAACAAAATACATCAGAGAATCACGATCAGTGACTAAAAGTAAAAAAAAAATTTTTGCACCAGCGCCCCTATACGATGTGTTATTTGGTGGTTCAAATTTTCATCCACCACCCCTGAATTGCGTCCCTTTGAGGAGCATCTAAATTCTGTTCTGAACCAGATATATATTCAGTGTGTTGTTCAGACGAGGATCGGGAAGTCGAATAATGGATGAAGAAATAATCTTTCAATTTGATTAGAAAGTATTTATTTATTTAATTAATAGTATTCGCAGAAAAAGTATCCGCAAAAGGCGCCTGCAATATCAAAACTAACCATTGTAACAAATTTGTTCTTAATTAGAAGAAGAATTATACAATTCTATTGCACTCTGCTCAAATATATATCCGTTGGCTCCTATAGCAATTAGCTTTATTCATGTGCTTAAACAGAATAATTTATATTTTGCTAACAAATATTCACATTACAATTATTTTACAATTCTCACCTTTTCCTCTAAGAACACCGACTTAATAAACATTTATTTTTACTGGCTTATAAAGAAATTTATACAGATGATGACAGATTTATTTTTGCAAGACAATTTACCTTCTTTCGTTTTGACAGACATTTTCAGTTATATAGAGTGAGGTTGGTGTCGCATGTTCGCTAACCTTCAAAGAATGAAAAGAACTAGTTGGTGGAAAATAATTATCCCCAACACTCCTCCTTAAGGGGGGAAATACATGTAAAAAAAATTTTTTTTTTGAATTTTTTTACATAAATTAATTGCTTATACAGTAATTTTGTAAATTACTTTAACAATTTGAGTTAATTGTTCTGCCAACTTATCTATTTTGAAGTCAATTATTTTGGAATATATTTTTGTTTTATGTTTCATATTTATCTTTCATTTCGAAATTTATTTTTTCATACATTTTAAGTTGGCATAGTTGATTTTTATTTTGTTTTAAGTTTTCTTGTTGCATATTTTGACCAATCTTGAAATATAAGGCCCAACAAAACACTAGATAAAATATTAAATTTATTTAGCTATTACCGTCGACTGAATAATATGTTACGTACCAATTAATATGATAATTATAATTATAAGTACAATTTTTTCTTTGTTCCAGTTTCTCCACATCGACTCATTATTCAATGGTACATCTCTGTTTACTAAAACACATGTAGTTATTTTATTGATTCTAAATTTTCAAATAATAATAATTATCCAGCAAAATATCTAACCGATCAGAAATTTATTTATCGAGAAAAAAGCATTTTTCTACCTGCGCCTCGGTAGCCTCTTTGGCTAACCGGCGACTTTAAATGAGTTTTACTCGAATTGGTATTTTTATAAATGGCGCGTGTGATAAGTCGAGCAATTTTCATACAAATGAGTTGAAGCTTTGTGTGCTTGAAAGGAAATAGAATTTTATTCTATATGAACCTCTGATATAACGAAAATATTAACATTAAATTATTTCTAGGGGTGTCAAAAGTAAAAAAAAAAATGCTGAAATTTTGACCTTTTTTTTCACAATGAGTTAAAATGATAAAATATTCGTAAGTTTGGGGAAAGGCAATGCCTTTTGTAAGTCAAATGAAAAAGCAAAATATTTATCTGGATTTTCTGCTGATAAAATGATAAAATATCCGTTTATTTTGTAGTTTTAAAGCTTTATAAAGAACAAAATACATCACAGAATCACGATCAGTGACTAAAAGTAAAAAAAAAATTTTTTTCCGGTTCAAGGAATTACCGCCATACGGCCGGGCAAGGTGGACGCGAGCGACATCAATAAATTAAGATTGGTTCCGAGATTACCCAGAGGTCACAGAAAGTTAAAAAAATTCATAAGTGTAGTTGATTGTATGTCACATAAAATAAAAAAAACTCCAGCATTGTAACTTGTTTCATTCAGCCAAAAAAGATCCTAAAAAACTTTATTTTTTTAGGTCGTTACATGTATTTCCCCCCTTAATACTTGAGTCTTCCACATTGTTTAAATTTTTGATAGCGTCAATAATCAAAGCACCTTTATTTTTTAGTATCGACATTTTTATTCTAATCGAAAAATATACAAAAAATTTATGTTTACAGCTAGTTTTAAATGGAGACTCTGCTCGTCTTCTATTACTACTGCGTTGTGTTTTTCCAGCCAAATTTTTCTGTAAACTCATTTCTTATATACCCGGTTCCGATATTTCAGTATATATTTCAAATTTATGGCAGTACCCATTTTTGTCTGCCAACATTTTTTAGCCCCGTTTTATGGGCATATATTGTTTTATAGAACTTCTGCCCTTGAATTTGATCATGGATTTGTCCACAGCTAGTTCTTTTGTGGGTGCAATACAGTTTGCAAAATTTTCTGAAATGTTCCATAGCAACGGTCGTAACTTTGTATAATTTATTGCAACCATATACGGATTATGAAGATCGGGAGCACTCGACCAGTGGTCTCTATAGCTGGGTAGTGATTTTATTCCAATCAATAAATTTACCCCTAGAAAACTCTTTATCTCGGAGAGATTAGTTGGTGAATAGTTGCTCATACCTTGCTGGCAATATAAATTTGTTTGGAATACAAGGTTTTGAATTAAGTCGTCAGTGAAAAATAGTTGAAATAATTCTTTTTTTTTTGTTACAACTAAATATTTTATTTATATTTCCTTTTTATATAACTGTGATTTTTAGAATATTTTTTAAGTTTATTTTTATAAGTATAAATTATATAATTATGTAGTTTTCTTTTTATAATATAAATAAAAATGCATATAGCTGTGATTAGAATACTTTATTTTCGTTTTTGTATAAAAATAAAAATATATAAACAAAAATACTAAACACAAACTATAGTTTATTTTTGCTATATACTAATAAACTTATTTTAAGAGAAATGGCTGATACTTGAAACTTTATTCAAAAATTTCATTATAAATAAAAAAAAAATTAAAACTATTGCAAAATAAATATTAATAAAAAGTAATGATAATTTATCCAGGGAAAATTCTTTGGGCAACTCGAGATCTTAAGTTAATTCCATCATCATCGTCACGCTCTTCATCATCGTTATTGTCTTGAATATTGCGGATTATGTTTATATCAGGAATATTTTCAAGATCATATTCAAAATCATCATTTATCGCTAAATTGTGCAACACACAACATGCTCGAATAAAATGACATATGCGTTCAATGTTTTGTAATTTTACATGATATAATTGTGGAAACTTTTGTTTCAAAATACCAAAACAGTGTTCAATCACATAGCGATTTTTGGAAAGTATTGTATTAAAATGCTGTTGCATTTCATTTAAATGACCGTTGTCTCGAAAAGGTGTTAATAATTTTGATGTACATGGAAATCCACTATCTCCTATGATATATTTTCTTGCTCTACATTTTTCTTCCAAGATCGTAGGTAATGGTGAATTTCGAAAAACACGGCTATCGTGTACAGATCCAGGGTATCCTATAAATATATCTCTAATCCGTCTTTCATGGTCGCAAACAACTTGCATCTGCAATAAAAATAAATTATTAAATTTTGATATATATATTTGTAATGTAATGGCGTAATTACTCACTTGAATTGAAAAAAAATGTTTTCTATTTAAATACGAATCAGGATCTTCACGGGGCTTATCAATTTTGATATGACATCCATCGACGACACCTATTACTCCTGGGAAAAGTTTTTCGGAGAAATGGTTTTCAATAATATTTTGTTCCTCTTCATTAGGCCACTTAATTATTTGCGCAGACATGTCGCTTAGAAAATGTATAACCTTTTCCGTGATACGGAAAAGGGAACTGATTGTTATATCAAATCGATCTGCTACATCCCTAAACGAAGCAGTTTGATGTCCAGCAAACCATAGGAACACTAACATATCATTTACCGCACTACTTCTTCCATATGCTCCACTTCCTTCATTAAAATATTGACTTTGTGAATAATTTTCAACCAGTTGGGTAAAAATATCACGCGATATTCTAAAGTGACTAATAAATTGTTCATTATTATACTGTGGCACAGTTTCTTCCACGTAATTTTTATTTTTAGGAACGACATTCCTGTTTATTTCATTTAAATAAAAATAAAACTGTTTGTTGTCACTTGAATCTGATGAACTTGAGGTATCACTCATTTTATTAAATTTATTTTATAATGTAATATAAATAACTATTTATCCTATAAACGTGTGCACCACGTGTTCACGTAACTATCAAACTGACACAAATTTAAAATTTGAACGGTGTGCATTGCGCATCTTCGACGCGCATTTTTCGAATTTGAAATCCTTGGTCTAGAGCAAGAACTGTTTTGATAGTTCAAGAACTGTTCGAAAAGAGTTCGAAAAGTTGTTGGAACACAGAACTAAACATATGACAGAATTTGAAATTCTAGAATTTTTGTGTTGGAACGCTCGATGTAATATGCGCTTGCGCAGTACAGTTCGGAACTAGTTCGGGATTTTGTTCGAACAAACCTTATGTCATATGTTCACATACAGCTTTCAAATTCTATTCGTAGTTTGGCTACTATTCACTAGAGGACTCTACGCACACGATTTTGTTGTGTCCACTATAGCTGTATTCTTTTTACCTAAAATTTACTGAGATCTCAGCTCACTTCAGATAAACTCAGATCATCTCAGATAATACTTATTCTTTTTATCTTAACTGAGCTACGACAAACTGAGTTGGATACCTTCGCCCCTTACCGATTCTGCTGCACCCGCAAAATAATCTCAAAATGAAGTGAGATACTCAGTTAAGTAGTAGGTGTTAAGCAGGGTTAAGTTTATATCATAGATCTTGTTCTTTTTAAAGCAACTCAACTAACTTCACTTCGTTTCACCTCACTTCACTTGCCAACTGAGCTGAGTTTATTTTTTGGTAAAAAGAATACAGCTTATATTTGGTGGTTTAAAATTTGCACCAGCGCCCCTATACGATGTGTTATTTGGTGGTTCAAATTTTAATCCACCACCCCTGAATTGCGTCCCTTTGAGGAGCATCTAAATTCTGTTCTAAACCATCAACAGCATGCGCAACAATTTCCTAAAAATGAAATAATGTGATTTGGTAGTTTCTATAATTCGATTGAGCATCTCGAATTCTTACGTCGTTTGCTAACTAAATATTTGAAATTGGTCTTGAAATTCTGATGCCGTTCTGCAATCTTCTGAAATTTAATAAAGATGTCTCTGCTACTGTCATCATTTACTCTGTAAAGTAAATATTTATTGTGTGACTATATAAATATATTATTGTTTTCATGCACAATACTTGCCTTATAAATATCTACATGTTTTTGTAAGTTTTGCGGTATTAAATGCAATATTTTATAAATTTGTATTCTTTGAATTGCTCTTTCTATATGGATCTTTGCTTTAGCAATTGATTTCGTGTGTATTATTTGCTCTGGCGTAAATAGTGGTTCTGTTAGAAATGACGGAATGTTACAGGTCTTACCTGCGGGTAATAAGTCTTGAATTAAAAAATCTTTATGTGCTAAAATCAGTTCGCTACTTTTTAAATGTTCCAATAAACCACAATGTTCTACAATTTTCTTATCCGATACAGAACTTGCGTACGATGAACTTATAAATGTTACAACTCCATTTGGAGCCACGACTATAAGTGCTTTTAGCGTGTTTTTATGTTTGTAGCTGCTATATGTAGCACGTTGTTTCTCTAATTGCGGTGGTATTACTGCTTGCATCTCGGTACAGTCAATAATTACTCTACAATTTGTAAAGCAGGCAAACAATGATGGCATACATGTAATATTTTTATTTCTGCTTGGCAATTTTATGTATCTTTTGAATACTGCCTCATGTATGACATACGTCCAAGTTAAAAAAATATTTGAAACAGTTGTTCTGCTACAACCAAATCGTAATGCCAAATCTTCATGAGGAAGATTTAACGTTAAATTCATAAGGCACATTAAAATTTGGTCAATTTTCTCTAATCCTACTACGATCCATTCCAAATAGTATTTAAATTCTAATTTTGATAAATAAGTGAATATTATTATAAATATTTTTTTATTTGATATTCCTGTATATAAATTTATTAACTGATCGCAATTTTGTTTTGATTTTAAATATAAATACGAGAATTGATGTGTCGATTATTTGTTTAAATTCTTCAATTTCTTTTACTACTTTGACTGCAAGGAAAAAGTAGTATAGCGTTTGGTACGGTGTCTGTAACATTTTCAAAAAAAAAAAATGTTTCCACTTCCTTTTGTATTTTTTCTGGGTAATCCTTCGAAGTAGATGGTTCGTCTTCTTTTCGCTGAGGTATATTTGATCTGTAGTACAATAGGCAATTTAATAATGTAAATCACTGTTTATCATGTATGAAAATTTTTCATTTTCTCTGGAGATGGAAATCTAAGTCTTTTAAGTTCATTCCAGGAAATTATTGTGGGCCCATTTTCACGCTTTCCATCTGCGAAATGGCAGCTACAAACAACACTGTTGTCACTTGGTTTTTTATCCTGTCTTCTGCAAATGAGTATTATAGTTAAATATTAATAATAGTTAAATATTAATAAAAAATTCTCTAAGAAAGTACTTCTCTATATACGATATTACGAGTGAAAACATCATTATTCCCTTTTAGTTTACCCTGGCTAGTTTGTTCATTACGGCTATTTTTATGTCGGATGGTCGACGTGCTCGAGATAATGCGACATATAATTGACCGTGAGCAAACACTGGCATAGAAAGAAGTAAACCTGTTTTTTTCCAAAGTCTGACCCTGCGATTTATTAATAGTCATTGCATACGCAAGACGTACGGGAAACTGACGACGACTAAATTCGAATGGCAAACCGGTATCCTTGCGAACACACGTGAAATACATTCGAGGAATAAATGCCGTGTTTCCAGCTTTTGGACCCATTAGAATCTCGGTTTCTAAAAGATGGTCTGTCATACGTAAGATTTTCAGTCGCGTACCATTACACAAACCTTCTCCTATATTAATATTACGCAATAGCATAATAACTGCATTATCCTTCAATACCAACAAAGGAGGAGGACAACCCATAGGCGTCGGTTTATGCACCATGTCCCTAGGAACATAAAAAGCGGCTTGATCATAATTCAAAATTTTATCAGTAGACTCATAATTTCTTTCAGGAGAATTGATTAATCTTAAGACCTTCTCATTAATCCGAAGAGCATCTTCATTTGTTGGTGCTAAAATTGCACGATTTTCACCTACATTAGATAATGGATCATTTCCAAAAATATGACTAATCAACTGATTAGCCGGAAGAAGAAAATCATCAGGGACTTTTAAATATTCTGAAGATAAACCAACCACTCTTTCATGATTACCATTTCCAATGTGCAGCAACTGATTTGCAAAATTTTATTCCACTGGGTCTGCACGCATATTTTCATTAAAATAAAATTTTACGAAAGAATTAAACTCTTAGTACAAATATTTATTACATCTTGCTTCCGACCACCTCGTTTAACGGAAAGCAATTGCCGAAAATCACCACTCATTACTAAAACTTTTCCACCGATTGGAACAGTAGGATTATGCATGATATCACGCAACAAATAATCAACACATTCCAATCTAAACTTACATGTCATGGAAGCTTCGTCCCAAATAACCAAATCAGCCCTTTCTATTTCTGCAACCCGATTATCACCAAATTTCAAATTACTCCTAGAAGTAGAAGAACATGGTATAGGAATACCAAACTGAGTATGACTGGTCACACCGTCTAATAGAAGAATAGCTGCAATACCGGTGAAAGCTACTGCGATTGTCTTACAACTCATACCTTTAACAGTATGTAAAAGGGTATTATAGAAGAAAGTTTTGCCTGTACCAGCAGGACCGTCGACAAATACAAGCTTGCAACTCCTATCACCATGCAAATAAAGATCAACTAAAGATAAAATATGATCAAAGGCTTGCCTTTGAGAATCATTCAAACGATTACTCATTTCAGTACCTGTTTGACGATGTTCTTCCGAAGAATTATCTTGAACATAATCAAGAACAATACGATTATTAATATCATTTAAAAGAACAGGGTCAATAGCAGACAAACCAAAGTAAAGTAAGCATCTATTGTGTTGCAATAGAATATCCTCAATTCGATTTAAAACTAAAATGTTTGCATCATCAAATGATAATGAATGTAACGAAATAAAATCTTCAGCCATTGCAGCTGAAAATTTTACCCATAAATCAAGAGGACTTTGTACATTACAATAAGAAGAATATGAGCAAAAAGCTGACGCAATCGATTTGGAAGTAATCGAAGTGAAGCCTCTTCCATACAAAGATGCTACTCAAGATCATCTTCAATTAAATGTCGCGCAATACATGCTGCACGAAAAGTTGGATAAACTAAACCATGATCAGTTTTCAAATCTTCAAATGATTTGGCCCCGGGAACATAAGTAAGCGACCAATTACATTAAAATGTGATTTACGAGGAGTCCACTTATAAGTATTTTGTTGCCAAGTATAATGCTCAACGATGTCAACATAAAGATATTGACGAGCATTAACATCTATTTGATTCAATTTGAACCAGGCCATAAGTTGAGTACATTTATTAGCATCCAATGCCTGTTGCACATTATCAGGCTCAAATACAATAGTTTGCATATTAGGCAAGTGTAGCTGTAGAAGAAAAACTGAAATATTTGAATAAGACAGTTCAAAAGCAAAAATGCGCCATGCAGCCTCATGAGAATTATTGTATCGACATTTCTGATAGTTTTCAATCTCATTCCAATTAAAGACACCATCATTAGACCTCGTTCCTTCTTGAATGTTAACGACAATACCATCATGACCTTTATGAATGTATTTGTAAAGATATTTTGTAGCTGTAATGCTAGCACGAATTTCAACATTTAAATGGGTTTGAAAAATCATAAGAAGAGCTGGACAATAAGGAACAACATCGCGATTATCATAAACCGAATTACCTGAAATACAAACCCGACCATCATTATGACGCCGATATTTGGCATATGTAGAAGTACCAACCAATTCAGTTTCTTCCCGGAAACTTTTAGGAAAATTCCACCTGCATTTACCGTCCCGCATACATGTAACCCCGGGCTGACCTACGCCACGTTTTTTATGTATTACATGTTTTTTAACCAATTCAAAGAGACGATGCTCTTCAATCTCGTCAGGTAACTCAGCTCTAATAAAAGAATCGACCTGTTCCGCTGTTGTTATTTTGTCACGCCTATCCAATATAACCAAAATATGAGTATGAGGTAAACCACGCTTTTGAAATTTGACGACATACATTAAAGATTTCACAACCCCAAAGTAATAATTATTTTGAATTAAACTGAGAAGATGTTGCAGTTTAATATGAAATATACGACACACAAGATCAGGACGATGAACAGCTTCTTGATCAGGTTCTAAATTCTCAACAATCTCATTCCACTTGGGATTACAAGTAAATGTAATAAAAAGATCTGGTTTCCCAAATTTGGTAACAATATCCATACCGTCTAAATATTTTTGATGCATGAAACGTGGACTACCTGCAAATGTAGATGGAAGAATGAACATTTTTCCTATACGCTCATTACGTTGGTGGGCCTGCCTCTGTATATATATATATATATATATATATATATATATATATATATATATATATATATATATATATATATATATATATAATAACAAATTATGATAGTGTTCGACATGAAGACGCGTTTGATGTTGACGAAGAAATTATAATTGTAAACCTTCAATACGATACCAAGTATCAGTCAACCATTGTTGAACAATTTGTTGTTCTGTTGGTAAAACTTCCATTGCTTCAGCAGTATTCGTGTCTGGCAGAATATCTAAACTCACCGAAGCTGACATTAATTTACGTAGCTCGTTTACGCCAAATTTGTATTTTCTGCCATAGTATGCTGTCAAAATATAAAAATATTTAATTACTATTACATACAATATTAATATAACAACATATTTTATAAAAAAAGAAAATAATTAAATATTACCTGTATCACACAAAGTCTTTTCGATAGCAATGAAACTTGAATTTAATTTATGTAAATTTTCTAATGAAAATTTATATTTTTGTCCAAAATATGCTAAAAAATAAAAGTTTTTTTATTTATTGAGATTTTTTTATGTTGATATTAACAATACAAATATATTTTCATACAATTATTATTTAAAACAAAGAATATTATTAAACAAAAATAAAAATAATTTTTTTAATTTCTTTTAAATATAAAAAAAATTAAACACTATTGCTGCTATTGGCCAGTTGCTCAATGGATTTTGTAATCATTGTGGCCCGTGCCACCAAAATTGAGATTCTAATAATGCTTGCGCCGCAATGCCTCGCAATATTAGATAAGCAAAAATAATTTGTGATATTAATTTTCAATTCTAACCATCTTAACTATAATTTGGATGGACACGGCTGTAGGCACTTGTTGAAACATAATTAAAAATAAAAATAAACATACGACTCTTGGTTTTTTGTTTCAAAATTATTATTTTATTTATACAATGTACATTTCGGCTTGTTAGGCCATCATCAGGTGGTATTATATTTCGTCACCTGATGATGGCCTAACAAGCCGAAATGTACATTGTATAAATAAAATAATAATTTTGAAACAAAAAACCGAGAGCCGTGTGTTTATTTTTATTTTTCATCTTAACTATGTCAACTAGTAGGACTGTCGCGCATAGCTCTAGTTGTGGCAAGCTAAGCGGCTTTATAGCTGCAACCCTACTTCTAGCGCATAGTAGATTTACCTTTACGGTACCAACGTTGTCGACGTATCGGACGTACAAGCACGCTCCGTACGCTGTTTCGGAGGGGTTAGCAAACCCGTGTAATTCTATGATGCTTATTGTGGGACAAATTACAAATCTTGGTACTGCTAAATATTCCAATAGTTTTAACCTTTTGCAAAAGTGCACTCACTTCGTGTACAGGTCGATTGGTATCGATGCATCCCAAGCCATGTTTAATTACGATAAACGTTGTAAAATCAGCAATTTTGCCAAAGTGTCTAAATTATCGCTCCCGCTTAGGAGGTCGTCTACATAAAAATCTGATTCTAAAATAGAACATGCTTTGCTATACTCATCTCTAAATTTTGTAGCTAGCTCCTTTAAGCATCGTATCGCTAGAAAAGATGATGCTTTCATGCCATATGTAACTGTATTCAATGTGTAAATGTCAACTTTTTCTTCTGGCGAAGTACGCCAGAGTACCTTTTGATATTTTCTATGCTCAGGCGCAACTAAAACTTGGCGATACATTTTCGTGATATTTTGTTTTTCGTCGTGTTTCTTTTGTATGTCGTCATGTTTCTTCTGTTTCGCAGCCTCTTGATTTAGCGTTTTCTTTATCTTTTATAGTTTTTCTGCTGCAACTTCAAGACATGACATTATTTGTGCATGTTGCTTCGTATGATATGGTTTACTTGGTCCAGGCAGTACAGGAATTTCTGCAAATATCATTCTGGTAGCAACATTTTGAATATCTGCATCTTCTCCTGGTTGAACTTTTTCTCCGTCTTCTAATGATTTGAGTTTCCTGTGTTGTCTTGCAGTTGATCCTAATTGAGGGTGTTGATCCTTATTTTGCTTTGCATTTCCTGTACCTCTATCCGAAACTGCGAATGCATAATCAGAAATTCGATTTGGGTTATATTTATGAATTACGCAAGCGTCAAAGCTCGAGCATCCATTTTTATTTGATGCAGGTAGTCCCCACGTTTTGGACAGGACTAATCCAAATCGCAGTCCTGTAAGCTTCCTTCCTGGATGATTGTGCATCAAGGATACACAGACTTTGTTCCAGTAGCATTTTAAAGGTTTAAAAATCGAACTGGCTGAGGGCTGGAGCCAGTGAGTCGTATGGCTTGGTAAACATAGGAGTACAATCTCGCTTTCAACCAAGAAATAAATCGTTGACATCACTACAATTGGAAGCATGGCCATCGACGATAAGAAGAACGGACCCCGAAACTTTTCGTGGTAAAAAGTGAATTGTGACCCAGTCCAAAAATATATTGGTCGTAATATATGCTGAATCGGGTGACTAAAAATTTTGGATCCTAGTGGCATATGATCTTCGAATAATACAATATGGTGGTATCTAATATTTTCGTCTACGTCAATATTTGAATCATGTTCTTATGAAAGTATTTGATATTTTCATTACTACCTTTAATCTAACTTATATAAATCGTGTGTTATAAAATTTTTCTGAAATTTTTAGTTTAATTAGTATTCTGTATTTTTTGGTGATCCATATTATACAGTAGCTCTGTTGACAAGAAAACTTGATTTTCTGTTGGAAAACATATTACTGCATTGCCGCTATCAATTACAATTACTTAATTTGTACTCTATGGCATAGCATCTTATTTTTGGACAATTTAAATCAAGTGCATAGACACGATTTTCTTCGATACGACGAATGAGAGATATTTTTAAATCTCATCATTTTTCATATATTTAGTAGTTTTAGAATTCTCTGAATAAAGTTGCTTAATAAAAGAATATAATTTATCTTAAATCTGTCTATGGCATAGCATCTTATTTTTGGACAATTTAGATAAAATGCATAGACACGATTTTCTTACAAACTACGAATCAGTGATATTTTTAAAATTTTATAATTTTTCTCCGAATAAAGCTACATAATAAATTAAAATATTTTTCCGTAAACCACAAACAATAATTAATAAAAGAAAAAATAATAAAAGAACATGGTAATGATTATTCTTTTGATACCATTGATACTGGTCATATTGAAAAAAAAATAGTATTCAGAATCAGGAGTATTTCAGAGACTTTCCTCCAATATTGATAAATAGAGCTATGTAAATAATAGTTCAAATCAAGAATATTGGTGATGTTTGATGTATTTCGAAAGCTAAGCTTTCAGCAGCAGTAGGGAAAGATAAAACTAGTGTCTTAGTCAGTGTTCTAAGGCTACTTATTTTTCATTAAAATGTTTTTTCAGGAACGTTTTAATTTAAAATCATTTTAGATTTTTCAAATACTTTCCACAGAATTAAATACATAAAAATAATTTTATTCTGAATTTGTTGGTATTTCATTAAAATTATTTTTAATGTCGTCTTTTTCAATTGTGATATATATTTTCTTCAACGTTGACCACGTTAGATATATTTGAAGTAATATCGTTGTGTTGTCTATACTGCTTGTCGTTGTTGGCGATTTTTGAGAATATTTTACTTAGTGCAATAATGTACTATGATATTTTACACATATCTGTTATATAATTTGTAAAAATGAGCAGTCTGATAGTACTCTGAATTTTAGGGAACTTATATTAAATATAGTAGTAGTTATTGGTAATTATTGATCAGATTTATACCTGATGAAAATGAATGAAAAGTATGTTTAATTTTTATTTTCAACTAGTAAATGTAAACTTGTATTGAAGTTTGATTATTATGGAATTACACGGAATAGAATTAAAACCATAAAAATTATTTTGCTCTGAATATGTGAGTGAATTAACAACAAAATTTTTATTGTCTTAATTCTTTATATTATCTTCATCTTGGAAGTTATATTAGTGTGTTGTGCAAATAATAAATAAACATTCAATAATTTTATTCTTTCACAAATACTTACATATACATAAATGATAATTATACCTAATTAACAATTTAATTATATTATGAATTACATACATAATCACGCCATATACCCAAAAGGGTGGCTCAAACTCTTTCTAATATCCCAAGTACCCAAAGCACCCAAAACCTTACAACCTACATTCACACTTTTTCAATTTCAGAAGAACATAAATTAATATATTTAAAAAAAAAATAATATTATTTTGTAACAAAATGTTTAGTCATAATTATAACCAATGTATGAATTGAAATAGTTTTTAAAGTTTCGCCATGTATTTTGCAAAAGTCACACGGAATAGGAAAATTATTAGAAACTATACTATCGTAAAAATTAGTTTGAAAAATGAGCGAAGAAAGTTCGAAAAATATTAGTTTTTAGAAGGTTATTTGAGATATTTACGATTACCGACTTTATGCTTTGAAAATTATGAAATCATGAATACCAGTAATGGTGTCAGTTAATAAAAACCTTATACATATACTGAAACTTATGATCTAATTGTCTAATAACTTTTAAATAATATATCCGGCAATATAAGTGCCTACCAGTTTTGTTATTCTATTTGCAATATTCACCGCCATAGCAAAGGAATTTGTGGGAAGAGAAGAAGTTGTTGCAAAAGAGGAAGTTATTTCAGAAGTAGTTGTTATTGTAGAAGATAATGAAATTGAAGATGTATATATTTCACGCAAACGGCTGGTATCTTCTTTTTTGAAAAGAAAGAAAAAAATCTTTACCGTCATTTTCACTGTTAGCAGATAAGGTGCTTTCACTTGTATTATTAAGTACACAAGCCTTAAAAGCTGCTGAAAACTGTGTTGTAGTTGGACGGTGATTGTACCCAAACAATTCCCTAATAACGTTAAACAAATTTTCTACAGGATCTTGATTCAAGCGTCTCGTTGAGAGAAATTTGAATCCCTCACCTTGTAGAAAGTTCATAAACTTTGAATATTGTGAATAGTGTAATTTGTCGCATTTACACACACAGATGCTTTCTTATTTTTAATATTATCATAAAATTAAAAAGAAGTTGACACTTTTTTGACACCTAGCCAAAATGCATTGTGAAATGAATTGTTTGAAAGCGGACGACCCAAAGATACTTTACTGCCGAGATTCGAATATCGGTTGTTATAGTGTTCTAACAAATTGAACATTGCAACTGTGCGATTGCCAAATATTTGCGTTGCTAAATTAACTTTCATTTTTTGTTTATGTGTAGGAAAAATATGTTGTTTATTAAGTTTAGTAACTAACAAAATTTAACTGTTCGTCTTCGTAATAAACTGACTTTAAATCGTCCCATTTAGCTATTTTAATATTATTAAATGTTATTGTTTTATCTATAAGTTTGTTCTGTAAACTTTTAGTCAAAAATATGAAAATTTTTATTATTATCTACTGAAAAAGTAAAATCTGTGTAATGGTATCCCGATTCCAATGACAGGGACCGTATCGTGGAATAATTCGACGAAGCACAGTCACTAACAGACGTGACGATTTTGAATTTTGTTTCACTATGAATGGTTTTTACTACATCACTTATCAATTGCTTTAGCGTGTACTGATTTGCAGTATTCTTCGTAGAGTAAAAACAAACAGGTTGCTTCCACTTCCGAGTAATACCGCGAATCATAAATACTAATACTTGTTCAGCGATATCTTTCTTTGCTTCCAAATTATTAGCAACAAAGTCTTCTACACGACAAGTCTGCTTTTTGTAGTGCAATACCTATTCCTTTTATCATTTATTTCTCTCGAATCAGACTTACGCCTAAGTTCTCCGATCATACGGTTATTAATTCCTAGTTTAAGGACAAAATTTGAAAGGGATCTTTGAAGGTTTCGGACAGATGGAAGTAATAGATATTTTGCAAATGACTATAAAACTTTGGTGATTGTTTACAGATAGATAACAAAAGAGATTTTGCAAAGAAAGTATAGCATATATGTATTTTTTAAAGTAATTGGGAAAGAATTAAAGCTTTCGCTGATTTAGACAGAAAATAAAAAAAATTAAAGGACGTAGGATATGAAGGAGTTGAATTAGTAAGAGAAACAAGTTTGTGCAACTTTTGTAAATAATGAACGCCGGCTTTTAAATACACTTAACCCTTCTGCTTTCTTAACTCTAGAGGACGTTTTCATTTTTCTGGGTGACAAGTTTTTCCGCTGCGTTACGCCCATGTCTATAAGAATGAATGATTCGGAATCTGAAAAATAAAATAAATATTATTGAAAACAAATTAAAATATTGTAAAATCAATCAATTTTAATTTAATTAAAATTAATTAGTGCAATTGACTATTTCACGAAAGTGTGTTATATAAAATAATATATAATATTTAAATAGTATATTTATTTTATTTTTTTTTTTTAAAATTAAAGATATTATTCATTTAAGATGAATATCTATCAACAAAATAATTTATTATTATATGTAAGACGAATCTTGATTTATTTTATATTCTTGAAGTTAATATTAATAAATAAATATGTATGTATGTACTTCTTACCCTTCCGAGAACGTTTTGGTGCTGTACGTGTAGATGTTGACTGTACTGGTGATACTTCATCGGTAGATGCTTCGTAATCAATTTTTCGGAAAAAATTAAAGAATTCTCTGCTGAGAAGAAAATAATTAAATAAAGTAATGTATACATATAAGAAGATAGCAATTATAATTTATTTAAATTCACATAAAATTCAGTTTAAAAATAACTTTATAACAAATTAATAAAATTTTTCTACTCTGTTAAAAACTTATTGTTTATTAGCAAATAATAATAATAATAATAATAATTTATTTAAAAGCATTTAACTACATTCACAGTTTTAGCATTGTCATTGGTTGGAGAAATAATTGAAATATTCATTAATACTATAGAATGCTTGTGCCAGCAGTAATTCAAGTAATACAAGATCTAAAAACTAATTTGATATTTGACAACATTAAATTTCGTAATAATGGTGTATTCTTAAATGTTGATGTCAAAAAAAGATTTTATAATTTATTTCTATGGTATATTTCTTACCATTTTGATCTACCGAAGATTCTTTTTCTTCGTTAACACGAAAACGTTTTGACGCTGTAGAGGTTGACTGTACTGGTGGTACTTCATCGGTACATACTTTGTTAATCAATTCTTCGGAAATAATTGAAGAATTCCCTGCTGAGAAAAAAATAAGTGTATACATATTAGAAGGTAGCAATTATAATGTAATCAAATTCCCATAAAATTCAGTTTAATAATAACTTATAACAAACTAAAATTAAAATTTTAAAATATCTCTACTCTGTTAAAAACTTATTCTACATTAGCAAATACAAAATCTAAAAACCAAATTGATATTTTACAACATTGAATTTCGTAATAATGGGTTTATTCTTAGATGTTGGTGTCAAAAAGATTTTATAATTTATTTTTACAGTATATTTCTTACCTTTTTGATATTCCGATACAATTTCAAACCTAAAAATTCTCATAAATGTAACAATGTGCTCAAACGTAAAATAAATACAATTATGTAGGGGAGAGCGGGGCACAGTGGCCACTTTTTCAGATAAATAATATTATCTTCAGTATGGTACATAATTTTACAGCGGTTGTTATCTAAAAACGTAAAGGCATGTTTTAGCAATAGTTAAAAATTTTTATAGTTATTTATATCTGTGTTTTCCTATAATATATGCATATTGATGCATACCCTTTTTTTTGTCCACTGTGCCCCACAATAGGGGCACAGTGGCCATGGCTAATGGGTACAGTGGACATAACTATAATAATACCTATATCAAAATTGTTTGAAAGTGAAAATAAGAGATGGAAATAATTACGAAATATTAGAAGTTTTTATTTATGTTTTACATTTGAATTAATTTGTAACATATTTATGTTAATGCAATCATTTATAATTTTTAGAATTATTTACTTTTATGATATTAAATAAGATGCTAAATCAATCTCAAATAAAAGAGATGAAGAAGTTCTAGCGGTTCCTCCCATTGAAACGGGTGATGGTAGAACTATTACTACATCGTTAGTGGTTATAGTAGCTATATCTTTAATTTCGGGAAAAATGAATGAATTATTTTTTTTTCGTAGAAAATTAACAGTTAAATCATCATTGTCAATTTTATCAATTTGTCCCACGTAATATTTTATGGATTTTTTGGTAGCAAATTTTACTAAAACGTAATTTCTTTCCATGATATTTCCCGTATCATAAACTTCATCTTCATTTACAAGATCTATTTCCTCGGAATCTGTTAATTCTATTTCTTCTTCTGAACTTGACGATTCAATCATCTCTTCTACTCTTGTAATATTTTTTTGTTTCTTTACAATATTTCCGGTTTCTTTTGTGAGAAATAAATTTTTCATCATGCCTTTCCTTTTGCTACACTCCTTTTTTCTTTGTTTTTCTAAATATTCTTGTTCAATGCGGTCTTTTACCGGCGTGTCTGTTAAAATTTCAGTAGTCTTGCGTTTTCTGGAACATTTTTCTGCTCCGCTATTTTTTGCCTTGGGGTGTGGTCTGATCATTTCTGGAGTAATATGTGACTCTTGTCTATTAATGTCCTTACTAGTTGAAGGTGTTGTATTATAAAGTTCGTACTAGTTGAAGATGAATTCTCAAATTCTTGTAATGGAATATCAGTAACACTTGATGCTATAAAATCATGATCACTAAAGATATTCCTATTTAATGGGAAAATTCCTGTTTTAGTGAATCCGGATGTGCAGTTACTACTTGTAAATGCAAGATGGTAACATTTTCCAAGAAGCTCCGCAATATCATAGATGGTGATACGTTTACCACGGTGATTAATTAACCAATCTCTACATGCATCGTTATAATATTTTTTAAGTGGCCCATAAACACATTTATCAAGCGGTTGAAGTTTGTGGCTGGTATGTGGGGGTAACGTCAATAATATAACACCGGAATTTTTAGCCAACTTGATAACATCAAAACTTATATGAGCTTCGTGATTGTCCATTATCAGGAGAACGGGATTTTCTTTTGTAGGTTTTGCGTGTTTAATAAAATGCTGCATCCAAGCAACGAATACATCTGTGGTGATCCAACCATTAGGTGTTGCAGCGCCAACTGTACCAGGTGGAGAACCTTTTATCATGAAGTCCTTGAAATGGACCCTTGGAAAAATCATGAAAGGTGGAATGGAATTACCCACTGCATTAATTGTGCAACAAACAGTAACTAAAGTGCCTCGTTCAGCACTGGTTATTTGTCCCACTTGTTTAGATCCTGTTTTCGCTATTACCTTTACTGGAACCTGCACCGTTGTTAAGCCAGTATCATCCGTGTTATATATCGATTCTGGACCAAAATTGTATTTTTCAAATACTGTGCTTAAATTATCAAAAAATTTATTTACGACAACTTTATTAAATCCCATGGCTCTAGCTAATGACGTTGCCTCTGGAGAGCGCAAAGAAATGTTTATATTACGTTTAAGGAAACTGGTTAACCAATCTTTTCCAGCGCATTTTTTTTGTATCCACGTTTCAGGAAGTTTTTTTTTCCTAGCAACAGCAAATTCACAAGCTAATTTTCGTGCTTCTTGCGGCGGCAAACCATGATGTAGCTCAGCAGCATGTATAAAATATGCAGTTAATGCTTCCTCTTCTTCGGATGAAAATATTTTTCTCACTTCATAATTAGGAGTAAATCTCGGTAAGTCATCTAAATCAACGTTGGTCCAATCAATGTTTGATTGTACACATTTGTTAAGGTATCTTCGTAATCTAGTTCTGGGTATATTAAATCTTGTGCTTGCAGATTTTAGCGAATTTCCACCATTCATAATAGATTTCACTGCGTCCATCATTCGATCGCTCTCTGTTTTTCCAATATCTGTTGTTCGTTTTTTATTACGCACCATTTTTACCAGCTTCAATAAACAAAAAAAAACAAGGTGTAAATAAGGCCAATTAACGGGGTACAGTGGTCACCTCGTATTTTATGTAAAAGTAGTGTCCACTGTTCCCCAACTACCATGTGTCTACTGTGCCCCCAAACCTAACCAAACATAAAAATAAAATGAAAAATAAAATATCAAAGAATATTTACTCTAGGCATACTAAATCGGTTACAGATACTGCGTTTTAACATTTAGATTAAAGTAGCAATTTATTTACTAACCTTGGTACAGGTTTGAAAACTAGCAAAAATATTAGTGGCACATGTGTCATACAATTTTTCTTATCTGCATCCTAACTTACCGACAATAACTGAAAACAAACTATGTTCATTTATTCGTATACATAACACCATCTACCATTCATCGTTTGAAATATTTATAGCGCTTAATTCAAATTCTATAAGAAAAAGTCCACTGTGCCCCTATGTCCACTGTGCCCCGCTCTCCCCTAATATATATACAGAATGTCTCACTATATTTTGACTGATTTTACAAGCTTATATTTTCTAAATGGGATGAAATATTAAGGTGCTGTTTTCACCAATGAGTTTTACATGAGTCCAATTGTTTTTTATGGTTTTTACGAATATGCTATTCTATTTTTAAAAACCGAAATAAAAATGACATTATTTGGCAGAGCAGATACTTCATTTTTTTAAATGCAACCCTATACTTATTTGTAGAAATAAAAAAGGCCCGTATTTTAGCGTTGAAACGATATTATAAAAATTAAAATCGGATGAGAAATGACCGAGATAAATGCTTATGAAGATGTTACCAACGTCAGTCGGATTATTACGAACACCAAGAAATTACGGATAAACTTACCTTAATTACGACAGAGATCAATTTTATAACCCCCCGATTTAGACTGTTCATCTTGTACATTTCTCATGATCCCAATTTTCACATACGAAGCACAGAATCCAGTTTTCGTCGATGGGGCATATATTTATCATTACAAAGCATACAATAATAGTCATCATTTTGTTTTTTCATTTTTTCTTGTCTTGACCGGAACCATATTTTAATACTCTTCTATTTTCTTTGTTTTTGGATTTGCTATCATCACGTTTAAATCTTTTTATTTCAGTTTGTTTACTTGGTATTTTTCAGCTTTTCTTTTAATTTCTTCTTCTTTTGCTCGTTTTTTATTTTCCTTTTCTTCTAGTTGATTTTTAACAGGTGTGCTTGTTAAAATAATCGATTTTTTCTTTCTAATGTTGTGCTTAGATATTTTGGGAGGAATGATAGGCAATTCAACGATTTTAGATGAGAAAGCTTAAAGCGAGCTCGTCTCTTCGGTTGTAACTAAATTGTCATGTCCACCAAGATTAATCTATTGCTGAACCAGAAGTGTGTACCATGGAAGTAGATACAAAAATATCAAGCGGTTGTGTGTCACTTGATTGGAAATGGACAGCAAGTATATTAGAAGCTTGGGCATCGAAAGCTTCAGCACTGCGAACTTGTGCAGCTGCAGATATATCCGAAGCTTTTTCAATAGTTTGTTGGCCATAATCTTGTAAAACATAATTGTGAGCATCGGGAGCTTGTTTGGCAAATATTGCCGTTTCGTTAGTGTTGACGTCGGTTACTTGATTATTTGGAGGTTGGGCATAGGTCTTACTGTTTTGTGTTTGATTTATTGTTATTTGTGATGTAGTATTCTGGGAAATGTATGGCTGAATCATATCAATTTGAATAGGGCGCAAGGGATATATTCCTGCAGATCTAAAGCCATTTGCTGCCTTTTCAAGGTTACTGCATCGGTTAAAAGCATTCGTATATAATTCGACTATCTCATATTGTGTGATGGACTTTCCAAATCGATCCGACATGTAATTCTCACATTCTTGATTGTATACACTTGATAGGGTCAAAAAATGTCAAGTCTAAAGGCTGGAATTTATGTGAGGTGTGTGCTGGTAGAGTCAGCATAATGATTCCATGGTTTCTGCGGAGTGTGTATGCACCAAGACTGATATGATAAATAAAGTGATGTAGCCAGTCAATAAACAAGCTTTTATTAATCCATCCAGAGTCTGATATAGATTCAACCACGTTAGGGTTACTGCCTTTTAGTAATAGAACATTCATCCGCTTTCTTTTAAATATAAAAAATGGAGGAATATATTGGCCAGCCGCACTAAATGCACAAATAACTCGTTTTTACCTTTTGCTGCCAATATTTTCGAATTACTTTGAACTGTTGATATACCTGTCTCATCGACGTTAAATATTTTATCAGGTTGAATTTGATATTTGTTTTGTATGACCTTCAAATTGTCATAGAATATTTTAACGACAGCTTCAGTAAAAGCATTGATACGATTAAACGAAGTTGCTTCAGGTGTCCTCAAAGATATATTGAGATGTCTCTTCATGAAATTGTAGTACCAGTATTTTCCGGCTAGCTGATTTTCTCGCTTAAATTTATGAGGAAGCTTATTCCGCTCTGCAAATTGGAAGGCTATTTAGCGAATTTTTTTTATCGTCAATTTATAAAATAATTTGCTGCATTTTGTAATATAGTTCACTAGTTCTAATTCTTGCTCACCTGAAAATAATGGTTTTCTACCAGTTCTGGGTTGTTTCATTACAGTCCTCTTCAAATGGTCGAAAATTGTAATTTTTGGCACAGAATAAGTTCCTGCTGCTTGGCCAAGACTCAATTTTTTGTTTTTAATATCCTTAGCAGCTTTTTGGAAATCTTTTGATTTATACTTTGTTTCCGTTTTTCTAATATGATTACGAGGCATCTAAAACAATAATAAAAAATAATGAACGTTGAACTAACGAAAGAGGGGTAATGCCGAACGTTCGAAATTACCCGACATGGTCTGTTTCGCCATTGCCCCGCAGAATGGAAATATAATACTCAGGAGCTAATGAAAAAGAAACTAATGAAGAAGATGAAAAGTGTAGGGATTGTGAAGATGACCTAAAACAAAACAAAAATTACTTATACGTCTACATAGATTATTATTTATTTGCTTACAGTTTACTTGCGTTTCTTATGCTTTAATGATTTGTTGTAACGATCAATCGCTAGTCGTTGTATAGGATCTAGATAAGCATGAATACGTCTGTCTTGACCAGCTAAGTATCTATACGTTTACGCCAAACAAAAATAGAAAACTTAACTGTAAATTTAACAAACTTATCCGCAATATCATGATCCTTACAATTAAGTCCTGTTCAAGTCAACAGTCGCTTTCACGTGCCGGATTATTTTCTTTCCAACGTCCTTGTCATGTCCAATTTGTGGCAATAGAGTAAAAGTCGTGTCAATCAGTACCTTAGTCAAATACATAAATTCAGTTCTGGGTCTCGTAAGTCCGTTTGCAATCAATTCCCTAATTTGAATAAGACTATGTTCTGGTAATGTCTCCCCCGAAAGTAAAAGTTCGGTACAAGTAGAGTACGTTCGCGCGCGAGTCAGTTTAAGGATTCAGCGAGCCACAAAACCCGCCACGTAAGTAGTAGGTGGTACAGACTGCCTCCTCCTCTGTTCCTGGTCCGGAGTAATAGTTAGGGTCTCGTCAGTTTCAGTACTCGAATGAAACATCGTCATCGTCATCACTACAGTTCGATCCGGCAGAATGAGCTGACATAAAATTGTTCACACTTAAAGTTTGGAAAGGCGAAATAAATGATGCAACCGTAGGATTTCTGTTACATTCTAAATGACTTCGGATACTTCCGAAGAAATTTCCTAATGGATCCTGGTTTAGTGCCCTCAAATCAAAAGTACTAAATCCAAGAGCCATGACAGAATTCCACAAATATGCAATGCCATTTAATGTAACAATCCAATTTGTGAGAGAATGTGGAAGTTTACTATTCTTGCGCAAGGTTTCGGATTCCCTACCACTTCTCTGCACAAATTTCATAGATCGTAAAATTAATTTTGCCTTATTCCAAAACTCCCAATGATCCGAATGACATGTAAGCTTTTTTCTCAAAGATTGAGCATAATGATCAACGTCACGACATCCATTTACACTATCAAAAAGATTATCTAAGAACTGAACTAATTTGGCCGTTCCCTCAGCACTACGTTTTAGTCCATGGGGCTGTTCGCAATTTTCAGGAGGCATTTCAGTAAGCAAAGACTGAACACTTTGGCGGCATGCAGCACGCTCATATTTCTAATTTTATGCGGGATAACACACTCTTCCGTCAATGCCGGACACCTGGAAACTGCAAAAGTCCCATCGTAATTGTAAAATTTTACAATGTCTGCCCACGATGCCCGGCACCGTACATTGTCTAGGGTAAATTCTAAGTCCTTTGTCAGTAAGTTGTTTCTCATTCCTTTCAACAAATGGGGTGTATCGTACAAAGTCACAATTCCCTTCCCTTCAAATTCGAAACATTCGGGTAGAAAGTCCCTCCCCTCACGAGAACATAAAGCCCGGGTTTCTCGTCGCAAATTCTCTATAGCAGCCATGTTCGTTCTTCCTTGATCACAAATGGTCGCCACCACATTGAAGTTTGCTGATCTGAGAACTTCCTTGATGCAGCGCATCATAGGAAGGAATATCAGTTGTTGCACCAACAAACATAAACGCATATGGTAGTTTCCATCATGGAGTACAGAGTCCACGAAGCATCAACACCAGAGCATGCTCCGCAAAACCGAATTTACGTATCGTTCCAAAATTTTGAAAACCCCAAATAATGTCTTCGTCCACGTTATAAGTCAAGTGTGATTGAATCGCTACCTCATCAAATATCAAAACGCAAGTCCGACGCTTTACTGGCTCATTCTTCATCAATTCCCGCATATGCGCCTCCAACGGAATGTTTATCCCTGGCTTAAATGGCGTTTGTTTCAGTAGCCGCCTCAGGGTTGACACACTAGGTAGTGCAAAATATTTCTCCATGTACCGGTAAGCCCTATTATGAATAAAATAAGTATTATACATTATGCACAAAAATGTCGCAATAATTCTTACTCAGACGACAAACAAAAACAAACAACAACATACTCTAAAACCATAATTACTATAATATCCCCAAACAAATACAATAACACTGAAAAAATAATTACCCTCGCATGCTTTTTAGCATGGATACAGCCAAGATTTTTTCGTCCAGAGTAAAACGTCGCCCTCGTTTCTTTTTTCTAGCCTCACGGACTTGAGACAGGAGAAACGTTTGGGCAGCACGATTAAGAGGATGTAGGATTTTTTCCATTATTTCAGGATCGCGATCCTCTGCAGCCTTCGCAGCCTTCTCGATGCTGAGACGTTTTACTCTTTTACTCTGTGCCACAGTTTTTCGCTCCATCACCTTTAGCCACTGGTAAATATGACAAGCAGCCGGAGACAACTCGCCAGTCGGCGAAAGTTTGTTTTTTGCAAAATAATTAAACAATATATATATATATATATATATATATATATATATAAATTCAGATAAATTTGTATTATTAGAAGAAGCAGAACCATTTTCACTTTTGATATTTGATGACGTAGGGAGTCATAGTAAAAAAATAACATTTTAGTAGAGGTACACAATAAGAAGTACCTATTAGTAGTTTTTAATTAAGAATGTGTCAAACATATAATCGTATACCAAACCAAATAATACACGATAATTTTTTGATTTATACTGATTTATTTATCATCCAGCAACGTAGATTGCATTTGTCTGGGTTTGGTAGATGTACTAGTTTATATATATATATATATATATATATATATATATATATATATATATATATATATAATAAACCAAATTATCCAAATCCAAATCGAAAATCAAAAGGAGAAGCAGGGTCCAAATATTTAAAAAAAAAACTATCAAAATGCAAAACTCATAACTATCAAAATCGGACAAAAAAGGAAAAATTAAGAACAAAATAATATATTTTGTTTTCCAACATGTTCATATATTTTCTACCTAATAAATTTTTGACATTCTTAAACATAAATCGTCTTGATATTTTAATTGCTTTAATTAATTTAATTAATTACTTTAATTAAGCTAGTGACACCTAACGAATTGAAAACCATTTGAAAAACTTGGCACCGCATCCGACAGATGGCGCCACTACGGTTCATGTTCTGCTATTCAAGTGAAAAAACTCCCGGTCGTCCCTGTGACACTACATGCAAAGTGACCTTCAAGATGGCGGTAAACAAAATACTATCATCTCTTTGTAACATATTAGAACTGTTGCGTTCGGGATTACTCGGCGTTTGTGTTTCCCCCACTTTCCCCTATACGCCAAGACAGTATCGTTTGCAGCGCTATCGCTCGTATTTAAGCATAACAAGTTCCGCGGTAACCAGCTGTCAGATGGCTGTAAATTTGCACGTGTGATATGGTTTAGGTGCTCGAATTCAGCAAAATGAGCAAAGTAATATATGCTAAACACATGTGTAGTGTTGTCAACTGTAAAAACAGTTTTGAAAAATTCCGAATCTATCATTTTATTTTTTTCCTGGTCGGCCCCACGAAAAAGAACGCAGAGAAAAATGGATTGTTGCGATGCGTTGTGTTTAATTGCAATAAAAGTTAATTCCCCTGTATTTAACGTAACGATTCCTCGACATAACCAATGCTGGAAATACAGATTATAACATATTATGTAATATATTTTCTGAGAATAATTATCTTTGGTACGTTTATAACCTACAACAGTTTTCTTTTGACGTTTTTAATGATTGAAACTATAACCAAACAATATTTAATTTTTTATCATTGCTTGAAGCAAAAGCAACAACAAATTAGATGATCCAATGAGCTATATTGATTATAATTAATGAAATTAAAGAAAATTGTTTTATTTATTAGAAACAGTTTTTATTAATTTTTACGTGATTTTTGTTTTACCGTAATAAGTTTTTGTAATTATAAAGGAATAGTTCATATTTTCACTTTGTGTTAAACAACTAATTTTATTAAAGTATTATTATTTTGAAAGAAATTATATTTACATCTCGTAATTCTAACCCTTTTTCTTTTGAAGTTTTGGGCGCTTGCGATTTAACAGGAGCCTTGGCTGAAAAGTCTCTCTTTAAATCGACTAGTTCCTGTATAAATAGTTGTTTAAAGCTAATTTATCTAGATTTCATCTCGCTTTTTCAAACCTTATTTTGATTCAATACATTTACCAACTTTGCATCGTAACTTATAATAATAACAAGAAAAAAAAATTACTTACCTGTTTGTCGCCGGCATCTAATACCAGAGCAAGGTAAGCTCTTAAAGGTCTTATAGGTCTAAAAAGTGCGAAGAGCCAATTTCATTGCATCCGTATTAATTCTGTCATGGTTACGTAGTGATATTAACTGAAACAAATGGTATTGTATTTTTAACAATGATGTCTGTGGTCATTTAATTACTTACCTGTTTGTCGCCGTCATCTAATACTCGAGCAAGGTAAGCTCTTAAAGGTCTTATAGATCTAAAAAGTGCGTAGAGCCAATTTCATTGCATCCGTATTAATTCTGTCATGGTTACGTAGTGATATTAACTGAAACAAATGGTATTGTATTTTTAACAATGATGTCTGTGGTCATTTAATTATATATTAATATATTTAATTATATGCCACATCTTTTATTATTAATAAACACAAAACTTGTAAATGTTAACATTATTCTCGTAGGTATATGTTATCACAAAATTTGTAGTATATTATAAATTTTTAAAAATACCACAATTATATTGTATTCTACTTGTGTAATATAGTAAAATAACCCCCTCTCATTGTAGTACATTTTTAATGTAAAAAATTAATATAGTTTTGTGTTAAAAATATACTGATATTATTATAGTATCTTATACCTATACATTTTACGTTGTATATTTACTATTTTTTTTTTGAAACTGGCAATTAAGTCAAAGACACTTAAATATTTTCATATAAAACACAGTTTAATGGATAATTTCAAATCTTACATTATAATATACTACAACTTTAAAATAATGTATACATCTAAAAATTAAATTAACTTACATTAATAAATTTGTCAATTATTTCATTTGGTCGTAAATCTTTTTTGTTAATTTTATCATTTACTAATTTTACAAAATATTTAACAATTAACAAACATAAACAATATATTACATTTCCTTCAAACTTTCTGACATGTTCTTTACACAAGTTCAAGTGAATGTTATAATTATTTTTAGACAATATTGAAAAAAAATTTGATAAATGTATAATTGACGAGAGAGTGTAAAGATTAAATTTTTTGTTGTAACCACACATGAACTAAACTCCTTGGACTGGTATTTTAACTTATTTCCATAGTATTTCAATGTTATAAAACTATGTATTTCCGTTGGTTTATTTGAAAGTAAATAATTAGCACACATTGAGCATTTATAAATAAAAAAATTTTGAATACGAAATCCTGCAATGTAGGCTGAAACCAATTCTCCTAATTTATTTGTTATATCCGTTACTTGAATGATAACAGAGAATTGTGTAGATGTAGTAGGAGAGGATAAATTGCATGGAGTTGTTGAGCCGGATGGTGAAATTGTTGTAGAATTTGAATTACTTTTACGTCAAACGGAAGAAGATAATTTGTATCGTCATCTTCACAATTTGCATTTATGCTACTTTTAACTGTGTTATTTAAAAAACATGTTCTATATGCACTAGCAAATTGTAATGATGTCGGTCTTGTATTAACATCTACACAATCCTCGGATAACACTAAAAAAATTTTCTATTGGGTCTCGGTTTAGTGAGCTAGTTAATAGAAAATTAAAATTTCTTTTTCTAAATAATGCCAGAGTGATTGAATATTTCTAATTGTATGAATGTTTTTATGCAATCGGGTTTTCTTTTTACAGGAATTATTTTATTATTAATAATATCAAAAAATTCTAAATTTGTATTTTTTTTTTGCATGAAGCCAAAATTTGAAGAGCGGAGATTTTTTAGTTAGTCTACTAGCTAATGGCTTTGCCGATTTATGTGTACAATTCAATGAATCAAAAAGATTATTCATAAAATCAACAAACTTGTCTGTGTTATCATTAATAATATTATAATGTTTTAACAGAGTTAGGCAAGTTTTAGTTGTGTTACTGAAAGTTTGCGATGCAATTTTAACACGCATTTTATCTTTTTTCTTTGGTTCAATATGTTTTTTTGTTAATTTTGACATATATATATACTGAGTGTCCCATTTTAATCCGCCACCTACAATAACTTTAAAATCGTGCATCTGACAAAAAAATGTTTCGGATAAAAAGTAAATGGTTTCAAGGGGGACATCTGATGCAAAGACCCTTGCTCCCTCTGGACCCCCTGGGGGGCGGGAAAGGGGGGCAACTTTGAAATCTTAAATGGAACACCCTATTTTTTATTGTAGATTCTGATAGGCCATTAAAAAGTATGTAAATTTTATTTTAAGACTTTTTTTTTATCTTTGATAGATGGCGCTGCAAACAGCATTTTTTTTCTCAGTTTATCAATCTTCAATTTGAAAAAAAAAAGTGTAACTAAGTACGATATTCAAGATTTTTTCAGTTCTTTGAGAAGAGGGGGGGGGCAAGGGTCACTGCATCAAATATCTTCCTCAAACCCATTAACTTTAAGTTAATGGTTTCGAGGGATATTACTTTAAGCTAATGGTTTCGAGGGGATATCTGATTCAGTGACTCTTGCCCCCCCCCCCTCTACCCAAAGAATTGAAAAGAACTTGAATATCGTACTTAGTTACACCTTTTTTTCAAATTGAAAACTGATAAACTGAGAAAAAAAATGCTGCTTGCAGCGCTATCTATCAAAGATAAACAAAAAGTCGTAAAATAAAATTTACATACTTTTTAATGGCCTATCAGAATCTACAATAAAAAATAGGGTGTTCTATTTAAGAATTCAAAGTTGCCCCCCTTTCCCGCCCCCCAGGGGGTCCGGAGGGGGCAAGGGTCTCTGCATCAGATGTCCCCCTCAAAACCATTTACTTTTTATCCGAAACATTTTTTTGTCCGATGCACGATTTTAAAGTTATTGCAGGTGGCGGATTAAAATGGGACACCCAGTATATATATACTTTTTATAAGATGTTGAAATATTCAAATTAAAATCTGTAATAACATTTCATGTTTTAAGTATAATCAGATTTAGTCTAGATATCTATCAGTTTTGAAATTTCTAATTTTTCTAAATAGAAATCTCTAGAATTTTCATAACATATATTTAAATATCTTATATACACTGTGCAAAGATTCTATTTACAAATTGGACTCTATTTTTTCATTTTATCTATTTATTTATTAATTAATTAAAAGCTTTTTTCATATAATATAGTATACCACCAAAGCTGAATGTAGCAAACTGTACAAATTTTTATTATAAAATTTATTAGAAATTCAAACCTATTCAAAATACAAATATTGCGTTATACTCAGTAACTCGATATTTTGGAACTATCAATTTGAGAAACAAAACATATTTTTCAATTATATATATATATATATATATTGAGAAAATTTATATAACGGGATACGGTATATGATTGACTAGGTTATTAAAATGCTAGCATTTAATATCTATCAATTTATTACTAATCCTATATTTCGCCACACATTTGTGGCTTCTTCAGGGAAGCACTGAAATAATTTTTTAGAAAAACAAAAAATTACAATCGTTAAAACCAAAACAATACAGTTTAAATTAACATAGTATGTAAAAACTTACAAGTATGACCAGATATTTAATTGCTGTTGTAATAAATGAATATTTTTAAAAATGGTATGCTTTTTTCTGTTTTCATTCTCATTCAATGTAAAACTCTTTTTTGTAATCCAAGTTAACACAAAACGAACACATTAAAAAAATTTTTTTAAAATTATACACAGATAATTAACACTTATACAAGTCAATTATTAAAATAATAAATAGAATAAATATAATAAATAGTTAAAAAACAATATAATAGTTATAAATTAAAACAAATGTAATTTTATACGTTATACAAACAAAAATAAAAAAACTGAAAAATATAAATAAATTTTTACTGTTTTTTTCAAAAACCAATTAAAATTCAAAATTAACAAACAAGTCGAATCCTAAAAAACAAGAAAAAAAAATTTGATTCATAATTGAAATTAAAAGTGTGCGCATGTCAAAACAAAAAAAAATTTTTTTTAAAAAATTTTTTAAAAAATTTAAGTTGATAAAAACAATTAAAAAATTTTTTTTTTGGCGCTGCTATGAAGTTGAACAGGTTACTAAGAAGAAAAAGTTTTTATCGACCGTATTGACGATTGATCAATGTTCATTATGTTGGCATATACGGAGATAGAGTTTCTGATATCAGATTTGTTATTAATTACATTCTGTCTGTTTTGAGTGATATGGTATGATTCAAGCCATAAACGTTTGAAATAATTGTTCTCCACATCCAGAATGTAAGGATTGTCATAATCAGGATGGTGTGATGAACTTCTTACATGTACTGCCAAAGCACATAACTTGTTAGTCTTATTTTGATCGCTTTTGTGCTGTGTCAGTCTGTTTTTTAGGTTCTGTAATGATGTGCCAATGTAAAATTTTTCACACGAACATTTAATAGCATAGATAGTGTTAATGGTGGCTAATTTGGACGTTTTATCCTTCACTTTTGTGTACAAGTTGCTTATAGTTTTACTGTTTTTATTCACAAATCTGATATTATCATCATCTTGAAACACTGATATGATTTTGCTCGATAATTGATTGATGTTTGTCAACGAAATATATGTTATTTTGTTGTTGCTATTTTCGTTATTGTTACTGATTGTATTTGGTTGAGTATTGTTATTGTATAGCAAGGTATTTATCAAGCTTGCAGGGTAACCATTTTCAATAAAGAGTGTTTTGGCTATTTTTAAATTTTTATCCAATAACGACGTGTTATTGGATAAAAATTTAAAAATAGCCAAAACACTCTTTATTGAAAATGGTTACCCTGCAAGCTTGATAAATACCTTGCTATACAATAACAATACTCAACCAAATACAATCAGTAACAATAACGAAAATAGCAACAACAAAATAACATATATTTCGTTGACAAACATCAATCAATTATCGAGCAAAATCATATCAGTGTTTCAAGATGATGATAATATCAGATTTGTGAATAAAAACAGTAAAACTATAAGCAACTTGTACACAAAAGTGAAGGATAAAACGTCCAAATTAGCCACCATTAACACTATCTATGCTATTAAATGTTCGTGTGAAAAATTTTACATTGGCACATCATTACAGAACCTAAAAAACAGACTGACACAGCACAAAAGCGATCAAAATAAGACTAACAAGTTATGTGCTTTGGCAGTACATGTAAGAAGTTCATCACACCATCCTGATTATGACAATCCTTACATTCTGGATGTGGAGAACAATTATTTCAAACGTTTATGGCTTGAATCATACCATATCACTCAAAACAGACAGAATGTAATTAATAACAAATCTGATATCAGAAACTCTATCTCCGTATATGCCAACATAATGAACATTGATCAATCGTCAATACGGTCGATAAAAACTTTTTCTTCTTAGTAACCTGTTCAACTTCATAGCAGCGCCAAAAAAAAATTTTTTAATTGTTTTTATCAACTTAAATTTTTTAAAAAATTTTTTAAAAAAAATTTTTTTTTGTTTTGACATGCGCACACTTTTAATTTCAATTATGAATCAAAAAAAAAAAAAAATTTTTTTTTCTTGTTTTTTAGGATTCGACTTGTTTGTTAATTTTGAATTTTAATTGGTTTTTGAAAAAAACAGTAAAAATTTATTTATATTTTTCAGTTTTTTTATTTTTGTTTGTATAACGTATAAAATTACATTTGTTTTAATTTATAACTATTATATTGTTTTTTAACTATTTATTATATTTATTCTATTTATTATTTTAATAATTGACTTGTATAAGTGTTAATTATCTGTGTATAATTTTAAAAAAATTTTTTTAATGTGTTCGTTTTGTGTTAACTTGGATTACAAAAAAGAGTTTTACATTGAATGAGAATGAAAACAGAAAAAAGCATACCATTTTTAAAAATATTCATTTATTACAACAGCAATTAAATATCTGGTCATACTTGTAAGTTTTTACATACTATGTTAATTTAAACTGTATTGTTTTGGTTTTAACGATTGTAATTTTTTGTTTTTCTAAAAAATTATTTCAGTGCTTCCCTGAAGAAGCCACAAATGTGTGGCGAAATATAGGATTAGTAATAAATTGATAGATATTAAATGCTAGCATTTTAATAACCTAGTCAATCATATACCGTATCCCGTTATATAAATTTTCTCAACTTATATTCACGGTAGTTATTCCAAATTAACTTATATATATATATATATATATATATATATATATATATATATATATGTTCAGACCAGGCATTGCCATCTGTTGGCAAGTGGCTGACATATAAGCGTCTGACTTAACCTTCAAGTTACGCTTCGCTATCAGTCAAACATGTTAAGACCGCAGTGCCATCTGTTGGCAACTAGCGCGTACAAATCACATCACATTTCATACCATTATCTTAGCTTCGTAAGACGCACGTATTCAGTACTAGTTTCGCTTCGCATCCGCAAGCATTCAAAAGAGTCCGTTTCCGGCCGTGAACGAGTCAACATCTCCACGCTGTGCTGTTGAACAAGAACGCACATTTCATCTCATCAAATATCATCCGCCGCAAGTATTATTTATATTCTACGTCGTTTGTACTAAACACTCAAGTTATGCTACGTTATTCGCTATACGAACGACTTGCAGTGTGATTCTGTACAACACGCATTGAAATATATCGCTCGCTTGAAAACGCAAGATTTTATATACGCTTCGCTTTTAGCACGCTGCTTATTATATCAAATTATATTCGCTTTATTCGCTATTCTACACATATTACGCAGAATCATATCATTTCTACTATTAATTGTGATTAACTAATTGTAAATTACAAGATATCACATTCCGCATAGTTGATCGACCACGTGTTGAAATAACCTTCAAATATACAGGGAAGTACAACATATTTTGTTTCTTTGTGATTTACATGTTATTATTTACAATTACAAACGCTTGTATACTTGTTACACATAGAATTATTCCAATTCTATGCGCTTGCAGTATCATTATTCCGCATTTTATGTACTTTGCTTACATTATTGTCGCATCACTCGCATTTCTCATTTACACTCGCATTTCTGTGTTTGCAACATTTATTCTCATATTTAGTTGCAGATTCTTTTCTTTATTTGTGCTTTATTAATTGTTTTGGAAGCTTATTAACACTAATTCTCGCTCAACACTCGTTGAAGATTTGACGATCTATACACATTCACGCATAGCTCCAGACACACACCGCAGCAGCAGCCAGCTTACGTTAATTGAAGTACACGCATCTTGAAAGCTCTCAGTAACTACACAATAGTACGCTGAATTGTAAGGTATCTAACCGCATATTCATTACGGATCTGTACTACATTATATAAACGTAAGTCGCTTTTACATTATTTATTCATTATAATCGTGCAGTAATTGTGCTGACACTTGACTTGCTACAAGTTATTGGTTTAATTCACCTCGCCTACCGTCCCGCACTCCTATACCTCAGTTGTGGGCCAACCTCTTTCCTCAGTTCTTCCTAGAGCTACCACTTCTTGTACAAGCCCTATCTATCGCTCGGATAGGTGAAGATCGTCTCTGATCCTTATCCATCCTCTTGCATATCATTTATTAGTTCTAATCAGCAAGTTACGCACGCTTACTTCATATTTACGCCGCAATACAGTCCACTAGCTCGCTACATCACCGCACACACGCCGCATCGCCTTTTTTAGGAACTCGAGCACTTGCCCACAAACACAACTAGTGTTTCGTGGTTGCCAAGCCAGCACCGGGTCCCAACATTTGGTCCTTCGAGCCGGATGGGCGGGTCACAACCCTAGTGACGTGTGCCCCATCATTTGGTCCTTCGAGCCGGATGGGCGGGTCACAACCCTAGTGACGTGTGCCCCATCATTTGGACCTACGATCACCAGATGGACAAGTCACAACCTGTTGACGTGTGCCCCATCATTTGAATCTTTGCACCGAATGAGCAGGTTACAACCTACGCTACGTGTGCACCATCATTCGAACCTTCGATAGCCGCTAGGCAAGTCACAACTTGTTTGACGTGGCTTCATCATTGATCATTTGCGCTCTGAACATGATCAAACGCTATATTTACGCATTCTAAACGGAATTCGCTTCGCAGTCGCCACGCTGTGCACATAGAATGCACATCAGCTGTCGCAACACTAGCTCATCAGCAGCAACCGCATATATGACGTTCAACTCGAACTCGTATCACTAGCTCATCAGCAGCAACCGCATATACTACGTTCAACAAGAACTGGTATCACTCGCTCATCAGTAGCAACCGCATATACTACGTTCAACAAGAACTGGTATCACTCGCTCATCAGCAGCCAACGCATATCTCTAGTTCAACTAGAACTCGCATCACTAGCTCATCAGCAGCAACCGCATATATTAAGTTCTACAAGAACTCGCAACGCACGCTCATCAGCAGCAAACGCATATTTACGTTCAACTCGAACACGCCTCACTCGCTCATCAGCAGCTAACGCATACAAACGCATATATCAAGTTCAACAAGAACTCGCATCACTCGCTCATCAGTAGCAACCGCATATACTACGTTCAACAAGAACTGGTATCACTCGCTCATCAGTAGCAACCGCATATACTACGTTCAACAAGAACTGGTATCACTCGCTCATCAGTAGCAAACGCTATCACGTTCACCTAGAACACGCATCATTCGCTCATCAGCAGCAAACGCTATCACGTTCACCTAGAACTCGCATTACTCGCTCATCAGCAGCAACCGCATATACTAAGTTCAACAAGAACTCGCAACATTTGCTCATCAGCAGCAATCGCTATCTGACGTTCAACTGGAACTCGCAACGCACGCTCATCAGCAGCAAACGCATTAATCACGTTCATCTAGAACTCGCATCACTTGCTCATCTGCAGCAAACGCATTCACGTTCATCTAGAACTCGCATCACTTGCTCATCTGCAGCAAACGCATATTCACGTTCAACAAGAACTCGCATCATTCGCTCATCAGCAGTAATCGCATATTCACGTTCAACAAGAACTCGCATCACTCGCTCATTCAAACTATAAACGCATATATTCAAGTTCAACAAGAACTCGCATCGCACGCTCATACGAAGCCAACGCATCTATATTTCTATTTTCTTTTATTCAAACCGCAATTCGCATCACACTCTCATCATGACTGAGTTACTAGCTCCGTCTGTACGCCGCAAGTTTTGTCAACTGTTTCTAGACAATCTACAGTCTCTAATCGCACAGGCTGCAGATCCACAAAAGGTCATACAAGCACGCTCCCAGTTTGAGTTGCTTCCAGTACGTATTCGTGAGTTTGAAGACCATCACACTCAAATCATGATTCATCCAAGCAACACTACCAAACAGGATCAGCTTTACGCTGAATATAATGACTTCATGGATTCTGTACGTGTCATACAAGCAGCATTCACGCAACCTCCATTCTACGAGCAACCGGCTCTGGATACTAGCGTTGCAAACACCGCATTCATATCGCAGACGTTGTCACAGTCATACACGCACGCAAAACTTCCGAAATTGGATTTACCTCAATTTTCTGGTGAGATCGCTAATTGGAACTTGTTTTTTGATATATTTTGCAGCTCCGTCCATGACAATGACAGTCTACGACCAGTTCAAAAATTCCAATATTTAAAATCTATTGTAAAAGAAGAACCGCTCGCTCTAATCAAGAACTTATCGCTCACAGATGATAATTACTCGATCGCTATTAAATTATTAACTGATCGCTATGCTCAAAGAAGATTAATATCATCTTATCATATTCAAACGCTAATAGAATTGCCAAAGCCAATTCCAATGACTTATGATCACGCCACAACATTTATTGCTGCAATCAGAGAGCACACTGAAGCATTAAGGGCTAATCACGAACCTGTCGATGAATGGAGTCCAGTATTAACTTTTATTCTGCTCACTAAACTCGACACAAAAATTCGCAACAGCTTTGAACGCAATTTATCTAAAGATAATTTACCTAATCTCGCTGATTTCTTAGATTTTTTAGATAAATTTATACAATCTCAGCAGTGGCAATGTATTGACAAACCACTCACTCAAGCAGATACATCACGATTCTCCGATCAGACAAATTGCACGTCATTCAAGACAAATCGCACGACAATCAAGACAAATCGCACGCCATTCAACATATCAACATTTGTAACAACTGCAGACACAATTAAGTGTATTGCTTGTTTCAATCCGCATGCATTGTACAAATGTTTCAAATTTCAATCTATGGAACCAACCAAGCGATTTGAGATGATACGCACCAACAACTGTTGTCGTAACTGCTTATCAGCAATACATGCTACGTCTACTTGCAAATCAAAATTCAACTGTCGCAAATGCAATAAACGACATCACACGCTCCTGCACTTTGAACGAGTTGAAAAGTCAACAAACGCTTTAAGGCAGCCGCAAGTTGCGGACAACGCAATCAACAACAGTCCGTCAACTTCTCCTATGTCTATGATAGCAGGTACAACTCGTACTTCATCATTTTCGCACAGCACGGCAGTTTCAGCAGTTCTGTTAGGTACAGCTATCGTACGTATTCAAGATTCACTAGGATCATGGCAATCAGTACGTGCACTTTTAGATAGTGGAAGCGAATCTTCATACATTTCTGAAAATTGTTCCAATCGTCTACAATTACCAATACATTCTGCAAACATCGTCGTTTCAGGATTTGGAAACGCTACAGCTCTGAACAACGTTCGAGGCACTACAACAATTTGTCTATGCTCTTCGCACACTGCTTCATCAGCATACACGCTCTCCGCAATAATTGTCTCGCAAATCATCCAAGATTTACCAAAGGCGCAACTTTCTTCCGATTTACTTCGGCAATTTCAATATCTACAGTTAGCTGATCCAGACTTTGTAACACCGGCGCCCATTGAATTGTTAATTGGTGCTGATCTATACTTCAATCTTCTCACTGGTCACAAGCAAACCACTGCGAATGGTCCGACCGCTATTGACACCTCATTGGGTTGGATTGTTTCTGGACCAATCTGTTCGCTAACCGCATCAACCGTTACCACATGTTTAACGGTTCAGAACCCGTTTTCGCCAGCATTATCGGAAATTTCGGAACGTGAAGACGCTGCCACGATCGCTACATTGTCAAGTTTAGATCATCTATCCAACAATATCTTTTCATCTCAGCATAGAAGATTAGAATCAGGACGCTATATGATTCCGCTTTCTATTAAAGAATATCCTCCTAAGTTAGGAAATTCATACGCGAACGCACTTATATGTTTTAATATTTTTCAATGTCGCCTACCATCTGACAGTCACTTACAATTGGAATATTGCAAATATATTGCTGATTACTTAGAACAAAATCACTTGTTATTATCTCGCTTAATAAAATATTTGTTAGACACCGTAACATTGTCTTTCTTTAATATTTAGCGTCGTCCGATTCTACAATCACTCTGTCATGGGTTCGGACACCACCATACAAATGGAAAACTTTTGTAACCAGCCAAGTTTCTGAAATTCAACAGAATCTTCTGCAAAATATGTGGCATCATATTTCGTCGGAAGACAATCCTGCTGACTATAAACTTCTACATCAATATTCCAACTTAAATCACCTGTTAAGTATTACTGCACTCTGCACCAGATTTTACAAAAGGTTAAAATTGAAGGAAGCAATATCATCGCCTGCACTATTAGCATCAGAACTCGATAACGCCTCAATCACATGGGTGAAAATTACGCAACTTGAAGCATTCGCTGATGACATCGCAAAATTTGAGAATGAAATTCGAAATTCCAGTCTAAGTGTTTCTCATAAACAACCTATACTGCTACCATTACGTCATCGCTTAACCGATCTTGTCATCGATTATTATCATCAGAAATATCTTCACCCATCGCCAAGAACACTTCAAGCAATTTTAAATCGCCGATTTTGGATTGTAACTGCTCGCCGTCTGATTCGCAGTTATTCTTTACAATGCATCAAATGCTTCCGCTGTCATCCTATTGGAATCAATCCTAATATGGGCAACTTACCAGATCATGAATATCGGAAATCAAATACCAATCTTCTACGCCGCTGGCACCTGTTACAAAATGTCTTACAATAATTTTGGAACCTATGGCATGCCGAATCTCTCAACACACTTCAGCAAAGATTAAAATGGACACGCTCTACCGTTAATCTTCAACCTGATCAACTCGTGATCATCAAAACGATCTACTACTTCCCCTTCAGTGGAAGCTAGCTTGAATCATTAAGGTTCACCCAGGAAGATAACGTAGCTAGAGTAGCTCAAGTCCGAACCGCTTCTGGAGTATTAACAAGATCCGTTGTCAAACTGTGACCACTCTTGTGATCCTAAAAAACTCCGTTTTTGGCCGGCCGGCATGTTCAGACCAGGCATTGCCATCTGTTGGCAAGTGGCTGACATATAAGCGTCTGACTTAACCTTCAAGTTACGCTTCGCTATCAGTCAAACATGTTAAGACCGCAGTGCCATCTGTTGGCAACTAGCGCGTACAAATCACATCACATTTCATACCATTATCTTAGCTTCGTAAGACGCACGTATTCAGTACTAGTTTCGCTTCGCATCCGCAAGCATTCAAAAGAGTCCGTTTCCGGCCGTGAACGAGTCAACATCTCCACGCTGTGCTGTTGAACAAGAACGCACATTTCATCTCATCAAATATCATCCGCCGCAAGTATTATTTATATTCTACGTCGTTTGTACTAAACACTCAAGTTATGCTACGTTATTCGCTATACGAACGACTTGCAGTGTGATTCTGTACAACACGCATTGAAATATATCGCTCGCTTGAAAACGCAAGATTTTATATACGCTTCGCTTTTAGCACGCTGCTTATTATATCAAATTATATTCGCTTTATTCGCTATTCTACACATATTACGCAGAATCATATCATTTCTACTATTAATTGTGATTAACTAATTGTAAATTACAAGATATCACATTCCGCATAGTTGATCGACCACGTGTTGAAATAACCTTCAAATATACAGGGAAGTACAACATATTTTGTTTCTTTGTGATTTACATGTTATTATTTACAATTACAAACGCTTGTATACTTGTTACACATAGAATTATTCCAATTCTATGCGCTTGCAGTATCATTATTCCGCATTTTATGTACTTTGCTTACATTATTGTCGCATCACTCGCATTTCTCATTTACACTCGCATTTCTGTGTTTGCAACATTTATTCTCATATTTAGTTGCAGATTCTTTTCTTTATTTGTGCTTTATTAATTGTTTTGGAAGCTTATTAACACTAATTCTCGCTCAACACTCGTTGAAGATTTGACGATCTATACACATTCACGCATAGCTCCAGACACACACCGCAGCAGCAGCCAGCTTACGTTAATTGAAGTACACGCATCTTGAAAGCTCTCAGTAACTACACAATAGTACGCTGAATTGTAAGGTATCTAACCGCATATTCATTACGGATCTGTACTACATTATATAAACGTAAGTCGCTTTTACATTATTTATTCATTATAATCGTGCAGTAATTGTGCTGACACTTGACTTGCTACAAGTTATTGGTTTAATTCACCTCGCCTACCGTCCCGCACTCCTATACCTCAGTTGTGGGCCAACCTCTTTCCTCAGTTCTTCCTAGAGCTACCACTTCTTGTACAAGCCCTATCTATCGCTCGGATAGGTGAAGATCGTCTCTGATCCTTATCCATCCTCTTGCATATCATTTATTAGTTCTAATCAGCAAGTTACGCACGCTTACTTCATATTTACGCCGCAATACAGTCCACTAGCTCGCTACATCACCGCACACACGCCGCATCGCCTTTTTTAGGAACTCGAGCACTTGCCCACAAACACAACTAGTGTTTCGTGGTTGCCAAGCCAGCACCGGGTCCCAACAATATATATATATATATATTTATATATTTATATTTATATATATATATATATATATATATATATATATATTTAATAGATTGAATAATTGCACATCGAATTTTAATTAGAAAATTAAATTAAAAATTGTCAACTGCCTCGTCTGGGACTCGAACCCAGGACATATAGGTCGCTAGCCTAATGCTCTCCCTGCGGACATGCAATTAATATACTCTATATATATATATATATATATATATATATATATATATATATATATATATATGAAATCTTCCTTGGATGTACCGGATTTTTTGCGTCAAATCGCGAATAGCACTTACATTCCAAGATGCTCCATCACTAACTGAAGCTACTACATGAAATTTAGTTTTTTCATGAACTTCTGCAATAATTTTTGAAATTAATATTTGTAAAATATCTTTATTAGCACACTCTCTCGTGAAATAAAATGCTATTGGTTGTTTCCATTTTTTATGTAGGCCCCGAATTAAAAAAATCAATGCGTGATCCCGCAATTTCAGTTTTTGGTTCTGAATTTAAATCGACAAATCCATTAACAGTACATTTATCTTTCTTAATGGTAAGTTCTAAATTTTTTTGTATTTCCATTTCATCAAACATTAATATACAAAATCGATCTTGCTTAGATAACTGTTCCGATATTACGCTTAAATATTTAAATAATCGTGAATTTATTTATTCCTGGTTTTAACTTTATATTGGCTAAAATTTTTCTTAATGTTCTACAAGAAGGCAAACAAGGCAATATTTTTCTTAAATATCTGTAACATTTAGGAGAATGTTTATATATTGAAAGAAATAACGATTTTTCAGAATCAGTGAAACGATAACCCTGCTTTTTTTTATATTAATTTCTAATCTGTGATTGCAACAAAAGCGACAGAGGACGTGGCATATCACGAAAAGCATTTATATAATTATTATTAACTATTGAGCGCAACCTAGTTTTTGAACCTAAGGGATTTTAAAATTTTGCACAGAACGTCGCTTACTCATAATAGCAATAGTGTGTTTTGCTTGTTGTAATCTTACAAATAATGATTGCTTCTTCGGCGATAATTGAATTTTTCTTGTAAAATCTAAATCTCGTAATTTAACTGGAATATAAAATTATTAAAATTACCTTTGTGTTATTAAACGACTACTTAACAAAACTTACTGCTGCTGCTAATGTGTTGTTTTTTATTTAACTGTAGTTGTTGTGTCTCCAATTGCATAACTTTTGTACTGAATTCTCGTGGTATTTTTTCTAAAACATCACAGTAAAATTGGTTAATATTTTCAATAGTGCTAATTTTATAATTCAAAATAACGCATAATATTACCTTCTATTTCTTGTATATCTACAAAAGAATGTACACTCTGTTCACTTAATGTTAATTCATCAACTGGGTATTCTAGAATACATTACAAAAAAAGTAAAATTTCCAATCTTAAAATTATGAATGTTTACCTTGCATTTTATCTTGATTTTTAATTGTACAATTGACTGAAGTTATTAATTGATATTCATCATCTGAAATATTAAATTAAAATTGCCTAATCTATTTTATTTTATCTTTCCATTTGAATAAAACAAAATGTATTTAAATTTACCTTCATTGTCTGCTGCAGCTAATTTTTGCAATTTACAACTAGGTCCTGTTTCGCCAATATATTGTACACCTCGCTTAGTTAATGTATCAATGGTGTGTTCTGAAATACGTATTAAAATACTGTAGATATAATTTAAATTACAAATGTATATTTTACCTTGGATTTCTTTTCGGTCTTTAATTGTACAATCAACTTAGGTTTTTAGTTGCCAAAATTCATCATCTGTAATATACATTGAAATGAAATAATCTATTTTATTTTTTTATTTGCAAGTATTATTTATTTAATGCAAGTACCGACTGCAGAAAATTTTATATCCTGGCACAATCTAACCGAACTAAAAAATCTATTGAAACAGATTACTACGTCGGGTGCTTGTATTGTTTCTGCCAACTGAACACAACTCTTTCTCCCAGAGTTTTTTCTTGTTCAACAGATTCAGCACCGGTGTACACATTTATATCATACATGTATCCTGTAAGTGAATCACATCTAACCCACAGTTTTATACCACGCTTGACAGGTTTCATGGGCATGTACTGCTTGAGACTTGATCTTTCTTTGAAACCAATGACCTACGTGCATATCGCTGCTTCTAAAGAATAGTGACGTAAGTCAAAAATCTTTTTTTTTTCAGGAGAGCAGTTTTAAAGTTTATTCCAAATTAAATTTTAAACTAGAAGAAAACGAGAGCCGAAAATTAAAAAAACCTGACGTCAAATAAATGGTAGGTTATGTCTGGGTCCCTAACCATATGTACTATTGCTCTCTTGTTCTTGACAAACTGCAATTAATATTTTTTTTTGCAATAACTTCCACTTTGTGCGGCTGTTCTTGAAAAAATAAATCTATTTTATTTGATAGTTCTTTTATTAAATACTATGAATGTCTTAAATAATACACAAAAGGTAAATCAAAATTATGAGTTTACTTTCAAAAAAACCTATTTCATTAAAGGTATAAATTAATTTTGAAATGTCAAAGTTATTTATATTTTACATAGTACATGAATACAAAATAATCTTACAAGTTATTATAAAAATTTGCATAGAACTGAGAAATAATATTTTTTTTAATTAAATGTAATAATACGGTTCTCTTTTTTTCTGAAATAGGCAAACGGTGCTTATATACTTTTTTGAGTGTAATTGCGGCTTCTCTTGATCTCGATGTTGATTCGCTTCTGGTAGAGTTTCTGTTGAAAGGTTTATCTACCTCAACCTTTTTAAAATCGGTTTCACTGCATGAATTTTTATAAAAGAATACTCCATAAGTGTCAGATTGGACTTTAATTATTTTGAAATCGGTAAGTTTGGCAGTCTATTTTGCTGTATTTTTTGAAAAGTTTTTGCCCATACATGCTACAAGCTCTTTGAGGTCATAAAAATTGTCATGGGCCATTTCATGCACGCTATATGGATTTTTATTTTGCTTCGCTGTTCTGATTAGATTGACGTATTGATCTGGTGTATAGATAGGTCCAGCTTTCAAGGCTCTTTTTATGCGTCTTTTTATTGTTGAATGAGCGCTGTCCTCTTCGTTTTAGATATGACCTTTAATTAAAAACTTATGGGTAATTGAGTTGGTAAAATCAAATTTCGAAACTGCGTATAAATACAAAGCCACCATAAAATGATTCTTTTGTTGTCCGCAGTAGTTATCAGAGTAGAAAATCACGTTTAATTTAATTTCATCCTTTGCTTTTTCCTGAAGATTTTCAAGAAATTTGTAGACACAAGAACCAATTTCATTCGCACCTCTGTTAGCCTCTCCCTCGTGCCAAACAAAGCAATCAACATCATGGGATTTCAGGTCATAAATAGTGAAATTAAGAGTGTTGATTTTTGCGACATAGTAAAAGTTTGATACGTCTCCTCGAGGACAAGGCATTGTGGTTTGAAGATCGTAAACTGAGAATTATCTGTTCTGTTTTTGTCGTTTTCTTTTTCTTGAAGAGAAAGTGTTTTTTCATTTAAATGATTTTCATATATCGGTATCAGTTGCTCCTTTATTTTATCGGTTGCATTCGTGTAAGCAGTGCAGTCTTCGCACTGGTCTTTCTTGGGTTGAAAAAATGCTAAATTGAATTCTGTATGAAAAATGCGGTGATACATGACATAATTTCCAAATGATTGACAGTCGCTGACGTAATCCCTGTGTAGCTCGGTCACTGTTTTACTGCCATCTATATATTGCCTAGAACTATCCGCTCGGCAGTAATGACTATCTATTCTCGGAATTGCATTTATTTGGTTACGAATGCCGTCTTTAATGCAAGTGTCAAGTTTTTTGTGATTACTATGTTTTCTGCCTAAGTCTAATCCAATCATGCCACCTGGAGCATTTTGCCTTTTACTGATAACCGTTCTTATATGTCTGTCTGTTATGCCTAACGTTGATCTGAAGAACGGTTTGCAAAAACAAATTTTTTCCTGATTTACTGAGAAACAAAAAGTCATTGTTACAAACACGCTTGCAGGTAGGTGGTCTGTATGAATATTTCGGTTGAATTATTGTCATATTTGATGATAGGAATTCTCTTTGTCGCTGAAGGTCTCCCATGTTCCAGTAAGCATTGAAAATACTCCGCCGTTGGTCTTCTGTAATGTTTGCATAGCATTTCAATTTGCATTTTTCAGTGCAAGAAGGCCCCATTTTTCTATCAGAAATTTCTCTCTTGTTTTTATTGGAATTAGATGTATAAGATTTCCTCTGATTACGTAAACGTTTGGCGGTTGCTTTGACACTATTTTCAGGATTTGCTTTTCTTTTACTTTTTGCGTTGTTAATTATCCAATTATTACAGGGTGTTTTGACAATTTAATCACATAGTTAATTAAATTGTAATTTATAGAAATCATATTTTATTTATCAGCAATTCGAAATTAGCTAGATTGAATTTTATTTAAAATTAAAATATTCGGGTTAAAATTTGCAAAAAAAAGGATTAATTTAGGTATAGAAAACATTATTTATTATAAACATTAAATATAATAATACAAAAAAATATATATTAGGAAAAAAAAAAACAAAAATAATTCTTTGGCTAATAATTGTACACAGCCGCCGACGAATCTGACGAATCTGATGAATTAAGCGAAATGACTGTTTTTTCTGCTACCGAAAAAAAAAAGATTAAAAATTTCTCAAGCCGAAGAAAATCCAAATCGCAAAACCGAATTAATTTACCCTTCTCTGAGGTAGGGGGGGGGGGGCTAAACATAGAATCAAAGTCGATCAAAATAATTATGTTGTCCATGTAAATTAATAAAATAATTGCCATTGTGGACATTCTAGAATATAGAGAAAAATATCTGGTTATTTGATTTTTTGGTTGATTTTACTTGATTTTAAGGACGATTATAAAGATTTCACATGATTTTAAGCGAAATGGGGAAGTTTAGCGTATTTTTTTATTTCTTTATTTGGTTGGACTTGACTTAAAAAGTAATGTTTAATTTATCATTTTTCTCAAAGATGCCCAGATTGCCTAAAAAATTCAAAAACATATCGTGATGACGTCAGTAATGCCTTCGCAAAACTTATGCCGACTTCTGAATCAGACGCACATGTATTGCCATGGTTACCGATACAAGCTATTGGCTGGGCGTAACCGAATCAACAAAAATCAACATTTACTGCGACATACGTTTTCAAAATTATATCTCACCAACTCTTCTGCGCTTGCGCACAATAGACTTGTGACGTCAGTAATGTCCTTACAAAAATTGTTAATAACAAATAAATGAAACAATTATTAAAAATTTTAATGGCAGTTTCTGTTATTATTTTTATATATATATATATATATATATATATATATATATATATATATATATATATATATATATATAGTTAAGTTAATGTTTATGGCTGGAATATATGGAAATTTAATGTAAATGATGGGTAAAACAGCCGATGTGGTTATTAAATCAAATACTCATTTGAAATTCACAAGCTTTCGGTACAATTCGTGCCTTTTTCAAGTGCTAAAAACGAACGGAACAAAACCAACTTTATTAAAAAATTATTTTATGATTTTTTACAGTACAAATTATATTTTACATTTTTAAATAATATAAATTAAAAATAAAATAACATAATAAAGATAATTTTTTTTATATATAACATGCAATATTTTAAATATAAATGATCAAGTTTACATTAGTTAACAATAAAGTGAGAAAAAGAAAATAGACTTACTGTGTTTTCACAGAGGATTTTTTGGTGTGTTGTTAAAATTGTTAAAATTATAAAAACCAAATACATATGTATAGTCAAAATTGTTAAAAGTTAAAAAATAAATAAATATATAGGACAATAGTCAGAGAATAAAACGTAGAAACACCTTGCTTTTTTCTTATAACGATAAACTTCGTGGTGATCGTTCTTATTTTGAATAATGTCTGTAAAAAATTTTTTTAAACAAAATTTGCAAAATGTCCATCAGAACCAACGAACACAAAATGGACGAAAAATATTTTTTGTTTAGTCATTTTTTTGTAAAAACTGGTTTTTTTATAATAGCAGCAACATTCTTCTTTATCTTGTGATTTTCTTGATTTGGAAAAAAATAAAATTATGTATAAAAATTTAAATAGCAACTCCATCTCTTGTGATTTTTTTCAATTACAGATGTCAACAACTACATAACCTCATATATGTAAAACGTGCAAGTGACAGTTCAAAGAATGGATTTTTTAAGAACTGATTTGATTAAATAATCATAAATACTACTCAGACCTTTGATGTCAGATCTCTTGTTCATCGATTGATCCTCTGATTTTATGAACACCATTTCCAAGACACTGCGTTTAAACAGATTTTTTTCCGTAGATAAGATTTTTATTTGATCATAATCCATGCTGTGTTTTTTTGTATCACAATGGATAGAAAGAGCCGTCGCTCCTTTTTTAATGCGACAATCATATTTGTGTTGTGATATTCGATCCTTCAGAAGTCGTTTTGTCTGTCCAATATATATTTTATCACAATTCTTACAAGGAATAGAATAGATCTAGTAAGGTTTTTTTAAAACGTCTTGTTTATCTTTGAATTTAGAGTACAAAGATTTGCTGGTCATTGAATTACGTTTTACAATTCTGATATTCGTTTTAGGAACAGTATTAATGATCAAATTAGTTAGTCCTGGAATATTTGGCATGGTGTGTGTGATGAACTTATTTTCACCAACAGTAACTCTTGAAAGATCGGGATCCAAGTTTAACACGTTGGTATGAGTAGAAAATAATAATTTATTCAAATAACTTTTGTTATATCCGTTCTTTAACAATGTTTTTTGCAGTTTGATCAAGTTATTTTTTCTGAGGGATGGATGAGACAATTTTAAAATTCTAGATTTTAGTCCTAAAATCGTATTTGTTTTTGTGTGTTTTACGTGAAAAGAAAGATCATTGATATATCTCCCCGAAGCCATCTCTTTTACATGCCAATCTGTGGTTATCTTATTGTTGTCAGATCTAATTAATTTAACATCCAAAAAAGCGATTGATTTATTCAATTCCTTTTCAACGGTAAATTTTATGTGTGCATCAAAATTGTTTAATATTTCTAAGCAATTATCTACCTCTTCAGGTGGGATTGCGCAAATGATGTCGTCCATGTATTTCTTAATGAAAACTGGCTGTGTTGAAAAATTTGGAATGCACTTATCAAGTATGTAGTCCATGACCCATTGTGCAAACATCGGTGATATATATATATATATATATATATATATATATATATATATATATATATATATATATATATATATTTGAGAAAAAATAATTTTACACGCAACTTCAATCACGCTAAACTTCCCCATTGTAAGGATTTTAGCATGATTTTAAGTGAAATTTTAAGACTTTTACATGATTTTAAGCGAAATTGTAAGGATTCTGCATGATTTTTCGTTGATTTTATATGATTTTTTAGGACGATTATAAGGATTTCACATGAATTTATTTATAACAATATTTATTATAAACATTAAATATAATAATACAAAAAAATATATATTAGGAAAAAAAACAAAACATTATTTATTATAAACATTGAATATAATAATACAAAGAAATGTATATTAGGAAAAAAAATTCTTTGGCTAATAATCTGACGACGAATTCAGCTAAATGACTTCTTCTTCTTTTGCTACCGGGAAAAAAAAAAGATTAAAAATTTCTCGAGCTGAAGAAAATCCAAATCGAAAAACCGAATTAATTTACCCTTCCCTGGCGGAAGGGGGGCCTAAACATAGAATCGAAGTCGATCAAAATAATTATGTCGCCTACGTAAATTAATAAAATTATTGCCATTGTGGGCATTCTAAAATATGGAGAAAAACATCTGGTTATTTGATTTTTCGGTTGATTTTATTTGATTTTAACGACGATTATAAAGATATCACATGATTTTAAGCGAAATTGTAAGGATTTTAGCATGCTATTAAGTGAAATTTTAAGACTTTTGCATGATTTTAAGCGAAATTGTAAGGATTCTACCTGATTTTTCGTTGATTTTACATGATTTTTCAGGACGATTATAAGGATTTCACATGATTTTAAGCTAGTTTGTAAGGATTCTAGATGATTTTTTGTTGATTTTAAGGACGATTATAAGGATTTTACATGATTTTAAGTGAAATTGTAAGACTTACATGATTTTAAGTGAAATTGTAAAGATTCTAGATGATTTTTCGGTTGATTTTACATAATTTTCAGGACGATTATAAATAATAGATATCCTGGAATATAAATTACCTTTAAAAAATAAAACAACTTTAGGTTTAAATTCTGTTTTTTATTTAAATACACGACGTTTCGACAAGGCTAAACGCCTGTCCTCATCAGGCAGAAATACAAATGACAGGAAAGTAAACAAAAAAAAAACACATCAGCAAGTAACTAGGAAACCGAAAGCAACTAGATCACAGAATATACACTTTAAAAAATAGAAGATTACAATTTATTAATCAAGGGAAGCCAAATTCTATTCAGCTCAAAACCCTCACTATGATTTAAGCAATTCTTCTCCTTATAAATCTCAATAGATTCTCTAATTAATCTATTGTTAAGATTAATTGGTCTAGCAATAATCACCGATTCTTCAAACTTTACGTCATGAAGAGTATCCAAAGCATGTTCAGCAATAGCTGATTTATTAGGATAATTTAGGCGAATTGACCTTTTATGTTCAGACAGTCTAGTAGAAACAGTTCTAACGGTCTATCCAATATAAACTTTTCCGCATACACAAGGTGTTCTATAAATACCTGAAGATTGAAAAGGAATAATATCTTTAACGCTCTTCAACATTAATATGTTTACTTGATAAATATCTTCCTATTTTATCAGTTACATTTTTCACAAATGGCAAAGAAGCGTAGATAATGTTATCATTATCAAGTAAATCTTCTAGAGTACTAGAACATTTTGCTGCTGACTACAACAATGCTGTTGTTGTTGTTGTTCACGTTGAGATGCACTTGCTTCGTAACTAAAAATTAAATAATATCTAAGCATAAGTTAATTAAAAAAAAAAAAAACGCGCCATTTAAAAAATCAGAAAAATTTTGAACGAAATTGAATAAGAAATTTTTTACGTACGAAACAATTTGAGGTCTCGTCTTTAAGGTTCAAGTAAGACAATGGACACCATTTGAACCATTCCGCCTCAGAAAAAAACCAGTTTTGACTTAAAAAAAATTGTTGAATTCCGACATATTTCGGTTCAATTTATCAAGCGGACGCTAAAAATTCAAACATTTCAACGTAGATTCCGCTTAATTTAAAATTTTTACATCTTAGGTACATGTACCAGTAGTCGTCACCTTAACAAAATTTTAAAATATACTAGCAATAATTTAATATTTAAGATAAATAGAAAGAAGTGCTTTTGACCCAGTGTTCGGCAGCTGAAAATTGTAGGTGCTGCATTATTCGGCAGTCGCTTGTCCTAATGAGCGTCATAGCAGAAAATTCGTAAAAACAATTTAATAAAATTCTATACCTTGGATCTAGGTATAAAGCCGCTAGCACGTAATCCATTTCTAAGAGATTTTTCTCCCTCTTGTCGAGAGCTTCGTATATTAGCTGACTTAAAGCAGATTCATTTTTTGTTGCGTCAGTTTTTAATTTTAATTCTAGCCATGGTGCATAAAAATCGCTTAGAAATAATTGCTCATTTTGCAGCAATAGAGTGGCAGTTTTTAATGACTTGAAAGTAGATACGAATAATTCAGAAAAATCCCATTCTTCATCATTAAGACTTAAATATGTGTATGTATTCGCCATTTGATCACAAAAATTTCTTAAATCTATAAGTCGCTCTAACATATCGAATGTAGAATTCCAACGAGTAGGGCAGTCAATTTTAGGTTTTTTTAATTTGGTTGCTTTAATCTGTACCAATATATTAGGATTTCGTAACTTTTTGCAAACAAATCGACATTTAGATATTTTGTTTGCAATCCTTTTTTCATTTATGACATCATAAATAGCCAGTTGCAATGTATGTGCAGCGCATCTCACGGAAGTTACCTTACCGTCTTCATTACTGGCAATGTCGAGTTGGACAAAGGTATCATTATCATTGCTGCAAATTTTGACTTGCTAGTCCGGAATTTCGGGTATAAATACCGGCGGGTTTGAGTTAAAATTCCAGAGTTTGCTTGGCTCCCAGGCTCACTCGAAAGTTCTGCTTGGCTTTCCTCGCTCCACTTATGCCTTCTGGTCGACCTGGCTTTCCAAGTCCCGCAGTTAGTCTGTCTACGGTCCACGCGATTTTATTATTTTACGGTGAGTTCAAAACACAGTTTTGAAATTTTGTTTCTGTTTTACGATTTAATTTTTCTAAGTACGGTTTGTTTTAACTTAGAATATTTTCTAAGATTTATTTCATTTATATTTAAAATTCTGTTTAATTTTATTCTGATTTACGGTAAATTTTGGCTAAGTCTTTTGTTTGACTTAGGATAGTTTCTGAGATTTGCATAATTTTATATTTAAAATTCTGTTTAAATTTTATTCTGATTTACGGTAAATTTTAGCTAAGTCTTGTGTTTGACTTAGAATATTTTGAGATTTACAAATTTTGTATCTGACATTTTGATTAAATGTTACTTTGATTTACGGTTAATTATTCTAAGCTCGGTTGTTCTTACATAGAATTGGTTGTTTATTTTTATATAAAATACAATACTGAGACAAGCTTTGTTGGGTTTATTAAGTTACTGGATTATTTAAGATTCTATTTTATTGAACAATTATTTGAATAAACGGTGTTACAATAAACAGGTATCATTAATATAATTGTATGTTCACTTCATTTGTGTATCATACCCTCGACCTCCAAAATCCGTTTACGAACTCCTGGGGGCACGACTGAGCTGTCAGGCAAACCCCTCCTGTGCCTGAGTTTCAGAAAACGTGTCTGGCGCCCGAATAAGAAATCACGCACGAAGGGGACATTACAATATATATATATATATATATATATATATATATATATATATATATATAAGATTTTATAAAGGATATCGGCAAAGGTTTAATTAAGTTATAATAACATTAATGTAAACATCAATTTATTATTAAAATTCCAAATTTTCGCGTAAATTTGGAAAATTTTTGTTAAAGATTTGATTTACGATTTTTTCACGGAAATTCGTAATACTTATGGTTTTCCCAGTAATGGTTTGATATGAAATTTGGGCATTCACAACTGCTGTATTAGCCAATAGTTCAATGGCTACTTTTCTGTACCATTTCACCCCACGACGAACCGCTGTAGAATAGGATGCCTTTTGGTCCGACTCATCAATAAATGATTTGATATTGTTATATAACACTATTGTTGTAGGCTTGTCAACTTCTCCTTTTTTTGTTTGAACTATAATCATTTTTGGAATTTGACTCCGTTATGAGAAATAAAATATCCCTTTTATCTTTCCACTTTCCTACTATAACTTTTGTGTTGCTTTGTCCTGAAGTAATTTCTCCCTTTTGCAGTTTTGCATCAGTGACAGGTTTTGGGTTAAATTTTCTGTTCCTTCGGAGAGTCCCGATCGAATGAGCATTTCTTTCCAGAAATTTATGTGTTAATTTTGTGCTCGTATAAAAATTGTCGATACCTAAAATTCACCCGGAGTCCAAGAGAGGTCTCATTAGTTTTAATACTACCATGTTTGTAGCCGGTTGCTAACTAAATGTTTGCTCCTTACCAGAATAAGTTTTCAGATTAAAGGTATATCCCTTATCCGCACACAATTTGAACAAATTTATTCCTTATTTTTGTCGTTTTCCGTTTATCTATTGACGGAAACTCAATTCTTCGCGAAAAGGAATCATTGTCTCGTTAATGCATATACTTTTGTTGAGAATAAATGCTTTTTTAAATTTTGCAAACAATACATTTTGTAATGGCTGTATCTCGCTTAGTTGGCTGTTATCAATAATATCATTGGCAAAGAAATGCAGATTGGCTAGAAGGAGCTCGAATCTGATTCTGGACAAGCTAACTTTTTTATTAACCTCAGATTTATACAAAATATTTGTGCTAAAATAATCCTTTAATTTAGGTTTCTGAACTAACCCCATCCAAATTAGGTATTCCAAAAAAATTTGAATTTCAAACGAATCTGTTTATTTCCAATGTGCTAGAATGGAGCTCGATTTTAGTGTCTCATTTGTAATTTTTGATATTATAGTTTGTTCTACATATCTGTTAGTTTTCTCCTCAATTTGGGTTTTTTTCTATATCATGGTCCATTTTCATTTTCTTTTTGTATAGAAATTCAGTGTTAGAAGATGAAGAAGTTGCTGATGTTGTTATCTCATAGTTCTTGTCAACAATTGAATCATCCGAATCACAGTCATATTCAATATCAATTACTTTATCAGCCAATTGCTGAAGTTCAGCTTCACTTAAGTATTTTTTAGCCATTTATAAAATAATGTACATACGTACTTGAACCTTATACTAAACTATCAGGCACTGTAACACAAAGCGCAAAGAATATCAAAGCGTGCTTCGCAACAAATAAGAAAATGACATGTGACAGATTGACACTGACAGATGATATTTTACTGTAGGGCCATCTATAAAAAAGATTTGACTATTTCATCAGATTTTTACTAGAACTAAGTTTAGATTCACTCAGACAATTTGTAATCATTTTACATAATAATGTACTTGCACTAATCTATGAGTACTATTAAACATAAAGTGTAAAATATTGATATATTATAAGAGTTCATTGTTGTCCCATCTATGAACAAAATTTCGAACTATTTCACCAAACTTTAGTCACAAATTACGGCAATCGAAAAACTCATATATATAATAGAAATAAGGTTATTTTGACCGTGAATTAATATTTAGAAATTTGGGTATATTGGGAAATCGGTCATCAGTGTAGGGCTGAATAAATAAATTTTTGGCCATCATCAGGGAAAACTGTAATTATATTTTGTATGAATAAACATTATACAATAAATAAATAAATATATATATATATATATATATATATATATATATATATATATATATATATATATATATAATAATGTATACAAAATAAAATAAACATTTACTCACAGTTCACAGAGATTAAACAATATTGTGAAATTTACGATGAAAAAACATATTAACATCAAAAAAATTGACATAAAAAAAAAAATAAATAAAAATAACATATAGTATTTGTTAGCATGCGATTGGAATGCGAATAAATAACAAGATGAGAACTATATATATGAAACAATGTTTATTAAAGCGTAGCGTAAGTAATTATATAAGAGACAATAAGGTATAATAACCGATGGCGTAGATAACGCAGAATAATAGAAGATAATAATACAGACGGACATATATATTGGCGGGACTGTGTTGCCAACTTACGAGCTAGCGCGCTTTGTCGTTTTATTGCTAAGTAGTTAGATGGCAGCACAGGGACGATTATCGCACGTTGATAGCTTCGCTCCAACACTTCCCCTCAATATTAGGCCGGAGGATGTCATTCCCATCATTTCGACTCATTTGACGTGCTTTGTTCTAGGTAGCCCCTTGGTCAGCACCATGAACTCTGTCGAGACATGATCGATTTTCAGTATCTTCAGTGCATCAATAACAAAATGATGCCGCATGTCTATATGTTTGGTTCTGGAGTGGAACATCGGATTCTCGGTGATCTTGAGGGCACCGATGTTGTCGCTGAAAACGGTCGCCTGGGCTAGGTTGTTCAGTCCTAACGCTGTCAAAAAACCAGAAATATGTTTAATTTCCTTTGTTACCTCACCTAAGGCCATGTATTCGGCCTCGGTAGAAGACAAGGCGACTGTCTTCTGCTTCCGCGATTCTCAAGAAATCGGACCACCGCATAGCATGACTGTCTAGCCGGTGTACGATCGCCTGTCGTCGACGCTACTTCCCCAGTCCGTATCCGAATATGCTTTGAGCTATTCTGGGCTGCGTTTGAACATCAGTTTCAGATTTTTTGTACCTTGCATGTGACGTAGGACTTTCTTGACTGCTGTCCAGTGAGTTCTATTAAAGCAGTCGTTGAATTGACTAAGCAACTGACTGAAAAGCTTATGTCTGGCCTTGTAGCAACTGATAGATACATCAGAGCACCAATCAACTCACGATACGGAAGTGCTTCGTCTTCATCAGTTCGTGGAGTGTTTGTCTTGGATAACTTCACATTCGGGGCCATGGGCGTACTTACAGGTTTACAGTCTGATATTCCAAAACGTTTCAATATATCGTCGATGTAACCCTTTTGACTCATAGATACCCTATCGGAATTTTGATGAAACTCGATATTCAGACAACATCCTACGTCTCCCAAGTATTTTAATTTAAACTTGTGGGATAATTTCTCGCCGAACGATTTTATCATTTGATCACTTTGCGAAGCAACCAAGATATCATCGACGTATACGGCAATAAGCATCAACTATTTTCCATTCTTCATGTAGTATACACATGGGTCAGCGTTGGTTGGTTTCACTCCCATGCCTTTTTGGATGTTGCTTAGCTTTATGTGCCAACTTATTCTTGCTTGACATAAACCATACAGAGACTTTCTCAGTAAGTAAACTTTGTTACCTTCTTTTAATTGTTGTAGCATATCATGGCATTTTATTCTCACTGATCCGTCGTTGTTCTTTTTCTCGATTAGAGTTCTCAAACTATCGTTGAGCATTTGCGGCGGCTTTCTGTATATTTCTTCTTCTAACTCGCCATTCAAGTACGCAGTTCCCACGTCAAATTGATGTATAGTCATTTGACATTGAACAGCTATTGCAGTCAACAATTGAATTGAGCTTAGTCGAGTGATTGGAGCGAATGTTTGATTGAAGTGGGTAACTGGTTTTTGTAAAAAACCTTGCGCCACCAATCGTGCTTTTCTACGGAGGTCTACGACTTCCCAGATGTCGTTCGCAACAATTAATTTTAATTCTTCACCTATTGCTTCTCGACATTCTTCGGCTTCGGGGCTGGTCATGGCTTGTTTCATGGGTGTTTCGGATAAGAAGATCCCTTCTTCGACTGAACAGTATCTGCTGTCTTCGACTTCAGATGCTTCCTGGTACTCAAGACGCGGTCTTCCCCTCGATCCAGTTAGAATCTTTCTAGGTCTGCCACGCCCTCTACTGGCGTAGACAATTGCTGGCTCAGGTTTTTTGTCGAGATTTTCGTTTTCAGCGTTTTGTGTATTTTGCAATGGATTGATCTCTACTTCGGCATATTTTGGTTCATCCAAAATATCGACGTATTCATTTGGCTTGATTTCGTGATTTTCGGCAAATTTCACATCACGAGCAGTTACCGTTTTTCTTTTTTTTTTGTATCCATACTCGGTAACCCTTACATTCATCCGAGTATCCGACTAAAATACCTTTTTCGCAGCGGGGTTCAAACTTCCCCTTGTTCGAATTTCTGTCCAAACAGAATACTTTTCAACCAAATTCTCTGAAATGAGCGATGTTTGGTTTGCGATTTATAATTTTCGGTCTGCAGACAGATCTCAAAAACATGGCTAAGAAAAATATGAGTGTATTTGATCATTGTTTTGTAACAATTTTCAAATATGGCTGTGTAACTCGAATCAGCGGTGACGGAATTGACCATTGAGGTGAGGCTGAGAGACAGCGAAACTTACAGTTGTGGTTGTGTAACTCGAATCAGCGGTGGCGGAAGTGACACTTGAGGTTGTGTACCTCAAATCAGTGGTGGCGGAAGTGAAACTTGCGGCTGTGTAACTCGAATCAGTGGTGGCGGAAGTGACACTTGCGGCTGTGTTAATCAGCGGTGGCGGAGACTGAGAGACTCTGGAACTTATAATTGGAAGTAGGAGTCGAAAATAAAGGTGTTGTGTAATATTCAATTTATATTTGTATTTTTGAGTTCTGGCTACTAGTTACAGTATGGTATTACCGTCATCAGGCCAACTACAAATAAATACAGACGAAAAAATATATGAGTAAAATTATAAAGAAATAAGTATTATTATAATGATTAATGTCGTACAAAGTAAAATTAGCATTATTTGAAGAGATTTTTTTTTCTTTAAATTGATTACAGTAATTGTTTGTTGAAATTGTAATATACATACATATTAAAATTATTTAGAAAATCGAACAAGATACATAGAATTTTATATAGATTAACATGTTTTTTATAGTTTGTTTTATACTAGTATTACTTAAAAAAAATTTAAAAAATTATTTCGTTCTAAAAATTTAAATTATAATATGATAACATACCGTCCTAAATGCTACAATATAATGATGAGAAACACGTGGTAATTTGTTGGTTATAAAACTCAGTCATATTTGCGTACAGATTATAAAATATAGAAATTGTTGTTAAATAGATATAAATAAATGTAGATAAATTTATTGATGTTCGTAGACAGTTTTTGGAATAATATATATAATAAGTAACTTGAAATTTATTTAAAATAATATGAAGATGAATTGAAGATCTTGTCAAATTCACAGACAACACAGAACTGAAGTATGTTTTTGTGAGTTGAAGTTAGTCGCGCTGTGAGAATGAAGAAGAAGCTAAATTATTGGATGCGGTAAATTTGAATTAATTAAATATTTTTAAAAAAATGTACATTTAAGAAATGTTTTTAAAAAGGTGAATGGAAGTTTCTGTTATGTCATTTAAAATGTGATTAGGATCGGAATTGGTATATTTGAAAATTTCTAGTTGTTCGTATAAAAGGAGTTCGTTAGTTTTCTGTGTGTAATGTAACAGTTCAACGTTATCAATGTTTGCTTTGTGTTTCGATTCGTGTAAATGTCTACCAAATGCTGAATTGGAAATATTTTTGATATGCTCATTAAATCTAATATTTAAATTTCTAATTGTAAAATTTCTTTCTTTGGGTAGTAGTTTTGTAATTTATTACCTAAATTGGAATTGTTCCTGAATGAAACGTGAATATCGAATTTGCTGAGTGCATGTTTTATTTTGTAAGATATATTGTTTTGAAAGGAGAGTGAAATATATTGATTAGGTAATGAAATTTTTTGGAAAAATTGTTTTGTTTACTTTTTTCTCTTTAGTGAAGATATATAATTTCTGAATGTATTTATAATTATATCCATTGTTCGAACCAATCTCGAAAATGGTTTTAAGTTCAGTTTGATAATCTATATGATTAATTGGAATTTTCAAAAGACGGTTGAAGTAGGATAGAAAAACAAGATTTTTTGTTTGGGTAGAGTGATTTGAAGTGAAGGGAATGATGTTATCTGTGGATGTAGGTTTTCGGTAAACTTTGAAATCAAGATCTGTGTTATTTGGATTTCTGGAGATGGTCAGGTCTAAAAAATTTATTGATTTATTATTTTCAATTTCTATTGTGAACTGAAGGTTGCCCAGAGTTAATCAAGTTGAACAATCCGAGAAGAGATGCATCAGTACCATTCCAGATGCATAATATATCATCGTAGTATCTGCCCCAGTAAAGAATATTATTAGTAAGAAAATTATATTTATTTGAAATGAGAGTTAATTCTAAATAATTAACATAAATATCTGCAATTATACCGGATATAGGATTACCCATGGAGAGGCCGTCAGACATTAAATAAAATTTATTATCAAAAATAAAATAGTTTTGTTCAAGAACAACTTCTGTTAATTAAAGTAGATTATTGTAATCTGTATTAGAAAGATTGTTGTCTAATTTGTTTATGTATTCTGAAAATAAAGTTTTTAAAAGTTCTAAACTGTCAGTGATTGGAGTGTTAGTGTAAAGGTTTTTTATGTCAAAGCAAATTAATCTCGTATGCTTATTTATTTTTAAATTTTTTAGGGAGTTAATTAGTTCAGTAGAATTTTGAACGGAATAAGTTGCTTTAAATTTGATATGTTTGGAAATGAATTTATGTAGAAACAGTTACTGATGGTGTATTGACGTTATCAACTATAGGACGAATTGATTTCTCTGGTTTGTGCAACTTGATTAAACTTTTAAGTCTAGGAGAGGGATTGGAAGGGATGTATCGATAGTGATGGAATGAGTCTATAATTTTCAAAGTATTGAGTGAAGATTTTACAACTGATTTTACTTTATTGAGATGTTTATTGAAAGGATTCTTATTATTTGGGATTTGAAGTACGTTGTTTTCGTGAAAAAATTCTAAAGTTTTATTTTTATATGTTTCGTTAGGTATCTAATATTACCAAGCCAGCATTTTTATCAGCGTAAGTAATAGTCAATTCATGTTCAGTTACCTTTTGTTTGATGGTGCGTAATGTTTGAATATCTTTATTGTAAAATGTTTGGAGTTCTGTGTTGTCTGTGCTATCTTGAGTGAGTATTGTGGTGATTTCTCGAGAGATGTTTTTGAATTCTGTGTGTTTGCCGAGTTGATTGGAATTATAATTGGAACTTGAATCGGTGGTGGTGCAACTCGGATCAGCGTTGGTACTCTAAGCAGTTTTTCAACTTCAGTAACGTCTGGCATATAGTTCCAGACCTCTAACCAATTTTTGCAATTACACACCAAACTTTCTGTGTTTCGCAACATTGCTATAGTTGGAGTGTGATGTTGCTCTGCTACATGTATAATTTTGGTTTATGATGTGTCCGTCAAAATTTCTTGGGTTACTAGCATGTAATCCATTTTGTAAGAGTTACAAAAGTGACTTGTCCAGGCAGCAACTATGCAATTTATACTGATGCGTAATTGGAAATTTGCATATTATTATCAGCTTCATCGTCCCCATATGTCATTTTCATACTCGCAAATATGTATTGGTATTTAACAAGGGGCGGGGTGAGCAAACATTGTTTGATTGTTTATTTTTATATTAAAGACTAGAAAAGCTCATACATTAAAATATTATCCAAATAATCAATTAATTACTTAATCAGGTCCTGTAATTTGTATCAAATTTACCTTAACACATTAACTGCCACGTGAATCAAGTGTGTCTCACAGGTGACATCTTCATTGAAGCCATGTGAACCATCCGTGATTCACGGAAAAACTATTGCGTTTATGTATGTAACTCACCGACGGTTCACAGTAGCCATATGAATACATGGTAGTTGAAAAAGCGTTACCTGGTGAATAAAATGAAGTAGTTAGCCCACGTAAAAGTTTTGTTTATTATAAACGCAAAGTTTTTAAATTTTTATTATTTCAAAACACAACTATTTATGTTAGACACTTTTTATTTAGAAAAATAAAACAAATACTACTTGAAACTACGGATTATAAGTTGTAACATAAGAAAATACAAAACATTATAACATAAGAATAACTATTCTATTGAACAAACATGAGATTTTGTGAAACATGTTACGCAGTAGTATTTATTGCACTGAATACAGTTCCATCTAGTTTGTGTAGAATTTTTTCTGCCACAGATCTTCCCTTTTCTTGAGATATTTTAGAATAGCAAAAGCAGCATCTTTGTCTATTAGAAGTGCCGACATCTTCTAAAATATGTTTTGTATTATTTGTATGAGTTTGTTTTAGTCTTCTTGAGGAAAATTTAAAAGGGCTGAAGCAACTTCTTCTCTAAATGTTGTGATAGTCATTTTTTGCCCAATGACTGCTTTGTACAAGATGAACGCATTTACCATAGCGGCTCCTAAAAGCAATTCCACGGCAATTTCTCTATACCATTTTATTCCTTTTCTCAAAGCTGAAGAATATGCTTTTATTTGGTCCGATAGATCGATAAAGGCTTTACATGTATTATAGTCAGTAACAACATCGGGCTTTGTTGCTTCCGCGTTACGTCGTGAAAAAAGTTTTGGTGTTACTGCATCCAGAAAACTCATATGTGCCGCCCGCAACAAGTTCCCAGCACTATGCTTAGCATAATAAGTCACAAGGTTTATTCTTGTCCAATATCGCACTTAAAATTTAGACTGTCACTTTCGAAATTACGAAAACAAAAAATTGATTTAATTTAAATTAGTACATTATTTACCTATAAGTTTACTATACATTGAAATCAATACTTATAAATCCTCTTACAAATATTTTGTTATATAAACCTATTAGAATTAGAAAATTGTAAATTTATTCAGCGCCGGCGAGTTCATCACGATGTTTGATGCGCGATGTTCAAGTGGGTTTTCAAGGACGATTTTATAGCGAACGATTTCTGACAGATGTCACATTCTGGGTAGATTAGGTCAGGTTAGGTTAGGTCAGGGTAAGGTAGGTTAGGTTTAGGTTGGTTTAGTTATTTTAAGTTTATTTGCTACCTGGCGGCAAAATGTCCCGGCGGCAAAACGTCCGTGACAAAATGTCCGGAGGCAAAACGGTGGCGGCAAATGATCGCAGACCCTTAATTTCATGTCGTCGTGGTAGTAGACAAATGCCGATATTGACATGAATGATATTCACACAGATATCAGTCACAGTACTGCCAACCTAAACAAAATATTTGCCAGAATCGAAGAGCCTCTCTATTTTAAATTAAAAATTTCACATTATTTTTTTTGTAGACTTATTTTCTTTGCAATATTTCTTAATTGCACGACCGCTCGACTCTTGGTCTATCAAAGTCACCTGTCTCTTTAAAACGTTTCAATGTACGATACACAAAGCGTTCACTGATTTTAAGCTGTTTATTCGTCTTAATTCATTTAATATAGCCGCAGTTAAACGTCCGTCCATTGCCTCAGACCTGCATCAAATTTGAAAAACTAGCAAATAAGTAATTGCAAATATTTACTAGGTTATTTACTGAAGCTACTATAAAACCAGGAACATTGTCCTGCAAGCACTTCTGAGTTGATTTTGCTTTGTTTTCCGGCGCTGAGTCTTGCTGAAAAATCCAATCAACTCCATCAAACAAAGTGTAACAATTGCCAATATTGATTACGTTAACAATTGCAAATATTGATTACCTTGCACTAATGGGCAGGGTTAAGCAATATTAAGCAATTGTTAATAATTTGGTAACTCAGCAATATTAATTCGAACTGCCATCGATTAGAGGGGGGACTGCTAAATATATAGTGCTCCCTCATGTCGATGGGTGGTCGTTGTAATTCTGAAGAAATAAACTAGTGTTAAACTGAAGTGGCAGTTAATTTATATTATACTCAACCTATCTAGACAGCACCGTCTCGCCGGAAACCAGGTAAGTATACACTTTCTTATTTAAGTAAATTGTAATTAAATTCCGGTATATTACGATTTGTTACATTGGTGTCAGAAGTTTTAGAGTAAATTCAGTATTAGATAAGAAAGAACGACGGTGTTATAAAACGATAAAAGGGTACTGTTTATGAATAGTATTGATAAGTTTTTAGTTAAACAGAGAAAAAAAAAATAAATAAATTAACATGACAACGACGGCAGCCACTCAGACAATAACAACCACTACCTTGACTCCATCCACAACTCCATCAACCATTGCGTTACCCGATCGCCCTATAATGACCCCTAGAACAGAAATTCCATACTATGTACCAAGTTCCACAAATACCTATTTTTCACATCAACCCGTAGCGGGTTCTAGTACAGGTAACACAGCACCTACAGCACCTCAACCATTCTCATATCACCTACCACCCTATACACAAATTAATAAACCTGCAAACCCATGTCCAATGACTGAAAGCCCTGTTTTTAATAATCCCGAAACCCTAGCAGCACTAAAAACTATTGAAACGTACTCAGGGGGTTCGGATTTGGAGGCATTTTTAGATAATGTAGCAACAGTTGCCGAATGTTATCATTGGTCAGATATTCAAATAGTTAACGTCATTAAGTTAAAATTAAGGGGCGAAGCTCAAAGTTGTTTTTATTCTTTACCATTTGACAAACGACCAGGTACTACAATTGAAATGCGGCAGTGGCTTACAGACCTTTTTGGTAGGAGAACAGACCCAGCTGTAGCAGAAAGAGAATTTTACAAAATTTTTAGACAAAAAGACGAGTCGTTACGTAAATTTGCTTTAAGATTAGAAATCGCGGTAGCAAAATTTTTGCCATCGTGTGCAGAAAACGATTACGCATCATTAAAGAATAAAATCAAACGCGATACAATGCTTATTAAGCAATTCTTAGACGGACTAGATACTAGACTGGCCAATGAGATTTGTAGATACCGTAGTTTTGAAACAGTAGAGGAAGCGTTGCCTTATGCGGAGTTGTGCGAAGAAGTTCTAGCTCGTCTATATAAAGAAACACGCGCGGACGCTCATAAAGCTAGTATTAGGGCTTTTACTGCAAACAATCGGAGACCGTCACAAAATAATTTTTTTCAAAAAAATAAAATTAATTATAAAGGAAAAATTTTTCCACATCAGGAATACCCTCAAATGAAAGGCCGCTGTTATAATTGTGGTAGCCTAGATCACATAGCTAAATTATGTAACATACCCAAACAAGTCTTTTGTTTTAACTGCGTCAAGCCGGGACATCCAACTCGAAATTGTTCTTTAAACTCCAAATCTACCGTGGCGGAGACCCAACGCCAGGTAGAAAATTAGATTATTCTAAGCAGGTTGTTATTCCGAGGGTCGCAAGTATTAATGGTGACAAAACTAAGCAAATTGAGTTAAAAATTAATAATAATAAGTTTACATTTTTAGTTGATTCCGGTGCTGCCATGTCAGTAATAAAAAGTAGTGTCGCTCATAAAACTAAGTTAAGTGTTCAGCCAACAAGTGTTGTGTTAAAAGATGTTTCCGGTAATTGTTTAAGTAGTGTGGGTGAAACCATTGTTGAGTTTAGCCTAAAAACTGGTTTAGTTAAGCATTTATTTGTTGTTGGCGAAGATAGTGTAAATATACCCACCGACGGGTTAATTGGTAGCGACTTTTTAGAAGAGCACCGGGTTATTTTAGATTTTTATAATAAAGAATGTGTTATAAATAAAGAAGTTTTGTCACTGATTGATATAAAAGGGAATAACGACACCTTAGGTAGCGTAAATGTAGCTCAAAGTGAAAAAGAGGAGCTAAGAATTTTAGATAATAAATCAAAGTCTCAAAATTTAGAATCATTAGTTGAAACAGATGAAAGAAAAATACAAGTAGCAGATAAATTCCGTTTAAATCATGATTTAGAGTTAAAACAGGAAAATTTGCTTATTGAAACTACAAATGAATCACTAGTAGAAATATCAACTGACCTAGATAAAAATACAAACTTGCAAAAATTTAAAGACCATTCATACGTTGTACGTTTAAACAATGACGTACACATTCCAGCGCGACACGCAGTTGCTTGCTCAGCACGTTTTAATCGCCGCGTGCCAGCTGGTGTGTACGTCCTTGAACCAAAAGAGATTAGCTTATCAGGTGTACTAGCCGCTCGAGTTATAGTAAACAATAGTAAGCAAAATAATGTGTGTCAAATTAACTTGTTAAATGCCAGTGTATCGTTTAGAGGCTTAACAACAGGTTCCAGAACTGTGTTTTCATAAACCTTTGCACTCGTTTTCACACCTGTTTAGCAAAAATGAATAGGAGTTACTCCATGCACACACCCCACCAAACCATTACAGAGCTTGGGTGGTGACCGCGTTGAACGCGTGGAGCTTTCTCTTTGGCTTCATAGTATGACCGAGCATATACCCTATCATTTTGCTTGTTAAATTTTTCCTCTATCGGAAAATTTTCTCGTCGGTGAACAGAATATTTTTGTATCCGCCTCTCCCGTACAAGCGTTTCAACTTTTTCGATCTTTCGAATCTTATCGCCTTTAGCTTCTCTATTAAAAGGTGACTCGTACATCTTTTGTACGCTCGCATGTGTAAATCGTCTGTGATAATGCGTGAGACCGTTCTCGGCGCGATATTCATTTCTCTAGCCATGATTTTCTGCTTTCGTAGCGGACAGCGGTTGATTCTTGAACGAATGGCTTCGACGACGTTTTTGTTCTTGCACCCGCGGCCGCCCGGCTCTTGGTCTATCAACAACATCACCTGTCTCTTTAAAACGTTTCAATGTACGATACACAAAGCGTTCACCGATTTTAAGTTGTTTATTCGTCTTAATTCATTTAATTTAATGTTTGTGGTCTCCCGGTACGTGAAACGTCAGTTAAGTGACGAATCATTGATTCTGAAGGTGCAAGTCTTAACCCGTGATTTGTCTCTAGGGTCAAAGTCCCATCATTAGTGGCGCGTGAGATTTTCTCTCACGAACAAAATTTTAAGAAATAAAACGCTGTTATTTTTCAAGATCAGTTTTAATTGTAAATTTAACCATATGAACAGTTGTAAACATGATATTTTAGTTGCAAATGTCTAACAGGTTTATAAATCTTCATCAGATCTCATCTCTGCGGTACAGATTCGGCAAGAAAAAATTGTATATTCAGGGCAAATGGGTCGCTGACAAGTTTTACATACTTTCTTGATTTTTCTATTTTTGCGACGAGGACAGAAGCTACAAAAACTTTTATTGACATTTTCAGGCTTCTTAATTCTGGTGGTAGTTTTGCTATTTTTCTAGTAGAAGGCCGTAGGCTGCATGGTAAGTTTGTAATTTGGGACCAGCTTATTAGGTGATGTTTTATTAGCGAAAGAGACAGTTCCTTCAAATATGCCCGTCTAGGCGGAATGGGGTGGTGGGTATGATTTGTCTTATATTAATTAATTGTCTTATATTATTAAATTAATTGTCTTATATAATTTAGTTCTTAATATTTTTTAAATAAATACTTTTAGATATACGCACGTTTACCTAAAATTACTCTAAAAAGGGGCTATGAATATGGGCCAATGTTTTATAAATTATGTAAACATAAAAATATTTTCAAAAAATATATATATATAAAAAAAACATTTGTAGATTCATAAAAAAAAGTGAGTTTAAGCAAATTTTATTACAATTACGTTGTTTGTAGGGTTGATGCCACCAATGCTTAGCATTGAAAAATATATTGCTAGGGGGCATCTACAACTTATTCTTGCAACCGAGTATAACGTTTTCATTTCGTCAACCACGTCGACAGTACTCTTAGTTAAATTATAAAATGTTATAATTTCGGGCCTTACTTGGTCTCCTGTCTCGTCATCAATGACATCACCGTTGTGCTTGGTAGATAAAAGAAGTACATTTTTCTTCTTTTTTTCTGAGGAACGTATGAAACTAATATAGATTCTTTTGAAAAAGAAAACATACGGCTGTTTGCTGGAGTTCTAGCTTTTGAAACTCGTTCAAAGTACGGGACCATATCTCTTTATTTGCTTCTATCATAATTTTATTTATTTTTCATTCACGTTCGATTTTAGCTAAATACTTATCCCTTTTTTGCTTGTTTTCAATAAATCGATTCATTTACTTCCAAAAACTTGCAATTTTACTCTCGTCAGCTGGATCACATATCTGCTCAAAGTTTAATTCCTGAAACACATATATTTTCAATATTTATTAATTTTATTTGAAAAAATGTTTATACAGTTTATAACGAGATACTTCAGCAAAATAAACTTAAAATATAAAAATTTATTATAAAAATTTCTTAATAATGTAATAGTATAGGAGAAGAAAGCGATGATTACTGTGGTAAGTCCAGATATTATTATTAAAATTTTAAATTTAAAATTCGGCTGTATGCGACCAATGGCACCAATGCGTACTTGTGGCAAAAAATTTATTTCGAAAAAATCAGTAAAATAAACATTTTCAGTATTCGATGATATCTCTTATAAACTTTAAATGTATTTAATTTTTAGTTCTTAATAAAAATTAAGTCGTTAACATTATATTTCAGTTCAGCTTAATGTTTTTTTTTTAATTAAATGAAATAATTCTTTATATCCTGTAAAAAATTAAATGACAAGTGTAGGAAATATTTAGAAATAAACATAGTGAACAGTGAAAAACAGTTGTATTATTAGTAGAAAATAATGATGTATAGCAATACTGTAACCCCTCTGCGCTGGAATTGTGTCGTGACATATACATACGTAGCGAGTTTTTTGTAGATTAACAGATAGTTTTTTTTATGTTTTTAGTTGTATTTAGTTTAATAATAAAGAAGTTTATATACTATTTGTATTATTTAAAACAAGTACAAATTTAAGTACATAAAAATTATTTATTCGAAAATATACTGTAATTTATTTGTAAACTATATATATATATATATATATATATATATATATATATATATATATATATATATAATTAATTTAATCTGTTTGTCAGGTATGCAGTCATCAATTTAAGGAAAGGAAATTAAATTATACACAATTCCTTTTTTACATTTGTTGGTATTATTTTATTGCTTCAATTCATCGATATTTCGAACCGGTTTTTGGTTCTTCCTCAGGAAGTCGCACTACAGTTAAAAATTACATATTGTTAACAATTATTAAACTTAAATATATAAATATATGTTGAAATATTGTAAACTTACATGTTTAATATAAATTTGTAAATTTTTTTATAACAAAGCAAGGTCATTTGTTCTCATGAAATGTTTTACTCTCAAACTAATTTTAACTTTAAAATATAGAAATAACAAAAATATTTTTACCATGATATATCAGATATGTCAAAATTATAAAATCAATATTGTCAATTAATAAAATTATAAATAGTTAAAAAATAAAATAAAAACTTTTTTAAACTTGTTCTTGTCAAAAAAATATTCTGTTTCAAGGTTATTTCATACCAGTTACTGCGCAGATCAAAAACATAAAAACTATAAAAATATACTACGTAAGTTGTTAAAACACGTAAATTGTATTGTTCTTCTTATTGTTTTTTCATTATTAATTCCGTTTTACTTATTCGCGGTAATACAAAACTTATACTGTACTATTATTCTTAAGTAAAAAAGCATAAATATTAGTTAAATTTTTCGTATCTGTTTTTTCATTTAATGTATGCGTACTATTATTGGTGATAAAACACATTTCGAGGAAAAGTCTTTTATAGTAGTTGTTTTCTGTTGCTAAAATTTCAGGATTATCATAATCAACTTTATGTTTGGTTTTACGTATATGTACTGCCAAGGCGCATGTTTTATTAACTTTTGTTTCGTCACTCCTATGTTGATATATTCTGTTAATAAGTTTTTGAGATGATTGTCCGATATAACTTTTTCCACAGCTGCAGTTTAACTTGTATATTGTGTTAATCATTTGTTTCTTATCCGGTTTGTCTTTTAATCTTGAGAATAATGTGTTAATTTTTTTAAAACTTTTTTTAGTAAAACATAAGTTAGATTCGGTGTTTTTGAATATTTTTATGAGTTTCGGTGTCAGATTTGTAATGTTAGAAAAACTAACATATCTTATTTCTTCTTGTTTATTTGTAATGCTATGGTTCTGAGACGACATGTTATGGTTTCTATTATCTGTAGATTGGAAGATTAGTTTATTGGCTAGTTTGGCAGGATAGCCGTTATTAATACATAAGTCTTGTAATTTTTTTAGATTCTTTGACAGTAACGTAGGGTGACATAACTTTGTTATTCTGTTCTTCATTGCGATCCATGTGTTAAACTTTATTTTTAAAGGTTGATCAGATTGAAAGTGAATGTATCTGCCTGAAGATGAGGGTTTTGTATACCAATCTAATATAATCTTGTTGTCAGTGTTTCTTATTACCTTAGTATCTAAAAACGGTACAGCATTATCTGTTTCTAATTTCATTGTAAATTGTAAATGTATGTTAAAACTATTAAAAATTTGTAACGTCTCATCGGTTTTATTATTTGTAATTGAGAGTATTAGATCATCGACATATTTATATAAAAATCCTAGTTGGAATGGTAGTTTTTCTATGCATTTTTCTAACAGGTAATCCATAACGAATCTGCTGAGTATAGGAGAAAGTTTGTTACCCATTCCTACTCCGAAAACTTGTAGAAAGTGACTTCCATTGTAAGTGAAAATGTTATTGTTATATATGAAGGAAATAATATTCATAAAACTGGTTTTATCTATATTTGTGTGTTTTTGAATTACTGTCCATCTTTGTGAAATTATATCCTTGGTTAATTCTAAGGGTATGTTCGTATATAAACTGACTACGTCGAGACTTATGATGACGTGATTTTCCGGCAACTGATAATTCTGAATTTTCTCTGCAAACTGAAAACTATCTTTGATGTTATATATATCAAGTTCTTCACAAGTATTAGTTAGAATTTCGGAAATTAAAATGCATAATGGTTTACTCGGTGCGTTCGTCGAACTGATGATCGGTCTACCTGTCAAACCAGGTTTATGAATTTTTGGTAACGTATAAAACCTCGGTTCCGTTGAATTATATTTTGTTAGTTGTTTACTTTTTTCTTCACTGATATAGTTTTTTTCTTTAAGTTCTTTTATAATTTTATTGCTATTTTGTTGTATGCTGTTTGTTTTATCTGTGTTAATTTGTTTGTAGTATTTCTTATCTTGTACTAATTCTTGTGACATTTTATTGTAATCTTCCTTTTTCATTATAACAGAAACGTTGCCTTTATCTGATCTAGTTACTATTATTTCTGGATTAAGTTTTAAAAAAGTTTTTGTTTTCTTGTATAAGTTGTTGTCTAAATCTGTCTGTTCATCATTTGATTGTATATAATTAGTGATTATATTCGTTGCTTGAGCTCTTATTATATTATTATCTGTTTTGGTTTTGGTAATAGCTATCTCTACTTCTGCTAGCAAATTAGGGATTTTTATATCTGTTTTTAATGTTTTTACACCGAATTCTGGTCCTAAGGCTAGAAAATTAGTGATTTCTTCAGGTACATCTATTCCTGAAACATTCTTTATCCATTTTTCTTGAGTAACGAAGTTTTTTTTGGTAATATTAGATTTTAACGATTGAAATTTATTTATGTTTTCTTGTTTAGTTTTATTAAATTTGTTATTGTATGCTATTTGTAGTGTGTTACGGTAATTGTAAACAGATTAAATTAATTACTATCATACACAGTCGAAAAAAAAAACGAAGAAAAAAACGAAAAAAAAATCAACATATATATATATATATATATATATATATATATATATATATACTAAAACTTTGTACTTATCAACATTCAAAACAAGATTCATATCTTTACCAACAACATTAATTCTATCAATCATCCTTCTCAGTTGTTCTTCAGATTCAGCCAAAACAACCACGTCATCAGCATACGCTAAAGCAGGTACAACACAATCACCTATTTGTATACCATCATTACCACAGAAAGCTTTCCGAAGAAGAACATCCATATATAAATTAAATAGCCAAGGAGACATTACACAGCCCCGTTTCACGCCAACATCTATACGAAACCAATCACTTTTATTATTATTATATCTCAGTCTACTAAGATAGAAAAGTTTTTAATCTGTCTTTCACAATAATTTAATTATTTATTATTGTTTATTATAATTTCTATTCAGAACTAAATTTAAATTTTAAAATTTTAAATTTTAATATCATATAACCGAAATTTGTTGTCATTACTCTTGCATATAGTATATACTATATAGTATTGAATCAATCATATCTTAATTTTTTAAAATAATAACAATAATCTTCTACAATAAGTATTAAAACTTTCAAATAAACTTAATATTAGATAGTAAATATAGTAAATAATTAATTAAATTGGAAAAATAATTGAACAAATATTATTACTCGTGTGTGGTTTAAAAGACAAGTTTTGCTATATTTTAAGTAAGGGTCTGTCGGGTAGTCTGATTGCTTCTCGGGCCGCGGTATGGCCAGAACCGTTTCTAACTCGGCTAAATGTGGTGCTACTACTTGAGAAACCATTCCGAAACCTGTTAAAAAAAAGCGAGCGAAAACAAGTACCGTGGAAGCAACCGGTGACTACTTTTTTTTTTAAATTACTTAGAATTATATCTGCATCGGTTTATTATCTATAAATAAATTTAAAATTTTAAAGTTTTATTTAAAATATATTTTAAAATGATCTTTTATGTATCTAGTACAGAATATCGCAAATTTTATATGAGATAATAATTTGTTTTTAATCGTAGTAAAAGTTAGAACAAATCTTTGAAATGAAAATTATATTATACCATTGATTATATAGTATAATTACAGAATAAATATCTTTTGGGGAATTTCTCTCTTATTTTGTCGCAACGTGCAACAATGGTAATGTTGTGGTTAACTTTTAAGTTTGGTATTTATAAAGTTACTGAAATTCTAGGAACATATTTTTATCTTTTTAGTAGTATTATAATTAAAATTGTATCAAATATAATTAGGATGTTACAGATTTTAAGCCATATTTAATAGATTGTCCTGTAAACCCATGAATAGGGATAATTCTAGATGTTAAGTTTCCCAGACCATCTTCTATTGTCTTGATTCTAATCAAATGTTCGTTGCTACTATTCTGTAAGTGTTCCCATATTGCACTACTACCAGGTAATTTTACAGGTTCTAACCGTGTTATTATGTTACAGTCCAGATAATTGAATTTGAATAGGGAAAGATTTTGTAATTGAAGGTTCTCCCATCAACTTTGCTTAATAGCAACTAACTCTCTAACTCTAATGAGTTAGATCAGTTTTTGATAGGAATTCAACTAATAGCTCTTGGATTGATGACAGATCTCTCATTTTATTTTCCAACTGTTTTAAATTGGAGTTGGTTATCATTTGTGATATGGCCCCCGGCCTCTGCTATCTCAATCAAGTCACTCAATGTAATAGTTTTTGCTGAAATTTCTTGATTTTGAGGAGTGGTATGACCTTTACACCAGGCATTTTCAACAACAGTTTTTGGTTTGGTGCATAAAAGCTCCAGTTACACAATCCATTATGATGACAGTCAATTTTACTGATTTTGGTACAGAAAGCAGAAAAAAAAATATTTTTACCTCTGTTCTGTTTCTGTTCAAACTTTAAAAGTGCAAGCTATAAAAGTCTTTTTCCTCGACTCATTGCACTAAACTAATCAAAAACAACAACCGAAAGTCTATAAAAACAGTTCCAAAATTATATACACTTTGTCACGCAATGAGAGAATATCTCACACAAAGTGCAACTACCTCTATTAAACTCTGCACAATACTACTGCGACGCGATTGGCTTATACCACGGTACAAGACATTATAGGTAACCTAACTCGTCGTCACAATGTGTCCTCTGAAATGGTTATAGTTCACAGTAACGCCGCTAGGAGCGGTTCCATCAGTAAATCCTATTTTAAAACAGAGTTTAATGGATGTAGATAAAAAATTTGCAAATTTTAACAAAACCACCCATAAATTACATTTGACAATATATGTAAGACGTACAAAATTTATTTTAAATTAATAATATATTAAGACATTGGTCAGGTAAATAGCTAATTGCATATATATATATATATATATATATATATATATATTATATATATATATATATATATATATATATATATATATATATATATATATATATAATTAATATAGAATCTACAAGAACATAGAATTGTATCGAATCAGAGCCGTAGATAGGAAATAGTTAATATTAATTGAGATGTTACACAAACAATAATTCAAATTATATATTATCAAATTTACAGGAAGGAATTTTAAAAAGATTTATACGCCTTAAAATATTATATATTTGTAATTGAAATATATTTTATACAAAAAATATAAATTACATTTATACAATTTTCAATTATGATTTTTGCAACTGCGACAATTTTCGCTTTTGCGCTGTTGCTGATATTAATTGTAAATGCCCTTGTTGCACGTAGTGGTTCATTCGTCTTAAAATATAATAATGTATAATACAACAAATTATATCTACTTAATGAATATTGCAAGGAAATGAGAAGTTATAATGTTTTATAACGTAATCTATACTTTCTTCGTAGACATTTGGTTTAGAAGCATGTTCAGCAAAAAAAAATTTCTATAAATTGTATCATTTTGAAGATCATCAAATTGGGATGTTAAGAAACCGAAAGATTTCAAATTTGTTAATGCTGCTGCGGGATGAGAACATACTGGTTCTTCAGTGGATAAAGCACTTCTGCAAATTGGACAAGTTATTGTCTTTAACAATTTTTTGCAAACAAAACCTGTTAAATAATAAATAACACAATCTACAGATTTTGGGTCTGAATCGCTTATGCAATCTTCATCATCCCATGAGTCGGTATGAATTCATCCATTTAGTTTGCTTCTTAAATTTTCCAAATGGATTTGTTGATACGATCCTGAAGCCTTACTGAAGATGTTTCTAACTCATTAAACTTTAAAGTATTAAGGTTTTCAGAAGTACAATTTATCAACTTATAAATGGATAACATTCGGTAAAGTTGAAGAAACGTATATAAAGTTGGGTAATTATTTTGATATCCAGCTTGCCGAATCATACCAAAGTAGCACTATCAAACTATTCGGGAAAATTAATATTTGTAGATGCATTTTTTTAAAAAGCTATTATAAAATAACTTTTTACATATTAATATTCCACATGCTGACAATGTGAATTTGGTTTTGCAAAATTACAATTTATATATACATATAATATACTTACTTCTAACTTATCTTGGTTTATTTTGCCCGTTAGGACATAAGAAAATCCACAGTTTTCAATTAAATATTTTGTCAAATCTAATATTGAGTGCATTGTTACTCGTAATCCTTCCGCAGTACTGGTAATCAAAAAATACTTCTTTTCAATATTGTTACTATTACATTTAAGGACATTTCTCTCCCATTCATCCAATTTCATATATACCGATATATATATATATATATATATATATATATATATATATATATATATATATATATATATATATATATATACAAAACGTATAAATAATAAACTTTGCTTTATAAAATTATATTCAGTATTAAAAAATTATAAAGATGCAAACTCAGGCGACTTGAACCGCATAATAACGTTATAACTTACACAATTATCAAAATTTATTTAAAATTTAAAGAAAAAATAGTAAAACTTGTTATTTCTAAAACATACTAAAAATTTTATTTTAATTTTTGACCAGTAGGGGAGAGCGGGGCACAGTGGCCACTTTTTCAGATAAATAATATTATCTTCAGTATGGTACACGAAATATGTGACACGAAATGGAGTACTTCCACATAACATTGTATACAGAATAATTCCCAAACTCTATAAGTCACAATTTTCCTCGTAACCGTCTTGGTCGCAATCGAGTACTCCAGGTGCACCATACTGCAAAGTGAAACACGGTATATGGAATTGTTCGGTGTCCTCTTTCAATGCGGCTAAACCAAAATCGACGATTTTAATCTCGGAATTCTCGTCATCCGAGGTAAATAGCAAGTTTTCCGGCTTCAGATCCTTATGAACAATACCGCACGAATGAATGAAATCAATAGCCAAAATTAATTTACGTAGAATTGAACTGGCTTCGTCTTCGGTAAGCTTTGTTTTTCGTTTTATATGCTGCAGCAGTTCACCGCCCATGAGCAATTCTAAAACTAGATAAATGTGCGCTCGTCCTGATACGATTCGTAAAATGTGACAATGTTGGCATGGCCTTGACACGCGCGAAGTATGTTAATTTCCCGTGTGGAATTGATATGTCTACCGATAATTTTCACCGCGTATTCTGTGTTTGTAGTCTTCTTAATGCATCGACGACATACTGAAAATGAGTCATCGCCTAAAATCTTATCGGAGTAATCGATGTGGTAGTGTTGAAAAAATTCGGAACCATTTAATTCGCACCAGACTAGCGTTGGACTATCTGCTTGATGGATAGATAGATGTAGAGTTTCATCGGAACCGAGATTCTTCGAGAATAAGATTAAGGGTGCGACGTATGAGTAACCTTTGAAGACTTTATCAGAATTTGCTGGTACAACGGCTGCTAGTGTATCATTTACTGGCATTGTTGTGTAATAATTGTTAAAATTTGATACATCATATTTACTTTTAATCTTCGGTTTAAATGGCGCAGGAATCTGCTTCTGTGCCAACATGTTCCAATTAAACTTTGCAAAGAAAGCATGCGTTTTCAATGCGAAATTCTCTGATATAGACGGATCATTGTCTAATATACCATCCAATATTTCATATTTTTATTAATTTTCAGTATTTTTATAGTGAAAATATGTCAAGATACACAATAATACATAAAGTTATTTATCTAATAGTTACAAAAATAAGTTACAACAAATAATCAGTTAAATTACATTATAAAAATTGTTCTATATTATAAAATGCATTTTGAATTAATATAATTTTAATTTATTTTAAGAATGTTTTTAAGTCGTTTTGTTTTATTCCTTCGGGCAGCTTGTTATACATGAGTACTCCCCAGTAGTCAAAAGTTCGTATTTTGTCAATTCTGCACATAGGAGTTACCAAACTATCTTGACGACGAGTATTGTATTTGTGGATGTCCCTATTTTTCTGAAAATTAAAAATGTTGGTGTGAATGTATCTAAGGCAATTATATATATATATATATATATATATATATATATATATATATATATAGATATATATATATATATATATATATATATATATATATACATATATATATAGATATATATATATATATATATAATTTTGTACTATATATATATATATATATATATATATATATATATATATATATATATATATATATATATATATATATATATATATATATATATAGACTTGGTATGGTCATTATTTCGAAATTTTTGAAAAATTGTTTACAGCTTTCGTAAGGCTGCAAATTGAATAACTCCCATATAGCTTTTTTTTTGTAACACAAAAATTTTCTGTGCATCCGAAGATGCTCCCCAGACAAGTACCCCATATGCTGCAATGCTTTGAAAGTGAGCAAAGTAAGCCATTTTCGCTGCTTGCTGATTTACAAGTTTTCTTATTCTTCGTATAGTATATATTCCGGTTGCTAGTTTTTTGCTGATGACGTCTATATGGGTTGTCCATTTTAAATTGTTTGATATATAAATTCCTAAAATTTTTATTGATTTCAAAGAATCAGTATTATTAAATGTTAATTTCTGGGTTTTAGTTTTGTTTAACTTTAATTTGTTCGTTGTAAACCAATTGTTTGCTTCTTCAATGGTACAATTAGATATTGTTTTCATTTCTTGTTCGTTGTTTGCTACTGTGACAAACGAAATATCGTCTGCAAAAAAGGAACATTTTTTGTTTTGTACATTAACTAGCAAATCATTAGTATAGATTATAAAGAGGACAGGTCCCAAAATACTTCCTTGTGGTATTACTGTATTCAAAGTAGCTGTATTTGAAGTTTTATTTTTCCAAAATATTTGTAGTTGTCTATTGGTTAAATAGGATTTAATTAATTGAAATGGTATTCCTCTTATGCCGTAATAACATAGTTTTTGCAGTAGAAATTCATGATCCACGGTATCGAATGCTTTACTTAAATCGCAGCGTATTAATTCAACTGCTTTTCTTTCATTTACAGCGTTATTTACTTTTTCTAGAATATCCACCATTGCTGTCGTCGTGGATCTGTCACACTTCTGTAACCATGCTGATGCGATGTAAAAAAGTTTTGTTTCTCAAAGAAAGTACTTATATATTCTTTCATATACTTCATATACTTTCGATATAACAGGTAGTATAGCTATCAATCTATAATTTTCGGTTGAATTTATATCACCCTTTCCTTTGTATATTGGCACAATTTTTGAGACTTTCAATTCATCAGGAAATATTCCCTCTTCAATACACCTATTTAAAACTATTGTCAATGGTTCTACTATTTCATTCTTTATTTGTTTTAATAAATATGTTGACATACCATAAATATCTTGTGAATCTTTCTTTTTTAGTTTGTCTATTATTTTTGCCGTAGTGCTGACTTCTATTGACGAAAAAAAAATAGAACTTGTATTATTAATTTTTAAGTTTTTTATCGTAGTTTCTTGATATTTACGGTTTTCCATAGAGCTATTAATATGTTCTAGGTTACCGAGGAACTCATCAGAAGTAAGATTACAATTTTCTTCATTCTTTCGTGATTGATGTTTCGTTTCCGAATTTATGACGGCCCAAATTGCTTTTGATTTATTATTAGATTCTGTTATTATTTTATTGTTTTTTTGGTTTTTTGTCATTTATTAATTTTTCGTAAAAAAGTTTTCTATAATCATTATATGCTGTGAGCGATGTTTTATCTCTTCTGTTTTCATAGACATTAGCTAGTATATTTAACAGGTCTCGTATAGTTTTTGTTTCTTGAAACGTAGCATAGTTTGTGAACTTTTTGTTATATTTTTTAATTTTTGAAATTGGAAAGCATTTATTAAATGTTATTAAAATATTATGAAAATTTGTAAACAAATTTTCTGCATTGTTGGTGGCCAACTCAGCTGACCAGTATATGGATAAAAGTTTTGTTTTATATTTTTTTATTTTACTCTCATTTATTTTACGTATGTATTCCTTTTCCTGGCTCCTGTCATAGTCCCCGTATATTTCTAATATTTGTCCTTGATGATCACCTATATGTAAGTTTTGTGTAATAGTTTTATAAGCTGTGTTTGGTACAGTCACAAAAATGTTGTCTATACAGGTTTTCGAATATTTTGTAATTCTTGATGGATCGCTGAATGTCCTATGTAGTCCAAATTATGTGAAGATGTTTTCTATTTCATTCTTTTTGTGATTTATTTTTGTTGAAAGAAAATCAATATTAAAATCTTCTGCAACAAATAAATCATGATTACAATATTATTACTTAGTATTAGCAACAATTCTTTAATTATTTGTATGAATATGTCCATATTGCCAGTAGGAGTTCTGTAAAGAGTTACTAGTATGCGTTTTTTAAGTTTTATTCCAATTATTTCTATATTTTTTTCAATGGAAAGATTTTTTATTTCGGGTATTTCTGTATATATTTTTGCTTCTTTTACTAACATTCGGACACCTCCATGTTCATGTTTTTCTCTGCAATATGCTGAGGCAATTGTATAATTGTTTATATTTATATTTTTTATCTGGTGCAATTTTAGCCAATGTTCAGTGATACAGATTACATCTGCATTTTTTTTTTACTTCTAAACAAGAATTTAATAGTTCAGTTTTATTTGTTAAAGATTGTACGTTTATATTTATTATTGAAAATGTTAAATTATTAATTTTTAGTGTATTAGTTGTTTTTTATCGTATGTTTTCTGCAATTTCTTTTCTTGATTTACGAAAAAAATTGTATCGTTTTACTATTAATCCAGATGGGCAAATCTGGGTTTTTAATTAGTTCCAAATTACTCAAATGAATTCCAAATTTAAATGATTTATTTTGGCTTGTGTTTGCTTCATGTTTTTGTATTTCTTCGACAAAAATTTTGTTATTTGGAATCTTTAATTGTAGGTATTTTATTAAATCGCTACTTGTTGTGTCAGACTGGCATGTCCAACATAAATCCATGCTAATTTGTCAACGGCTCTAAAACGTATCGAATCTTGTATTAATTGAAAAATGATTATAAAATGTCAAAATAAAAATATTATAAATTTAATATTATATTAAAAATGAAAAACAAAATAAAGCTTATTTTCGATTTTTTATGAACAAAATAAACAATTATGAATTGAAAAATAAATAAATTATTAAATTATTTCTCATTGTGTATTTTTTACTGTATTATGTAAACATTTGAATTTAACATTAACGTGAAATGTGTAATAAATGTCAAATAATTACAAACTTAAACATGATGTTAACTAATTTTAGGATTTACTAACTGATTGTGAGACAAACATTCAAAATATATTTTATAAAAAGCATATAAATAATAACTTGGGTTAATTTAATTGAAATTGAAACAAAAATATATGTACATACAACTATAAAATAATAATAGTAATAAATAGCAAATGTACTACAGATCTTGTCATGTATGTGATAATTTATGCTTCTTTTATGTTACTTTAATTTTCGATTGCAAACTTTACTATAGCTCTTGTTATGATGCGATTTTCAAGTGGTATGCGTACGAACATGGCTGGTTAGATTACTCCTATGATTTACTTGAGCAGTACCTTTAATTAGTATAGAATTTTTCTTTTGATTACTTGTATTTCCACTTGAATTTTCATAAGTGTTTATTTTTTGCATGTCTATTGTACTTTTGCTTTTATTATTCGGAACTTTTGTATTGACATTTACTTTTAGTTTTTGTTTTGGAACCTGTGAAGTTTCAAGGTCTGTATTGTTTATATCAGTTTCACCAACATTATCCAAGTTCTTAGATTTTGACAGTTTTTCTGAGGTTACTGTTTTTTTATTTTCTTTTAGAAGACTTATAATTAATTCTTGATCAGTTATTCTGTTCTTAAGTTGAGTAATTAGATCTTGTTGTAATGAAACCAGAGCTGGGTTAAGTACTTCTAAAAAGTACTTAAGTATTAAGTACCAGTACTTTTATAAAATGTACTTAAAGTATTAAGTACCAGTACTACTTCAAGTACTCTAAGTACTTTAAAAAAGTACTTAAAGTACTTTCTGCGAATAAAAAAAAAAGTTTAATTTTAGTGACAAAAATTTATATATAGCAACAAAATTTTATTCAAAACAACTTTTTCTAATAACTTTTTTTCATATTTCAATAAATAATGTCAAAATGACAAATTTTTACAACGAATCATAAATATTTCATATCTGTGATATGGGATAAATGATAAATCAACACATAAATTCTTAATATAATGGTAAACTTTTATTGATCAATATTGCCATAATACATATAACAAAGTTATAAAAAAATACATAGTTTAAATTATTAAATAACATATAATATAGTTTGTAATTGCATATGCGCGGATTGACAGAAAAACAAGTTCGTGTATATTTCAACATAAATAAAATATAATTTTCTAATTTATTTTTTCCAACTTTTTAAAAACTTTAAAAATTATATTGTGCTATTTGCTTTTAAAACAACTAATTTTTCAAAGTTTACGTCACTTAATGTTTGACGACGAGGGGTATTAATTATTCCAGCAAAAGAAAAGAGACGTTCAACTGGACCGGAAGATGGGAGAGGCGTATTGAATTTTGCAAATAATTTTAAAATATTTGGATATTCATGCAAAATATTTATGTCTGTTCTTTTGTCATCTAAATATTTAAAAAATTCTAATTCAAATTTGTTTGTAGATTTATTGTATTGTCTTGTTATCTCTTCTCGCTTCTCTTCTTCGAAATCAAAAAAAATCGTCTGATTTTTTACTTTCATTATCTGTATCAGATGATGATATATTTTCTTCTGGAAATTTACTTAAAGCGGATTGTAAAATATTTAAAATATTTTTTAAAGATAGTGTAGTTTCCTTTATTTCTTTTTTTATCCATTTAGTTTTAAATTTTGGATATGTTACCGACGCAATAATTGCTTCATTAACGTTATTTAAACTAAAGTAATTTTTAAATCGATTTTCTAAACTTTTTATGCATTCGGTTAGAATAATTTGATTTTGTATATTAGAAGATTTTTTTAATTTTTCCCATTTATTTTTTAATGAAAATAAACATGGAAGGAGGTCTCCGTAAAAACACGATTTCTCACCTTGTAGCCGATCTATCGTTTCGGCTAATGGTTTCATTATTAATATATACTCCTCCATATATAAAATTTCACTTTCTGTTAATGTCATACGTTTCATATCTAACTTGCTCATTAGTGCGGATAATTTTTCTTTTGCTTTTAAGATTTGTGCGATTGAATCATATAAAGAGTTCCACCTGGTTGCTCCAGGGTAACTCAATGTATGACTAAAGTCTCTACAATTACTTCCGCAGATTTCGGATAACTTGCTTTAGTCCATAATTTAGAACACTTGTTCATTACGTTCATATGCTTAGTTCTAAGTGAAATATTTTTTTGTAATATGTCGTTAAAATTTTTTGTCGCAATTAAATTTAACGTGTGGCTGGCACATCGTACGTGTTTGGGTAAAAAAAATCTTGAGGATGTATTGACATTTATTTCGTCAATATGCTCATTTGGTGATTCACATCTTGATTCTAATGTCTGAAATGTCGGTATATTTAATTCTTCATTTTCAGAATTTGTTTCTAAATTTTCATCTTCATTTATGACGTCATCTGTGAAATCGATATTTTGTTCTTGAAAAACGGATACTTGTAACAAATCAGTGGATATGTTTACTCCAAATTCTTTAAATGCTTTTATAAAATTAGAGCCATTATCAGTAATAGTGGCAATAACATTTGTATTGTTCAAATTATATTTGATGTGGATGTCTTCTAACATGTTAGCTACCCGATCATAAGAATGAGTGCCAGTAAATCTTTTGCATGCTAAGGCAGCAGATTTTCTTTTTAAATCTTTTGTAATCCAGTGGCAAGTTACACCAAGAAAACTACGGCGTTTGGCAGACCATATGTCGGCCGTCGTACAAAAATATTCCACATTTTTCATTTCTTCTGTCAGTGTATTCATTTTATTTTCATATAATTCAGAAATTTTTATCATTGCAGTTTTTCTTGTCATTACATTTAAATTCATATTTGCGAATAACCCAATAAAACTTTTATTTTCTAGTACATTTATAGCTGACATTGTATCAATTAAAAAATTTATAACTCGCATGTCAAAATTTTTTTGCGATATAATGGGATTACTAAAATGAGGTTGTATTAATGATTGCTTAATTTTTTTTTCTGGAATTTTATCAAGATTATTTTCTTTATTATATAATTTTCGTTTGAGCGTCAAACGTTTTTCTTCTTTATATTTAATATAAATATCATAACTTGATTTATGTTTATTTTTTAAATGTTTTATAAAATTAGTTGTGATATTTAGAGACCCTTTAATAACAGTTTTTGCAGGTAAACATAATTTACAAGTAGCTTTAATTTTATTCACATCCGTAACTGGTAATAAAACATCGTAGAATTTTCCATCAAAAATAGGGCTGTTTTTTATTTTATCTATAATATCTTTATCGTTGTTTGGAGAATTTAAAACAAATTTTTCTTTTTCTGCGGTTAGTGTAGCTGTAGCCTGTTTAGAGGAACTTTGTATTGGGACAGAATCTTTTGTTTGTATGTTAGATGTAAACGAAGAATTGAAATATGCCGTCAATTTTGATTTTGTTTTCTTTTTGTCTTCATTCGGATCGTAATCTTGATCTTGGTCGTCATCCGAATTATAAAAAGGATCTAAATTTTCAATTTCTTTCTCCCAGTTTTTGTCCATTTTAGTTTTATAACTAGAAATAAATTAATTAATAAAAGTTAGTTATATGCACCAAATTAATAATAAGAAATAGCACAACTAATTTAAATAATGTAAAATAATTATCAGAATGCATCCTAATTACTAATTACTTATTAAAACAAAAATTAAAATAAATATAATACTTATATATTCATATTTGAAAATACATGGGATCGCCCAAGCCCACTGATCTTTTTATTGATTTGTAATTGTTATTTATATAATATTGTTTTTTTTTTAGCTTAAATCAAAAATATGTTATAATATATAATGCGTTTCAAAAAGTTTGTGTTATATTTTATACATATAATTGAACAGAATTCAATTGATCTGAAATCTTTTTAGCAAAAAATTTTAAAAATATTTAAATATTATTAATTTAATTTAATTCATGAGGTAGATATTAGAAGTAATTATTTATAAAAAAATTTGTGAAAAAATTCTTGAATTTTTAGGCCGTTTTTTTTTATTTTTAATGTTATTATTGGTTTGGTAAATTTAAATGTTATTTATTGAAAAACCTGTTAAATTTTTATTATTTAATAAAATTTATCTATTAGTAGCCATGAAAATTGAAACTGGCAGTATATCGATCACGTTTCTAAATTTTGTTGTAAATTTAATAGTTATTAAAACAAGTGATGTAACGATATCGATTTTAAAAATGCCGAATAACAAATATTCATTCCAATTTTAGAACATAAACTCTTTTCATTTAAACAGAAATTAGTTTTTGCCAACCATTTTTATCCAGACAAATTCTTTCACTTCTTTTACATTCACTTACACAAATCATTTTTAATCATCACATTCAATATCACTCACATAAGTTCCTTTAACTAAATTTTCAATAAACATTTGTTCAAAATGACCGATCTATTTTAATTGACTTACACCATCTTTCGAAACAATTTTTATTTAGCAATTTTACATTTTTCATATATCTCAATCCCTTCTAGTCAGGCCTGCTCTTAGGCCAAGGCAAGAGGAGTCCACGCCCCGGAATCCGTATATTTAAGGGCCCCGCAATGCTTTGTTTCAGTCAAATTCCGAGATATTAAATATAATTAAATATTTTGGGAGTAAATTTTACATATGTCACATCAAAAACATTCAACTATTTTCGATTTAGTTTAACTTTTTAGATTTTTTGTTTGAAATCGGCAACATATTTCAGGGTCTGCATCTCAAGAATGCATTCTAATATTTTTAATTTATAGTCGCGGTCTCATTAAAAAAGTTCTTAGTTACCCTTTCAATTAAAAAAATGACAATTAAAACTATTTAGAAATGTGTCTGGAATATTGCTGTAAATTTGAAGTTCAAAAAACATTAAAAATTTATATTTAAAATAGAAACTTTAATTTTTTTACGTTAAAAAATAAGTTTAGTTAACATGTGCTATATTAAAAGTTGATAGATTTTTAGTAAACTAGAAAAATACATAATTTTGATACGTTAGTATTACTTTACTAAAATGTTTTTATGTAATATAATTTCTAAAAAGTGTTTTATTATATATTTACTAAATTAATGACTTATGAAAGAATAAAATTATTATTAAACACGTTAATAGGTATTTTATTACTTTATTTAAAATGGGACATTTACCGATAAATCGGAGAAATTACCGAATTACATACATACGTACATACACAATCATGCCATGTACCCATCTCATTTCAACGGCAGTCATTTTACTTTTATGCTTTTGCAGCCAAACCTAACACTCACTACCATACATCAACATAGGCACTAATACAGCATTGTATACCTACTTCTTGGTACACTCATATTTTTATAAAAACACATATAATATGAAAAATAGAATGTAAACAAAAAAAAGAAATTAATAAACAAATATTTGATATGCACTGAAAGAAACAATGTAGATAATTTTTCTGGCTTCAGTTTTGTAAATACTTAGTGCTCTAAAACGACACCGCTCGTATAAAGGCGGCTAAGTAACAATGGTTCTAAGAATAATGCCGCCGCAGCCATGCCGCGGTATAAGTGACACACAAACACACACACACACATATACACACACACACACACACACACACACACACCGAGCTGTAGTATCACTATCGACTAAAGTTACTAGAATTTACAATTTGTGTCACTGAGGTTTATAATTTAACACTACGTCGCGACAATCTAAATGAAGATAAAATATATCGTAATTAAAAAAATAAATAAAAAATTTCGTTAATTATTCGGCCGGATAGTAGTCACTAATCGGCCAAAACGTATATACGGCCAAATTAGTCGGATTATCCGGTCTCACCGTTGCATCTCTAATTAAAACGTTATTCTAATACATATTGTTGCATTTTGCTAAATAGCAAGTTTTGGTTTTTCATAATTAAATTAAAATTAAATTCACCAAGCCTAATAATTATTAAAAATTAACAATATTATTGAACAAAAATTATACCTTATACGTTTGTAAGAGTCTTAAAAAATTTGAAACAAAAAAAAATTGTTGGTTTTAATATTTAAATGAAGAGTGGTCTGTAATAAATTACTTCCCATATTTTACAAATGAAATTATAACAAAATACAAAATTAATTTGATCTAATAATTGTTTATTTAAACATGCAATTAATTTTTTCCTTAAAGTATTAGTTTTATTATATTCTTGTGTTTCTCAGCAAAAGTTGTCCCCGTAAATAACGCAGCATTTTTGTAATTTACATAATATATAACTACAAAGTAAATACAACAAACATTGAAGCGACAATATAAAGTATACGAAAGTGTGTGAATCAAAACAATAAATAGAAATACTTACTTGTTTTATCCGCTATTTTTGGAAAATAATAATGTTGAACTTGGCTATCAATAAATATATGAGAAATATTACACAAACTGTACAGTAGCAAGGTTTGTTAAACACTGAGTTAGAAAGTTAGCCCTAGCCTAACGCCACCAGCGACTTGCACGTATATTTGCAAAACCGTTAATATACTTCAAATATTACTCACATGTACTTTAAGTATTTTTATGTACTTTAAGTATGTTTATGTACTTTAAGTACTTTTATGTACTTTAAGTACTTTTATGTACTTTAAGTACTTTTATGTACTTTAAGTATTTGCATGTACTTTAAGTACCACAAAAGTACTTAAGTATTAAGTACTTGTAAAAAAGCTTTAAGTACAAGTACTGAGTATCACATTTGAAAAGTACTTAAAGTAAAGTACTCTAAGTACTAAATACTTAAAGTACGTACTTAGAGTACTTTTACTTTAAGTACTACCCAGCTCTGAATGAAACATACTTATCAATTTGCAATAAATGTTTTTGACACTCACTGTTTCCACATGAACTGTCTATCACATATTCTTGTGTTTCTTGAAACACTTCGTCAGAAAAATGATTATTTAAGTATTTTTCTATAATTTCGTTTTTTGGTAAGCTACTGGGAACTTTTTTATCTATAATAATATCAATTAAATCTTTCTTTCTTAGAGAATGCAACTCTTGTATTACTTTTGACAATTGTTCACTCGCCATCTTGTCTAACTATAATATTAACTGTTTCGCTTGCATATCATCAACATTGTCTTTCGGTTTGACGAGAAATGGCGTTCGTGCAGTAAGCAGTTCGTAGGATAGTATAGGTACCGACTTGCCACCAATCAACAGCGAAATCGTATCCGTTCAATTTGCATTGTACCATTTCAGGTGCCATGTATTCAATCGTACCATAATAGCTATTGGGATCTAAAATGTTCTGAATGGCATCTGGTGGCGAAATGAGAAACTAAAACACTGCGTGCACTTGTGTCAACAATCAAAAGTGACAGCTTGCGGAAAAAACGCTATTTTCTAATAAATAATACAATAAATAAATATAATAAATATTTTAATTCTAGATGTTACTGATTGGAATATGCGTTTGATTTAAAGTTCTGTTGTGCAAAGTGTCAACTAACCTATAACAATATAATAAAGTTGCAATGCAGTGTTTACACTTTTCACCTAAACTAGCTTTACAAGAACACACTGCAGACTTAATCGCACCGTTTTTGTCAATTTTCATTGAGATTTCATGTGGAACATCTTTTAAACTTGACGTTTTCAAACACAGAGATGTGCCTGTCATCTTGCCATCATATCACTTTTCTAATGATTTTCTACATTGTAAAATATGTCCACCGTTTAAAACACGCTCAGCTTGTGTAGAATTGTTCTGACAAGGGTTTAAGCCGGCCCATTTGCAAAATTTTTTCAAGAGTTAATAATATTTTTTAATTAAAAAGAAACCATACATTTTGATTGAGTTTTGACAAATGCACGCTTAGGTGCGCCATATTGAATAGGCCACGCCCCCATTTTAGATACCAATACGGTTTCTGAACGATTTCCGAACTCGATTTTCGCAGTATCTTACATAGACCGAAATCAGTCAACACAATATGACCACTTTTCTTAACTAAAACATTCTCTAATTTCAGATCCCTGTAGATGATGCCCATACTATTACCTGTTAAAATACATAATTATGTATAAAATATGTTATATTAGTGGTAAATATATGACAGATTTTAGTGGGTATTATACAAGTTTATATTTTAATTTTATTTTGTATATAAAATACTGGTTATTATATTTTATTATTAGTGTGGTTTTCCTAATTTTTTGATAAATAATAAATTTCTATTTTCAGAAAAATGAAGTATTAACAGTGAACACACTATATTTCTAACGGTATTTATTAAATTTTTAAATTATATTATACATGTTACATTAAATATTATTTGAGCATAAAAAAATACAATTTTAATTTTTTTTTTTCATTTTTGGTTAAAAATAACATGTGTAATTGTAACATTTTTATTTTATATTATAATTTATTTTATATATAATTAATTAATAAAATTTTAAGAGCCTTGAATATATATTAAAGAAAACAGTCGCTGGACAAGCAGCTTTAAATAATAAATTACAACTGAATGATACTCACTGTCAAAAGATTTGTAACATAATTGTAAATGAGTTGTTATGTCACACTACAAGTGGAAGATTTGTATTTTTTGAAGTATATTTCAGTTTCTTTATTTTTATATTATTTTAGAATTCCTAGTGAGTTGTTTGAAAAAGCATCTCTAGAAATGTTTAATATTTTCTAACAAAAAAAAGAAACGTATTTATATCTCTAGACTCTAGAGATATAAATGCCAAAAGAATTTTGCATGTAGGGAAAAAAAGATCAAAAGAGCAAAAATATTTACTGTTTCCTTAAATACAGTAGAACCTCGATTATCCGGATTAAACGAGGAAATTATTTTACGAATTTCCTATGTTACGCCGCTGTGTGCCGATTTTTACTCGCGTCGACAAGCAAACTGATGAGTTTGCCATTCATACCGAATGGGACACAGGTATTCCGGCAATATCTACTTTACTAGCGGATTTAAAATCTTTATAAATGCAAATATCTTATTATTATTGTTCACCTTTTGAATTATTATATATAATATATTTACGTTTCTACTTATTATAATTATGACATTGTTTTGTTTTAAATGTGAATTAACATTCAATAGCATTAATGAACTTATATTTCATTTAAAATTCATACATAATATTTTAAATAATAGTATATTTAGTGTGCTCAACCTTATTGCAATATGACTTTTAATAATAACAACATTTACTGAAAACATCTTAAAACTCATTCTCTGACTAAAATAACAACATGTAACTCAATAGAGATTCAAAATTCAATTTTCAAAATATTTCAGATTAATATCTATTAAAAGACAGTACTAATAATAACGTAAACGTATATTTTGGAAACAGTAATGAAATAGATGAGAATAATTTATTAAATTTTAATAAAGAACTTCAAAATCAGACATTTTCAATTATGTCGAATTTATATCAACGTAATTCGCTTGATAGGCAAGATATTCAAATTTTCATAGAAAATATATCAGACTTTATATGTTTACCTTTATCTAAAATCAAAGCTGAACTACATGATAATTCAAATGCAAGGGAAATGGTTGAATCATTTTTGAATACATTTGCCGAAGTAAAGTCAGAATATTTAAGACTAAAATATTTAGAAAAATATGGAACATATATTGCACCGACATCTTATATTTTAGGTCAAAAGCTTATTGCTGGTAATCAAGAAACAGCTTTATTTTAAGATATTAATTACACAATTTGTTTCTTTAAAAAATACACCAAAATCTTAAATAGGCAATGTTTTAGAATCTACTTTAGATTACATGCAAAGTTTATATGCAAATAGATCTTATGCTAACATTATACAAGGTGAGCATTGGCAAAAAAAATATCAAATTTTAAAAATACAGATACAGTAATTCCTATAAATATATATTTTGACAAATTTGAAGTTGGGAACACTTTAGGATCTCACGCAGGAATACATAAATTAGGAGCAATTTATGCTAATATATCATGTTTACCAGTGCTATATAATTCTTCTTTAGAAAATATATTTCTAGTTCAATTATTTCATGCTTCCGATAGAACAGAATTTGGAAATCAAACTTTGTTTGCAAAATTTATTAATGAATTAATTTTTTTACAAAATAATGGTATAACAGTTACACGTTCCACAGGTCAAAAAAAATTTGTTTTTTATTTTACTTTTAATTACAGGAGACAATTTTAGTTTACATAGCTTGTTAGGGTTTACAGAATGTTTTAATGCAAATTATTCTTGTCGATTTTGTAGATACAATAAAAATACTGTACGTAAACAAACACATTCAATTCAACCAAGTAAATTATTTTCATGTTACAAATAATTTTGCTATTAATTTAATGCATGATTTGTTTGAAGGTGTTTGTTGTTTTGAAATTTCTTTATTATTATATCAATTTATTATAATTGATAAATTATTCTCACTTGACGTTCTAAACAACAAACTAAAATATTTTAATTATGAATGCGTTAGTAACAAACCACCATTATTTACCGAAGATAATATTAACCCGGCGTTGGTACTGTGGGGTATGTGATACCCCGACCGGCTGTAAACGTGAATAAAAAAGAAATCTGTTACTGTACTTTTTTCAGCAACCGTGTAGCTTCGAATTCGAAGTTTGGGGAAGTACATTTAACCCGGTTGTGTTTTTAGTGATTTTACTATCATTTATATTTTTCTATATAAACTTTATTAAACATTATTCATTGTTTACAGTATGTAAGAACATATAAATATTTATCGTTACATACTATATTTAATTTTCTAAAGATCGCTAATATTTTAAATATAAACCAATATATTTATCAAATATACTGGGTATAAGTGAATTTTGATACCGATATAATAAATGTCACAGTATTTAATTCTTTATCTGAAAAATAAAAAATTCACAATGCAAGAGGATTTCATCATAATTCATTTTTTATTAGGATAGAGTAGTTGTCTCTTTTCTTTTTTTTTTTCTTTTTAAAATGTGTTTTATTTTTTTATTTATTTACATATATCTTTACATATAGTTATATGTTTGAAATATTTCAATTTATTTAATATTCCCTGGCAATTTAGCCTTACATATTAGGTATTTTAAGATTCTAATATTAGTCTAGATAATTGATGTTATTTGTAGTTGTTTGAGTTGGTGTTAGGATTGTATTTAATATTGTTTTTTACAAGAATTTTCTATTGCAATAAGTTCCTGTTTTAGATAATTATGTTATGGTTTTGGTAGATTTCGATTTATTGTTTGTGCTTTATTAGGTGATATGTGTTTGATAATTTTGTAGGATGATATGTGATGAGATGAAATGATATGATATGATATTTACAGTGGTTTAATGCGGCGATATAATTAAATGGGTACAATTTTATATGAGTTGGTTGTAGTTATCACATAATTTTGGATTTGTGTGTGATATATAGGTGCTAGTGGTTGGTTGAAGATGGGGAGTGTTTGATATGGTAGTTTGTGTTTTATTTTGAATGTTGTGTTGTTTTTTCTGATTTGGGTAATATTTTTTGTTAATATGTTGACGTGTAATTGTGTTTTGTAGAATTTTTGTGATGTGCTTTTTATGTAATCGTATATGTACGGAAGATTTGTGTTTTTATGTAATCGTATATGTACGGAAGATTTGTGTTTTTATGTAATTCTGTTATTTTAGTGTATCTATCAGAGTTTGTTATTATTCTTAAACATTTATTTTGTAATCTTTGTACTGGAATTAGCCAACTAATCGCTGCAGAACACCATACTGGGGCTGCATATGTTATGACGGCTGTGTATAATAGTTTTTTATTTTTTTGAGTGAGTTTGCTTTTTTGGTTTAGGAGGGGGTAAAGGGACTTGATGATGGCTTGGGTTTTCTTTATTATGTGTTGTCTGTGTTTGTAGTAGTTTAGTCGATTGTCTAAAATTACACCTAGGTATTTTACGTGAGAAGTAGGGTATATTTTATGACTATTGACGGATAACAGTGTAAATATTTTATTGTTTGTGAATTTTTTGCTAAATGTTATTTGTTCTGTTTTGTTGGAGTTTAGTTGAATTTTCCATTTATTCCAGTAATTTTTTAATAGGTCTATGTGAATTTGGATTTGTTTGTTTGCAGCTTGTGAGCAGAATGAGTGGGCATAAATCGCCGTATCATCTGCGTACTGTGCAATTTTAGTTTTGGGAAAGGTAGCAATATCGCTAAGGTATAGGTTGAAAAGTGTTGGTCCGAGGACGCTTCCTTGTGCTATACCAGCTCTGACTGGATGTGGGTCTGAGTAGGATTTATTAACCCTGACGACAAAGGATCTGTTGTTAAGGTAGGAATATATTAATTTGATTAACAGTCAGGGAAATTTAGTTTGATTAGCTTGTAGATTAACCCTGCGAGCCATACTTTGTCGAAAGCTTTTTCGACGTCTAGAAGGGCCAATACTGTGAGATTATTTTTGTTGAAATGTGTGGTTATGTCTGTCACAATGCGCGTTATTTGTTGGGTGGTATTATGTTTTGGGCGGAAACCGAATTGATGGCTAGGAATGATCTTATTTTTAAGGATTATTTTGTTTAATTTAGTTAATATGATTTTTTCTGTTAGTTTGGCTAGTGTGTTGAGTAGTGAGATGGGTCGGTAATTTTCGGGTAGGGTATGATTTTTTCCGGGTTTAGGAATTGGGATTATTATTGCTTTTTTCCATTCAGTGGAAAAATAATGTAACAAGATCATGGAGTTGATTATGTACATTATTTGTATTATTGCTTTTATAGGAAGGTTTTTCAGTACTAGGTATGGGATACCGTCAGGGCCGGGTGATTTATTATTGGAAAAGGTTTTCAATGTGTCTATAATTTCATTAGGATTTGTAAGGAGTTTGTGTGTTTGATTGGTTGGGTGAGGAGAATCTAGGTATTCGTGTACAGTGTCATGTATGTTTTGTTGTTCTGCAGTATTATTTCTGTCAATTATGTGATAGTGTTCAAAGTTTTCTGCCAATGTATTTGATTTGTCTGTGTCTGTAAATATGTCAGTGTAGTTGTATTGTAGCGTCGGTATTGTGTTATGCGGTTTTTAATTTTTTTGGCAAACTTCCAGAGGCTGTTGTCGTGGGTGTTTAACTTTTCTAGTTTGTTTTGCAAGTTGTTATTTTTATATAGTTTAATTTCGTTTTTTATAGTTAAGTGTTTTTAATTCATTATAATCATTAATATTTCTGTTTTTGCCAATTTTTTCTATTATAATATTGTTCTTATGTTTTATTGTTAATTATATTTTCTGGAAGCGGGTCTTTATTTATAACCGTTTTTGTTTTGCTGTGTTTTTGAATTGCGTTTTGTATAGTAGTTGTGAGTTTGTCAGTTTCTTTATCAATTTCGTCTGTTGTTTGTAGTATTTACGTCAGTGTAATTTTCTTGTTTACATCTTGTCTGAATAGTTTCCAGTCTGTGTGTTTGTATGTGCGGATTGTTTGTGCGTTTGTATGTATTTGTATGCTTGTGTGATAGTGAATAAGTACAGGATTGTGATCTGAGCTTAGTTCAGGTAATGATTGCGGTTTTGTCAATGTGTTTATGTTTTTCTGTAGAATTAGATCGATTGTGCTGGGTGTGTTAGCGTTAGTGGGATAGTGAGTACGAGTATCTGAGTGCAGGAGTATAATGTTGATTTGTGATTGATATGTGTTTAGTGTATTGCCATTTTTGTTGTTTACATGACAGTTCCAGGTCTGGTGTTTTGCATTGAAATCGCCTAATACTATTGTCTTGTTGTGTGTGTTTGTAATTAGTTTAGATCGTGTTGTGTAAATGTTTTTCGCGGTTCGTTATATATGCCTATTATGTGAGTGTTGTTGTGTAATTTGATGGCTATTGATTCAAAGATTGTGTGCGGTATTTGTATTTGTACATGAGGGATGGTATTGTGTACTAGGATTGCTACACCTCCGCTCGGAACATGTGTTTGGTTGGGTCTGTTTTTCCGATATATTGTATAATTTTTTATTTTTAGTTTGCTATTAGGAGTGAGTCTGGTTTCATTTAAGATTAGAATGTGAATGGAGTGGTGTGTTAGGAAATGGATTAGTTCACCTGTTTTGGAAAGGATACCATTAGCATTCCACGTGAATATGTTTAGTGTTTGTGTATGTGTTTGTGTGCGTCTAGCGAACATAACTATCTAGATTTAACAAAATATATAAATGTTCTTGATTTGTCTACTTTGTTATTTTGTTGTGAAAGTTCATGATTTAATTGTTTAAATACTTCTAGCATTTTATCTAGATTTATTTGTGATTTTATTTTCTTTATTTCATTGTTGATGTCATTTATTATTGTATTACCATTGAAAGGGTTTTGGGTTGCGTGTTGTGTGTAGGTGCTTGTGTTGCAATTTGATTGTTGTGCGTATGTATTGCTGTTACTTACAGTGTTTGTATTTTGATGTTTCGTTGTTTTGATGGGGAGTGGTGGGAAGTTTTGTGCATTGTGGATTAAGTTCTGGCCTTGCTGTGGGTTGTTGTCTTTCCACGGGTTGGTTTGGGGGGCTGGTACATCTGTGTACGCTGGGGCGGTGTTTCGTCTTGATGCGATTCGGTGTAGTGCTGCCTCATATTTCTCACAGGCTGTGCTGTTTGCGGTGTGATTTACCACAGTTAGCACATGTTGCTGGTAAGGATTTAGATTTTATGCATATTCTGGTCCAATGTTGTTCTCCGCATTTTACACAGACGGGAGTTCTGCGACAGTTTGATGTGGCATGTCCCCATTGTTGACATCTACGGCATTGGATTAGTATTTTGTTGTTGAAATGTCTTTCCCAGTTAATTCTACAATGTAAAATATATTTAATATTTGTGACTAAATGTGTTAAGGTTATATCGGATGAGGTTATTAAGAGGAATTTCGTATTGACAGTCCCTTTCATTTTATACAAGTTAAACACTTTTATTTTAAATTCATTGATTAGTGTATTTTTAATTTCTTGTTCGTCAGTGTCATTATTGAGCCCTTTTAATACAAACGTGTGTTTTTTTTCAAATTTATCTGTGAAAGTGTAATATTTGTTTTTCATTTTGTCAAGTTCGTTCATCATATATTTTTTGTCACTTAGTTTATGTAGGTAAATGTTTGTATTATTTGTGATGTATTTAATATGGAAGTCATTACCGAATGTATCCGTTAGCAGTTTATTTAATTCACCATGGTTAATTATACCTTCAACTATGTTGGGCGTAGGTGGTTTAATGTTGATCGGACGGGTTTGGTTTGTAGTTTCCGCTTCGTCATCTTCATCTTTGTCAGCTAGGGGTATGTAGTGGTTGGCTAATACGATGGCATGTTGCTTGTGGTCACCGCTTCGTGACGTCATGGCGTTGATGTTACCTCTGTATTTTGATGTGCTGGCTTGGGCAGCGGTGGGGATAGTGACATTGGTTTTGTTCGGCATACAGTCCTTGAGTTGCAAATTGTTGCCGCCTGCTACCTGCTTGTCCAATTCTGCTTTTTTGAGAATTTCGAGATATTCGTCGTGTAGTCTAAAAACAGTCATATCTATGTTACACTTTTCACTTTCAGTTTCACTTTTATTTTCCAGTTTTTTTGTTTTAAAATTATCACTTGAAAGCGGGGAAATGTGTTCGTTTTCGCTGTCACTAAATGTTATAGCGAGAGCGGCTTCTGATAATTTAATAAATTTCTCGATGGCATCATCCGGGCTATCTTCTAGATCTAGATAGCTCAATGTGTTGCGTTTTCGCACTGTTTTCTTCGTATCTGTTGGCATACGCACCACTATACGTTTCGTATATTGTGTTGAAGAAAAAACGAACAATGCAATACCTTTTCTTGATGTATTACTTAAACGTAGCACTAATAATTGTATTAAAACTTCCTGGTATATTAAACCAATTGCGTCGTCCAGTTATATTCATTACGATTCTTATCATCAATACCATACTAAAATTAATACAATATTAGGATTAAAAAATAGGGCTTTACGTTTATCACATGATGATTTTAAAGAAGATAATCTTCAAAAATTATTCACTATTATGATCAATAATGGTTATCCTATCAAACTTCTTCGTAAGCTGATTTGGACAGTATCTTATGATGATACTATTACCAATCAAGTAACATCTGGCATTGTTGAGTCACCAATATCTAATGTTAAGATTTTTGTTTTGCCTAATATATCTAATATAACCAATAATTTGATAAACACTTTGAAGTCGGATAATATGAGAATTATTAAGAAAAACATTGTTCCTCTAAGAACAATTTTTAGCAAATTAAAAGACAATATTCCGTTACACAGAAAATCAAATGTTATATATAATATTCCATGTAACGATTGTGAAGCTATATATATTGGTAATACAAAACGTTGGTTACAAGATCGAATCACACAACATAAGTCGGATTGTCGTTTAAAACCGAATGCAACTGCTTTGTCTATCCATGCACATAATAATGATCATAGTTTTGATTTTAAAAATGTTTCTGTTTTGTGCACTGAATCAAATGATTTGAAAAGATCATTATTAGAAATGATTTGTATCAAAAAACAAAGCAAGTGTATAAATAAGCGTTCTGATATACATAATTTAAGTATAATATATGATTACTTAATTTCATTAAATAATATAACGCCAACGGGTATTACCTAAAGTTCAGACTTATACATTGGTTTATCATCTTTATGTTTATTTTTTGTTGTTGGGTTGTTTCCAAAGCATATCTGTTTATATTTACTGTCAACACCTTAATATGTTACCATAGCATTTTATTATTTCTATGCACTTGTCATATATTTATGTCATGTATTTATTTTTATAATTTTAACTCTGCCATTTGCCTGATGAAGGAAATATTTTTTTTCCGAAAGCTTGCAATTTGAATTGAGTTGTTTTTATTTTTGACTGAAAATCCCACGAATCTAATAATATATATATATATATATATATATATATATATATATATATATATATATATATATATATATATATATATATATATAATGTAATTAGAACAAATGTTAAAATCTGTTTCATATCCCAAAAACAAATTCGTTTTTCTTGGCAAAATTGGTGTAAAATTGTAAAAATGTATTTAAAATTGTATTTCTGACTTACTTTAATAAGATTTACAGAAGTAATTTTATTTATTGACGAATAAAAAATCTATAAAGTTTCAATTCAAATTAATTGTGCTATATATAATGGTTGTCCACGGCAATAAAAATTGCACTTACATATCATTAAATCAGACTAAACATTTCTGTAAAAATTGTCATAATATATTTTACATCAAATTTTTCTTTAAATCTTTAAAGAAAATGGTTTAGCAACATTGCACTAGCAGAGACTGCAACCAATTAAGTTATATTGAATTTCGTTCAGTAGCTCATAGATACTAGCACTTTATAGTGATACAAATTGTGCTCGTCAAGCTGGTTGCCTACACAAAACTGGTTAGATATATTTGTATGCTATGATACATCTATCTAATATTAATTTATCTATGACTGAAAGATTAACAATTGATGCAAAAATGATTAAGTTTCAAATTAGGTCCTTTAGTTGCGATACACCTGCGAGAACATACATCAAAAATGTAAAAGGTCATAATGGTTATTATGGCTGTGATAAATGCTGCGAGAAAGGAGAATATATTAACAGAAAAATGACATTTTGTAATTTAAATGCAATATTGAGAGATGACAAAACATTTCATTTAAAAATATGAAATAATGGAAGTACTGCATTAGAAAGAATATATAATTTGCTATTTGTATCGACATTTCCTATTGATTACATGCATTGCGTATGTTTAGGAGTAGTTCGAAAATTATTATTCACTTGGAGAGACGGTAATAGATTATATCGTTTAACAAAACAGCAAATATGTGTAATCGATAAACATATTGAAAAAATTAAAAAACATTGGCCTTTAGAATTCAACAGAAAACCTAGATATTTTCATAAAATAGAGCATTGCATAGCTACAGAATTTAGACAAATCTTGTTATATGTTGGTCCAGTTATTTTACGTAACATGTTGTCGGAGCACATTTTTAATAATTTCTCATTATTGATATTCGGTATTACAATTTTACTTATTGAAGAATTAAATTCAAATTATAATTCATATGCAGATAAACTACTAAGACTTTTTGTAAATCATGTATGTAAAATATATGGCAGAGAATTTTGCACTTACAATATGCACGCTTTAATTCATTTAGCACATGATGCACAACGATTTAAGTCACTTAACCATATCAGCTGTTTTCCTTTTGAAAATTATTTACATACTTTGAAAAAGTTATTACGAAAATCAAATCAACAACTACAGCAAGTGGTATATCGCTTAACTGAAAACAAAAATCAATGATTCAGAGCATAAATATTCTAATAATGAAGATGTATTTATAATTGAAAATGAATATAAACGAAATCAAAATTCGTACAATAAACAAGTTTTTCATGATTCAGTTTTAACTTGCAACATAGGAAACAATTGTTTATATTTAAAAAAATGGATATTTATTTACGATTAATAAAATTTACATGGCAAATGACAAAATATTTATTAGCAGTTCTATATTGCATAAAATTAAACTGTTTTTTGAGTATCCCACGGATAGTTCTTTTCTATTAATTTTTGAAGTAACTTGTCAAGATACCAACACAGCTGTTTTTTCAACTAATGTAATATTATGTAAGGCAATTTTAATACCATATAAAGAAAATTTTGTTGCATTTCCACTATTACATTACAAAAATGCCAAAATATAAACAGTAATTCTAAAGCTTTTACAATATTGCCTTCTTGTAACATACATTTGGGATATATTACGTAATGTAGGAAATAAGTTTAAATTCAAATTAGCGCCAAGGAAGTCTTATCTGTCAACCGGCAGTAAGTGCTGCCACCACTGTAGTTGTAAGGGTAAGACGAAGAAGAAGTGTTCCGGCAAAAAGCATGCAAGACACACGCACACATATATTATGTTATGTTTATGTACGGCAGTGAAGCGACTTATGTGTTAAAGCTGAACGACTTATGTTTTATGTACAAAATTATATTTACGCGTACGTTAAAAGTATTCTGATTGATATATATATATTAGTGTGTAATATTATCTTCAATATATTTGTATTTATTCAACCTGACACCACGAAAGAATTATTTCGCACGCGCCAATCCAGGCCAACCTTACCTCCCACAGTTATCAGGTGTGGGGTACTACCAAAATTTAGCTATAGGTAATCAAAAGTTATCGAAAATATTGTGACAATTTACGAAAGGATATTGAGTTATAATGGCGGACGAAATGCAAGCAACCTTAGAAGAAATCGTTACGGCGACAGTAAGGGCGTTACAAGTACGAGAAAATACCAAGAATAGGGCAGACGAAGTTAGTGCTCTGCTTCCCACTTTTGGCGGTTCACCAACTGAAGATGTAATGTTCTGGTTCAAACGTATAAACGCGATCCAAAATCATTATGATATTGGCGACGGTACCTTGTTATTGATAGTGGTAAATAAGCTAAGAGGTGCAGCCCAGAATTGGTTCTACTCAAAGCCAGAATTTGTCTCACTCAGTCTACGGGAGTTAGAAAACAAAATGGTGGAAATGTTCTCGTGTCGAGAGGACAGGATAGCTCTAATGAAAAAATTCGAAGCACGGCGGTGGAAGAGATCTGAGAAGTTTGCAGTTTATTTCCATGAGAAAACATTACTCGGAAATCAGCTGGAGTTAGCAGAGAGAGATATGATCAACTACGTAATCGAAGGACTAGACAACCCGATGTTGGAAACACAGGCACGGATGAAGGAATTCCAGTCGTTGCAGAAACTTTTGAGCGTAATGAACGAGGTGACCAGTGTAAATAATTTGCATGTTACAGTTACAGCACGCAAAACGAGTAGTAGTCAAAATAATAACCAGCAGCAGCGGCAACCGTCTTCAGCAACCGCATTGCAGAAAGAACAAATCCGATGTTACAATTGTGGCACAAGCGGTCACATTGCGAGTGCATGTGACAGGCCGAAGCGAGAACGAGGTTCATGTTATTCATGTGGTGGACAAGATCATCAAAGAAGGGATTGCCCGAGTCGTCAGCGGCGGCCGAACGTTGCACCAGCCGACAGCACGACGATGGTGATCGAGGAAAATCAATCCGGTACTGTTCCTCCATATACGGTACCAATCACGTTAAGTATGAACGATAAAATTATATCATTGAATGCTATGATTGACTCTGGAAGCCCAATTTCTCTCATAAAGCAAAAGCATGTGCCTCTAAGTTGCATCGAGCACTGCCATTGTCCTGAGCGTGGTTGGGTAGGAGTCAACCAATCCGAAATAAAAGTAATAGGTATTACTGACAGAATTATTTATGTAAACGGAATAGAAATTAAGATTAGATTCCATGTTGTACCAGAAATTACTATGAGCTATGATTGTGTACTAGGTAGGGATTTTATGGCTTCACCAAAAATTAAAGTTAGCGTCGATAAAAATAGTGCTATAATTGAAAGTATTGATACTGAACCGGTCCACAATGAATTCATTTCGAATGAAGTTTTGCTAATTAATGATCTTAATGTTGCAACGGTCGATACATTAAATACGGAACCTACTTTGAGTTCAGTTGCTAAAATTGAGTTAAATAGAATATTTCAGGAATCATATGTCAAGCCAAAGCGCGAAATATCACCAAGGGTGAAATATGAAACCGAAATCGTAGTTAAAAGCAATCATATTCCATTTTACTTCCGTCCGCGAAGGTTGTCCGAAACCGAAAAGATAAATGTAAAGAAAATTATAGATGACTTGCTGAGTAAAGGTATTATACGCGAAAGTAATTCTCCTTACAGTTCACCGATCGTACTTGTTAAGAAACGGGACGACTCTATTCGGCTTTGTGTTGATTTTAGAAAATTGAATAAAATTACGGTACGCGATAGATATCCGCTTCCACTGATAGAGGATTTGATTGACACACTGAAAGATAAAACGTACTTTACTAAGTTAGACCTTAAAGATGCTTTTCATCATATAGCGATATCGGAGGTATCCGTTAAATATACGTCGTTCGTGACGCCATTTGGCCAGTTTGAGTACGTAAAGCTTCCTTTTGGATATTGCAATAGCCCTTCTGTATTTATGCGCTACATTAATAAAATATTCAAAGAATTTATCGATAACGGGGAATTAATTATTTATATTGATGACATCTTGATAGCAACGGATACTATAGAGGAAAATTTTGCGATTTTAGAAAGAGTTTTTACAGTATTAGTTCAAAATGTTTTGTATTTACGCACAGACAAGTGTACATTTTTGACAACCAAAATAGTGTACTTAGGTTATGAGGTTAGTAAAGATGGCATTCGTCCAAGTGTTAATAATGTTAATGCAGTTACCGAATTTCCAATACCCGCTAATTTAAGACAACTACATTGTTTTATCGGAATGATTAGTTATTTTCGTAAATTTATCAAAGACTTTTCATTAAAGGCAAAACCATTATATGACTTGTTAAAGAAAAATATTAAAACTTATAACTTCGGAGCGCGAGAATTATAAACTTTTGAGAACTTAAAAGATGAACTAGTGAAGCGTCCCGTCCTTTCCATTTATTCGCCTATGTCCGAAACCGAGCTACATTGTGATGCCAGCTCAGTAGGATTCGGAGCTATACTTTTGCAGAAACAAAGTGATAACAAATTTCATCCGATATTTTATTTTAGTAAGCGAGCGAATGAAGCTGAATCACGTTATCATAGTTATGAGTTAGAATGTCTTGCAATTATTTATGCTCTAAAAAGATTCCACATTTATTTGCACGGAATTAAATTCAAAATAGTTACGGACTGTAATAGTCTAAAACTAACTCTAGAGAAAAAAGATATTAATGCACGCATAGCCCGTTGGTCACTATTACTACAAAATTATGATTATCAGTTAGAACATAGAAACGGTAATAGAATGAAGCACGTCGACGCGTTGAGTAGGCGCGATAGTATAATGATCATATGTGAAAATAGTTTCGAACGAGTATTAGCAATTAAACAAGACAGTGATTTAGAAATAAATAAACTACGCGAAAGACTCGAGCACGGCGAAGACAAATTGTATGAAATACAAAACGGTTTACTATTCAGAAAATGTAGAAACAATAGACTCTTCGTAGTTCCACAAGAAATGCAGAATAGTGTTATTAGGTTATACCACGATGACGTTGGTCACGTGGGAACGAACAAGGTGATCGAATTAATTTCGCGAACATATTGGTTTCCCGAAATGAAAAAAAAGGTTCGTAATTACGTATCCAATTGTCTAAAGTGTATCACTTATTCACCGGGAAGTGAAGGCGTATTGCATAGTATTCCTAAAGGAGATTTACCATTCAATACTCTACACATTGACCATTATGGTCCGTTAGAAAAGACAAAATCGAATAAAAAGTATTTATTAGTCGTTGTTGACGGATTCTCGAAGTTTGTAAAGTTATTTACGTGTTCGTCTACTAATACGAAAGAAGTAATTAAACATTTAAATTCGTATTTTGCAAGTTATAGCAAACCATTAAGAATAGTATCAGATCGCGGAGCAGCATTTACAGCTACAAATTTTAAAGAATATTTATTGAATTTAGATATTCAACACATATTAATAGCAACGGGAGCACCCCGTGCTAACGGACAAGTTGAAAGAGTAAATCGTTCAATAACGCCGATGTTGTCAAAATTATGCAAGGACCCTAAAGAATGGGATGAGATAGTGTTTGACGTAGAATTTAGTTTAAATAACACGGTAAATCGCTCTACGGGGCAAACACCGAGTGTATTGCTATTCGGAATTAATCAGAGAGGAAGAGTAGACGATAACTTAAGATTGTACCTCGAATCGGTTCAGAACAACCCACGAGATTTGTCGAGTGAACGCACACAAGCTAGTAAAAATATCGTTAAAAATCAGGAATACAATAAAAAGCAGTTCGATGCGAAACACAAACTACCGTTTAAATATCAATTAGGCGACTTTGTTGTGATTCCAAATGTACACGTTACGCCGGGAGTTAATAAAAAGTTATTGGCAAAATTTAAGGGACCGTATGTAGTTAAATCAATACTAAACAATGATAGATATGTAATAAGTGACATAGAGGGTCATCAAGTAACGCAGATACCCTATGAAGGAATCTGTGATGCTTCGCGTATAAGGTTGTGGGCCGATTCTGATCAACTTCACTAATTAATAAAGATGAAATTATGTAATTTTATGTAACTTTATGTAATATAGTTTAATTTATGCACAATGTAATTTATGTAAACAAATAAGACTGACACTGCTAAAACGACCGCTTAATATATGATCGGGGCGATCATATGTCAGGCTGGCCGAACTGTAGGAAATAAGTTTAAATTCAAATTAGCGCCAAGGAAGTCTTATCTGTCAACCGGCAGTAAGTGCTGCCACCACTGTAGTTGTAAGGGTAAGACGAAGAAGAAGTGTTCCGGCAAAAAGCATGCAAGACACACGCACACATATATTATGTTATGTTTATGTACGGCAGTGAAGCGACTTATGTGTTAAAGCTGAACGACTTATGTTTTATGTACAAAATTATATTTACTCGTACGTTAAAAGTATTCTGATTGATATATATATATTAGTGTGTAATATTATCTTCAATATATTTGTATTTATTCAACCTGACACCACGAAAGAATTATTTCGCACGCGCCAATCCAGGCCAACCTTACCTCCCACAGTAAGTAAATTTCTATTATTAAATAGCAAATATTTCAATAATAAAATAAAACTATTAAAATTAAAATTATTTTAAAGAAAAAAATTTCTGATATTAAATTTAGAAATTTGTGATATTAATTTGTGGTATTATTATTTGCAGAAACTATAAATTTATAATTGTGGAATTTTCTGAAGAAGAAGAAAATGAACAAGTACCAATGGCTGTTATATCAAGTAAATGGATATTTGAAAAAAACGGATGTACTTACTGTTATTGGCCGATGTACTTTAAGTCAGATATATCAAAAACGAAGGCAATTGTAAATCATCTTGATTTGGATATAGAAAAATGTACCGAATGTTCTATTAGAATCAATTATTCAGGAGGTAAATTATTTGATTTTTTTGTAACAATGAAGAAACTTGTTGTATGAGCGCCGCCAGTGGCACCATCTGTGGGATCCGCGAGGAACTGGCGCCGAGAAACTACGTTGGTAAGGCAGTGTTATCTCGCTAACGTGACGTGACGTGATGTGATTCAGTATATTCTGTAACTTCAGTTTTTCTTAATAAAAGCAGTTAAGAGGATTCACTTGCAATCCCGAAGTTTCTGAGGGGTTTGTAGGTGAGAGACGAAGTAGGCTTAGGGAGGATCCATACGAACTGTCCCCACTTTAAAATAATAACCAACCGTTGTTATAAGTGACGCCCAACGCAGAGGCCGTTCCTGCACCAAAAATACAAAGTTACCAACAACCATTCCACGAACAAGAAGCATGGCTCTTACCGCGGAAATGCTGCAACAACTGATAGAACAGATACGTCCTGTAAAACACTTTACTCAGTGCACCGCAAGATTCAGTGGCACCAGAACACAGGAAGCAGTATTAGATTTTTTGGCAAGCGCTGATTTTTACAAAGAATCAGAGGGTATAACAGATCAAAACGCATTACGCGGACTGCACCTACTCCTAGAGGGACAAGCACACACTTGGTGGAGCGGGATCAAGCATGGAGTCACAACCTGGGAAGAAGCAAAGAGATTACTCCAAGAAGAATACGCGCCAAAACTACCCAATTACCAGATCTATCAGCAAGTATTTGAAAATCGGCAAGAAGAAGGTACACAAACGAGCCTTTTCTTTTCACAGAAGAGAGCATTGTTAGCACAAGTAAAACCTCCAGACACCGATACAAAACAAATAGACCTAATTTATGGTTTGTTACGTTTGGAAATCAGGAAACAAATACCCAGGCATCAAGTAAATTCTTTCACGGAGTTAATTTCCAAAGCTCGAGTTACTGAAGTAGTTCTAAGCGAAGAACGCAAACCCAAAATTCGGGAGGCTCTCATTTTAAGTGAAGGAAAACCTAAGAAACGATGCGAATATTGCCGAGCCGCTGGACATGATATCAAAGTGTGTCAGAAAAAAGCAAAAGCGGAAAACACAGCCCCAAACCAGCAGAACATACGCTCAGAGGAGAAAAACATAAGATCTCCTACAAACGAAATTCGTTGCTATGGATGTAACAAAGTCGGAGTTTTCAGAAGGAATTGCTCCACTTGCAACAGTACAACCGTTTCCAGTATGGAATTTTGTGCGATACAAACCTGTGAGCCCAGGCTATTAGTGCCTATTCAAATAAATGGTAGAAAAGGAGCTGCATTCCTAAATACAGGAGCAAAGACGAGTTTAGCCAGCGATAGTTTGTACCAAGTACTACAACAGCAGGAACACCCATTCAAGGAAACCTTCTTGCAAATCACCTTAGCGGACGGAAGTAGCAAGATTCAAACGGTAAAGACTACGGTAGCACCCATTCAATTAGAAGGCCACACAATACATACAAACCTTCTTCATATTCCCAATAGCCCAAATGCAAAGACGTTGCTGGGAATGAATTTTATTAGCGCCGCGAAATTAATCGTTGACTTTGGAACAAAGACTTGGCGGTTTCCAACGTCCATCAGAGATTATAAGTTCAATCTTTCTGAACCGGTTGCCAATAAGCCTCAACCGAATGAAGAAATTACCAAGATGGAAGTAGACAACATCTTGGCTGAATTTGCCACAGTACCTGGCCTCCTAAGTCCAATCTCCGATATAAACATAAACCGTAACCATAATCCCAGTCCATTAAACGCCTATGGACCAGATTATCCTTCCATAGTCCCAACAACTCTCTCCCGTACAGAGTATATGAACCTGTCGTTACCGATATTTCCTGGTTCCGTCCGTAAGCTGGATACACAATAGATGGTAACTTAATGAATGCTAAAATAGGTAGATTAATTCCAAACGTCCTTAACCGCTTAATGCACACCTCCGTGACATATACGAGCAACGTTTACCGGCAGAATTGTGCAGCTCCGTGAACGTCACGGTCACTGTAATTTTATATGTCTCAAAATATTACAGCTCCGTATGAGTCACGGTTAATATAGAAATATAATTTTCCAAATATTTTAAGTCCGTATCTGTCACGTTGGATGGTAGTTTATTGCCATTCTCGGAAATTATTTTTTTTGCATAAATTAGTTAATAAGCATAAATAATAATTATTTGCAAAAAAATAAATGATTTTTTTTGTACCTAATTTGATTAAAAAAATGTGCATTAAGGGGTTAATAAAGAATCGAAACAGGTAGATTGTTTATGACTTTTCTTATAATTCCGGAAACATTACTTATTGTGCCCATTTAAAATAGATTTTCAAATTGTGCATTGAAAAAAATATGGTAAAATTTTCAATTAAAATTTAACAATCTTTACCTATTGTCGGGTTCTAAATGATGTATGCCTAGAAATGAAATTAATCGCAATTAACATAGATCTGTCGTAACAGTAGCGTGATAGGTAAAAGTTAATAGGTAAAAGTTGATATGATTATGTTTGAAACTGTCAGACAATTTTAATTTTAATAATATGTTATTACAGACATTAGAAAAACATGCATATTTAAAATAATATTATATTTTTTTATTAAAATTAATTTAATCAAAATTTATTTATACACCTGTAGAGTTCAACGAGTATATTTTTTGCTCACTAAATTTGAACTTATAACTTTTCTACAATATCAAAGAACATAACAAATCAACCGTATTTTCCTTGTTTTCATAAAAAACAATTCGATATTTACTTAATTAATATTAAAACTATTTCTGTTGTAATAGATTTAATATTATCTATTAAATATTAATTGTAAAATTAAAAATAAATTTCTTTACCAGTAGTTTTATATGGATTAGAAAATTGTTTTATATTTTATAATATAAATATAGAAAATACAAAATCATTTTCATAAAATTTATCATATACGTATTAAGAAATTTGAATTAAAATCGATTTCTTTCATATAATACAGGATGACAAATTTTGTTATCTTTTCGATAACATTACTTATATTTCATTTGATACTGTCAATAATAAAAAATATACTGATATACATTGCCATTTGATCTTTCAGCAGCTCCACGAATTCTTCGCGCGGCGTTGTAAAATTCCTAGATAATTTCAATCAACATAATAATATAAAAAATATATCTATTTATAAAATACAAATACAATGAAATAATGAACACATTAAGAATAAAATTATAAGTATATGGGTAAACCCATATTTATATAAACCACTTTGATATTATCACATAAATGATCAGAAATAGGAATAAATTATTTTTTTTACCAAAAGTTGGCAACATTGTATTTTACTAATATTATATAATTTATGTAGGCGTAAAAATTTTGATTAAAATCGGATAAATGATGTATCCATAATATTTTTTTAATAAAATTATAATTTATATGGGCACTAGAAGAAACTGTTCTGAAAATTTGATTAAAATCGGACAAATAATATAACCACAATTTTTTTAAAAAAAATTGTGGTTATATTACGCCTACATAAATTATATAATATTAGTAAAATACAATGTTGCCAACTTTTGGTAAAAAAATAATTTATTCCTATTTCTGATCATTTATGTGATAATATCAAAGTGGTTTATATAAATATGGGTTTACCCATATACTTATAATTTTATTCTTAATGTGTTCATTATTTCATTGTATTTGTATTTTATAAATAGATATATTTTTTATATTATTATGTTGATTGAAATTATCTAGGAATTTTACAAAGCCGCGCGAAGAATTCGTGGAGCTGCTCAAATATCAAATGGCAATGTATATCAGTATATTTTTTATTATTGACAGTATCAAATGAAATATAAGTAATGTTATCAAAAAGATAACAAAATTTATCATCCTGTATTATATGAAAGAAATCGATTTTAATTCAAATTTCTTAATACGTATATGATAAATTTTATGAAAATGATTTTGTATTTTCTATATTTATATTATAAAATATAAAACAATTTTCGAATCCATATAAAACTACTGGTAAAGAAATTTATTTTTAATTTTACAATTAATATTTAATAGATAATATTAAATCTATTACAACAGAAATAGCTTTAATATTATTAAAGTAAATATCGAATTGTTTTTTATGAAAACAAGGAAAATACAGTTGATTTGTTATGTTCTTTGATATTGTAGAAAAGTTATAAGTTCAAATTTAGTGAGCAAAAAAATATACTCGTTGAACTCTACAGGTGTATAAATAAATTTTGATTAAATTAATTTTAATAAAAAAATATAATATTGTTTTAAATATGCATGTTTTTCTAATGTCTGTAATAACATATTATTAAAATTAAAATTGTCTGACAGTTTCAAACATAATCATATCAACTTTTACCTATTAACTTTTACCTATCACGCTACTGTTACGACAGATCTATGTTAATTGTGTCACGACCTTGCGATTAATTTCATTTCTAGGCATACATCATTTAGCACCCGACAATAGGTAAAAATTGTTAAATTTTAATTGAAAATTTTACCATATTTTTTCAATGCACAATTTGAAAATCTATTTTAAATGGGCACAATAAGTAATGTTTCCGGAATTATAAGAAAAGTCATAAACAATCTACCTGTTTCGATTCTTTATTAAGGACGTTTGGAATTAATCTACCTATTTTAGCATTCATTAAGTTACCATCTACTGTGTATCCAGCTTACGGACGGCACCAGGAAATATCGGTAACGACAGGTGTGTAAATAAATTCGATAATTTAATTCAATTAATTTAATTTTAAATTAATAATATTGTTTTAAGTAAGCTCGTTTTTGTAATGTTTGCAATTGTAACATTAATAAAAGTATTATTCGGTATTTCAAAAATATACTGAAGAATTGCACTGTCTGATGCGGCTGCCATCTTGACTGTTAACTAACCTAATATCTACCACAAAAGGTTTGTAAAATATGTCCAATACAAAAAATACTAAAATATTTTTAAGATATGCATATGTTTATATCATTATTAAAGTAAAAATTGCACAATGATTTTATATTAAATTAGTTTTGTTCACAGAATAGTATGAAACAATTGAAAACTATCATGGGCATGCGCAATTTGATTTAAATATTCACGAAGTCGCATGTTAAATCAAATTGCGCATGCTTTTGACAGTTTCGTTTTATCAGGAATTTTGACTTGGACAAAGCTATTATAACATAGGAAAAAATCTTTCAAAACTTATTATACTCGTATTAAAATAAAACGGCTGTAGGTTGTAGTTCTATATTAATATTTATTAATAATCGACGTTTCGACGTACTTAACGCATATCTTCATCATGAAAAATAATGCAAATGTCACTTACAGTAAATAAATAAGTTACTAGGTAAAAAAAAAGTAACTAGATCATAAAACTCCGCCTGCGTGTGAAGTTGGAGAATACCCAATTGTCGCAGCCGGTCCCAAGCCTGGATAAAGGAGGAGGGGGAGAAGTAACACCTCGTTAAAAAACCTTGTTCCACCTGACCCGGGTGGTAGACAACATGTCAGGGCTCCGCCTAGGGTTACAGGAATGCTTGGTGTTGTGTTGTCGTGTTGTGTTGTCGTATTCTGTCTAGTGTATTGTCTAGGGTCGACTACAAGGCGGTGGACGTTGACGCTGGCAGTGAATGGGGTGGTGTGGGAGTGCCCAAAGTGGAAGGGTGTCACGCGTGTCCGGAAGCTCAAGGCTGATGTGCGCTTGCGCTGCCGAGCACTTCCCTCAGGCATGTGCCTGGGACCAGCTCCTTCGGGACTGTGGCAAGTAGTGCGCTATGGGTAGGGGAAATCGGATTCCCCACTGCGACGAGCGAGCCCAATCCGTCCGTGGATCCCGGGATTGGCAAACGGCGTCCCTGGGCCTCAGGGAACTGGGGTACAACTAAATACCCGAGGGTACACCCGTTCTCAGGTAGCAGGTCTGCGCCTTAGCGCACGATACGCTGGTATTTTTCTTTTGAACCATGGATAACTTGTTAAACAAGGATAAAACGGGTCCTGGCGAGGAAGACAGTAGAGAGACAGAAGGTCTCAGTTAGATGGGGAAAAGGGATGAGGCGATGGAGAAAGCCTTTGGTTGGAGCTCGAGAATGTGCCGCAGCCCACCTATGAGGGTAAACTCATGCCCGGGCCTTGGAGAAAGAATAAAATCTGCTGCTGATATATTCCTGGACACACTGGACAGTAAAAACGTAGTGGTCTCCTCAGATGAAGAGGAGGTCTTTGGCGAAGGGAGTAAAAGAGAGCTGGGGGATATAACGTTTCCTCCAGAGACGAGTACATATGGCAAAAATCCAAGAGGACTGAGGCAAGGTCACCTGAAAAGACAGGGTTGGAAAAGGTGGCTCTGACCACGGAGAGGCTTCGCCAGTTGTGCCTGATCGTGCACAAAAATACGCGGAAAGATAATAAAAATTCACCAGAGTTTGCCATAGCGCATTGCGCTGGAGATATTCAGATAAGCGGTGGAAGCTTGCTGAGGTACATGGCGAGCCGGAGCCAGAGGACGTGGGAGAGGTTTTGCACACAGAGTGCAAGGCCAGGAGTAAGGACGGCGGGGTAAAGAATGGGCGAAGTGCATACTACATCTCCTTGGCGAAGGAGGAAGCTATGCCAACCCCTGAATCCCTGTACCGGTGCCTGATGGAGTTGAAAGAACAACTCCGGGAGAATGGCGAAAGAAAGCTTGCCATGCCCCGACTATTGTGCGGGAAAGGCAAATGGGGTCTTGTAAGGAAAATGGTAGAAACTGTCTTCCAAGAAGCGGAGATCTCCGTTCATATATGGAGTCGGTTTACAGGCTCCAAAAGCAATGAGACAGTAAGAGACAGAGGGACGGGAACGCAGGCAGTGACAGCTGGAGATGGAGTAAAGAATACCTTATCGAACTCCAACAACGTTCGAAATGGCGTGACTACTCCGACGCAATCAAACTGGGGGCATTAGTCATCATCAAAGAAGATAACCTGCCACCGTACAAATGAAAGATGGGGCGAGTGTCAGAAGTTCATCCAGGCGACGACGGAAACATTCGAGTTGTGACTCTTCGTATTACAACTGGAACTTACAAAAGAGCAGTGTCAAAAATTTGTCCAATTCCCGCTGACGATGAGTCACAGAATGTGCACTAACTCTTGACAATATAGTTAAATGTATTATATTGAAAAGGACTCTTCCGTGTCTGGAACTATATATGTAGCACGCGTAGTGTTATGTTTTTGAAACAGAATATACAGATTGCGACGCGCGCAACAACGCCAGAGCAGTTGCAATTCAGCTATCGTAGTATACAGTCCACGTCAATTACACGATTAATATAAAACAATTCAATTAGTGAACCAGTATTTACAATTAGTGCAATTTCACAAAATACAGCGCCTTTCTGCTAGATTGCAAAACAGGTATTTAGTATAATTCAATTTAAAATGTCGATTCTTTTTTATTAATATATAATTATTTAAATTATTTAAATTAATAATTTTGAAAAAAAAATTAATAACAAATTCATACTTCATACAGACTGCTTTCGATCGACACAACAGATGTATTAGAAGAACTGGAAATTGAAAAGGAGTTGAATGATGAATTGGATGATGAAGATTTTATATCAGAATCTGCGGAATCAGAAGCATCAGATTTTGAAGAATAAACAGTCTAACAAGCGGAAGAATATAATTCATACGATAGTGACGACGAAAATGTACCAGATTTTGATCCTGAATCTATCCTTAGTAAAGATGGTACTCAATGGTTGTCTAATCCATTTCCGCGAGGTCAAACAATCAATCGTAATATATTTCGTCAAAGACCAGGACCAGTCAATTCTACTGCTTCGTTAACAGCAAAACAAATATTTCAATGCCTTATTACTGACCAAATATGTGACATTATTTTGAGGGAAAGTAATCGAAAAGCAAATATCATAACTGAACAATATAACAACAAACTTTTGGGAGATTATTTTGACTCGATCCGAACATCGCCTAAAAAATTTGAACCTTTCACTAAAGAAGAATTGAATGCATTTCTGGGGATTCTCATAATAAGTGGCATGCATAGATATAACAAGGAACATATTACTGAAATGTGGAATATAGAATCTCTACCTATCATCCGGGCTGTTATGTCTCGCGATCGGTTTAAGGCGTTTCTATGATTTCTGCGTTTCGACAATAGCAACACACGCGAAGAACGAATGAAACAAGATAAGGATAAGATATGGATAATGCTCAACAACAACTTGCGAAAACTATATCAACCAAATGAATGTTTAACTGTAGATGAACAGTTGTTTCCGTACAGAGGACATACGAGATTTACCCAATATATTCCGTCCAAACCTGCAAAGTATGGTATTAAAGTCTTCTGGGTCTGCGACTCTAATAGCGCTTATCCTCTACAAGGTAAAATTTATACTGGAAAACTTTCTGACGGTGAACGTCAAACGAATGTTGGTGAACGCATTGTGGTAGATTTGGTGTTACCGTATAAAGGATCAGGAAGAAATGTTACAAAGACAATTTTTTTACAAGTTTACAACTTGCTCAAACTTTGAACTCGTGAAATATAACTTTGGTTGGGAATGTAAGAAGAAACAAAAGGTTTTTGCCTTCAAGTATGCAGCCATCAAAAATTAGAGATGTATATTCCACTAACTTTGCATTCAGTAAGGAAGCAATGGTTTGTTCGTAAGTTCCGAAGAAAAAAAGCCGTTATACTTATATCATCGATGCATATGGTGTCCGAAGTTGAGACAACTAAAGCCGCGAAACCAGAAACTATCAAGTATTGCAATCAGACAAAAGGAGGACTTGATACAATGGACAAAATGTTATCTTAGTACACCGTGAAGCGAAGAACTAATCGTTGGCCTTTGTCATTTTTTTTTTTAATATCATTGACGACGCAGCTTTGGCAGCTTACTTAATACATAAGCACCATAATCCATCTACATCTACTGATCAACGAAGAAAATTTCAGAAAGAACTTGCGAATCAGTTATGCGTCACTTCTATTGAAAATCGAGCTCTCAATGCAATAATTGTCGGAAAAAAATTCCTTCGATATTCCATGGAACTGGTGTTTGGACGTCAACTAAAACCTGTTGCTGCAGAAACAGCGGAAAAAGCTGCTCGTGATGAAACTGGACGAATTCGAATAGTTGGCAAGTGACAAGTTTGCAAAATAAAAGACCGGCATGATCGAAAAACGCGAAAAGCTTACACATCTTCCAATGGACCAGTTTTTTTGAAGCACTCCATTAACACAGCCATTTGTCAAAATTGTATTTAATAATTTTTGTATGATGTAAAAAGCCTTTAGTTTCATGTTTACATGTAATTGTATAAGTGAAATAAAGATAATTATATTTCAAAGTGTTTTTTTTAATTTAAAATTCCACATTTATTTACAGAAATAAATATGGATACCAGGGGTACCCCGTCCGTCATGAAAGGATGTGAAAAAATTTTTCCTTATTTTTAAATAAACAAATTAAGATAGTGGATGCTAAATGATGAAAAGCTACTCTTATTAGGCAAATATAAGATGTCACGAAACGTGAACATGCAGAATATAGAGAAAACCAGGGAAACAGATCAAGCAGCACACATCCTCATGTAACAAATTGAAATTTTTAACGAATAAAAAAAGGCATAAGATTATTAGGCTGCAAAATAAGAATTGCAACTGGACTGAATTGACGCGTATGTATAATAATAATGTAAAATTAGGTTCAACAGATATTTGTTGTTCATGTGGAAGATTGTGGTTTGAAAAATTTATTAGAAAATTATCTAAAAGTAAAATTTTATTTAAAGGATTTAGTAATGATTTTATAGAAAAAGTTTTTTATTTAAATTTATGTTATAATGATAATTATAGTTTTTGCATAATATGCAATAGGAATATCTTTTGTGGAAAAATTCCGAAACTATGTTTGTCAAATGGTTTAGACTTTCCTGTTATACCTAATTGTCTGCAAAATTTAACTCCTTTAGAAGAAAGATTATGTGCAGTTATAACACCATTCATGCAAATTAGAAGTTTAGGATGTGAAAGACAATGTTGTTTAAAAGGAAATGTAGTTAATGTACCTTTTACAATTGATACAACAATTTCAGTTTTACCACCATAATTTTATGAAAGTTTAACAATACATGTCAATTTAAAAAGAAAGCTATCGTTTGACAGATATTATATGGTGGAAACAATTAGGCCTCACGCAGTATATGAAGCTTGCAAATATTTAATTAATTCGCCTTTATATGTTGCGGAAGGTATTATTATAAATGAGGCTTGGTTGTATAATAGACTTGTTAACCAAGAATTTATAGTTGATCCTAAAGATGTAGATAATTCAATACAGGATAAAAATTTACGAGAAAATGTACTTGAAGAAACAGACCTAGAAGATCCAATCAAATCAGGTGGTGCCGAAACCTTAGTCGACAACGACGACAAAGTCGAAAATATTGCTTTGGCGCCTGGAGAGGGTCAAATTCCAGTAGATATAAAATTTGATAAATATGATGAAGAGTTTTTGTTCCTCAGTATTTATTGCGGTATACTTCGTAATATTACAGTACATTTAAAAATAGAGCAGCAATTTAACATAGAGCAGTTCGTGAAAATAAATTATTATTCTTATAAAAAGCAAGGAATTAGTAAAATTTTTGGTGCTATCGGCATAGGTCTAAAAAACAAACAAGGAGATCCTGCAATAACTGCTGCTTAAGCTTTAAGTAGTAATTATATTTCAAATTAAGTACAATTTGACAACGGTTACAAAATGTTAAAAAGTACAAGAAGTTCCAGGTGGCGTAGGTAGGAAAGGTGGCCGAGGAAGATGTTCGCCCCGGGTGACACCATTTTAGGGGTGAAACCAGTCTCGGGATGACACATTTTACAAACTGAATTAGTTTAGTAAATTTGTCATTTAAACACATTTAATAATTTGAATTTTTACTCTCAAAGTCAGAAAAATATTTCTTTTTGTTTAGTTTAGTATTACTTTTCAGTATTCATGTGTATAATTTGAACAAACTTATGAATTCTATTTCCATTTGTCTGTTTTACAAACTACAGCATATAGTCTGTAGTAGTTATATGCATAAATAAGGATATAGTCATATAAGTAAAAATGAGTTTTCTAAATAAATCTGTAAGTGTGATTTTTTTAAATACAATTTTTAAAAATACAATTGTATTTTACGTTAATTAAAATTAATAGAATATTAATATTTTTAGTTCTATCGTGGATTTCAAATTTTGGGGGCCAGCAACATAAAATTATTATGCATCGTATATGGTATCCGTGCTCCAAAAAATAGTAAATAGTTATTTTATAATTTATTTGGTTGTTTGTTAATGCAAGGCTACTGTTTCATGTTTGCAGCACAAAACAAAAACCAACTAGGTTTTTGTGTAAGTGGGCAGGGGGTGGAGCAAATTACTTGCTAAATATTACAGTTCTCGCCAAAAATTAAAAAAAAAAAACAGGTCTCATAAATAGTTCATATTGGTAAACATATAATTTTATTCGTGGAGTTATTCAGTAGTTGTATTTTAGTAATATGATCATTTATGTTTTAGTTCTAGGTGAAACTGAAATTGACAATTCTGATATTCTTATTTGACTAAAAAATAGTATAGGACCATTAAATACGGTGTTAGAAAATTGGAGAAAACATTTCGACAAAAACAAATTTTTGAAATCTGATTACGATGGAAAAATTTCAGATTATTTATCTGTAAGTATAATATTTTGTTACATCTAACAATTAAAAATTGAAACAAACATAAATAAAGCTATTGTAAATAATTATATATATAATTTTATATATAAGTCAAAAAGTGTTTTTAGTTCAATAATTTTCTAAAAAATATTGTATCCAGCTATAAAACTAGACATTGGATACACTTTTGTAATTATATTAATATTTGTTTTCTCTACTTATTCTAAATAACATTAATAATTTCAACTTGAAGCGGATATTGATGCATTATAACCCGATGCAAAATATTGTTTTCTGACGAATTGGAAATGTTGGTCAAAATGTATTGTTGACATAATAAAAGAAGACAAAGGAAATACTCAAACAGAAATATTTACAACGAAAATACCATTGACGAATGTAAGTATATAATACTCGCAGTAAATTATTTATTTACTAAATAAAAAATAAACTTCTAAAAATTTATTCTTAAGGAGGCACGTAGGTTTTTTTCTTCAAAAAAATCGATTTTTTTTATTGCATATTCTTATAGAGATATCCTTTAAAAATTAAAACACGAAACAGTTTTTCGAAATCTTAATAATTAAGAAAGTTGCAGCGATTTTTGCACTCTGAACCTGAGGCTGAAGAGGTTGAAGAACAAGAAAAAGAAAATGAACTACCGCCTTCAAACGAAGCATCTCCTTCTACATTTGCACAGGTTCAGCCACCAAAAATTAAAACCTTAATTTGGAAAAAAAAAGTTTCTGGAGCTCAACGAAGACAATCTCAAGTTTCATGGGAACGTTGATCTTCCAGGTGATATTTTAGATTTAGAAACACCATATCAATTTTTCAAGTACTTTTTTGAGGATGAATTGGTAGGGGCTATTGTTGAACAGATTAATTTGTATGCCGTACAAAAGACACCGGAGAGACCACCTGTATTGACAGACTTAAGAAATAAAATAAATATTAGTGAAGTATTGTAGATTATTATTTAATTTTAAGGCGAATATTTAACGGTCATTTATTTACATCTTCATTACCGGTAAATTATTTTTTAACGTTAATTTGCTAGAAAATATACATATTTTGTAATATTTTAGTTTGCAAATTACTATAAAATTGTTCTATTGTTAATATTAAAAATTGTAAATTAAACTGTATTTTAATACTAATGGTACATAAATATATGTTATTGTAGCTATTACGTTTTATTTAATTTCAATAAAATATTGAAGCCAAATTAACAACACGTTTACAATTATTTCTATTCTTTATTTATTTATAACTGTACAATTCTATTGTTTATTTTCGCTTGAATAATTTGATTATTGATTATTTTTTAACCTTTCCTTTCACTCAAATTTTGTAACCAATTTTTAGACCACTTCCTATCATTCGATCTCACTGAAATTTTGCATGTAGTTTCATTCCAGGAGACAACACAATATTATATAAAAAAAACCGATTACAAGATATGACACGCTTATATTTATTTTTTTAATACAACTAATGGCATCTGTCATGAACTTTCTTTTGTTCAATTAACAATTGAATAATGTAAATGACAGATAATAAAACTAAAAAGCAGAAAATAAAATATATAAAAAAAAACTTTCTTAAAAACCACGCTTATATTTAAATACACTAAAAAGCAGAAAATAAATTTTTTTCTGGTTATCCAAAATTTTTAGAAAGAAATAAAAGCGTGGAGCGCTTAATCATCATTGCGAAATATATAGTTTCCAGGCGCTCCACGCTTTTATTTCTTTCTAAAAAATTTGGATAACCAGAAAAAAATTTATTTTCTTCTTTTTATTACGTTGAAGATGGTTCATGCTACAATGACCGAAACGGTATGAAAACTAAACAAATTATATCAGAAATTAGTTTATTTCATTTCAACGATCCATTTGTGTCTTTTATCTTACAAAATAATTTTATGATTATCTACGATATTACTATAATATGATAAAAAAAATTGTTGTTCTATTTAAATACGTAGCTATATAATTTAAAAAAAATTGTAAATTTATATTCGTCTTTTTTGATATTTTATTTATTTGATATATAAACTAAACACATTGATTGGAAAATTATTCTAACTACATTCAAATTATAAAGCTTGGTGCAAAATTTACAAATTTTAAATATAAATGACTTGAAATACCGTACCGTGGTTCATATTGCATTTAAGAAATTTAGATTTGGAATATTACCATATTTTATATTCTAAATCATAAATTTTAATCAGTATTTTAAACATGTGACATATGCACATAGCTGATTTGTTTCAATAGCATAGTTGTCGTCAGCTGTCAGTGAATAGATGAAATTTCAATAAAAATTAAGTTTTTTTAAAAAATTTATAACATTAACAAGATCATTTCTGAGATAATTATGTCACTCTTACTATCATTTGAAAATTTTTTTGGAATCCAGTTTGCATAAAACTTTATATAATGCATAATATAAGAAACATCAAAAAATATACATTCAGTCTCGTGATTCCTAAATTAAGCCTCGATTATTTGGATTTTCATGTTGCAAAGATTTTTTCTTTTGAAGTGAGAAACATTGCTGGACATAATTTTCTGGGCAATATAATTAGATTTTAGTATACAGGCTTGTATACTTCTTATGAAACCTCTTACAGTCATTATGGAATGATCAAAATATATACATACTTATTTTGTATAATTTCTGATTCTAAATTAATTACATAGTGCATAAATACTGTTTTAAAGATATCACAATATATTATGTCACAGTGTTACTATACAGATTTAAATAAAACTGTTTAGAATTTGATATGACAGTTGTCAATAAAGCTCATTTTAATTTGATTACAAAGATGGCCACCTAGCAATTATTATATATTGTATTTAATAAATCTATTTTAAATAGTATCAATTTTGTAGTAAATGAATATTATTGTCAAGTAAATAAGTCTCTTGGACACACAAACACTTATTATTCTACATATTAGTTCAAACAAAAAAAAATTAAGATGATAACTTTAAATTTTATTTTGAACTTTTATTGTGTAAAACGGACATAATACTATATATGCTATTGGATGAATTTAAATTCGTTGTTAGCTATTCGTGTGTTTACAGTTGTATTGCATTTGCGGAGATTTTAAGGTTATATATTATCTAATATCATCCGACTTACGTAAATTCGTACTTACGTTATTGACAAATTTTTTCTTTGCTATAATAATGTATTTTTTAAAATACGTTATTAGCTATTTGTGTAAAAATAATATTATAAAATTAATATTATAAAAATCCCAAAACCACACTTAAATTAAAATAAAGCTAAATACATATTTCGGAAGCTAAGCTTCCATCTTCAGTAGCAAATAAATTTACAAAAATCTTACCTGTGATCCTAGTATATGAACACTTAAGCACTTGTCAAAGGTCACTCAGTGACCTTTGACAAGTGCTTAAGTGTTCATGTACTAGGATCACAGGTAAGATTTTTGTAAATTTATTTGCTACTGAAGATGGAAGCTTAGCTTCCGAAATATGTATTTAGCTTTATTTTAATTTAAGTGTGGTTTTGGGATTTTTATAATATTAATTTTATAATATTATTTTTATTTAAATTTCGCCACAGTAGATCATTTTCTAATCTTTTATTAGCTATTTGTGTGTTTACAGTTGCATTGCGTTTGCGGAGATATTGAAGTTATATATCATCTGTTATCATCCGACTTACGTAAATTCGTACTTACGTTGTTGATAAATCGACTGACATACATTACATTTTTTTTTTGTTAAGTATAATAATGTATTTTTATTTTTATACTTTTGTTATGTTTTTTAATGAGAAATAAACTATATGTAATTGCACATCAAGATTGGTATTTTAAACAACACAAAATGGTAAAATTCACGGCGAAATTGGTATGTCAAACGACAATAATTATTTTAAATATTTCACGACAAAATTAATATTTTGACCGACAAATATGCTACAATAAATTAACCAAACTAATATTAAACTATTATTATTATTATTATTATTATTATTATTAAAACTTTTGTATCACTTTTATTTAAATATATTTTACATTAAGGCAATTTATTTATTACTATAATCTTTAAAATTAGAGTATTCAACAGTTTTAGACATTTTTGAAAAAACTTACATTAAATATTCATATTTTGATCATTTCACAAATTGTATAAGTACATGTATCATAAAAAATATATAGGCTATTATACTGAAATCTAATTGGGTTGCCTTTATTAATAACCACGGTATATATTTACGTATCTTTCTTCACGTCTATGGTCTATTTTAATGAAATATAGAACAGTGTCCTTCATTTACATACATACATACATACAAGCTGTGTAATTGTACAGAAATTCTGGAAACTATAAATTGGTACATCTTTGTACATCTTCATAAAAATGCACAGCTTATAAAATTTTCCATGCCCCAAGTGGGATTAATAGGGTCATTCCACAAAATTTAAATTTTAAAAAAACATCACAATCGAGAGTCGAATATGAAACATAATTTTTCATAAAAAAAACAACAAAAGTTTTATAGTTCATTTTTAATTAATAATTGAAAATCAGTGTACATTTTCAAATCATTTTGAAAATAATGACGTATGTAATAAACAATGGAGCTATAATATGACGCTTTACTACGTTTTACAACCTGATTGGCTGACAACATTTAGCAAATACAAGTTAAAAAATTCAGAACGTTTTATATATATTTTAACTAATAATATACATTAAAAAATATACAAGTTTTAATATAATACTTTATTATATATTTATAAAGTTAATTATAAGTATAGTTAAATTAACAGAAGCAATTTGAAGCAATTTTGAAAAAGTTTATTTTTGTAAAAATTATAAACCTTGCAAAACAAACGCACTTAGTAAGGTGCCTACTGTAACTTGAATTTAAAATGAAGCTGTACTTTTTGTCGTATGTCAAACAACTTGTTCTTGTTGTTATGAAGTTTCTTATATATATATATATATATATATTTTACAAATGAGTTTAACAAACAACTTTCTCACTCACATTTATTCGTAGCGCAACTTTCGTCACTCACTTTTTCATTCCGAAGCTAAAAAAAAGTGCTTTTTTATGATGTTTTGTTTACATTAAACTTTCAGTTAGAAATTATCGTTACTTATATATGTCAGTGTAACCATCAGAATCGCTAAATAATTCTGAGTACGTATCAGAAAAGATCTGCCAGTTTCGTTAATATTTAATATCATTTATCGCGATTTAAGTTTTAAAAAACATTGAATTTAGCTTCAAATAGTGCAACAACAAAAAATCGTTTTTATTTTTTTTTCTTGGAATAAAAATGTCGGATTAAAAAAGTTCTTATAGAAATCAATGTGTTTTTCAATGCTGCACACAATGATATTTTTTAAAATGAATTTCGGACAACTTAATTTTTTTTATTTTTTTCTATACTTGGACTTTGGCCGGTCGAGTTTCGAGCGCATGTCGGGTTATTGTATCCGGGCCTTCAATTGTATCTAATAAATATGTAATCGTAAATATCAACTAATGAATTTTATAAATAATTTGTTTGAATATGTTAACTTGTGTATTTTTATATTAGTAAAGTATGTAATTATAGCAAAAATATTTAATTAATATTTGGATTTCAAACAGATTGTAAGAGTAATATGAATAAAGATATGAGTATATTTGATCATTGCAATTTAGTTAACTTTAAAGCAGAATTAAATTCTCAAGTATTTCCATATGATAATTTAAAATTAAATATACCCAATAACCAATGGGCAACAGGACACTGATGGAAACTGCGAGGTGCTTGATGATCGACGCAGGCTTACCGCCATCATTTTGGGCAGAGGCTGTGAACACTGTGAACTTCGGAAGTTTGGTTGTACAGTATACATCCTGAACAAGATGCCGAACAAGAGTAAACTTGAACCTCGATCCAGGAAAGGTATCCTTGTAGGCTACAGCGAAAAGTCGAAAGGGTACAGAATCTGGTTACCGGGCGAAAAGAAGATAGAGATATATCGAGACGTATTATTTGTAGACACGCCACGCTCCGCTGGAGCACCAACTGACGACACATCAATTGGGGACGTTCAAACCACAGAAGCCGAACCTATCCAAGAAGGGGAAGATGCAGACGAGCATCTTAATGAGGCATCGATCGACGTCAAACTAATCAACCATCAAGGAAGCGTCGGAGATAACAACGCGAATGCCCCAGCAGCACAAGAAAAACCTACGAGACGAGGACCAGGTCGACCCCGGAAAGTAATTACTGGTCGACGGGGAAGACCAAGGAAACAGTATCGCATAGTTCGTCAGGACGAAGCCGAGCATGCGGATTTGACTTTTCTAACGGAAGTGCCAATCGAAAAAGCCTTGTCAAGCCCGGAATCTGATGATTGGATGCACGCCATGACATGCGAGGTAAAGTCTGTATTGCAGAACGATACCTGGGAAATCATGAAGAGACCAGAGGGACACAACGTTGTCGGAAGTCGCTTCGTTCTCCAGAACAAACTTGGTGCAAGCGGATCGCTGGAAAGACGCAAGGCAAGAATTGTTGCGAGAGGGTTCTCACAGCGACCCGGTGTGGACTTTCAGGACACGTACGCCCCGGTCGCACGACTGAGCTCAATCCGATTGGGATTGACCATAGCAGCACACAAAAGAATAAAAATACAGATAAACGTCGTTTTGCGCCGGTTCGATTTACGCCGATTCACAATTACGCCGGTTGGTGCCGGCGTGGGATTTCCCGGTTCGTTCGGCCGTGGGATTCCCCGGTTCGGCCGACACCAGATGACAGTAGGCGCTATTAGACAAAGCCCCAGCACATCCGCAAAATCTTGACACCTTAGACACGGGATTGGACGTCAAGGTAATTTACATGCCCCCTAACACAACCTCCGTATTACAACCCATGGATCAGGGGGTAATTTCTATCTTTAAAGCGTATTATTTGCGCATAACATTAAAGCAAGGATTAAAGCGATAAATACTAATTCCAATCAGACCGATAAAAATTATTGGCGATTATACGACTTTTTAAAAAAATCTAAAATCTGAAGTCTGCTTGGGACGAAGTGACAATCAATAAACGAAGAGATTATCAGGCTTACACGCGAATGTTAAAATTTGATATTTTTTGAATAAATAAAAATTATAATACAAACGCGTTTTTTTTGTACATTACCTATTAAAAGTCACTGATAAAGTTGCATACGAAGTATTTTACAATGCGGCCCTCCAAACCGCATTTTTTCTAAAGCGGCCCTTGGGGCACTTGAAGTTGGACAGCGCTGATTTAAAGAGAAGATGGCAGATAAATTTACAAAAAAAATCATATAGAACTAAATATATCTGATGAAATCATCAAAAAGTTTGTAAGTTTGTAAAAAAAAATTTCTTCAAAGTAATTATGGTGGAAAAATATTAGATTATTTACATGAATATCAGGCATTAAAATTATGCAACGGATATGTTCTGGTAAGTAATAATAATATTACCTCGAATTTTACTTGATATTATTATTACTTACCAGACATAATAAATGTACTGTTATACTAATGTTTTAGTTGGAAGTGGATTTCAACATCATATCCAAATAGAAATCAATCCATATATGGTAAATGGAAACAATTATCAAAAAAAGTTCCTGATATAGTTCTTCAAAATACACATCAAGCATTTTCATACGATATTAAAAATTTAAATTCAATTTGTACTTATAAAGATTGATTTTGATCTATTATACATATTTTTAATTTTGTAATGCATATAATAAAAATTTAATTTGATTTATTTAGGATCTCAGTTTATAGCTACCATCAGTTTGTTGCCGTTCATTTTACACACCGTAACTGTGTCTGTAAGAAAATCAGCTGAGAAAGAAAATCTGTGTGGCGACCTTCAAAAATTGAAACTTTAGAAGGATATTTGCTTCATGTAAAGGTATAAATTGTTCTATATATTCTTTGTCGGTTTCATGAATATAATAGTATAAAAAAACTATTGTAAACTTTAATTTAAAAATAAAATAATAACTATAATTGAAGCGTATAACTTCTAAAGGGTCTAAGTGCCATTTTCGAAAAAAATGAGATTTTACTCGGAAAAGGTAGTAAGTGTGAAGCCCAATGCAAGTGAAAAGGGTCTATGTGCTGCAAAAAATTTAATTGTTTTACAGACGTGTTCAGAGATGGCGGTAGTTGTATGTGATGTAGCGTGTTAAAGTCAAAAGGGTCTATGTGCCAGTTTGACATTTGAATATTTTGTAGTTCTGCTAGTTGTACGATGATGGAAAATATCGTTGTAGAACCTAAAAAGAGGCGAAAAAGAAGAACAGAAAGTATCTTGGCAGAAAGGAAGCGACTAAGGCTATCCGGAGAGCAATATACAAATTATAGAGGTGCTGTAGTTCCCAAAAAAAAGTTACCGAAACAAAATGTGAGTTAACCTAACCTAAATATTATGTTGACAAATTCATGAAAATATTATTTTACTTTTAGGTGTGCAAATGTAACTTTAAATGCAATACTATTTCTGAGGTACAAAGGAATTTTTTATTTGACGACTTACACAAAGTAGTCGATCACGTTAAACAAAGTACTTTCCTTCTTGGGCTTATTCAAGTTGTTCCTGTGAACAGAAGGCGACATGGACAGTACGAGAATCCTAGGGAAAGTCGTAGGCAATGCACAGTTTACTATAGTGTTCCTAATGGATCTGGACAACATGTAGTAGTATGCCGCAATACATTTTCTGAAATATTTGCTTTATCCCATAAGAGAGTACAAGTTTTAGTGACAAAGAAAAAGCAAGGAGAAACAGTGTACAAAGATAAGAGAGGAAAAGAAAACAAAGCAAGAAAATATTTTCCTGTGCTAATGGAACAAATAAGAGCACATATCAACTCGTTTCCAAAGGAAGAGAACCACTACAGCAGAAGTAAATCAGTAAAAGAATTTCTCAGCGCAGATTTAAACATCAACTGTTTATTCAAAGCTTTTAAGGAAAAATATCCTGATACCATTGCAACGTATAGGTATTTTTCAGACATTTTTAAGAAAGAATTTCCAAATTTGAGATTTGGCAAGCCAAAGACAGACACATGCACCACCTGCGATCTATATCAAAACAAAATAAAAGCTACTACTGACGAGATCATAAAACGGTCTCTTTCCACTAATTTAGAGTTTCACCATAGAAAAGCGGAAAAGGCAAGAACTGAAATGGAAAAAGATGAACACGAAGCACAGAAACCAACTAGTATTTGTTCAGTTTTATCCATTGATTTGGAAAAAGTCTTATATATTCCAACTTTGACCCACACTGAAATGTTTTACAGTCGCCAGTTATCATGCTACAATCTATGTGTCCACAAGTCAAACAACAGCAATGCATTTATGTGTTTATGGAACGAATCGATCACAGGTAGAGGAGGGAATGAAGTGGCATCGGCATTGTTAAAAGTATTAAACATGGAATGTAATCCACTACAAAAAAAGGTCATTATCTGGTCAGATAACTGTATTGGACAAAACAAAAATCGCATGCTGCTATTTCTGTTTATTTATCTTGTCGAAAATGGGGTTTTTCAAGAGATTGAGCAAAAATTCTTATTAAGCGGGCACTCGTACTTACCGTGCGATCGTGATTTTGCGCAAATAGAGAGAAGGAAGAAAGTAACAAAAAATTTTGTTCCAACGGATTTGGAAAACATGATAAAAACTGCTTGCCACCAAAAACCCTTTACACCGGTTCCTTTGGAAGAACATGATTTTAAAGATTTTAAAAAGGCAAGTGAAAATGTGTTAAACACAACCAAACTAAATATATCATCAGTGTGCTGGTTACGAATTTCAAAAGAAAATCCCGGAAAAGTATTCACTAAAACATCGTTTTCTGAGTTGGAAAAGTGGAATGTCTGCAATGTTATAAAAAAGGGAAGAAAGGTCGATGAAATTAAAAACATGCATCTTGAACAGCTAGAATGCAAAAACAAGATATCGAAAGAAAAACTGAAAAATTTGGAAGATATGCTAGATTTCATTCCGCTAAAACATCTACCATTTTATGATAATATAATTAAGAAAACAAAGCAAGATTTGGCTATGAACGCAACTTCAGCAACACAAAATGCAGAAGGATAGGTATTGAACTTAGCGCCTTCTTGTCTAATCTGGCAGTGGCACTTAGGTACTTTTAAGGATTTATCATTTTCATTGGAGTTTTTCACGTAGAAGACATGTTTATTTTTAGTTTATTTTTTTACTACTAACTAATCAATTTGTATTGTATCTAAAAAAAATTACATTGCAATAAAAAAATATATATTGTAGTTTTTATTAAGTTTTTTCAGTTTATCTCGAATATAAAATTTTGGCACTTAGACCCTTTAGAAGTTATACGCTTCAATTATATTTCAGACTATTGGTGAAATTGAACCGGTCCTGGAAGCAAAAATTGCAAAATTATCAAGTTACGGCTTTACATTTCAGCCACTTTTAATAATTGTTGGAAAAACAATTTAAGATGTTGAAAATGTATATGTGAGAATAGATACATACATGTACAATAAAAGGATTTGACATCTGTTTCAAACTAAATGCAATTGTACCAGTTATATCTGGTACAATTTGAACAATATCAGGAAAAACCGGACGACAGAAAAAATTTAGATTTAGGATTAGGAGGATCTGTAGTGATGGACCTCATTTCAAAACTACCGGAAAACGTTCCATTTAAAATTTACGGAGATAGATATTTCTCGTCTCTTAAATTAGTAAACATGCTGACAGTAAAAGGAATAGGTTATACAGGAACTATTATGGCAAACCGAATAGAAAAATGTCCTTATATAAACAAGAAGTAATTGGAGAAAAAAGAACGAGAATTCTATACATATACCACTGATACATCATCAAATTGAATATTAACAGCGTGGAACGATAATAGGCTAGTCTTAACAGTAAGCTCAATTGACTCAACTTATCCAATTGGTAATGCAAATCGATGGATTTCTAAAGAAATGAAAAAAATTGCCTGTTACTCAACCCAATGTTTTTGCGATGTATAACAAGTTCATGGGTGGAGTTGACCACATGGATGAAAATACATTGAATTATCGAATTTCTATTCGCTCTAAAAAATGGTGGTGGTCTGTATTTGCATTTTTCATTGACTGTAGTATACATAATGCTTGGCAAATATATAAAAAGCAACAAAATTGTGAAAAGGTAGACTACTTAAAATTTAGAAGGGAAATAGTTCAAATTTACCTCAAGAAATACAGTCAACCAGTAACGGGAGGCGGTCGTCCAAAATCATCAGAACAAATAGACGCTCGTGTTCACGATGAAGTACGATATGATCACATTGATCACAACTAAAATATGTGAAAAGTGTAATGTTAATTTACACGAAACATGTTTCAAAGATTTTCATGTAAGGTAATTATATGTATAATGTAAAAATGTCAGAATAAATGTTAATTTAAAAATATTTTATGTCACTATAAGGTAATAAACTAATTAATTTTGATTTTCTAATAATTATGTACATACTTCACATTTAAAATATATTGCACCCATTCGTTCCCAGTGTTCCAAAATTGGAACACGCTCTAAAAAATTTATAGGAATGTTTAAAATAAAAACTATATATTTTTTATTCGTATTAACAATATATATCAACTAAAAACCATGGATAAAAAGGTTTTTTTTTTTTATTAATTCTGGCAAAAACGGCTTAAAGATTGGAGCAAATGTATAACTGAAGAAGAAAAAAATATAATTATAAATTTCAAAAAATGCAATTTTCGAAATATGTATAAATATTACAAATCTAAAAAACAAATTGAAAACACACCGAAAATGAACAACAAATTTGGTTTTTGTGTAATTGATGGCCGTCGTGAAAAAATTCATAATTTTAAAATTGGTCCACCTCAACTATTCCGTGGTCGCGGGGTGAACATTCGCGGCGTATGTGTATGCTGAAACGGCGTGTTATGCCCGAAGATATTATTATTAATTGTAGTAAAGATTCGAAAATACCTGTCCCACCTATAGGGCATAAATGGAAAGAAGTAAAACATGATCCATCCGTTAGGTGGCTTGCAGCGTGGACTGACAACGTTCAGCAAAAAAATAAAATATGTTACATTGAATCCCAGTTCGGAACTAAATAGCGAAAAGAAAATTGAGAAAGCTCGCAAGCTTGGGAGAAAAATTAAAATAATTAGAAAAAAATATAAAGAAGGTTTTCTATCTAAAAGACTAGTTATCAAATAACTTAGTACAGCTGTATTTTTCATTGATCATTTACTTTTAAGATCTGGCAATGGGAAGAAAGGTATTGATGAAGTAGATACAGACGGTTGTTGTTCGTTATAAATTGAACATATCACATTATACGAACAGAATAATAAAAAATATGTTACTTTGAATTTTCTTGGTAAAGATTCGATTTGTTACCACAGGCAGATGGAAATTCCTAAACTTGTCTTTATAAACCTGCAATCGTTTATAAAAAATAAATCGGCTAGCGACCGTATATTTCATTGAATTAATCCAAAATTTTTGAATAGATATCTCAATGGCTTGATGAAAGACCTCACAGCAAAAGTATTTCGTACTTATAGAGCGTCACAAACTCTGCAGGAAAAATTTAAATTCACCAATATGGACCATTCGGTTAATCAAAAGAAACTGTTATACTTACATGCAAGCGAATCGAATGGTTGCAATTTTGTGTAATCGCTATCGATCTACGTCAAACAATAACGAATTAACCCATTATGTACTAGCGTGACCATATGGTCACGATTTTTAGGTTTTATTTATATGATTGTTTTAGGTACCCTGGTTTTTTATTTTGTTATATTTTGCGCGCGTTATTTTCTGTCTACTGTATATTCAGCTTATATATATATATTAAATATATGCTATTGAGTTATTGTTTTGGAATACTAGTAATAAATATATTGTGAGCTGTAAAAAACTCGCTGCAATGTGGTCTTCAAAGAGGTAAGTTAAGAATTTTGTAACTATATGTTGGTTGTTTGCACTAAATTTAGTTTTGGGGTTATGTTGAACTTTGTTGTAAATAACTATTATAAACTCAATGATGTTAATTATCTAAGATTATTTTAATTGATGTTTTTTTATCACTGTAACCATACGGTCACACTAGTCCATTACGTTACTTATTTTTATTATTTGCATTTAATTTTTTGAAATAACATTTTCGAAATTTTCGTGAATTATTTATTTTTATATATATATATATATATATATATATATACTTCTACAGGGCTTTGTCTGTGAAAGAGCTAGCTGATATATTGGAAAGTGAAAACTTTTGGAACGATGACGTAACGGATATTTTCATTGAACCACCAGAAAATATTATGAATTATTTTTTGATGATGAAGTTGTTGACTTATTAGTGAAGGAATCACAAAATTATGCAATGTTTAAGAATTTGCCAGATTCAGAAATGGTGGTGGTGCATTTTCACCTGGCTGATAGACGCATCAGTGGAAAATGCCTGGGTTTTGATGAGAGAGTCGGGTTCCAATGTTTCACATTTAGATTTTCGACGAGAAATTGCCTAAATTTATCTGACCAAGTTCCAAAATCCGCCAAAAGCCTGGGAACGATCTTCCACTAGTTTCTCTAGGTCGATAATACCTCAAGATGCCCAGTACGACCATTTTGATCATGTAATAGAGAATGTACCAAACAATAAAAGACGCCGATGTGCAAATAATAATTGTAGTAGTGTCATACGTACACAATGCAAAAAATGCAAAATTGAATTGTGTGTTCCTTGTTTTGCAGACTACCATACTGCAAAGTAAATTAAAATGGTTTTTACATTTTTAAATAATAAATAAATATTTTTTCCGAAAAACATTATTTTGTAAATCGCATACCTCTTGATCCTAGCGTAACCATATGGTCACACCATTTTTCTCCCAAACAGTAAACATTTTTTTAAAAATAATTTTATTTTAAGGTATTTAAAGCAATATAAATGAGCATTTTGATACTAAATATAATTATTTAAAAAAATATACATTTCAGCCCTTAATGGGTTAATAAATAAATTGAAACGTAAAATTAATAGAATTAAATTAAAAATTGAAGAAATGCTTCAACAAGTTAAATATTTAAAAAATAGGGACAAAAAAAAATATAATAATTTTTAGAAAAATAAGAAAAACTTTTAATCAGTGGGATTTGCTTGTGGGTAATACAAGCATGAGGCACCTAATTGGATTTCAATACCGGAGCAGGGGAGAAAAGTCCACCTTTCACGGAGGAAGAAATCTTGGCTGCCAGTAACAGACTCAGAGAGAGAAAGGCGCCTGGACCTGACGGTGTCGCAGCAGAGGTGGTAAAGATCCTGGTGAAAGAACACTCGGTCAAGATTGCGAGGGTGATGAATTGCCTGTTATGTGAGAGCAGATTTCCGGATGCCTGGATGAATGTTATCATGTAACGGGAATCGACAAAATGAGAAATGTTATTTTAATACGGTCATATAAGAAATTTATTGAATTTAAATTTCCCATGTAGGTAGTCAAAATGACGGCTTTTGGGCAATATAGGTATAACACATACATATATCAGAAGCGTGGGTGTAAATACCAACCATTAATAAATACATTTATATCATATATAAAAAGTCTCAAAATCTTAAGAAATTGTATCATTATAAATATAATTTTTTTTCTACTTGAATTTAAAAAGCACTCAAAACGACTTCCTTGGGCAATGTAGTGTTAATAATATATTTTATTACGGGCAACAATGGCAAAGTGAAAAATGTGTGGCATACTCGTGTCACGGAAATAAATAAGAAGGTTTTAATGTGTATAACTAAAGGCGATTCTCCAAATTGATGTTATTATCCAAAGTTTGCAAAAAATTGCTGAAGGATTGCAAAATTTCTCCCCTCTGGTCGGCGTACATGGCTCCGAAATTCAATATTGGAAACGTGACATCATCCAGCGTTGCAGTAGAATCCGATTTTATCGTTACTCACAAGGAGTATTTGTCCCGCCGGATAAAACTTCTTAAATCGTCAACAAAAAAAAATGACCGCGTGGAGATCGCCGAAGAAACTGGCCAGAGAAACTGTCCAGCTTGTAGGAGCGACAAAGAGCCAAACGGAAAATACAAATGGAAATAATGGGATACTTGTAAGAAATCGGTGCACGCTTTGGCCGGCACAAATTATTGAAAACAGTATCGGCGAAGACAAAGAGAAATAACGGTGCCGAGAATGCGTGAAAATTGGGAGTAACGACATTGAGAAAATTCTGTCTCTTCGACAATGTGAAAATTGGAAGGTTCTCGCACAAAAATACGAAGGAAAAACAGAAAAGAAGCAGAATCTTCATTTGGGAGTTGACTTCAACGTGACAAATAAAACGTTGAAATGCGCAGTTCTAAAAAACAGCTCAAAGATCTCGTTAAAAGCTGTCACGCTGTAGGGTCGCCAATATTCTTTTGCAAACACAAGCGTTTGATTCATTAAGTGAGTTAATGATTTGGGCAGAAATTAATAGACTGTACTTAAAAGATATATTTGGGTCATGGGCTAAATAAAACACAAATAAAAATTTAAATGTCGACGGCCAAATATAACAAAAAATCGACAAAGCGATCACTAAAGGATATTTTTCAATATTAACACTTCGGCAGCATTTCCGAAAATGTTCTCCTAGATCTGCTAAAATTGGTAAAAGAAATATCCTAGTGCAAAGCAGGAAATTAGAAAAAGATCAACATGAAAAAGCTTGCACAGTGTTAAAAGAAGAAATATTTCCAGTTCTTCGGGATGACGCAGTAACAAAATGTATTAAATATGATAAACTTGTAATTATATATGGCAACAAAATGGCTACAAAATATAGGTCAAAGCATCATCACCCGATGATTAGATATAGACTTAAATTGGTGGGTCGTCTGTTATTTCAACTGAAAAAAAAAATCCAACTATCACTGATTTTCAATCTCTGTATAATCCTAAATATTACGATAATGTAACTAGTGCTATAAATCAAGTTGTTCAATTAGATGAAAAAATTTCCAAATATGGCACACCCACACCAGCAAACGCTCTTGGTAGTATATTGAAAGCAAATGCAAATACATTCATATCTGATGGAAATAATTTAAAGAAACAAATGACTAAGGATTTTTTAAAATTAATGAATGAAGATTTTGTGACTTATATTAACAAGACTGTAACAGAAAATATTTTAGAATATAAATGAAGATATTAGATGTTTGAATAATTATTTGGCAAATTTAATAAAGAAAAATTATGATAAATTGAATAACATGCACTTCTCATATGAAACTTGGAAAACTTTAGCTAGTTCTATACTAGTATCAATTCAAGTATTTAATAGACGTCGTGCTGGAGAAATTGAAAGAACGCTTATAACAGATTTTAATAATTATTAGACGGACGCTGAAATATATTTAATAATTTATCAGCGAAATCTAGAGCAGCGGCCAGTAAATATGTAAGGTTCATTATCAGAAGAAAATTAGATAGAGGAGTTCCTGTTTTATTGCATAAAAAATTAGTCGATTGCATAAATCTTATTTTGAAGTATAAGAATGAAGCCAAAATACCACAAGAAAATTCGTTCATTTTTCTAATTCTAAGTACTGGCTCTCAATTTTTTATCTACGAGCGACAAGTTTCAAATAAAAATGATACAATTTGTATGTATTTTACAAGATTTAATAGAATTGTTCGGTTTTTTAAGTGATATAAAGGTTTAATATCTGGGACAAACGAAAGAAACAGGGACGACCTGGAAAGGAAACTAAGCAGTTCTGTGTGTTATTTTGATATAACTTTCACTAGTTGCATTGGAATAATGTAAGTTTTTGGCGGAAAAACTTCATCAGCTACTAGAGCGTATGGAATTTTTATATTTGTATTCGGAATGCATTCTGCTGAAGGTACATTCATTGTGTTATTTTCAATTTTTTTTTTTCTCCAAAAACGATTTCATCTTGGTTCTGATTGTTTAGATAAATTAGCTCAAAAATTCCTCATACAATTCCAAAAACCTGGTAAGTACAATAACTAAAAGGTGGATTCAGAGATTGCAACATGGCAGGGCAGGGCAGCGCATGGCAGCGCATAGCATAGGTCTCACGGCCAAATACACGTAATCCCTATGCAAAAAAAAATTTGCGTTCAGAGATTGAAAAAATCCGCATGACAAACTGGGTGCATGGCATGGCAGGGCAGCGTTTTGCCAAAAACCATACCAATTCAGAACTCTAGATACTCGAACATACTCTGTAACACTCTGGGGTTTGCAGACGTTCATTATTATAAAGTTGCTACAAAAACCATACCAATTCAGAACTCAGGCTACTGGAACGTACTCTGTAACACTGGGGTTTGCAGACGTTTCTTATTATAAAGTTGCTACAAAAACCATACCAATTCAGAACACAGGCTAGTGGCACGCACTCTGTATCTGTTTGGTGTTTGTAAACGTTTCTTATTATGAAGATGCTACAAAAACCATATCATTTCAGAGCTAATCATTTTTATTAATTTCTAATTAATCGTATATATTGGAGAAAAGAGACTTAAATCGGTGTCTTTTGTTTTTGAAGTGTTGCCGACGAGAAAAAACAACTCTCGTCAAATGTTATCGTTTAAAAAATAAACATTACAATTATATAAAATATACGAGTATATATGATAAAATTGTGTAGAGCACGCAAAAAATTTCAAAATATACATATTGAAAATACTATATTGTTTTGTTTTTTCCTTACGTCCGTCGCTTTTAATTTCGATAGTAGCGTTTGAAATCGGTAATGTTCGGCAATCTTGCCGAAGAATTACCGTTACATGTATATCAGTTTTGTTCTTTATGTAGTGCAGAGTGTTTTGTATGTATAGAGAATTGTGACGGTTATTTGCTTTATAAATTATATTTAGTGCACTAATTATATACTAATTGTGCACTTTAATTGTATATATAAATATATCGTGTATTTCTTCATTCTTCTGACTTATTGTATTTTTCAGTAAGTATTGTTTATCAATTATTAAATACTCTAATATTATATTATAAATGTTATTTTTAAGATCATGAATGAAGATACGATTAAAGATCTCATGCATAAAATATTCCTAAATAGAATGCATGAAATAAAAGAATTATGCTTCCATGAACCAGACGTGTTTAATTTAACTGTAAGAACACAAATGAACACCAGTGAAGAACCAGAAGAACTCAGTATCAATTGGATTAAACAATTTTCGTCCCTTACAAATACAAATTGGATTACCAAAAAGTATATCAAGAATGCTGTAAGATATGTATATAGAAAAATATATGCATGTCACCATTCAAATATTAATAAAAAGGAAAATTTAGACATAAATCGTGTCAGAAATAAGAATTGTTTGGCCAGCGTAGAATTTTTAATAAAGTTCATCAACAAAAATACTGTTAAAAATGACATTTATTTAAAAAAGGGATTAAATGTTGAAATAAAAATAAATTTTAATCATTCCCATAATGTAAATGTCGCGGAGGCATATAGTTACTTAAGGTGCAACGATGAAACGACGAATAAATTTTATTCTTATTTTGAATCAAATATGTCTCCATCAGAAGCACGTAACTACCATGAAATAAATCTAATTATCGATGTAGAAAACGATAAAACGGCGCAAATACTTGCAAATGCACAAATCAATCCTACAGAGCGACAAGTGAGATATTTATTTGATAAGTGGAGACAATTTAAATATGGCGATCGAGAAGAGTCAACTATGAATGAAATTTTAGCAAAAAAGAAGAAATCATTTGAGGAAACTGATGAAGACATGCATTTGAATTTAAGAAGCAATCCTTTGGAAGTAGTAATAATAACTCCAATAATGAAACGCGCATTTTTAGAATCATTTTCAGACGAAATTGTATTTATCGACACAACAAGTGCATGCGATCAAACAAACAGTTGCGTGACATTTATATTTACAGCAAATAAAATTGGTGCAATTCCACTTGCATGTGCTATACATACAGCTCAAACAGAAGCTAACTATACTTTGGTATTTGAATCAATAAAAAATGCAATGGAACAAAATTCAGGCAAAATATTTAATCCAACAATAATAATGACAGACGATAGTACGGCAGAACGAAATGCTTTACAAGCAATATTTCCAAAATCTAACTTGCTGTTATGCATTTTTCACATATGTCAAGCATTCTGGCGATGGCTGTGGCTTTCTAGCCATAGTATTAACAAAGACGATAGGAAACCTATAATGCAAAAATTTCGCCAAATTCTCTATGCTGAAACGGAAATGGATGCTACAAAATTTTATAATGATTTTCTTTCCGATGAAAGAGTTACATCCAACAAAAAGTTATATACTCACATACAAAATATGTGGCGTAGACGACTCGAATGGTGCATTTTTAATCGAAATCTTATGACAACGAGAGGGAACAACACTAATAATTACGTCGAATCATCGATCAGAATATTTAAAGATATAATTTTAGCAAGATGCAAAGTTTTTAACATATGTACTCTTGTAGACTTTATTGTTGTTACTTTTGAATCTTATTACAGAAGAAGATTGCTGGAATTTGCTAACTATAGGAGGAATCTAAACAAGATAAACTATTTAACTTTTTATAATAAAGCAAAAAAAAATAAAAAATATTTTTCAAATCAGTGAAAATGAATACAAAGTGGAATCTGTAACAACCGGTGGTATCTACTATATTGTTCATGTCGATATTGCATGTTGTGAATGTCTTTCTGGAAGAAGTGGACTCTATTGTAAACATCTTTGTGCAGTAGAAAAAAAATTTAATTTATCTTTTCACATAACACCGAATTTAACTACAAATGATAAAATACGTTTCGCCAAACTTGCACTTGGAAATAAAATCGCTGAAGACTTTTATAAAGAAATGACGGAATCTGAATCACATACGAGTAATAATGGTAGTAATAATGAAGATATAAATATCAAAAAGGATTCTACTGTTATGACTAGTAATAAAGATTCAATAAATTTTGAAATATTGGAAGAAAACGTAGTTTCACTAATAGATCTAAAAGAGAGGCACAGTAATGAAATTGTAGGTTTAAAAGCTGAATATGAAAGAATATGTAACATTGCATTAAACAACCATACTCCAGAATTGACATCTCAAATAATAAACTTAAAAGCTAAGCTGCAAAATATACAAACACCGGCTCAAGTGGCAAGTTTTATTCCAGAAAGAGTGCACCTTAGAAGAGGAAGAAAAATAAAAGTTCAACCAACATCTATATCCAGAAGAATTAAAAGAGGACTCCCAAAATCAGGACGACGTATACAATCTGGGAAAAGAGCAAGCGTGGAGACTAGAAAGCATAAATTGGCCACTAATATAGAAAATAATTTTCCAAATGCTAAATGTCATTGAATTCTTTCATTTAATTTTTGTATAAGTATTTATGGATAACTTTCTTATTGTTAATAGAATATGTTAAATGTTTTGTATCATTTTTTTAAATATATAGTATACTATAATTTTATTGATTTTTTTTTACTAAATAATAATATAATAAATTAATAAAAATGATTAGCTCTGAAATGATATGGTTTTTGTAGCATCTTCATAATAAGAAACGTTTACAAACACCAAACAGATACAGAGTGCGTGCCACTAGCCTGTGTTCTGAATTGGTATGGTTTTTGTAGCAACTTTATAATAAGAAACGTCTGCAAACCCCAGAGTGTTACAGAGTACGTTCCAGTAGCCTGAGTTCTGAATTGGTATGGTTTTTGTAGCAACTTTATAATAATAAACGTCTGCAAACCCCAGAGTGTTACAGAGTATGTTCGAGTAGCTAGAGTTCTGAATTGGTATGGTTTTTGGCAAAACGCGGCAGGGCATAGCAAAACCGAAGTATTCATTTCTTTTCGCGGTAAATTCTAACATTCAAATTTTATTCATTTTAATTATTTGTGATTTATATATGATTCTGTATGACAATAATTGTTTTTTTTTTTATATATTGTATTGTATATTATATTGTATTGTATATTATATTGTATTGTATATTATATTGTATATTATATTGTATTTCGGTTTTTTGAGATTAGTTTAGAATAGATAATTATTAAACAATAAAAAATTATATGCAATATGTTAATGTATTTTTATGTAATATATAATAACTTTGTGTTAGCTATGTATTAGCGCAAGCTATGAATAAACATATTATTATATCATTATTATGAAATTTTTAATTTTTTATCAAATTAGGGTTTTCAGTATGTGAATGTTATTCTCCTTGGGTCCAAAATTTAAATATTGTAACGGTTTATTAAATTGTATGTATTTTTTTTCAGTCAGTGCAGACACAGTCAGTCACGCTATAGAATATAATATAGACATTTTAAAAATGGATTTTCTAAATAAATTTGTAAGTGTGATTTTTTTAAATACAATTTTTAAAAATACAATTGTATTTTACGTTAATTAAAATTAATAGAATATTAATATTTTTAGTTCTATCGTGGATTTCAAATTTTGGGGGCCAGCAATATGATAAGATTATTATGCATCCTATATGGAATCCGTGCTCCAAAAAGTAGTAAATATTTATTTTATAATTTAGTTGGTTGTTTGCTAATGCAAGGCTACTGTTCCATGTTTGCAGCATAAAACAAAAACCAACTAGGTTTTTGTGTAAGTGGGCAGGGGGTGAAGCAACTCACTCGATTGGTTCAGAGGAACCAAAATAGGAAAAGGCTGAGCAGACATGTCCTGGTACACATTGGTACAAATGACATTTTGAAAGTAAGTATTAAATAGCAATATTTAATAATTTTTCTGAACAAAAATTTTTTGTTTTTCACATCATACATTTTCATTTCTATAACACAACTTATTTTCAGAAAATGTCTATCAGGGCATTCAAAGCTCAGTTGCGGTGCTTGAAAAAAGCACTGCGAGGGCACAACGTATATTGGTGTATCATTCCACCAATATTACGGAATATTGGCAACAACCATGAGGAGAGACGCCTTGAGGCCTTTAACAAGGCTGTATCCGGCGGGATCTATTTTCTTTGTAAGTATGAGAAAACTATATAATAAACAGTTGATAAATTAATATATGAATTTACAGAACCTATACAAGGCCTCAGCATCAGAGGCAGATGAGAGAGAAAATCGATGAAGTTCATTTCAACGACAGGGGGATTTGTGCTGTACGGGAGTTTTTGAAGTATAATCTCCCTGGAGGTAAAATAATATTTCTTTACATAAATATGGTTATTAATTTTCTCTTCTTTTCCAGTTGAAATATAATTTTATCAGTTTTCTCTCTCACTCTACCTTGAGTTGTTGCCAATAGCCCCCTTTTTCTATTTTGTCCCTCCCTCGCCCCACCCGGAAGCACAAATACCGAAGCTGGCCCCCAAAGAACTTAATTTAGAATTAATATTTTTTTTTTTATTATGTTATTATTATTATTATATATTATTATTTATTGTGTTATGTTTAGTTTTAATTTAGTATAAATTTTAATTTTTTTCTCATTATATATTATTATTATTATTATATATTGTGACAATTTGACATTGTCACGCGTAAAAATTGGAAAGTGGAACTGGAAAATATCACGATTATTGGATTTACATTGCATTTGCATTATTTCGGTGTATTTAATAAATGAATCGAACAGAATTATGGTTTTAACGTCATCCATTTAGAACTTACAAATTCCTTGGCAACTGTCATAAAAGTTCCTTTTAACCCCAAGAGATGGCACTACAGAAAAAATGTTGTATATTTGATATCAGCGAATTATATTGCAATTTCTAAATTCAGTAATTGTTTTAAAATAGTTGATTATTATATTGACGAACAACATTAATATTAACATCACAATAAGCGAAATGAATTTTGTTAGTAATCGTCATATCCGCAAAGCCGTACGTAATATCTGTAGGTGGGGAAATGACATAAATAAGTGCTCTTGGCTTGATCTCTCTCTCTTCACCGGCCGCTCTTCACCGTTATTTCTTCACCGGCGTCGTAGTAAAGTACACGTGGCGAGCAACGATTTGAAGATCTACATGCCTAAGTAAGCAGTAGGTAAGCGATAATTGTGAAAATTCGAATAAAAATTTTGATCAAATTGTTTCTTTTTGGTTCATTTTTACATTCACGTGACCTTCATCAAATACTTACGTCTTATTCAGTCGTTCTTCAAATCTGTTTATTTAAATTTTCTTTATCATTAGTCATCGTATTATGAGTAAAGTAGTGAATTATTTTCAAATAAGAAAATATTATGAAGTATTGATTTTTGATCAATTAAGAAATATTATTTCGAGATCTTTGATTCAGTTTGATTCATCGATTCTCACGAGTGAAAACATTTTCACGACCGTCCCGATTCGGCGAACCTTGTCGAATCCAGTTCCCCAGGCCGCTGCGCCACTCATATTTTGTCTTTTTTTGTCCATGAACCAGTAATTCTGCTTTCCTACATTACGATCCTGTATTGTAGTTTATTTGTTGTGTTGTCAAATTTTCCGAGTGAGTTTGGAACATGCCACGGTTTTCTTACGAAGACATTGCTCGCGTAGATTTGACTTGTAGTCTCGACCATTTGCAACGAAAGACTCTCTTCGAACATGTGAGTAGCAAAGCATAGTAAAGTAAAGCCAAAAGCCAATGATTTTCATCCTAAATTGTTAATTTGTAATTAGTCAGGATATTAACTTGGGTAAATTTAACTTATTTTATTTGGAGATGTGTTAGTTAATTTTAATTCGGTACTGCCAAGTTTTCTTTGCATTGCGCAACCATAACTACATTCCTTGTTTAATACGTTAAGTTTACTTAAGTCTTTTTATTGAGTTGTGTAATTATCTCTGATTTTTTGTATTATTCTGTTATATTGATGATCTTGTATGAAATTACCGCATATCTTTGTAATTTAAAGTGTATCAGCTTCTTTGTTTTAAGTTTGAATTATATCACATTTGTTATTTCGAATAATTCTGCTGTGCCCTCTTATATTTAGATATCAAGCTGTGACTTTCAACGGTATCCGGGTGAGATCAGTTGTATAAGCAGCATCAATCTTTCATCAAAGCCGAGTTTTGGATCAGCCACCGAACGAGATCAACCATACTAGTAACCAACTAGTAAATGGTACGAACATAGCCCCGAAAATATAACAGTAAACAATACAGGAAATGTAACAATTTTATATGATCACCCCATAGTCACTGACAGAACAGTCTTAGCAAACAGACCTGACATCATCATACGCGAAAAAAACATGGACTTATCTCATTGACGTGTCGATACCATCCGATCAAAATATAATAACAAAAGAAGCGGAAAAAAGAACTAAATATGTCTCCTTAGCAATAGAAATTAAAAGAATGTGGAAAACTCCAACCAAAGTAATACCGATTGTAATTGGCACCACTGGATTCATTTCAAATAGTTTCAAAAATTACGTAGCAGATATACCGGGTAAACATAATACCAATCAAATACAAAAAAAAACTATCCTTGGAACAGGGCACATTATTAGAAAAGTACTGACCTAGCTCAAACCTAAGGAACTTGGATTGTTCCCGGTTTGTAGCAAGTCATATACCTACCTAAAGTAGTGAAAATCAATAATAATAATAATAATAATAATATGACGTCATGTCAACCTAGTAGCAAAAGATCTGCCGATTTGACGATTTAGCAAATACTTTTGTCGTTGGCGGGAATATCTACCAATTTATTGCTACATACTATGTATTGTTTAGATAGACATCATATGGTACACATTACCAAGACAATACTAATGTGCATTGTGCAGTCGATGTAGCAACATCATTTTTTTGCTATTTGAATCTGTTTATAATTAATATTTGGCTACTTCAGTTTTAGTAATTGTCTTTGTAGTTTGTAGCAGTAATTTGTAGTTTAGTGATTTGTAGTTTAGTAGTTCTGTAGTTGAAAATGGAAAATCAAAAGGGATTTGATTATGAACAACTAATTTCCTTAGTAAAGCCATGAGGTCCTGTATGATAAGCAAAATATGGATTATCGTAATTCCAAATTGAAATCAAATGTATGGCAAGAAATTGCAAATTACATGAATTACGATGGTGAGTATTTCCAATTATTAAAATATATAATAGAATAATATAATTTAATATTTTCAGTCGGTATAGTGCAAAAAAAATGGACCTTTTTGCGAGAAAAATTTTCCCGACTCCTTTATCATAAACCGTCTGGTGCCAGAGCCAAGGATAATAACTGGCGGTTAATGGAAGAGATGTGGTTCCTGAAGAAGCAAATTGCTGAAAGAAAGTAAGTGTGTTTCAGTTTAATTTTGTAAGCAAAACAACAAATACAACCACTTATTATTATGAATTTTTAGATCATCTGATGGCGTTAATAAACTTCGGGATCAACAACCGTTTGTCATCAGTTGTAGAGGAGGTTGGCGCTGAGACATATAATTACGACCCGTATGATTCATTAGCAATCATCCAACATACAAATACTGTACGAGACAACATATCACAACTAGGTACATCAAAAGACAAAACCATAACGACACGTAACTACTATACACAGAATTTTTCGTTGGACGACTCATCGACACGACTAGATTTATCGCAGGACGACTCATCATCACAAGACTCATTACTACCATCACATATGACACAACGAAACGATACATTACAACCGGACACTGCGGCAGACGGTTTTGAAAAAATGCACCATCCAATCCCATCCAATCACAATCCCTCGAAAACCGAAAACAACAGACAACGGCAGTTGTATCTTCTCAACTGAAAAGGAGAAAAGATACTTCTCAACCCGATAACGTTGAAACAACATTACAAGAGGCAATGTTAAAAATTGACAATTTTATTCAAGAGCCTGACAATTCCGATTTGAGATTTTTCCGACATCTGGCAGACCAGTTAATGTTACTTAGAAATCCGCGGACAAAACAAAAATTAATGCGTATACATACCAGGCAATAGACGCGGAGAACTCCGAATGAAATGTCGTTTTCGGTTAAGTTGGTTTTCATTTCTACCTATGAATTCTATCTATGAATTGATAGTTAGCAAAAAATTATATTCTAACATTCGTGGTTAGTATACATAATTTAAGTATACAACTTTTCAATTATATATACTAACCACGAATGTTAGAATATAATTTTTCGCTAACTATCAATTCATACGTCTGTTTACACAAAACTTTATTTGATAATGTAAGTCTTTATTTATAATTTATATATATCATTTTTATTTAGTTTGTGTCAATAGTTGTTCAACAACAAATTTTTAAAAAATTGTGTTATCCACCAATGTATTATTCAATTTTGTATTTGTTTTTTCAATCGATTACCATATAATAAATAATTACAGGTCCTGAAGAAGATGGGATACTGCCATCGAAAGCTAGACAGTTAAGCATATATGAGTTTTTTATTTTAAACCTACCCGTTTTCTGACTACTTTCCCAAAAATTTATTATTATTATTATTATTATATATATATATATATATATATATATATATATATATTAACCTCTCACTTGCCCCTGTTGTACGCCACTGGCACTAGCCAGAAACTTTTGTTTAACATAATTTAGTATGGTGTACGGTACCTACACTTTCAGCCAAGTATGATAAGGATACGTCAAATAGTTTTTAAGTACTGGGCAAAAATCGTTTTTAAATTTTTAAATAAAACACCCTGTAGCTCAGTAAGGAGCCACATTTTATCTAAGTGTTTTGGGTCAAATCTTCATATTCTGAGCCCAGGATACTCCAGTTAAAATATTTCCAATTACTTACAAATCACCCTGTATATTACATAAAAATACATTAACATATTGCATATAATTTTTTATTGTTTAATAATTATCTATTCTAAACTAATCTCAAAAACCGAATTACAATGATATATATATATATATATATATATATATATATATATATATATATATATATATATATATATATTATAATATTCTTATAAGGTTACCCACTTAATTTAATAATAATAAACGTACATAAATAACTGTAAACTTATCTCCTAATTTTAAATTTATAAAAATTATTTACATGGGAAATGAAATTCTCGTCAAGTCAAAGAATTATATCACTATTAGAGATTCATATTGTATTGATAGTAGAAAGTTAGAATATAATATTTGCGCAAAAATCTAGTGAACATTGTTAACTATAATCTATATATAAATCTAAAAATGTATATATGCATTTATATATGTATATTTGAAATGTAACTTAGAAGTAAGTTATAAAGTTGGGATTTAGCACAGAGCTGTGTAATACTACAACAATGATGGAAAAAATAGAGAAGCAAGGATAAGTCTGCGTGAGTCGCAAGTGAACGCGTTATTCACTTATAATTTGACGGCCACTGAACAGATTTTGATAGGAGTTTTATTAATAGTTGAGTTGTTTTTCAAGGCAAGTTTTACTATGGGACATTGCAGCGGGAGCCGTAGGCGAACGCTGTAAACGATAAAAATTGACCAAAAACTTCAATTAAGTTAAAATGAGTTTAAAGTAGTGAATCCTCTAGCGAAACATTGGCATTATGTTAGTAATATTATAAAATGTAATATATTATGGTCTTATATTATTATAAAAACGCAAATAAATGTTTTAAATAATGTTTTGACTCAGCAACTACCGTCATCTCTTATGTAATTTTGACACTAAAACTGTCGATTAAATTGAACAAATAAGACCCTAGATATTTTATGACGTCACATTGATCTACAATGATATATAAGAATATATTATATACAAATTGTAATAAATTCTATAATAAATTATTTTTCACGTTTAGAAATCATATTTTATATCGAGATAAATATAAATAAAGTATATAATATCTTTGTTCATTTATTTTAAATAAAATATTATAAAAACATTTTTAACAAATATTAATATAAATTTGTATATATATATATATATATATATATATATATATATATATATATATATACATATACATATATATATATATATATATATATATATATACCGTGTCGATACCATCCGATCAAAATATAATAACAAAAGAAGCGGAAAAAAGAACTAAATATGTCTCCTTAGCAATAGAAATTAAAAGAATGTGGAAAACTCCAACCAAAGTAATACCGATTGTAATTGGCACCACTGGATTCATTTCAAATAGTTTCAAAAATTACGTAGCAGATATACCGGGTAAACATAATACCAATCAAATACAAAAAAAAACTATCCTTGGAACAGGGCACATTATTAGAAAAGTACTGACCTAGCTCAAACCTAAGGAACTTGGATTGTTCCCGGTTTGTAGCAAGTCATATACCTACCTAAAGTAGTGAAAATCAATAATAATAATAATAATAATAATAATAATATGACGTCATGTCAACCTAGTAGCAAAAGATCTGCCGATTTGACGATTTAGCAAATACTTTTGTCGTTGGCGGGAATATCTACCAATTTATTGCTACATACTATGTATTGTTTAGATAGACATCATATGGTACACATTACCAAGACAATACTAATGTGCATTGTGCAGTCGATGTAGCAACATCATTTTTTTGCTATTTGAATCTGTTTATAATTAATATTTGGCTACTTCAGTTTTAGTAATTGTCTTTGTAGTTTGTAGCAGTAATTTGTAGTTTAGTGATTTGTAGTTTAGTAGTTCTGTAGTTGAAAATGGAAAATCAAAAGGGATTTGATTATGAACAACTAATTTCCTTAGTAAAGCCATGAGGTCCTGTATGATAAGCAAAATATGGATTATCGTAATTCCAAATTGAAATCAAATGTATGGCAAGAAATTGCAAATTACATGAATTACGATGGTGAGTATTTCCAATTATTAAAATATATAATAGAATAATATAATTTAATATTTTCAGTCGGTATAGTGCAAAAAAAATGGACCTTTTTGCGAGAAAAATTTTCCCGACTCCTTTATCATAAACCGTCTGGTGCCAGAGCCAAGGATAATAACTGGCGGTTAATGGAAGAGATGTGGTTCCTGAAGAAGCAAATTGCTGAAAGAAAGTAAGTGTGTTTCAGTTTAATTTTGTAAGCAAAACAACAAATACAACCACTTATTATTATGAATTTTTAGATCATCTGATGGCGTTAATAAACTTCGGGATCAACAACCGTTTGTCATCAGTTGTAGAGGAGGTTGGCGCTGAGACATATAATTACGACCCGTATGATTCATTAGCAATCATCCAACATACAAATACTGTACGAGACAACATATCACAACTAGGTACATCAAAAGACAAAACCATAACGACACGTAACTACTATACACAGAATTTTTCGTTGGACGACTCATCGACACGACTAGATTTATCGCAGGACGACTCATCATCACAAGACTCATTACTACCATCACATATGACACAACGAAACGATACATTACAACCGGACACTGCGGCAGACGGTTTTGAAAAAATGCACCATCCAATCCCATCCAATCACAATCCCTCGAAAACCGAAAACAACAGACAACGGCAGTTGTATCTTCTCAACTGAAAAGGAGAAAAGATACTTCTCAACCCGATAACGTTGAAACAACATTACAAGAGGCAATGTTAAAAATTGACAATTTTATTCAAGAGCCTGACAATTCCGATTTGAGATTTTTCCGACATCTGGCAGACCAGTTAATGTTACTTAGAAATCCGCGGACAAAACAAAAATTAATGCGTATACATACCAGGCAATAGACGCGGAGAACTCCGAATGAAATGTCGTTTTCGGTTAAGTTGGTTTTCATTTCTACCTATGAATTCTATCTATGAATTGATAGTTAGCAAAAAATTATATTCTAACATTCGTGGTTAGTATACATAATTTAAGTATACAACTTTTCAATTATATATACTAACCACGAATGTTAGAATATAATTTTTCGCTAACTATCAATTCATACGTCTGTTTACACAAAACTTTATTTGATAATGTAAGTCTTTATTTATAATTTATATATATCATTTTTATTTAGTTTGTGTCAATAGTTGTTCAACAACAAATTTTTAAAAAATTGTGTTATCCACCAATGTATTATTCAATTTTGTATTTGTTTTTTCAATCGATTACCATATAATAAATAATTACAGGTCCTGAAGAAGATGGGATACTGCCATCGAAAGCTAGACAGTTAAGCATATATGAGTTTTTTATTTTAAACCTACCCGTTTTCTGACTACTTTCCCAAAAATTTATTATTATTATTATTATATATATATATATATATATATATATATATATATATATATATATTAACCTCTCACTTGCCCCTGTTGTACGCCACTGGCACTAGCCAGAAACTTTTGTTTAACATAATTTAGTATGGTGTACGGTACCTACACTTTCAGCCAAGTATGATAAGGATACGTCAAATAGTTTTTAAGTACTGGGCAAAAATCGTTTTTAAATTTTTAAATAAAACACCCTGTAGCTCAGTAAGGAGCCACATTTTATCTAAGTGTTTTGGGTCAAATCTTCATATTCTGAGCCCAGGATACTCCAGTTAAAATATTTCCAATTACTTACAAATCACCCTGTATATTACATAAAAATACATTAACATATTGCATATAATTTTTTATTGTTTAATAATTATCTATTCTAAACTAATCTCAAAAACCGAATTACAATGATATATATATATATATATATATATATATATATATATATATATATATATATATATATTATAATATTCTTATAAGGTTACCCACTTAATTTAATAATAATAAACGTACATAAATAACTGTAAACTTATCTCCTAATTTTAAATTTATAAAAATTATTTACATGGGAAATGAAATTCTCGTCAAGTCAAAGAATTATATCACTATTAGAGATTCATATTGTATTGATAGTAGAAAGTTAGAATATAATATTTGCGCAAAAATCTAGTGAACATTGTTAACTATAATCTATATATAAATCTAAAAATGTATATATGCATTTATATATGTATATTTGAAATGTAACTTAGAAGTAAGTTATAAAGTTGGGATTTAGCACAGAGCTGTGTAATACTACAACAATGATGGAAAAAATAGAGAAGCAAGGATAAGTCTGCGTGAGTCGCAAGTGAACGCGTTATTCACTTATAATTTGACGGCCACTGAACAGATTTTGATAGGAGTTTTATTAATAGTTGAGTTGTTTTTCAAGGCAAGTTTTACTATGGGACATTGCAGCGGGAGCCGTAGGCGAACGCTGTAAACGATAAAAATTGACCAAAAACTTCAATTAAGTTAAAATGAGTTTAAAGTAGTGAATCCTCTAGCGAAACATTGGCATTATGTTAGTAATATTATAAAATGTAATATATTATGGTCTTATATTATTATAAAAACGCAAATAAATGTTTTAAATAATGTTTTGACTCAGCAACTACCGTCATCTCTTATGTAATTTTGACACTAAAACTGTCGATTAAATTGAACAAATAAGACCCTAGATATTTTATGACGTCACATTGATCTACAATGATATATAAGAATATATTATATACAAATTGTAATAAATTCTATAATAAATTATTTTTCACGTTTAGAAATCATATTTTATATCGAGATAAATATAAATAAAGTATATAATATCTTTGTTCATTTATTTTAAATAAAATATTATAAAAACATTTTTAACAAATATTAATATAAATTTGTATATATATATATATATATATATATATATATATATATATATATACATATACATATATATATATATATATATATATATATATATATACCGTGTCGATACCATCCGATCAAAATATAATAACAAAAGAAGCGGAAAAAAGAACTAAATATGTCTCCTTAGCAATAGAAATTAAAAGAATGTGGAAAACTCCAACCAAAGTAATACCGATTGTAATTGGCACCACTGGATTCATTTCAAATAGTTTCAAAAATTACGTAGCAGATATACCGGGTAAACATAATACCAATCAAATACAAAAAAAAACTATCCTTGGAACAGGGCACATTATTAGAAAAGTACTGACCTAGCTCAAACCTAAGGAACTTGGATTGTTCCCGGTTTGTAGCAAGTCATATACCTACCTAAAGTAGTGAAAATCAATAATAATAATAATAATAATAATAATAATATGACGTCATGTCAACCTAGTAGCAAAAGATCTGCCGATTTGACGATTTAGCAAATACTTTTGTCGTTGGCGGGAATATCTACCAATTTATTGCTACATACTATGTATTGTTTAGATAGACATCATATGGTACACATTACCAAGACAATACTAATGTGCATTGTGCAGTCGATGTAGCAACATCATTTTTTTGCTATTTGAATCTGTTTATAATTAATATTTGGCTACTTCAGTTTTAGTAATTGTCTTTGTAGTTTGTAGCAGTAATTTGTAGTTTAGTGATTTGTAGTTTAGTAGTTCTGTAGTTGAAAATGGAAAATCAAAAGGGATTTGATTATGAACAACTAATTTCCTTAGTAAAGCCATGAGGTCCTGTATGATAAGCAAAATATGGATTATCGTAATTCCAAATTGAAATCAAATGTATGGCAAGAAATTGCAAATTACATGAATTACGATGGTGAGTATTTCCAATTATTAAAATATATAATAGAATAATATAATTTAATATTTTCAGTCGGTATAGTGCAAAAAAAATGGACCTTTTTGCGAGAAAAATTTTCCCGACTCCTTTATCATAAACCGTCTGGTGCCAGAGCCAAGGATAATAACTGGCGGTTAATGGAAGAGATGTGGTTCCTGAAGAAGCAAATTGCTGAAAGAAAGTAAGTGTGTTTCAGTTTAATTTTGTAAGCAAAACAACAAATACAACCACTTATTATTATGAATTTTTAGATCATCTGATGGCGTTAATAAACTTCGGGATCAACAACCGTTTGTCATCAGTTGTAGAGGAGGTTGGCGCTGAGACATATAATTACGACCCGTATGATTCATTAGCAATCATCCAACATACAAATACTGTACGAGACAACATATCACAACTAGGTACATCAAAAGACAAAACCATAACGACACGTAACTACTATACACAGAATTTTTCGTTGGACGACTCATCGACACGACTAGATTTATCGCAGGACGACTCATCATCACAAGACTCATTACTACCATCACATATGACACAACGAAACGATACATTACAACCGGACACTGCGGCAGACGGTTTTGAAAAAATGCACCATCCAATCCCATCCAATCACAATCCCTCGAAAACCGAAAACAACAGACAACGGCAGTTGTATCTTCTCAACTGAAAAGGAGAAAAGATACTTCTCAACCCGATAACGTTGAAACAACATTACAAGAGGCAATGTTAAAAATTGACAATTTTATTCAAGAGCCTGACAATTCCAATTTGAGATTTTTCCGACATCTGGCAGACCAGTTAATGTTACTTAGAAATCCGCGGACAAAACAAAAATTAATGCGTATACATACCAGGCAATAGACGCGGAGAACTCCGAATGAAATGTCGTTTTCGGTTAAGTTGGTTTTCATTTCTACCTATGAATTCTATCTATGAATTGATAGTTAGCAAAAAATTATATTCTAACATTCGTGGTTAGTATACATAATTTAAGTATACAACTTTTCAATTATATATACTAACCACGAATGTTAGAATATAATTTTTCGCTAACTATCAATTCATACGTCTGTTTACACAAAACTTTATTTGATAATGTAAGTCTTTATTTATAATTTATATATATCATTTTTATTTAGTTTGTGTCAATAGTTGTTCAACAACAAATTTTTAAAAAATTGTGTTATCCACCAATGTATTATTCAATTTTGTATTTGTTTTTTCAATCGATTACCATATAATAAATAATTACAGGTCCTGAAGAAGATGGGATACTGCCATCGAAAGCTAGACAGTTAAGCATATATGAGTTTTTTATTTTAAACCTACCCGTTTTCTGACTACTTTCCCAAAAATTTATTATTATTATTATTATTATATATATATATATATATATATATATATATATTAACCTCTCACTTGCCCCTGTTGTACGCCACTGGCACTAGCCAGAAACTTTTGTTTAACATAATTTAGTATGGTGTACGGTACCTACACTTTCAGCCAAGTATGATAAGGATACGTCAAATAGTTTTTAAGTACTGGGCAAAAATCGTTTTTAAATTTTTAAATAAAACACCCTGTAGCTCAGTAAGGAGCCACATTTTATCTAAGTGTTTTGGGTCAAATCTTCATATTCTGAGCCCAGGATACTCCAGTTAAAATATTTCCAATTACTTACAAATCACCCTGTATATTACATAAAAATACATTAACATATTGCATATAATTTTTTATTGTTTAATAATTATCTATTCTAAACTAATCTCAAAAACCGAATTACAATGATATATATATATATATATATATATATATATATATATATATATATATATATATATTATAATATTCTTATAAGGTTACCCACTTAATTTAATAATAATAAACGTACATAAATAACTGTAAACTTATCTCCTAATTTTAAATTTATAAAAATTATTTACATGGGAAATGAAATTCTCGTCAAGTCAAAGAATTATATCACTATTAGAGATTCATATTGTATTGATAGTAGAAAGTTAGAATATAATATTTGCGCAAAAATCTAGTGAACATTGTTAACTATAATCTATATATAAATCTAAAAATGTATATATGCATTTATATATGTATATTTGAAATGTAACTTAGAAGTAAGTTATAAAGTTGGGATTTAGCACAGAGCTGTGTAATACTACAACAATGATGGAAAAAATAGAGAAGCAAGGATAAGTCTGCGTGAGTCGCAAGTGAACGCGTTATTCACTTATAATTTGACGGCCACTGAACAGATTTTGATAGGAGTTTTATTAATAGTTGAGTTGTTTTTCAAGGCAAGTTTTACTATGGGACATTGCAGCGGGAGCCGTAGGCGAACGCTGTAAACGATAAAAATTGACCAAAAACTTCAATTAAGTTAAAATGAGTTTAAAGTAGTGAATCCTCTAGCGAAACATTGGCATTATGTTAGTAATATTATAAAATGTAATATATTATGGTCTTATATTATTATAAAAACGCAAATAAATGTTTTAAATAATGTTTTGACTCAGCAACTACCGTCATCTCTTATGTAATTTTGACACTAAAACTGTCGATTAAATTGAACAAATAAGACCCTAGATATTTTATGACGTCACATTGATCTACAATGATATATAAGAATATATTATATACAAATTGTAATAAATTCTATAATAAATTATTTTTCACGTTTAGAAATCATATTTTATATCGAGATAAATATAAATAAAGTATATAATATCTTTGTTCATTTATTTTAAATAAAATATTATAAAAACATTTTTAACAAATATTAATATAAATTTGTATATATATATATATATATATATATATATATATATATATATATATATATATATATATATACATATATATATATATATATATATATATACCGTGTCGATACCATCCGATCAAAATATAATAACAAAAGAAGCGGAAAAAAGAACTAAATATGTCTCCTTAGCAATAGAAATTAAAAGAATGTGGAAAACTCCAACCAAAGTAATACCGATTGTAATTGGCACCACTGGATTCATTTCAAATAGTTTCAAAAATTACGTAGCAGATATACCGGGTAAACATAATACCAATCAAATACAAAAAAAAACTATCCTTGGAACAGGGCACATTATTAGAAAAGTACTGACCTAGCTCAAACCTAAGGAACTTGGATTGTTCCCGGTTTGTAGCAAGTCATATACCTACCTAAAGTAGTGAAAATCAATAATAATAATAATAATAATAATAATAATATGACGTCATGTCAACCTAGTAGCAAAAGATCTGCCGATTTGACGATTTAGCAAATACTTTTGTCGTTGGCGGGAATATCTACCAATTTATTGCTACATACTATGTATTGTTTAGATAGACATCATATGGTACACATTACCAAGACAATACTAATGTGCATTGTGCAGTCGATGTAGCAACATCATTTTTTTGCTATTTGAATCTGTTTATAATTAATATTTGGCTACTTCAGTTTTAGTAATTGTCTTTGTAGTTTGTAGCAGTAATTTGTAGTTTAGTGATTTGTAGTTTAGTAGTTCTGTAGTTGAAAATGGAAAATCAAAAGGGATTTGATTATGAACAACTAATTTCCTTAGTAAAGCCATGAGGTCCTGTATGATAAGCAAAATATGGATTATCGTAATTCCAAATTGAAATCAAATGTATGGCAAGAAATTGCAAATTACATGAATTACGATGGTGAGTATTTCCAATTATTAAAATATATAATAGAATAATATAATTTAATATTTTCAGTCGGTATAGTGCAAAAAAAATGGACCTTTTTGCGAGAAAAATTTTCCCGACTCCTTTATCATAAACCGTCTGGTGCCAGAGCCAAGGATAATAACTGGCGGTTAATGGAAGAGATGTGGTTCCTGAAGAAGCAAATTGCTGAAAGAAAGTAAGTGTGTTTCAGTTTAATTTTGTAAGCAAAACAACAAATACAACCACTTATTATTATGAATTTTTAGATCATCTGATGGCGTTAATAAACTTCGGGATCAACAACCGTTTGTCATCAGTTGTAGAGGAGGTTGGCGCTGAGACATATAATTACGACCCGTATGATTCATTAGCAATCATCCAACATACAAATACTGTACGAGACAACATATCACAACTAGGTACATCAAAAGACAAAACCATAACGACACGTAACTACTATACACAGAATTTTTCGTTGGACGACTCATCGACACGACTAGATTTATCGCAGGACGACTCATCATCACAAGACTCATTACTACCATCACATATGACACAACGAAACGATACATTACAACCGGACACTGCGGCAGACGGTTTTGAAAAAATGCACCATCCAATCCCATCCAATCACAATCCCTCGAAAACCGAAAACAACAGACAACGGCAGTTGTATCTTCTCAACTGAAAAGGAGAAAAGATACTTCTCAACCCGATAACGTTGAAACAACATTACAAGAGGCAATGTTAAAAATTGACAATTTTATTCAAGAGCCTGACAATTCCGATTTGAGATTTTTCCGACATCTGGCAGACCAGTTAATGTTACTTAGAAATCCGCGGACAAAACAAAAATTAATGCGTATACATACCAGGCAATAGACGCGGAGAACTCCGAATGAAATGTCGTTTTCGGTTAAGTTGGTTTTCATTTCTACCTATGAATTCTATCTATGAATTGATAGTTAGCAAAAAATTATATTCTAACATTCGTGGTTAGTATACATAATTTAAGTATACAACTTTTCAATTATATATACTAACCACGAATGTTAGAATATAATTTTTCGCTAACTATCAATTCATACGTCTGTTTACACAAAACTTTATTTGATAATGTAAGTCTTTATTTATAATTTATATATATCATTTTTATTTAGTTTGTGTCAATAGTTGTTCAACAACAAATTTTTAAAAAATTGTGTTATCCACCAATGTATTATTCAATTTTGTATTTGTTTTTTCAATCGATTACCATATAATAAATAATTACAGGTCCTGAAGAAGATGGGATACTGCCATCGAAAGCTAGACAGTTAAGCATATATGAGTTTTTTATTTTAAACCTACCCGTTTTCTGACTACTTTCCCAAAAATTTATTATTATTATTATTATTATATATATATATATATATATATATATATATATATATATATATATATATATATATATATATATTAACCTCTCACTTGCCCCTGTTGTACGCCACTGGCACTAGCCAGAAACTTTTGTTTAACATAATTTAGTATGGTGTACGGTACCTACACTTTCAGCCAAGTATGATAAGGATACGTCAAATAGTTTTTAAGTACTGGGCAAAAATCGTTTTTAAATTTTTAAATAAAACACCCTGTAGCTCAGTAAGGAGCCACATTTTATCTAAGTGTTTTGGGTCAAATCTTCATATTCTGAGCCCAGGATACTCCAGTTAAAATATTTCCAATTACTTACAAATCACCCTGTATATTACATAAAAATACATTAACATATTGCATATAATTTTTTATTGTTTAATAATTATCTATTCTAAACTAATCTCAAAAACCGAATTACAATGATATATATATATATATATATATATATATATATATTATAATATTCTTATAAGGTTACCCACTTAATTTAATAATAATAAACGTACATAAATAACTGTAAACTTATCTCCTAATTTTAAATTTATAAAAATTATTTATATGGGAAATGAAATTCTCGTCAAGTCAAAGAATTATATCACTATTAGAGATTCATATTGTATTGATAGTAGAAAGTTAGAATATAATATTTGCGCAAAAATCTAGTGAACATTGTTAACTATAATCTATATATAAATCTAAAAATGTATATATGCATTTATATATGTATATTTGAAATGTAACTTAGAAGTAAGTTATAAAGTTGGGATTTAGCACAGAGCTGTGTAATACTACAACAATGATGGAAAAAATAGAGAAGCAAGGATAAGTCTGCGTGAGTCGCAAGTGAACGCGTTATTCACTTATAATTTGACGGCCACTGAACAGATTTTGATAGGAGTTTTATTAATAGTTGAGTTGTTTTTCAAGGCAAGTTTTACTATGGGACATTGCAGCGGGAGCCGTAGGCGAACGCTGTAAACGATAAAAATTGACCAAAAACTTCAATTAAGTTAAAATGAGTTTAAAGTAGTGAATCCTCTAGCGAAACATTGGCATTATGTTAGTAATATTATAAAATGTAATATATTATGGTCTTATATTATTATAAAAACGCAAATAAATGTTTTAAATAATGTTTTGACTCAGCAACTACCGTCATCTCTTATGTAATTTTGACACTAAAACTGTCGATTAAATTGAACAAATAAGACCCTAGATATTTTATGACGTCACATTGATCTACAATGATATATAAGAATATATTATATACAAATTGTAATAAATTCTATAATAAATTATTTTTCACGTTTAGAAATCATATTTTATATCGAGATAAATATAAATAAAGTATATAATATCTTTGTTCATTTATTTTAAATAAAATATTATAAAAACATTTTTAACAAATATTAATATAAATTTGTATATATATATATATATATATATATATATATATATATATATATATATATATATATATATATATATATATATATATATATATATATATATATATATATATATATATATATATATATATATATATATATATATATTGTGACGATACGCTTCGCGTACGACACATATATTTAAATTTATTTAGATTAGCATGTAATCTGGGTTGTATAATTGTACAAAATTGTAAAACTCTCTATGAGATAATAACGGTCAAAATTTCATTTTTCCATATTTTAAGTTCGTCAATTAAACGTTCTTCGATAAATTAAAATTTGAATTATTTTGTTATAATATAATAAAAAGAACGAAATTATCTCATAGCGATGTTCAGTCATGTCCGATGTTTTTAATGTTTTTGTGCGAAGGCCAGCTGTTAGTAAATATTATTATTTTTCTCCGTACGGTATGAGTAGAGACATCTGTTTGCGCGTATAGTTACGACCGGCCGAGTTTTGTTTTTTTTAACAATATTAAGAAGAACTGACGCGCTCTCTCGCAATACGAGTGAGACAGCGCGCTGCAAGCGGTTATAACTAGTTTTAACGAATTGTCGCCTATAAAAGGGAAGATTCGTAGCTTAAAATTCATTCGGTCTTGCGTCGAGACTGACAAACCTTCCCTGGTTGACCGGTGTCCGGACCCAGGGGAAGGAGAGTTTGTTTAGCTTCTGAACGAACTCACTCGTTTACGATTTTACGGACTTAGAGAATTCGGTCGTCAGTTTTAAATTTTTTTTGAAACTTAGAAAAAATTTTGAATTAATTTTTCGGACTTAGAAAAATTCGGTCGTCAGTTTTAAATTTTTTTTGGAACTTAGGAAATTTTTGAATTAATTTTTCGGACTTAGAAAAATTCAGCAGTCAGTATAAAATTTAATTTTTCGGACTTAGAAAAATTCAGCAGTCAGTATAAAATTTAATTTTTCGGACAGTCAGATTGGATCTAGTTTCGTGGACAGATAGAACGGTGTTGAATTATATTTCTGGTTTTAAAAAAAAAATATATCAGTCGGTCAGCACGGAACTGTAGTTTATTAAATCTTTGTTGGAAATTTCTTGATTGTTACTGTTGTAATTAGATTAATTTATAATTTATAATTTAATAATTTCTTTTGATAAAATTTTTTTAAAATAAAATTTGTGTTAGTATTTCAAACTGTGTTCTTTTAATTACGTATACAATTGTGTATCTTCCATTAAACGTGTGTATGAACCCCGGACAAACGCGACTGAGCTATCTGCAATCCGTTCCCTTTTTCCCGTATTACAGGTTGCAGGAAGTACGAGATTGGCGCCCGATATCCGGAAATAAAAAGGAGAACTAAAATAACGCACCGAAACCGAGGTGTCGTTATAATATATATATATTTAATTTTATAAACAATGTTTACCCCCGAAGCTACATTTGTGCCTTTATAAAATACATTTATTTTATAAACGTGGTAGAGTAATTTATAATACAAATTTTAATGTTTTTTGTTTCAAAAATGTAATATTAAAAAACAATAAAAAATTATTATTATTATTATATATACATATATGTATATATATATTAATTTTTATAAATAAATTATTAAATAATTTAGATACATTAAATTATTAATTTATTGAATTATTTAAAAAATTAGAATGACCCTTGGTTACAGATCATCACTTGTCATAATAAACATTATTTTGTTTATCGTTTGTTGTCAGCCATTGCTTGGACAGAATTTATTGTCAAAGTTAAGAAAAAATAATGGTTAAATGTACTGATATTTTTGGTGGTCTCCACTATTTTTCGGTAAATTCATAGAAGTGCATCAATAATTTTAATAATAATGTTTAATTTTTTTTCTGTTTAGATTTTGAGTGCCACATGTTTGGCACTTGGGTGCATGTACATGTTTTGTCAAAATAACAAAAATAATACAACGGAGCCGAGAGGAGAAGAGGATATTGAAACACGTGCTAAATGTAATTAACCCTCTAGTACCCAAACCCGCCTCCAGGCGGGTTTAATAAAATCCACGTAAAAATTATAGGAGTAAAAATTTTGAGCTCAATGCTCATGCCCGCCTGTAGGCAACAGTATGCCAAACAACTTATATACTCTGGGCGAGATAAGAAACACGTGTTTTTCTGTAAACAAACAGTTCCTTGCTAATGGTCGCTAAGTACGGACGTACGCTGTGTGCTAATAATTGAAAAATTATTAAAAAATAGTTGCAGTGCTCTGAATTGAATAAAAAAATTACTGGTGAGTTTGTACTTTATTTACCTTATAACGAAACATATTTCTATGCTTGTTTTGCATATATAAACATGACACCTGCCCTGTTTAGGATACCCGTCCCCAGGCGGACCTGGGCAGGCCATATATAAATTTCTCATAATTGAAGGCGTATAAGATAAGTGACATTTAAAAAAAAAATTGTAGTTGTGTGTTAATAATTATTTTTACGTTTATATCTTGATATTCAGAAATGTATAAATTACAAAATAGTATTAAAATTCCATCTGTTGAGTAAACTATAATTTTAAAAATAATTTTTTTTTCTCTACTTTTGCGTAAAAAATATTTTTTTTTAAATGTCACTTATACCGTTATGGTTTTAACCCCTTCAATTATAAATTATTTTTGTAATTGAGTAACTTTTCTATATTTGCTGAAATATTATTGCATACGGGGTCATTTCAGAAATGGTTCGACGAAAAACTTTCAACCCCTCGTTGATGTCCCAAGATGATATTTTTAATTTATTAGAATCCATAGATGTAGACGAGCTAGATACTGATGTTGAAGATAATTTTTCTGATGATGATCACGATCATAATTGTAATATGGAAAATATTTTCGACAGCGATGCCGACGAAACTACCGAAATGCATTCTGCTGTGAACGAATCCATTATTGAACCGCCTTTTACATTAAATTCCAAAACTCAACATGAAGTTGAAAGTAAAGAAGTTGAAACTGAAGAAATGGAAGCAGGACCATCTCAATCCAAAAAACCGAAGCATGGTCAGATTGAAAACGATAACTTTGTAAACACTTTTATTGGAGCCTCCAGTGAGATAGACCCAAAAAATTTAGCATTCAAAAATATCACGTGGCGCAAAAAAAATCTGCAACTACATAAAAAACAGATAAAGTTTATAGGAAATGAACAATTACCTGCACGCTTTTATGAATTGAAAACTCCTTTTGATTGCTTTAAATATTTTGTAGAAGAAAATTTATATCAGCTAATTGTCAATGAGGCCAATCTTTATGCCCACCTAATGAATATTTCAACAAAATTTGTAACTACGGCAAGAGAGTTACAAAAATATGTGGGAATCCTCTTGTATATGTTCATATACAAATACCCGAATACTCGGGAATATTGGGGAGAAAATGCATTCGAACCAGTACGGGAAACCATGACGAGAAACCGGTTCGAAGAAATACGTCGGTATTTACATTTCAACGATAATACTAAAATGCCAGCACGAGAGCACCCGCAATTTGATGCAATTTACAAGGTTCGGCCAATTATCGAGTATTTCAATGCACGATTTCGATCGGTACCAATGTCCCAACGCCTGTGTGTAGACGAACAAATGTGCTCTACTAAAATGGTTTCACATCTTCGACAATATATGCCAGCAAAACCACATAAATGGGGTATGAAACTATTTGTATTATGTGATTCATATGGATATTCATACGCATTTGAATTATATTCTGGAGCAGGTGACAATATAACTCCCAATGGAGCTCCGGATTTAGGTGCAGCTGCCAATGTGGTTTCGCGATTATCACAAATAATCCCCGATCACCTAAACCATATTGTGTATTTTGATAATTTCTATACGACTTTGCCATTGATGGTATACCTCTATAGCAGAGGCATATATTCTTTGGGTACCCTTCGTGCCAATCGAATTGCAAATTGCAAGCTACCAACAGACAAAATGCTTGCAAAGGAACCTCGAGGATATTCAATTGAGTACGTAGGGTCATGCCATGGAGTAGACTTGTCGACCACTCTGTGGAAAGACAACAAATGTGTTCGCCTTGCATCGACCTACGTAGGAGTACTACCATTTATAAATGACAGTAGTAATACCCCGAAGAGGTATGATCGTGCCCAAAAGAAGAGAGTAGAAGTTGACTGCCCAAAAATAATTCACGAGTATAATGCACACATGGGTGGTGTTGATTTAATGGATGGTCTTTTGGGTCGGTATCACATTCGCATGAAAACTGTAAAGTGGACTAGTCGCCTATTTTACCATATGTTGGACTTGGCCATTATAAATGCATATTTGCTACATAAACGATTAAACAGACATACTGAAGTAAGCAATATACAACTCCCACAATTTCGTAAAGAAGTAGCTGCCATGCTTTGCAAAGTAGAAACAGACGAACCGAAAAAAAGATGTGCTGGAAGACCACGAGCAACCAATATAGACCAAGAACCCTCCCCTAGACGTCTGGGTAAGAAGACGTATTTACCAGCCTCAGACATCAGATTTGATGGCAAAGAGCACTTTCCGCAGTGGCTAGATAGATCCGGAAAGCGGGAGTGTAAATTACCTGGCTGCAAATCGGAAACACAATGTACGTGCGTTAAATGTAAAATAAATTTATGTTGCACTGCAGGAAAAAATTGTTTTACAATATTCCATAAACAATAAAATAAGTTTTGTATTTTTTTATAAGCAATAAAATATGTTTTGTAATTTTTCATATGCAATAAATTATGTTTTCAATAACGAATATCAAAAATAAGAAAGATTTATTGATATTATTTGACCCATTTCTAAATGTATCTTTTTAGTACTAACTGCCCAGGTCCGCCTCAAGGCGGAAATAAAAAAATTGGGTCTGCAGGTCACCATTTTCATTTTAGATTAAATTTGACTCCAAATATAGTTTTAATGACCTTAATTAAGCCTAGTATAATTTTTTGACAAAGAAAAAAAATTTGGGCACTAGAGGGTTAACTTTGTTTATTAGTTGTAAAAACAATACAGCCGTAAGTAACTTAAACTGCATCTGAACACAACCGTGACTAAACCACAACTGACTCTATATAAGTAAAATAATATATATTTGTGCTAATAGATGGCGCTGCTTGTTAGATATTTTTGATTTATTCAACAGATAGAGAAGATGAGGATAGAGGAGATGAAGAGAGAGGAAAATAGAAAAGATGAGGATAGAGAAGATGAAGACAGAGGAAATGAGGATAGAGAAGATAAGAATACAGGAGTTGAGGATACAAGAGATGAGATTAGAGGCAATGAGTATGAGGAAGAAGATGATGGTTTTGTTATTATACATTTTGATGTTGAGTTAAAACAATAAATTGTTCATTTGTTCTAATAATATTTATAAAAATAAAAAATAGTTAAAAATAAGTAAATTTTCTTTTGTAAAGCAGAGACATGTGTTTGTGTATCATAAAAAACACTATTCCTGAGGAATTAGTAAACAGACTGGAAAAATTAAAGGATTTACGACAGTTGGCCAAAATAAAAATCGCCAAAGCCGCACAAGACCAGTGCCGACACCATAACCTTCGGCACCAGCGGTGACCAGCGTTGGAAGTTTGTCTCGTGGTTTGGTGTTGGGTTTTGTAGTGTTTGAGAAATCGACGCTCGACGTCGGAAGTTTGTCTCGCGGTCTAGTATTGGGTTTTGTCGTTTTTGAAAATTGACGCTAGGCGTCGCGGCGGTGATCGGCGTCGGAAGTTTGTCTTGCGGTCTAGCCGCGACGCCGAGCGTCGTTGTGTCAAAATCACTAGAAGTACATGTTACACCACCCAAAGCCGTTGGGTTCACATGTAGCATATCCGATAGCATTTTAGACGTCGAAACCCGCCGCGACGCCGAGCGTCGATTTTCAAAAAATTGTACCACGACAAATTTCCGACGCTAGTCACCGCCGCGGCGCCAGGCGTCAATTAACTAAAATCACTCGCATCTGAGTAACCAATGCGTAACACGTCGTGTAGTGTTTTGTGGATACCGATATAGTTGAGTGAGTGTATCTCCAAGTCACGTCAATAAATCAGACATCGCATCGTATGTTATTTTGGTATTTATTTACCCTTAATATTTATCTCCGACAAAGCTATCCGATACGTTTGGCGCGCGAGGCAACTCAAACGTCAAACTTTTGTGCCATACCCAAAAGTACGTCACAGTGTTAAGACAGCTACTGCCATCTAGCGGCTATTGGCGTACACATACGCAACTTCTTTTACCTTTCTAATTCGCAGTTTGCAACAAGAACTTATCACTTATCCTGTGTCGTTCGTCAAGAACACATATCGTCGCTGTAGAATCAAACCGGCATATGTGCAAAAATTGAGTTTTTGAGTTGTTGGTGTCAAAAATTTCTTTTTTTCCCCGTCTATTTTTATGTCGAACCGGCATATCGTATAGTTGAATAAAAATCCGTCAGATGGCGTTGGGCCGGTATGCATTTACGCGGGAATAGCCATTGTGTTTATCAGAAGACAGATCTATTGCGCAATACGCCAGTCGCTTCAAAATCTTCAAGGAGGAAAGTCGTCCGTCATGTAAGTAAAACTGAATTATCTCACAATAGTATATTTTTATTATTACCCAGATATGACTTATTGGCAGATAATCCGGTTTGCACTTAACATTAATGCGTTTATAGCAGCCTCAACTAACACAAACCGGCATATATGCCAAAATGTCGGTTTCCGGGTAAATTTTCTCCCGGCGAATAAAGCAAAATGTTAATTAGAACCGAAATATGTTTCAATAATTCAGTTTGAATTTATCAAAACAAATTTTCTTGTGATGTTTTTGAAGATATGCCGGTTTATTTTATTCTTACGTATCGTTATGCAAGATGTTTTGCGGCTTACTAGGCTCAAAATCGACCCTAGTAGGTAGATACTTAAACTAACTACCACATAGCTTTAATATTTTTCGTCAGATTACTTATAATATTGTTGTTTGTTGAAGGAAAAAGCGTACAGCTTTGATATTAAAACTTGCGGCAAAAAGTGAAAGGAGGTGGCAAGTGATTGCGCCAGATGCTTTGCCTCCGACACGAGTCAATTTAGAACGCAGTACTGAAGATGTTCCTGAAACTAGCAAGACTGATATACAATTAGAGACTGAAAACCAGGTTTCCCCTCCTGCTGGTAAGTTTAGGTTTTGTCGTTTGATTTAAATAAATCAATATTGTTTGTCACTTGCCATAAGCATTGGTGTAGTCCAGAAGTTGGCAACCTTTTGAGACGGAAGAGCCAAAAGTTACAATTTGCACAATTTCCCAGTTTTTAAAGAGCCACTAACATGTTGGTTAGTGGCTCTTCTTGACATCGAAAGAGCCGCATGCGGCTCGCGAGCCGCAGGTTGCCGACCCCTGGTGTAGTCAATACTAATATAGGAAGAACTCACTCAGTCATTGCTCATCATTTTCAAACTTTTCCCCATAATATATTATATTTATATATAATATATTTTTTAGGATGTGAAGTTACTGCATCAACGAACGCTGACCTGACTACGATAGATCCAGTAGAAGTTCCTATAGGGCTAACGGATGCAAAAGCTTGCGTTAATAAGCTGCCTGATCCGTTGCTTCCAACATTATTTATGGATACAGAAAGCACTATTAAAAATGTTCCTAAAATTAGCAACACTGATTTGACTGAACCACAAGCACTCTCTAATGATGAATGGGTGGAATGTGAACCTATACAAGAAGAGACTGAAAACCACATTTCCCCTTCGACTGGTAAGTTCAGGCTTTTGCCCTTTTGATTTATATAAATCAATACTGTTCGTCGTTTGCATCATCATTGGTGGCTTATAGATAAATATATATTTTTTTAAATTTTAGAATGTGAAGTTACTGCACCAACGATGACTGACTTGACTGCGGTAGATCCGGTAGAAGTTTCAATAGAGCAAATGGCACGGGAAGCTCAGAAGTCTGGTTTGGCCGACGATATTGTTACGGGTCAATTATTGGTGACTGAAAGCTACAGTGTCAACAACAATATTAACAAGGACTCTACTGATGAGAAAGACCAAGATCCATTTCATAATTCTGATGACGATGAAGCCGACCCCGGTTATAATCCATTAAATTCTGGCTCCGAAAGTGACAGTGAAAGTAGAGATGAACCGGCGACTGGGATTGAAATCGAAAATGCAAACGAACCAACTACAAGAAAGAGGAAAAGAGGCAAATTTAATAAAAGAACTTTAGCAAAGAAGATGCGAAACTGCGGTGAGGAATACGAGTCTAAATCCCGAGGAAGAGTGAACAAACGAAGCATGAAGCCTCCTTGCCACAACTGTAAATTCAAGTGCACTGAAAAAATTGATGAGAACTATCGGAAAGAGATTTTTGCAATATTTTGGGGAATGGGAGATTTGCAAAGACAAAGAGAATTCATAAAAGATAGCACACAGGCAGTTGTTCCCAAGTATCAGAGGATTACATTGAATCGTAAAAGGGAAAGGGGCTCTAATCAATCATACTCGATAACGAAAGATGGAGAAAAAATACGGGTATGCAAACAATTTTTTAAAAACACTTTTGACCTATCAGACAGAGCTATTCGTACAACCTTTGAAAAAACAGACCAAAGCACAGATGTGCTAAGCTTGGAAATGAGAGGCAAGCATGGAAAGGATCGAAAGTTGGATAAAGAAATCTTGAAGAGTGCAAAGGTTCACATAGAAAAAATTCCCAGAATTCCTAGTCATTACTGCAGATCTCAAAGTTCTCGGGAGTATATCGATGGGGGAAAATCTATCGCCGAACTTCACAGAGATTATCTGAAAGAAAGAAAGGAGTCAAACCTTGAAGGAATCAGCTACTGCCAGTACAGAGCTATTTTCAAGTCATACAACCTTTCTTTTTTCACACCGAAGAAAGATCAGTGTGAGGTTTGTCTCATTTACCAAAACACGAAACAAAATACGACAGAATATGAGAATCATATTCTGGAAAAGGACTTGTCTAGACTGGAAAAGGAGAATGACAAGAAAACCACAGATTCAACCGTCGTAGCAGTATACGACCTACAGGCAGTGCTGTCATGTCCGCAGGGGGAGGCGTCTTCTTACTACTACATTTCGAAGCTAGCCGTTTACAATTTAACAATTGCTGAACTGAAGGGCGACAAAACGGTAAACTGTTACACTTGGGATGAGACACAAGGAAAAAGAGGCGTGATTGAGATTGGGAGCTGTGTGCTGAAATATCTGCAACATTTAAATGACAAAGCTGACTGTCCAATAGACGTCGTCTTTTACAGCGATAATTGTTGTGGGCAACAAAAAAATAACTTTATGATGGCAATGTACAAATATGCTGTTACAACATTAAAAAACATAAAATCTATCACACACAAATTTTTAGTAAAGGGCCACACCCAAAACGAGGGGGATTCGGCTCACTCAACCATTGAAAAAGAAGTTAAAAGAGCACTCCGAAGCGGACCGATATACTTACCTTCCCAATACGCCATGGCCATGAAAACGGCAAAGAAAAGTGGTAAGCCTTACCTGGTTCATGAGTTGAGTCATGAGGACTTTTTTGACATAAAAGCTCTGAAGGACTCCCAAGTAATTTTACCCATATTGGACATTCGAATGTTTAAAGTAATTAAAGACGACGGCAACTTTTACTTCAAAACATCCTACGGATCACATGCCTGGGAAGAGGCGAAGAAAAGGAATAAACGGGGCAATGGGAGCGTGAATCCTGTTCTGATGCAAGCTTATTCCAAGAGACTTACCATTGATGAGAAGAAGAAAAAGGGTATCCTGAAGTTAGTTACCGACGGGATAATACCGTCAATTTATTCAGATTTCTATAAAAATTTGTGAAACTTTGAAGTTACCAGCAAAGGGAAAAGCAATATTATGTTAATTGTTGTTTAAAAAAATTGTGAAGCAATAAATTAGTTTTTCATTGACAACATTATCTTTTTTTTCTACCTAAAACAGGTTCCAAAAGAAGTCACTGGGACACAAAAGCAAATATCACACTGATTTTAAAGTCATACTGGCATATCTGCATATTTCTCTTAATTTAAGCAATTTTCGATTTATTTTCAACTACTACTTCAATAAGAAGTATTCGTCTAAATTTTATTCATGCATAAGGTGGCTTTGAGGTGAACCAAACGGACGTTAAAAGGAAAATATCACATGCGAAAACTTTAAAGCGCTCTGGTGAAAAATATGCATTTTGCAGATATGCCGGTTTGATTTCACAGCGACGATATTTCGCTCATCAGAAGCTCACGCCGCTACAAGTATTACACTTTTCTTCGCTTTTTATACGCTAATTTATTAATAACACGCAGAATCAACTAGTTCTATATTATAGCTAGTTATTAATCGCTTGTGAAGTAACTCACACAACTTTATATTTTGTCTCTACAAGATACTTCGCAATTTAACCTAACTTACTGGACCAAACACGTGGACACCACCTGTTCAAGAATCCAGGAAAGTACACACGCTTTATTCTTTCACAATTACGCTTATATTTGCTTATCTATTTCATCAAACAGAGAATTATTATAATTCTATAATTATTTGTTAAACGCTTGTGATATTATAATCACACATTCATACATTTCGCTCGCATTATTTACGCATTGGTTACGCATATCGCTCACGCTCGCTTTTCATTGTATTTGCATCATTCATTAACAATTTATGTTGCAGATTCTTTTCTTTACTTACTTTTTTTATTATTTATTTTTACGCTTATTCGCAACAATTCTTGCATTAATACCCCGTGAAGAACTTGAATGTTTATACACGCATCAACGCAAATCGCACCAACGCTATTACACGCGCACCCAGAAGGAATAATACTCGCTTTTAGTTGAAATACACTAAGCTTTGACACCTGTGGCTGTAGCATCATCCGAGGACAATCTTGAGTGCTCACCAAGGACGTACACAAACACACACTTTCATCTGTAAGTTATCTACACGCACTTTTATTGAGAAACTTCGCTGCCTTTATAAACCGTAAGTTCTGTTATTATTATGCTTGCATTTCAATTGAGAACGTCAACTTTGCTCATAAGTTACGTTACTTATCAATTCTTTACATACGTGTTTGAGTATCAATTTATAGTATTATTCGCATATCGCATATTTACACTACATATTCACAGTTATATCTGTAATATCGAATAAATTTTCATTCACGCTATCATATTAAACGCTACAGATATTTAGTAATTTTGCATGCGCTTGAATCGGATTACTTCTTTGATATACGCATTCGCAACTTTATCGCTATCCTATTCCTCAGTTGTGGACCAACCTTTCTCCGCATTTTGTTCCTAGAGCTACCTCATCTTGTGAACGCCCTATTTATCGCTCGGGTAGGTGAAGATTGTGAAATCCTTCATCCATCCTGTCGCTGTATCAATATTTTAGTTTGTTCACAGTCAAGCTACGCACGCCCACAACATAATTTACGCACGCATACAATTGGTTGAAATACACCACGCTCAGGATTTCAATTCACATTGATTGAAATCGACTACGCTTAGACACGCGCTGCTGCATCACCATCAAAAGGGCAACTTTAATGGTCACGCAGTACACACATACGCACGCATACAGTCCACTTGCTCGCAAGACCGCCGCACACACGCCACATCGCTTTCAGGGAACTCAGCTCACTTGCCCACAGAAGCAACAAGTTTCTCGTGGTCACCAAGCCAGCACTGAGCCTCAACATTTGGTCGTTCGAGCCGGATGGGCAGGTCACAACCGAGCCCCAACAGAGAGTATATCGAAAAAATTTAATGTTAGATTGTAAATCGATAGGGACACCTATAGAAGCAAAATTAGATTTGAATAGGAATGATAGTAAAAATAAACAGATACCATTTCAACAGCTAATAGGTAGTTTAATGTATTTAGCTGTGTTAAGTAGACCTGACAGCTATCTTAATCAGTTATCTGTTAGCTATCTTAGTCAGTTTAATAACTGTCATAATGAAATACATTGGCAACATGCCAAAAAGTATTGAAATATTTAAAGAAGACTAAAAATTATGGTTTAAAATATGTGAAAGATGCTACGGAACTAGAAGATTTTGTTGACGCCGATTGGGCAAGTAATACTGTTGATAGGGGATCCTATACAGGTTTCTGTTTTAAGTTATCTGGATCCGTAGTGTCATGGGAAAGTAAGAAGCAAAAAAACTAGCTCCATCTAGTACAGAAGCCGAATATATAGCTATGTCAGAAGCTTCAGAAAAGCCATTTATATGAAAAATTTGTATTTTGAGTTGGCAGATATTTTAAATTGTATAACAATTTATAATGATAGTCAGACCGCGCAGAAGCTGTCTGTAAATCCAGTTTCGCACAAAAGGTCAAACATATCAATGTGAGACATCATTTTGTTAAGAACGCTGTTGATCGAAAATTAATAAAATTTATATATTTACCGACAGCTGATATATGCCCGCTGATATGCTTACAAAGTGACTAATTTCTGTAAAACATTATTGTTTTTTGAATGCTTTAGGTATTGTGGTTGTTTGATGTTTTGAACTGGGGGTGTTAAATATATCAAAATATCTAACAAGTAGCGCCATCTGTTGGCATAAATATATGTTCTTTTTCTTATATACAGTCAGTTACTGTTTAGTCACGGTTTAGTTCAGATATAGTTTAGTTACTTACGGCTGCATTGTTTTTTATAACTAATTAACAAAATTAATTGTATTTAACACGTGTTTTAATATAAATCACGTGCAAAAGCGAATGGGATCAAGAATTCGCGCGGCAAAAAAAAAGCACAAGCACATCGTTAGAGTAGGAGGCGAAAAACTGACGATACAGGCGATTTCAGATTTGACGAATTATTATGGATTGGCAATTAGACGACACCCGAATTCAGCAAAAGACATGCACAATAAGATATTGGCAACATTCGACCATGAAACTACGACCGACGAAAACCCGAAGCACGACCGGTGCCCGCCCGGACCAGATTCTTGGCGCAAATATCGGAAAGCCGAAGCTGCAGGGACTGAAGATTCTTTTCGCCATCCCCCTCTTTTCATCGATACTGTTCGGGATATTCTGCGGCCGATTTACGAGGAATTGTCATCAATGGATTTATTGCAGAGATGTGTTGGCGGTTTTACGGAGAACAATAATGAGAGCTAAAATAAAACTATTTGGCAGTTTGCCCCAAAACACGTGTTCTGCTCTCGAAAAGTGATTGAAATAGCAAGTTTTTTAGCTGCTTGTTTATTCAATAAGGGTGCCAAATCATTGCTGAAAATGATGGAAATTACAATAGGACAAACAAACATATGACTGCGCGTCAAGACGGGACTCGGACCGCCTGAGGGACGCTGAAAGTTTCACGCTGCAGGAGTCGCACGAGCAAAGAATGGAGCGCAGAAATGAAACTCTGCAACAGCAGGGAGATTTTGAAGAAACGGAGGATGTTCTATATGGACCGGGCAATGCAGACTAAGAGTGAGTTATTGAATAAATACATGTTATTGCACTATAAACTGTAATTTAAAAACAGCATTTTTCATTCTCTTGTCCCTTCCAACTCAAAAAGTATTTGACCAAATGCTTTGAAATTTTGCTGACATGTGCACAATTACATCCTCTACATAGTAGGCTATAATCAAGTAAACATATTAAAAAAATATTTTTATAGATTTAAGAAAATAATAAGTATATTTAAAGTATTCATTACATCAGAAAAATTTAAGAAATAGAAAATAGGTAGAATTTCATTGTAACTTTACAACAATTGTTCACAAATCAAGAAACAAAACAAAAATAACGTTTTCTTGTGGAAAAATGGAGAAATGTAGAATTTTACTATAACTTTGCAACAATTGTTTACAAGTCAAGACACAAAACAAAAATGCCTATTTTCTTGTGAAAAAATGCAAAAATGTCTTTCCTTCCTTTTCACAAATTTGTTTCCTGCGCATGTGCCATGTTCTCATTTAGCAATGGTTACGCTTTACGCTGTTGCTTACTACAACTCATGGGGTTGCGTACTAGGTACCATCCGTGTCAACAACATCTAACTGTTGCCGAAAGAATCATTTCGATTGGTAAATTTGCTGGTTGATGCGAATCGCTCAACAAACCTTCGTATAGGTTTTTTTTTTGTCCCAAGTCCGAAACCAGACCAAAGAACCTTAAGGGCACTGCTTCACCTTAGATGCTTAGATGATAAAATTTTAGCACTTTGGCTTTATAAACAGGGACCTAAAACGTATCATTTAGCGTAACGTATCACTTAGCGATATCACTATTGATAGTGGCGTCAATACAATTTTTTTTTTGATAATTTGGCGGATATCGCAAAACGTTTAAATCCTCATGAAAGAAAGTGTTCTATTTTGTTCGATAAAATGGCCATTAGACCTCATCTACAATATTCTACCAGTAATGACGTTATCATGGGTTTCCAAGTTCTTGGAACGTCCAGATCTGGCAAAATTGCAAACCACGTAACTGTGTTTATGCTTCGTGGATTATCTAGAAAATATAAGCAACCAATTGCCTATGTTTTTTCTCAGAACTCCGTTAACAAGCATGATCTGCATGTGCTATTGATGAAGGTGATCCGGGCGACCCGAAATGCTGGTTTGCAAGTTGTATCCACGATTTCCGATCAGGGTTCTAACAATATTGGAGCAATCAACTTGTTAATGAAAGAGGCTGAGGAGGTATATGTACGGCAAAGTGAGGAAGAGCGTACTATTGGATACGAAGTCGACGACGTGGAAGTTATCCATTTTTACGACTTTCCCCACCTTATTAAAGGTGTACGGAACAACTTACTTAAAGGAGCTATTACCCTCGAGGAAAAAGGGACAAAAAAGACAACTAAATGGAAACATGTTCAGCAGTTGTACCGTATGGACACTGGAACGTCGGACATAAAGGTATGCCCGAGGTTGACAGAAGAACACGTCAACCCACAAAAGATGAGAAAGATGAAGGTCAGCTATGCTGCCCCAGTAATGAGTCAGCGTGTTTGTCCAGTAATGCGGAAATTTGCTGAATTGTTATGTAAGTTTTTTTTTAATTAATGTATATATATATATATATATATATATATATATATATATATATATATATATATATATATATTGTAACAATTTTATTGTTACGGGTTTTACAAATTCAATGAATCTAAACTTAAACTTCGCGCGAACCATAATTTCCGGTTTCAAACCTGTCGATTGCAAGCGTACTTGAACTGAGCGGCATTCAGTTCCGCGCCGTCTAACCGTTCACATCTAGTCACATTGTAGTTCTTGTAATAATATTTCTTTCTGTTTTTTATCTTAATCATCCGATTTGAATTTTAGTAAATAGTGTTAAATTATTGTGTATTATTATTACTGCTACCGTCTTGCATTATTATTTTTATAAAATTTCCATTAATTCAGAATTTTTTTTGCTTTCGTTATACGAGCACATGTTCATAAATTTTAATATCGCGTTGTGAGTGTATTCTGCGGCCGGAATTGGATCATCCTTTTGTTGGTCCGGGATTATAGCCTATGTTGAAAACAACAACATCTAACTGTTGCCGAAAGAATCATTTCGAATGGTAAATTTGCTGGTTGGTGCGAATCGCTCAACAAACCTTCGTATAGGTTTCTTTTGTCCCAAGTCCGAAACCAGACCAAAAAACCTGAAGGGCACTGCTTCATCTTAGACGATAAAATTTTAGCACTTTGGCTTTATAAACAGGGACTTAAAACGTATCGTTTTATTGCAAGTATAAAGCCTCACAAACGATTTCAGAAATTACGATTAAGTATATGATTAATTATTATCAATTTTATATTGTACTCTTTACTAATTTTGAGTTATTTTGTAATCATTTTTATTTTGTAATCCTCTTACACAAAATAATGAATTAAAAAAGCTACCAAAAGGGAGTTTTGATTATAAAACAATCAGAAAAAATATTGTTGTTTGTAAATAGCACGACAATAGTATAGTTCATATAGCTCCCAACTTTACCCCTGTGCACCCTATTAGACAGGTCGGTAGATATTCACTAAATGAGAAAAAAAGAATATCTGTGCAACAGCCAAATATTATAAAATTGTATAACGAAAATATGGGAGGAATAGATAGAGCAAATAAAAACATAAGTTTGTATAGAACAGCAATTAGGGGCAAGAAGTGGTGCTTTCCCGTGTTTACTCATTGTCTTGATATGGCCGTACAAAATTCATGGCAACTTTATAGAAAAAATTCTGGAAAAATTTACTACTTGGCCTTTACAAGGTCTATTGCAACAGCACTGCTGGAAACCAACAGAAAAATTGGAAAACGAGGCCCAAGCAAAATGTCAAGCTCACTACGCGATCAAGATATAACAGAATGGACCATCTACCTACCTTCCAGGAAGAAAGTGCAGACAATTTGCATGAAATGTAAAGTTGCACTGGATATAAAAAACTGTTTTGTTTCATATCATACAAATATTAATTAATTAATTCTTTTTAGTTGATAATTTTACTTTTGTTTTTCTAATAATAATATAATATTTTTGTTAAATGATTTCAATAAATATACTATTATTGATCACTTTTTATTATATTTAAAAAGTTTTAATAAAAGTAGTATATTAACCTACCGTCCTTTTAAAAGGACACTGATTATCTCAAAAACTATTAATAATTTTTAAAAAAATTACTTACAAATTATGTTTGTTATACAAATAGCTGTTGTAATTTGTGTACCTGAGTGTACCAGTGGCGACACTGGTGGGGTGTGCTTGAGCCGAGGCGCGCGAACAGACATGAGGCAGCCAGCATTATGAGTCAAGCGTTTGTAAGATACACTACACGTTTCAAACACATTTGTATAGTTATTATGTTGTAGTATTCGTTAGTACTTATATGATAAAATTGTTAGTAAAGAGTGTGCCTTGACTTATTCTCACAAGAAATCAAGACTTAAGTGTCTGTCTAATCATTGGTCCTTCTTGAGCCACATTATGTGAAAATTCGTAAAATCAGCAAAGAAAATACGTAGTTGGAACATCACAGCAGTCGGCGGATTCGCTTACAACGGAGCAGCTATACACAACGCAGCTGGTCAATTGGACAAAGGAATGTGCGGCCGTTACGGCAGTCTGCGAAAATGTGAGTAATCCTTTTTATCACATTTCATTTAAAAATTCCTTCTTGAATTGTTTTATTTGTTTATCGGTTTATTTTGTTACTTTTGAATTATTAACATGGCAAACGATTTAAAAACTTTATATCGTAAACGAGGTGCTCTTAAAGCAAAATTTTGACTCGTTTTTGAACGGACTGAATTCCGTCGTGGTTGATGGCACGGGGGTAAGAGAAGATGCAAAACAAAGAATGCAAAAAACCGATATTGTTGCGCAATCGTTTGATAAACTACAAACTGAAATTGAATGCATGGTTGTTGACGCGGACGTAGATCAACAAGTCGCGGAGCGTAACCACTTTGATGACCTATATTTTACATTAAAATCGCGAGGAAAGCTATTAATTAAAGACAGACACAGATTATGCCAAACGACCATAGATAATTTGTTTTTAAATTAGAAAGTAGAACAAAATGAACAACTAATTTTAAAAGTTTTTCTCGAAAAATATTATATGTCAAAAATTAAACAAATGAAGTATATGTCACAAATTTATATTTGCGTCGAAAATTGCGAGTTATTTCTATGAAAAAAAGGTTAATGATGGTAAAATAATTAATAATATTATTTAAACATTAAAATTTATTTACCAAGCCAAACGACCATACATAATTTGTTTTTAAATTAGAAAGTAGCACAAAATGAACAACTAATTTAAAAAGTTTTTCCCGAAAAATATTATATGTCAAAAATTAAACAAATGAAGTATATGTCACAAATTTATATTTGCGTCGAAAATTGCGAGTTATTTCTATGAAAAAAAGGTTAATGATGGTAAAATAATTAATAATATTTTTTAAACATTAACATTTATTTACCAAGCCAAACGACCATACATAATTTGTTTTTAAATTAGAAAGTAGCACAAAATGAACAACTAATTTAAAAAGTTTTTCCCGAAAAATATTATACGTCAAAAATTAAACAAATGAAGTATATGTCACAAATTTATATTTGCGTCGAAAATTGCGAGTTATTTCTATGAAAAAAAGGTTAATGATGGTAAAATAATTAATAATATTATTTAAAGATTAAAATTTATTTACCAAGCCAAACGACCATACATAATTTGTTTTTAAATTAGAAAGTAGCACAAAATGAACAACTAATTTTAAAAGTTTTTTTCGAAAAATATTATATGTCAAAAATTAAACAAATGAAGTATGTCACAAATTTATATTTGCGTCGAAAATTGCGAGTTATTTCTATGGAAAAAAGGTTAATGATGGTAAAATAATTAATAATATTATTTAAACATTAAAATTTATTTACCAAGCCAAACGACCATACATAATTTGTTCTTAAATTAGAAAGTACCACAAAATGAACAACTAATTTTAAAAGTTTTTCTCGAAAAATATTATATGGCGCGGGGGTAAGAGAAGATACTCCGTTGACAGAGGCAGTTATCAGCAAAATAACTGAAAGAATGCAAAAAACCGATATTGTTGCGCAATCGTTTGATGAACTACAAACTGAAATTGAATGCATGATTGTTGACGCGGACGTAGATCAACAAGTCGCGGAGCGTAACCACTTTGATGACCTATATTTTACATTAAAATCGCGAGGAAAGCTATTAATTAAAGACAAAGACACAGATGATGCAAGTTCGGTGGCGAACAGTTCGGTAGCGGGCAGCGCGGCTGAATCTCGAGCGTCAAACAAGTCGGGTGCAAATCATCGAGTTAAACTTCCTACTATAAAATTACCGTCATTTTCGGGCTCATTCGTGGAATGGCTAGAGTTTCGGGAAATGTTTCAAACGCTCATCCATAATCATAGCGAATTAACAGCAAGTGAAAAATATCAATATTTATCTCCAGGGTGAAGCAGCAAATATTATCAAATCTTTAGAGTTTACTGCAGCTAACTACGACACGGCCTGGAATTTAATTTGCGAACGTTACAATAATGACCGTCTAATGATTAGTACTCATGTCAAGGCCTTGTTCAATACGGAAATTATCACAAAAGAATCGTCACAAAAATTACGAACTTTAATTGATACAGTTAATAAAAATTTGAGTGCGTTAAAATCGTTAAATCAACCCGTTGAGCATTGGGATACGCTTATAAATCATATCATTTGTACAAAACGATTAAACCGCCACGCCTTGCGCTTGGCGCCATCGTAGACCAACCAGCGACCGCCTTTTTCACAACAGGAAAAGGTGGTACATCCTTGGGAAAATTCTCACCCGCATACCGGGTGAACGTGTATACAGTGCAAATATAAATAAACTAAAAGTTTATGCAAAATGTCTCATACGAGAACAAACACTCGCGAAAGAACACGACGTGCAGTATTGCACATAAGTGACTGTGAAATAACAAGTAAAAGTTCTGGCAAAAACAACGAACGAGTAATCTCGCCCCAAAAACAACAATCGACTACAAATACACAAAGTACAAGTAAAACAAATCATATCGATCAAACCGTGAAAAAAGCGTTCACATGCATCAAAATGCCAAACAACGAAACCGAAACGCTAAAATACTCAATACCGACGAAAAACGAAATTCGCACCGATCGCGAACACGACGGCGATGACGAAAATAGTGATGACGAATCAGTAATATCTAACACACAACAACAACATGAACCGAAAAAAACCAACATCGATAGTGATACAAGGAAAACTAACAGAATATGAAAAACTTAACAAAATACTACAACAATACACGAAATCAGGATATCACATTTCATTTTCACGAAATAACACAAATATATTTTTTTACAATCTGGATGAAAAGCTAAAGTTAGTTTCCCACCTAAAAGCACAATCTATACCATTTTACACATATACTCATTGCTGGCATCGAGTTTAACATCGAACCTAAAGAAATAGAAAGAGAACTGCAAGAAATATATAACTTACAGGCAAGTGTGTATAAAATGAAAGGGAAGAAACAACCATTATACATGGTCGTAACAAACAGCACTACAAAACTTTCACACCTAATAAATAAAATAAAATACTTGTGCCACATCAGAGTGTACTGGAGAAGGCACCAAGCCAGGCAGGAAATCGTACAATGCCACCGATGCCAACAATGGGGGCATGCTACGAGTAACTGCTACCTGGCTCCAAAATGTTTGAAATGCCCGGAACAGCAAATTAATTTCGTGGAATGATATTGTTCAAACATTTTATAAAGATTCCAAATGTAAGCTTGCAAGAAGTATGGGACATATTTCTGAAATACGTTTATTTAGTTACATAAATATTTATCCACAAAACAGCTGCTGCCATTAAATCTGCTTGTACTTGTCAAGAAATTAATAGTGCGTCTGCAATGGATACAGCTGAATTTGTTGAAAAAATTAATAACTTATTGGACATTTTAAATAGTAAACACAAATACACAGCTAATGCAAATGCATGCGCAATAAGTGATAAAAATAATCTGTGTGAAGAACTTAAAAATTATTTAAAATGAACAAAAACGCTAAAATGTGTTCAGAGAAAAGATGGAAAAAAAAGATTTTTATCACATCCGCCAAGTTTTGACGGATTAATTCAAACAATGACAGCAACAATAGAAATATGGTACGAATTGAAAAACAGTGGAACTGAATATTTGTGTACAAATAAACTGACACAAGATTGTGTTGAAAATCTTTTCAGTCATATAAGAGGTGTCATATAGACAAAATATTGAAAATATTATAGTACATCAAATTGATGAAACTTGGACACAAGGAAATTGTCCGCAAGACGACAGCCAGTTTTTAAGAATTGATGAATTTTTAAAAGAAAGTTCGACTCAACGAGAATCTGATACAGATTATTATAATTTCAGTGAAGATGTAATTGAAAATGAAACTTCTTGTTCGTATGAAGAATGTTCAATTGCTTATTTCGCTGGCTATATTGCATTTAAATGTTTCAAAAAATATAAGTGCGAGCAGTGCGTTCACAATAACATTAATAGTGACGAAAGTGAAAGACAAGAGGATATGCTCATACATTTTCGGGCGTATGATACGAATAGGGGAAAGAGATCGCAGCCCCATGGGTCCGGCAATCGACCCAACCCCGTAGGGTGGGAGGAAGGGCCGGCAACAAAACCATCTCGTTGCCGTGCGGGAGTCGGGTCGTCAAACGCACGCGACCCAAGATCAGGCCAGCTACCCAGGTCTTGAGTAGCCAGCGAGTTCCACCACCCGGAACTACACCACCAGCCAAAGTCCCAAAGCCAATTCCAAGATGGAAACCAGGGGACGAGAACGAGAAGCTGTGCCGCGTCCTCACGGCCTACTTTGGCCCATATCCGGCCAAAGCGTCGGACACTCCTGTAATCCGGCCGTACCGGTCCCCAAGTCCGACGGGAGACACCATTGACCTGACAACGTCTCCTATTCCGACCGACACCGAGGAGGACGTCTGTCAGGTCCAGCAGACGGCCGGAGACTGCCAGGAAGGTACCCCAAAACCAACGCCGAAGGATCAGAGAAGCCCCACCGTCGGGGACGCCGCCCAAGAGCTGATGGATATTATGGAGCAGCTGTTCCCGGATTGTAGCCCCCCGTCCGCCACCATCAGCACACCCCCCACGGAAAACCCCCCTCGTATCCCAAACACCGCAGTCACTTTCCCAAACCCTGGTACACCCGGGTACGACCAGTGGTTACAGTCGTTGAGGCCCCCCGGCGTCCCTCGGAACAAACGACTGCGGTACCGTCCCCCCAACGGGATACGAGTCACCATACCCCCCAGGACACGTGAAAAGTGTAGTGCGTGGTGTAGTTCGCGCTCGGATTCGGACACTACGGTGCAATCCGAGGACGTTAGTTAAGTTAGTGTAAGTTAGTTTTTAGTTAGTTAAGTTAGGGATATTTTAGGATAGATTTAGTTAAGTTTGTTTTTGCTTGGAAAAGTTTTCAGTTTTTGTTATTAAACTAGTACATAAAATTGATATAAGCTAACATTAACTTCTAAATCCCATAACACACTTCAACAAATCCTTACAAACACAAAACCAAACATAAATAAAAAAGAAAAAAGTGGGGTATATAAGATAAACTGTTCAGACTGTAATGCAGCATACATCGGAATGACATCAAGAAAAATCATTACTAGAGTCAAAGAACACAAATCAAATAATCCACCTTCAGCTTTAAGCACACATCTTTGCACTGAATCACATAACATAAATCCAGACAATATCATAGTATTACACACAGAATCAAACATATCAAAATTATTACTGTTAGAACAATATGAAATTTTAAAACACAAATATAACAACGAAGAACTTTTAAACGACAATTACATATTTATCGAAAATCATATTTTTAAACATTTACCGCCATTTCAATAAGCGTCAGAATATTACAGCAACAATTTTCAAACGACCTTCAAAAACAAACAGACACAACCAGACTCGACTTCGACTACGACGCAACTTATAAATATGACATAAAAATTACTGTTTCTTCCTTCAATTTTAATATATTAACTATAAAATATTATTTTACAAATGAGACACTGAATCTATTATTCATTACTTAAGGTCAGTATATAAGTTTTATCAATATATAACATTAAATAAATATGTTTTTTCTATATCAGCATGACACGTGCTTACAAAACATAACCCGACAAAATCATGTTTTTTAAAAAATCTTATATGTTAAAAATCTTTTATATAACAACAATTTAATGTAAATAAAGTACTTGTATTATTTCAGGAGGCATTGAGAATGGCATTGTTCGCCGAAATTAATCGCCAGATATAAATAAATTATATAATAAAAATATAACAAACATATATTGGTTATTCTATCTATCTATTTTTCTAAATCCACATGATATAAGGAAATTTTTGGGATTTATTGTTAGTGAATTTTTTTTGGAAAAGAGAAAAAAAAAATTTTTTAGGATGTTTTCCTTATCCTCCAACCATCCATGATGAAAGTACGGTTCTTCTTTTTTTCCCCGAAGTAACCGGGGGATGTGACGAAGTAAATTCGCACAAGTAAATCGCAAAAGACACGTGCTTTAACTTTAGCGGCTAATAACTCGGCTACGCGGTATCATATCGCGAAAATATTTTTTTATAAGAATAATAAATATTTTTACATCGAATAAAAATAGTATGAGCAAAACTTTCAATCGGGAAACATAATTTCCAAATTAAACCAAATTTGTATATAGTTTTCAATGTAAAGTACTGACACCGACCAACGAAAACCGAAATCAAACTTGTACAGTTTGGAATCTGACTATAAAAAGTCGGCCGTTTGCAAGCAAAAAATCACTTGATGTCTGACACAAGTCAAGCAACAAACGTTGGTGCGAGTTCTCCACTAGCCGACGGTTGCCAGGTGGGCAATTCTGCCGTTGATGTACCGACCGTGAGCCCTCTGAGTCGAAAACCGTTCTCCGGGTGCAGCCAGCGAGTTTTCCAGTTGCACACACTCGTGTCCGCAATACAGCAGCGAGTTTTCCAGCTGTATACGTCCGCGGTGCAGTCAGCGAGTTTTCCAACTGCACACCTTCGCGTCCGCGATACAGCCAGCGAGCTTTCTAGCTGTATATTTTGAATCACCGATATTCAAACAAGTGGATTGGTCGTGGAGGACCGGTGCCTTGGCCGGCACGGCACGTTCACCGGACTTGACAGCGCCAGACTTTTTCCTGTGGGGGATGCTGAAGGACAAATGTTATGCGGACACACCGACAACGCCAGATAACATGAAGGAGCGTATTCGCAATGCTTGTGCGAACATCAGCAGAGACACCCTTGGAAAAGTTGCAAAAGAATTTGAAAAAAGGATCGCAAAATGTCTGGAAGTGAATGGCCATCATTTTGAGCACCTGCTCTAAAGATGATTTCAAGTAAGTAAAACACAAGCGCGCGTCTACACACACGTACACACAATCTAGTTTTATACAATCAAATTTTATAAACAATGTTTACCCCCCGAAGCTACATATGTGCCTTTATAAAATACATTTATTTTATAAACGTGGTAGGATAATTTATAATACAAATTTTAATGTTTTTTGTTTCAAAAATGTAATATTAAAAAACAATAAAAAAATATTATTATTATTAATATATATACATATATGTATATATATATTAATTTTTATAAATAAATTATTAAATAATTTAGATACATTAAATTATTAATTTATTGAATTATTTAAAAAATTAGAATGACCCTTGGCTACAGATCGTCATTTGTCATAATAAACATTATTTTGTTAATCGTTTGGCAGCCATTGCTTGAATACAGAATTTATTACTTCTTGTAAAAGTTAACAGAAAAAATGGTTTTAAGCAAATTAACTGATATTTTTGGTGGTCTCCACTATTTTTCGGTAAATTCATAGAAGTGCATCAATAATTTTAATAATAATGTTTAATTTCTTTTTCTATTTAGATTTTGAAGAAAATTATATTCGCCTCCACATGTTTGGCAGTTGGGTATGGCTATTACATGTTTTCTAAAGACAAGAAAAATAATGAAACGGAGGAGAGAGGAGATGAGAATAGAGGAGATGAGGATGAGGAAGAAACTCTCTATAACATGTTTTCTCAAGAAACGGAGGATATAGGAGATGAGGATAGAGGAGATGAGGTAAGAGGAGATGAGGATATAGGAGATGAGGATAGAAGAGATGAGGATATAGGAGATGAGGATAGAAGAGATGAGGATACAGGAGTTGAGAATACAGGAGATGAGGATACAGGACATGAGGATAGAGGAGATGAGTATGAGGAAGAAACTGAATATGATGATTTTGTTTTGATAAGACATTTTGATGCTGAGTTAAAACAATAAATTGTTCATTCATTCTCTTTAATTAAATAAGAATTATTGTTCTACGTAATATTTATAAGAATAAAAGATAGTTAAAAATAAGTAAATTTTCTTTTGTAAAGCAGAGATTTTCATTTCAAATACAGTAAAATATACCTACACATATCTCATTGCAATTCAAGATTAGGTTAGGTTAGTCGTTATGCAGTTATACTTTCCGTATGTGAATCATCCCTCTTGATTGGAAAAAGAAATGTAATGTTGTAAAAATACTTTCCAGCATTTATTTAAACGTATGTATTTAGTTTCATTATTAAATGTAAATCGATTTTTTATAGGTATATTATGTGTTTGTTACATCCAACATTTTTAAATCAAATTCAAACAAATTGAAATGGAGTTCTCAAAATAACATTAAATAATTTTACATACAAAGGTTTTTATTTAAATGGGGATGCATAGATAGGAATCAGAGTTTATGAGAATTGTATTTAGATTTGGAAATGACAGATGTAACAAAGAGTATTTACATTATTGTGCGAACATCAGCAGAGACACTTTCAATTTTTTTAGGATGTTTTCCTTATCCTCCAACCATCCATGATGATTAAACCAAACTTGTATATAGTTTTCAATGTAAAGTACTGACACCGACCAACGAAAACCATCTCGTTGCCGTGCGGGAATCGGGTTGTCAAACGCACGCGACCCAAGATCAGGCCAGCTACCCAGGTCTTGAGTAGCCAGCGAGTTCCACCACCCGGAACTACACCACCAGCCAAAGTCTCGAAGCCAATTCCAAGATGGAAACCAGAGGACGGGGACGAGAAGCTGCGCCGCGTCCTCACGGCCTACTTTGGCCCATATCCGGCCAAAACGTCGGACACTCCTGTAATCCGGCCGTACCGGTCCCCAAGTCCGACGGGAGACACCATTGACCTGACAACGTCTCCTATTCCGACCGACACCGAGAAGGACGTCTGTCAGGTCAAGCAGACGGCCGGAGACAGCCAGGAAGGTACCCCAAAACCGACGCCGAAGAACCAGAGAAGCCCCACCGTCGAGGACGCCGTCCAAGAGCTGATGGACATTATGGAGCAGCTGTCCCCGGATTGTAGCCCCCCGCGACCATCAGCACACCCTCCACGGAAAACCCCCCTCGTAACCCAAACACCGCAGTCACTTTCCCAAACCCTGGTACACCCGGCTACGACCAGTGGTTACAGTCGTTGAGGCCCCCCGGCGTCCCTCGGAACAAACGACTGCGGTACCGTCTCCCCAACGGGATACGAGTCACCATACCCCCCCAGGACACGTGAAAAGTGTAGTGCGTGGTGTAGTTCGCGCCCGGATTCGGACACCACGGTGCAATCCGAGGACGTTAGTTAAGTTAGTGTAAGTTAGTTTTTAGTTAGTTAAGTTAGGGATATTTTCGGATAGATTTAGTCAAGTTTGTTTTTGCTTAGAAAAGTTTTCAGTTTTGTTATTAAACTAGTACATAAGATAGATATAAGGAAATTTTTTGGTTTATTGTTAAAGTGAATTTTTTTTTGATAAAGAGAAAAAAAAATTTTTTTTTAGGATGTTTTCCTTATCCTCCAACCATCCATGATGATTAAACCAAACTTGTATATAGTTTTCAATGTAAAGTACTGACCCCTGGAAGTGAATGGCCATCATTTTGAGCACCTGCTCTAAAGATGATTTCAAGTAAGTAAAACACAAGCGCGCGTCTACACACACGTACACACAATCTACTTCTACTGACCAGTCTTTTTTTCCAGCTACCAACAAGATAGCCTCCAACTCGGACATCGACAACATGGACCTGGAGACTGACTTCTGGCTGTCACAGCTGTCAGCGGCGCTGACGCCGAGTCCAGCGGAGCAGGAGCGCCTGCTGGATGAGTGCTATTTCAAGCTGGAGCAAAAAATGTGGCTGACAAGGCGCGAGCAGTATGAGATCAGCGGCGCGCCAAGCCTCAGCCAGTGCTGGTGACTCTAGGCCATAATCTGGTTGTGCTAATGCGCAAGCGCATCGATGTAGTGGTCAGCGACACTATCAAGGATACGCATGACATCACGAAGAACCTGAAGCCGGTGATCCGAGTCAAACTTTAACGTTGCTTGTCATTTGTACGCTAATAATTAATACAAAAATAAACATCACATTTATAAATAATATCCTTCCGGATTAACTTAAAATACTCTCAAATTTTTTTACAAAATGTAATTCAAATATCTTTTACAAAAACGGCAATTGAATGTGACGAACATTGTTCGTGATTTTAGAAGCCATCTAGGACAAAACCAATATTACGGAATTATGGCCCCCTTCTGTATGATTATTTTTTGCCTAAGTTATTTCTGCGTAAAATGTATTGTTTCCGAAATATTTCCCGAAAACACTTTAAATGGACCACCCGGTATATGTAAATGACTTGTGCTGCAAAAGGGCATAAGCCCTATAACAACACGCGAAATTAGTTAATTAGTTAAATTAGTTAAATTAGTCACTGTTAACATTTATGTACCAAAAAAGTTTTGGACTTAATATTAATGATACGAAAAAATAATAATGTACGAAAACCATAAATGACAACTAATCATATTGCCATGAACACAATGCCATCTGAGAAGTATAATTCGAAGCTACACAGTGTTGCTGTGATTGATTTAAGAAAATAATAAGTATATTTAAAGTATTCATTACATCAGAAAAATTTAAGAAATAGAAAATAGGTGAAAGAAAGTGTTCTATTTTGTTCGATAAAATGGCCATTAGACCTCATTTAAAATATTCTACCAGTAATGGCGTTATCATGGGTTTCCAAGTTCTTGAAACGTCCAGATCTGGCAAAATTGCAAACCACGTAACTGTGTTTATGCTTCGTGGATTATCTAGAAAATATAAGCAACCAATTGCCTATGTTTTTTCTCAGAACTCCGTTAACAAGCATGATCTGCATGTGCTATTGATGAAGGTGATCCGGGCGACCCGAAATGCTGGTTTGCAAGTTGTATCCACGATTTCCGATCAGGGTTCTAACAATATTGGAGCAATCAACTTGTTAATGAAAGAGGCTGAGGAGGTATATGTACGGCAAAGTGAGGAAGAGCGTACTATTGGATACGAAGTCGACGACGTGGAAGTTATCCATTTTTACGACTTTCCCCACCTTCTTAAAGGTGTACGGAACAACTTACTTAAAGGAGCTATTACCTTCGAGGAAAAAGGGACAAAAAAGACAACTAAATGGAAACATGTTCAGCAGTTGTACCGTATGGACACTGGAAAGTCGGACATAAAGGTATGCCCGCGGTTGACAGAAGAACACGTCAACCCACAAAAGATGAGAAAGATGAAGGTCAGCTATGCTGCCCCAGTAATGAGTCAGCGTGTTTGTCCAGTAATGCGGAAATTTGCTGAATTGTTATGTAAGTTTTTTTTTAATTAATGTATATATATATATATATATATATATATATATATATATTGTAACAATTTTATTGTTACGGGTTTTACAAATTCAATGAATCTAAACTTAAACTTCGCGCGAACCATAATTTCCGGTTTCAAACCTGTCGATTGCAAGCGTACTTGAACTGAGCGGCATTCAGTTCCGCGCCGTCTAACCGTTCACATCTAGTCACATTGTAGTTCTTGTAATAATATTTTTTTCTGTTTTTTATCTTAATCATCCGATTTGAATTTTAGTAAATAGTGTTAAATTATTGTGTATTATTATTACTGCTACCGTCTTGCATTATTATTTTTATAAAATTTCCATTAATTCAGAATTTTTTTTGCTTTCGTTATACGAGCACATGTTCATAAATTTTAATATCGCGTTGTGAGTGTATTCTGCGGCCGGAATTGGATCATCCTTTTGTTGGTCAGGGATTATAGCCTATGTTGAAAACAACAACATCTAACTGTTGCCGAAAGAATCATTTCGAATGGTAAATTTGCTGGTTGGTGCGAATCGCTCAACAAACCTTCGTATAGGTTTCTTTTGTCCCAAGTCCGAAACCAGACCAAAAAACCTGAAGGGCACTGCTTCACCTTAGACGATAAAATTTTAGCACTTTGGCTTTATAAACAGGGACTTAAAACGTATCGTTTTATTGCAAGTATAAAGCCTCACAAACGATTTCAGAAATTACGATTAAGTATATGATTAATTATTATCAATTTTATATTGTACTCTTTACTAATTTTGAGTTATTTTGTAATCATTTTTATTTTGTAATCCTCTTACACAAAATAATGAATTAAAAAAGCTACCAAAAGGGAGTTTTGATTATAAAACAATCAGAAAAAATATTGTTGTTTGTAAATAGCACGACAATAGTATAGTTCATATAGCTCCCAACTTTACCCCTGTGCACCCTATTAGACAGGTCGGTAGATATTCACTAAATGAGAAAAAAAGAATATCTGTGCAACAGCCAAATATTATAAAATTGTATAAAGAAAATATGGGAGGAATAGATAGAGCAAATAAAAACATAAGTTTGTATAGAACAGCAATTAGGGGCAAGAAGTGGTGCTTTCCCGTGTTTACTCATTGTCTTGATATGGCCGTACAAAATTCATGGCAACTTTATAGAAAAAATTCTGGAAAAATTTACTACTTGGCCTTTACAAGGTCTATTGCAACAGCACTGCTGGAAACCAACAGAAAAATTGGAAAACGAGGCCCAAGCAAAATGTCAAGCTCACTACGCGATCAAGATATAACAGAATGGACCATCTACCTACTTTCCAGGAAGAAAGTGCAGACAATTTGCATGAAATGTAAAGTTGCACTGGATATAAAAAACTGTTTTGTTTCATATCATACAAATATTAATTAATTAATTCTTTTTAGTTGATAATTTTACTTTTGTTTTTCTAATAATAATATAATATTTTTGTTAAATGATTTCAATAAATATACTATTATTGATCACGGTTTATTATATTTAAAAAGTTTTAATAAAAGTAGTATATTAACCTACCGTCCTTTTAAAAGGACACTGATTATCTCAAAAACTATTAATAATTTTTAAAAAAATTACTTACAAATTATGTTTGTTATACAAATAGCTGTTGTAATTTGTGTACCTGAGTGTACCAGTGGCGACAGTGGTGGGGTGTGCTTGAGCCGAGGCGCGCGAACAGACATGAGGCAGCCAGCATTATGAGTCAAGCGTTTGTAAGATACACTACACATTTCAAACACATTTGTATAGTTATTATGTTGTAGTATTCGTTAGTACTTATATGATAAAATTGTTAGTAAAGAGTGTGCCTTGACTTATTCTCACAAGAAATCAAGACTTAAGTGTCTGTCTAATCATTGGTCCTTCTTGAGCCACATTATGTGAAAATTCGTAAAATCAGCAAAGAAAATACGTAGTTGGAACATCACAGCAGTCGGCGGATTCGCTTACAACGGAGCAGCTATACACAACGCAGCTGGTCAATTGGACAAAGGAATGTGCGGCCGTTACGGCAGTCTGCGAAAATGTGAGTAATCCTTTTTATCACATTTCATTTAAAAATTCCTTCTTGAATTGTTTTATTTGTTTATCGGTTTATTTTGTTACTTTTGAATTATTAACATGGCAAACTATTTAAAAACTTTATATCGTAAACGAGGTGCTCTTAAAGCAAAATTTTGAGTCGTTTTTGAACGGACTGAATACCGTCGTGGTTGATGGCGCGGGGGTAAGAAAACATGCAAAAGAAAGAATGCAAAAAACCGATATTGTTGCGCAATCGTTTGATGAACTACAAACTGAAATTGAATGCATGGTTGTTGACGCGGACGTAGATCAACAAGTCGCGGAGCGTAACCACTTTGATGACCTATATTTTACATTAAAATCGCGAGGAAAGCTATTAATTAAAGACAAAGACACAGATTATGCAAGTTCGGTGGCGGACAGTTCGGTAGCGGGCAGCGCGGCTGAATCTCGAGCGTCAAACGAGTCAATAGCGGGTGCAAATCATCGAGTTAAACTTCCTACTATAAAATTACCGTCATTTTCGGGCTCATTCGTGGCATGGCTAGAGTTTCGGGAAATGTTTCAAACGCTCATCCATAATCATAGCGAATTAACAGCAAGTGAAAAATATCAATCTTTAAAATCAAGTCTCCAGGGTGAAGCAGCAAATATTATCAAATCTTTAGAGTTTACTGCTGCTAACTACGACACGGCCTGGAATTTAATTTGCGAACGTTACAATAATGACCGTCTAATGATTAGTACTCATGTGAAGGCTTTGTTCAATACGGAAATTATCACAAAAGAATCGTCACAAAAATTACGAACTTTAATTGATACAGTTAATAAAAATTTGAGTGCGTTAAAATCGTTAAATCAACCCGTTGAGCATTGGGATACGCTTATAAATCATATCATTTGTACAAAACGATTAAACCGCCACGCCTTGCGCTTGGCGCCATCGTAGACCAACCAGCGACCGCCTTTTTCACAACAGGAAAAGGTGGTACATCCTTGGGAAAATTCTCACCCGCATACCGGGTGAACGTGTATACAGTGCAAATATAAATAAACTAAAAGTTTATGCAAAATGTCTCATACGAGAACAAACACTCGCGAAAGAACACGACGTGCAGTATTGCACATAAGTGACTGTGAAATAACAAGTAAAAGTTCTGGCAAAAACAACGAACGAGTAATCTCGCCCCAAAAACAACAATCGACTACAAATACACAAAGTACAAGTAAAACAAATCATATCGATCAAACCGTGAAAGAAGCGTTCACATGCATCAAAATGCCAAACAACGAAACCGAAACGCTAAAATACTCAATACCGACGAAAAACAAAATTCGCACCGATCGCGAACACGACGGCGATGACGAAAATAGTGATGACGAATCAGTAATATCTAACACACAACAACAACATAAACCGAAAAAAACCAACACCGATAGTGATACAAGGAAAACTAACAGAATATGAAAAACTTAACAAAATACTACAACAATACACGAAATCAGGATATCACATTTCATTTTCACGAAATAACACAAATATATTTTTTTACAATCTGGATGAAAAGCTAAAGTTAGTTTCCCACCTAAAAGCACAATCTATACCATTTTACACATATACTCATTGCTGGCATCGAGTTTAACATCGAACCTAAAGAAATAGAGAACTGCAAGAAATATATAACTTACAGGCAAGTGTGTATAAAATTAAAGGGAAGAAACAACCATTATACATGGTCGTAACAAACAGCACTACAAAACTTTCACACCTAATAAATAAAATAAAATACTTGTGCCACATCAGAGTGCACTGGAGAAGGCACCAAGCCAGGCAGGAAATCGTACAATGCCACCGATGCCAACAATGGGGGCATGCTACGAGTAACTGCTACCTGGCTCCAAAATGTTTGAAATGCCCGGAACAGCAAATTAATTTCGTGGAATGATATTGTTCAAACATTTTATAAAGATTCCAAATTTAAGCTTGCAAGAAGTATGGGACATATTTCTGAAATACATTTATTTAGTTACATAAATATTTATCCACAAAACAGCTGCTGCCATTAAATCTGCTTGTACTTGTCAAGAAATTAATAGTGCGTCTGCAATGGATACAGCTGAATTTGTTGAAAAAATTAATAACTTATTGGTCATTTTAAATAGTAAACACAAATACACAGCTAATGCAAATGCATGCGCAATAAGTGACAAAAAAAATCTGTGTGAAGAACTTAAAAATTATTTAAAATGGGCAAAAACGCTAAAATGTGTTCAGAGAAAAGATGGAAAAAAAAAGATTTTTATCACATCCGCCAAGTTTTGACGGATTAATTCAAACAATGACAGCAACAATAGAAATATGGTACGAATTGAAAAACAGTGGAACTGACTATTTGTGCACAAACTGACACAAGATTGTGTTGAAAATCTTTTCAGTCATATAAGAGGTGTCATATAGACAAAATATTGAAAATATTATAGTACATCAAATTGATGAAACTTGGACACAAGGAAATTGCTCATACATTTTCGGGCGTATGATACGAATAGGGGAAAGAGATCGCAGCCCCATGGGTCCGGCAATCGACCCAACCCCGTAGGGTAGGAGGAAGGGCCGGCAACAAAACCATCTCGTTGCCGTGCGGGAGTCGGGTCGTCAAACGCACGCGACCCAAGATCAGGCCAGCTACCCAGGTCTTGAGTAGCCAGCGAGTTCCACCACCCGGAACTACACCACCAGTCAAAGTCCCAAAGCCAATTCCAAGATGGAAACCAGGGGACGAGAACGAGAAGCTGTGCCGCGTCCTCACGGCCTACTTTGGCCCATATCCGGCCAAAGCGTCGGACACTCCTGTAATCCGGCCGTACCGGTCCCCAAGTCCGACGGGAGACACCATTGACCTGACAACGTCTCCTATTCCGACTGACACCGAGGAGGACGTCTGTCAGGTCCAGCAGACGGCCGGAGACAACCAGGAAGGTACCCCAAAACCGACGCCGAAGGACCAGAGAAGCCCCACCGTCGGGGACGCCGCCCAAGAGCTGATGGATATTATGGAGCAGCTGTCCCCGGATTGTAGCCCCCCTTCCGCCACCATCAGCACACCCCCCACGGAAAACCCCCCTCGTATCCCAAACACCGCAGTCACTTTCCCAAACCCTGGTACACCCGGGTACGACCAGTGGTTACAGTCGTTGAGGCCCCCCGGCGTCCCTCGGAACAAACGACTGCGGTACCGTTCCCCCAACGGGATACGAGTCACCATACCCCCCCCCCCCCCAGGACACGTGAAAAGTGTAGTGCGTGGTGTAGTTCGCGCCCGGATTCGGACACTACGGTGCAATCCGAGGACGTTAGTTAAGTTAGTGTAAGTTAGTTTTTAGTTAGTTAAGTTAGGGATATTTTAGGATAGATTTAGTTAAGTTTGTTTTTGCTTAGAAAAGTTTTCAGTTTTTGTTATTAAACTAGTACATAAAATTGATATAAGCTAACATTAACTTCTAAATCCCACAACACACTTCAACAAATCCTTACAAACACAAAACCAAACATAAATAAAAAAGAAAAAAATGGAGTATATAAGATAAACTGTTCAGACTGTAATGCAGCATACATCGGAATGACATCAAGAAAAATCATTACTAGATTCAAAGAACACAAATCAAATAATCCACCTTCAGCTTTAAGCACACATCTTTGCACTGAATCACATAACATAAATCCAGACAATATCATAGTATTACACACAGAATCAAACATATCAAAATTATTACTGTTAGAACAATATGAAATTTTAAAACACAAATATAACAACGAAGAACTTTTAAACGACAATTACATATTTATCGAAAATCATATTTTTAAACATTTACCGCCATTTCAATAAGCGTCAGAATATTACAGCAACAATTTTCAAACGACCTTCAAAAACAAACAGACACAACCAGACTCGACTTCGACTACGACGCAACTTATAAATATGACATAAAAATTACTGTTTCTTCCTTCAATTTTAATATATTAACTATAAAATATTATTTTACAAATGAGACACTGAATCTATTATTCATTACTTAAGGTCAGTATATAAGTTTTATCAATATATAACATTAAATAAATATGTTTTTTCTATATCAGCATGACACGTGCTTACAAAAAATAACCCGACAAAACCATGTTTTTTAAAAAATCTTATATGTTAAAAATCTTTTATATAACAACAATTTAATGTAAATAAAGTACTTGTATTATTTCAGGAGGCATTGAGAATGGCATTGTTCGCCGAAATTAATCGCCAGATATAAATAAATTATATAATAAAAATATAACAAACATATATTGGTTATTCTATCTATCTATTTTTCTAAATCCACATGATATAAGGAAATTTTTGGGATTTATTGTTAGTGAATTTTTTTTGGAAAAGAGAAAAAAAAAATTTTTTTAGGATGTTTTCCTTATCCTCCAACCATCCATGATGAAAGTACGGTTCTTCTTTTTTTCCCCGAAGTAACCGGGGGATGTGACGAAGTAAATTCGCACAAGTAAATCGCAAAAGACACGTGCTTTAACTTTAGCGGCTAATAACTCGGCTACGCGGTATCATATCGCGAAAATATTTTTTTATAAGAATAATAAATATTTTTACATCGAATAAAAATAGTATGAGCAAAACTTTCAATCGGGAAACATAATTTCCAAATTAAACCAAATTTGTATATAGTTTTCAATGTAAAGTACTGACACCGACCAACGAAAACCGAAATCAAACTTGTACAGTTTGGAATCTGACTATAAAAAGTCGGCCGTTTGCAAGCAAAAAATCACTTGATGTCTGACACAAGTCAAGCAACAAACGTTGGTGCGAGTTCTCCACTAGCCGACGGTTGCCAGGTGGGCAATTCTGCCGTTGATGTACCGACCGTGAGCCCTCTGAGTCGAAAACCGTTCTCCGGGTGCAGCCAGCGAGTTTTCCAGTTGCACACACTCGTGTCCGCAATACAGCAGCGAGTTTTCCAGCTGTATACGTCCGCGGTGCAGTCAGCGAGTTTTCCAACTGCACACCTTCGCGTCCGCGATACAGCCAGCGAGCTTTCTAGCTGTATATTTTGAATCACCGATATTCAAACAAGTGGATTGGTCGTGGAGGACCGGTGCCTTGGCCGGCACGGCACGTTCACCGGACTTGACAGCGCCAGACTTTTTCCTGTGGGGGATGCTGAAGGACAAATGTTATGCGGACACACCGACAACGCCAGATAACATGAAGGAGCGTATTCGCAATGCTTGTGCGAACATCAGCAGAGACACCCTTGGAAAAGTTGCAAAAGAATTTGAAAAAAGGATCGCAAAATGTCTGGAAGTGAATGGCCATCATTTTGAGCACCTGCTCTAAAGATGATTTCAAGTAAGTAAAACACAAGCGCGCGTCTACACACACGTACACACAATCTAGTTTTATACAATCAAATTTTATAAACAATGTTTACCCCCCGAAGCTACATATGTGCCTTTATAAAATACATTTATTTTATAAACGTGGTAGGATAATTTATAATACAAATTTTAATGTTTTTTGTTTCAAAAATGTAATATTAAAAAACAATAAAAAAATATTATTATTATTAATATATATACATATATGTATATATATTAATTTTTATAAATAAATTATTAAATAATTTAGATACATTAAATTATTAATTTATTGAATTATTTAAAAAATTAGAATGACCCTTGGTTACAGATCGTCATTTGTCATAATAAACATTATTTTGTTAATCGTTTGGCAGCCATTGCTTGAAGACAGAATTTATTACTTCTTGTAAAAGTTAACAGAAAAAATGGTTTTAAGCAAATTAACTGATATTTTTGGTGGTCTCCACTATTTTTCGGTAAATTCATAGAAGTGCATCAATAATTTTAATAACAATGCTTAATTTCTTTTTCTATTTAGATTTTGAAGAAAATTATATTCGCCTCCACATGTTTGGCAGTTGGGTATGGCTATTACATGTTTTCTAAAGACAAGAAAAATGATGAAACGGAGGAGAGAGGAGATGAGAATAGAGGAGATGAGGATGAGGAAGAAACTCTCTATAACATGTTTTCTCAAGAAACGGAGGATATAGGAGATGAGGATAGAGGAGATGAGGTACGAGGAGATGAGGTAAGAGGAGATGAGGATACAGGAGATGAGGATAGAAGAGATGAGGATATAGGAGATGAGGATAGAAGAGATGAGGATACAGGAGATGAGAATACAGGAGATGAGGATACAGGACATGAGGATAGAGGAGATGAGTATGAGCAAGAAACTGAATAAGATGATTTTGTTTTGATAAGACATTTTGATGCTGAGTATTATTGTTCATTCATTCTCTTTAATTAAATAAGAATTATTGTTCTACGTAATATTTATAAGAATAAAAAATAGTTAAAAATAAGTAAATTTTCTTTTGTAAAGCAGAGATATGTGTTTGTGTATCATAAACACTTTCATTTCAAATACAGTAAAATATACCTACACATATCTCATTGCAATTCAAGATTAGGTTAGGTTAGTCGTTATGCAGTTATACTTTCCGTATGTGAATCATCCCTCTTGATTGGAAAAAGAAATGTGATGTTGTAAAAATACTTTCCAGCATTTATTTAAAATTATGTATTTAGTTTCATTATTAAATGTAAATCGATTTTTTATAGGTATATTATGTGTTTGTTACATCCAACATTTTTAAATCAAATTCAAACAAAGTGAAATGGAGTTCTCAAAATAACATTAAATAATTTTACATACAAAGGTTTTTATTTAAATGGGGATGCATAGATACGAATCAGAGTTTATGAGAATTGTATTTAGATTTGGAAATGACAGATGTAACAAAGAGTATTTACATTATTGTGCGAACATCAGCAGAGACACTTCCAATTTTTTTAGGTCGTCAAACGCTCGCGACCCAAGATCAGGCCAGCTACCCAGGTCTTGAGTAGCCAGCGAGTTCCACCACCCGGAACTACACCACCAGCCACAGCCCCGAAGCCAATTCCAAGATGGAAACCAGGGGACGGGGACGAGAAGCTGCGCCGCGTCCTCACGGCCTACTTTGGCCCATATCCGGCCAAAACGTCGGACACTCCTGTAATCCGGCCGTATCGGTCCCCAAGTCCGACGGGAGACACCATTGACCTGACAACGTCTCCTATTCCGACCGACACCGAGAAGGACGTCTGTCAGGTCAAGCAGACGGCCGGAGACAGCCAGGAAGGTACCCCAAAACCGACGCCGAAGGACCAGAGAAGCACCACCGTCGAGGACGCCGCCCAAGAGCTGATGGACATTATGGAACAAACGACTGCGGTACCGTCTCCCCAACGGGATACGAGTCACCATACCCCCCCCAGGACACGTGAAAAGTGTAGTGCGTGGTGTAGTTCGCGCCCGGATTCGGACACTACGGTGCAATCCGAGGACGTTAGTTAAGTTAGTTTTTAGTTAGTTAAGTTACGGATATTTTCAATAATAGTACAATACATTCATTTTTGTATTTAAATACATTCATCAAATATACTCATACTTGTAAATAAAAATTAATCTATTTTTATGCCAACATCAACAACTGATGGGTCCCAGATAATTTTGACAGTACCCCATGTTCTATTGAACCATTTGACTTGACACGTACTTTTTATTGATGGATAACTTAGTCTAGTTGATGGATATCCTATTTCACGTGGTGGATATCTTATTCCACCTGATGGATATTCTATTCCACGTGGTGAATAGCCTATTTCACGTGGTGGATAGGCTATTTCACGTGGTGAATATCTTATTCCACTAGATGGATATCCTATTCCACCTGATGGATATCCTATTTGACGTTGTCGATATCCTATTCCACCTGATGGATATCCTATTCCACCTGATGGATATCCTATTCCACCTAATGGATATCCTATTTCACGTGATGGAGAAGCTATTACACTTGATGGAGAGGCAATTACACGTGATGGAGAAGCTATTACACGTGATGGAGAAGCTATTCCACCTAATGGATATCCTATTCCACGTGTTGGATATCCTATTACACGTGTTGGATATTCTATTACACGTGTTGGTTTTTAGTTAGTTAAGTTAGGGATATTTTCGGATAGATTTAGTCAAGTTTGTTTTTGCTTAGAAAATTTTTCAGTTTTGTTATTAAACTAGTACATAAGATAGATATAAGGAAATTTTTTGGATTTATTGTTAAAGTGAATTTTTTTTTGGTAAAGAGAAAAAAAAAATATATTTTTTTAGGATGTTTTCCTTATCCTCCAACCATCCATGATGATTAAACCAAACTTGTATATAGTTTTCAATGTAAAGTACTGACCCCTGGAAGTGAATGGCCATCATTTTGAGCACCTGCTCTAAAGATGTTTTCAAGTATGTAAAACACAAGCGCGCGTCTACACACACGTACACACAATCTACTTCTACTGACCAGTCTTTTTTTCCAGCTACCAACAAGATAGCCTCCAACTCGGACATCGACAACATGGACCTGGAGACTGACTTCTGGCTGTCACAGCTGTCAGCGGCGCTGACGCCGAGTCCAGCGGAGCAGAAGCGCCTGCTGGATGAGTGCTATTTCAAGCTGGAGCAAAAAATGTGGCTGACAAGGCGCGAGCAGCATGAGATCAGCGGCGCGCCCGAGCGCGCCCTGCCTCAGCCAGTGCTGGTGACTCTGTGCCAATGCGCAAGCGCATCGATGTAGTGGTCAGCGACACTATCAAGGATGCGCATGACATCACGAAGAACCTGAAGCCGGTGATCCGAGTCAAACTTTAACGTTGCTTGTCATTTGTACGCTAATAATTAATACAAAAATAAACATCACATTTATAAATAATATCCTTCCGGATTAACTTAAAATATTCTCAATTTTTTTTACAAAATGTAATTCAAATATCTTTTACAAAAACGATATTGAATGTGACGAACATTATTCGTGATTTTAGAAGCCATCTAGGACAAAACCAATATTACGGAATTATGGCCCCCTTCTGTACGATTATTTTTTGCCTAAGTTATTTCTGCGTAAAATGTATTGTTTCCGAAATATTTCCCGAAAACACTTTAAATGGACCACCCGGTATATGTAAATGACTTGCGCTGCAAAAGGGCATAAGCCCTATAACAACACGCGAAATTAGTTAAAAGTCTCTGTTAACATTTATGTACCAAAAAAGTTTTGGACTTAATATTAATGATACGAGAAAATAATAATGTTCCTTACATACAAAGTGTATTTGACCCTCTTAACCCGGCGTTGGTACTATGGGGTGTGTGATACCCCGGCCTGCTGTAAACGTGAATAAAAAAGAAACCTGTTACTGTACTTTTTTCAGCAACACTGTGTAGCTTCGAATTATACTTCTCAGATGGCTTTGTGTTCATGGCAATATGATTAGTTGTCATTTATGGTTTTTGTACAGGGTAGAATAGATAGGGGGCATCACATACCCCAGTGTACCACTGGCGTGGGTATTTTATGATGAGTTCACTGAGAAAAAAGAAATAGTTACATGAAACCGATTAAAACTGTTGAAGTTTTTTATTTCATTTGAATGGAAGTTTAGTTTCTCCAAACAGAATATTTTTCAACCAATTATACATAAATATTTGCTTCAAATCTTTTTTAGTGTTAAATTTTCTATTTGGATGAAATAAATATTCATACTAAAACAACCCAAACTTTTATTTGATAATTTGATTATACCAAAATTGTCTGTTTGAATGAAAGTATAATTGACCTAAGAAAAATTGATATTTATATTAAGGCAATATTTATTTGTTTCAAGAAAGAAATTTATTTCGTTTTGTAAAGTGCGCAATTTCAATATATACACAATTTTATTTGAATTAAACATGTTGGTTTGTAAGCGAAATACGTAAGGTTTAATTCAACACTGCATCGTGTTGAATAAATCGTAATATGATTAACTTCAAATCTACGTCGGGTTGAACAAGATGTAACTTGTTCGTTGTTTGTCAAGAAATGCATCATACGTTATATGTTATCACTTTAAGTTTTGGAGTGACTAGATTAGTGTGTGTTGCGCTGTTCTCTGATAAAAAACAATAATGTAAGTAAAAAATGTATTTATTCGTATATATGTATACTCAATTTATACGAAATGTACATATTGCATCATGGTAATAATTGATAATAAGAAATAATAACTATGTCTTTAAGAACAATGCACTTGAAATTTCAAAATGGCTAACGATGTTGATAAAAATTTTGTTTTTATTATTAATTTTGTTCATTTTTGTTATAATCATTTTGTGATATGAGACATTATACATGTATAAATTGAAAGTGTATAATAAATATAAAAACATATTTTAAAAAATGGTAATGTTTGCTGATATATACATATCTATAGATGGCTGACAATGTAATAAAAAATCTATTAATCAAGTGGAATTTTGGCGACATAATAGAAACGTTTGCAGGTAATTATTAAATAGCTACATTTATTTGCAACTGAAACAAAGAAATTTCATCGAAATATATATTTTCATTGATATTGAGTGTTTTTTTGAGATGAATGCTGACTGTCTAATATCTTTTTGTTATTTATTTAATATTTTAGAAAACGAAGTCGACGAAAACGCATTCGATTGCCTTACCAATGAATTAATTAAAGAACTGATTCCAAAAATTGGATTGCGTGCGAAATTTATTAGCAAGTTTGAAAATTACATCTCATTGAAAAGAATTAAAGTAGATGATTTCGTAAGTGATGTATATTTTATGTATTAATATTCAATATGTAATTTGTTACTATGTGTAATATAGATTGTTCTGAACGCCACATCGCCAGCACCAAGTAGCGATACTTTTTCTGCAATTTCAAATAATTCATCAAGTTCAAGTGTGTTGCAAGATATTGATATTAATAATTCGGAAATTCAAATTGCATATTCAAATGCAACTAAACGCCAGTACGCATTTTATGGAGAGGAACAAATGAAACGTGCTTGTTTGAATTCCTATCACTTGGATTTAGCAACATTTTTAGAAAAAAGTTCTCCCGGGAAATTAATTTTAAGCACATATAAAAAGAATGAACAACTGGATAGAAAAACGAGAAATTTGCTAGTTACTGTAATTTTGAATGGCATTCTCGTAGACTGCAAAAAGTGAGTATTTAATAGTTATTTATGAAATGTAAACAAAAGCATAAATTACATAAAAATCATATTTAAATTTAGTTTGAAGCATGAAGATTTTATAAACATAACTGAAAAAATAATTAATCTTTTTCCAAACGAATGCAAGGAAATCTACTATTTACCACAGGTACACGCAAAACATTCACCCACAAATAAATCAATTAATGCCAAAGGAAAATTAATTGATAAGTACAAAAATTTAAAAAGATTGTATTTCAATGATAACAAACAAAAAGAGGAAAAAAAATATTGATCTAGAATCTGGCGAACAAAACGGTAGTTATTTTCTATTTTCTATGTTTATGGATGAATAAAAACTAATGTCTTATAGAAAATCAAGTACAAAGTAAAATATGGCTAAATAATCACTCTGAACCCTGGGAACTAATAGAAAATCATTGGGAAACATCTTATCATTTACGAAGACAAGATAAATCAATTTCCAATGATAAATTTCTTGAAAGTTGGTCGATTTTAAAAAATCCAAATGGATATATATTGGTAAGTTTATTTAACTACAATGTGCCTTCTGTACCACTTGGGTTTGAAACATAATTATTTAAATTTTTGTTTTAGATTGATACAGATTTTTCATTCTTATACCCGGACTGCGTATACAATTTGTACAACAATTGGCATGAATTTTTTGAAAATGTACGCAACACAAGTGTCTCAAAATCTAAAAATGACGAATTGCTAAATCAATTAAATGACGATTTGAATGAGAGTAAGTGACGTTGAAATGAATTATTTTTTATCATTCTTAAATTATTATTGTAGATTCTAGACATACAATACAACTAATGGCCTTATCATCACTCGTCCCACCGAATGGTCGCATAAAGAACAAAAAAGGGTTTTGGAAGCCGAGCATACTTGAATCACAATTATCTATGATTCTGCATATTAAGGTACTTAAAATATATATTAATATTAATTTTTGTTTCATTAACTTGAATTTTCCAGAACCCATTCGATATAGAAAGAACAATAGAAGAACGTAGAACAAAATTGTCTAACTACAACTTGTCATTACTTCCATTTGTCATCGTTGTTGGAAATTCATTAACTAATTTAACAGATTTTTATATAAGCATCGATTCTATTTTATATAAAGTGAAATCAGCTCTGCAAGCATTTGACATATGTTTTAAGTGTTTTCACATATTAAATGTGTATTAACCGCCAGAAAGCGAGCATTTGTGGTTACTAATACAGTTAATTGTCTACAAATTTAAGACAAAATTTGATAAACAAATTCCATCAGTTTGTCATATAATTAAGCAGTTAAGTAAGTAAACATCAAAAATGAAACTTTTATGTCCGATTTGTACATTTCAAACAGAAGCGTTAGACAATTTATTCCATCATTATAATTTACATCATTTACCTTATTCGAGGAATAATTTTATTTGTAAACAACCAAATTGCTTCCGTTCATATCAAAGTATAAGAGCTTATAAGCAACATTTGAAAAAAAAACATGTATCCAATGAAGCACCACAGTGTGATGCAAAAGCTCCTGTTTTAAATAGTGTCAGCTGTGAATCAAAGTTACCTTTTCAAAATTATGATAATTGTGAGGATCTTCATGAAAATAATTTTACACACAATAATAATGTAATTTCCAGCGCAGATATAACATACTCTAATATTTATGAAAGTTTAAGAAATAGTTATATAAAATTTGTTGCTAAGCTATATAATAATCAGTCAGTAACAAGAAAATTAGTTCAAGATATAATAACAGATACTAAAGATATTTTTGCTCAACCATTTAGCATCTTGAAAGAAAAATTGAAAGTGTAATGATATTGAATTTAAAGAGACATTTATAAAAGAATTAAATGAATTTGACAATCTTCAGTACTTAATTTTATAATAAATACTTTAAAGTCAATTTTAAACTGACCAAAAATCATTTAATTTAATTTTTGTTAACTTTTCACACTTCTCATCGTAAAATTATTTATTTTTATAAATAAAACAGAGCCTTTTTGTCTGCTTAAGTCGACATTAGTTAGTGTTTATTAAAAAACTGGCTGTACACAGTTTAAATATAGTTTTAAAATAATAAGGTTTGTTTTGCAGTTGACGTAATTCACGATTTGGGGAAGTATTGGTGGATTGGTTATAATCAAAGGGGGGAATGTGGCCTCTTTCCACCGAATATTGTTCTGCCGATCCGTCGAATCCAAACATTTAAGTACGTATTTATATTATTACATAGGTTTTATTTCATATGATATTTCATTGACAATTTATTTGCTTAGTTATTTATTATTCTCAATGAAGGTTAAAGTTCATTGACAATAATTACTGTTAATAAACTCTGAAAAACAAGTACACACTGGCTGTACACAGTTTAAATATAGTTTTAAAATAATAAGGTTTGTTTTGCAGTTGACGTAACATACGATTTGGGGAAGTATTGATGGATTGGTTATAATCAACGGGGGGAATGTGGCCTCTTTCCACCGAATATTGTTCTGCCGATCCGTCGAACCCAAACATTTAAGTACGTATTAATATTATTACATAGGTTTTATTTCATATGATATTTCATTGACAATTTATTTGCTTAGTTATTTATTATTCTCGATGAAGGTTAAAGTTCATTGACAATAATTACTGTTAATAAACTCTGAAAAACAAGTACTTTGTTTTCATTTGCTAAAAATAAAATCGAATAAATTCATGTATTAAACACATTGCCGTACATTTCTTCATGTATTAAACACATTGCCGTACATTTCAATATTATTATATATATATATATATAAAAAAAAGTTAATTATTTTTGTTTACTTTTAGAGTTATTTTACAATGGAAATCAAGCCCATTAGCAGTTCTACGTTTTATGGTCAACGTTATAAAACGTTAGGGCAAGCAATTGAAACAATCAATTCTAAAGACGATGATACTCCAGTGGATATAGTACTAATTCCGCCTGAAGTGGATATTCAAACTGACGAAGAAGATTTTGACGACGATAATTTATTTTCTTCTTCCATTCCAAAAGACGTGCCAGGTGAGGTGGAACTTGTATACCACAGCAATGACGAAGAAGATAATATTCCTCTTACAATGCTTCGAGATATACTAAATAGGACGGAAGAAAACACTCCAAAAAAAATAAAAAAGTCATACGCCAATTTGGAGTGATGCTATGGAGGATATAGAAGAAATGGAAGGTACCTTCACTCCTGAAAAAATTGGCGATATAGCAAATACGCTGAAAAATTCAACACCAGTTGAAATATTTGAAAAGTTGCTAGATGATACTGTTATCGATCACATTGTCGACCAATCGGTTCTATATGCCGGACAAAAGAATAGTCATTCATTCAGTGTAACTAGAGAGGATATCAAAATATTTTTAGGAGTGCTACTGCTATTGGAGTCTCGACGAAGATTTAAACACCGCTATAGTTTGCAATGCGATTTCCAAAAACAGGTACTGCGAAATAAAAAGAAATTTACATTTTGCAGATAACACTGCCCAAGCTACGTGCCAAACCCGATGTCGCAGAAGGAGTTTCTCCCTTTACCTCCTCAACAACCTTCGAGCAAACAGGTAACAAATAAACAAGGAAATACACAATATATTGAAACACAAAATACACAAAATTCATACACACAAAACGCAAATAGTATGAGCACGATCCTAAAGACGGTTTCGGGACGAAACAATTTAAAGAAGGGGGCAGTGTAACGGAGCAGGCTATGCTAAATTTGGTGAGGTAGAAACAGTTGATGATAATGTCTGCGCAAAGACCTATTCGTGGTCATGGTTTGACTGCCCATACTGTAAGGAATCTGAGCGGATACAGAAACAACGAATTGACGCCTCGGAGAAATGAACCAAACTACGATAAGCTTTACAAAATAAGGCATCTACTTACTAAATTATCAGAAACGTTTCTTTCGGCATTAAAACCATCAGAATATCAGTCTGTGGACGAATCGATGATAAAGTTCAAGGGTAGGAGTAGTTTTCGGCAGTACATGCCGATGAAACCTACCAAAAGAGGATATAAGGTATGGGTTCGTGCAGATTCCACAGGTTACATGTGTGAATTCCAAATTTATACTGAGAAAGTTGACAATGTGGTTGAAAAGAACTTGAGCACCCGAATTGTGAAAGACCTAACAAGATCGCTGGTCGGAAAAAATCATAAAGTCTATTTCGACAACTACTTTAATTCTGTGGATCTCCAAAGAAATTTATTATCAGATGGCATCTATGCATGCGGAACTATTCGAAAGGGAAGAAAGAAATTTCCAGAATTTAAGATTGACAAAAAAATGAAGCGAGGAGATGCAGATTGGAGAATATCAACTGATGGTTTGGCTGCTTTGAAGTGGATGGATCGTAAAAGTGTTCTTTTCTTATCAAATTATCAAAACCCTGCATCTATGGAAGTGGCATCCAGAAAGAAAAAAGACGGCTCAGCTGAAGTAATACCTTGCCCTGAAATGGTAAACCAATATACTAAACATATGTGGATCGATTTGACATGCTGAAGAGTTGTTATGAAGTCGATAAGAAATCACAAAAGTGGTGGCATCGAATATTTTTTTATTTTCTCGACGCTTCCGTAGTAAATGCATTTATTTTATATCAGCATAGAATTGATGCAAGAAATGTCAGTTTGAAAGATTTTCGACTGTCTGTTGCCCGTGGCTTGATAGGAGCAATGGAGGCTAAAAACGTGGTCAAACTTCTTTGACAAATCCCACAAATAAATTCAAGAAAATTATTCCCCAAGAAGTACGTTACGATAAATGTGCCCATATGCCAATTAGATGTAGCTCACTTAGGTGTGCCCATTGCAGCACCACTAATGACGTTCACCGTACAATATGGAAATGTACAACATGTAATGTAGGGTTGTGTCTGAATAAGGACCGAAATTGTTTTTTATTATTTCATTCTAAATAAGTGTCGCCCATAAGTGCCTACTGGTTAGCAGTACTAACCATGTCCTGTAAGACACCTGAACAATTTATTTTTTATTTTCTTGGCATTTTCTGCTTATTTACATTAATAAACGAATATATAATGATTTTTGTTTGTTTAAATTAAAAATAAACCTTCCCGGCCGGAAAGGGTTAAACGTTCATTAGATATTTTAGTTAACCGAACCAGCTTATGTTTATTTAAAAAAATATTGTACAACATGTGTATAAATTTATTCTTTGTACTTTTGCTGGTTATGGTAATTTAATTACGAAAATTTTAATGGGCCAATTGGTGACGATGCTATACGCATCCATTGGTATCATGCTACATAGTAAACTTTGTGAAGTGACAGAGGAGATAATTGCAAGTAATGATAATTTTTAATTTACTTTAAAATATCTCAAATATTATAATTTACTTCGATAGTTCATTTTATTTAATAATAGTAGTGACACCTGTTTTGAGAAAAATGTTCCTTATCAAACTGCGTACATTTTACATCTAGTTTACGTTATATGTAAAAGATATCCCCTGACAAGTTTACTCTATCTCTATTTTAAAAGTTATATATTTTATCATAAAATTTTGTATGTAGGGGTATTTCGATATGCTAAGTTTAGTATTTTAAATAGAATACCACATTTTTAATTTTATCACTGAATTTAAGAGAAAATTTGCCATATGTTACATTTAAAATTTTTTTATTTGAAATCTGATTCGTATCTCAAGAATGTAATAAAAGAATTTTTATAGAAAAATAAATTTGTACCATATAAAAATGTGCTTAGAATATTGCTATAATAAGCTTGCAGTTCAAAAACCATGAATATCTAATTTGTTTTTCAAATAGAAACTTCATTTTTAGTGATAATAAAATATATGTAGGATATCTTAGCCTACATCGAAACAACAACGCGATTCGATTGATCGGTCGCGGCCCATATTGAGTAACATACGCTGTTGTGCGGTAGAGATCTGTTTCCGAGAGCAACCTCGGCTCATACGAGTTGAGAGACTGACGTACCATCCTCAGAAACTAGCCTACGTCATAACAACAAGCGTCTCTCTAGCTACGTCGCAACCTATCCCGCTAGACTCATTGTCGGCTGTTTATAAACTTTCAGTTCGAAGCAATGTCTCTGGAAAGTCTGTTACGTACGGTTTTGGTCGTTTAGGTTTTGGGGGGGGGGGTATTAACCCCCCCCCCCCTGGCTACGCCACTACCTATATCACTTTTCGTTGCAGTCAAATTAGTAAAAACAATCATTTGCCCAAAGAGTGTAGCACAAATCATTGTCATTTTTCCAAAATTAGTGATCATCAAGATTTTATATCCAGACAAGTAACTTTTACTTCATCCTCATTCATGATGCGTCTCATACATGCTCTTCTATTCCTAGCATTTGAACACTTTTGTTGACGCAAAACACTCAATTATATCACCTTACATACTCATCGAACGTCCACGCAAACGTAGTAACTTCAATATCACTCGCATATATACAGGGTGTAACAGAATAACTATTCCTAATTTTAACTGGAGTATCCTGGGCTCAGAATATGAAGATTTAATGCAAATCACTGAGATAAAATGTGGCTCCTTACTGAGCTACAGGGTGTTTTATATAAAAATTTAAAAACGATTTTTGCCAGGTACTTTAAAACTATTTGACGTATCCTTATCATACTTGGCAGGAAATGTAGGTACCGTACACCATACTAAATTATGTTAAATAAAAGTTTCTGGCTACTGCCAGTGGCGTACAACAGGGGCAAGTGAAAAGTTGATCCTTTCTAAATTCTACGCCACTGGCGGAATTGTCATTTTAGCACAATTTTTCGATTCTCCAATACTTGCTGTGTAAAAAACATACTCTTCCTTTGTAACGATAAAGTCACTGTTTTTCGAGATATTTAAAGTTAAACATAAGCTGCACCCTTGGAATTTTTTCAAAATTTGCTAAAAAATCTGAAAAAATTTAGTAAAATAGAGAAAAAAATTAACTACATAATATCTAAGTAACTTTTTCTCTAACTCATTCTGGTTTGGCTGGAAAAATTATTGAAAATTAATATTTTTTGCATTTTATTTTTTTTATTTTCAATAATTTTTACAAACAAATCAGAATGAGTTAGAGAAAAAGTTACTTAGGTATTATGTAGCTAATTTTTTTCTCTATTTTACTGAATTTTTTCAGATTTTTTTGAGCAAATTTTGAAAAAATCCCAAGGGTGCAGCTAATGTTTAACTTTAAATATCTCGAAAAACAGCGACTTTATCGTTACAAAGGAAGAGTATGTTTTTTACACAGCAAGTATTGGAGAATCGAAAAATTGTACTAAAATGACAATTCCGCCAGTGGCGTAGAATTTAGGAAGGATCAACCTCTCACTTGCCCCTGTTGTACGCCACTGGCAGTAGCCAGAAACTTTTATTTAACATAATTTAGTATGGTGTGCGGTACCTACATTTCCTGCCAAGTATGATAAGAATACGTCAAATAGTTTTTAAGTACTGGGCAAAAATCGTTTTTAAATTTTTATATAAAACACCCTGTAGCTCAGAAAGGAGCCACATTTTATCTCAGTGATTTGCATTAAATCTTCATATTCTGAGCCCAGGATACTCCAGTTAAAATTAGGAATAGTTATTCTGTTACACCCTATCTTAATTAAACGTTCATTAGATATTTGTTTTAGTTAACCGAACCAGCTTATGTTTATTTAAAAAAATATTGTACAACATGTTTATAAATTTATTTTTTGTACTTTTGCTGGTTATGGTAATTTAATTATCTCAAGTTTAATGGGTCAATTGGTGACGATGCTATACGAATCATAATAAAATTATATAATATGTAACAGAAGATTACTTTTGTTTTTTGAGACTTCATATTTGATAGCGTTTTCGATTGACTTTACTTAGCTGTCTCGAGCAAAAGCGTAAACACATATATTTAGAATCAATTTCCAATGGAAAATTTAGCAGCTGTAATGGAAGAAATGTATGAAATTTTAAAATTATTTGAAGTATACCTAAAAACATATTAAGAATTATTTAAATCTTATAGTTAATTGTATGGAAAATAGTCTTTCTGTAACATTTTAAATATCATCGAAAATAATATTTTTTGAAATAATTAGATTTTTTGTATACTTTATATTATTTCTTGCTATAATACTTGCTCTCTTACATGAATCGAATAGGAATATTAGTTTGCACTCACTAAATTCTCGAGCAGCACTCGCATTCAACTTGACCTCACATGCTCTAGGAGCGACTGACTAATCGAAAACGCCATTATATCACCTTAAATACTCATCGAACGTCCACGCAAACGTAGTAACTTCAATATCACTCGCATATATATCTTAATTAAACGTTCATTAGATATTTGTTATAGTTAACCGAACCAGCTTATGTTTATTTAAAAAAATATTGTACAACATGTGTATAAATTTATTCTTTGTACTTTTGCTGGTTATGGTAATTTAATTACCAAAAGTTTAATGGGCCAATTGGTGACGATGCTATACGCATCAATTGGTATCATGCTACATAGTAAACTTTGTGAAGTGACAGAGGAGATAATTGCAAGTAATGATAATTTTTAAATTACTTTAAAATATCTCAAATATTATAATTTACTTCGATAGTTATTTAATAATAGTTACGTCTATATAAACGACATACTAGTCGCGTCATCCTCCGAACAACAACACGTCCAGCACTTACGAATGTTGTTTCAAAGATTGAAGGAGTACGGAGTAGTAAATTCAGTATCAGCGAGGTGAAATTCCTGGGGTATGTGGTATCCAAAGATGGCATCAGCCCACGGCCAGAGAAAGTAGAAGCCATGCAAACATTTCCCAAGCCACTGTCAGCAAAACAGCTCCGTAGGTTCCTAGGCATGATAAATTATTATCGGCAATGCCTCCCTAAATTGGCTGAATTCCAAGCCCCATTGGATAGTCTCCTTCGAGGGAAGATTAAAGAAGAACGAAACCCTCCAGTGGACCATAGAGGCAGAGCAAGCATTCAACACACCAAAAAAAAAAACAGTTGGCGGACGCGGCGCAGCTCAGTCACCCTGACCCCACCGCACAGATCTCCATTGCGTGTGACGCGTCAGACCTCGCCGTAAGGGGCGTACTACAGCAGAGCACAAAAGCTGCTGCCCCTCAACCACTAGCATATTTTTCGCGCAAACTATCGAACACTGAGCGAAGTTATTCGGCCTACGATCGTAAGCTGCTAGCTATTTACCTCACAATCAAAAAATTTCAACATCACTTAGAAGTTCGGAATCTTACGGTTTACACCGACCATAAACCACTCGTGTACGCTTTCAAACGGAAGCCAGAAAAATGCACGCCACGACAGTTCAGGCACTTGGATTTTATCAGCCAATTTATCCGCCACATATCAGTAGCGGAGAAGGTGGTGGCCGGTACTCTGTCTCGAATCGAAAAGATCGCAACCACAGTCGACTACGACAAACTGGCAGAAAGCCAAGATGGCGACCCGGAACTTGCATTATTCATCATGGACAAGAAATCAAGTCTCCATCTACAGAAGGTCAAGGATGCAGTTGCCAGCACGAAGCTATATTGCGACATATCCACGGGAAAACAGCGTACATCCGTAACGCCAGCATTCCGCAGGGCAGCATTCAATAGTATACATAGTTTATCGCATCCAAGCATAAAAATTTCAACGAAGTTGGTCACAGAGAAATGTGGCATGTGACACCACCTATCGGTACGTTCACGGCTAAATCAAAACGATTCGAACACATACACATCGACTTGGTAGGTCCACTGCCGAGCTCAGAAGGGTACCGCTACATCCTGATGTGTATTGACCGCTATGCAAGCTATTAAGAGAAACAAGTGATAAATATATTATTATCGACACTAATTACTTATTAGTACTAAAAAAAAATATTACCTTGGTTTTGCTGCGTCGACAGAAATTTTGTAAAAAAAAATTCAATTTTGTGTTCTTGACATGGTTTTTATTGCCTATACGAAAGTAAAATAAACCGTTTTATGTACTGTTTATTTTGTTATTTATCAATACAGAATCTGTCTTTATTAAATGTCAGTATGTCAAAGTCGAAATATACTAATGTCATCTAGAGCCTGTGTGACACGATGCATTGAAATGCAGAAAATCAACGCGTTAAAGTGTGCGCAGTAGTTAAATTTTCGTGATGTAGTGCCGCCATCTTATGAGTAATATAATACTATATCTGTCTATAGTTTCGCTTATTAGCTTGCAGTAATAAAACAATGCCTTTTATGTTTCGTCTTATTACAATTTTTTACGTTTTCCTTCATGTATATCACGAATGTGTTTGAGAAGTGAATAATTTTGCTTGAATCGGTTTAAACACAGTGCGCATTGAAAATTCTTCTCACCTGTATGAACAAGCATATGCGATTTTAAATGACCGTTTAGCATAAACTTCTTCGGACAGACTGTGCACGGATAATTTCTTTCTTTTGTATGGGATAGCATGTGATGCTTTAACTGGCATTTTACCGTAAATTTCTTATTGCATATTTTACAGTCAAAAGCCTTTTTGCCCGTATGAATCAACAAATGCGTTCGCAAATTCGCTTTTTGGACGGAAGCCATCCCACTCCCTAATATCGAGGCAGAAACAGTCGCTCGAGCATTTTTTGGGAACTGGATCGCGCGTTTTGGTGTACTGTTACGAGTAACAACAGACCAAGGCCGGCAATTCGAGTCAAGATTGTTTAAACGGCTAGGAGAAATGCTCGGCTACACGCGCATCCGGATGACCGCCTATCATCCGGCCGCTAACGATCTCGTAGAAAGGTTTCAAAGACAACTCAAAACGACACTCAAGTGCCATGACAGCAACCAGTGGACATTGAACTATAAACTACGTAACTGGAACGGCATCGAGCGTTCAGTTGGCGTGGCAGCGACGATCTTAGGCAACCGGCACAACGTAGGTACACCCATCCTTGTCTAGCACGTTTGATTACTATTATACCGGTCGGATTAATTTTATATTTTTAGATAGAAACACATGTAAAAGAATATACGGGAGAATTAGGTTTAAAAAAACAAAAAGAAATTATTTGTGAGTACTTTTTTACTTTTATTTTAAAAATAAGTTTTCAAAATTCGTTATATTTGGTGTAATTAAATAGTAATAAAGACAATACCTATGAATGACTGTTTAATTTTTGTCTTATGCTGGAACCTTTTCCTACAAACTTTTCAGTTTCTTTCCTAGCATAAGAATGTAATCTACACGTTAAATAATAATTAACAATTTGTTTTATTAATTGAATTTCATGTAAATCTTCAACACCAAATTCTTCAGTGATCGGATGGTTGGGTTTAAAAAAATACAATTTTTCAGAAAAATGTCGAACCACATTATTTAAAATAATTTGTTTTGGTTTTTTATAACCATTTAAACAGCCTTGCAATATTAATTTAAATTGCTTTTCTGAATAGCACGCTATTCTGTTTACTATTACTATAATTTAATTTATTTATTAATTTATTATTAATTTATTAATTTATTTTATTTATGTATTTATTTTATTTATTTATTAATTTATTACTATTACTATAATTTAATCAAATCATACCCATGAAATTGAATATTACTGCGCTTATCATGTAAATTTTTGCACTTATATGCCACACAACTCATCACCGTATTTGCAAACTTCCTATCACTGTAATTTAATCAGAAATAATCAAAATTATAATTTCACCTACTTATAACACCGTAAACGCACGTGAGACTGACAAGGAGCGGAGTACCTACTTCTATCCGTCTCTCTCATACGTAAACCGAACACGACCCCTGCCAAAGGCTGTTTTATGGGCGATGCCGTTCCAGTTCGTTAGGTATAATTCAATGCCAGTGGACAGCAGCACTACCGACCGTTTTGCTCGGAATACGAAGCGCGTGGAAAGAGGACTTACAAGCCACTTACTTGGTTTTTCCGTTCCCTAAGTAATATTCTCTACAACTACCAAAAATTGAGCCTCCAGGTTAAAAATTACTATGTTAAACAGTTTTTCACTGTTTCTGAAAAATCATCTTATATGACTATAGTGGGTTTTGGAAATAGACGCCTTATTTAAGTTAGTTGTTACTGATTTTGATTTGACTGATTGTGATTTAAAAAGTTACTTAACACGTTGACAGACAGCGACGTCTATTGACGTCTTGGTGTTTGGGATTTATGTAACACCTCAGTTTTTCCCACGTTTTAATGGCAGCGACGTCCTGTAACGTCGTTTTAGTATGTAATTCTGTTTGACTGTCACATCAAGCGCTCCCTATCGCCTGGATTCCGCTGTCATAACACTGGAAGGCGAATAGACAGTGTCAGTGTTTTTCAGCCAGTCTAATCAAAGAGTGTGTTCGGTGTTATTGTGTTGTAAAAACATATATTCTCCACTACATTTTACTATAATTTTATGTATAACAAGGTAAGTTTTGTATATTTTCTAAAATAAATAATATTTACGTAAATTTTCTAACATAAAACATGATAAAGTAGCACGTGCTATCTTATTCCAGTTTTGTTGAATAATATGGATCCTCGTGAAGAGCAAAGGCTTTACGCTGATTTGAGGAAGCTGACAGCGACGTGCCTTTGTCAGAGACAGGGAATGATTCAGTGATGATGGAATATTTAGTGGTGATTTGGATTATGTACCCCCTGATTCGTGTGGTAGTGAGTCAGAGAGTGATCGGCAAAGTGTGCATGATCAAGAAACTGCTGATGTGACATCAGAAAGTGAGGATTCAAACCAAGATGATCCCACTCAGGAGAAAAATAACAGCCATGCAGAAAGTGAAGACAGTGAGGATGACGTCTGAGAAAAAGTTTATTCGGATATTCCTAATTTTAATTTTGATGTTGCTCAAAGCCGTATAAAAATTGATGGCATTGAAAATATGTCACCAGTTGAGGTTTTCCGTCAAATATGGAATGACGTGGTAATGAGCTGTTTAGTGGCCTGTACGAATCTCTACGGTACAAATCTTATAAACATAATGCTTCCTAAAACAAGAAACAGTAGATCACGCGAATTTAAGCCTGTGATCGCAGAGGAAATGGAGAAATTTCTGGGTCTTTGTCTATTTCAAAGCATGATAAAAATACCTGTTATTCGAAAGTTGTTCACGAAAGATCCCTTATACTACCATCCAGTTTTTTTTTGAATGTTTTGAGTGGACGCCGATTCGAACATATTTTAAGATGCTTTAGTGCCACTCCCAACAATTTTGATCCTCAAGACCGTCTCCACAAGTCAGAAATTTGTTGGATTTAATCCTTCAAAACAGTAATTCCGTATATTCACCTGGTGAAACATTATCTCTAGACAAGTCAATGTTGCTTTTTAGAGGACGCCTAGATTTTAGGCAATACATTAAAAGTAAAAAAGCTAAATATGGAATTAAGTTTTACGCTCTTACTACATTTTAAACCCGGAAATATATCAGGGACGAGCTCACAATAAACCACAAGCAGGTTCCAAAACGGAACGCTTATACTACGGCTTCTTAGATCTTATCTGAATAAAGGCCATCATGTTTATATGGACAATTTTTAGAACAGTGTCTCCTTATCTAAACTGCTTACATGCAAACCCCACACAACTGGAACAGTACGTTCTAACCGACGAGGCAATCCGGTAGTTGTCATTAAAAAAAACTTAGAAACGGGGAGCACGTATGGAGAAAAAAACCAAATGTCAGTGTATATGTGAGCAAATGGAAAGATAAACGCGATGTGTACGTAATTACAACTGCATATCAGCCCAGAATTGTAACTGTAAGAAATATATAAGGGGTTGAAAAAATGAAACCTTGTGAAATAGATGGATACAACCAATATATGTCAGGCATTGATCGAAGTGATCAAATGCTGAGTTATTACAGTTGTCCCCAGAAAACCATTCGGTGGTATAAGAAGATAATATTTCACCTTTTGGATATAGCAGTCTGGAACACTTACTTTTTGTATAATTCTGGTGTGCGTACAAAGAAGATTATGTCCACAGCATCGCTTTTTTCTGCCCCTCTAAATAACACAATGATTCTAAAAATTAAAAAAAAAGTCTACAATGTTATTATATTGTTGCGGCAACTTTGTTGTGTTTGTTTGCGCCCGCCAGATAGGACTGGTAAGTGTGTGTGTCGCGCTTGCAAGGTCTTTACGAGTAGGGCAAGACGGACCAGGGGGGGGGGCGCGCGCTAGGCCCTAGCATATAGAGTTATAGACAGGTTAGTTCGAGTCGGGCAACGGTCGAAGGCGTACCGTTTAGTTATCGGGTTGTGCGGCGTGCTGTGACGTGCGCGGAAACTTGTGGTTTGCCGATGAACTCAGTGTTATTACAATTGTATTTTGGTTTTATATATCTGTTTGCCATATGAATGGACTTTATGTTAATTATTTATTCTTTTGCTTGTTATCATATAAATTATAGAATAAATCAGACATTGTAAAGATTTGTGGTGCGTTTCAATAATTAAACCTGTATATACGCTCGTAACAATATATAATAATTATCAATAATGAAAATACATATGTACATTCTGAATCTTATACTCTGGTAATATCTAATTTTATAAAGAATTTGTCATAAAAATTAGCTTATAATGCTATTACAATTAAAAATAAATATTTTTAGGTCAAAAATATGCAATATTATATTTGTTAACTGGCATTATGATCCTTCATTGTGACAAGAAGATAACAGTTTGTTAATATTCGAATGTAAGGATGACGGCATTTGCCCAAATCAATTTTATATATTTTTTTAAATTTAGATTAATTTTATTATTATTAAATAGATATGTAAAATATATTAAATGTTATTTATTGCAAGTGGCACTAGTAGTCACTCTGCTATCTGTCAGCTGGTTAGGATTTTAAGCGAACGTCATGATAGCTTTGTGTCACTGGGCTGATTTTAACTGAAACAGTGATATATACCTAAGTGAATTGGAGATACGGTGTGTTTGTAAATATAATGCGTACTTGATCGACCGTGAATTAAAATATTAAAATAAAGGTATGTGTGAGTGCATGCGTTTGTTTTTGAAATACTTATATAAATATATATCTTTTCAGATTACCTAACAATGAAATGACAGTGTAATATTAATATTACTAACTTTTTTTATAGTATTCCTAAGCATCCTAAAAATAATAGTAATAATGAAATAAATAACACTAAAAATACTAAAGAATCAGAGCCGTCTACATCTGAGACGTCACCACGTTATTCAACAAATTCAGAAACAGTAAGTTTCAGTACAGAAAATCGTTTGTCAATTTGGTCAGATAAGCAACATGCGTATTTCATGAATAAGTATTCATGGTTAATAATTACACAATCTAATACTGTTGGTTGCAAGTTGTGTGCTCAACTAACATCCTTAAATGTAGAAACGCATAAGCATCATCATCTGTCATCAGAGTGGAGAAATGCAAAAGTTGTTGCACATGGTTCAACTAAAGAAATTCAGCAAGCATCCATGCGTAAGAAACTTAATGAACATGCATTAACAATATCCCATGGCAAGGCTGTAAAAATATTAGAAGAGTCTAAAAAAAAAAAATTGCTGCAGTTGATAAAGCTAATGAAAAGCATTTATCTTCAACCATTCATATTTTTAACATAGTCTACAGTCTAATAAAGCGCAACCAACCAATGATGGATATAGTAGAAGAAATAGAATTGCAGAAGAAAAATGGGTTAGACCTAGGGATTTCTGTACACTCAAGACAAACTGGTATGTCTATTGGGAAACATATATCCAAAGAGCTAAGAAATCAAATTTTTTCAAAAATAATCGAACAAAAAGCTAAAATTTGCATCATTACAGATGAAGCAAGCACAATTTCTAAAAAAAAGCGCTTTGGTAATATTTTTAAGATGTAATATTGACAGTTTTGAGGAACCAGTGAATTTATTTGTAGATTTAAAAGAATTAAATTCAACAAATGCTGAAACGATTTTTGAGACTTTACTTTCTACTTTGGAAATACATGGATTTACTGAGTGTTATTTAAAAGAAAATTTAATTGGTTTTTGTGCTGACGGAGCTAGTACGATGTTAGGTCGCAAATCAGGTGTCTCAGCTAGGCTACTAACTAAGTTCCCTGGATTAATAATCTGGCACTGCTTAAACCACAGAATTCAACTGGCATTGGACGACGCAATTAAATCCGTGTCTCAAGTCAACCATTTTAAGATATTTCTTGCAAAAATTTACTGCTTTTATCATACTTCTAATAAAAATCAAAGAGAGCTAAATAGCATAGCTCAAGAATTAGAAATAGAAATTATCAAAATTGGCCGAGTTTTAGGTCCTCGGTGGGTAGCATGCAGTGCTAGAGCAACTAAAGCTGTATGGCAAGCCTACCCAGCACTTCATGCCAATTTTTCAAAAAATAATCTTGTTGGAATGAAAAATAAAATGGAAAATATTAGTTTCATAGAGGACCTTGCTCTTATAATAGATATATTAGAAGAACTATCTCTACTCTCACTTGCTTTGCATAATCAGGATGTGACATTAGTAAAAGCGGATCGCTTAACCCGAAGATGCATAAGAGCTCTTTATCTATTGAAAGAAAACAAAGGAAAATATGAAATACTTGTACCTACAATTATCATATCAGAGACTCATAAAAATATTTCATTTGGTTTAAATAATAAGCATGTAGGGTTACCAAGAGCGCTATCGACAATATGAACAGTAAACTGCTGGAAGATGAAAATGAATCATATAAAAATTTACTGGCATTATTTAACTTATTGGAGCCTACAACCTGGCCAAATGATATTTCACTTTCTCCATGGTTAGAAGGAGAAAAAAAACTTCAAGAATTAAGTAAACTTATAAAATTTACAATTTCTGTTAATGATTTTCGGGACATGTTCGATGAAAGGGATTTACCTAATAGCCAGATTCCCAAAAATATTAAAGAAGCTAGAATAATTATGAAAGTTATTGCTGTCAGTTCAGCGGAAGCTGAAAGGGCTTTCAGCTTAATGAATAATATCGCCACTGACAAAAGAAATGCTCTACTTGTTGAGAATATTTCTCATCTTATGACAGTGAAACTTCTTGGAAAATCTATCTCTGATTGGGTTGCAACACCGTTTGTCAAATCATGGTTACAACAGGGACATCACTCAGCAGACGATACGAGAGTAAAGGAAAAAGTTAATCAAGAATATTCACAAAACCAGATTCCTATTTGGAGTCTACTTTAATATGTTTATTTGTACTTATGTCATTGAAAAAATAATTTAATTTTTTATATTCAAATAAAAGTATTATTTAAAATTGAATTTTATTACTTTATTTCAATGAGCCACCATTAATATTATATTATAATTATAATTTTGTATAAAAATCGATCGTTTTCAAAAGCATTAGTATAGATAGTTTTTCGTCGGTAAGTGGGCATTAGTTAGGGACATTAGTTTTGAATATAAAATCAGTATTTTGATAACTCTAACCATTACTATAACATGTCATTTGTATCGATTGTTTTCTGTCGGTAACTTAGTCACTGGACACAAACTTATGTTATAATTTTAGAGGCTTTCAGGGACGATGCTTATGAATATGAAATCGTTTTTTTGATTTCTCTTATCGTTTTCGAAATCTATTTGTCAACGAACAGACAGACGCCACAAACAGAAAGATAGACAGAACAAATCTATAAGCGTTCATTTTTTATCGCGATTGAAGGGAACCGGTTGTTAATAAATTGGAATGACACCACTGCTCTCCCCGACAATTACAAGGCCCATCTTTTCCTGAGATGCAGACAGTGTACTACAGAAAACAAACGCAAGGAGACAAGATACAAATGCGAGTCATGTTCAGAGAAGCCACCCTTATGCCCTGCACCTTGTTTTAAGTTGTGGCATCAATAGATATGTATTATGTAAGCATAATAAAAGTTATTTTGGCAAAACTAAGAAGACGTCTATGGCCGCCTGTGTCATAAATGGTATAGAAAAATGTTTACATTGTGGCACTAACGGCCATAGCCGTTTCATTTTTTTACAAAATTGTATTTTTTATATCCATAGTAACACACAGCTACAAAAATTTTGTTCCTATCTTGCTTATCAGTAAAAATACTTCAGTGCCGTATCACGCGCACCTGTTAATTTCCGAGTGTCCGTCAACGTGTTAAATTTATGTTTTTTATATGTAGGGGAAGGATGGGTAAAGTGGCCAGGTCGGGTAAAGTGGTCATTTGGATTTTCTCTGCTGGAGAGTGCTGCAGCTTGACGGGAATGCGTCAAAATGTCGAACTACTTGCCGTCAGTAGTGACAGTTACGTTGAAAGTCATTGCATCCCTTTGTTCGAAATAGTGTGTATTTTTGTGTTTTTCACATGTTTGATGTAAGGTAAGTGGCCAATATTGTTGCTGTTAGTTAAATACTAAGTAGAGTTTTAATTAGCTGCTGTAGTACTGTTGAAACGGCATATTTTAGCCTTGTAAATCGTTTGCTTTGGATCTGCGTAGGTTATCTAGCTTTGACGGCAAATAAAATTTTTCGTAATGGCGTCTGATCGGGTAAGATGGCCACTCAATGAGTTGGGTAAAGTGGCCAGGTGGCCACTTTACCCAACATTAATTTATGAGCTGTACAAAATTGTTTATTAGTCATTGTGTAATAATTAATAAATATTTATTATAATAATATAATAAAAGCAAACTCATTATATCAGCCATTGGTCCTTTTTTCAGGACGATATCAAGATGCCGTCAAATTACGTAAGGAAGTCGACCCAACAGTCTTGGGATCCGAAGGCAATGAAACTGGCTATAGAAGCAGTTAGAACAAATGGTATGAAGTTTGCTACAGCAGCCAAACAATTTAATGTCCCACGCAATACATTGAAAAGAAGGGTTCTACAAAAAAACCGCGATGCGATCGAAGAAACCAAGATTCTTGGAAGCTACAGATGTGTTTTTAGTCAGGAACAAGAGAAAGAACTCCTTAATCACATCTTTGATATGGAACAACGATTTTATGGCATATCATTAAATGATCTACGCCACTTGGCATTCCAGCTTGCTGAAAAAAATAACCTACCGCATCGATTCAACAAAGAGAAGAAGATGGCAGGAAAGGATTGGGTGGCATGCTTTCGAAAACGCCATCCTAATATTACCCTAAGAAAACCAGAATCCACGTCAATGGCTAGGGCGCAGGGATTTAATAGAGTTAATGTGGACAAATTTTTTAACCTCCTTAAAATGGTGCAAGACAAACACTTTCATTCTGCTCATCGAATTTATAATGTTGATGAAACTGGTCTTTTAACAGTGCAAACTAGAAACACCAAAGTTTTCTCGCTTAAGGGAAGGCGCCAAGTTGGTGCTATTACGTCAGCGGAAAGAGGCTTGCTTTCGACGTTTGCAGTGTGCATGTCCGCAGGAGGGACCTTTATTCCTCCTCTTGTAATATTTCCAAGAAAAAGAATGAAAGTAGAACTTCAAGATGGAGCTCCCCCAGGAACTGAGTTTGCCTGCTATCCAAGTGGTTGGATGCAGACGGACATTTTCATGCAATGGTTTGAGCATTTTTTGAAATACACGAAGCCTTCAGCCGAAGACCCAGTGCTTCTAATTCTGGATGGGCATGCCACCCATACCAAAAACATAGACTTTATAGAAAAGGCCAGACAAAATTCTACAACTGTTGTATGTTTACCTCCGCATTGTAGCCACAAGCTGCAACCGCTCGATGTTTCATTTATGGCACCGTTCAAAACGTTTTACGTTCAAGCTTGTGAAAAATTCCTGCGCAACAACCCTGGCAGAGTAATAACACAATTCCAAATCAGCAGACTTCTCGGAGAAGCATTTTTGCATGCAGCTACGCCAACTACAGCCATAAATGGATTTCGCAAGTGCGGGATTTTTCCTTTGGACCCGAATGTGTTTTCTGAAGTAGATTTTGTTGCTGCAGAAGTGTCTGACATTCCCATGATCCCTGAAAACAATAATTATCTCCCTGGCTCTAAAGACGAAGTGACAAATGGTGAAAATCCAGTGGATGGTCGTGGAGATGGAGCTAGAGCTGAAGATGATTCAGTAGATGAACGCGGAAATGAATTAACAATAGAAGAACATAAAGTGGATGAACGCGGAGATGGAGTTACGGTTGAAGAACCTGCAATGGATAGACACGAAGGTGAAATGACGGGCAACGAAAATAATATAGTGATCGGCACACCAAAATCACAACCCAACACGTTTGCAGTGTTAAGCCCACAAGACATTGTTCCTTTGCCTAAACAAGCAGGCCTAAAACAAAGAAAATCAAACCGAAAAAAAGGCCAGACAGCGATAATAACATCTAGTCCATACAAAGATGAATTATTAAATGAGAAGATGAAGAAAGACGAGGAGGATAATAAAAAGAAAAGGAAGAAGGAAGAAAAGGAGATGAAGGCCACAACCTCCAAAAGTGGTCCAGTAAATAAAAAACCAAAACATCAAACAAAAAAGGATGCTGCTACAAAACAGCTTTTTGAAAATGATGATGAGGAATGTTTTTATTGCAATGAGGCTTTCTCAAAATCTAAGGATAACGAGGGTTGGATTAGGTGTTGCATGTGTAAGCAGTGGGCTCACGAGGAATGTGCTGGTTGCGAAGAAGAAGATGACGAGTTTGAGTGCGAATTTTGCAAATAGTTTGTTTGAATTTTGCTTAGTTTCATTAGTTTTAAAATATTTTTCTATGCATTTCAATTGTATTTAATTACTTTTTTTTAAATGAATAATAATATTTAGCCAAGTTTTATTACTTTTTTAAAGGTGTTCTTGTATTTTCCTTGGATTTCAATATTTCGTTCAATATCATAATTATTTAGGTACCGGAATTATGCTATGACCACTTTACCCCACCTATGGGGGTAAAGTGGCCATTTTTCCTATTTTCGTTTAAACTCGCTCCTACCTTACAAAAAATTTATTTAATTGAAATTATAAATATTCAATGTTTCTAGACTATTTACAGTTGCTGTAGGTATAATTTTTATTATTTTACTAAATAAAATGGTCTTGTAAAAAATAAATTTCTCTTAGGCTGGCCACTTTACCCATCCTTCCCCTAACTGTGAAGACAGAAAATAAACCAGCTTACGAAAATTGCATTCTAATAATTATATGTTATGCACATTTCATGAAAATAGTGTGTAGTGATATCAAAATTTTTTGATAAAATATTTAAAAATCTGTTTTAGATGCTCTCAATTCTGTAATCGGAATATATATATATATATATATATATATATATATATATATATATATATATATATATATATATATATATATATATATATATATATGGCTCTGTCACTGAACTTTTTAAATCAAATCGAGACAACTTCGAGTATTTCGACGAAAAGGCTATGAAACTTCAACTGTTGAATCGTACGAGTTGATCAAAAAAGAAAAAAAAAACGAAAACTGTGTTGTGATAAATCAAGAGACAATGAAGTGAAACACACACTGGACGAGATAACTTTCAAGTCTACACTTTTTTTAGTTGTTATAGATTAATTAGTTGCAAAAATGAAAAAAAGACGAAAAGCAAATATTATATTTCAGATTATTATTAAGCTTGAAACATTGTCTCTAATGAAACTGGAAAAAGCAGGAGAACAGTTGTTCTTAGCGTTTCCTGAAGACATTGAGCAGTTACTCTTTTTGAAAATCATACATTTGAAATCCTATTTGATCCAACAATCAAGCCAACTAACCCAATTTCTTTATGTAAATGGTTGCAAAAAGAAGAATTGCACTTCATTTACCCAAACGTGGATATTGTACTGCGAATCTTACCTACCTACCTACCTTCTCTTGTTTGAAACGAGTAAAATATTATTTATGTTCCACGATAAACGCAAATCATGTTAACATATTAGTTTTACATTGCACCGAAGACTCATTTTTGCAGAAATTAAATTTATCGAAAATCATCGATGATTTTTCGCTGGAAAGGACGCGTCGCAAAAACTGTGGCATCTAAAGGAATTAATGTAATCGTAGGAAATAGTAAATATATAAAAAAAAAATGCTTTATAATTTAAATGTAATAATAAACTATATTAGAATTGTTTATGATGAAATCATATTCAAAAAATAAATTATTATTTTCATTCGAGCGGATTTATATAGGCGGCAATTTGGTTAATCCGTCCCTGCGGACAAATAAGCGCAGATATTTCTTCAATATTATATTCAGCATTCAATGATTCCACGCAGGGTTATAATGAGATTACATTATAATGAGATAACATATACAACCATAATTTTTATTGACTGTCTACTGGTCATTCACTTTGTCTAAAACCGTATTTCAGATGCCGAACAAATTCAACTGATCATTTACTTTATCTCAAACCTTTTACTTTGTCTGAAATCATAATTCAGATGTTAAATATTACAAATTACAGTTCAAATGTGAAACAAATTCAACCGAATACTCAGTATGACTAGACATCACACTTCATTTGCAATCGTAGTTTAGATGCCGAACGAATTCAACTGGTAATTTACTTTATCTGAAATGGTAGTGCATATAACAAACGAGTTCAAATGTAACTTGCAAACATAAAAAGTCCAAATAAACGGCTGGATCTTCTTGTGATTAAAACAGTCTGCAAAAAACTTGAAGAATAAACAATACGACCAATATACCAACAGTTTAGTTTATTTACATATAACGATTCTAACTGGTACCCCAACAAAATTGTGCAACTCACGTTTACATCAACTTTATATCACTGAATTAATATCAGTAGTTTTCATTTAGAGATTACGTACACGTATATTATAAATGTAAAAATTAAAATCAAATCAGTTTTCTATATATTGTCATAAATAAGAAAAAAAAAAAACAAAAAAAGACAATTCGCAAACATAAAATACTATTTCATTTTAAATCGTAGCTGACACTTTCTTGTCCAAAGCGTAAACATAGACAAAAGAACACCAACTTAACAAAGGAAATATAGAATAATGAAAATTCATAAGAAATCCCCCATTTTAAACATATATATATATATATATATATATATATATATATATATATATATATATATATATATATGCATAAAAAGTATATTCATAATTATAAACAAAATAATTTGTTATGTTCTTAACCTTAAAAATACGGCCGTTTCGCTTTCGGGACGACAGTATTATTAGTATAAAAATCTAACGAATTGAAATGTTTACACAAAATTTTTATACCATATTCTAAAAGTTAAAATATTGTTCTGGTTGGTTGTAGCTTGATATAAGAGAGCAATCAGAATGAGAAAAGTCAGTAAATAGTGAACATTCAGCGAGGCTCGCTCAAGCTAACATACTGTGATAAATAAATATTAGTGAGCGCAGCTGTGTTACAAATAAATACATACGAATAATAATAGTATAAAAAAGTTATACAATAATTATTTGATTATTTGTTATATTTTATATTATCACATATAGTATTTGTATATTATTTTGTATTATTAACTTTATATTTATTATTATTAATAAACAATTTATTTTATTATTTACTCATCATCGTTTAAATAAATGAGTACGTTTTACTTATTATCGAACCTGAAAAACATTACAATATGTTTATATTTCGATGGAAAACTATTCACAAAATTAAACACATTTTAAGTCAAAACAATCGCAAATTTTTTTTAAAATTGTTGATTAAAATAATTATAATTTTCTATAACAAAAAAAAAAACAATTTTTATAGAAAAAAATCTAAAATCAAATATTTGTTCTGTTCTATTCTATCTGAAGTATTCAAACACAACATATGAGAAAAGTGTAAAGAGTTTTGTAATACATGTCCATAAAATATTAAATTTGCTTAGTAATTCCGTTTGTTGACAATGGTGTCCAGTTGTCCACGATGTTAATGATTACTTGTATCTCACCATTCTTCACCTATAAATAATATAAACAATATCATAATAAAACTTTTAAAGATAATTGTATTGTATAGTGAATCCTTGATGCACAGTTTCAAATGAAGGCAATTTTACTATAAATAGCAGGCCCTATTATTAACATTAGCTTATTTAAATAAATAAATAAATATAAATATATATATACTTCATATTAAATTTCTTACACGTAATAAAAATGCCTACTAAATTTTTTAATTTAATCTTTGTCATTTTTATCTGTCTACCAAACCTAAGTTGCACAATTTAATGAATTTCTCTTTACCAGTGTTATGCAACATAACGTATAGTAATTTGGCAAGTGAGTGGTCAATCATATACTAATTTTGATTCTACTCTAACCTGAGATCATGTTGAATGTGTATTCGCAGCACATACATAAAATTTGTTGAAATATTTTATTATGCATTTAATATTATTTTTTACTGAATTAATTATTTATTAATATCATGTTATGTTTCATTTTGTTTTACTCTAACACTGTGCACGGAAATATTTCTATTTCCAAAGTCAGCCCGTTTGACGGTACTTTTAAGCCTGGCGCACACTAAGCAATTATTCGCCCAGATCGTTTTTATATATTTTATATGGACTATAGCATGAACTAAATGCGATAGTTCATTGATGCGGCCCGACCTAGTGTGCGCCAGGCTTAAAAAACAGCAAAGAAAATTGTTTGCTTCATTGTAACTTTCAGATATAGATTTCTTAATGTTGCGTCATTGTTAACCATTCTACCACAATTGCTTGTTGGTACATTAAAAAATAAAATATTCGAATTAATAACGTAAGGGCAAGGGTTTACAGAAAAACAGGTTTTTGTCAAATACTGCGTTTTGAAAGTTACCTCCTCAAATGTATTAAATCAAACGAGTATGCAATAATTATTTATTTATTTATCACATATGCCTTCACAGAAAATGTTACAGAACACTTCTATTTCTTCATAGAGATCATTTCCGTTAATGTCTTCATTGGAGACATTAACGGAAATGATCTCTATGAAGAAATAAAAATGTTCTGTAACATTTTCTGTGAAGGCATATGTGATTGGTCACCATTAAAATACCTTAAAAAAATTCACCAAACAGGAAATGAATTTCCCAATTTAAGTATAATCTTAAGAATTTTATTAATAATTCCGATAACCACTGCTGAGTCCGAACGTATGTAGTTTTTCAAAACTTAAAATAATAAAAAACTATTTAAGATCCACAATGACACAAAAAAGACTATCCAACCTAGCATTGCTTTCCATAGAAAATAAATTTATTATGCGAGGACTTAAATTTAAGTGAGATAATAGAAAAATTTGCTGAAATTAAAGCAAGGAAAATAAAGTTCAATTAATTTTGTCTTTTCTTTTATATTAATATATTATTATATTATATTTCTTTTATACATATGTTTCTTTCTTGTATGTATTAAAAATTAAAGAATTTATTTGTTTATTCACTTTTTTTATTTACTGGCGGGCCTCAAAATCCAAACGACGGCGCTGCTATTATGTATATATTATTTATATTTGTTACGTGAAAACTAATGTTTGTTTGGTCGAATATGCAATTTCTAACAAATCTTTGTCAAATTTTTGATAATTAAATTCAAATTCAAGCGAAAATAAACAATGCAAATTTTACCATATAATTTTTAATATGGTCGCCGGATCTATCGTTTATATACACTTAACAGTGTAGTAACTAACTACTGTATTGTAATAATTTTGCTAAAACACAATGGTCTCTTTCTGCATAAGCCATATATTATTATTATTATTATTAATATTTTGATATGCTTGATACAATGCATTATTTATTTAAATTTTGAAAGAAATACCATTTAATTGTTGAATAATTTGATGTAGAATTAACCGATAAATTTTGTTAATTAAAAAAAAAGAAAAATATCTTTCATCTTTAAACTCCATTTTTATATTTATTTTATCATAGTCCAAATGTTATTATTATTTACTATCATAGTAATTTTTGTAGTCAGAAAATCTACAAAAATTATCATTATATATATTATCATATATAACAAAGAAAATTTTAATATTTAAAATAAATTTTATAAAATATTTTAAACTTTTTGACTCATTAAGAAAAAATATACTTACAAAAACGAACAATTAATAATATTCTATTGAATATACTTATAGATATGTACTACTTATAAGGAAAAAAAATAATATCTCGATTAGTATAGTAAAAAATATAAGTAATTAAAAATGATTTTTGAAGTACTCGCAAAACTTAATTTGAGATTTATGACTATTCATTAATTATTTTGGTATAAATATTACGTTTGTGCCATTTTAAACGCTATACATATATTTTTCATTTAAAAAATGCATTTATTTATAGAATAAAGTTTAGCAGACTAAGCAGTGACATATTCTAGGCTCCGCCCTTTTTTATCTGTACCAAAATTGAAAAATTTCTTAACATCACTTAAAATTTATGCAATACAATATACACAAATGTAAGCGATACAAAAAAATGCATTACATTGCCAATCTTTGTATTATATTCAATGATAAGAGTTAAATCGTCCAGTTAACAAAATTAGTTCTATTAATTTCAATTTGTTTTTCTTATTTCTTATTTAATTACATGTTTAATGAATCGACATGTCGAATTGTAATAAAAATAACGCATAGCTTTAACATAAAGCATATTTTAATTTAATATAATGAGTTCTAGAACGTTTTCCTGTATTGGACAAGTTTCATTTAATACGCATTTTTGATAAATTTTTTTTTCAATTTTGTAAATAAAATAAGCAAATAATAATTATTTTTTACACATATTTGAAAAATGTAACTTTTAAAAATACAATTGTGTTAATAAAATTAATATTTAATATATATTTTTTAGAAATTAGATAATGAAAAAATATGGAAAAATAAAATGAAACCTAACTCATTACGAAAAATATATTTTTATCATTTCAAAATTATTAGCCTACTGAAAAATATATTGACTGTGTTTCTGTGTTTAAAATATATTTACAAAAAAGTTCTTGCAGTTGCATTATTCATATAATAAAAATTATATTAATATATTTTAATTTATAATTAAAAATTCTAAATATTAACTATAAATCTATTTAATGTATCATAAATTAGTATTCTTTTTGAAAACACTACCTATAGTACTCAAATATTGTACACAGTAAGTTTTTTTACCCAGCAAGCAAGGAACCAGTAGCATTCGAATTTCCAAATTTTTTCAGATAAAATAGATAAAAATAACTAAAATTTAAAAAAATTCTTTCTATTTGCCGATTTTTAAAAAATGTTTTATTATCAAGGTATTTTTTGCCGCTTAATACAATGCCGAATAAAACAACATTTACAGTATTCGTTGTCATCGCATGTAATATCTCTATCATAATTAAATAGCCGTCCTCACAAACTTCGGCTATGCTTAATATAATGTCATATCAACCAGGCCAGAATTTTGTGAAGCGTTTTGTTAGTAATCATATTCACGAGACCAAAATAAAAACTGCATATCCGTTTATATTAAATTTGTTGAAATATTATGCCTTATAAATATATTTTATTTGATATAATTTTTTTATTGAATTAATTATTCATTATTATAGATATAATATATATATTACAATAACAAGAATTTTATTTATAATAAATTTAATATTTTAATTTAAAAATTTAATTTATTATTAAAAATCTAAATAAAAACAGACATATTGGTTAGATTAAAATTTTTTGAAAGAGAGATGGGTAGTCCAGTGCAAAAAAAAAATCCTGATGTTTCTAACAAAAGCCCCAATTTTATAACTTTAATTTCTATAAGATTTCAAATTCTACAAGAATTCAGATTTCTCCCCTCCATTTCTTTAGACCTCATGTCGAATTTTGTTCAGTTAAATAATTTTGTACATTCAATCGAAAATTTCAATTTTTTAAATTTTTAAATCAATAATATGATCCGGAATTCTTTTTCTATTACGGCAATTATTGAAATACCACAGTAAAATATGATACATATCTTAAAATAGCTTAATAAATAATATAAATATAGTTTAATAAATAAAGCAGATAATATAAATTTACAATTAAATTACGTATCTATTTATGTTTGTCAAAACATTGTACACGAAGAATAATTATTAAATATCATCCTAACCACGCTTTTTGCGCTAATTAAAAACATATAAACGCTAGTGAAATTCAATATCAAGAAAATCTATATCTCGAGAAGTTACAACTTTTTCCTGTATATATATTAATTAATAGACAATGTGATAAATAAGTCATTATACTATATATCATGTTCAGACAATATGATCAATATTTTAATAAGTAAATATAACTCGAACCACAAACATAAACCAAACTCAGATATTCTGAAGATGACTGAAAAGTCGAAACGCGTCATTACTAAAAACAATAACGAATTCAATAACATTATAATTAATCATAACGTAGGTTCAGAACCCGAGAACAAAAGTTTATCTTTTAACATTAATAACCTATCCTACTCTAACCTAGTAATATCAATTTAATACCAATATATATATATCTATATATATATATATATATATATATATATATATATATATATATATATATATATATATATATATAATTTGTTATTTTTAAAATTAAACTAAATACTTAAAACTACAAGTTATGTTTAAAATTGAAATATATTTTTTAAATAATAAAAAATAAAACAAACACGAAATTTATAAATAAAATATTTTTAACATACAATTTTTTAGATCACTAACCATTGTACGAGTGAGAAACATTTCAGGGAATTTTTTTATAAACAACATAATTCGATTTCTGTATACAGACCTGTATACCGTCTTATGGAACATGTTATACCTATTGTAGAATGATTAAAATTACTAAAATAAAACGGCTTTATGTTGTAGTTCTCTATTCATATTTATTAATAATCAACGTTTGGACATACTGAAGAACATGTACGTTGAGTACGTCGAAACGTCGATTATTATAAATATTAATACAGAACTACAACCTAAAGCCGTTTTATTTTAATGTAATGAGTTCTGAAAGATTTTTACTATATTAAAATTACTATTTATCTTGTATAATTTTGGTATATTTCAATTTATTTCTTTTTTATAATATAATATTAATTAATAATACCGTTTCAGGTATTAAGATCTTGTATCACCGAACTGAAGTCGACTGCGTCTGAGTGCTTCGGTACCCAACTATAAACTGTCAACTTTTAGAATACCGTGTTTCTCTATTATAATATATAATGGAAAATGATATTAATAGATATATGTGTGTGTGTGTATATAGATCCCTTATTTTGCTGTGGGCTAACAATCCGCACTATTTCGAATTCATGTAAAAATTATTAAGAAACTAATAATGAGCTTCTCGAATTTCGAATTCATGTAAAAATTATTAAGAAACTAATAATCAGCTTCCCAAGTATAATATAAGAATTACGGAAACTCATTATTAAATTAATTTCACAGTACATCACACACAGTATCATAACACAATTTAATACGTTAGTGTACCTATTTATTACTACACTAATACAATAATACTTGTATAGTTATTAATTAAAAACAAAGACAATATTGGAATTGTGGTTTCAGTTTTACTTCTATAAACTTTTATGTTACCACAAGTATTTTTGCGAGTCACACTAGTGACACGCAGGCCGTAGTTTACCGATTGCAAAACTAAATATTTTTATTAATTTTCTTTTTTCATATCATTAATAATTAAAATGTTTTCCATGTAGAATTTAAAAAACTAAACTTTATACAGGATGACATCACATTTATAAATTTCTGTATTATAAAAAATAATTAAAAACTATGTAGGTGTCTTTGTATTGCAAGTTTCCGATACAATAAAATAAAATATATAATATAGAAAGAAATGGTACAACCAAAAAGGTATTAAATTTCAATACGATAAAATACATCAATTTAACGTTTTTAAATTTTAAGGTTATATACAAAACACATTGAATGTTATTAAAATATGTACGAAATATATTGTGTTATACCAAAATGTTTGAAAATACCAAATAAAATTAAATCAATCATTTATTTCAAATTTTTATATACTAATATTTCAATTGATTGATTGATTTGAAAATAGTTAACACCATTCAATTTTTCTAGGTAAGTTGAAGCACAAATAGCTACATGGTTTTCAGCTAACTATTCAAAAAAAAATTCCCGTACATGTGTTCCGCAACATTTTACTAATTATACACTAGTCAAAAAAAAAAAACGCGCCAGTTAAAAAATCAGAAAAATTACCGATTTTCAAATAGGTATAACTCGGCCAATTTTGACCGAAATTGAATGAAATTTTTCGTACGAAAATATTTGAAATTTCATCTTTAAGGTGATGCAAGACAGGTGCCATTTGAATCACTCCGCTTTCCACCACACCCAGCAGAAAAAAACATGATTTGACTTTAAAAATTGTCACAAACTTTAACATGTATAATATACAAAAAAAAATTGACTCAATTTACAAGCGGGCGTCAAAACTCAAATATTTCTACGTAAATTCCGCTTAATTTCAAAGACTTACGATGCTTTGATGCGAAATTATGATTTTTTTGAAATTTACCTTATTCTTTAGATGGCGACACATGATTTAAATAGTGAAGTGTAAATATGGACATACAGATTCCATTTTTTTATCAATAAATGTTTAATTAAATTCGCCATTTAAAAAATGCACGCCGAACAAAAAAATTCCCGTACAATTTAAAATTCACGTACAATTCCCGCTTCTCACGCCCGCTTGACACCCTGTATAATAATATAGAAGATTACACATCAAAAATTAAATAACCTGTTCATATAAATACTTCTATAGAAAAATAAATCACTTGATTAAATTTGAAAGTTCTCTTTATTTAATAATTGTAGTGACTGCAGTTTCGACACTCGTTTCTAGAAACTACACTAACCACAAATATTAAATGAAATAAACTTTTAAACTTAATTATTCTAATACGAAGTATTACAACTTAACGGCTAACAATCTTTAGTTTTATATGATTCATTTCATTAAAGATTCTTTCAAATATTTGATACGAGTTTTGTTCTGTTTTATTGAATTTCAAATATTTGATACGAGTTTTGTTCTGTTTTATTGAAAAGATAATGTAATTCTATAAATAATAAATACGTCGAGGATTCACTATATTTAATCAATTGAAATAATTTACCTTTCCAGAAGTGACTGAAACGTTAAAGCTGATCACGAAATTAAGCCCTCTGCATATTATGTTCGTGGCTTTTTCATTTCGATTCAAAATTCATATTTCTATCTTCATCGTGACTTGCATCTTATGTCGCCAGATAAACTCAACTGATTCTTTAGAATGATTTGTTAACTCCCATCTTCCAATTCTGAAAACACAAAATAAATTAGTTCTTAATGTTTAGCATTTAACAGACAATTTAAATTTCTTATACAGTAAAACTTATATCCCATTGTCGACAATGTCATTGCTCTGCTGCAGAACTTTTAACGTGTTTAAAAATTAAACTATTTTATTAAAGTATTATTTTTAAAATAAAATTTTCTTTATTTAAAATTTAATGATAAACTTTCTATACTTATAATCAAATTAAGAATTGTATTTAAACTGCAGCTAGTACAAATAACACTCTGTATGTTCTGTACTTTGCGATTTAGCGTAATTTAAACATTAAAGATATACAAATCAATTAATATATTTAGTTCATAAAGACGATTTATCTGGGCAAATTCCAAATTAACATTGATCTACTAATACAGGGGGATTTTCTAAATAAATTTCCCGTACATTACTCTAGAAAGCCCAATGGCACATTTTTATGCCATATAAAATTACATGACATAATTATATTTGTAATCTCGTGTATTAATTAACTTTGATTGACAAATTATTAAAGTTTATAATCTATGTTTTGTAAATTAATTCGGTTAGAAACCATTATACAAATTTTATATAAATATCCTGCTCTAAACATGAAGGAACAAGTTCTACCTGTTCAATATGATTCCAAAACTGCGTTATTATATTCACACCGTGCAGGCTTTGTTAGATTGATACCGATGCTATGTCGATTATACTAATTCTACATGAATGTAGATGGCAACACGTAGTTAAATCGAAAAATCCGAAAATCTAATGGAATAGGTATTTGTCAATTTTCTAGACACCCTGTAATAATTTTATAGAAAAATAAAAATTGTAATAAAATTTTCACGACAGATTAACTGCAATTGCTGAATGTGTAATGTTTAATGTAACAAACGGTTTGTTTACATATCGTCAGCTTAGAGCAGAACTAGCCATCAGTTTGTTTCTTCTTTTTTTTTTCATATCAAAAATATTTATGGCAAAAGTCATCAAAACAAACTAGCCTTAGCTTCTATCACAAATTATTAATGTCAATTTATTTGAATATATTCATCATATTCATCAACAAAAAAAAAACTTTTAGCCACTCAAAACTAAAAAAAAAAAAAGAAAATGGAGATAGGTTAATATTCTGGTCCAAGCAGACGACATATATTTTGGAAACAATTTATTAGCTGTCATAATATAGTTAGCCTAACTCGTTAATTATGATAAACAAAAGTGACTTTTATTATTAATTATTGCTATAATATAATTTTAATAATAAGATATAATAATAATAATAATAATAATAATAGAAGCTGCAGCTGTTAGTATTGAAATTATTAACAAAAATATTGTTTTATATCTTGTAGCGTATATTTATAAACGCAATTAAAACCTGCTATTTATTAAATATCATCACTTTACAGAAAAAATAACGTATTTTAACGTCTTAAGATTTCAAAGTTGTATATTAATTATTTTCAATAAATAAATAAAATAAAATAAAATTATGTTAAAACGGTGATACTTTGTTAAATACTATATTCTAATTAATTTCCTCTATTACATCAATCTATCAAATAACCTGTATAGAAGTTTACAATTATAGATCATATTAACGCTCTATTTTTGTTAATTGTTTTACTATAACAAGATGATAATTTAATAAATGATCAATACATCGAGGTAATCTCTACATTCATTTGAAATAATTTACCTTTATTTTAATAACTACTTACTTCAGTTAAAGCTGATCACAGGATTCGCACTGTTACTGAATACTCGTATCATTTTCTTTCCGATTCAAATTTCTTAATTCCATCTTCATCATCACTTACTTCTGATTTCGCCAGATAAATCCATCTTTAAATTAGATTTTTTAACTCCTTGATCCGATTCTGAAAAAATCAAATAGATTTAATTCATTCTTGTTTGACGTTATAAAATAAAACTACGGGTAACAGAATAATTAAAATTTCTATACAGTAAAAACTGTTCAACGTCTAATTATTGGACGTCATTGCTTTGCGACAAAATAGAGAATTTTAACATGTCCTAAAGTTGTATAATAATTTTCTGCAAGCATAAATTTAAAAATAAAATTGTATTTCTTTAGAATTTAATTATAAACTTTCCTGAATTTTAATGAAAATACGAATTGTATTTAACTGCAGAAAAAATTATTTACCAAAATGTCTTTTTTAATGTTAGAATAATTTCAAGAGCCATGCAAAAGGTGTGGCTTCAGGAAAAAAACAAAATCAATTATGTATCCGTGTAAAATTGATAACAAAAATAATAGAAATTTATTCCTAAAATGAATTGGAAATTTCCTAGTTCTTTTTTTATATCATTTAGATTAATTATAATAATTTTAGCAAGAAAATTGTTCTAGATTTGTCTTTAATCTATTAAGGCCCAGCATTATAAACGTTAGTTAAAGTTACTTCAGAAGTAAATGTATTTACTCTACAGATTTCCGACTTAAAATGATGGAATAAATTTAATCTAGAAGTATTTAAAAATAGTTATTATTATTAATAATCAAAATCTAGTAGTAAATGGTAGAAATAAAATTTATTTTTATAATTATTTAGGTGGAAAATAAATTTATTTGTGAATTTAACCAGCGTTTATAATACAGTCTAAAAAAATTAGATTTAGAAAAAAAAGTCATATATTTAATTAAATATATAATTAAATATAAAATGAATAAGTTAGAAAAATATTACTTAGAAATATTTTTTTCGTATTTATAGTTTGGCCAAAAAAAGCAAAAAATGTGTTTTTTTTTTTTTGGAAAAATTATTTTTTCCTCTATTTTCCAAAATACAAAAAAATTTTAAAAAATATATCATTCTACATAGGATATTATATCTCAGGTATTTTTTCGGTACATTAATTATCGTTTTTGTAGAAAATAGAGCCAGTTAAAAAATATACTGTTTTTTATTTTGTATAAATCAATTAATAATATTAAATTTATTATTGAATTATTAATTCAACATTCATTATGCAATTTTTAGAACAGTCAGTTACAATAAATAAGTTGTACTAAACGAATAAATTCAATATGAAATTCATATTTTGTACTTGCGCTACGTGTCAATTAGCACATAGCAATTAGATATGTGATGCCCGACGTTAATGGCTGTAAGTACTTACAGTTTATGAATATAATAATAACAATAAGTAATAACTTTCACTAACTATAACAAGAAAATAACAATATTTCCAAACAATAACTTAAAACGTCATTATTATGTCGTTTTGCAAACCGATCCGGCTAATCAAAACCAAACCAGCTAAAGCGGACCGAAAATGCTTTATATTTGAATAAATATACTCTAACCAAACAATCTCCATAAAAGTTGACAAGCATGGATCATATCAAAATCGTATTTTATTAAAACCAAAATGTAATTCAATGATTGATCAATATATCAAATTTTTACCATATTCAATTGAAATAAATTACCTTTCTATTTTAAGAACAATTTTACTTGAGCTGATCACACAATTTGTGCTGTTACTGAACTCCTTACATATACTAGTCTCATTTTGTTTTTGATTCATATTTCTATCTTCAGTTAGATTAATCTGTAATTTTGATTCCTCCGGCTGCTTTGTTAATCCAATGTTCTGATTCTGAAATCACAAAATAGGTTTAATTCATAAATTAAATACTAAATTAAATTTCAATATTGATATATAAGAAAAACCGAGTAAAATTTCTTAGTCAAACTTGTACAAATCCCCGTTGCCGGAGCGTAAAAGGTGAAAACTGGATTAAAACTATCACTAATACCAAATTGTAATAATAGACTTTAAAGAGTTGCAAAGTACTATCAATATACTTAGCATTCGAGGAATAACAATGTTGTAAGTAGTCATCCAAAACAGATACAGTGACTGGTACTACAAACTGAATTTCTAAAGTGTTTTAGAACATTTGTTTAGTACTAGTATTAAAACAGTTGCATTGTCTTAAAACCGAGCTTGTAGTATCAGCCACTGCTATTAAATCAAAATAAATTTTATTGCGATACCAAATATATACTTCAAAAACTTAGATTTTTTGATTTTTACCTTTTTTTAGAATACGGTCATATTTTTACATATTAATTAATAATTATATTTTAATTATTGTATTGTTGTGTTTGTGGGTATTTCAGTTATGTAATAACACCTTTTTATTTATTATTTTTTGTATAATTAACTTTATTTTCTTTGTTCTATTCTACACACCCACGTGCATTTCTCGATTTGACACTGGAATCTCTTTCGCTGCTGCCATCTGTTGCTGGCTTGTCTTATTACTTTACATGTATAAATGAGAAAAGTCAGGAAATTGAATTTAAAATACGAGTAAATACGTGTTTAACATCAAAGTTGTTTCATCAGAATGCTTTTAATTTTATTTTATTAGATTTTTTTTCATTCATAATTAACAATTCATATGTAGGTAGTAAAGAAATTCAACTAATTAATAACAAGCATTTATTTCAAATGCAATTGCAATATAAATGTCCTGGCTTTTCTCATTTATACAATAATTAAAATATAATTATTAATTTACATGTAAAAATATGACAGTATTGTAAAACAAGGTAAAAATTAAAAAAAAATTATATAAAACAGAATCAACTGATTATAAAAACATACTCCTATTATATTTATAATAATCGAGAATGTTGAATAACATTAATAAAAACAATATAATATACAACAAAACAAAAACTACTTACAGTTTAAAACTAAAATTTACTGGTAACAAAAACAGGTTAGCAAAAACGTTCACACACTGCAATCGGAATGAAACAGATAGACAGCTAAACAAAATGGCTTCTCCGGCTTGGGCTTCTCACAACAAACAGCTGCGTCTCCCCCCCCCCCCCCCCCCCCTACGCATAAATACATAAAATGACTGAACTATTTGAAGCAGTGCAGTGGCGTGCTATTTTCTTTTATATGCATTAAAATTTAAATTTTGTTAAGTATTATTTCGACTATATTATTTTTTCGAAAAGTAATTTTAGAGTTGCATGCGTGAATCAAACTCGCAGTAATACGCATATAATTATATTGCCAACACACAAAATACAGATCCACAAAAGATATACAAACGGAACAGATATTAAGTTGCTTGATCGACGATCGCGAAAGGACTGACGATAGAAAAAGATTAAAATGAAATAAAAGTAACAGATTAATATTAATAATAAAAAATCAATTAAAATTATTTAAAAATTCAAATATTACCAAAATTAATTGAAATCTAATAAATTACACACGTACTTTCTAGATATTTATTTAAAAAAATTATAAAAAAGTGCTTTACTAACCATTCTCAGCCATCTCCGATGTCAGATCATCACGATGTGATGGAAAATGGAAAGAATTCGTAAAGTTAAATTCACCATCAAATCCTAAAAAATTTACCAAATACTAAAATATAATTCTAAAGTTTAATAAATCGTATTTTTTTCTAAATTTACTAGTAAATACCTAATTTTAAGAAAATAATTACCTGGTACTCGTACGGACGGAACAGAATAAAGTGCCAAACGATTTGTTTCGGTGTTTTTGCAATTGTCACTAAAATGTCCACTACAAACACGATAACTTTTTGAAACTGTTTGGAAAACACAGAGAAAAACTAAAGTAACAATAACACGATGTTGACACTTTGACGACGAAAGTAGCAATCAGTAGCAATAACAATAAAAATGGCTGCTTAACCTTGCCTTGGCACCTTGGCACGAACACGAGAACACGACCATAGAGCACAACCATAGCACAACTAAATACGCATATTTGACATGCGCAGTAGTATTGCGACTAGCGCGACAGTGGCGGTATAGCGGATCGGGTAAACATTACAAATGTTTGAAAACTACTATTCAACTTGACCATGATGGTGGGGCGACCAATCATAGATGAATTCTTTAAAACCCAACTTGTTGGATCTTTCTAGAATATTTACCTATTCCGCAAAACTGGGAAAGTTTTTCCTTCGGAGAAGGTTGAATTATACAACTTAGTTTTCGACTAACGTTCAAAATGTTTTATGAGACAATAAAATAAATTTGAATAAAATAAGTTTTGCGAATTTGTCGTTTGGTTGTATCAGTTTATTGTACAATAATCTTGACAAAGTTCCTTTAAGCACGTAGCTACTATACCGCTACATAATGTTATAAAAGGTTCAAATCCCGATTGGCCGATCAGTTTTTATTTATATATGTACTATTAAATTAAATATGTTTTATATATTTTTAATACTAAAATAATAATATTAAAAAAAAACATATTGAAAATTAAATACTTAATTTTTATAATATGTATATTTTATAATTACGTAATTAGTAAATATGTTGTATTAAATGAATTAATTCAATATTTAAATTCAGCTTTTTTTGTATTTGTCGTATCTGAATATAGTAATTTAATGTGGTTTCCTAATTTCAGTAATTTGTTTTATGAAACTTTGTTCAACGTAAAAATAAATATTTTTTAAATTTTATTATCACGAATATATACGAATATTATACGAATATTATACGAATATATGTAGGTCGTTTGTTGTTTGTATAACGGGCGAGAAACATTGCCGCAACATAATTAGAATTCGGTATACAGGACTGGAGGGCTATTTTAATTTAATGAAGCGATTATGGCAGTCATATTTTTTAATAGTCAATCGCCAAAAGATAGAGCGTGGCAATTGAGTTAAATTATAAGGATTTGTATTTTTCTAGCTGGTTATAAATGATATTACTATATATTTTATAATGGTACTTAATTCTCATCCTACCTATTCATCTTTTGTTGAGATTTCAAATACAACAGGCGGTAAATTTTTGTTTGCAAATAGACTTTCCGATTTGTTTGAATTTTTACCACTTTGGCTGTAAGGTAGATTTGGTAATCGGTACGGTGTCTGTAACATTTAAATATATATATATATATAGAAATCCTTTATATAGCATGTAGATCAGTGGGCTCCAAAATGGGGTACGCGTCGCAGAAAATTTGTACGCCACATTTCTCTTCAAAATACTTTATGTCTTCACGCGCTCACAAAATTATAACTGAAAAATAATAATATAAAACAACAGGTACGTGGAACCAAATGGTAAGATTGAATCTTACCATTTGGTTCCAGGTACCTGTGTGAAGTAGTATTTTCTGCAATGACAATAATTAAACCTAATACAGAAATAAACTAGAATTAGAACCTGATCTTCGAAATGAATTAACACAGGGAATCAAGCCAGATTTTTCCGAAATTAGTCAACAAATTCAAGCACATTTTTCCCATTAAATTATAATTTAAAATTTCTCTTGTAATATATCAATTGCATGTACATATATCGTTGCATTAAAAATAAATATATAAATTAAAATAACTTGATTTTCTGCATTTTTTCCGATCATTTCCTGGAAAAAAAAATCATTTTTGACTCTCACACACACACACACACACACACACAAAATATCTATATATATATATATATATATATATATATATATATATATAATGATTTTTTGTAACGACTAGGAAATTTATATAATTAAGATTGATAGTGGGTGTTGTAGTCAATGGTTGGATAAGGTGTTAATTAAAAAATCTCATTTTAGAATTACACCGAGCTTTCGTAGCAATTTTGCCTACTTCTTCAGGGCGCTATAAATCAACATTTTTATTTATGAACAATATGATACATGAATAAGTAAAGACATACAATAACCAAATAAATAAAGGAGACAATTTACTTACTTATCTTATAGCGATTTTTATGTTGAAACTAGTAATTAGAATCGTGTTTAGATCGAAAAAATTGTAAAACATATGTTACTATACAAATAATAATCATAATAATATGTAAATGAATAACTAATAAATACACAACAGTATTGCAACAAATTACAAGCGTCAAATTAAGTTAAAATATATTATCATTAGTTCTTAGTATAAAATTATAAATATTGTTTGAAAACTGAAAAATTCCAATATTGGAATTGAAATTCATTATAATCACGTTATTAAACAGATTTTAATCAAATTTTCACAAAATATTCTCCTAATGCATACATAAATTGTATACATACATACACAATCACGCCATGTACGCAAAAGGGTGTGGCACAAACTCTTTTCATCATCCCGAAATCAGTCGCCTCCAAACATTCCTATCCAAACAAGCATCTTTCGCTTCATCCACATTCATAATTCCTCTCATACATGCTCTTTTATTCCTACTACTTGGAAACTTCCGCTCACGCAAAACACTCTCAATCATACCACTTCAACTACTCATCGGACGTCTACGCAAACGTATACCAACAAAATCATTCAAATAAATCTTTTTAACCAAACGTTCATTAGACATTCGCTCAACATGTCCGAAACATCTTAACTGACTAACACCAACTTTTGCTACAAGATACTACAACATACTAGGAGAATCTTTTGTGAAAATTTGAGTAAAATCGGTTAAATAATATGCCCATAATAAATTTTTTTAAACTTTAGTAATTTTTTTCTTGGAAAGCTGTCAACACTGAATATTAATAGAATTATATAATTAATGGGAGCATTAGGGATATCTTTTCTGAAAATTTGAACAAAATCGGATAATTAACGTAGCCAATATGCATTTTTAAAAACTTTAGTAATTTTTTTCTCGAAAAGTTGGCATTACTGGAAGAAAATAAAACCACATGACCATCTTCGGTTTTAGACAAATTTATCCTGAAAATTTCATTAAAATCGGTTGAACCGTCTAGGATCTAGGAGGAGTTGCGGCCACAAAATTTTGACTTACGACCGAGCGAGTTGACGACGCACATCCGTACATCCACATAAACTACGTTCAGATTCGTCTGATCTAGAGGCTATATGAAGGATTTCTATACATTTTTTTTTAGAATGTTACAGACACCGTACCAAACACTATACCACTTTTTCTTTGCAGTCAAAGTGGTAAAAAGTAAAAAAAGATAGATATGAAAATAATATGTCGTATATCTAATTAAGTTATAATCATTATAGCTTAATTAGATATACGACATATTATTATACATTATAGTATAATGTACCCAACTAGCGCGCGCGTACATCTATATTGAAAACAACAAAATTAATAAAACATTATATACAAATAATCAATTTTATTCTTACCAAGAAATACACATAAAAAAATCATTGTAACATAAATGTATTTAATTTCTTATAGCATTAAAGCAATCAGATGATCATAAACCATTTCTTTAGCATTATTACCAAATATAAAATCAGTATGGGAAAATTTCGGATCTTTTATAACAATATTCTCGATAGTTGGTATTTTCTTTAGTAATCTAGCAACATCTTCCGGCTGGGCGAACCAATCGTTTGCACTTGTAAAAATAACCGTTGATGCACGAACATTGCTTAATTGATATCTCGGAGCTTGTATTCTACCATATTTAAATTTATTTTCCAGTATACCAAAATCGAATTGTTTGAACACGCCTAGAAATTATTTCAACAATTTTTATTTAATTTCAGTAAAAATTAATCAATTTAAACTAATTTTTATTTAGTTTATTATTTTAATTTAATTTAAGTAAAAATTAATCAATTTATACTAATTTTTATTTAGTTTATTATTTTATTTATTATCTTTCCAAATAGAAAAGTCTTTTTATTATTAATTTCGCGACTCAGGTAGCTAAATATTTCGAATATAAAAAGATTATTTCTCGGACAAAATATTACCAAGAAAAAAAAATTATTTCAAAAGATATAATAATTTTATATATATATATATATATATATATATATATATATATATATATATATATATATACATAATGGGTGATTCATTTAGAGGTACTTTTTTCACAGCTGATTTTATGACAATTGACGCGCGAGTCGTGATAACCTGTCATTGTATTTTTGTTCAGTATTGTTTGACATTTCATTATGGAAAGATTTAGCCCGGCACAGCGTCTTCAAATTATTCAGCTGTATTACGAAAATCAACGTTCTACGGAGAATGTGTTTCGAGCGCTTAGAGCAAATTATGGTCCACATAATCGGCCTACCGAACGCACAATTCGCCGTACCATCGAAAAATTTGAAACTCAATTTTCATTATTGGATAATACGCGACCAATTAGACCACATCCAGCACATAGTAAAAGAAGGATAGCGGTAGTAGCTGAGAGTGTCCGCGTTGAACTTGATGAATCAATTCGGCGCCGTTCTCAACAACTTGGCTTGTCATATGCAACAACTTGGCGTATTTTAAGTAAAGATCTTGGTTTAAAAGCATAAAAAATTTAACTCGTGCAAAAACTGATGCCGGCCGACCTTTCTTTATTGCTTTATGGCTTTATTGCGAGAACGATTCCGTAAAAAGTTAATTTCACGCTTCGGACAGGTGAATTGGCCGTCTAGATCGTGTGATATCACACCTCTAGACTTTTTCCTTTGGGGCTACGTAAAGTCCAAAGTCTACAGGGATAAGCCGGCTACGATTGAGGAATTGGAAGCCAACATTACTTGCGTCATTCGCCCAATACCGCTCGAAATGATCGAAAGTGTCATCAAAAATTGGAACTTCAGAATGGAGTATATTAGCCGCAGTTACGGCCAACATTTGAAAGAAATAATTTTTAAAAAATAAATGTAAAGAATGGTTCTTTTGTATGATAATAAAGATTACCCGATAAAATCGAATTTTTCTATTTGTTTTTATTTTTGAAAAAAGTACCTCTAAATGAATCACCCATTACATAAGTGTAAATTTAGATTATTTTTTTTAATAACGCATCCAAAATCCAAAAAAAAAAAAACAAATTTGGCATAATTTTAGCGGTGTGGCCGAGTTGGGCATTCGGCAGGGGGTAGTAGTGTTAGGTTTGCTAATTGTTGTACTAATTCTAATGTTATTAAGTAGTTCTAGGATAATAAAAAAACCACTGGACGAAAGTATAGATACATACATACATACATACACAATCACGCCATGTATCCATAAGGATGTGGCACAAACTCTTTCCATTATCCCGAAATCAGCCTCCTCCAAACATTCCTATTCAAACAAGCAGCTTTCGCTTCATCCACATTTATAATTCCTCTCATATAAATTTTTCTATTCTTACTACTTGGAAACTTCCGCTCACGCAAGCAACTCTCTCAATCAAACACCACTCCAACTACTCATCGGACGTCCACTGGCAAACGTATACTTTCAAAATCTTTCATATAAATCTCTTTAACCAACGTTCATTAGACATTCGCTCAAGATATTCGAATTGCATATTAACTGACTAACACGGCAACTTTTGCTACAACATTTTTTTGTCAATTTCACACTCATCATACAGCAATCTCATCATACCCAACGTAGAAATCTCATTTCTACTGCAGTCATTTTTCTTTTATGCTTTTGCAGCCAGAAGTATAAGTATAAAATTTATAAAAATAAAAATAATCTAACCTAACGCCTAGGGACATACGACATAATCAGATATTTTATCGAATTTTCGTCCAAACTTAAAATTTGTAAAAAGATTTTAACAATTGGCTCTTATATTTGTATTATTTATCGAGGAGAATTTGTTAACGTAATATTTACCTGATTGTATAATTTGTCCATAATGCATAAACTGTCTTGTAGAACTTCCTGCAGGATTATGTCCCGCGTATATAGGAAACATTGTTGAATTTAAATTTTCTGGAGTAAATCCGAATAGTAAAAATGTTAGATTTATACAGAGAAATTTTTTCCAATTGCCACTATTTGAAACCGAACTGACGTATCGCCGCGATCTGTAATTATTAAAAAAAAAAAAACTCAATTTTTTGTTGAAAGAAAAATACACATAAGAAAGAATTATATTGATTCAATTAAAATTATTGCCACCAATTGTGTATACAGTAACTAACTGCTGTATAATAATGTAATTATTGTACTGGTAACATAATGACCTCTTTCTACATAGGTAATATAGTAACTTAATACTATGGATACGCTTAAAGAAAAAATACTGTTATATAAAACTATGTAGAATAACAATATTTTATATGCAAGTCACTAAATTTATTTGATTGTACTTACTTGTCTCCGCATATTATATTTGAAAATTGTCGTATTAGGTCGGAGTTAGGTAAAAATTCTCCAACTCCTATAACATCCAGGAACAACTAAATACAAATACAACAAAAAAAAAACTAATATCAGATATGTTATTTATACAATATTAAAAAATTTAATAACTAAACTGCATTTTACTGAGGAAAGATCAGCGAATATTTGCGTGATCGCCAGATGATGGCTTGTTTGATGCTTAGTGATTGATCTGCGTAAGAATGTATCTCTACCTTTCTTTTCAAGAATCAATAACAATGTTTACATTATTTTATATATATATATATATATATATATATATATATATATATAATAATTATTTGTAACGACTAGGAAATATCATTCCTACCTATGACTACAACACCCACTATCAATCTTAATCTATATATATATATATATATATATATATATATATATTACTGTGTTTTTAAAAACAAATATTTTACGTAATTGGTAAAACGATCCTAAATTTGATAAAACTAAAGAAAACCAACTTCATTCTACGATTAATAGAAAATACGTTGGTACCGCAAGTGCGACAAAGGTCGCAAAAAAGCGTTTTTAACTTAAAATAACACGTTTCTGATACAAGAATCAAAAAATTCAGAGAGTGATGAAATAGAAAACATATTTCTATTTATAAGCTTTCGATTGCGCAAAGTTCGATTAGCAAAGTTATAACGCGCCATATATGAAACTGTCCAAAACCAATGTTAAACTCCATTTAAATTTCATTTTGAGTAGCAAACGGGTTAATATTAATATTTTTTGACGAAACTTGGCTCAAAAAAGTTTTTTAGGGAATACGTAAAAAAAATTTTCAAAAAATGTTTTTTTTGAACCACCTTAATATACATAATGATATAAATAAGTATAATTTTGCAAAATCGACTCCTCAGTAAATTATCTGATTATAAAATATTAAAAATAGAGATTAGCTGCGTAACAATTTAAATAACAAGATTAGAAGTATATGGGTAAACCCATATATAGACCACTTTGACATTTCTCGGAAAAATGGCAACACTGTATTTTAATAATATTATAATTTATGTGGACACTAGGAGAAACTTTTCGGAAAATTTAATCAAAATCAAATAAATAATGTAGCCACAATAAATTTAAAAAAAAAATTGTGATTTTTTCTCTCGATAAGTTGGCCACACTGTATTTTGGTAAAATTGCATAATTTATTTAGGAACTAGGAGAATCTTTTATAAAAATTTGATTAAAATCGGTTAAATAAATAATAATAAATTTTTATAAATTTTAGTAAATTTTTTTCTCGGAAAGTTTGCAACACTGAATTTTGTTAAAATTACATAAATTATATGATTACTAGGAGAATCTTTTGTGAAAATTTGAGTAAAATCGGTAAAAATAACATGGCCATAATATATTTTTAAAAATTTTAGTAATTTTTTTCTCGGAAAGTTAGCAACACTGGATAATAATAAAATTATATAATTAATGGAAGCATTAGGGATATCTTTTCTGAAAATTTGATCAAAATCGAATAAATAATGTAGCCAATATAAATTTTTAAAAACTTTAGTAAGTTTTTTCTCGGAAAGTTGGCATTACTGGAAAAAACCAAAACCACATGACCATCTTGGGCACTAGACAAATTTATCCTGAAAATTTCATTAAAATCGGTTGAACCGTCTAGGAAGAGTTGCGTCCACAAAATTTTGACTTACGACCGAGCGAGCTGACGACGCACATCCATACACCCACATAAACTAAGTTCAGATTCGTCATCTAGAAGCTATATGAAGGATTTCTACACACAATTTTTTTTTTTGAAAATGTTACAGACACCGTACCAAACGCTATATCACTTTTTCCTTGCTGTCAAAGTGGTAAAAAACAAGTTAAACTCACAGTTTCTAAGGTTGTAAAACGCGAAAAGAATTTCAAAATTGGACTTTTTAAGCGTTTCAAATAGACTACCGGTGATAAATGGAATCCGATATTAATTTTGTCGTTATACTCTGGTCGTTCGGCCAACAAAATATAATAAACAGTCGTGCCTTGCGAATGACCAATGTAATGTAATTGTTCTTGTCCAGTTATCGCAAGAATATAATCTATCATGGCTGGTAGATCTAATACGGCAATTTGATGAAACGAAAAATCCCAGAATGCCATTCGGCTGGACGGAATCGTTTTGTGATTTCTCGAATATCGATTGCCACGTGCATTGCCCAGCCATACATCAAAACCAGCATCCGACAGAAGAAAACCTTTTTTTAATAACAGAGAAAACAAGATTAGAAGTATATGGGTAATTCATATTATAGACCACTTTGACATTTCTCGGAAAATTGGCAACACTGTATTTTAATCATATTATAATTTATGTGGGCACTAGGAAAAACTTTTCGGAAAATTTAATCAAAATCGAATAAATAATGTAGCCACAATGAATTTTTAAAAAAATTTGTGATTTTTTTCTTGATAAGTTGGCAACACTGTATTTTATTAAAATTGCATAATTTATTTAGGCACTAGGAAAAATCTTTTATGAAAATTTGATTAAAATCGTTTAAATAAAGCGATCATAATAAATTTTTAAAATTGACAACACTGTATTTTGTTAAAATTACATAAATTATATAATTACTAGGACAATCTTTTGTGAAAATTTGAGTAAAATCGGTTAAATAACATGGGCACAATATATTTTTAAAAACTTTAGTAATTTTTTTTGAAAAGTTGGCATTACTGGAAAGAACCAAAACAACATGACCATTTTGGGCATTAGAAAAATATATCCTGAAAATTTCATTAAAATCGGTTGAACCGTCTAGGAGGAGTTGCGGCCACAAAATTTTGACTTAACGACCGAGCGAGCTGACGACGCAAATCCATACACCCACATAAGCTAAGTTCAGATTCGTCTGATCTAGAGGCTATATGAAGAATTTCTATACACAATTTTTATTTTGAAAATGTTACAGACACCGTACCAAACGCTACACCACTTTTTCCTTGCAGTCAAAGTGGTAATAAAAAGGAAAAATTCTTTTATTATTGATTTTACGACAAAAAAGTCATTCTTTATAAATGTCCATAAATTAAGATAATAATGTATCAAATTTATAGTGCAAATTATTCAAAATAAAGTGCAAAGTATCCAATTTATAGTGGAAAGTATCCAAACTAAAGTTCCATTTACCAAGTGCATTTTATTTTAATTCAAGCGCATTTATATATTTTCCATTTAAAATTAGCAGAAGGAAGTGAAACTAACCTAATGCTTTTCCTGGCCCATTAAGGATAAAATCGGACGAACTAGCAATAATTCCATGCATTAAAAATGCTACAGGCCTTTGTTCATTAACACTTCGTCGAAAATAGGTTCTTGCTGGTATTCTATGCATTTCTAGAATATATCCATCATCTGTTACAATTGTATGGACTTCCGATGGATAGTTATGTTTTCTTATTATTTCAGGCTAAAATTAATTATTATAGAAACATAGAAATAACGTGTTAAATTCTAGAATTTTTCTCTTACTGTTGTCATTTGAGCTTCATCGAAAATTCTTTCTCTACTTTTTCTCTGTGAATACTAAAAGTTTTGAAAAAAAATTACGTAAAATCAAATATAGTATAATACCCCAACTTACGCGAATTCGCAAGGTTGGTATATTCACAATGAAATTGGTATAAGTTACCACCAAAAATTAATTATAAATAAACGATAAATAAATTTTTACGACAAAAATATGTCAATGCACATCGAAATGTATTTTCTTATCAACAAAACATGTAAATGCACACCAAAATATTTTTTCTCACAACAAAAATGTAAGTGTACGACGTTCTTATAGCAAAAAAAAAAACTTTTTTACTTCAGATGTATAAATATCTAAAATAAAAATGAAAAATTTACCTATTACTCCATGAGTCCAAATAAAATCTTTAATAAAAAAGGGAAATATATAAATGCGCTTGAATTTAAATAGAATGTACTTGTTACATGGAACTATAGTTTGGATTCTTGCCACTATAAATTAGATACTTTGCCCTTTGTACAACCTAAACTTTAATTTGAATAACTATAACTATAAATTTGAATAGTTTGCACTATAAACGTTACGAAACTCTAACATCTGCGCCACTGTAGGCTTAGGGTAAATTAGGTTAGGTTTAGGTTGTTTAGTTATGTTATTATTCAATATAAGCGTTTATCTCATCCGTGCAAATGATAGGTATCGACTGGCGTAAATGATTGACAGCCCCCAAAGTAAAAAGTATCCGTTTTATAATGGAAAGTATCCGTTTTATAGTGAAAAGCAATTAATACAAATGATAATACATTTTTTTGGTGTGCAATGTGTTTTGTCCAAAGTTAAGATATTTTTTTAAAAGTTGATTAAATTTAATTATAGTGGAATAATTTATTTTTCGTGCAATATATTTTTTATGAGTGCAAATTGTTTTTATCAAAGTGAATATAATCTAAATTAAAGTGAATATATTCTAAATTAAAGTGCAATGAATTAAAACCCATAAAAAAATAATAGTTTGATAATTTGTCGTAACTATATTTGTCATTTGTTATTTTTATCGTGCTATACATGTCGTTTGAAATATCAATTTTATCGTGAATTTTGCCATTTTTGTCGTTTGCAATACCAATCTTGTCGCCCCTCATTTTCAATAATAACAAATTTTTCTACGCACATATTATAATATAAAATAGATTTAATTACTAACAAATAAAGATTTTATTTTTAGATGTTAAAATCACTCAGAGAGTACTTTCGATATTATTACATATATATATAATCAATATAAAGTTTTAGAGTTAAAAAAAAATAATAATGTTAAAATTCTAGATTTTCTTACTATCGTTATACGAACTTTATCGATGTTTTGTTCCTTATTCTATTTCTCTGTTGCTGCTAGAATTTTAGAATAGAAATAACGCCAAAATCAAAAATTACTTTAATATAAATAATTTAAATTTTAATACTTATATTTTTTAATCCTGTTAAAAAAAAAAAGATACATTGAAATGTTACTTACTCCAGAATAACTGAAACTACAAAATGTCTGAATTATATTTTTAAAATAAACTAATAAATAATATTTATTACTTAGCAAATGGTTCTTGTTGTAAAGTAGTTATTGATAATAATAAAAATAATGTTAGAAATATAATGAAGTATTTCATCGTATTTATTATAATAATTTTAACTTAAATAAAAATCTAAGTGTACCTATTTATATACTAGTATTGAAGAATGTTAATATCTATGATAAATTGCCATAAAAAAAAAACAAAAATACAAAAATCATTGTATAAAATCAGTGGTTTTCAACTTACGTTCCACTAAATGGAAATACATAATTTTGTATTATTTACGTTGTTTTTATTAATAATAAACAAATTAATTTTATTATTACAGTTGTTTAAAAACAATCTAAATTAACAAAATCAGTATTAGAACAAGATTAGAAGTATATGGATAAACCCATATATAGACTACTTTGACATTTCTCGGAAAGTTGGCAACACAGTATTTTAATAATATTATAATTTATGTGAGCATTAGGAGATAATTTTCTGAAAATTTGATCAAAATCGAATAAATAATGTAGCCACAATAAATTTTTAAAAAATTTTGTGATTTTTTTTCGATAAGTTGGCAACACTGTATTTTGTTAGAATTGCATAATTTATTTAAGCACTAAAAAAAACTTTTATGAAAATTTGATTAAAATCGGTTAAATAAAATGGTCATAATAAATTTTTAAAAATTTTACTAATTTTTTTCTCGGAAAGTTGGCAACACTGTATTTTGTTAAAATTACAAAAATTATATGAATACTAGGAGAATTTTTTGTAAAAATTTGAGTAAAATCGGTTGAATAACATGGCCATAATAAAAATTTTAAAACTTTAGTAATTTTTTTCTCGGAAAGTTGGCAACACTGAATATTAATAAAATTATGTAATTAATAGGAGCATTAGGGAAATCTTTTGTGAAAATTTGATCAAAATCGGATAAATAATGTAGCCACAATGAATTTTTAAAAAATTTAGTAATTTTTTTCTCGGAAAGTTGGCATCACTGGAAAAAACCAAAACCACATGACCATCTTGGGCACTAGGCAAATTTATCCTGAAAATTTCATTATAATCGGTTGAACCGTCTAGGAGGAGTTGCGATCACAAAATTTTGTCTGACGACCGAGCGAGCGAGCGAGCTGACGACGCACATCCATACACCCACATAAACTAAGTTCAGATTCGTCATCTAGAGGCTATATGAAGGATTTCTATACAAGTTTTTTTTTTTGAAAATGTTACAGACACCGTACCAAACACTATACTACTTTTTCCTTGCAGTCAAAGTAGTAATAAGACTGAGTTTGTCTTAAATATAAGTAAATAATTATTTAAGGGAAATATATAAATGCACTTGAATTAAAATAGAATGCACTTGATTAGTTTGGATACTTTCCACTATAAATTAGATACTTTGCACTTGGAACAATCTAAGCTTTAATTTGAATAATTTGTACTATAAATTTGAATAATTTGCATTATAAACGCTACGAAACCTTATTATCTGCGCCACTGTTGGCATAGGGTAGGTTAGGTTAGGTTTTGGTTGTTTAGTTATGTTATTATTCAATATAAGCGTTTATCTCATCGGCGCAAATAATACGTATCGGGACTGGCGTAAATGATTGACAGCCCCCAATACTGCAAGTATCCGTTTTTCATAGTGAAATGTAATTAATACAAGTGATAATATTTTTTTTGTTCATTATGTTTTGCTCAAAGTTAAAATATTTTAACAAATTTAATTATAGTGAAACTTTTTTTTTTTGGGAATATATTTGTTATGAGTGCAAGATGTTTCTATCAAAGTGAATATGATCTTTATTAAAGTGAATGTATTCTAAATTAAAGTGCAGTTAATTCCAATCCAATTGTTTAATAAGCAATTGAATTTAGTATGACAGAAGGTGTTTTGCGTGTAATTGGCGTATAATAATTTCTAGTTGAATATAGAATGAATAAGAACTCCATTCAATTGAATAATATGGCGTGATATTTTGTATGTAGGTATATTAGTAAATTTTTGCTAATAAGGAAAATTTTTATTTTTTTTTGAAATTATTATATTTTTTTAAAGCACATGTATAAACATAATATCGGAAATATGGTTTTTATGTATTATAACTTTACATACATACATACATACACAATCACGCCATGTACCCAAAAGGGTGTGGCACAAACTCTTTTTATCATCCTGAAATCAGTCGCCTCCAAACATTCCTATCCAAATAAGCAACTTTCGCTTAATCCACATTCATAATTCCTCCTCTCATACATGCTCTTTTATTCCTACTACTTGGCAACTTTCGCTCACGCAAGCCACTCTCTCAATCATACCACTCCAACTACTCATCGGACTGATCCACTGGGAAAACGTATACCAAACATCTAAAGAAATGGAGGGGAAAACGATATTCTAGTAGATTTTGAAATCTTGTAGAAATTATAGTTATAAAATCGAGGCCCAGCACTTTTCGAAGTTCGGTGTTAAAATAATAAACTTCGTGGCGCCCTTTTATGTTTTTTTGTTTTGTGAATCGGAATTTCTTAGAGAACCGAATATTATCCTTACCCCGCCCGTCTTCACTGCAGTTAGTCGCGGTTTGGTCGGAAGTCGTTACAAATAATTTTTGTTATTTCGCTTTGAGCACGTAACAAGTGTTATCCGATCCGATATCCGAAGATATGGTTTCCGATCCGATCCTATATCCGAAAATATTGTATCCGATCCGATCTGTATCCGACTACGGATCGGATAGTTTCTGATCGGATTTGGATATCGGATATTTTTGCCCACCTCCACTGGCCAAACTAACCAAACGGGTTTACAAATTTCTGGTCTGGTTGACAACCACATCACATCAACCAAAACCGTAACCAGAATTCCTGAGGACGACTACTATTCCTTATATTCACCATCATATTTCATCCCGCAAACTAGTTTTCATAAAATTATGGACAAAATATTTGAAATTTTAAAATATGTTTGAAAACGAAGCCCTTTAAATTGCTTCAAATTCCAAAATATGTAAGAAATAAACATTTATAATTTTAAAGATATATTATTAATATATAATATAATAATAATATAATAATAATAATAATAATAATAATATAATAATAATAATAATTATAATATATATAATATATAATAATAGCTTTGTTCGCGGAACACATCCCGAACTAGTTCCGAACAAGAACGCATGCGCGTTTTAATTTTGAGCGTTCACAAAGGCTCAAAATCGTACGGCAAAATGTTACTGCGCATGCGAACTTGTTCGGAACTAGTTCGGGATATGTTCCGCGAACAAAGCTAATATATAATGTGCATAATTTGCAGATTCTGGTACGTTTGAAAAAAGTATTATTTTTTATTATAGAAAAAAGCAAGTATGTACGCCACTGCTAGAATTAGTTCAGCAGTTTTTGGATAGAGTGCGGTAGTAGCCACTTTCTTTCGCTTGGCTTTGTTTAGTTATGGCGGTCCTCCCTGGTGGTAGGCATCATGTAGGCATGCACATGGTCGTCCATGGCTTTCGCTTTAGAAGTGTAAATATGGTGTTATTTCGTTCATTTAATTTAATCAGTCATTTAGTAATATATTATATACAAAGTTTAAATTTCTTTTACGCCAGTTGATGTTATTCAATTACCTGAGGAAAATTAGTATTGGAACTACATGAAACTGTAAACATTTTCAAACACATGTGCTCTTCATAGATACAAAAGTAAGTAAATAAGTATAATTTATTTAATTTTTTGATCTATAGCAAGCATCATATTTTTTTATGTTATTAGTTAGATTTACAAGGTTTTTTTAAATTTTAGATGACAGACATTCCGTTTTATCAAGCATCAAATCATAATATAAAACCAAATATGGATGGATGATGATAAAAACAAAAGAAATTACTATTTTGGAAACTATATTCAATAAAGTTTTGACTGTAATATATTTATGGAAGAATCATAAAGGAAAAGGTATTTTAATTAGATATTCTAAAAACTATTATAGATATTTTATGCATGGTAAAAAAAATTGATTCAGAACTCATTATATTAAAATAACACGGTTTCGGGTTATAGTTCAGTATTAATAATCGACGTTTCGACGAACTTATCGTATGTCTTCATCAATTTTCCTGATGAAGAAGAACATACGTTGAGTTTAATAATATTAATACTGAACTATAGTCTAAAAGCGTTTTATTTTAATATTTTATGTAGTTTCGTAAACTATTTAATTTCACTAAAATATAACGTTTTGGATGAAACCGGTTTTAAATAGATTTTTGACATCGGCATTAAAATTTAACATTTATTTATGAAAAAGCGAGCATTAGAAACATTTATTTTTATAGCCGTGACGTTTTTAAGCATTGGTCACTTAGGGCACTATCTCTGAGACAATTCATTTATTTGAATATTGTTTTAACACTTGGTTTAACACATTGATTACGACAGATTTTGTTTTCTTTTTTAATGTGCGAATTTAAATCTGACACTTGAACATTGAAGTTTTGTGAGATTATATCTGGTAATATATTTTAAGATTTTCATTTTTTTTTTTATAGCAAAATAAAAACATTAATAAATAACTGTCTAATCTTATCAAAATCTACCAAAAAAAGTAAAGTAAAATTAGTATTTTGAAAAGTTATTTGAAATTGTAATAGAAAGTCATATATTCGGTTAGATAGTTTTGTATGTTACTATATAAATTTATAATTAATTTATAATAGTTTTACTAGTAAATATCAGAGCTAACCAATTGATTCATTTGGTTTCATTTCGGAATGAATACATTATAACTGTGACACTTAACTTTTGCATCATTTTTATTTAAATTTACATTTATTACATGTGCAAGTTTTAAATATGTCTGTAAAAAACGCAAAACAAATATTTATATTTTGAACATTTCCACGCAAAATTCTCATAAAATGCTAGTATAGAGATTATATTGTTTCCTGTTGTGTTTAGGTCGGCATCAAACTGGTTCTAGCAGCATTCAACAATCTCGTCTATGCAGTCGGCGAATTTGGCAGTTGGAACTGTTTAAATTCTACATTCTAAGATAAATTCTATACTGAAGTTTATGATCCAGAGATACAATCATGGGTGGTCGATTACACTTTAATAGTTAACAAGAGCTAATGTTCGTGCAGCTGTAATCGGTGATCGACTCTATGCTGATCAGGTAAATTACCCAAAGTTTCTATTTATTTAAGAATATTGACGTGCTGCAATTTCTGATTATTTATATGATTTTATATCAATGTGGCTGTCCACTCTAATCGAACTTCTTTATTTTAATCGTTTTACATAATACTTCTGTCTAAAATAGTAATATATTCTAAATATTGTGTTCTAAAATTATATAGGAGTATTTGCTAAAATAAATCAATTTATAAACAAGTATAAAAACTATACTTTTTAAATCACACCCCAAAGTGATACAACGACATGGAGTCTTTCATATGCCTGTTTTTCTTTTTTGTAATAAGTGTCCTTGACCTTGATACGTGCGTCACACGTACGAATACGTAATACGCCGAATCCTTGCCGTCAAATTAGCTATTTAATTTATAATTTTTTTGGACTTATGGGTTAATAAATTTGAAAAATAAATGCATTTAATGCACTTTTCAATGTAGATTATAAATTGCTAAAAAGAAAATTAGTGGACAGGTCTATTATCGATCATTTATCTACTATTTATTTAGAATTTACAATTCATAGTGAAATAAACCATAGTTTTTTTAACACTTGTAGAAAAATATGTGTTTACACCGCGTATTAATGATAATTATGATTTTATTGTTAACGATTATTGAGGACGCTCAAAAATTATTTTTGTTATATTTACCATTCATAGCTTGAGCCGTATTTTAAAGATCAAATAAGTAATGTAGAAAAAGTTTTTTTTTTTTTTGAAAAAATTAAAAAATTTTGATTTTAGTTTTTTGAAATAAGTATTTACAGATAAGCACGAATTAGACTTTCACTAGTAACATATGAATCAACTGTTTTTTGATACGATTTAATAAATTTTTGTAATATTTCAAATGTTTGTGATGTTTTATCTAAGTATCCATATTGGCATATATGTAGATACGTATTCACGATTACGGTAAATTATAAATTTTCAACGTAGTATGATATGTTATCTTTTTCAATAATAATTTCTCCGTTAGAAAGTATTTCGTTTAAATACTTTGGTGTGACGATTGGTTCTGTGATGACCACAACGGATTAAAAAAGAATTTATAAGAAAGTTTATAATTTTAATTTATATACATATGGCAAACATTCTACAATAGAAACCTAAAATTCAGAAGTAAAATTAAAAATCTAATCTAGTCTAACGACAATAATGCTCGCGCCAGATTCTAAGTCCGCAATAAAAAATAACAGAAAAACAATTAATACAAAACATGTGTTACAGCCTACAAATGTTGTATGTAATATTTACAAAAGATACTTAGCTTTTCGTTATTTATTTTTGAGGATTATAGAAGTTATGCTTAACATTGTTTTATTGCGCGAACGAAAACTTAATTATTATATAACTTAATTAGAGACTCGAACTGAACCGAAATGCAAAAAAAATCTGAACAAATCGTTACTATTTTTTTGGAACTAAAACAGAAACTGAACTGATTAATAAAAAAATGATGAACCACTTTTTAAGACACAAACCGGGTTCAAATTGGTGTCGTTTATATAAATTATTTAAATATATAGATCTGTACTAATAACATTATAAAAATTGTTATATTTTAATAAAGTAATCCGGCCATATTTACATTATTGTAAAATAACGTTTCTAAAACTTGAGAATAAATATATAAAATAATATTAAATTAACTTGATCATTTTAACATTGACATTAATTTATTTAAATTGTCCGCTATTTCGTTATTGCGGTTAATTTAAAAAATATACTTTTTACCACAGAAAAATGACTTGTATTCTCACCTTACAAGTGATTTATTTCAAAAGCAAGGTTGTGTATATCGCTACAAAAATGTAATCGGGTTAGTTTGCGGTTTATAATATTTTCTCGATTTTGTTTTCGTATCGGTTTAACATAAAATGAAACTGGAACAGTTTGAGAACCGGTTTACGTATCCGATTCGGTTCAAGTGGTTTATATAAAAACCGAAATTGCTTACCTTAAAAACACCGATAAACAATGAATTTTAAAATTTTTATTAATTTAAAAAGAAAAATTGCATATCAGAAAAATATCATTTCTAAATAGAATATTAATGCAAAGCAAAATACAAATTAAATGTTTAAATTGTCATACTAATATTATTCTATTGCAAAAATTTTTTCATTTATTTCACTTTCTTTATTTTAACTTACAAGTTTTAATGGAAATGTTGTATCTTATATACTTGTGATTTTTATGGTTAAAATTAAATACATACGGCAGTAGCAGGTACCAACTTAGTTGCACGATTAAGTTGGTACATGCTACTACTACCCATAATATTTACATGCATTTTTTTTGTTTCCAAATATAGTTGTATTTTTTTATAATTTAATATATCACTTTGAATCAAAAGGCACCCGACTGATGATCAGTGAGAAATCTGCTATCGTGCATACAAGAGATATATTTATTATAAATGATTTATTAATTACTTTAAAATTGTGTTTTTAAATTTTAAATTAGTTATAATAGAATATATCAAATATAGAATAAACTATTTATATTTAATAAAAAATAGAAGCAAAAATGTATTTTGAAATATGTAAATGATAAAAGCAATTTTTTTTTACAAAAATATGAGGAGTATTTTTTATACTTATTTATTATCATTGTAAAATATTTCATTGTTTTTAAAGTATATTATTTTCTAATTAATATAATAATCAATAATCAATTTTGATATTTTATCTGTGTTTTTTACACAGAAAATCTATAAAAATTGAAAATTGATAAATATCTTCTATTCAAAAAATAAAATTGAACTGGAAACAATGACTGAAATTCACTGTTACTGAAATTTTTTATTATTTGAACTTTTGTTTTTAATTGTAGATAATTTTAATTAAAAATGTTTGCGGAATTTTTTAACGTAGATCAATAATAATTATTCTTACATTACAAATGCTTCATTTTAATGATGAAACAGCAATTAATGTTTAAGTATTTATACAAGTTCTTTTTTTCTGATTTCAGCAATATGCATATATTTTGTTAATTTCAAAATTAGTACATACATACATACATAAAATTAATAATTATATAAAATAAATTGGCCGAATGTCATTTTGTAAAATTTAAATTCGAATTTTGACAACAAATACAGAAAATTTATCATTTAATTATCAAGAAATATAATTTTATTTCTAAGATTATTCTTAGATAAAATAATTATATAACTTTGAAATTTTCGACATGATAATAATTACTATTTTGCTGTTAGGCAGAGAGGTCATAAAAGTAGGGTATTTTATATATTTTATCCACTAAATAAGATTAAAAATAATATTGAATTTTATTGTAACTATAAATACTTGAACAATAACTTTTTATCATCATAACTAAACCATTTAAATCAACTATATTTAATGGCAGTTGACACATTGTTTCTAAGTTCCAGATTGTAGTACTTTGTGTTATTACATACTGTTTCTTTCTGTCGCATTCATCTAATTCGCATAATCAGTATATGTACATATATCGTAACTCATATACCTAAGTTTCTCTCTTAATAAACGAGTTAGACTAATTTAAGTTTTAACATATTTTTTAAAAATAATTATTATAATTTTATTTTACAGTTTCCTTTTTCGTTAAAATATAAATTCTTGGATTCTGTAAGAAATTTTTTTGCAATATACATAGAAATATTTCTAACGGAATTTAAGAATTTTCAACGAAAATTTACAGAATACGGAGGTCAATGTTTGATAATTATTGTAGATATAACATAAAAATTATAAATTGCGGTATGACTATTTTAGTTTGACATAAAACAAATTTATTTTAATTTATATGCATAATATGCTGGATCAATTGTTGCTGACGACAAAATTTTTTAAAAAATTGGAGGATGATTTGTTTTAAAACTTTCATATATTTGTTTTAAATATTATTAGAAATAATTCTAGTACATTAATATGTCTGACTGTCTCATTTAACTTATACAAATTTTCGTCAAACTTCCATGCATATATATATATATATATATATATATATATATATATATATATATATATATATATATTTGCTTCGGAAAATAATTTTTTTAATGAAAATCCGACAATGTTTTGTAAATTCAAGTAATATACCGAAGAATAAAACAATTATGTTTGTGGAAAATTCTATAAATAATTCTTGTATTAATATAAGTATTTGGAATTTAATTGAAATAATGAGTTAGCCTAATTTAATTAATATTATTTTATATAGATATCGTTTCTTGATTGATTGTATATGCAAATAAAGAATCTTAATTTGCAATCGATTTTCTCAAAATTGGACTTGTAATACTTTCACTGCAATTTAACTCAAACACAGTTGCATTGCAGTGACAGAATTCTGCAGCATTTTTCTTATCGTAATCTAAATTGAAAAGTTCACTATGTTAATTTAACTTTATGTATAAGATAAAAACGAAACATGTGTCAGAAAATACGTTTAATGCTGAATAGAACTGAAGCAATACGAAATTAAAACTAGGAATTTTTTTTGCTGTTGATGTGAGTGTTAGAATATTGGGTGGAATGTTTACTTTCAACGTAAGCAAAATTACTTTGTTTTAAGTTCGTATTGCTTTGATTCTATTTGGTACTGAACGTATTTACTGACATGATCCGTATTTATCTTATACATATAGTTCATTTTCGTAAACTATCACAGTAAATTATCCTGCCACATTATAGATGACAAATATATTACTTTTTTTATGGGATTATATCTATTTTGAAGAACTGGCTTCGCCAGATTTATTATTAAGCTACACTAAAAAGTTACTTAGAATCAAAATTTAAATTTTTTTAAAAATAATAAGTAAATTACTTAAATGCTTATAATTGCAGGTTTTTACTTTTGTTATTATTAAATTTAAAAGATAAATGTTTCGTATTAAATATTAAAGAAGAATATAACATTTGATTAAATTTTAAGAAATTGATGTAAATATATATTTTTTAAATTTTATTGTTGTTCTTTATCATGTGACCTGCATCAGATAAAGGGATCTTTATGCTGGTAGTCTGTATTATTCCATAAGCTCTGTAGTACTATAGAGTCTTTTATTTTTTTTAATAAATAATAAAAGGACAAATGATTTTATAGTACTATAGAGCTTAGAGAATAATATAGAATACCAGCACTAGTCAGGGCACTGGAAAGGGCACAAACTGTTAAAAGTTATTGCTGTTTAAATAAGTATTGCATTTTCAATAACACATTTCCACATCATATTTATCAAAAGTGCAACAAACTATTTAGATTAAAAAAAATGTATCTAGAATAACTAGAATAGGTTTTAGTTGTATGTAGGTAGTAGCGTTTAATACAATAATCTAAAAATGTAAAATTTTAACCCAAATACCTTTATTGGTTTTAAGTTACAAGATTTTATTCAAAACCGTAGAGTACAGAAAAAATTTGTAGTTAAAAATCTTTATATATATATATATATATATATATATATATATATATATATATATATATATATATATATCTATATATATATATATTTTGTAGTTATAACTTGTTTCCAAATACATTTAAAAATGACATTGATGTCTATCAATTGTAAAAATTGAAAATATTCTTTGTAGGTAATTTTTTTTTAAACGAAATATTATATTGTAATCCTGTTACTTATAGTCGGGTTGATATTTTGGTTCTGACATCCGCAACCTTTGGCTTAGGGTAGGTTAGGTTTAGGATCTTTAGTTATTTTATTATTAAATATAGGCGCTTATCTCATCGGCGCAAATGATAGGTATCCACTTCAGACCGGCGTGCAATTTAGCTATGCAAAATTTCGGTAAGGGATTAAAACATAAGGGATAATATATATCCATTTCTATTTTATATTTATATTTTCATTTATGAGAACTTTGTATATTTGGATATATTTATATGTGTTTAAGTGATTATATGGAAAAACGACTTAATTCAAGGCGCGATAATTTATCTCCCATCCCTAGAGGTTATATTATACAACCGTTTCTCCCCAGACTCTTTTGAGATGTTGATCATTCGTTATGCCAATTATAATAAGTTGAAGTTTAAAAATAGTTACAATATATAAGGATAAAACGTTTAAACGTTAATTTTGTACAAAAACTTAAGTGCACTTAGGTCGTTATTGCACCCAGGGACTCAATTATCACATGCATGTGTTTTACGAACAGTAGAGACATCATTATATCGATAGAATGATGGCGCGCAAAATATCAATTTTTTAATAATTAGTTATGAAAATATAGGATATTTTATAATAATTTTTTGTTTTTATAATATATGTGAATCCAAATTATTGTTTTGGGCAGTTAAAGTTCATACTTAAAGAAATGCGACAATCCTATTGTTGATGGTGGTTGTTGAAAGGTTTATTGCGACATAAAGAAAGCAAATGCTGGAACTTCCGATATTTGAAAAACTCAATATTTTTTTAAAAATTGCTTGAGTTTAGCTATATTTGTTAGAATATCAAAAAAGTTGTTTATTAACACATTCACTGCCCGCTCCAAAAGCGTGCAATGCCTCAGGCGCCACTCATTAGAATTCAAATGGAACAAGAACGCGCTTAGCGCGGTGTGGGCACCAATCCGTCGTACATGTGAACGCTCCAGGCGCGTTGCGGGCAGTGAATGTGTTAAAAAAAAATTTTATAAAAATATGTTTGATGTTTTTTTTAAATATTTAAAAATTTTTTAACTGCAATTTAATTTCAAATATCACCGTATCACTCAAAAATTACTTTCTTTTATGGTAGATATGGTATTTTTATCAAACGATTGTTCCCTTTAAATTAAACTTTTACTTCAGTATAACATAGTAAATTTTGTTGCAAAGTTGTTTGGGTTTGTATTATAAACTCAAAAATAATTACATAATTTATTGGATATTTAATCAAAGAAATTTAACGCAAGTTCAAACAATTTAATTAACAAAAATAATAATTTAAAAAAAAGTGGGGATGCCTTGAAACAAAATAGAAGCATATAGATAAATACATATATAATAGACCACTTTGACATCATCAGTTGGCATTGTTGTATAGCAATAAAATTATATAATTTTTGTGAATACTAAAAGAATATTTTGAAAAACTTTTAAGTAATTTTGTATAAATAATAATTATTATAAATAATTGATTGTTTTTTTTTAATATGATTCAAATAATAGCTCTAACTTTAAATGGTTATATTAAATTGTATTTTAATTAATATAATTTGCTTTTTTAATCCTTATCGAAGCGAAAGAAAAAACACTTTAATCTGGGCACTAAGTTACCGGGGTTGGTACATTGATACTGTAATAATTTGCAAGGTCAATTAATATTAACAGCTGATTGATAAAAGAAGCAATTTAAATTTGTAAAGAAAAAAATAACATCAATCACTGTGAAGGTACTGAGTTAAATAAAATTTGGCTTCCATTAATTAAAAATCAATAAATATTATGATCTACTTATTTGTTACCTAGTAACTTGTCTCTGTGTTCTGTTATTTACTGTAATGGCATTTGTATTAGTTTTCCTGATGAAGAAATGGACGTATGATTTCACACCTCTAATATTTAATTTTATAATACTAGGACATTGAACAAATAAATGTTTGTATTGTCATTGTGAAATTTAATATAATAATATTCAGAAATATTGAAATTTTAAATTTTTCCCAAAATTTCACATGATAATCAGTCATTGAATCGGCTGTTAAGCTATGCATCAATGACTGGCCAGTTTTAACCGTAGACACGTGTTTCGGTCTTTAGGACCTCATCAGTACGGTGCTCTGATCAGTCGCTGAAAGACGACTGATACCGGTGTTAGTTCTAGCTGCCTTATATGGCAAGTACTTTGAACCAATAACGGCGAGTAATAAATAAATACCACCAACGCCATCTACACAATAATGCGATAAGCAAGTATAATACTAGGACATTGAACAAATAAATGTTTGTATTGTCATTGTGAAATTTAATATAATAATACTCAAAAATATTGAAATTTTAAATTTTTCCCAAAATTTCACATGATAATCAGTCATTGAATCGGCTGTTAAGCTATGCATCAATGACTGGCATCAGCGACTGATGAGGTACCGTACTGATGAGGTCCTAAAGACCGAAACACGTGTCTACGGTTAAAACTGGCCAGTCATTGATGCATAGCTTAACAGCCGATTCAATGACTGATTATCATGTGAAATTTTGGGAAAAATTTAAAATTTCAATATTTTTGAGTATTATTTAATTTTATGTTTGTTTGAATGAATCCGCGGTAGCATATACTCAAAAACATATTTATACATTTGTTTGTTTTTCATTTTGCTCCCTCGTAGTAATATACATATGATGTTAAAACAGGCGACGTTAACTCTAATAACATAAACAAATTTTATAATACTATACACTTTTATCATGAAAATTTGCGATAAAACGCGCTAGCATTTTCAGAAACAGTTATTTGTAATGTATATAAATGTATGTTTCACTACTTATTTTGTTGCTAAATATATCTAGATATTTTAATTAAACAATTATTAAAAACTAAATTTAGTTAAAAAGTAGTTAATTTAAATTATTGATTAATGTAAAAAAAATCAAATGATTACAATTGTGATTTAAATCAAATAATTAAAATCAGCCCAATCTTGTCTGTAATATTATATCTAAAATATTAAAAAATAATAAAAATCTTTCATATAGCTTCTAGATATCGAATCTGAACTTAGTTTATAAGAGTGCATGTGTGCGTTGTCAGCTTGCTCGGTCGTCAGTCAAAATTCTGTGATCACAACTCCTATACTTTTTTTAAATTAAATTTTCAGGATAGGTTTATTTAGTGCCCAAGATTACTAAAGTTTAAAAAATTTATTATGGTTACATTATTTATCGGATTTTAATCCAATTTTCACAAAATATTTTTCTAGTGTCCACAGGATATTATATTATTTTACTAATGTACAGAGTTGCCAACATTCCGAGAAAACTTACTAAAAATTTTAGAATTTAATTCTAACTTTGCTATTTGTTCGAGATTAATCAAACTTTTATAAAAGATTGTATTACTGCCAGCATAAATTAAAAAACTTTACTGTATTACAATATTGTCAATATTCTAATAAAAAATTTACAAAATTTTAAAATTTTATTTTGGGTTCAGTGTGTAATCAATATTAATAAAATTTTCGCAAACTATTCTTTCAGTGCCTCTATAAATCATATAATTTTATTATTATATATAGTGTTGCCAACTATCTGAGAAATAAAATTTGAAAACAAATATTTAGGTATTCTAAAAATCCAAAAATCCCAACATTACAATATTAATTTATATTAATTTCACTATAAGCTTATGAATTTTTGTTCAGTGTTTAGTATTATTATAAATGCTTAGTGTAATATTGCGTGGATGGCGTTGGTGGTATTTATTGCTTCTCAGCTACATCTTTTTAATTTACTTGCCATAAAAGCCAGCCACTTGCATCAGTGTTTTCGGACATTGATGAGCTCCTAAAGAGCGAATCACGTGTATGTGGTTAACTGGCCGGTCATTGATGCATAGCTTAATAGCCGATTCAATGATTGGGTAACTTCTGAAATTTTTGAGGAAAAATCCCCAACATTATAATATAATTATATTTTGTACAGTGTTGCCAATTTTTGGAGTAAAAAATTATTTTAAATTTTAATATTTTATTTTTGATTTATTATTTTTTAGTACCAATATAATTTTATTTTTGCACAGTGTTGTTTTTGAAAGAAAGAATATTTTATTTTAACTAAATTTTATTCAATTTTAATCAAATTTTTGAACTGATTGCCTAAAAAATTAAGTATTATGCAATGTTGCCAATTTTTTGGAAAATTTAATTAAAATTTTGAAGAAAAAATATAAAATTTATTTCTATTTCTTAGTATTTACGTGATGTTAAACTGCTTTATATATTGGTTTGCCCATATTTTCTAATATTTTTTAATAACATTTTTTAATATGCTAACAAATAAAGATAAAATAGAGCAATTAAAGAAAATATTGAGTTTTTCATATACCTTTCAACAAGCACCAACAAATGCCCTAAAAAGATTATTTTTTTTATAAATTAATAAAAAACTTTTCCATATGTTTATAACCAACTTTTTTGTCGAAACGTTGATTTATTAATGAATTATTACAGAACTAGGATCTAAAGCCGGTTTATTCTAATATAATGAGTTCTGAAAGATTTTTTTACTTCTTTAATTGAAATTTATATTTTGTGCGAATAAATTAACTGTTATTACCATAGTAAAAAAAGTCTTTCAGAACTCATTATATTAGAATAAAACGTCTTTAGGTTCTAGTTCTGTAATAATATATATTAATAAATCGATATTTCGACGAATTCAACGTGGGTCTACATCAGAAAAAATATAGAAATGACATTTGTAGTAGATCGTAAATGTAAATGATAAAGTGATAAGAAATATTTCACACTTGCTAGTATATCTTTCATTTATTTTATTTAACATTTTGTAGTTTATGCAACATTTCCTTACAAAAATTCAAAAGTATTTTTTGTAAAAACTTACAAAATTTTTCTTTTTAGAAATACAAATATATCAATATGAAGAAAATCCGATATACTGGTTTAACGAGGATTCTGGAAGCCATGAGTAATTAAATGCAAGAAAATTCTACAAAATTGTAAACGGAGTTAGTTTCCCGAAAATACAACAAAATTAGAAGAGAATTTTTCAGAAAATTCGATAAAATCAAAAGACGAATTAATAGAAAAGAAGTTTCTAGAAGAGTCGATGAAAATTCTGAGAAATTAGAAGGAAAAATTGACGGGAAGTTCTAACAATTTAGAAGCAAAAGCGGCCCAATAATTATTAGAAAAGCGAAGAATCTTTTAGAAGAAACACTACAAATATTTAAAAAAAATTATGGCAATTGTGTTTATTTTTATATTATCATTTTTACCTTCTCCTTTTTATTTTGCAATTATTCGGTAAATTGGTCTAGTTTTTACAAACTTTGATTGACAGTTTTTCCAGTTTCTTAAAACGGTACGGTATATTCTCTTTTACAATTGGAGACCTTTTCATAACTGAAGTAATAAATTTTCGGCTGGGAGAATTTTTCATTCAATACGGTTTACAAAACGTTGCCCGACGACAAAAAACAAAATTTTGTTTATTTATTATGAAGAGAATCACAAAATTCCAAATGTGATTGGTGTAAGAATATTCCTCAGATGTGTTTAAAAATGGTTTAAATGGTATTTTTTCGGTTATTGGTTTAGATGAATTCGGTTGTTTGGTTCGGTCGTCTAGCGTTTGATGCTAGTGTGATTATTCTTATTGGTTAGGGTAACTGTGATTGCTGCTCGAGCAACTTGAGGGAGATTGGGTTTTAATCCCAGTGGAACTCAAGTCGGGTATTCTGGCAATACAGTTTTAGTTTTAGTAGACATTTGTTCTGCTTTATTTGGTCGTTTGTGTATTTATTATTGTTGGTACAGGCTTCGAGTTACATATTTGTAGATTGCTTGGAGAAATTGTTGATATTTGATGTGGGAAAAGATTTTTTTCGATTTTTGATATTCGATATTCTAGTACAGACTGATTAACCTGTGGTGTACTAGTGATGGGTGAATAATACAAGAAATTTTATTCATTTATTTAACAATATAGTATAAAATGTAGTAATCTTAAATCTACGAGGGATAGCGGCTCGGTTAAAGTTAAAAAATAAGTAAGTTTAATTTTAAACTTATAATTATAATTCTTACCAATTTTTCCATACTTAAAAATTAATCTAATAGATGAAATCGCGCGGAGGTCGGCATATACGTGGAATTTTTTTGTTTTCGTTTTTTATCACGTATAAAGTTGCTTTTCAAATATTTATTTTTTTAATAACATCGCCGATTGTTGCCTGATAGTTTTTCCTCGATCTTTTTCACTGTGATTTAAACGCTTATATAATATCGGTAAGTTCTTAAATTTGAGAATAAATCTTATATCATTCTCATTCATCGTGGTTAACTGATAAGTTGAAAACAAAAGAAAGTAATGAACGCTAGATATTTTTACCGAACAAAACCGATTATAACGGATTATAAAAATTAGTTTTCAGACCTCGTTGATAGTCAATAAAATAAAAAAATAATTATGCTAATAACTTGTCTAGTAACTGAGATATAATCGATTAAAATTACAAAATAATTAAATTTAATTATAAACTAATAATTATAATTCTGATCAAGTTTCCACACGCAAAAATTCATCTAATAGATGAAATCACGCGGAAGTCGGCATATATGTGGCATTCTTATTTTTTGTTTTTGTCTCATATAAAGTTGCTTTTCAAAAACTTTTAATTTTCTTATAACATCATTGATTGTTGCCTTATTGTATTTTTCTTGATATATAGCGAAAAGCTCCATTAATGCAGCTTCATGAGCTTTTTGACTATCACTATCACTTGGCTTGTATAATATAGTTAAATTTTTCAATTTAACAATAAATTTTGTCATTTTCATTCATTGTGGTGAATTGTTAATTTGCTCTAAACAGAAACTGTAAACTGGACTGAACCAGAGAACACCAGGCCAGGAACTGCCACTTCTGGCCATAGGAGGTGATGTTGGGGTAAGTGGATTTAGGGGATATTTAGTTCCGCTACCATGCACGGCGCAACTGTGGGCGCTGTATGTAAAAGAGAGAGATAGATATGGTATTTAGATAAGGATAGATATCTATGTAAGTTTTTTTCTGAAAATGGAAAATTTAAAAAATAAAAATACAATTGTATATAATATAAATATTTTTCTGAACATTAATTATTTCTTTTCTATAATATAAATAAAATTTACTACCATCAATATTAGGTAATTTATTTTCACCAAATTGAAACCTGTAGAAAGTTCCATATATATGCTGAAAATTAAATATAAATTTTAGAAAAATTTATAAAAAATTTTAGAAAAATTTATAAAAATTTGTTAATTATAAAAACTTACTGGAAATCTTTTCTATATACAAGCCCTCTCGTGCATAAATTTTCAAAAATATGAAAAAAATTGGGAAAAAAATAATTTGGACACAATAAGGCACAAGATTGAGTTATTGACTAAAAATATGTGAAAAAAAATTACATTAACAATATTTGAAACAAAAACAATGAAGTCCATTCTAGTGGACATCATGCATTTTATTATCTTTTTATTTGGTATGAAAATACTCAAAGCAATCAGCACAGCAAGGCTCATTGCATTTTTTACATATGTATTTTGTTTTTTTATGACATGCAGCTGAATGACATCTTCTAGCATTTTTTATGTCTCTAAGTTTGGGCCAATGACCAAGTCTATCCTTTTTTATTTTATCAGCCGTGCGGTGATTTGGTTTTCTCTTCTTCAATATGGAAGGTGGTGATTGTGCTCTTTCTCTTTTATTTTCTTTATGTTTATCTATATTTATTAGTGCCCGACCGACACAGGCTTTAAATTTAAATTAAATTGACTCCCACAAATACATAAAATTTGTCTCTAGTAAGTACAATTTTTTTTTTATTGTTTTGATTAGCATACAACCATGATTGAAACACTACATCATCCACCAACTCGTCGGTAAATAATGATAAAAAAAATCAACTGGATTCTGCTTCTGCACATTTACGACTTCTGTGGTGGTAAAGAACCGGGACCATACATACTCGTATTGTCCCTTGCCACCCACTTAAATAGTTTCTTCACCTTCTGTACCTTTTGCTTAGCATACAACTGTGCTAAAGGTATCTCATCCTCACTGTCAAATTTATCTTCATTATCATCTGCTCAATTTTCTACTCCCATAATAAGATGAAAATGCCGGATTAACCGAAACACTTAATTTAATGCAAAATTTAATATGTATGTATATATATTTTGTTTTATTTTAGTTTTTTGTTTTATTGTATTAATAATTCATGTGTATAATGAAAAAATAATTTATTTTACTTATAATGTTTAGGTATACATATAATACAAAGTTACAATAAAATATAAAATTTATACTTTCATGTAATACATAATTCATTTCTTGAAAAAATCTGTAATAGAAGTTTGTTTCCTTAAGTTACCCCGTTTTTTGGCTGCAATGTCCCGCCAGCGTCGGAACGTCAAAATATCTGCTATGCCCTCTTCAGGTTGCTGTTCAATGTATGCTAACACTTTTTCAATCGAAGTAAATGCTTCAGCGTGACTAATTTTATTGGAAACAACTTCAGGTTTTTCAGTTTCTTTTTTTTTCTTCTTCTTGGTTTACTAACTCCACAATTTCAGCTTCGCTCAATAGCTGCTCGTCATCTTTCTTCAACCATACTTCTTCATCGCTTTTGTTTGCATCTTCGCAACATGACAATATTGTTATTAACGGTAATAAAGACTCATCTTTTTGTACCGAATCTTTAGGTCCATTATCAATTAAAAGTTGATTCCATGATTTGACCAATGTGCTTTTTTTGGATTGTTTCCCACGATTCAGCAATCCAATACACAACGTCTTTTAAATTTATTTTATTAATAATTTCTATAACATTGCGTCCTTCATCAATATTGTCAATCATGGAATTCAATAATTTTCTACGGTACTTTTTTTTCAAAGTTTCTATGACCTCTTGGTCCATTGGTTGACATATCGAAGTAACATTTGGTGGTAGAAACAATACTTTTATATCACTGCTCTTTAATTTTTCTGCGTGCGGGTGACATGGCGCATTATCCATTAAAAGAATCGCGTTTCTCGGCAAATTCCTCGACTCCAAAAATCGTTCAACCGATGGCACAAATTCATTAAAAAAAACCAGTTTTTAAATATTTCTGAATCCATCCAAGCATATTTTTGACTTTTATATGAAACTGGAAGCAACGCACTTGACGTGTTTTTAAACGCCCTCGGTTTTTTTGACTTTCCAATTAATACAAGTTTTAATTTGTGATTACCGGCAGATTATTGGCAGAAGCCAGAAGAGTGACTCGTTCCTTGTTTCTTTTGTAGCCTGGTGCGGAGGATTCTTGTCGAGATACCAATGTTTTTGTTGGTAACATTTTGTAGTTTAAACCTGTTTCGTCGCAGTTGTACATTTGGTCGGAAGTGATCTCTTCATTTTTCATTAATTCCTGGAGACTTCTTTGAAATTCATTTGTTTCATTATAATTTCCTGACAAGTTTTCTCCACAAATGGTTAATTGTCTTATTCCATACCGTTTCTTCCATCTATCTAGCCATCCTAAATTTTAAAATAACTGCTTGGTTCGTTCGGTCGCTTCAGGAGCTTCATCTTCACGTAGACTTACGTCTAGCGAAGAGATGTCCATTCGAAATGGAGTCTGCGGAAACAGGTTGTGGCTATATTCTGACTCGCTTGGTCTTGATCTAGCCCAGGTGTCGTGCGCGTTTCTCATCATATAGTCAAGGCTTCCCGGGACGTATCCATTTGGTAGCATGTCGGCTGGTTCTAGCTCTGGGAGTGGTGAGATGCAGGGGGGACAGGTCATGTCTGCTAGTGCGGCAAATACTTCGTCTGTAGCTGGTCGAGTGTCGGTAGAAACAAGGGCATCTTTGTGAAAAAACCCGAATTTTCTGGCAGGGTTCTCCGCATAGTGCCATATCCTGCTGGCAAAATTAATAATCATAGCGGCATCTTCGATAAAGTCGATGCCGAGCAGCGTACGGGAGTGTTGTGCATCTGGGAGCACAATGAAGCGCCTAGAAATGTTTTTTCCTTTCAGTTGGATAATAGTTTGTGTGCAGGAGACTTCGATGTCGTGTGGGTTTCCGTCTGCCATGGCAACGTTCATAGGAATTAATGTGAAAACGGCACCTATTGTTTTCAAATGTGTTTTTAGACTTGGGCTGGCGACACTGATTCTGGATCCGGTATCCAGAAAAGCGGTGTTCCATTGTCCAAGAGCTTCTATGGCGACGGCTGGTCGTTCACGATGCTGTGGGGTTTTCCAGTCCATGCTGCAGAATCCGACGGGGTTGGCAGCTGTAGTGGGTGTGCCTTGGCACGTAGGGCAGTTTTGTCGTATGACGCAGGGAGGGTTGCAACCGTAACATCTGAGTGCTGTGTCCGGTTGCGGCACTGTCGGGGTAGATGTATTTTGTTCTTGTTTTTTTTTTTCGACATTCACTGATGGAATGCCAGAAATTCCTGCAAAACTCGCATCGGGTTTTGCCGCTTGTGGGCACAGGTAGTTTCGGTGCGGATTTCTCTGCGAGATCTTCCTCGATTCGATGGGCGGTCTTTAATAACTCATCGAACGTGCTCAGGTTATCGCGAGTCATTCTTTCGCGAAGTTCTTTCCGCAGTAAGCCGTATATCATGTCGATCTGCATACTTTCGGAGATGATGTCTCGGAGTTGGGCAAACAAACTTCTATTTTCTGTAATAAATAAATCGGTAGAGATGTGGACAGACTGTCGGGTTTCGAAAATCTTTAGATATATTTTGTGGGCCGCTTTCCTTGGGGCAAAAGCATTCCGAAGCCGATCGATTGCTTCTTTTCATATCCTGACCGACTAAAAGACATTTGAACGTTTGCATATTTTCAGCCATTTTGTTGATTCTGTAAAAATATTAAATTTGAATTAAATGGTGAAAACAATACAAACATAAATTATAAAATAATATACATAAATTATCTAAAAAGAAAACATTAAGTGTGTACAATGCGTAAATGATTAATAAAAATATGAAGAGAACATGAAAAAATATCTATAGTTAATTCTAATTTATTAAATGAGTGACACATATGATAAATGGGAGACTTTGTTAGAAGATTAGATAAAGTCTACGATAAAGTTATTAATTAACTTAAAAAGGAAAGTCAAAGATGAAATAATTCTGCGAGATTGTAGAGTATGAAATTGAATAGAGTAAGTATAGAAAGAATACATACCAAACGATTTCAAGTATTTTAAAAAACGACGCTGTGAATAAACTATTTGTTATAAAAAAAATTGTAAAATTTTTTGTTTTTGTTTATTTCTGGTAACTTGGATCAAAATTCCGTATTAAAAATTTAGTTTATTTTTTAAATATCAAATAACATAATTATAACTAATTATAAGGTGGTCCAAAATATAGACCACCGAACAAATAGGACTATAATATAAAATTGATTAATTATTTATTGTGGAATTCTTGGAAGCGTTTTTTTTCTTTCCCTAACCTTGCAAAATAAACACATTTTGTGCGAACAGGTTCTTTTTTGGAGCTGCAATTGCCACATCTTCGTCTGGTAGTTTGCTCCGGTTGGTATGCATATTGTTCATGACGTAACTCTTGAGGAATAAACGGTTTGTGTTTCTTAATTGAAATTACAGGTGAGGAGTATCTGGTAGATCTTTTTTCTGTTGCAAATAAAGATCATTTACCATGCCATCGACGATACGTCTCCGGAAATCTTTCATCGATATTTGTGGCAGGTTTAGTAATTTGTACATTACAAACGAATTCACTACTGATGCATCCAGAAGATAAAAAAAATTGATGGTACCATTTGTGACTCTTTCTACCGATTTTGTATGTAGACAAGTGCTGATCGAACTTGTCTACGAAATTCATATTTGTTATAATCAAATAGTGCCTTCGGACAGGGTATTTTATTTGTTCCATCTTTCTCTCTTCTCGTTACTTCCATTGTGTCCGTAGGATCATGATAATTTGATAAAATATGAACCGATCTCTTATCTTTCGATTTAATTGCGGAGAGCCCGGAATCAGAGTATTCACCACGTTTCATTTGTTTGTCAGTTTTAAAGTTTGGAATATTTTTCTTGTTTGTATTAACTGTTCCACAAGCAAATTTTTTTTTTTTGTTTTAATTTCTCTATTAGTTCTACACTGGTAAAAAAGTTATCAAAAAATAGCAAATGATTTTTTTCTGTAAACTTATTTGTTAGATTTAATACAACCCTTTCGCCTAAATTTTTCTGTACTATACCCGGTTCCGATTTTTCAGTATATATTTCAAATTTATGGCAGTACCCATTTTTGTCTGCCAACATCCAAACTTTTTAGCCACTTTTTATGGGCTTTTTAGGCATATATGGTTTTATAGAACTTCTGCCCTTGAATTTGATCATGGATTCGTCCAGAGCTAGTTCTTTTGTGGGTGCCATACAGTTTGCAAAATTTTCTGAAATGTCTCTTAGCAACGGTCGTACTTTGTATAATTTATCGCAACCACTTTGTTTTTTTTTGGCATCAAAGTATTATCATTCATATGCAAATTGGTAAGAAACCAACTGAATCTTTTTACAGTCAGTAATTTACTTATATACGGATCATGAAGATCGGGAGCATTCGACCAGTGGTCTCTATAGCTAGGGAGTGATTTTATTCCCATCAATAAATTTACCCCTAGAAAACTCTTTATCTCGGAGAGATTAGTTGGTGCTGGCAATATAAATTTGTTTGGAATACAAGGTTTTGAATTAAGTTGTCAGTGAAAAATAGTTGAAATAATTTGTACGGGGTCGGTTCTTTCATATCTTTGATAAAATCTGACACACCAGAATGGGAATCAAAACAAGGCGGATGCGTGATGGTTTCGGTTTTTGACCATTTTATTGATGGATTTCTGATTGTTACCAATCTAGAAAGTGGAATGTCGTCTTCAGAATCGGAGCCACCGGTATCGTCAGAATCTTCCACAATTTCTATCTTACAATCTTCGTCATTATCTAGATCGCTATCATCATCCGAAATAATGGAACCCCCATCAGATGGTATTTCTGCTACCTCATCTAAACATCTTTCCATCTCTTCATGTAATTCTTTTTGAGTCATATTGACAAGATTGAAGGACAAAGACATAATTTTCACAGAAAAAAATCGAAAATGCTGTTTTGCAATCTAAATTTTTTAAACATTACCGAAAATTATGTATATAACAATAAAAATGTCAATCTTCAAAACTTACAATTTTCATGATAAAAATCAAGATAGGTATAAGTAAAGTTGTAAGGGGGCGGTGGTCTAAAATTTAAACCACCTTAAAAAAATCCAAAGTTATTTATTAACGATGAAAATGTATGTAAATTCATATTTTGCAATAATAATCAAACTATAAATGAACTAAATTACCAGTATTATACAACAAAAATGCAGAAATAACTTACCTTTTCACAAATTCAGAATAGTAAACACACGCACTAGTTACAAAAACATTTAAAAATGCGAGGCTGTCATATGTTCACATACAGCTTTCAAATTCTATTCGTAGTTTGCCTACTATCCACTGCAGCGGTTCTTAACCTTGTATTAGTCACGGCCCCCTTAAAATCCGAAATTATATTCGCGGCCCCCTTAAAATCCTAAAATACTAAATACAATATTTTTATGTGCAGTGTTTAGCAATAACATAGTAACATTTCTGAATAAAGTGTGTCCGCAAACAGTTTTTGAAGATTTTGAAATTATCTATGTCTTTAATTGATTGAGCAAGCGAATTAAAAGCAGGCAGAAAATTCATGCGAAATGCAATGAACAAAAAATGCTTTATCAGATTGTCAGTAATAACATATTTCTTGAAAAATAAGTATATTTGCAAATGAAAGTATACTTGCTATACTATAAAAATTGTAAACCTAGACTTTAGTTTAACCATGTTTACGAATATTGAGATGTCATTAAATTCATCTGTCACTTACATATGTATCACTTATAAAAACTAGTAACATTTTTTTTTATTTGTAAAGATATAAAAACTTGAAAAATTCTAATATTTTCGCGGCCCCCCTGTTAAGAATCCCTGCACTAGAGGACTCTACGCATACGATTTTTTTATGTGTCCACTATATTTGCGGCCATGAAATTTAATGTAGGTGGTTTAAAATTTTCACCACCGCCCCTATACGATGTGTTATTTGGTGGTTAAAATTTTAATCCACCACCCCTGAATACCGTCCCTTTGAGCAGCATGCGCAACAATTTCCAAAAAATGAAATAATGTGATTTGGTGGTTTCTATAATTCGACTGAGCATCTCGAATTCTTACGTGGTTTGCTAAATAAATATTTGAAATTGGTCTTGAAATTCTGATGCCGTTCTGCATTCTTCGGAAATTTAATAAAGATGTCTTCGCTACTGCCAATAATTTCTCTGTAAAGTAAATATTTATTGTGTGACTATATAAATATATTATTGTTTTCATGCACAACACTTGCCGATAAATACATAAACGTTCGGTCTTGTGTTCATTTTCATCTGCAACATTTTATTAAACGATTCGACGTTGTTATTTGTTCTTCGTGGTAACTCGTAAACAGACAGTGAATTTACGCCAATTGTGTGAATCCAATATCTAAAAAGATTTAATAAAATTTTGATAAATTATAGTACACAATCTTACAATTTTATTAGATTTCAACTACAGGTAAAATAACTGATTTTATCTAAACTTTCGTAGATATTAGTTCAAAAAATATTTAAAAATAATATAAAAATGTATTAATTTTATGAAATAAAAATAAAAATTTATAATAGAATAGAAATCTTGATCTGTTAGTTTAATTTTCATCTTTTTTTTCTCTCTGGGAAAATGTGGTTTTTCGTTAATTTGCCTATTTTACCTTCCGACTCGACAGACGATAATTTCGATAAAATTTTGACATGGTGCCAGAATAAGATATACCTGTAATGTTTATATATTTTTCCTCAATTTTTTTAATTAACTGACCTTCTAGAAATTTTTCTAACATTGCTTCAATACGGGGATGTGGTGGTAAATAATTTTCAATTTTATTAATTAAATAGTGAGAAGTAGCATACTTTAATTTTAATCTAAAAATTTTATTTGTTTTATCAGCCTTTATAAATATTTTTTTAGTGATGTCAAAAATCAATTTAGTAGGGCACTTTAAACTTCCTCTATTAATAAATTTTGCAAATGATCTATAAAACTTAATAGGTTCGTTTTTCTATAACTATGGTCATTGTTAACATCTACTATTTTTAAATCTAAACAATGCGACAAGTTAATATATTAATTATGTACAATGAAACCTGTTATATAACAGAGAATAGTTTCTTGAAGATCTGATAAATTATTGTTATTAATATATTCTATTAATACTTCATATTTATCACCCTTGTCTATCGCCGGCGCCGGTGATTCTATTATGGATCTATACTTAAAAATGGTTAGGACAAAATGTTGTGTATTTAAGCAGTTAGAATATTTACTGAGACCACTTTTACCGCTAAATATCATTTGCCGGAGTGCCCTCATAAATTGTTGGGTATTAGGATTGTTATTCCAACCTCCACTTTGATGAATAGCTGCAAAATATAATTCAATGTGATCTTGAGAAAATTTATAAGTTAAAAAGTAATTAAGTTATTTTTTCAAACAAAAATTTCCACAAATTAAGTGTACTTTGCTTTGTACCGATCAAATCAATTTCAAACGTTTTTCTTCATGCTGTGAGGTAAGCGTAAATCGGCTGCGGAATGTTAAATTCCTCATCGTATGTCGCTTTTCTAATGTCTTTTTCAGCACTGGTGAGTGCTGTGTTTGCCTGCTTTGCTTTTACTTCGATTAGCTTTAGCCACATCATTGCAGTGGCGTAATAAGCGACCTCTTCTCGCACGACAACTCTTTCGAGCTGTTTCTCGTCCGTCCGGTACGCGTCATACACTTCTGCCGCTATAGCTGGCAATTTCGAGTAATTTGCATTGAAATACTGCCTCGGTAGTATTTCAGTTACTGACACATCAATACCGAAGATGGCTTCGGAAATGATTGGGTCATTTCGCTGAAGCGTTGATTTCGTTTGCAGGTTTTGAGGAGGCGTTACTTTGTCCGTCTTTGGTCCAAGTCTTGTGGCTGGCTTTGGAATTGTCTTCTTACCCTTTTTGGAGGGATCGAAATTTTCCGGCTTACCACGGTACCCGGGCGCAATCTTTGCTATTTCCTCTTTCGAGTAGACAGCTTTGGTCTCGGTATTAGCTTCCATTTTCACTTTCGGTTTAAGATAAACTTTGAAAGGTAGAGTTTTTCTATCCGTCAGGATCCAGGCTCTAAAACTGGGTCGGTCTCTTCAAAATCCCTTTCAAAAATTAACAAATTATCTAAGAGGTGTTTTGTATCCGCAACCAAACGAACTACATACTTTTGTTTACCAAATGTTCTGTTAATTATTCTAATAAATTTGACGCAACCTTCGAATTGTTTTAACCCTTTTTTATTTAAATATTGTCACGTTTACGACGTGTACAAAACTATTTATCACTGGAATCGAATGTTGTTCTGCTCTCAAGCAGGGTATATCTTCACTCAAGGGTTGACAAATAAAGTTACATACATGGTTTAAGTTTAATAAGCAGTTTATTCTTAGTTAATAGCATTTCAAATAATAACAATATGAGTTTACATTTAATTAAATAATAATAGTATAACTTACAATTCTAAATGTTGCACGGACGCCATCTTTGAGACAGAGTAGTGGTCACTGATAAGCACTAGCACAATAGTTAGTCGAAACCTCAATGGATATTCAACTGCCTATTCAGTTCTAATGTCCAGCTTATATATGATTTGACTCGATACTTCCTAACCACACCGTAGGGGTGAGGGTTAGGTGTGACTAAACCTTTTCGGGAAAACAATGACTACCCGTGGGACGTCATACAACTATTTATTATTAATTTTGACAGTCGTGGTTAGAACAAAGTGCATAGGAGTGTGTCACTCCCAGCCGTGAATCTTTGTTGTGTAAAGATAACAGTATTCTTATGCCAGATGTTCATACAATTTATAAAAAGGTTCGTCAGTCGCCTAATCATATATTTCGTAAGACCCGGGTGTGTAGGGATGTATATCATGTACAGATTACCATATATGTAATTGTTCTAATGATGCATTCCTACGCACGACGATTTCTCGCTTACAGCTATTAAGAAATATTCGACAAAAGAACTTATCATAATTTATCATATTTTTGTGGTTTCAATGACCCTTCGAGTTCATACACGAGACACTACCCTCCCCTCTAGCTTACGGCGCCCTCGACGTAAGAGTTTACGTGGGTTCAAACGACGGCAAACGAGACATTTGTATATATTCAATTTGACCGATAGGCGAATGGTTGTGGTCAGTGATGTTGCGGTTAATGCGGTTGTGGTTTAGGTTACTGTATAGTTGTGTGACAGGCTCTCGTGCTTCTGTGTATATTGGAAATGTGTTAGGTTGTATGTATGAGTGTTGATCCACTGATTTTGCCAATGGCCTAGGTAATGTTTCCGGGGGTCGCGAACTGATACTGGTACTCATTGTACTTGTACTAAACGTTGTACTAGTCGACTCTGCGAGCCTTCTATGTACACTTTCCGCTAAAAATTCTTACCTTAATCTAGTTGCTTATTTACGTACTGATAAAATCCATCTTAAAATTTAACTTACACTTACACTTAACTATATTGTTTTTCTATTGTCTTTTTTACGGGGGGGTGGGGGGAATGGATTGGATTGGCATTATTTTTAATCCTCCCATCTCTCCTCATCCGAAGCCGCGGGTGACCTTGCGGGGTTGTAGACAGGCGAGGGCGAGTCAGACACCATTATGGTCTCGTCCGCATCGGAATAAGGAGGTGGCGGCGAACGAGGCGAGTATGACGGGTCGGGCCATGGTCTGTACGGTGGTGTGTACGGGGGTGTATTGGATCCTAGTGACCCTCGACTACGTTGTTCGAGCATCATTCGGATCCTGGCGCCACGACCTAGTTGCGGTGGTTCCTCGAACCTCCTCTGTGAAAACTCTCTTTCGCGCCTCAGGGGTGCTGGAGGGAAGTACGCCATTTCAGGGGTGGGAGCCATCCAAACTGCTTCATTCACTAACTTCTTCAGCGCCCCCATTAATTCCGCTGGAGTCAGTGGCTGAGCCGCTGGATGCATCTGTTGAAATTTCTCATAGCTTTTATTGTCTTTACTGATCCCGCTATATCATTCTCATAGTACATTTGCATCCTGGCCGCCACTGGCATCTGTGCCAAGATGGTTGGTACTGACATATGAAACATCCACACCTTGTGGACCATTGGCTCCAGAACTGTTATTAATATATATCCCAGCAGCATCGCTGGGATATTGGCAGCCTCTCTGTGTGGGACGAAGTGAAGGCTTCCCATCAGCGTTGGCAGCTCCAACGCCAAACGTCTCATATACCGTTGCCAATCCCTATTATAAATGTTAGTATTATAGTAATACACAAACACAAAACCAAAATTATATTCATCTATATATATTATATATATATATATATATATATATATATATATATATATATATATATACTTATTTAAGACAAAAAAAAGTTAAAAATTAAAAAGACTAAAAAATTTTGAATATACATATTGGGCTAATACGTGACTGTAACATTTCTCTTTTTTTTTTTATAACGGATTCCGGTCATCGCTGTTATCACTGTTGTTTCCTATTGTTCCGCTTTCGCTCTCATTTTCTTCAATGTCATTTTGGTCGAGTTCATTGTTCTCTTGACTAGCAGGTTCCCAGGGTTCATGATAGGGTTTCATTCTACTAACGTGTATAGTTTCTAACTTATTCCGCCCACCTCTACCTTTACCTTTCCCAATGATGTAGGTTACGTCAGATTTTTTGTCTAGTACTGTATTTGGTCCGAACCACTTACGTAAAAGTTTATCGCTTTTACCCACGTGTTTCTCCGGATTATATACCTTTACTTTTTGACCTATTTCATATGTAACATTTCGATGCTTATTATCATACCGTTCTTTGATTTAAATGCGCTACTTCTCATTTTATCATCAGTGGTCAGTAAACATTTAAAATTCTAAGAAAATATACTTATTCCACATAAATTTCTTAATATATATATATATATATATATATATATATATATATATATATATATATATATATATATATACCGGGTGTCTACTTTTTTTTTGTTACATAGGGAATAAAATGCTAAAATTTTCATTTGGTGATAAATTTTCCCCTAATTATTATAGAACAAAAGTACAAATACAAAAGTTGTTTAGAATTCAAAAATGCATCAAATGATGCCAAATTTATCAATATAGGATGTTCTGATCAAGAATTAGAAGCAAATTAAAATTTCCATTTTTGCGCTCTTTACATCAAAGTGCCACGGAAATTAAACAAATAATTTCATTTCTTCTGGAGTTTGAGTTTGACAGATCGTATTTATTTTATTGTTACGTTCTGTATTATTATTATTATTATTATTATTATTATTATTATTATTATTATTATTATTGAAAATAATGAATAAACTTAATGTAAATGAAAAGCTATTAAGTATAAAAAGTATTAAGTATTTATTATTTATTACAATGAAAGGGTATTTTACTCGGCTGTACACTACGTACTAGCTGTGGTTTTAAATTGTGAATGTCTCCATTATAATTTTAAGTAATTGTTTAATTTATTTATTAACTTCAAGTTATAAAAACAATACATTTGAATTAGATGACTGGCATTATGCCTAATATATTTATTATAATAATTTAAACTTATCCCTGAGGATGCTGTAAGTTGTGCAGTGAAACGTCGGATAAGAGTTTAATAAATAGTAAATAGCTGAACTCCGTAAAACTTTCTTTATTTATTACAATATTCAATATACCTATAAAACAGAAAAATTCATGAATACAAGATATAGGAGAACAAAAACGAAACTAACAATTTAAATTAAATGTTCAAATAAATCGCCATTAACTGCCAAACAATAACCTAATCTGTTATAAAATTCGTGACGTACAGAGCTTAATTGTGTTTGTGTTATATTATTGCACTCTTCAACAATGGCATTTTTCAAATCAACAAGATTTTTGATATGTCGTTTATAAATTTTCTCCTTCAAATATGGCCATAAAAAGAAATCGCACGGTGCTAAATCGGGCGATCTAGCTGGCCAATTAATTGGACCACCTCTACCAATCCATGAATTTGGAAAACATTGATCCAAATATAATTTAATGTTGCAGCTGTAATGTGCCGGACATCCGTCTTGTTGATACCAGACAACATTATCTTGAGTTGCACACTCTTCTAACTGCGGACCAATATGATTTTGCAACATATCCAAATATTTTTCGTTGTTTAAATTATTTTCAATAAAAAATGGCCCAATTATACACCTGCCAAAAATTCCAGCCCATACATTAACTTTTTCTGGATATTGGGTACGTGTTGCTACCATTAAATGAGGATTTGTTTGGCTCCATATTCTAAAGTTTTGTGTATTAGGTTCGCCGTGTAAAGTAAACGTAGACTCGTCAGTAAAACAAATAGATTTCAAGAAGTTTCTGTCTAAATTGGATTTTTCCATAATAATGTTACTAAATTCGCTTCTAGCCATTTTATCCGCTTCAAATATCTCTTGGTGCGTGGAATATTTATAAGAATGATATTTTTCATTTTTTAGTACCTTATGTATTGTTGAAGGATGCAAATTTAATTCAGCACCAAGTTGACGCACACTAACATTTGGGTTTTCCGTTACACACAAAAGTATATTCAATGTATTTTCTTTAATTGCATTTTGATTTAAATTCTCCTCCTGATCTTCTGCGTTGATTTTTCTACAATTTTTACAACGTTTTAACACACTTCCAGTTTCTTCGAATTGTTTAATTATCCTACGAATAGTCATAGCGGAAGGTATGGGACGGTTTTCAAAGAAAGCGCTGAATAAATCTCTTACTCGTCGTATCGAATTTCCAGTAAAATACCATTTTACGCACTGAACTTTTTCATTTACCTTAAGTTTATTCATTATTTTCAATAATAATGATAATAATACAGAACGTAACAATAAAATAAATACGATCTGTCAAACTCAAACTCCAGAAGAAATGAAATTATTTGTTTAATTTCCATGACACTTTGATGTAAAGAGCGCAAAAATGGAAATTTTAATTTGCTTCTAATTCTTGATCGGAACATCCTATATTGATAAATTTGGCATCATTTGATGCATTTTTGAATTCTAAACAACTTTTGTATTTGTACTTTTGTTCTATAATAATTAGGGGAAAATTTATCACCAAATGAAAATTTTAGCATTGTATTCCCTATGTAACAAAAAAAAAGTAGACACCCGGTATATATATATATATATATATATATATATATATATATATATATATATATATATATATATTAGACTGTGCCAAAAAAAAATTTTTTTTTTATTTCTCGCTCTTCTTTTAGTATATGTTACAATACATAAAAACATGGCAGTATGCCGGATTTGAGCCAAATCGGTTAACATTTAGAGGTCGCTCAAGTCGAAAACGTGTTATCGTTTTCGACAAATTATTGATTATGGAGACTTTTTAATATTTATTCACGTCTATTTATTATTTATGCAATAAATCATGTTTTAGTATTTGAAAACAGTATTAGAAAGATTGCTGAACGATTGAAGTCAAAGTCGGTTGAGTATTACGGAAGTACCGTAACTATTTGCTTGGCTATCTGAGCTAAAATTTCAGTTTTTTTATAATAATAGCTGAAACAACTATACTTTCATGCATCCTTATCATTCATTTAATGTTTTTCAGTTTATACATGTTATATAAATTGTTTTTAATGTACATGTTCTTAATTGAAACCAACATATATCTACCAAAAAATAATTATTTACATTACTTGAGAAATCGCACCTATGCTTTTCCGAAGTAAAACTAAAAATAATAATAATTAATTGTAAATTGATATTCAATTAGTTAATTAAACTTTATTACAGACAGTGTAATATATGCTTTTTAAGCTTCCCGTATCCGACATGGATATAATATACCCTTGTCTGTATTACGCGGTGCCGTTCGATGTCGGCTTGTCGAAGGCTAAGCAACATAAGTCGATAGTTCTAAATTATATTGGAGGAATCAGATGTTTTTGTTTATTTAATTAATATAATTAGTAATTTTAAAACATTTTAATGAGCTAATATAAAGTTTTATTTATTCAACATCTTTTGTTAATAGTCCATAATAATATTTACAAATTCGATTTAGCGGAACTTGGTTTCAGCCTTCTATGTTCGCTTACAATTTTTAGCAAATATTGCTTTTGTTCTTCATTTTTTGTGAGTGAAGAATTGAATTGTGTGATCAATGCTACTCCTCTTTCTATATATTATATTTCTAATCTTTTTTCTAATCTTTTAACACTGTATTTTGTTAAAATTACATAAATTATATAAATACTAGGAGAATTCCAACAAAATTTCAAGTTAAAATTTTCCCTTTACGAGATTTCTTTATCAATAAATTTTTTATCCATTATCACGACTTCAGACGAATAAATAAAGATATTTATTGATTGATTGATGAATGTTTGTGAATATTCCAACAAAATTTGCGATTATCATTTGTCCTTTATCAATAAATTTATTATCCAGTATTCGCTGCATAAAAACTATTAGGGTAAGGTGATGATAAAATAAAAAAATGGACGATTTAAGACGAGTGAATATTAAATAAAGATATTTATTGATTTGATTGATATTTTTTTTTTGCACAATAAAAATTACGCATTCAAAAATTTAATATATGTATGTTGAATAAACATAGATAGCTATGAAAAAAATGAATATCTCTGCTAGATTGAAAAAATATGTCAAATTGTCAAATTAATATATCGAAATTGATAAAAATACCTTATCTACAACAATTCCACAATAGAATCTCATCGCGCATCGTACAGACGGTAAGTTTAGCTACAATTTAATATGCGACAACTTAAGGTTGTCGCATTTTTACCGCCCGAAATCGTATTTTCATTGTATGCGCGCATAGCTCATGTAAAATCGTAAAAATCGTGTGTGTGTGTGTGTGTAATATCGCATTCAAAAATTTAATATATGTATGTTGAATAAACATAGATAGCTATGAAAAAAATGAATATCTCTGCGATATTGAAAAAATATGTCAAATTGTCAAATTAATATATCGAAATTGATAAAAGTACCTTATCTACAACAATTCCAAAATAGAATCTCATCGCGCATCGTACAGACGGTAAGTTTAGCTACAATTTAATATGCGACAACTTAACGTTGGCGCATTTTTACCGCCCGAAATCGTATTTTCATTGTATGCGCGCATAGCTCCGTCTGGTGTAGAATACTTGACAGGGTGACCACATTCTGGAAAACTCAGGGACACAGGGAAAATACAGGGAATTTGGGCCGTTTTCGAGTTTTGCGCCCAACATATATATATATATATATATATATATATATATATATATATATATATATATATATAAGAATTATAAGGAAATAGGAATTTAAAAATTAAAATAGAGTTTTTAATTTTATATATATATTTTATTTATATTATATGTGTATTTTTCTTGTATGCGTACATAAATTTTTTAACATTGTTTACATCCTTGTTAAATTTTTTCGAATATAAATTAAAATGTTCAACATAAATATTTTTAAATTTATTGTTTATGTTTAACATCTACTATGTTTAACATCTAAATCACTTCCAAACCTTTTTCGTGGCCATTATTATAACTTCTTTCTAATGCAAATTTTTTCACCAAAAACAGTGTTGCCAAAAAGAAAGTTGCTAAAAAATCACCTGTTACAATCAACAACTACTATATCTAATTCTTTGTTGTTAACTATATTATTGCGAATATAATTTAAACCAATTTCTTGCGTACATTTTTTATATTCAGCAAATATGCCATTAAATTGTTTTACAAATTCTTCATATATTTTGTTTATATAATTATTTAATATTATAATTTTTTTAATATTATCTTCATTTATTGCAAGAAAAGAATTATTTTCTCGCAATTTAATATATTTTTTCGATAGTATTCTGATCTGTATACGAGGGTAGTCCCAAAATTACCCGACCTAACAAAGAAAACACAAAAAATTTGGAAAAATATATATTTATTTCTCTACATAGTCTCCTTTTAGCTCTATACATTTTTCCCAGCGATGTTCAATAGCTTCGATACCCTGTTTATAGTAAGAATTGTCGAGCTCCTCAAAATAGCCATCTACCGCAGCCTCCATCTCTTCATTGTTGGCAAATCTTTTACCACCTAGCCATTATTTCAAGTTTGGGAACAAAAAATAATCCGAGGGGGCTAAATCTGGCGAATAGGGTGCGTGAGGAAGCAATTCGAACTTTAACTCATTGATTTTGGCCATCGCGATTACGGATGTGTGAACTGGTGCATTGTCTTGATGAAACAAAACTTTTTTTTGCAAAATGCGGCTGTTTTTTCTTGATTTTATTACTCAAACGCTGTAATAAGTTCGCATAATACTCGCCGTTGATGGTTTTTCCTTTTTGAAGATAATCAATGAAAATTACCCCAAGCCGATTCTCCCCTTTCAGTCCATTGTTTAGACTGTTCCTTCGTCTCAGGTGTGAAGTGATGGATCCATGTTTCATCCATGGTTATGAATCGACGCAAAAACTCTGCTTTATTTTTATTAAACATCGCCAAACACTCGATTGAATAAAATTTTCTCGTCTTCTTTTACTTCATCTTTTTTTTTCTTCAATCTATCCAAACAATATCCGGTGTACAAGGTCCAATATCCAACAATATCCGGTGTTTTAATTTCAAAATCAAAACCTGGACGAATAACAACATTATCCAAGATTTCAAAAAAGTTTTTCGAAGACATTGTATATTAGAAGTAACTAACTATCAAACTGAACGAATGTTATACTAAAAATGTTTTAAAGTTTCATTGTTTAAAAGTACATTATAATTAACGGAATCTGTAATATATACACAATTAGATCTTAAATTGTTTCTGCTTAAAAACCCGTCAAATGTTTCTAAATGCTGCACTTCAAAATCTAACAACACTTTATTAAAGCACTCACGACATACATGCATCAATGACCCTCGACCATTTTGTCCATTGATCGGCACCATTATTGCAATATATGTCACTGTTAGGTATTTCTTTATTTCTTCTGCTGGCTGTTGTTCTTGTTGTTCAAAGTCAAGTATTTCTTGCCAGATTTCCTCGATGGTAAGACCATCCGGCGAGGTTTTCGGAATCAACTCAGCTTCTAATTCTGATTCTGATTCCGATGGTGTTGTTGTTGTTGCTGTTGATTCTGATTCCGATTCCGATTCTAGCTCCAAATCTGATTCATATTCTGAATTTGTTACTAGTTCTAGTTCTGGTTCAGAACACGAGCATTTTTCAATATCAGAATCAGAATAATCTGGCTCAGAACTAACATTACCAGATAGAGAATGGCTGTCAAATTTATTTTCTTCTTCCTCTTCTTCGAATAACTCACACACAGAAGCAACAACGTATTGCACAAATGGTCTCCGGTACATTTTTACACTTGTTTACTGAAAACTGTTTAATGTTAAAATTAACTTGTTATTGAATATAAGTATTATACAGAAATCTCCACTCTTACAATGTACTAAAGAAGTATCCCACTCTTACAATGTAATACAAAATATATATTAGTATTGTGTATATTTGGCTACATTCGGCTCAGGGTCAATTCTCACACGTTGCTATGATTAAATGTGACATCTGGCGAACAGATGTTTAAAAATTACATTAAAAATTTTAACTTGATAAACATTCTCACGCATCGCGATGATGTCATTTCTTACGCATATCGAGCAGATGTTTGATTTTAAAATTTTGTCAGATTTCTTTATTTTTTTCTTTGACATATTTTTTAAAAAATATGTATGTGTGCTTTTGTAAATTAGAAATTAAATTTAATTATTTGAAAAATAAATGGTCTGTGAGCCGTCAACGATGTTGATAATAAAGGACAGACCTTTTAACTTTGTGACTTCATCTTCTTGAATATCCCGAAATTTATTCGGGAAGAATGTCTTGAATGCGGGAGTTGTAACCAGCAGTTTCCTTCCGAAGCATGTATTCAGATTTTTGGCATCAGTAATAAGGAATCTTCGGCCTACATCTAAATTTGAGATGTTAATGGTTGGCTGATGTTCGGCAGCACCTAGTTCGTTGAGAATACTTAAGTCCATGTTATCTATATAAAGAAAAATTAATTACACTTACAGCTAACGATGTGATTGATAGTAAATAAAAAATACTTAAATGTAGTTACAAAGAAACTTTATTTGATTCATATATTTATTTCGGAATCAGAACTTGATAAAGTTAAATCAATTATAGATTGTTCAGAATCAGAATCTGATGAAGTTGTCAAATCTATTATTTCTTCTACATCTTTTTCTAAAATTTCGCCAAAAACACTATGAGTCAACATCAATTTCTATTAGTTCTGATTCGAAAAGGTCTTCCCAATCCATGGTGAGTGTATCGTTAACCAGGACTGAAAAAAATCATGATTTTTTAAAAAAATCAAAAATATCTGACTTTTTTGATTTAAATCAGATTTTTTTGATTTTTTCAATTTTATGTGCACTGTTCATTAAATAATTAATTGATTCTTACTTGTATTACAAGTAGAACTAAAAACTCATAAAACAATCCCATCTCAATATATATATATATATATATATATATATATATATATATATATATATATATATATATACATACAGGGTGTTTCACAACTTAGAGCAAAAAATTAAAGGGTATATTCTGTATGACGTGCTGATCATGAAACAAAAAGAATTTTTTTTAAATTCGCAAAGTAAAGGGTAGTTTACTTGAAGTAGACATTTTTTGAACCACTGGAGTAGCATACGTCATAGAAAGAAATATTAAATGAAATTAATTATCAAAGAAACATTATGTAATGTTAGTTTTATTTAGAGACAATAATTGTTTTGAATACAAAATAATTTATAATATTAATGCATTGTATTATTTAATATCAAGATAATTTGGGAAATAACATACCTGAAGCGCAAAACTACAAATACTGTTTAAAATTTGCACCATTCATCCCTACACACATTGCAGCACGTTGAATTAATGACCTAGTACAGTCTTGACACGAATTTTGTTCTCGTATTATTTCTGCTGAATTTTCTATTCTCTGCCTAAGTTCTTCTTCGTTTTCCGGCGCATTTTGGTTGTCGTAGACGAGGGATTTAAAATGACCCCAAAAATAAAAATCCAGCGGATTTAGGTCAGGGGATCTAGCAGGCCAAGCTACAGGTCCACCGCGACCAATCCACCTGTCCTCAAACACTTGGTTTAAATGTTCTCTTACATTTAGAGCATAGTGTGATGGCGCACCATCGTGCTGAAACCATGTCTGCTGACGCACATTTAAAGGCACATTTTCAAGAAGTTCTGGCAAAGTATTTTGTAAAAACAATAAATAATTAGCTCCAGTCATCCTATTTGGTAGAATGTACGGCCCAAGTAATATTCCATTAACAATACCTACCCAAACATTTATCGAAAAACGATGCTGAAAACTGCCCCGTACAACAACGTGTGGATTTACTTGACTCCAATAATGAGAGTTATGATAGTTATGAAGTCCCTCCCTCGTAAAAGTAGCCTCATCAGAAAATATGATGTACGAGGGGAAATTCGGATTTTCAGTGTGTTTTTGTAAAAGCCATTTGCAAAATCGTACTCTAAACTGATAGTCAGGTTCTGTTAGCCCCTGTACCCGTTGAAAATGGAATGGGTGGTAGTTTTGATCTCTTAAAATTCGCCATACTGAACTATGTGATACTCCTAATTGTTGAGACGCTCTTCGGGTACTAATAGTTGGTTCAGCATGTACAGCATCTAAGATATCATTAACCATATTGTCGTGTTGATGCTGGCGGCCACCACCTCTCCCACGATTAGGTTGCACATATCCTGTGTCTCGAAGGCGCTGGACTATCCTCACAAACGAACGGGGAGTGGGTAATCGGCGTAAAGGATAACGTTCAGCATACAGACGTCGTGCCAATAACGAATTTTGCCGTGCTTCGCCATAAATTAACATCATGTCCACTAATTCACTGTTACTAAATGCATTCATTTTAACAAAAACTACACTACACTGCTACATGTAAAATGAGAACAGTGCACCAGCAAAGATAATAATAATTAACAGCAATGTCGACGAAAGACTACCTACCCACTACCTATCAAATTAAATTAAATTATTAATTAAACTATTACACATTTTATTAGTATTAGATATTACGTAAACAATTACTTTCATTGTAGACGATTTGAAAACAATTATTAAAAATAACTATCGACCAGTGGCAAAAAAATGTTTGCTTGAAATACGATGCAATTTTTTTTGCAAATTTTAAAAAAATTCTTTTTGTTTCATGATCAGCACGTCGTTCAGAATATACCTTTTAATTTTTTGCTCTAAGTTGTGAAACACCCTGTATATATATATTTATATATATATATATATATATATATATATATATTTATATATATATATTTATATATATATATATATATATATATATATATATATAAGTTCTAGAATTTTCGATTTAACTTTCTTGTTAACTTTAAAGAACTTTAATAGTTGATTTGGGACAAGTGACTTAAGCGCACGCGACTGATAGAATATTCCAGAAATATTGCATCAGACATTAAATAAATAATTAGAGAAAAGTATAGTGATTTTGTTTTTTTTTTGTATAGTGACAAGAAAAGTGTTTTCCACCTTTTACTATGGGACGATTTTCTTTTGTGTTTTCGATTCTATTAGCGCTGAGTGTACTCAGTTGCATTCCTGTGAAGAACATGAATTTACCGGAATGTACAAATGATGGCCATTGCTTAAAACCGAACACATATTGCTACAACACGGGCTTTTGTGTTAAATGCACAAACTGTACAATTTATTATCGACAGAATCCAGATAGCGTGTGTGCCAAAAGTAAGGAAGAGTGTGGAACATGTCAGGATGGCACGACCGAGGCGCATGAAACAATAGACGGTTCGTTACCAATTTGTCAGCCAACCAATCAGTCAACGAAAACATCCGATAACGAAGACACATTGAATTATTTCATTATTTTGTATATTTTAATACCAGTAATTTTGATTGGAATAATTTTTTATTGCGCATGGAAACGTAGAGAAAAATGTTGTATAGAACATGGCAGCTGGTCGAAACGTCTATCGGGGGCATTTTGTCGTCGAATGAACTTTAGCAATAACAACAACACAACAGCATCGAACAACAATGGCTATTCATATCAAATGCCCCCTTCAGCACCACCCCCGCCTTATCCCTATCTGGAAAGAAATTCAGCTTATGCACCATCACCCAGAGAAGATTGCATTCCAAATTCTATATATTGTCCCTGCGAAGTAGAACGGAATCAAACTGCCAATTTTACACATTGAGCACCGCACCTCTGTTCTATTTATTGAGGCGGTTGACTCACTCGTTTTACCGACCGACTCCCCAGTTGACATTTAAGCCAGTCGAGATGGACTGCAGTCACGACTACCTTGTCCATGCTGGCATTCCGTCAGAAACCGGGGCCGTTCTGGCCCTTACAGCGGTAGTACCGATGCTAGTTGAAGCACGCGCCCGGACAATCCCAACAGTCCACGCAGTGGAGGTGAAGAGTAGTCGAACTAGACTCTGATTTTGCACTGATGTTCCACGTGCAGTGTGGACCAGCCTGGGGAGCATGAAACAAGACAAAGTTCTATACTATCCCCAGGCCAGCGGGGACCAGGATGCACCACCATCCTGCCCCTTATGGCTCGATGCGGAACTTTGGATTGAGCACACAGTTAAATTTCGTTTTTTATAAGTAGCGTTTTTAAAAAAATTTTATTTTTTAAAATACAACAATTACGAGATTTTTATTAGAAATGAAACAATATTTTAATACAGAATATTTAATTTATTATTAACTTTGTTTATTTGTTTTATTAATATTATTTATGTTAATGTCATAATCTGTAATTTTATACTTAAGCTGTTGGTATCAGACATTGTGTGTGCTGCCAACTTCAAGTCAGTGTTGTTGAGTTTGAGCATGAGTGTACACGCACGTATGACGCTAACAGCCGTTAACATAAAACAGTGTTTATATTACAAATAATTCAAAATAAAACTATACAGTCCACTGCTATTCAACAATTTATTTATTTTATTAATATTATATTTGAAATTATATGTTTTATAACAATATTAATTATTACGTATTTATTGCTTGCAGATTAACATCTGACTAACTTAATAAAATACATCAAAGTTCTATCAAGCGTCAAGCGCGTAAAAGTAGGAGTCATGTTATCGGCGATTTAGCAGTTTTACGTGGGAACTCGTTTTGTAACTTTTCCGTTGCTAGATTTGGGTTTCATCGGGAAGTTTCAGCATCGACCTAGGGGTTGAACTTTTCGATTGAAGTTCAATGTCTTCTTTGGGTTTTTAATTTGGTGTTTGTGCAGACTTTTTGAACATCTTTTTCAGGTATAACGTAAGAAAAATAATGGCAACAATGGCGATTATTATGTAAAGCGCCAGTGTCGGATAGTTTATCTTGAAGTTATCATCAAATTCGTTGATTTCTTCATCATCGATTATCTTCTCGAATTTGTTGATTGGTTTCAGATCGTTAAAATTATTTGGTTCGATTGTTATTTTAGGAACTTGTGTTTTATTTAAGTTTATTGCGAAGTTTTCTATGATAGTTGGTTTTCCGAATGTTTCGTGTTTGAATATTAATTTTTGATTTCGGAGTTCTAGTTCGCATTCGTTTTCGTTTACTAAAAATATTCCTTGGAGAGATTTTATGACGTCACCTTGTTTACATTTTGCATGTATTGTTTCTGGACTTGGAAAGACGAGTAGGTATTGGTTGATATCTTCTATGTGTTCGATATGGTTTTTCTTGATGTTTATTTTAATAAAATGACAGTTTTTGATTTTGTTTTGTAGTACTAAATTTGTTTCGCGTGAATCTTCGTTTATTTCATTTACTTTCTTGGGACACCAATAGCTATTTTCCCTGTAGGTATTGTAATGCGTTTTGTTCGTCTTTCTAGGAGATAATGATTAAATAAAACAAAATATACACTTATATTAACTAGATATTTATTATTAAACGATTAAAGATAGAATGTATAAAATATAAAAATATGAAAGTATAGATGTGACTATAAACTAAATGAATATAAACTTAGACACTGGTAATCAATGTTGTTCACTAACACTAGATATTTTTCTCACTATTTATTTCAACCGTTGCACTCTTTCAAAGTGAACTCGTTTTAGTCTGGCGATTTGCTTATCAACTGCCCTTGCTTAACATACGCGGCATTTATATACTACCACCGTGTTTTCCAGAATGCGACTCTGGTTGCCTCTAGAATAATGTAGAACATTTAATATTACTGATACATCTGTATACATATGTCATCGCATGGAATTTTCTGGCATGTTTCACGCGGTCAAGGACATTCGTTTAGCGTAAACAAACAGACTGTGGCTGGCTTGCTTGTTACAGTATTCACACACATATACCATATAGAGACTTAATTTGATTATCTTTAGATTTTAAAAAAGTATTCGTGATTAGGAAGTACAGTTACAAAGTCAGCCTCATGTTTGGTAGGTAGCGAAATAATATTAAATATTTCAAACTGAGTTTCATAGGTAATAGGTGGTATTTCTATGCAATAAGTGATTTTATCTTGTGATAATTTGCAATTTACAGAAATTATATTTTCTAATTTCGACATATTTTCAAAACTCGGTTCGAATGGTAGTTTATTATTATAAAATTTTGTAATTTTATTTAATTCTACAAAAAGGTCATGTGATTTAATAATACTTGGGTGCATTGTATGCAATTTACAAAATAATAACGAATTTTCAATGTCTTGTAGTGTATTAAATGTTAGAGTATATAAAATGTTTAATTGATTGTAAATATCTTTTATTTGTAGGTTATTTATTTCTGTAATTCTGCCAATTACACTATGTATAATTTGTTCGATTTTTAATTTTAAAATTTTTTCATTTTGCTGAAAAGTGACAACAGTTTTGTTGAAATATACTAATATTCGGTGACTAATAGAGTACTGATTTTGCAACTGGTTATTGAACTTGAATTGATTTTCTTTTAGGTGGTTTAAAATATTAGTATATCGTCTATCGTTGCTTGAATCTAAATTTCCAGTGATAGATTTTATTACTGTGCCTAATTCGTTTATTTGACCTCTTTTAGTTTTATGATTATTTGAGTGAATCGTTAAATAATAAATTTTTTCATTAATTGAATTTTGAATATATTCGACAATTTTATTATTATTTCCAAAATCAGGGGAAATTGTTTCGTCTAATATGAGTGTTTATTTTAAAGTGTCAAATTGTTTATTTAAATTGTTATATTGTGTCCAGAGTGGCTGCAAGTCCTAATAGTGTACAAATGTGTGTGTACAGTTTTTTGTAATTTTGCAGGTCCAAGATTTATCGTCATCAGTCCTGGGTTACTTGTAATGTCTTTTATTTTTAGTCCATAGGAGGATGACAGGTAGAGGAACCTGGATTTGCCAAGTCTTCATTAATTAATTTTCTAGGATTTTTTATGTTGGAGAGGTGAATTTTTGGTTGTTTTCTATCTATCATTTGGTTCGGTCGTAATTTCGGCAATTTTTAGCGTTTTATTTTATTTTTTATTTTTACTTTCTTAAATTTTGCTTGTCGTGTTTTATTGACATTTTGTTTATTATGAACAAAAATGGTTTCAGGGATTTCGGGAAGTTTTTCGCGTGTTTTGTTAATTTTATTAATTTGATTTGTTGTTATGTAATTTATTAATGATATTTTGGTACATTAATTTTGTCTTTTTTTTGTGTTTTTGTATATAATCTTGTGTTATTTGTTTATTGAGTTCTATGTCAAAAGGAGAATTGATTTCAAGGTGTCCATTAATAATTTCTATTGGTTTTAAATTTGTTTTAAATTTTTTTTTCTAATAATTTTCTTTTTTTTTCATTTTCTGCAAACATTTTCTGTCGTCTTTTTTCTCACTTCTTTTCTTTTAATTCAATATAAGTTTGTTTGGTTTTCATATATTCTGAATTTGCATTTTCACGTCGGTGTTTTAAAGTTGTAGTTGTTTTTATTTTACTTTTATCATTTTGTAAATTATTTACATTTTTTTTTAATGGCTGTCTTTCATCTTCCGAACTCTCTAAAATACTGTTAGATTTGGCAAATTGAGATATATCAATACAATGTGAACTACACATATTTAGTTTATTGCCTACAATTTCATCAAAATAATAAAACCGAGATTGTGGGCGGCCGGTTTTACTCCTATTGTCTTTGCTGGTCTACAATAACAATTTATTAAAAGATTGACAATTTTAAGATAAGTAGTTATTAAAATGTATTTACAGGATAGATAAATATTCTGCAGTTAAATATTCGTCTGTCATGAGTTAGTTGTTTGCCACTATAAGGCTTAAGTAAATTATTTAAAAGAGGGAATACTTCGTCACCTACAAAAAATATGGGAACATTAATGCATTTTGGAAAAGTTTCTGACCAAAAGATGACGCTTGCAACACACTACCATCAGTCTGTGAACTGTACGCACCAATATCTACATAGGTAAATAAATAGTTCGCGTCACAAATACCAAATAAAATAATGCCAAAACTTTTTTTATAATTAAAAAATTGCGATCCGGAATTATTTGGTGCTTGTATTACGCAGTGTTTTCCGTCAATAGCACCAACACATAACGATAAATTCCACTTTTCCATAAAATCTTGACTAATTTTTTCCCAGTCCGCCGACGATGGAAAATTTATATATTTCCGAGCTAATTCTACCCACAAAGCGTTACATGTTTCCCGTATAATACTGCCGACTGTTGACTTTCCAAGTTTAAATGCATATGGCAGAGATGGAATAGAATCTCCTGTTGCTAGAAAGCTTCAATAATCAAATATAATATATATATATATGCATGATAATTTTAAAGATTACTGACATACCGTAAAGTTACTGCAAGCCGTATGCCGAAAGATATTGGTTTACTAAATGTATCACATTTCATCAATTTATTAGCGATAGTAAATAATCAAATTGTTGTACACGCATCCGAGTGTATTCGAAAAATTTATACTCGTCGCAACTTCTCATTTCTTGAATGAGATTTTCTCAGTCACCTTGTAATTGTCGCATCTGATTAATTTACAATATATACTCATTCCATGATTTAGACGGTAGATTGGTTCCTAGGAAAACCGTGTAAATCGAAAATCGTGTAAATCGAGACCAGCGTTTTACACAAATAGTTTGTGGTTTTCATATTGATCAGCAGGTATTGCAGAAATTAGGTTTGTAATGACTCGAATTCCTAGCGGTCCATCAGTTTTATCACTTTTGCCACAATATGTATCAAAATTATATAAATAACCACCATACACCAAAGTTTGTACCCAAATTTGATTGGTTTTCCTCGCATAAACAGTTTTGCAGAATGTCTTCCGTAATATCGGACCATCATCTCATCTATTGATAAATGGGCATGAAGCACTCCGAATTTTAAAACGTCATCAATTATTCGTGAAATAGAAATGCGTAAAAAAAAAAATGAAACATATCTTTGTTATCATAGAGTTAATTAGGAATTCGTGACAGCAATGAATGTCTATTTTTTACTATAAAATAAAAAATTATATGTAAATTTTTTGTAAATTTGGCAATAAAAATTCAAGTGGTATGCGTATGAATATGTCTGTTTAGATTATTCTTTGCAGCAATTTTTCTACCTGCGCCTCGGTAGCCTCTTTGGCTAACCGGCGACTTTAAATGAGTTTTACTCGAATTGGTATTTTTATAAATGGCGCGTGTGATAAGTCGAGCAATTTTCATACAAATGAGTTGAAGCTTTGTGTGCTTGAAAGGAAATAGAATTTTATTCTATATGAACCTCTGATATAACGAAAATATTAACATTAAATTATTTCTAGGGGTGTCAAAAGTAAAAAAAAAATGCTGAAATTTTGCCCTTTTTTTTCACAATGAGTTAAAATGATAAAATATTCGTAAGTTTGGGGAAAGGCAATGCCTTTTGTAAGTCAAATGAAAAAGCAAAATATTTATCTGCATTTTCTGCTGATAAAATGATTAAATATCCGTTTATTTTGTAGTTTTAAAGCTTTATATAGAACAAAATACATCAGAGAATCACGATCAGTGACTAAAAGTAAAAAAAAATTTTTTGCACCAGCGCCCCTATACGATGTGTTATTTGGTGGTTCAAATTTTAATCCACCACCCCTGAATTGCGTCCCTTTGAGGAGCATCTAAATTCTGTTCTGAACCATATATATATTCAGTGTGTTGTTCAGACGAGGATCGGGAAGTCGAATAATGGATGAAGAAATAATCTTTCAATTTGATTAGAAAGTATTTATTTATTTAATTAATAGTATTCGCAGAAAAAGTATCCGCAAAAGGCGGATTGTAACCATTGTAACAAATTTGTTCTTAATTAGAAGAAGAATTATACAATTCTATTGCACTCTGCTCAAATATATATCCGTTGGCTCCTATAGCAATTAGCTTTATTCATGTGCTTAAACAGAATAATTTATATTTTGCTAACAAATATTCACATTACAATTATTTTACAATTCTCACCTTTTCCTCTAAGAACACCGACTTAATAAACATTTATTTTTACTGGCTTATAAAGAAATTTATACAGATGATGACAGATTTATTTTTGCAAGACAATTTACCTTCTTTCGTTTTGACAGACATTTTCAGTTATATAGAGTGAGGTTGGTGTCGCATGTTCGCTAACCTTCAAAGAATGAAAAGAACTAGTTGGTGGAAAATAATTATCCCCAACACTCCTCCTTAAGGGGGGAAATACATGTAAAAAAAATTTTTTTTTTGATTTTTTTTACATAAATTAATTGCTTATACAGCAATTTTGTAAATTACTTTAACAATTTGAGTTAATTGTTCTGCCAACTTATCTATTTTGAAGTCAATTATTTTGGAATATATTTTTGTTTTATGTTTCATATTTATCTTTCATTTCGAAATTTATTTTTTCATACATTTTAAGTTGGCATAGTTGATTTTTATTTTGTTTTAAGTTTTCTTGTTGCATATTTTGACCAATCTTGAAATATAAGGCCCAACAAAACACTAGATAAAATATTAAATTTATTTAGCTATTACCGTCGACTGAATAATATGTTACGTACCAATTAATATGATAATTATAATTATAAGTACAATTTTTTCTTTGTTCCAGTTTCTCCACATCGACTCATTATTCAATGGTACATCTCTGTTTACTAAAACACATGTAGTTATTTTATTGATTCTAAATTTTCAAATAATAATAATTATCCAGCAAAATATCTAACCGATCAGAAATTTATTTATCGAGAAAAAAGCATTTTTCTACCTGCGCCTCGGTAGCCTCTTTGGCTAACCGGCGACTTTAAATGAGTTTTACTCGAATTGGTATTTTTATAAATGGCGCGTGTGATAAGTCGAGCAATTTTCATACAAATGAGTTGAAGCTTTGTGTGCTTGAAAGGAAATAGAATTTTATTCTATATGAACCTCTGATATAACGAAAATATTAACATTAAATTATTTCTAGGGGTGTCAAAAGTAAAAAAAAAATGCTGAAATTGTAGATTGGTAGATTGGTTCCTAGGAAAACCGTGTAAATCGAAAATCGTGTAAATCGAGACCAGCGTTTTACACAAATAGTTCGTGGTTTTCATATTGATCAGCAGGTATTGCAGAAATTAGGTTTGTAATGACTCGAACTCCTAGCGGTCCATCAGTTTTATCACTTTTGTCACAATATGTATCAAAATTATATAAATAACCACTGGTTCTACATAAGCACCAAAGTTTGTACCCAAATTTGATTGGTTTTCCTCGCATAAACTTTTTTGCAGAATGTCTTCCATAATATCGGACCATCCATCTATTGATAAATGGGCATGAAGCACTCCGAATTTTAAAAAGTTTTGTTTTAGCATATTAAAATATGGTCGTACTTTGAACATTTTATCGTTTTTATCAATACGTGCATTATCAGCTAGATGGAGATATTTTTTATTTCCTTGAGCCGTCTTCTTGGCATCGAATTATATACTAAAGATACACCCGCGTCTGGAATTTTACATTTTTGGTTATCTCGCGAACTACTTTGCGTATCATGCTCATATATACATCAAATTAAAGATCTTTTAACGGTGGTTACAATGATATACAACACTTCATATAAGTTTGATTGTTGATAACAATTGTTATAGCAATGTCACAACAATGACACATACTTCCGTGCAAAGTGCACCAAAGCCTCTATCCGTTGATATATCATTTGTTATGTTTCATAATTTAGTAACAACATAAATAATTTATAACAACCGATATTTAAAAATCGTAACAATCTTCTACTAACCAGAGTTTGTTTACTTATAACAATTGTTATATCAATATCACAACAATGACACATACTTCAATGCAAAGTGCATTAAAGCCTCTATTCATTGATATATCATTTGTTAGGTTTTATAATTTAACAGCCTCATAAATAATTTATATTACACACACTGCGTGTTTAGCAAAAATGTACTGAATTTTATTAACAAACAGTTTGTCGCGAAAATCGTTTGTTGCATCCTCTGGTTCCTTCGAGAGAAAAAAAAAAACGCACAAAAAAACTCTCTAGCTTTCGGCTAGCTCACTTTTTCTTAATTCGCGCACTACGCGTACACACTAGGGGCGAAGCACTCTATATCTTCGTCCACAAAGCGCACACTAGGCGTCCGACGTTTGGGCGACGCACGGGGTATTCTCGTCTACAAACCGCGCACTAGGCGTCCGATGTTTGGTCGACGCCGGGGGGCAAGCGTGTCGAGGGGGGAACGGAGCACTAGTTGGTGACCCGGCCCCTCCGGATCTTGTACCACGGCTTCTGTTCGTCCGGCGCAGCTATTCGGACCCGGCACTTTTGGTTCGGTGGAAAGCCTTCGGGCATCAGCGTCTGGGCCTCGGCGCGGATTTGACAAATCGACGAAATTAGATCTAAACTGTAATAAACTTTTAATGTTATCTTGGACATCAAAGCTGAAAAGAACTGGCACGCTTCTACCTCTTTTTCCTCTAATAACTATTCTTTGAAATTTTTGTAATAAAACTTTTTCTGTAAGGGAAACAACATCATCAAATCCTTGATATTTTCCATTTTCACTAGATTCGTTCTGTTTATAATAATGCAGTAACAGCCTTTGCAGTTCTCCTGGACGTTTCCTATTGAGCAACAAAATACGGCAATATACAGTTTCTGACAATTCATTGTATGCTACTTCGTCATAATTATTTATCAATAGGTTTGATTTTGCATTTAGCTTTAGTAATTAAGAAATCTTTCAGTAATTTCAAATCGGTCGCCAAAGGAATAATTGTAATTTTATTCCATTTCTGTATGTTTAAGTTATCTGCATATCGAATATCGAATTTCCAATGAGATTTAAATAATTGTATCATTGTACGGAAATCGGATTCTGTATGATCTATTTCAAATTGTTGATAAATTTCATTTTTTTTTTAATGCACACAGAATTGCTATTTTGCAGCATTGTTTCAGCGATGTGCCGATATTCATAGCAAAAGTTGACGATTTATAAAACTCATTCATTTCGTCATAATATGCAACAGTTTTTTGGTTGCAAAGCATGAAATAAGTTTTTTATAGAAGGATCAATTCTTTTTATGGCAATAAGAATTTTCGATAGCTCTCGCATTTTTCCTGATGTAACGTTTACGAAATGTTATCGCGATGAGTTTTTAAATATGTAGCTCCATAAGCACAAATTAATAAGTCTTTTTTGGCAACTAAAGAAACATGATCAGCTATCATACGAGGAAAAACTATTTCTCTTAATTTTTGATCTACGTTTACAGACTTTATAAGAAAATTTTGAGCATAATGCTTGAGAGCCTTAAGGTTCAGAACTTGGATTTAATACACATTTTTTTTCTGTGTCTTCATAGTTGCTTTCTATAGTAAAATCCAAGACAATATGTGCACGGCAAAAAATTTGTTGTAGGAATTTCGGATTTCTTTACAGGTCTCACACATTTCTCTGTATTTATCAAGAAATTACCTTTTTTTCTTAATTGTACCAAATTGTTGATTTTGTCGAGTAAAATAATTATTTGGTTTTATTTGTGATTGGTTAGTAAATCTAGTTTGCGTTGACATTGGAGTTGGTGTAATGCGTCTTTGGTTATTAATTATATTTTGACGTGGTGCAAAATTTCTTTTTGGAATATTAGAATTTATTTGTAAAGGTCCGACTCGGAAGTTTTGTGTTGAAAATTGTAATGGTGGGATATTAGGTAATTTTCTTTCTGTTGGTTTGTTATTACTAGATGGGTTAAATTTAATTTGCTTATATTTTAAAAATTGATAATCGTTTTGTAATAGATTACCTAATTCAGCTAAACAATTTGGTTGTCTATTAGCTAAGTTACTTTCATAATGTTCATTGACCTTATTTATAAAGTTTTGTATAATTATTTTCTCGAATACGGTATCAATATGATCATCTGTCGGAAATTCATTACTTACTAAACTTTTAAATTCTTTTGCATTCTCGTTAGTAATTGAAAATAGCTCATACGGATCTCGTTTATTTAAATAAATTATTTCGTTAAATATTGTTGCGTAAGTTTTAAATATTAAATGTTCTCCTTGCAATGTCTTTTTAATTTTTTTCCAATCGCTTGTATCAGTATTATCTAAACTTTCTAAAGCTTTACCCTTAATTTTAGAAATTATACCATTTGTAATAGTAAATTTTGCAAAATCTGACAGAGGTGGATTTACTACATTTATAAATTCCATTAATCTATCAACCTGTTTAACAAAAGTACTTAAATGTTTTTTATTTGTTCCATCATAAATTGGTAGAACTTCAATGCTAGTTTTTAATTCATTTATACGACTGTTATTTCACTAATAGATTTCAATAAATCACATATATCAAACTCCAGTTCAAATTAAATTATTACAATTATAAATTTCTTTAGGTATAATTTAAATTATTTTAATGTTAATGTAAATAATAAGGTGGAATACGGATGAAAATTTTCACTTATCTTGTTTCATGATTTGGAAAATTAGTTGAAGTTGGCGGATTGTCTCTCGTGAATCCGGAGATGTAAAATTTTCGTTTATAGTTAATCTGGACTCTACGTATAGTGGCTCTGTAGGTTTTTGTTTGATGCTACTGTTAACCTGGGCTCTACGTATAGTGGCTCTGTAGGTTCAACTTGATTTTTGCTTTTGTTCTTCAAATATACGAGATAAATTGTTGATACGGACCGAAATTCAGTTTTAACGAATTGATACTTTTTAGTATTTCGACCGAATTACTTTCTCGCTATCTTACCGACTGCGCCAGTTAAATAATAGCTTTAATTTGCTATTATTGGTGAAATATAAGTCTTAATAATATAACTTTTATAACTATTTTATTTTGCATTAAAACTACAAGCGTCTTATTACGAATAATACGAAATTACATCTGCCGTCCGTGATTCAAATGGCAGTTTATTTCTCTCTCCCATGCGTCAACTAATAGTTGATAAGCCAAAAGAAAATATACAATAATGAGATAATGAGAACAAGAAATGAGATTAAAATTGCTGACACATATAACTTGTTTATATACATATATATATATATATATATATATATATATATAAATCCCGCTATCGATTTCACGTCCTTATATGAATAACTCAATTTGGGTTCCACATAAAGGAAATATATTTTCAAATATATTTTTAATATTTATAGTTTGTAATACTTATGCGTGTTACGTTATAGTAAAATTTTTTAAAATTTTTAATATTTTTATTTTTGTTTCTCTTTCATATAATATTGTACGTAAAATCCATTCATGAGTCAAATGTTGTAGCGTCCAGAATGTATATATATACATTTATGTAATAGCACTTATTGCGTCTTACAGTGTTGCCTATTTTCATATACCTACTACGTGTAACTTCCAAGAATTTAATTAAATGAATTTTAATGTTCTTTACAAAAACTTATCTGCAATTATTAGTATTATGTTTTTTTTTTATATATTATAGTTGATATTGTTTAACATTTTAAAATTATTGCAAATATTAACAAATGTTTAGGCAAATCATGTCCACTTTGTTCTAAAATTATTATAGTTGAAGAGGTTTACAATATTTTACTATAAATTCATATCAGGTTTGTAAATTATTAAAACTCTTGCAAATTTAATATATATTTTTCAAATACTAGAAATGGTAAATTACTTCATAATTGCTATATGTAAAACGTTCTTAAAGGATATATTACAATAAATAAGTATAATATTGAAAGGTATTTAAAAAAATACAACTGGATAAATTTTATCAACAAAAATATTAATAAAATTATTTTAAACGTGCAAGAGTTTTATTAATTTAAAATTCTGATATGAATTTATCTTAAATTACGATAAATTTCTCAAACTTTAATATTCTAATTTGTTAATATTTGCCATAATTTTAAAATGTTAGAAAAATGCCATGTTATAGTAGATTAAAATAAAAGATAAAATCAAATCAATTATGAAGTGTAAGCTATTTATTTGAAACAGTTTAACTATTTTATTTTGTCTTAACTAATCAAACTGTAGTAACACATTTTATTCATCTCTACCTTTTTCCCCGCTCGTGGGTGGTGACGATAAAACAACAGAACCCATATCTGAATCATAAAGTTGTTACCAGCTAGAAAAGTACCTAGATTTTTGAAACGCACTGTATAAATATGTAATTTTATGTACTAATAATTAAATTAAATCAAAATTAGTTATATTTTTTAGATTCATGTTTAAAAAAAATGCCGATTTTGTAATATTTAGTTATTTTTATTTGCTATTTGAAAGAAATATATGCTGGAAATAGAGATTTAGGTATCCAGAGCAAAATAATACTTTATGTGCATAAGATTTTATTGTTTTTATTATAATAAATTTATAAATGTAATATAAATGTTTTTCATACCTTATAGTAACTATATTTATATAACATAACTTATAGTAACTGTACTTATAGTAACATACTTTATATAAGTTTAGAATATTCATTTTGAACGAAGTCTTTAATTTTTTTCCAAGATTTGTTTTCCAAGATATTTAATTTTTTTTTTTATTAACTCTTCGCATTTCTTTTTCTTTGGTGGTTTTTTATTTTCAATGTGACTAGCAAAATACTTTTTTACAATAGATTTTTGCTCAGTTGTCCACGGGACTAATTTCCGTTTTTGTCCAGTACGTTTTCCACTTTTTTTAGAAATTGGAGAATCAATAATGTCAGTAGAAGGATGTGTATTTTGTATGGTATTTTCCAGAACTTCTGTGATTTCATCGATGTTTTCGTTGCTTTCATTATCTGACTCATTCAGATTTTGCTCCAACAAATTTTCTTCCATGTGAAATTCTATTTCGTCAATAGATTTTCCCTGATAATCAGGAGCTGTTCCCTGTTTCATTAATAACAACAGTTTTGATATTTTGGCAGTTTAATAAATGTCATCTGGTAAACGATAAGATTTTCGGTGAATACTAGAATTCTGACATATTAAACATTTGTGTTAAAGTAGGTAAATGTTTTTGTAACCGTGTAGACTTTATTGCATGTAGATATTTTGCGCCACAACTTTTTGCGTACTTTTGAAGTATTTTGTACCCACATAATGGAATTGAAAATCCTGGTTTTCCAAATGGATACGGATTAGATTTCTGTATTAAAAATTCTCTGTATTTTAGTAGAATTTTGATATGTTCCTGAACGTCTAGACTGAAAAGAACTGGAACACCACGACCTCGCCTACCACGAATAACAACACGTTTAAATTTTTTCAATAATATTTTTTCAGGTAAAGAAACAGCTTTGCCAAATTCTTCGTAACTCCCTCGATCCATTGACTCAAAATTTTTGGTATATATGTAATAACAAACTTTGTAATTCTCCAGGTCGCTTTCTATTTAGAAGAATAACTCGACAAAATATAGTCTCCAACAAGGTGATATATGCTGTGGTGTCTCTATTGTTAATAGATAGTTCAGATATAGAGTCATTAGCTTTTTTAATTAAATATTGTCTCAGTAATTTTAACTATTTGTTAGTGAATACAAAATCGACACAAGTTGTTAAATGAGTTGTTAAAATGAGTTGTTAATTTAGAGTTGCTACGTAACCACTTCGTTAACAACTTTCTTAGAGAATTAGGCTGATTAACAGATTAATTATTTAACCATGATCTTGATAGCTTTCTTTTTTGTATCAGCAATGTCAGCACTTCATCTTTAAAATCTTCTAGAATATTATCAGGCAACTTATCTATTTCACTCTTTGAATGCTGGCAAAATGTTTCAGTAGCCGTTAATTGTTGAAGCGGAAATGGCTCTGCCAAACTTGCAGAAATTTTTTCTAAAGTGGACGGTATGGTGCTAATATCGTCGGCTCTCTTTCGTTTGTGTGCTGACCTCGGTATGACTAATTGGTCCGCAGAACTACTTTTGAGAGCCTCATTTTTGTTTCCCTGTAATTCAAATGCCCTCGAAAAGCTACCTTCTGACTCGTTTGAATCAACGAACTGAAATTCAGACTGCGACTCTTCTGTGTTGTTTAACGGGGAAACTATCGCTGCTTCAAAAAAATCTTCTTGGGATACGTCTGCTTCTATTTCGACTACTATGCTATTTTGGGTTTCGTTGAAATCTCTCTGCCCGAAACTTCCAATTGTTTTCCTTGGCCGAGAATCACATCTTCTAAAAAGGACATTAAGTCATAAAGTTCCTAATCCTTCGCTGTTTGTTTTTTAATTCGGGAAAACTTCTCCATCAGTGACATAAAATAATTTTTTGCTTGTTCTCCTGGAACCCATAAAATTGTTGTTAGTGTACTTTTCCCTGATGGCGCTAAAGTTTGCGGTTGTGTTGCCTGGAGGTGGTTCTGGCAAGTCCGGCCAGCTATCAATGGGGACGGGGGGAGTTATTTGTATTAATAAGGCGCCACACTGTTTACCCGTCTTAAAAGGAAATCTGACTGATTGCTAATGCTAAACAGTGAAAGATTATCTGACAAAAACAATGAATATCTGGAAAGTGTATCGACACAACAAAATACCACGAATGGCAATACAACTCGTCATAAACGATTTTAATAAGTGATTTAATTCTGCTCTAAACAATTTAATTAATATCGCAATATATTATTACGAAAGCCGTAAGTCGATTTAACAAAATAAAACATTAGTAATTATTGCAATATATTATTACGAAAGCCGTAAGTCAATTTTATCAAATAGTACATAAGTAAATTAATCATAAGTTGGTTATTCTCAACGCGGGAAGTTTCAAATCAATCACACAACGAATTTAGTTCGTGCTGCCGCCTATATAAAAAATGACAAGTATAGTCCCTAGTGAAATTTGGGCAAATGTCTTACAATAATAGAGGGGCGCCGTGACGTAGATTTGTCGTGACGTCAGCGAGTAACGAACAAACTTAAATTCAAAAAAAAAAAATGCATGTACAGACCGCGAGAAACGAAACTTCACGCTTACAACATACGTAACCCAAACTTATAAATATGTAAATATATACTATGTATCGAATACGCTAACAGAAAAATAAACTATGTACGATAATTATAATGAATTATCCAAATAGTCTCTTGTTTATACTACAAGTTAAAATTCTATTGTTAGTAGGTCCAATGATGAACTGTGCGTAACTCACAACGCGCGAGACAGAATCTAATTCACAAATTCTCAAATTCTTAAGTAAAGGTAAATCACAAAAAATAAATAATACCATGTAATCGCGCCCGTAGGGTCTCAACGACGCACAAAAATGGGGAAGTATGAACATAAGACGACGTAAACGGAACAAACTTACAAGACAAAATCCGGGTGAAGTCCGAGAAATCAATATGGCAATAAAGCGGTTCGATAATAATCGATGTCCGATGGAGATGATGTCCAAATATATGAATGGGATAAGATTGTTTCCAGGATTGATAAGGTACTAAAGGCACAATTAGGTCGATGACAAATTTGGACTGTAACATTGTGTTATTATTAGTATATTGGTTAATTATTGAGGATTTTATTACCTGTATTATTAAACTGCTCACCAATCTCGGCCCAGATTCGATCCTTTTTCTTAGCATCCTTAAAATCAGGTTTTGATTTATCGTACAAGAATGGGTATTCAATTACCATTTCAATAAACCTTTCAGCAATACTTCCACCTTCGCGATTACACATTGTACGCACTTTTTTAAACTATACTATATCGTACTTTCGTTTATTGCAAACACAGAGATTGTGCAAGTATAAAATAATTAAGTAGTAAATATATTAGGATATGTTAACCACAAGTCAAACGTCACTTTTAAAATTACAGATATTTATGTATCCGACTTCTTACGTTTTAAGCTTTTCTCCCTAGGTGGATTCATGCATTTTTGCCGTAAATTAGTTGGCAAAGTAATACATTGTGAATACTGTGTGGGCGTTAATTTACGTTATGTTTTATGTATAATTATATCCACAAATTCTACTGCTAATTTGGAGGTTGTGTAGCTTAATCGTAATTAAATACACATGCCAATGTCCTATTTTTGCAAACTCAGCAGAAAATTCTGTACATATACTTATTATCGTAACATGAATACGTTACACGGTTTATATTACATAAAAAGTAGCTTAAAAGTACTGTCTTAATTTAATAATATTTTATAAATTATAACAAAAGTGAAAATTACGAAAATTCTAAATCACATTAATTATTTATCAATACGAAATTTTCTGGGGAGCGATGCACAAAATTATTAAAATTAATATTACACTAAATAAACATTTTACGTTTGCAAAATTTATAAATTAATCTATAAATGGAAATAAATCAAAATTCTAATTTTTAACATGATTTCTGACAAAAAAATAACTAAGCCAACACAAATTCCCACTAACGGTAAAACAAAACGCACTTAAAACACAACAATAATGTTGCACTGTGTTGTCTTGGAGGTTATCAGCGTTAATTTGAAAGATCTTCTAAAATTCTCTCGCTGACGAACATGAGGACGGCGTACCCACTTTGTACGCAAATATCGATATTCGTTCTTCAGGACATCTTCTTTTTTCTCTACTTTCTGAATCTTTTATCTGGATCTTTTCTGGATCTTTTTATCTTCAACCTCCGCGCTAGGACAATTCGTAACACAGACGTCATCATTTGCGTGGCTAACCTCATTACTATCGTTTTCGTGCCGAGCTAAAGCAAGAATACGATCTTCAGCAACAGCTACCTGACATCCAGCTTGGCCGACGATATCGTACGTGCAACTTTTTGCTTTATCGTCGCCAGCGTGCTGATTACTCTCTTAGTAAACTGCGGCTAGATTCGGTATACTACGACCACCATATTTAGGTAGCCATGTGGATGATTGCACGTGCTGGGCTTCCTCTTCGTACAACGCTGACGGAATCAGATGATGTTTGTCAATAGCGTTTGGTTTTACGTGGTACTTTGTATTCTTGAGCCAGGGAATTACGGATAGCGATACTGGTCCATATATTGTCATATAATCTGCATTCAACATTTTTACACACTAGCGCGATTTTATCTAAACTTCAAAAAACAACCAAATCGTGGTTCGTTGTGACTGATAGTACAACTATCCATATGTCACAATCTTTCGGCTGCGCCAATGTAACAACCTATAAGTTTTACTAAAATGATTTCGGCCAGGCTGAGCGGCCGAATAAACGTGGTTGATTTCTTGAAGTTTTTAATAAAAATTAACGAAGACAATTTAAAAATGTAATTATATTAAGAAAAATGAATAAAATTAATTAACAATTTATAACAAAACATAGACTGTATCTGTAGCTTAACAATTTAATTAATTAATTTAATTTAATTTGTTTTCGCTAAAGTCCATCAAAATTATACACGCAACATCTTGCAGCGAGTCCTTCAGCTTCTGTGGTAGTGTAAGCGTGTGGCAGAAGTTTTTGGAAAGCAGAACTCAAATTGTCGAAAAACTCAGATTCGTGTAAACTGCAAGTGATGAGTTTGGTCCTATCGGTGCTGACCCACCGTTTGAATTTGATTACGCTGTCTTCATCTTCTCTGTCATCTTTTAATTTTTTTCCAACATTTGCTCCTGCAGATGATGAAGCGATGCCAAAACGTCGATAAAAACATATCCTTCAGAATTTGATGGACCTTCTTTTCCGTGGGGCATGTTGTGAACTCGCGTAACATACACTCTTTGTTCGTCGGATCACACACAAGCAGCTACATCTTTTAACGAGAATTTTGAACCGACAGCATAGAATTGTAATTCTGCATTCTGATGAATAGTGCACACACAGATAGAATGAGTGCCTGCAGACCCAGTAAGCACACACTATTTTGTTCGAAGTAGACAGAATGTAGAAAATCCTATTTCGTAGTTTGGGTGCCATTTTGAGTGCTGCATACATTTCTCGGAGATTGAGAAGTTACACTTTTTTTCTTACGCTGACGCAGTCTTTTTTTCCAGGCAGAATTTTAGAATTGCCACTAGTCACTAGTCTCATCGCAAAAAAAACAAGTCACTTTCTGCTTCACTCGCTCTGATAGTTCTCTACTTCCACTTTTCTTATCTGGAACAGAATACACGCCTTTCCATTCTCTCAATTTGCAGGCAGCAGCAGTAGTATATCGCGTTATTTCCAAGTAATCTTGTATTTTTTTGTTCCAAGTTTGGTACCAGTGTCAGAAGCTGGAATTTCGAAGCGTAGTTACAAGATTTGATAGTAATTTTGATCCTTTCTATGAAAATATCATAATGCGATGCCCTCTCCCTGGTGATATCTGATGAAGAACAGTCAATATCTTCTGTCAGGTGGTATGCAGTTTTTAGTTTTTTGCACATTACATCTGTCACTTCTTGTATTTTCTTTTTCAAATACAGCACTTTCGATTATTTTCGTCTACCATCCAAGTTGATTCGATCCAAATTCAATTGATCGAATATGTCTGCTATCTGATCTTTGCACACCTGAGAATCAGTGATCGAATAGCTGGAGAGTGGTTGTGACCAATTTTGGCTGTCAGGATCACTTGAATCTGGAGCAATCTCCGCATCTTTGTTTTTTGTTCAACTTCGATCAACTTTTGTTGCAGTGATTTACGGCATGAATCGCAAAACTTCATCCCCGGAACAACGTTTACTTTCAATTTGATCTTCAGTTGTTTAGCAACATCAATTGTCACTTCCTGCAGACCCTTCGTAATACGAGTTTTGTATTTCGAATCTGGATCGAAGCAGACTTCTTGATTGCTCGCATAGCACTTGATGAATACATCATAATGACTTTGGCACAGTGTCGAATCCGGCAGAAAGTTATTCAAACCTGATAAAAGCAATGATAAATGCTAGGTTATTGATTAATGTTAGGTTGTTGCCGACGTGACACTTCGATTCACCTAAAAATAATGTTACGTTAGTTATAAAATTAGTTTTAAAAAATTAGTTGTGGAAATGAAGCAAGTTTGAATAAAATCATATAAGTACCAACCTGAACTATTCATGATCAACGAACACACAATGTGATCATTCGTTCAGATCAATTCGTTTCAGGTTCGTATGATTAAAACTCGCAGAGAGAAGAAAACCGGTTATGTTCGTTCATACTGTGAAAACTCGCCGGCAAGATAAGAGCAAGTCAGCTGTTTGACTTAAAGAGCGCGACATCTATCAGTTCCAGCCACAGGTGTCACGTGGTAAACGGCGCTTTATTTAAAATCGGAAATACGAGAAACAATACAAACTAAGAACAGACAATTTTTTAAACTTATTTGTTTGGAAAACTTATGTTTGGCATTAATTTTCCAGCTTCATTAATTTGTTTTTCATTACTATACTCTTTTTTTTTAACAATTGAGTCGCTGGGTGTAATAACGACTTAAGTGCACTTAAGTTTTTGAACCATATTAAGGTTTAAACGTTTTACCCTCATAAATTGTAACTATTTGTGGACTTGATTAATTGGCATAATGAATGATCAACATCTCAAAAGAGTCTGGAGAGAACCAAAACTGTTTTATAATAAAACCACTAGGGATGGGAGATAAATTATCACGATTTGAATTAGGTCGTTTTTAATACATTTATTACAATATCATAAATTATTCATATATCATATATATTTTGAAAGTTATTTTTAAAATATTCTAATACAGGTCTCACTTTATTTAACTTATTTGGGTTATTTACATTTTCTTTATTATTTGAAAAGTGAAGCGACTGCATAATTTGATAAAATCTGTTTCTCGGCGTAGTTTTACCAAATCTTATTGTCTCAATTATACCATCTGTATAATAAATAATCATTTATTTTATTATTTTTTTCACTTGTCTCATTAGTGTATTTAGTCCAAAAAATTGTTTTATTTCCTGAATATTGATGTGAATCCACTTCTTTGTACATTTTTGGTGTTTGAATTTATCAATGTTTTCTGCATGATAGCTGTTTGTTTCGGTAACAATCATATCATTTCGTTAAAGTCTGGGAATTTTTTTACTCCTCGATCTCCTAGAAATTGCTCCAAATTGTGAGGATGATCTATTTCACTCCATATGGTGGCTGGCAACTCATTAGATGAAGAATCACTTGATTCCGACTCGTATTGGTAGAACTATACTCCTTCTTCTGGGCAAAACAAAACCTAATTCACTACGATCGTCGTTATTAGTGTATGCTTCAGCATCCCACAAAAGTCTATGAAAAATCTTGAATAAACTCATCTTCACGCTCTTCTATAACTTTACAGTAATTATTTTAAAGAAAAATGATCAAAGTTTACTGTCAACAACGTGGTTTGAGAATGAGAAAAGTAATTTTTGCGGACAAATTTAAACCAGAAGAATATATAAATATTTAGTAACATTTATTAATTTTCAATACATCATCTCCTCTAATTATCTAACTCAGGCCCTTATGCTCGTTTAAACGAAAACATTTAAAAGTATAAAATAGAGAAATATCGCTTGTTTGTAAATAAATCGTTTAGATTTTTAGTTATCGAAAAACAGAACTCCCTATTGTAGCGAAAATAATTAAGAACGGTACTGCTTTTTTCAAGGAAGATCTGACAACTGTAAACAACTAGGAGTGACGTAAGCAAGACCTCTGTGTTTCCGCCGCGCTCACAGAAATATTGTTTTTAGACTTTCGTAACTACTAGAATTTTCTGGATTCAGAGAATTGTTACTATATAAGCGCTAGGATTCACTGATTCATTCATTGTTAAAGAAACATTTATAAACTGCAATAAGTAGCTATGTGGACAGCTCTAATAGTGTCATAGTTCCCTGTGATAAGAAAGAGAACCCCCGAATAACGTAAAAATGGTGGGCAACTTCAAGTTTTGCTAGTCATAAAAACGTAAAAATACGTGAGCGGCTCCTGACTGTTGACAATATAAAAACGTAAAAATACGTGAGTGGCTCCTGACTGTTGACAATATAAAAACGTAAAAATGCGTGATCGGTCACGAAAGTGTTAACAATAAGTTATGTTGGTAAAATAATGTTTACAAGGGGTGAGTCGGATAAATCTGTATATTCATTGACAATATTTTCGTTCGCTGTAAATTCTTTATTAGTAGCTAAAGATTCTAGCAAATTTAGTTTATGGCTTTTTTTTTGAACAGATAAAATTTTATAATATCCTAGAAATTTATGTTGGTTTGAAATGCAATGTGTGGAAAATCTGTAGTATTTTTGTTGTTAGCTTTAGTTCTTTGTTTAAAAGTTCTACCTGTCTGTCCTATGTAAAAGGCATCGCAGTCATTACAAAACAATTGGTAAACTCCGGATAATTCATCTGATTTTAATTTTTCTTTATTATTAACTAACAATTTTCTTAAATTTACTTTCCTTGGTTATTACTATATTTATAGTCTGTTTATTTAAAGCTCGTTTAACATTGTTCGAAATTTTGTCAATATGATTAATAGAGTACCATGGTTGACTATTATTATTATTATTATTAATTTGACTATTTTATTAAAAGTTTGTAACTTTTTGTCTCTTTTTCTTTTTTACCATATTATCAATGAGGTTTATGTTGTATCCATTATTAATCGCTATATTTTTAAGTGTTCAGTTCTAAATTGAAATTAATATCAAATAGTGGCATATATATATATATATATATATATATATATATATATATATATATATATATTGTAGTCTTGTTTAACTTTAACCTAATTAATTATAATTTAATAATTACAATAATAATTAATTAGTTAATATTGCATTGTCATTCAATTCTGTGCTATGTTTAAAGTTTGTAAAATTTGTACCGAACGGACAAACAGGAAAGAAAGTGAGTTAATAAAAACGTGTTAATAAAATAACATTTTTTAATACAAATATTTATACTGAGTCTGGTCTAAATGTTAGTGTAGAAGCAGTCTCAGATGGTTTATTTTTCCACAAGACTCTATACAAAAAAATTTTCAATTCAAATATCTATACTGAATCAACTGATAAAAATTCAATACGAAATCATGTTGAATTAATACCATGTAAATGTTCCTAATTGTTAATCAGCATTCAAACTGGAATAATTAAGTAACGAAATATCACTTCGAACAAAGTTCAAATGTACCTAATTGTAAATTTAATGTATATGAAAATAGTATTACAAACGATAACTCATTTACAATTACAAGGTGGTGTCCCCCCCCCCCCCTTAACTAAAATCAATTTTAAGCAGATAAAAGAGCATCAATTTTAAATTCTACTAGAATAATTATTATTACTGTTAGTTATTATTACTGTTAGTTGCTAGTCATGTACACCAAATATTGAAGATATACCTATATGTTATATATATATAAAAGTTATTAAAATTATTATAACAACTTAATTGCTTTAATTTATTTATTTCAAACTTTTATTATGTAATTTACTATATATTTCTAAACAATCCTTTAAAACGAACGAACGCGATTCACTCACAACCCGTTCAAATTCAAACATCGAATGCAGCACAAAAATCAGGGCAACGATTTCAAGTTCACAAAATTCAAATCGCTGTCAACAAAAATATATATATATTATAAACAAAAATATCTAACCGATCAGAAATTTATTTATCGAGAAAAAAGCATTTTTCTACCTGCGCCTCGGTAGCCTCTTTGGCTAACCGGCGACTTTAAATGAGTTTTACTCGAATTGGTATTTTTATAAATGGCTCTTGTGATAAGTCGAGCAATTTTCATATAAATGAGTTGAAGCTTTGTGTGCTTGAAAGGAAATAGAATTTTATTCTATATGAACCTCTGATATAACGAAAATATTAACATTAAATTATTTCTAGGGATGTCAAAAGTAAAAAAAAAAAATGCTGAAATTTTGACCTTTTTTTTCACAATGAGTTAAAATGATAAAATATTCGTAAGTTTGGGGAAAGGCAATGCCTTTTGTAAGTCAAATGAAAAAGCAAAATATTTATCTGGATTTTCTGCTGATAAAATGATAAAATATCCGTTTATTTTGTAGTTTTAAAGCTTTATATAGAACAAAATACATCAGAGAATCACGATCAGTGACTAAAAGTAAAAAAAAAATTTTTTTCCGGTTCAAGGAATTACCGCCATATGGCCGGGCAAGGTGGACGCGAGCGACATCAATAAATTAAGATTGGTTCCGAGATTACCCAGAGGTCACAGAAAGTTAAAAAAATTCATAAGTGTAGTTGATTGTATGTCACATAAAATAAAAGAAACTCCAGCATTGTAACTTGTTTCATTCAGCCAAAAAAGATCCTAAAAAACTTTATTTTTTTAGGTCGTTACATGTATTTCCCCCCTTAATACTTGAGTCTTCCACATTGTTTAAATTTTTGATAGCGTCAATAATCAAAGCACCTTTATTTTTTAGTATCGACATTTTATTCTAATCGAAAAATATACAAAAAATTTATGTTTACAGCTAGTTTTAAATGGAGACTCTGCTCGTCTTCTATTACTACTGCGTTGTGTTTCTCCAGCCAAATTTTTCTGTAAACTCATTTGTTATATACCCGGTTCCGATATTTCAGTATATATTTCAAATTTATGGCAGTACCCATTTTTGTCTGCCAACATTTTTTAGTCCCGTTTTATGGGCTTTTTGGGCATATATTGTTTTATAGAACTTCTGCCCTTGAATTTGATCATGGATTCGTCCACAGCTAGTTCTTTTGTGGGTGCAATACAGTTTGCAAAATTTTCTGAAATGTTCCATAGCAACGGTCGTAACTTTGTATAATTTATTGCAACCATATACGGATTATGAAGATCGGGAGCACTCGACCAGTGGTCTCTATAGCTGGGTAGTGATTTTATTCCAATCAATAAATTTACCCCTAGAAAACTCTTTATCTCGGAGAGATTAGTTGGTGAATAGTTGCTCATACCTTGCTGGCAATATAAATTTGTTTGGAATACAAGGTTTTGAATTAAGTCGTCAGTGAAAAATAGTTGAAATAATTCTTTTTTTTTTGTTACAACTAAATATTTTATTTATATTTCCTTTTTATATAACTGTGATTTTTAGAATATTTTTTAAGTTTATTTTTATAAGTATAAATTATATAATTATGTAGTTTTCTTTTTATAATATAAATAAAAATGCATATAGCTGTGATTAGAATACTTTATTTTCGTTTTTGTATAAAAATAAAAATATATAAACAAAAATACTAAACACAAACTATAGTTTATTTTTGCTATATACTAATAAACTTATTTTAAGAGAAATGGCTGATACTTGAAACTTTATTCAAAAATTTCATTATAAATAAAAAAAAAAATTAAAACTATTGCAAAATAAATATTAATAAAAAGTAATGATAATTTATCCAGGGAAAATTCTTTGGGCAACTCGAGATCTTAAGTTAATTCCATCATCATCGTCACGCTCTTCATCATCGTTATTGTCTTGAATATTGCGGATTATGTTTATATCAGGAATATTTTCAAGATCATATTCAAAATCATCATTTATCGCTAAATTGTGCAACACACAACATGCTCGAATAAAATGACATATGCGTTCAATGTTTTGTAATTTTACATGATATAATTGTCGAAACTTTTGTTTCAAAATACCAAAACAATGTTCAATCACATAGCGATTTTTGGAAAGTATTGTATTAAAATGCTGTTGCATTTCATTTAAATGACCGTTGTCTCGAAAAGGTGTTAATAATTTTGATGTACATGGAAATCCACTATCTCCTATGATATATTTTCTTGCTCTACATTTTTCTTCCAAGATCGTAGGTAATGGTGAATTTCGAAAAACACGGCTATCGTGTACAGATCCAGGGTATCCTATAAATATATCTCTAATCCGTCTTTCATGGTCGCAAACAACTTGCATCTGCAATAAAAATAAATTATTAAATTTTGATATATATACTTGTAATGTAATGGCGTAATTACTCACTTGAATTGAAAAAAAATGTTTTCTATTTAAATACGAATCAGGATCTTCACGGGGCTTATCAATTTTGATATGACATCCATCGACGACACCTTATTACTCCTGGGAAAAGTTTTTCGGAGAAATGGTTTTCAATAATATTTTGTTCCTCTTCATTAGGCCACTTAATTATTTGCGCAGACATGTCGCTTAGAAAATGTATAACCTTTTCCGTGATACGGAAAAGGGAACTGATTGTTATATCAAATCGATCTGCTACATCCCTAAACGAAGCAGTTTGATGTCCAGCAAACCATAGGAACACTAACATATCATTTACCGCACTACTTCTTCCATATGCTCCACTTCCTTCATTAAAATATTGACTTTGTGAATAATTTTCAACCAGTTGGGTAAAAATATCACGCGATATTCTAAAGTGACTAATAAATTGTTCATTATTATACTGTGGCACAGTTTCTTCCACGTAATTTTTATTTTTAGGAACGACATTCTTGTTTATTTCATTTAAATAAAAATAAAACTGTTCGTTGTCACTTGAATCTGATGAACTTGAGGTATCACTCATTTTATTAAATTTATTTTATAATGTAATATAAATAACTATTTATCCTATAAACGTGTGCACCACGTGTTCACGTAACTATCAAACTGACACAAATTTAAAATTTGAACGGTGTGCATTGCGCATCTTCGACGCGCATTTTTCGAATTTGAAATCCTTGGTCTAGAGCAAGAACTGTTTTGATAGTTCAAGAACTGTTCGAAAAGAGTTCGAAAAGTTGTTGGAACACAGAACTAAACATATGACAGAATTTGAAATTCTAGAATTTTTGTGTTGGAACGCTCGATGTAATATGCGCTTGCGCAGTACAGTTCGGAACTAGTTCGGGATTTTGTTCGAACAAACCTTATGTCATATGTTCACATACAGCTTTCGAATTCTATTCGTAGTTTGGCTACTATTCACTAGAGGACTCTACGCACACGATTTTGTTGTGTCCACTATAGCTGTATTCTTTTTACCTAAAATTTACTGAGATCTCAGCTCACTTCAGATAAACTCAGATCATCTCAGATAATACTTATTCTTTTTATCTTAACTGAGCTACGACAAACTGAGTTGGATACCTTCGCCCCTTACCGATTCTGCTGCACCCGCAAAATATACTCAAAATGAAGTGAGATACTCAGTTAAGTAGTAGGGGTTAAGCAGGGTTAAGTTTATATCATAGATCTTGTTCTTTTTAAAGCAACTCAACTCACTTCACTTCGTTTCACCTCACTTCACTTGCCAACTGAGCTGAGTTTATTTTTTGGTAAAAAGAATACAGCTTATATTTGGTGGTTTAAAATTTGCACCAGCGCCCCTATACGGTGTGTTATTTGGTGGTTCAAATTTTAATCCACCACCCCTGAATTGCGTCTCTTTGAGGAGCATCTAAATTCTGTTCTAAACCATCATGCTCTTGTTGATGCGCAACAATTTCCTAAAAATGAAATAATGTGATTTGGTAGTTTCTATAATTCGACTGAGCATCTCGAATTCTTACGTCGTTTGCTAACTAAATATTTGAAATTGGTCTTGAAATTCTGATGCCGTTCTGCAATCTTCTGAAATTTAATAAAGATGTCTCTGCTACTGTCATCATTTACTCTGTAAAGTAAATATTTATTGTGTGACTATATAAATATATTATTGTTTTCATGCACAATACTTGCCTTATAAATATCTACATGTTTTTGTAAGTTTTGCGGTATTAAATGCAATATTTTATAAATTTGTATTCTTTGAATTGCTCTTTCTACATGGATCTTTGCTTTAGCAATTGATTTCGTGTGTATTATTTGCTCTGGCGTAAATAGTGGTTCTGTTAGAAATGACGGAATGTTACAGGTCTTACCTGCGGGTAATAAGTCTTGAATTAAAAAATTTTTATGTGCTAAAATCAGGTCGCCACTTTTTAAATGTTCCAATAAACCACAATGTTCTACAATTTTCTTATCCGATACAGAACTTGCGTACGATGAACTTATAAATGTTACAACTCCATTTGGAGCCACGACTATAAGTGCTTTTAGCGTGTTTTTATGTTTGTAGCTGCTATATGTAGCACGTTGTTTCTCTAATTGCGGTGGTATTACTGCTTGCATCTCGGTACAGTCAATAATTACTCTACAATTTGTAAAGCAGGCAAATAATGATGGCATACATGTAATATTTTTATTTCTGCTTGGCAATTTTATGTATCTTTTGAATACTGCCTCATGTATGACATACGTCCAAGTTAAAAAATATTTGAAACAGTTGTTCTGCTACAACCAAATCATAATGCCAAATCTTCATGAGGAAGATTTAACGTTAAATTCATAAGGCACATTAAAATTTGGTCAATTTTCTCTAATCCTACTACGATCCATTCCAAATAGTATTTAAATTCTAATTTTCATAAATTAGTGAATATTATTATAAATATTTTTTTATTTGATAATCCTCTATATAAATTTATTAACTTATCGCAATTTTGTTTTGATTTTAAATATAAATACGAGAATTGATGTGTCGATTTTTTTTTTTAATTCTTCAATTTTTTTTTACTACTTTGACTGCAAGGAAAAAGTAGTATAGCGTTTGGTACGGTGTCTGTAACATTTAAAAAAAAAAAAAAATGTTTCCACTTCCTTTTGTATTTTTTCTGGGTAATCCTTCGTCTTCTTTTATAATGTAAATCACTGTTTATCATGTATGAAAATTTTTCATTTTCTCTGGAGATGGAAATCTAAGTCTTTTAAGTTTATTCCAGGAAATTATTGTGGGCCCATTTTCACGCTTTCCATCTGCGAAATGGCAGCTACAAACAACACTGTTGTCACTTGGTTTTTTATCCTGTCTTCTGCAAATGAGTATTATAGTTAAATATTAATAATAGTTAAATATTAATAAAAAATTCTCTAAGAAAGTACTTCTCTATATACGATATTACGAGTGAAAACATCATTATTCCCTTTTAGTTTACCCTGGCCAGTTTGTTCATTACGGCTATTTTTATGTCGGATGGTCGACGTGCTCGAGATAATGCGACATATAATTGACCGTGAGCAAACACTGGCATAGAAAGAAGTAAACCTGTTTTTTCCAAAGTCTGACCCTGCGATTTATTAATAGTCATTGCATACGCAAGACGTACGGGAAACTGACGACGACTAAATTCGAATGGCAAACCGGTATCCTTGCGAACACACGTGAAATACATTCGAGCAATAAATGCCGTGTTTCCAGCTTTTGGACCCATTAGAATCTCGGTTTCTAAAAGATGGTCTGTCATACGTAAGATTTTCAGTCGCGTACCATTAAACAAACCTTCTCCTATATTAATATTACGCAATAGCATAATAACTGCATTATCCTTCAATATCAACAAATGAGGAGGACAACCCATAGGCGTCGGTTTCTGCACCATGTCCCTAGGAACATAAAAAGCGGCTTGATCATAATTCAAAATTTTATCAGTAGACGCATAATTTCTTTCAGGAGAATTGATTAATCTTAAGACCTTCTCATTAATCCGAAGAGCATCTTCATTTGTTGGTGCTAAAATTGCACGATTTTCACTTACATTAGATAATGGATCATTTCCAAAAATATGACTAATCAACTGATTAGTCGGAAGAAGAAAATCATCAGGGACTTTTAAATATTCTGAAGATAAACCAACCACTCTTTCATGATTACCATTTCCAATGTGCAGCAACTGATTTGCAAAATTTTATTCCACTGGGTCTGCACGCATATTTTCATTAAAATAAAATTTTACGAAAGAATTAAACAGAGGACTACTCTTAGTACAAATATTTATTACATCTTGCTTCCGACCACCTCGTTTAACGGGAAGCAATTGCCGAAAATCACCACTCATTACTAAAACTTTTCCACCGAATGGAACAGTAGGATTATGCATGATATCTCGCAACAAATAATCAACACATTCCAATGTAAACTTACATGTCATGGAAGCTTCGTCCCAAATAATCAAATCAGTCCTTTCTATTTCTGCAACTCGATTATCACCAAATTTCAAATTACTCCTAGAAGTAGAAGAACATTGTATAGGAATACCAAACTGAGTATGACTGGTCACACCATCTAATAGAAGAATAGCTGCAATACCGGTGAAACCTACTGCAATTGTCTTACCACTCATACCTTTAACAGTATGTAAAAGGGTATTCTAGAAGAAGGTTTTGCCTGTACCAGCAGGACCGTCGACAAATACAAGTTTGCAACTCCTATCACCATGCAAATAAAGATCAACTAAAGATAAAATATGATCAAAAGCTTGCCTTTGAGAATCATTCAAACGATTACTCATTTCAGTACGTGTTTGACGATGTTCTTCCGAAGAATTATCTTGAACATTATCAAGAACAATTCGATTATTAATATCGTTTAAAAGAACAGGGTCAATAGCAGGCAAACCAAAGTAAAGTAAGCATCTATTGTGTTGCAATAGAATATCCTCAATTCGATTCAAAACTAAAATTTTTGCATCATCAAATGATAATGAATGTAACGAAATAAAATCTTCAGCCATTGCAGCTGAAAATTGTACCCATAAATCAAGAGGACTTTGAGGATTACAATAAGAAGAATATGAGCAAAAAGCTGACGCAATCGATTTGGAAGTAATCGAAGTGAAGCCTCTTCCATACAAAGATGCTACTCAAGATCATCTTCAATTAAATGTCGCGCAATACATGCTCCACGAAAAGTTGGATAAACTAAACCACAGTTTTCAAATCTTCAAATGATTTGGCCTCGGGAACATAAGTAAGCGACCAATTACATTAAAATGTGATTTACGAGTAGTCCACTTATAAGTATTTTGTTGCCAAGTATAATGCTCAACGATGTCAACATAAAGATATTGACGAGCATTAACATCTATTTGATTCAATTTGAACCAGGCCATAAGGTGAGTACATTTATTAGCATCCAATGCCTGTTGCACATTATCAGGCTGAAATACAATAGTTTGCATATTAGGCAAGTGTAGCTGTAGAAGAAAAACTGAAATATTTGAATAAGACAGCTCAAAACCAAAAATGCGCCACGCAGCCTCATGAGAACTAATGTATCGACATTCCTGATAGTTTTCAATCTCATTCCAATTAAAGACACCATCATTAGATCTCGTTCCTTCTTGAATGTTAACGACAATACCATCATGACCTTTATGAATGTATTTGTAAAGATATTTTGTAGCTGTAATGCTAGCACAAATTTCAACATTTAAATGGGTTTGAAAAATCATAAGAAGAGCTGGACAATAAGGAACAACATCGCGATTATCATAAACCGAATTACCTAAAATACAAACCCGACCATCATTACGACGCCGATATTTGGCATATGTAGAAGTACCAACCAATTCAGTTTCTTCCCGGAAACTTTTAGGAAAATGCCACCTGCATTTACCGTCCCGCATACATGTAACCCCGGGCTGACCTACGCCACATTTTTTATGTATTACATGTTTTTTAATTAATTCAAAGTGACGATGCTCTTCAATCTCGTCAGATAACTCAGCTCTAATAAAAGAATCGACCTGTTCCGCTGTTGTTATTTTGTCACGCCTATCCAATATAACCAAAATATGAGTATGAGGTAAACCACGCTTTTGAAATTTGACGACATACATTAAAGATTTCACAACCCCAAAGTAATAATTATTTTGAATTAAACTGAGAAGATGTTGCAGTTTAATATGAAAAATACGACACACAAGATCAGGACGATGAACATCTTCTTGACCAGGTTCTAAATTCTCAACAATCTCATTCCACTTGGGATTACAAGTAAATGTAATAAAAAGATCTGGTTTCCCAAATTTGGCAACAATAGCCATACCGTCTAAATATTTTTGATGCATGAAACGTGGACTACCTACAAATGTAGATCGAAGAATGAAGATTTTTCCTATACGCTCATTACGTTGGTGGGCCTGTCTCTGTATATAGTATATAATAACAAATTATGATATTGTTCGACATGAAGACGCGTTTGATGTTGACGAAGAAATTGTAATTGTAAACCTTCAATACGATACCAACTATCAGTCAACCATTGTTGAGCAATTTGTTGTTCTGTTGGTAAAACTTCCATTGCTTCAGCAGCATTCGTGTCTGGCAGAATATCTAAACTCACCGAAGCTGACATTAATTTACGTAGCTCGTTTACGCCAAATTTGTATTTTCTACCATAGTATGCTGTCAAAATATAAAAAAATTTAATTACTATTACATACAATATTAATATAACAACGTATTTTATAAAAACAAGAAAATAATTAAATATTACCTGTATCACACAAAGTCTTTTCGATAGCAATGAAACTTGAATTTAATTTATGTAAATTTTCTAATGAAAATTTATATTTTTGTCCTAAATATGCTAAAAAATAAAAGATTTTTTATTTATTGAGATTTTTTCATGTTGATATTAACAATACAAATATATTTTCATACAATTATTTAAAACAAAGAATATTATTAAACAAAAATAAAAATAATTTTTTTAATTTCTTTTAAATATAAAAAAAATTAAACACTATATAATTATTTATATTAAAATTTGGAGAAATTAAATTATTAAATATATCGCATAAATATTTATTTTTATTAAAAAATATTAATTAATACAAATTATTAAACAAACAATCAAAAATTTATAAAAAATCAACAGTTATTGAACAAAAAAATTATATCTTAATATCATATAAATAAAAATTTTTGTATGAAATATTTTTAAATTAAAATATTTATAAAAATTCAATTGATTTAATCAATATAATTAAAATATATTTAATTTCATATACAATTAACAAAAGAAATGTATACTGCATAATAATAAAATATTAAATTTTGAAAAATTAAAATAAATACTAACAATAATCCTAAAATTTATTACAGTAGTTACTTTAAAAAAATCACAAATTTTAATTTTTAATGTTTTTTGCCATAATCTATTAGAATACAAAAAATTCAATTAATAGAAAAAAACTTTTTTATAACATTAATAAAATAATTTTGAATTATACAATATTTTAAAATTAAAATTCAAATATTTTTATATATAAAGGCTGTCCCAAAATTAACGCAAGATTTGAATTAAATATAAAAGAGTTTTTAGTCTTTAAATTTTTATTTTTTCATTGAATCATAAAGTACATAGGATAGGGTTATTTATGGAATAACACATCGGGCAAATGGCCTCCACGGCTTTGCTGGCACATACGCACCCTGTCGTCGAAATTTTTCATGACCTTCCTTCATAATTGTGGCTGAATTTCGTTGATGCAGCGTTTAATTTCCTCTTGTAATGCACGTTTGGTTGTGGGCTTGTTGACATAGACCTTTGACTTCAAATAGCCCCATAAGAAGAAATCTAATGGTGTTAAATCACATGATCTAGGGGGCCAATTCTGATCACCGAAACGAGAGAGTACACGACCAGGAAATGTCTCATGCAGTAATTGAATTGTTGAAACCGTCTTGTTGAAACCACATATTGGCCACATCAATAGCATCCTATTTTTATTTTGTATAAAATTTTCGAACTGCGGCCGCCAAACTTTCATTATTTTTAAAATATTGTTCAATAATGAAAACACGTTGTTGTATCGTATAACGCTCCATTTTTACTAACCCTAAACTCTCAGCTGTCAAACTGTTCTTTTTTCAGGGTTGCCAACAACTTACTGCAAAAATGGCGGCAAATTCAAATCTTGCGTTAATTTTGGGACAGCCTTTATATATATATATATATTAAAAATGTTAACGATATTACATAAATTTCAAATCAATATACAATTTTTTTTAATATTTAATCGATGTAAAATATCTAACAAAAATTTAATTTAAAAATATACAAAAAATAACTTTTCTGTTAATTAAAAAAAAACTAATATAATTTTAAATGCTAATATTACAAATTTATTTTAAAAAATTATTTAAAATATTATATAAATTATTAAGCAAACACAAAAATAATTTTAAATTTTTTACACAAAAAAAAAAACTAATAAAAATTATTATTTTATTAAAATATAAAAAATATATTGACTAAAATTCTATAAAAAAAAAAAAAAATTATAATTACCAATATCACATCGCATAAGCTTTGATTTAAAATCACATTTCATATTGGATTTTCTTCCACTTGCCGCGCAGTTAAGCGAGATTTTCCGTAACATAATTGATTAACATTTCGCACACTTTTCCGATCTTTCCTTCTACAGCTAACTTTCGGCATTTTGATATTGATTAATAAAAATATCTAAAACAACAGAATTAATAATATTTATATATAATTATAATTGTATGATATAATATAATTATAAATACAACAAAATATAAATAATTCTTTTTATTTATTCTCCTTTTCCGCTATGAATTTTTAGATAAGCCTTTCCAAAAATGTCGCTAATATCAAAGGCAGTAACTGCTTTTTTGTGTGTTCTTAAAAACAGTCTCACTTCGTTGTAAAACGTTTTCAAAGCCCCATTACAGTTTTATCTAAAGGCTGTATTTTGTGTGTCGTATTAGGGGGAAGGCACGTCAAGATTTTTGGTATGCCCATCTAAAATTAAGAGCACAGTGGGCCGGGCGTATTCAAGGAAGTGATTAAACCAATCTGTAAATAGATGGGTTTGTATCGACCCAGATGAATGAAAACGAAATATGGTACCAGGTGGAGCACCTTTTTTCAATAGCTTATTGCAATTTTTCCTGGGAATATCATTAGTGGGGGGGGGGGGGACAAAGGAACCTCCAGCATTCATTGTCAGAACTACTGTTATCAAAGAACCCCTCTCTGCTGAAGTCAGAGCTCCCACCTGCTTTTTTCCTTTCAAAGATATTACCTGAGGGCATTTTGATTGTACTATGCACAGACCACTTTCATCCACATTATAAATACGGTCAGTTATGAATGTTTTTTCAGTCATTACCTTCTCCAACAAATCAAAAACGTCACTTACATTTTTTCTATTGAACTCTATTGCTCTAGCTGTAGATGTTCCAGTAGGTCTCCTCAGAGACAGAACCGCTTTATGCCTATTTAAGAACCTTTTCAGCCAATCTTAACCGGCACTTTCCGAACGAAGACGGTTAAGGTGTCGTACAGATTGTAAGGATTTGAGATAAATGGATAAATAAGCATGCAACAGTTAGTAGCATTGTCGCTGTAAATAATTTTTCAACTACCCCTATGAGTTAGAAATCGTCGAAAACATGCGACAAAAGCTTGAGTAGTAAGATCAGAATCCAGCTCTAAATGCACAGCCTTTGTAGAAAAACATACGAATACCGTAAAATAGGCCTTTCTTATAGTTTTTAATGATCTTCCTCTTCGATGTATCTCAGTGATACGCATGAGCCCCGCCGTAATTAACACATCATTGATGAATCTTTTACAATAGGCTATTATGCGTTGTAATTTAGAAAGTGAAGAAAATAATCTTATGTCAATTTCTTCAATAGTTGCGCTAAGTGTTTTAACGGTTTTATATTTGTTTTTTCAGGCAAGTTTTTCCCTTTTCGATGGCTGCTATTGGCCAGTTGCTCAAGGGAATTTGTAATCATTGTGGCCCGTGCCACCAAAATTGAGATTCTAATAATGCTTGCGCCGCAATGCCTCGCAATATTAGATAAGCAAAAATAATTTGTGATATTAATTTTCAATTCTAACCATCTTAACTATAATTTGGATGGACACGGCTGTAGGCACTTGTTGAAACATAATTAAAAATAAAAATAAACATACGACTCTTGGTTTTTTGTTTCAAAATTATTATTTTATTTATACAATGTACATTTCGGCTTGTTAGGCCATCATCAGGTGGTATTATATTTCGTCACCTGATGATGGCCTAACAAGCCGAAATGTACACTGTATAAATAAAATAATAATTTTGAAACAAAAAACCAAGAGTCGTGTGTTTATTTTTATTTTTCATCTTAACTATGTCAACTAGTAGGACTGTCGCGCATAGCTCTAGTTGTGGCAAGCTAAGCGGCTTTATAGCTGCAACCCTACTTCTAGCGCATAGTAGATTTACCTTTACGGTACCAACGTTGTCGACGTATCGGACGTACAAGCACGCTTCGTACGCTGTTTCGGAGGCGTTAGCAAACCCGTGTAATTCTATGATGCTTATTGTGGGACAAATTACAAATCTTGGTACTGCTAAATATTCCAATAGTTTTAACCTTTTGCAAAAGTGCACTCACTTCGTGTACAGATCGATTGGTATCGATGCATCCCAAGCCATGTTTAATTGCCATAAACGTTGTAAAATCAGCAATTTTGCCAAAGTGTCTAAATTATCGCTCCCGCTTAGGAGGTCGTCTACATAAAAATCTGATTCTAAAATAGAACATGCTTTGCTATACTCATCTCTAAATTTTGTAGCTAACTCCTTTAAGCATCGTATCGCTAGAAAAAATGATGCTTTCATGCCATATGTAACTGTATTCAATGTGTAAATGTCAACTTTTTCTTCTGGCGAAGTACGCCAGAGTACCTTTGATATTTTCTATGTTCAGGCGCAACTAAAACTTGGCGATACATTTTCGTGATATTTTGTTTTTCGTCGTGTTTCTTTTGTAGGTCGTCATGTTTCTTCTGTTTTGCAGCCTCTTGATTTAGCGTTTTCTTTATCTTTTATAGTTTTTCTGCTGAAACTTCAAGACATGACATTATTTGTGCATGTTGCTTCGTATGATATGGTTTACTTGGTCCAGGCAGTACAGGAATTTCTGCAAATATCATTCTGGTAGCAACATTTTGAATATCTGCATCTTCTCCTGGTTGAACTTTTTCTCCGTCTTCTAATGATTTGAGTTTCCTGTGTTGTCTTGCAGTTGATCCTTATTTTGCTTTGCATTTCCTGTACCTCTATACGAAACTGCGAATGCATAATCAGAAATTCGATTTGGGTTATATTTATGAATTACGCAAGCGTCAAAGCTCGAGCATCCATTTTTATTTGATGCAGGTAGTCTCCACGTTTTGGACAGGACTAATCCAAATCGCAGTCTTGTAAGCTTCCTTCCTGGATGATTGTGCATCAAGGATACACAGACTTTGTTCCAGTAGCATTTTAAAGGTTTAAAAATCGACCTGGCTGAGGGCTGGAGCCAGTGAGTCGTATGGCTTGGTAAACATAGGAGTACAATCTCGCTTTCAACCAAGAAATAAATCGTTGACATCACTACAATTGGAAGCATGGCCATCGACGATAAGAAGAACGGACCCCGAAACTTTTCGTGGTAAAAAGTGAATTGTGACCCAGTCCAAAAATATATTGGTCGTAATATATGCTGAATCGGGTGACTAAAAATTTTGGATCCTAGTGGCATATGATCTTCGAATAATACAATATGGTGGTATCTAATATTTTCGTCTACGTCAATATTTGAATCATGTTCTTATGAAAGTATTTGATATTTTCATTACTACCTTTAATCTAACTTATATAAATCGTGTGTTATAAAATTTTTCTGAAATTTTTAGTTTAATAGTATTCTGTATTTTTTGGTGATCCATATTATACAGTAGCTCTGTTGACAAGAAAACTTGATTTTCTGTTGGAAAACATATTACTGCATTGCCGCTATCATTGTAAATCTTGATTAATGTACAATTACTTAATTTGTACTCTATGGCATAGCATCTTATTTTTGGACAATTTAAATCAAGTGCATAGACACGATTTTCTTCGATACGACGAATGAGTGATATTTTTTAAATCTCATCATTTTTCATATATTTAGTAGTTTTAGAATTCTCTGAATAAAGTTGCTTAATAAAAGAATATAATTTATCTTAAATCTGTCTATGGCATAGCATCTTATTTTTGGACAATTTAGATAAAATGCATAGACACGATTTTCTTACAAACTACGAATCAGTGATATTTTTAAAATTTTATAATTTTTCTCCGAATAAAGCTTCTTAATAAATTAAAATATTTTTCCGTAAACCACAAACAATAATTAATAAAAGAAAAAATAATAAAAGAACATGGTAATGATTATTCGTTTGATATCAGAATCAGGAGTATTTCAGAGACTTTCCTCCAATATTGATAAATAGAGCTATGTAAATAATAGTTCAAATCAAGAATATTGGTGATGTTTGATGTATTTCGAAAGCTAAGCTTTCAGCAGCAGTAGGGAAAGATAAAACTAGTGTCTTAGTCAGTGTTCTAAGGCTACTTATTTTTCATTAAAATGTTTTTTCAGGAACGTTTTAATTTAAAATCATTTTAGATTTTTCAAATACGTTCCACAGAATTATATATATAAAAATAATTTTATTCTGAATTTGTTGGTATTTCAATAAAATTATTTTTAATGTCGTCTTTTTCAATTGTGATATATATTTTCTTCAACGTTGACCACGTTAGATATATTTGAAGTAATATCGTTGTGTTGTCTATACTGCTTGTCGTTGTTGGCGATTTTTGAGAATACTTTTCTTAGTGCAATAATGTACTATGATATTTTACACATATCTGTTATATAATTTGTAAAAATGAGCAGTCTGGTAGTACTCTGAATTTTAGGGAACTTATATTAAATATAGTAGTAGTTATTGGTAATTATTGATCAGATTTATACCTGATGAAAATGAATGAAAAGTATGTTTAATTTTTATTTTCAACTAGTAAATGTAAACTTGTATTGAAGTTTGATTATTATGGAATTACACTGAATAGAATTAAAACCATAAAAATTATGTTGCTCTGAATATGTGAGTGAATTAACAACAAAATTTTTATTGTCTTAATTCTTTATATTATCTTCATCTTGGAAGTTATATTAGTGTGTTGTGCAAATAATAAATAAACATTCAATAATTTTATTCTTTCACAAATACTTACATATACATAAATGATAATTATATCTAATTAACAATTTAATTATATTATGAATTACATACATAATCACGCCATATACCCAAAAGGGTGGCTCAAACTCTTTCTAATATCCCAAGTATCCAAAGCACCCATAACCTTACAACCTACATTTACACTTTTTCAATTTCAGAAGAACATAAATTAATATATTTAAAAAAAAATAATATTATTTTTTTGCGAATTTTTATTACTTATTTATTTTTAAGTTGGCTAGTTTAACAAAATGTTTAGTCATAATTATAACCAATGTATGAATTGAAATAGTTTTTAAAGTTTCGCCATGTATTTTGCAAAAGTCACACGGAATAGGAAAATTATTAGAAACTATACTATCGTAAAAATTAGTTTGAAAAATATTAGTTTTTAGAAGGTTATTTGAGATATTTACGATTACCGACTTTATGCTTTGAAAGTTATGAAATCATGAATACCAGTAATGGTGTCAGTTAATGAAAACCTTATACATATACTGAAACTTATGATCTAATTGTCTAATAACTTTTAAATAATATATCCGGCAATATAAGTGACTACCAGTTTTGTTATTCTATTTGCAATATTCACCGCCATAGCAAAGGAATTTGTGGGAAGAGAAGAAGTTGTTGCAAAAGAGGAAGTTATTTCAGAAGTAGTTGTTATTGTAGAAGATAATGAAATTGAAGATGTATATATTTCACGCAAACGGCTGGTATCTTCTTTTTTGAAAAGAAAGAAAAAAATCTTTACCGTCATTTTCACTGTTAGCAGATAAGGTGCTTTCACTTGTATTATTAAGTACACAAGTCTTAAAAGCTGCTGAAAACTGTGTTGTAGTTGAACGGTGATTGTACCCAAACCATTCCCTAATAACGCTAAACAAATTTTCTACAGGATCTTGATTCAAGCGTCTCGTTGAGAGAAATTTGAATCCCTCACCATGTAGAAAGTTCATAAACTTTGAATATTGTGAATAGTGTAATTTGTCGCATTTACACACACAGATGCTTTCTTATTTTTAATATTATCATAAAACTAAAAAGAAGTTGACACTTTTTTGACACCTAGCCAAAATGCATTATGAAATGAATTGTTTGAAAGCGGACGACCCAAAGATACTTTACTGCCGAGATTCGAATATCGGTTATAGTGTTCTAACAAATTGAACATTGCAACTGTGCGATTGCCAAATATTTGCGTTGCTAAATTAACTTTTATTTTTTGTTTATGTGTAGGAAAAATATGTTGTTTATTAAGTTTAGTAACTAACAAAATTTAACTGTTCGTCTTCGTAATAAACTGACTTTAAATCGTCCCATTTAGCTATTTTAGTATTATTAAATGTTATTGTTTTATCTATAAGTTTGTTCTGTAAACTTTTAGTCAAAAATATGAAAATTTTTATTATTATCTACTGAAAAAGTAAAATCTGTGTAATGGTATCCCGATTCCAATGACAGGGACCGTATCGTGGAATAATTCGACGAAGCACAGTCACTAACAGACGTGACGATTTTGAATTTTGTTTCACTATGAATGGTTTTTACTACATCACTTATCAGCTTTAGCGTGTACTGATTTGCAGTATTCTTCGTAAAGTAAAAACAAACGGGGTGCTTCCACTTCCGAGTAATACCGCGAATCATAAATATTAATACTTGTTCAGCGATATCTTTCTTTGCTTCCAAATTATTAGCAACAAAGTCTTCTACACGACAAGTCTGCTTTTTGTAGTTCCATTTCATCAAAAATAAGAGTGCAGTACCTATTCCTTTTATCATTTATTTCACTCGAATCAGACTTACGCCTAAGTTCTCCGATCATACGGTTATTAATTCCTAGTTTAAGGACAAAATTTGAAAGGGATCTTTGAAGGTTTCGGACAGATGGAAGTAATAGATATTTTGCAAATGACTATAAAACGTTGGTGATTGTTTACAGATAGATAACAAAAGAGATTTTGCAAAGAAAGTATAGCATATATGTATTTTTTAAAGTAATTGGGAAAGAATTAAAGTTTTCGCTGATTTAGACAGAAAATAAAAAAAATTAAAGCACGTAGGATATGAAGGAGTTGAATTAGTAAGAGAAACAAGTTTGTGCAACTTTTGTAAATAATGAACGCCGGCTTTTAAAAACACTTAACCCTTCTGCTTTCTTAACTCTAGAGGACGTTTTCATTTTTCTGCGTGACAAGTTTTTCCGCTGCGTTACGCCCATGTCTATAAGAATGAATGATTTGGAATCTGAAAAATAAAATAAATATTATTGAAAACAAATTAAAATATTGTAAAATCAATCAATTTTAATTTAATTAAAATTAATTAGTGCAATTGACTATTTCACGAAAGTATGTTATATAAAATAATATATAATATTTAAATAGTATATTTATTTTAATTTTTTTTTTAAAATTAAAGATATTATTCATTTAAGATGAATATCTATCAACAAAATAATTTATTATTATATGTAAGACGAATCTTGATTTATTTTATATTCTTGGAATGCATTGAAGTTAATATTAATAAATAAATATGTATGTATGTACTTCTTACCCTTCCGAGAACGTTTTGGTGCTGTACGTGTAGATGTTGACTGTACTGGTGATACTTCATCGGTAGATGCTTCGTTAATCAATTTTTCGGAAAAAATTAAAGAATTCTCTGCTGAGAAGAAAATAATTAAATAAAGTAATGTATACATATAAGAAGATAGCAATTATAATTTATTTAAATTCACATAAAATTCAGTTTAAAAATAACTTTATAACAAATTAATAAAATTTTTCTACTCTGTTAAAAACTTATTGTTTATTAGCAAATAATAATAATAATAATAATTTATTTAAAAGCATTTAACTACATTCACAGTTTTAGCATTGTCATTGGTTGGAGAAATAATTGAAATATTCATTAATACTATAGAATGCTTGTGCCAGCAGTAATTCAAGTAATACAAGATCTAAAAACTAATTTGATATTTGACAACATTAAATTTCGTAATAATGGTGTATTCTTAAATGTTGATGTCAAAAAAAGATTTTATAATTTATTTCTATAGTATATTTCTTACCATTTTGATCTACCGAAGATTCTTTTTCTTCGTTAACACGAAAACGTTTTGACGCTGTAGAGGTTGACTGTACTGGTGGTACTTCATCGGTACATGCTTTGTTAATCAATTCTTCGGAAATAATTGAAGAATTCCCTGCTGAGAAAAAAATAAGTGTATACATATTAGAAGGTAGCAATTATAATGTAATCAAATTCCCATAAAATTCAGTTTAATAATAACTTATAACAAACTAAAATTATAATTTTAAAATATCTCTACTCTGTTAAAAACTTATTCTACATTAGCAAATACAAAATCTAAAAACCAAATTGATATTTTACAACATTGAATTTCGTAATAATGGTTTATTCTTAGATGTTGGTGTCAAAAAGATTTTATAATTTATTTTTACAGTATATTTCTTACCTTTTTGATATTCCGATACAATTTCAAACCTAAAAATTATCATAAATGTAACAATGTGCTCAAACGTAAAATAAATACAATTATGTAATATATATACAGAATGTCTCACTATATTTTGACTGATTTTACAAGCTTATATTTTCTAAATGGGATGAAATATTAAGGTGCTGTTTTCACCAATGAGTTTTTCATGAGTCCAATTGTTTTTTATGGTTTTTACGAATATGCTATTCCATCTTTAAAAACCGAAATAAAAATGACATTTGGCAGAGCAGATACTTCATTTTTTTAAATGCAACCCTATACTTATTTGTAGAAATAAAAAAGGCCCGTATTTTAGCGTTCAAACGATATTATAAAAATTAAAATCGGATGAGAAATGACCGAGATAAATGCTTATGAAGATGTTACCAACGTCAGTCGGATTATTACGAACACCAAGAAATTACGGATAAACTTACCTTAATTACGACAGAGATCAATTTTATAACCCGCCGATTTAGACTGTTCATCTTGTACATTTCTCATGATCCCAATTTTCACATACGAAGCACATAATCCAGTTTTCGTCGATGGGACATATATTTATCATTACAAAGCATACAATAATAGTCATCATTTTGTTTTTCCTTTTTTCTTGTCTTGACCGGAACCATATTTTCTTTGTTTTTGGATTTGCTATCATCACGTTTAAATCTTTTTATTTCAGTTTGTTTACTTGGCATTTTTCAGCTTTTCTTTTGATTTCTTCTTCTTTTGCTCGTTTTTTATTTTCCTTTTCTTCTAGTTGATTTTTAACAGGTGTGCTTGTTACAATAATCGATTTTTTCTTTCTAATGTTGTGCTTAGATATTTTGGGAGGAATGATAGGCAATTCAACGATTTTGGATGAGAAAGCTTAAAGCGAGCTCGTCTCTTCGGTTGTAACTAAATTGTCATGTCCACCAAGATTAATCTATTGCTGAACCAGAAGTGTGTACCATGGAAGAAGATACAAAAATATCAAGCGGTTGTGTGTCACTTGATTGGAAATGGACAGCAAGTATATTAGAAGCTTGGGCATCGAAAGCTTCAGCACTGCGAACTTGTGCAGCTGCAGATATATTAGAAGCTTTTTCAATAGTTTGTTGGCCATAATCTTGTAAAACATAATTGTGAGCATCGGGAGCTTGTTTGGCAAATATTGCCGTTTCGTTAGTGTTGACGTCGGTTACTTGATTATTTGGAGGTTGGGCATAGGTCTTACTGTTTTGTGTTTGATTTATTGTTATTTGTGATGTAGTATTCTGGGAAATGTATGGCTGAATCATATCAATTTGAATAGGGCGCAAGGGATATATTCCTGCAGATCTAAAGCCATTTGCTGCTTTTTCAAGGTTACTGCATCGGTTAAAAGCATTCGTAAATAATTCGACTATCTCATATTGTGTGATGGACTTTCCAAATCGATCCGACATGTAATTCTCACATTCATGTTACACAGAAAGTATTGGAGAATCGAAAAATTGTGCTAAAATAACAATTCCGCCAATGGCGTAGAATTTAGAAAGGATCAACCTCTCACTGGCCCCTGTTGTACGCCACTGGCAGTAGCCAGAAACTTTTATTTAACATAATTTAGTATGGTGTACGGTATCTACACTTCCTGCCAAGTATGATAATGATACGTTAAACAGTTTTTAAGTACTGGGCAAAAATCGTTTTTAAATTTTTAAATAAAACACCCTGTAGCTCAGTAACGAGCCACATTTTATCTAAGTGATTTGCGTTAAATCTTCATATTCTGAGCCCAGGATACTCCAGTTAAAATATTTCCAATTACTAATAAATCACCCTGTATAATAAGACCTCTGCTTTTTATGATAAATTCAATAGTCAGTGTGGAAAATATATGTCGGCTGCAAACGGATTTACCTCCTATGGTGAACTGAAGAGTCATTCCGGAGAAGACAAGTCGGTAGTATATTCGGGTTGCAGATAAATCACTGCCTTATATGATGAATTCAAAAGTCAGTACGGAGTATATTTTGGTTGCAGTTAAAGCACTGTCTACAGATAATTACAATATATAATACTCAGGAGCTAATGAAAAAGAAACTAATGAAGAAGATGAAAAGTATAGGAATTGTGAAGATGACCTAAAACAAAACAAAAATTACTTATACGTCTACATAGATTATTATTTATTTACTTACAGTTTACTTGCGTTTCTTATGCTTTAATGATTTGTTGTAGCGATCAATCGCTAGTCGTTGTATAGGATCTAGATAAGCATGAATACGTCTGTCTTGTCCAGTTAAGTATCTATACGTTTACACCGAACAAAAATAGAAAACTTAACTGTAAATTTAACAAACTTGTCCGCAATATCATGATCCTTACAATTAAGTCCTGTCAAGTCAACAGTCGCTTTCACGTGCCGGATAATTTTCTTTCCAACGTCCTTGTCATGTCCAATTTGTGGCAGTAGAGTAAAAGTCGTGTCAATCAGTACCTTAGTCAAATACATAAATTCAGTTCTGGGTCTCGTAAGTCCGTTTGCAATCAATTCCCTAATTTGAATAAGACTATGTTTTGGCAATGTCTCCCCCGAAAGTAAAAGTTCCGTACAAGTAGAGCACGCTCGCGCGCGAGTCAGTTTAAGGATTCAGCGAGCCACAAAACCCGCCACGTAAGTAGTAGGTGGTACAGACTGCCTCCTCCTCTGTTCCTGGACCGGAGTAATAGTTAGGGTCTCGTCAGTTTCAGTACTCGAATGAAACATCGTCATCGTCATCACTACAGTTCGATCCGGCAGAATGAGCTGACATAAAATTGTTCACACTTAAAGTTTGGAAAGGCGAAATAAATGATGCAACCGTAGGATTTCTGTTACATTCTAAATGACTTCGGATACTTCCGAAGAAATTTCCTAATGGATCCTGGTTTAGTGCCCTCAAATCAAAAGTACTAAATCCAAGAGCCATGACAGAATTCCACAAATATGCAATGCCATTTAATGTATCAATCCAATTTGTGAGAGAATGTGGAAGTTCACTATTCTTGCGCAAGGTTTTGGATTCCCTACCACTTCTCTGCACAAATTTCATAGATCGTAAAATTAATTTTGCCTTATTCCAAAACTCCCAATGATCCGAATGATATGTAAGCTTTTTTCTCAAAGATTGAGCATAATGATCAACGTCACGACATCCATTCACACTATCAAAAAGATTATCTAAGAACTGAACTAATTTGGCCGTTCCCTCAGCACTACGTTTTAGTCCATGGGGCTGTTCGCAATTTTTAGGAGCAATTTCAGTAAGCAAATTTGTTATTCCCACATAAACCGAAGACTGAACACTTTGGCGGCATGCAGCACGCTCATATTTCTAATTTTATGCGGGATAACACACTCCTCCGTCAATGCCGGACACCTGGAAACTGCAAAAGTCCCATCGTAATTGTAAAATTGTACAAAGTCTGTCCACGATGCCCGGCACCGTACATTGTCTAGGGAAAATTCTAAGTCCTTTGTCAGTAAGTTGTTTCTCATTCCTTTCAACAAATGGGGTGTATCGTACAAAGTCACAATTCCCTTCCCTTCAAATTCGAAACATTCGGGTAGAAAGTCCCTCCCTTCACGAGAACATAAAGCCCGGGTTTCTCGTCGCAAGTTCTCTATAGCAGCCATGTTCGTTCTTCCTTGATCACAAATGGTCCCCAACACGTTGAAGTTTGCTGATCTGAGAACTTCCTTCATGCAGCGCATCAAGGAAGGAGTATCAGTTGTTGCACCAACAACGCATATGGTAGCTTCCATCGTGGAGTACAGAGTCCACGAAGCATAAACACCAGAGCATGCTCCGCAAAACCGGATTTATGTATCGTTCCAAAATTTTGAAAACCCCAAATAATGTCTTCGTCCACGTTATAAGTCAAGTGTGATTGAATCGCTACCTCATTTTGATGAGGTAGCGATAGGGATAGGGATAGAGAAGAGCAGCACACAATTCAGACCTTTTTCGAGATGGACCTCCAGTATTGATTACATAACCAAGGAACTTAATGTCCTGAATCTGATCAGCGAGCTGAGTCTTTTCAGAGTTTATGATCATTCCAAACATACCAGCATAAGCGACTAGTAAATTAAGATTGACCTGTTGAGACGTTGCAACAAGGGAATCGTCACCAAGCACAATGTGGTCGAGAACTTTGATTCCCATTCTACGAACACAGTACTGTGTAACAATCCAGTTGACAATAGAGTCAACTAACTGAGTGAAATAACTTCCACTTGCTACGCCTTTCGACTTCCGGTACCTCTCACCATTGCACATTCTAATCGTGGTGTTAATAAAATAATCAACGATAGCTTTCCATGCGCGGTAGAGTTTTTCGGTGTCAGGGATACCGTACTCCTGGTAACTTCTCAGGTCAAGATTAGAAAGTAGCACGTCGAAAGCCACTCTTACTAACCAAGATGGTATAGTCTTATCAAATTTGCTGTAATCGGATGACATAAAATTTGGGTGTTTGAAGAATCGGTTGAACAATCTTCTACATCCACCACGTGCAGTCTCATATCCATAAGCACTTGGTGATTTGTTATTTTTAAAACCCTCAATAAGAGGCAAAGCAAAACACGCTTCTTGGAATGATACAGTGGCGGGGTAACCCCAAACTGCTCGTACTTTCTTCTCTCATTTCACGACGATATGTGGTCGTACAAAAGCAGCGCAGTCCGGTAGACTGACTCTTTTCCCTTCTTTAATCAAATGCCAAAATCGTCTGATACTTCTAAAGGAATCAGGATCTTTCGCTACTTCGCGTTTTGTTTTATACCCATATTCTTTCCATGGTAAACCAGGTGATGAGCCCCAATTATCGAGGGGTTTGGATGGCAAATCATTCAAATGAATGGGTGAAACACGATAGGGTAGTCTGAATGCATAAAAGCAATCTGAGATAACTTCATCCAATAAAGGATCGTCTAATCGTGGCACGCTGGGACATGCAAATTGTTTAATATCATTGCGAATGTCGTCAATAGTGACGGAACTCCTAACTAGATCTCCAGCTTGTTCGATCGCCCAGTTCGGGCAGTAGTATGATTTAGTTCTTGTGAAATGGCGCTGTGAAAATGCCTGTTGGTAGCCTATAAAAGCCATTATAAAATCGCAAGTCCGACGCTTTACTGGCTCATTCTTCATCAATTCCCGCATATGCGCCTCCAACGGAATGTTTATCCCTGGCTTAAATGGCGTTTGTTTCAGTAGCCGCCTCAGGGTTGACACACTAGGTAGTGCAAAATATTTCTCCATGTACCGGTAAGCCAGCCCTATTATGAATAAAATAAGTATTATACATTATGCACAAAAATGTCGCAATAATTCTTACTCAGACGACAAACAAAAACAAACAACAACATACTCTAAAACCATAATTACTATAATATCCCCAAACAAATACAATAACACTGAAAAAATAATTACCCTCGCATGCTTTTTAGCATGGATACAGCCAAGATTTTTTCGTCCAGAGTAAAACGTCGCCCTCGTTTCTTTTTTCTAGCCTCACGGACCTGAGACAGGAGAAACGTTTGGGCAGCACGATTAAGAGGATGTAGGATTTTTTCCATTATTTCAGGATCGCGATCCTCTGCAGCCTTCGCAGCCTTCGCAGCCTTCTCGATGCTGAGACGTTTTATTCTTTTACTCTGTGCCACAGTTTTTCGCTCCATCACCTTTAGCCACTGGTAAATATGACAAGCAGCCGGAGACAACTCGGCCAGTCGGCGAAAGTTTGTTTTTTGCAAAATAATTAAACAATATATATATATGTATATATATATATATATATATATATATATATATATATATATATTAATATATAAATTCAGATAAATTTGTATCATTAGCAGAAGCAGAACCATTTTCACTTTTGATATTTGATGACGTAGGGAGTCATAGTAAAAAAATAACAGTTTAGTAGAGGTACACAATAAGAAGTACCTATTAGTAGTTTTTAATTAAGAATGTGTCAAACATATAATCGTATACCAAACCAAATATTACACGATAATTTTTTGATTTATACTGATTTATTTATCATCCAGCAACGTAGATTGCATTTGTCTGGGGTTGGTAGATGTACTAGTTCATTATATATATATATATATATATATATATATATATATATATATATATATATATATATATATATAATGGTTATTCAAAAATTCAAAGTTTTGAATAGGTTCGGAAATAAAAACTCAGTTGGGTTTCTGTAATAATAACAAAAAACAACATTAAAAGTTTTTACTTCAGGTGATCAAATAATTTTATTAACACGTGCGATCTTTGACAGTTTATCGATAAGCAAAATCAGTCAACAGGCGCTCCGTGCGTTGTCAGCTGTCGGTAGCGCGGCAGATTCAAATTAAAGAAAACGATGATGCGGACAGTGTCGTTGTTTTCTTTACATCTCCCCCCCCCCCCTGGGAAGTGAACAATGCCCATGCAATTGTTCAATTTTCATATCCTTCTACCACTGGAGTTAGTTTCGTTATATGATAGGAATTTGATTTCTTTTTCTTGTGTCCGGTGTCGAATTCATAGATTGAGTTAGAGATTTTCCTTGATATCGAATATGGCCCAATTCTCAATTCATCTAATTTCTTCCTATTCAGGCGATTTCCATTTTCTACGTATACAAGATCTCCCTCGTTTAATTCAATTTGTTTCCTGTGTAGGTCGAATCGTTTCTTGTTGTCATTATGAGATTTTTTTGTATTCTCGAGTGCTAGTTTCCTGTCTCTTTCTAAATCTTCGGCTGTGCATTTTATTTTTAATTCATGTGGTAGGATATTTATGTTTCTACCTTCTAACAAGTATTTTGGTGCAAATTTTGTCACTGTATGCTATGTCTCATTGTATTTTTCCACAGCTTTTTTCGCAATAGTTGTCCATGCAATCTTTTTGTCATTTTCGTTTATAATGCATCTTATTTTATTAACTAAGGTCTGGTTTAGTCTTTCGTTTAGACCATTTGAGAAAGGTGCATCTACGGCAGTGAAGATCAATCTTATTTTATTCTTTTCCAAGAAATGTTTAAATTTTTTTGAATTTATTCCTGGGTATTGATCCGTTAGTACCATTTGGACATCATGGTTTTCTGTCAGATCCTCGATTAGTTTTATGAAATCATCAGCGTTTTGATTTTTTGACGTTAAAACATAAGCGTATCTTGTGAAATGGTCGACTAGTAGGTGTAGGTATTTTTTTGTTGATCGGGATCCTCCAAAACCTCCTATGGTGTCTATAGACACGATCTCGAATGGGTATGTTGCAGGTCCTAAGTGTGACATTAATCCAAGTTTTGATTTTCTTCGTGATTTATTCTTTATGCAGATGTCACAAGTTTCACAAATCTTCTTTATGTTTATAATTAAATTTTTCGCTGTATAGAATGGTGTTATTTTATTTATCATCTGGACTCTTCCTAGGTGACAATAAGTATTATGTACATTTTTTAATAATATTTTGCTGAATTCTTCTGATAGTAGAATTTTTTCTCCTCTTTTTGATTTTTTATAATAAATTTCATTTTTTAATATTAGTTTATTCTTATTATTTTGTAGTTCTGTGTATTTTCTTTGATCATTTTTTATCTACTCTAGGTTTACTAGGTTTACAATTTTTAATATGTCATCTGAATTTTCATCAGGTTCTAGAACTGGATTCCTGCTCAAGCAGTCTGCCTCTTGGTTTAATTTTCCAGGATTATATTTAACTTTAAAATTGTATTGGGACAGATAGTACGTCAAATCGCCTAGTTCTTCATCTGTCCTTGCTTTTATATTTAAATTTTCTAAGGGTTTATGATCGGAGTATACCAAAAATTCTCTTCCAAGAAGCCAATGTTGCCAATATTTCACGGCTTCTTTTATTGCCAAACACTCAAGGTAAATTGCTTTTTTATTTTTCTGAGCTTCACTCAATTTTTTTGAAAAATATGCCACTGGCTTACTATCTCCATTTTTGTCTTCTTGTTTTAGGACTGCTCCGATTCCCTTGATACTTGCATCAGTGTAAATATGGATTAGTAAATCTGGATCAAATATTTTTAAAACTGGTTCTGCACAAAGTAATGCTTTTATTTTTTCAAATGATACTTGACATTTCTTTGACCAGATAAATTTCACATTTTTCCGCAAAAGATTATGTAGTGGATCTAAAATAATTGCAATGTGTGGAACAAATTTATGATGATAATTAATTTTCCCAAGAAATTGGCGTATATTTTTTTGGGTTTTTGGAGTTGGAAAATGTTTTACAGCAATTAGATAATCCTGTAGTGGTCTTATAGAATTATTCTGTATTATATGACCTAAGTATTTTGCTGAATCTTTTGCGAAAGAGCATTTTGAAAATTTTATTCTAAAGCCTTCTTTTTGTATGGCTTCTAAAATCATTGATAAGTGTGACATATGTTCATCAAAAGTTCTTGAAAAAATCAGTATATCGTCTATGTAGTTTACTGCAAACTTTGTTAGCTCATATTTTCTCAAAATATTGCTCAAAATTCTTTGAAAAATAGCCGGTGCCGTTTTTAAACCAAAAGGGAGGCTGGTCCATTGAAAATGTCCATCTTGTGTTACAAATGCTGTTTTTTGTCTATCTTCTATTTTCAATGAAATTGACCAGAAAGCTGAATTGATATCTAAGGTTGTAAAATATTTGCAGTTTACTGTTATTACCATGAGATCCTCAATTAGTGGAAAGGGTTGTGATTGCGGTACAATGATTTTATTTAACTCTCTAAAATCAATGCATAACCTTGATTTTTTATTATCTTCTTTCTTGTAGGCTAGAGTCACTGGTGCAGCAAACGGACTGTATGATTCTTCTATCAAGTTTTTCTTCAGTAGCTTTTCAATTTGACTCTCAATTTCTCTTTTGTCTTCAATCGTACATCTGTATGGACGTTTATAGCAGTACCTGTCCACTATCAAATCAATGTGTGCTTCATAATTTTTTACAGTGCCGATATCATACTTATCTTTCGCAAATACTGGTTTATATTTTTCAATCAATTTGTCAATCTCCGATTGTTTATCTAAATCTAAATGATTTATTATAATTTCAAATTCATCAGTATTTACATGCTCATTGAAATTAACTTTATATTCCTTTTTTGTACCATCTAAATACTTAGGATTTGTTTCATTCGTTTTATTTTTATTTCCTTCATGTTGAAATTTTTCTTCCAAGTCACCTGGCAAATCAGGAATGTTTTCATTTTTGTTTTTCTCTTTTTCCTCTTCTGGATTGTAATATTGTGTTATTTTTAAATCCTTATTTTGGATTAGTTTAAATTTTTTTATACAATCCAGACCAATTAAAAATTCGTAATTGAAATTTTCGTTGTCTATAATAAAGACATTCATTTCTTTCTCTATATTGTAGATTTTTATTTTTAGGGTTATCATACCTTTTGTTTTTTTCGCACCATTAATTGTTTTCAAGTTTACTGTTTGGAAATCATCCATGTTTTTTTGTTTTAACTTCAATAATTTTGCATTAATTAGTGACACATTCGAGCCTGAATCATAAATGCCCGAAATGTTTAGAGTGTCATTCAACAGTAACTCGATTTTTATTAATGGTGGTACCTCTAGATTTTTGGATTATCCTGATTCAGTTCCACTTCCAATTCTGAATTGTTTATAGATTTTAGTGGTTCAGTCTTATTGTCATTTTTTCCTTTAAACCAGCAAATTGATTCAGGATGGAAGCGTTTACCTTTCTTTGCATTCTCACATATTCGGCATGGTTTTTTCTCTTCAAATTTTTTAAACTTATTGTCCGAGTAAACTTTTCCTTTGTTATCACTTGTATATTTTTTAACAAGGTGTTCCAGCTTACTTATTTCATTATAGAGATCTTGAGTTTGTTGTAACGTATCTCTGTCGATATTGTTTAACACGTAATCTGGTAAACCAATAGCTATAAGATCAATTAGAGTTTCTGTATCCATAGATTTTCTTATTTGTAACAGCAGTTTTTCTTTTTTTAAAGCATAATCAAGCAAAGACCCAGATTGATACTTGAATGAAAAAGCATATTTGATCGGAGACCAGCCTTTATTCCCAAAAGTTTCAATAAAGTTCTTTTTCCAATCGTTCCATTCTGATTCTATTGAATATTTCAGAATCATGCATGTATACCAATCTGCGCTTGCATTTTCAAGGAGAAATTTTAAAACCTGAATTTTTTCCTTATCTTCCTCCACCATAAACCGTTCACATTCTTTTTCAAACTCATTTATCCATTGGCATGCGTTTGAGTTTCTTCCATTAAATTTATCAATCATAAAATCATTAGCAATTTTTCCTAATTTTTTTACTTCAGATTTTTGTTTCTTATCTTCTAAAATTTTCTTAAATAACTTCTCAATTGTTTCATTTGAGGTACTCGGTGTAGGTTTTTCACCTTCTTTCTCTGTAATCTCTTCTAAATAGTAGTCTTCAAATTGCAAATTTTCCTCTGTATCCAAATATACTTTTTTTAAATTCTCTGTTAGAGTAATCCAGACTTTTCTAAATTGATGTCTTTTTTTTAGAGTGTTTTTTATCTTACCAAATATTTGTGTTTCACTCAGTTCTTTGTGCAAATTTGCGTTTTGCATTTCATCTGGTAAACCAAAAGTTCTGTCATCCGGTGTGCCGATTGAGGTTAGGCATAATATTGATGATCTTCCATCTGCTGCTCCTCTCATCATAAAATCAAACCTTAGTTTTTCCATTTTCACTTGAAATTTCCAAAACAAAAATGTTGTTTTATAATGGTTATTCAAAAATTCAAAGTTTTGAATAGGTTCGGAAATAAAAATAGTTGGGTTTCTGTAATAATAACAAAAAACAACATTAAAAGTTTTTACTTCAGGTGATCAAATAATTTTATTAACACGTGCGATGTTTGACAGTTTATCGATAAGCAAAATCAGTCAACAGGCGCTCCGTGCGTTGTCAGCTGTCGATAGCGCGGCAGATTCAAATTAAAGAAAACGATGACGCGGACAGTGTCGTTGTTTTCTTTACATATATATATATATATATATATATATATATATATATATATATATATAATAAACCAAATTATCCAAATCCAAATCGAAAATCAAAAGGAGAAGCAGGGTCCAAATATTTAAAAAAAAAAAAACTATCAAAATGCAAAACTCATAACTATCAAAATCGGACAAAAAAGGAAAAATTAAGAACAAAATAATATATTTTGTTTTCCAACATGTTCATATATTTTCTACCTAATAAATTTTTGACATTCTTAAACATAAATCGTCTTGATATATTAATTGCTTTAATTAATTTAATTAATTACTTTAATTAAGCTAGTGACACCTAACGAATTCAAAACCATTTAAAAAACTTGGCACCGCATCCGACAGATGGCGCCACTACGGTTCATGTTCTGCTATTCAAGTGAAAAAACTCCCGGTCGTCCCTGTGGCACTACATGCAAAGTGACCTTCAAGATGGCGGTAAACAAAATACTATCATCTCTTTGTAACATATTAGAACTGTTGCGTTCGGGATTACTCGGCGTTTGTGTTTCCCCCACTTTCCCCTATACGCCAAGACAGTATCGTTTGCAGCGCTATCGCGCGGATTTAAGCATAACAAGTTCCGCGGTAACCAGCTGTCAGATGGCTGTAAATTTGCACGTGTGATATGGTTTAGGTGCTTGAATTCATCTAAATGACCAAAGTAATATATGCTAAACACATGTGTAGTGTTGTCAACTGTAAAAACAGTCTTGAAAAATTCCGAATCTATCATTTTATTCTTTTCCTGGTCGGCCCCACGAAAAAGAACGCAGAGAAAAATGGATTGTTGCGATGCGTTGTGTTTAATTGCAATAAAAGTTAATTCCCCTGTATTTAACGTAACGATTCCTCGACATAACCAATGCTGGAAATACAGATTATAACATATTATGTAATATATTTTCTGAGAATAATTATCTTTGGTACGTTTATAACCTACAACAGTTTTCTTTTGACGTTTTTAATGATTGAAACTATAACCAAACAATATTTAATTTTTTATCATTGCTTGAAGCAAAAGCAACAACAAATTAGATGATCCAATGAGCTATATTGATTATAATTAATGAAATTAAAGAAAATTGTTTTATTTATTAGAAACAGCTACAGAAACAACTACACTCTATCTAAGCTACAATCACACTGCTTCTGCGTGGTGACTTCGACGTGATCGTACATGTAGTGAGGAGCGACCTGCGCAGTAATATTCACAAAATGGCGCAAAAGATTCACTTTGCCCCTTATGATTCACATTACCCCGGTTGACGGTAACTTGTGAAATTTTGAGAAAATGTCTTAACTTTAGAATATTATTAATGTATACATCTAAAAATTAAATTAACTTACATTAATAAATTTGTCAATTATTTCATTTGGTCGTAAATCTTTTTTGTTAATTTTATCATTTACTAATTTTACAAAATATTTAACAATTAACAAACATAAACAATATATTACATTTCCTTCAAACTTTCTGGCATGTTCTTTACACAAGTTCAAGTGAATGTTATAATTATTTTTAGACAATATTGAAAAAAAAATTGGTAAATGTATAATTGACGAGAGAGTATAAAGATTAAATATTTTGTTGTATCCACACATGAAATAAACTCCTTGGACTGGTATTTTAACTTATTTCCATAGTATTTCAATGTTATAAAACTATGTATTTCCGTTGGTTTATTTGAAAGTAAATAATTAGCGCACATTGAGCATTTATAAATAAAAAAAATTTGAATACGAAATCCTGCAATGTAGGCTGAAACCAATTCTCCTAATTTATTTGTTATATCCGTTACTTGAATGATAACAGAGAATTGTGTAGATGTAGTAGGAGATGATAAATTGCATGGAGTTGTTGAGCCGGATGGTGAAATTGTTGTAGAATTTGAATTACTTTTACGTCAAACGGAAGAAGATAATTTGTATCGTCATCTTCACAATTTGCATTTATGCTACTTTTAACTGTGTTATTTAAAAAACATGTTCTATATGCACTAGCAAATTGTAATGATGTCGGTCTTGTATTAACATCTACACAATCCTCGGATAACACTAAAAAAATTTTCTATTGGGTCTCGGTTTAGTGATCTAGTTAATAGAAAATTAAAATTTTCTTTTTCTAAATAATGCCAGAGTGATTGAATATTTCTAATTGTATGAATGTTTTTATGCAATCGGGTTTTCTTTTTACAGGAACCATTTTATTATTAATAATATCAAAAAATTCTGAATTTGTATTTTTTTTTTGCATGAAGCCAAAATTTGAAGTGCGGAGATTTTTTAGTTAGTCTACTAGCTAATGGCTTTGCCGATTTATGTGTACAATTCAATGAATCAAAAAGATTATTCATAAAATCAACAAACTTGTCTGTGTTATCATTAATAATATTATAATGTTTTAACAGAGTTAGGCAAGTTTTAGTTGTGTTACTGAAAGTTTGCGATGCAATTTTAACACGCATTTTATCTTTTTTCTTTGGTTCAATATGTTTTTTTTGTTAATTTTGACATATATATATATATATATATATATATATACTGGGTGTCCCATTTTAATCCGCCACCTGCAATAACTTTAAAATCGTGCATCGGACAAAAAAATGTTTCGGGTAAAAAGTAAATGGTTTCAAGGGGGACATCTGATGCAAAGACCCTTGCTCCCTCTGGACCCCCTGGGGGGCGGGAAAGGGGGGCAACTTTGAAATCTTAAATGGAACACCCTATTTTTTATTGTAGATTCTGATAGGCCATTAAAAAGTATGTAAATTTTATTTTAAGACTTTTTTTTTATCTTTGATAGATGGCGCTGCAAACAGCATTTTTTTTCTCAGTTTATCAATCTTCAATTTGAAAAAAAAAAGTGTAACTAAGTACGATATTCAAGATTTTTTCAGTTCTTTGAGAAGAGGGGGGGGGGAAAGGGTCACTGCATCAAATATCTTCCTCAAACCCATTAACTTTAAGTTAATGGTTTCGAGGGATATTACTTTAAGCTAATGGTTTCGAGGGGATATCTGATTCAGTGACTCTTGCCCCCCCCCCTCTACCCAAAGAATTGAAAAGAACTTGAATATCGTACTTAGTTACACCTTTTTTTCAAATTGAAAACTGATAAACTGAGAAAAAAATGCTGCTTGCAGCGCCATCTATCAAAGATAAACAAAAAGTCGTAAAATAAAATTTACATACTTTTTAATGGCCTATCAGAATCTACAATAAAAAATAGGGTGTTCTATTTAAGAATTCAAAGTTGCCCCCCTTTCCCGCCCCCCAGGGGGTCCGGAGGGGGCAAGGGTCTCTGCATCAGATGTCCCCCTCAAAACCATTTACTTTTTATCCGAAACATTTTTTTGTCCGATGCACGATTTTAAAGTTATTGCAGGTGGCGGATTAAAATGGGACACCCAGTATATATATACTTTTTATAAGATGTTGAAATATTCAAATTAAAATCTGTAATAACATTTCATGTTTTAAGTATAATCAGATTTAGTCTAGATATCTATCAGTTTTGAAATTTCTAATTTTTCTAAATAGAAATCTCTAGAATTTTCATAACATATATTTAAATATCTTATATACACTGTGCAAAGATTCTATTTACAAATTGGACTCTATTTTTTCATTTTATCTATTTATTTATTAATTAATTAAAAGCTTTTTTCATATAATATAGTATACCACCAAAGCTGAATGTAGCAAACTGTACAAATTTTTATTATAAAATTTATTAGAAATTCAAACCTATTCAAAATACAAATATTGCGTTATACTCAGTAACTCGATATTTTGGAACTATCAATTTGAGAAACAAAACATATTTTTCAATTATATATATATATATATATATATATATATATATATATATTTATATATTTATATTTATATATATATATATATATTTATATATTTATATTTATATATATATATATATATTTATATATTTATATTTATATATATATAAATATATATATATATATATATATATATATATATATATATATATATATATATATGAAATCTTCCTTGGATGTACCGGATTTTTTGCGTCAAATCGCGAATAGCACTTACATTCCAAGATGCTCCATCACTAACTGAAGCTACTACATGAAATTTAGTTTTTTCATGAACTTCTGCAATAATTTTTGAAATTAATATTTGTAAAATATCTTTATTAGCACACTCTCTCGTGAAATAAAATGCTATTGGTTGTTTCCATTTTTTATGTAGGCCCCGAATTAAAAAAATCAATGCGTGATCCCGCAATTTCAGTTTTTGGTTCTGAATTTAAATCGACAAATCCATTAACAGTACATTTATCTTTCTTAATGGTAAGTTCTAAATTTTTTTGTATTTCCATTTCATCAAACATTAATATACAAAATCGATCTTGCTTAGATAACTGTTCCGATATGACGCTTAAATATTTAAATAATCGTGAATTTATTTATTCCTGGTTTTAACTTTATATTGGCTAAAATTTTTCTTAATGTTCTACAAGAAGGCAAACAAGGCAATATTTTTCTTAAATATCTGTAACATTTAGGAGAATGTTTATATATTGAAAGAAATAACGATTTTTCAGAATCAGTGAAACGATAACCCTGCTTTTTTTTATATTAATTTCTAATCTGTGATTGCAACAAAAGCGACAGAGGACGTGGCATATCACGAAAAGCATTTATATAATTATTATTAACTATTGAGCGCAACCTAGTTTTTGAACCTAAGGGATTTTAAAATTTTTCACAGAACGTCGCTTACTCATAATAGCAATAGTGTGTTTTGCTTGTTGTAATCTTACAAATAATGATTGCTTCTTCGGCGATAATTGAATTTTTCTTGTAAAATCTAAATCTCGTAATTTAACTGGAATATAAAATTATTAAATTTACCTTTGTGTTATTAAACGACTACTTAACAAAACTTACTGATGCTGCTAATGTGTTGTTTTTTATTTAACTGTAGTTGTTGTGTCTCCAATTGCATAACTTTTGTACTGAATTCTCGTGGTATTTCTTCTAAAACATCACAGTAAAATTGGTTAATATTTTCAATAGTGCTAATTTTATAATTCAAAATAACGCATAATATTACCTTCTATTTCTTGTATATCTACAAAAGAATGTACACTCTGTTCACTTAATGTTAATTCATCAACTGGGTATTCTAGAATACATTACAAAAAAAGTAAAATTTCCAATCTTAAAATTATGAATGTTTACCTTGCATTTTATCTTGATTTTTAATTGTACAATTGACTGAAGTTATTATATATTGATATTCATCATCTGAAATATTAAATTAAAATTGCCTAATCTATTTTATTTTATCTTTCCATTTGAATAAAACAAAATGTATTTAAATTTACCTTCATTGTCTGCTGCAGCTAATTTTTGCAATTTACAACTAGGTCCTGTTTCGCCAATATATTGTACACCTCGCTTAGTTAATGTATCAACGGTGTGTTCTGAAATACATATTAAAATACTGTAGATATAATTTAAATTACAAATGTATATTTTACCTTGGATTTCTTTTCGGTCTTTAATTGTACAATCAACTTATGTTTTTAGTTGCCAAAATTCATCATCTGTAATATACATTGAAATGAAATAATCTATTTTATTTTTTTATTTGCAAGTATTATTTATTTAATGCAAGTACCGACTGCAGAAAATTTTATATCCTGGCACAATCTAACCGAACTAAAAAATCTATCGAAACAGATTACTACGTCGGGTGCTTGTATTGTTTCTGCCAACTGAACACAACTCTTTCTCCCAGAGTTTCTTCTTGTTCAACAGATTCAGCACCGGTGTACACATTTATATCATACATGTATCCTGTAAGTGAATCACATCTAACCCACAGTTTTATACCACGCTTGACAGGTTTCATGGGCATGTACTGCTTGAGACTTGATCTTTCTTTGAAACCAATGACCTACGTGCATATCGCTGCTTCTAAAGAATAGTGACGTAAGTCAAAAATTTTTTTTTTTTCAGGAGAGCAGTTTTAAAGTTTATTCCAAATTAAATTTTAAACTAGAAGAAAACGAGAGCCGAAAATTAAAAAAACCTGACGTCAAATAAATGGTAGGTTATGTCTGGGTCCCTAACCATATGTACTATTGCTCTCTTGTTCTTGACAAACTGCAATTAATAATTTTTTTTGCAATAACTTCCACTTTGTGCGGCTGTTCTTGAAAAAATAAATCTATTTTATTTGATAGTTCTTTTATTAAATACTATGAAAGTCTTAAATAATACACAAAAGGTAAATCAAAATTATGAGTTTACTTTCAAAAAAACCTATTTCATTAAAGGTATAAATTAATTTTGAAATGTCAAAGTTATTTATATTTTACATAGTACATGAATACAAAATAATCTTACAAGTTATTATAAAAATTTGCATAGAACTGAGAAATAATATTGTTTTTAATTAAATGTAATAATACGGTTCTCTTTTTTTCTGAAATAGGCAAACGGTGCTTATATACTTTTTTGAGTGTAATTGCGGCTGCTCTTGATCTCGATGTTGATTCGCTTCTGGTAGAGTTTCTGTTGAAAGGTTTATCTACCTCAACCTTTTTAAAATCGGTTTCACTGCATGAATTTTTATAAAAGAATACTCCATAAGTGTCAGATTGAACTTTAATTATTTTGAAATCGGTAAGTTTGGCAGTCTATTTTGCTGTATTTTTTGAAAAGTTTTTGCCCATACATGCTACAAGCTCTTTGAGGTCATAAAAATTGTCATGGGCCATTTCATGCACGCTATATGGATTTTTATTTTGCTTCGCTGTTCCGATTAGATTGACGTATTGATCTGGTGTATAGATAGGTCCAGCTTTCAAGGCTCTTTTTATGCGTCTTTTTATTGTTGAATGAGCGCTGTCCTCTTCGTTTTAGATATGACCTTTAATTAAAAACTTATGGGTAATTGAGTTGGTAAAATCAAATTTCGAAACTGCGTATAAATACAAAGCCACCATAAAATGATTCTTTTGTTGTCCGCAGTAGTTATCAGAGTAGAAAATCACGTTTAATTTAATTTCATCCTTTGCTTTTTCCTGAAGATTTTCAAGAAATTTGTAGACACAAGAACCAATTTCATTCGCACCTCTGTTAGCCTCTCCCTCGTGCCAAACAAAGCAATCAACATCATGGGATTTCAGGTCATAAATAGTGAAATTAAGAGTGTTGATTTTTGCGACATAGTAAAAGTTTGATACGTCTCCTCGAGGACAAGGCATTGTGGTTTGAAGATCGTAAACTGAGAATTATCTGTTCTGTTTTTGTCGTTTTCTTTTTCTTGAAGAGAAAGTGTTTTTTCATTTAAATGATTTTCATATATCGGTATCAGTTGCTCCTTTATTTTATCGGTTGCATTCGTGTAAGCAGTGCAGTCTTCGCACTGGTCTTTCTTGGGTTGAAAAAATGCTAAATTGAATTCTGTATGAAAAATGCGGTGATACACGACATAATTTCCAAATGATTGACAGTCGCTGACGTAATCCCTGTGTAGCTCGGTCACTGTTTTACTGCCATCTATATATTGCCTAGAACTATCCGCTCGGCAGTAATGACTATCTATTCTCGGAATTGCATTTATATGGTTACGAATGCCGTCTTTAATGCAAGTGTCAAGTTTTTTGTGATTACTATGTTTTCTGCGTAAGTCTAATCCAATCATGCCACCTGGAGCATTTTGCCTTTTACTGATAACCGTTCTTATATGTCTGTCTGTTATGCCTAACGTTGATCTGAAGAACGGTTTGCAAAAACAAATTTTTTCCTGATTTACTGAGAAACAAAAAGGCATTGTTACAAACACGCTTGCTGGTAGGTGGTCTGTATGAATATTTTGGTTGAATTATTGTCATATTTGATGATAGGAATTCTCTTTGTCGCTGAAGGTCTCCCATGTTCCAGTAAGCATTGAAAATACTCCGCCGTTGGTCTTCTGTAATGTTTGCATAGCATTTCAATTTGCATTTTTCAGTGCAAGAAGGCCCCATTTTTCTATCAGAAATTTCTCTCTTGTTTTTATTGGAATTAGATGTATAAGATTTCCTCTGATTACGTAAACGTTTGGCGGTTGCTTTGACACTATTTTCAGGATTTGCTTTTCTTTTACTTTTTGCGTTGTTAATTATCCAATTATTACAGGGTGTTTTGACAATTTAATCACATAGTTAATTAAATTGTAATTTATAGAAATCATATTTTATTTATCAGCAATTCGAAATTAGCTAGATTGAATTTTATTTAAAATTAAAATATTCGGGTTAAAATTTGCAAAAAAAAGGATTAATTTAGGTATAGAAAACATTATTTATTATAAACATTAAATATAATAATACAAAAAATATATATTAGGAAAAAAAAAACAAAAATAATTCTTTGGCTAATAATTGTACACAGCCGCCGACGAATCTGACGATGAATTAAGCGAAATGACTGTATTTTCTGCTACCGAAAAAAAAAAGATTAAAAATTTCTCAAGCCGAAGAAAATCCAAATCGCAAAACCGAATTAACTTACCCTTCCCTGGGGAAGGGGGGGGGCTAAACATACAATCAAAGTCGATCAAAATAATTATGTTGTCCATGTAAATTAATAAAATAATTGCCATTGTGGACATTCTAGAATATAGAGAAAAAAATCTGGTTATTTGATTTTTTTGGTTGATTTTACATGATTTTAAGCGAAATGGGGAAGTTTAGCGTATTTTTTTATTTCTTTATTTGGTTGGACTTGACTTAAAAAGTAATGTTTAATTTATCATTTTTCTCAAAGATGCCCAGATTGCCTAAAAAATGCAAAAACATATCGTGATGACGTCAGTAATGCCTTCGCAAAACTTATGTCGACTTCTGAATCAGACGCACATGTATTGCCATGGTTACCGATACAAGCTATTGGCTGGGCGTAACCGAATCAACAAAAATCAACATTTACTGCGACATACGTTTTCAAAATTATATCTCACCAACTCTTCTGCGCTTGCGCACAATAGACTTGTGACGTCAGTAATGTCCTTACAAAAATTGTTAATAACAAATAAATGAAACAATTATTAAAAATTTTAATGGCAGTTTCTGTTATTATTTTATATATATATATATATAGACACTCGACGCGGACTTAATTGCGAATTTAACTTAAGCATATAACCATTTTGTTTATTGCCCAAGTTTTTAATTTAAGAAGCATTCCTACAGTTGCCCTTAAAATTGTCAAATTAAAATAAAAAAGCTTTAGTACTTAATTCTGTATTAATTTTTATTAATAATGGACGTTTCGACGTACTCTAGAGTTATTGAAGATTTGCACGATAATTTGTTTCTATGTTCTGTTTATTTACTGTATATACGTAAAGTACGTTGAAGCGTCGATTATTAATAAAAATTAATACAGAACTACAATGAGTAGTTGGAATGGTATGATTGAGAGTGTTTCGCGTGAGCGAAAGTTTCCAAGTAGTAGGAATAAAAGAGCTTGTATGAGGGGAATTATGAATGTGGATGAAGCGAAAGTTGCTTGTTTGGATAGGAATGTTTGGAGGAGACTTCGGGATGATGAAAAGAGTTTGAGTCACACTGTTTTGGGTACATGGCGTGAGTGTGTCAGATCTGTCACAGAAAAAAATCATTATTTTCACTCAGGTCAATATTAAAATATTAATATCACTGGAAAAATTTGAAAATTCTGAATAATTTGATATATAATTTATTAAAACATTTCAAAAACTTTTAAGTTATTGCTGTTTAAATTCGCAAGTTTGAGAATGTGTTTTAGGCGAAACATGCGCAAATTATATATTATATATATATATATATATATATATATATATATATATATATATTATATATTATATATTATATATATATATATATATATATATATATATATATATATATATATATATATATATTATTTATTAAATATTCAGAAATTATTACTTATTTAAAAAAAATAGATTATTATGCCATCCAATTATTATACATATTTAATGTTGATTGTATGCTTATAAAAATAGGTACAGAAAAGACTAAATACAGTGTCATTTCAAATAGAAAAGTAACACGTTACAAATATTCTGTGTTTATACCTATATAAGTATGTATATATTATTATTAATAATATAATAACTAATTAAATGCAGATATTAGCAATAAAGTGGTAACGTTTAGTGGCTGATTAAAGGGGAGGGGGTTGACTGAACTGCATTTATAATCAATATTTAGTTTTTATTTTTCAGAGACAATGTTTCTAACACAATATCTAAAATTATATTTAACAGCACTAATTTTTCGTCCGGAAACACCGGAAGAATTGCTTTTATTAGGACATCCGTTGCTTTTTATTGCAGGTTTATATGTTTATAAAATAAGATTAGTTGAAAATAAAGTTGCTGTTTTGGAAGATGAAAATAAAGTGCTAAAACACATCTATACATCAAGTAAGAACTATATTTTAAAGTGTTATGTTAAAGTACTACGTTATGCACTTAGTTCCAAATCTTTTTGATATGAATTTAAATCTTTTGCATGTAAACCCATATTGTTTACACTTAGTTCCGTTAAATTAGTAAGCAAAAATTAAGAACAAGTTTTGGTGCAAAATCTGAGATTAAAGGATTTAAAGAATTTAAATTATTTTATTTTAAATCAATAAACGATTTAATCATGATATTCAATCTTTTTAAATTTAAATTGTGCCCAGCCCAGCTCATATACTTACATACACATTCACATCATAAAAATGTGGCACAAACTCATTGCATTCACACAGAACTAATTTTCGCAAAATATTTATATTTGAGCACACAACTATCATCTTATTCATATTCCTAATACCTCTCCTACATGCTTTTAGATTCTTAAAATAAACATTATTCTAATATAACTAACGAATCTAATTTATTTTTTGTAAATTTATTTTTTTGTTGTAATTGTATAAATTGTTTTAGCAATTATATTAATTCTAATTTATCTACATACAATAAAATGGTCTGCAATGGACGACGATAATTTATTTATATATTATACAATATTAATATTATACAGTTCGAGTGCATTAATAGCAATATTTAGCATAATTGAGTTTTCAAGAAATATAAAATTATTGGTCAGATCATTTCATATTATTGCAGAAATGACCGCTATAGTAAAAGATTTACATTTGAATATTAATTTTTACAAATGGTATTATTATACATTAAGTTATGTTATTCTAGCAGTATTTGTTTTTTACTCAATGACAAAAACTAACGATAATTCACATGGTGATTACTTACGATTATCAACATTTGGATACAGTTGTTTTATACGAGCTGCTGTAATAATAGGAGCAATAATGGGCTATGGTTGTATTCAAGATGGATTTCAGAATCTTGTTAAAATATTGGAATATTTAAATGAACAAGATGATGATTATGATGATATAGATGATTCTTACAATGATAGAGCGATTCGAGGATTTTTACGAAATAAACCGAAATCGATTTTAACTACAGTAGCAGTTTTATACGAAAAATTAGCTATTGACCTGGACTTGTTACGAGAATCATTTCAGATTATAATAACTGCTAATATTATACAAATTACAATACATTTTATATTTATTTTTATTTATTTTTACACTGGCGACATAGATGATTTTACTACGGTTGCTGTTATATTGCAGGCCTTGTTTTACTTATACGTAATACTAACATTACTTTACACTTGTTAATTCATTAAATTTGAGGTAATTTTTTTTTATATTTATACACGATTATATCTAATGCAGATAAAATAAAATAAAATATGTAATTATCTAATAAAAATAAAATCAATTTAATATACTAAGTTTTTACAGGAACGAAAAAGTATAAAATAATTTTTCTTAGTCCCATACCGATTTATAACCCCACCCCATAGAGAAAAACGTGTGGCGCATGCATATTAAGGAGTGCAGGGCGTAACTGGCGTTGCTCCACGTTCTTCTCTATGGGATTATAAATCTGTATGTGGCTAGAAGATTTAATTTTATACTTTTTAGTTCGTGTTTCTTTAAATCATGGAATATTAATTTATTTTTTATTTAAATAATTATTTTCTGTTTTTTAGTCTTGTATAATTTTAACTTTAATTCATCTAATTAATTTAATTAATTATAACTTAATAATTATAATTTTATTAGCTCCGTCTGGTGTAGTTATATGGTTATATGGTTTGAGAAAAAATAATTTTACACGCAACTTCAATCACGCTAAACTTCCCCATTGTAAGGATTTTAGCATGATTTTAAGTGTAATTGTAAGACTTTTACATGATTTAAAGCGAAATTGTAAGGATTCTACATGATTTTTCGCTGATTTTATATGATTTTTTAGGACGATTATAAGGATTTCACATGAATTTATTTATAACAATATTTATTATAAACATTAAATATAATAATACAAAAAAATATATATTAGGAAAAAAAAAACAAAACATTATTTATTATAAACATTGAATATAATAATACAAAAAAATGTATATTAGGAAAAAAAAAATTCTTTGGCTAATAATCTGACGACGAATTCAGCTAAATGACTTCTTCTTCTTCTTCTGCTACCGGGGAAAAAAAGATTAAAAATTTCTCGAGCCGAAGAAAATCCAAATCGAAAAACCGAATTAATTTACCCTTCCCTGGGGAAGGGGGGCCTAAACATAGAATCGAAGTCGATCAAAATAATTATGTCGCCCACGTAAATTAATAAAATTATTGCCATTGTGGGCATTCTAAAATATAGAGAAAAACATCTGGTTATTTGATTTTTCGGTTGATTTTACTTGATTTTCAGGACGATTATAAAGATATCACATGATTTTAAGCGAAATTGTAAGGATTTTAGCATGCTATTAAGTGAAATTTTAAGACTTTTACATGATTTTAAGCGAAATTGTAAGGATTCTACCTGATTTTTCGTTGATTTTACATGATTTTTCAGGACGATTATAAGGATTTCACATGATTTTAAGCTAGTTTATAAGGATTCTAGATGATTTTTCGTTGATTTTAAGGACGATAATAAGGATTTTACATGATTTTAAGTGAAATTGTAAGACTTTTACATGATTTTAAGTGAAATTGTAAGGATTTTAGATGATTTTTCGGTTGAGTTTGCATGATTTTCAGGACGATTATAAATAATAGATATCCTGGAATATAAATTACCGTTAAAAAAATAAAACAACTTTAGTTTTAAATTCTGTTTTTTATTTAAATACACGACGTTTCGACAAGGCTAAACGCCTGTCCTCATCAGGCAGAAATACAAATGACAGGAAAGTAAACAAAAAAAAAACACATCAGCAAGTAACTAGGAAACCGAAAGCAACTAGATCACAGAATATACACTTCAAAAAACAGAAGATTACAATTTATTAATCAAGGGAAGCCAAATTCTATTCAGCTCAAAACCCTCACTATGATTTAAGCAATTCTTCTCCTTATAAATCTCAATAGATTCTCTAATTAATCTATTGCTAAGATTATTTGGTCTAGCAATAATCACCGACTCCTCAAACTTTACGTCATGAAGAGTATCCAAAGCATGTTCAGCAATAGCTGATTTATTAGGATAATTTAGGCGAATTGACCTTTTATGTTCAGACAATCTAGTAGAAACAGTTCTGCCTGTCGGGCCAATATAAACTTTTCCGCATACACAAGGTGTTCTATAAATACCTGAAGATTGAAAAGGAATAATATCTTTAACGCTCTTCAACATTAATATGTTTACTTGATAAATATCTTCCTATTTTATCAGTTACATTTTTCACAAATGGCAAAGAAGCGTAGATAATGTTATCATTATCAAGTAAATCTTCTAGAGTACTAGAACATTTTGCTGCTGACAACAACAATGCTGTTGCTGTTGTTGTTGTTGTTCACGTTGAGATGCACTTGCTTCGTCACTAAAAATTAAATAATATCTAAGCATAAATTAATTAAAAAAAAAAACGCGCCATTTAAAAAATCTGAAAAATTGCGAATATTCAAATTTTGAACGAAATTTAATAAGAAATTTTGTACGTACGAAACAATTCGAGGTCTCGTCTTTAAGGTTCATGCAAGATGATGGGCACCATTTGAACCATTCCGCCTCAGAAAAAACCAGTTTTAATTTAAAAAAATTGTTGAATTCCGACATATTTCGGTTCAATTTATCAAGCAGACGCTAAAAATTCAAACATTTTAACGTAGATTCCGCTTAATTTAAAATTTTTACATCTTAGGTAAATGTACCAGTAGTCGTCACCTTAACAAAATTTTAAAATATACTAGCAATAATTTAATATTTAAGATAAATAGAAAGAAGTGCTTTTGACCCAGTGTTCGTCAGCTGAAAAAATTGTAGGTGCTGCAGTATTCGGCAGTCGCTTGTCCTAATGAGCGTCATAGCAGAAAATTCGTAAAAACAATTTAATAAGACATTCTTTTTCAGGTGTAAACATTGATTTAATTATTTACAAAAATACTGAATAACAATTCAAAAAGAACAAACTTTTTTCGTCCACAAAAAAAAATGCATTTTGAAAATTAAAATGAAAATAAAATAAAAATTTCATATTTAATCGACACATTAATATATTCTCTAAATTTGATTCGGATAGATTCATTCTTTTAACAGTCAATATAAGTTTTAGTACCGAAAAATTTCTTTCTACACTAACTTGCGCAGCTGGTACAGCCAATATTATTTTTGCAAGATTTGCTAATTAAGGGAAAAGAATACTTTTCTCCGACTAGTATTTCAACACATTAGTGTTCTTTGGTTCTCTAAAATATATTTCTTTGGGTAGTAGTTTTGTAGTTTATTACCTAAATTGGAATTGTTCCTGAATGAAACGTGAATATCGAATTTGCTGAGTGCATGTTTTATTTTGTAAGATATATTGTTTTGAAAGGAGAGTGAAATATATTGATTATGTAATGAAATTGTTTGGAAAAATGGTTTTGATTACTTTTTTCTCTTTAGTGAAGTTATATAATTTCTGAATGTATTTATAATTATATCCATTGTTCGAACCAATCTCGAAAATGGTTTTAAGTTCAGTTTGATAATCTATATGATTAATTGGAATTTTCAAAAGACGGTTGAAGTAGGATAGAAAAACAAGATTTTTTGTTTGGGTAGAGTGATTTGAAGTGAAGGGAATGATGTTATCTGTGGATGTAGGTTTTCGGTAAACTTTGAAATCAAGATCTGTGTTATTTGGATTTCTGGAGATGGTCAGGTCTAAAAAATTTATTGATTTATTATTTTCAATTTCTATTGTGAACTGAAGGTTGCCCAAAGAGTTAATCAAGTTGAACAATCCGAGAAGAGATGCATCAGTACCATTCCAGATGCATAATATATCATCGTAATATCTACCCCAGTAAAGAATATTATTAGTATGAAAATTATATTTATTTGAAATGAGAGTTAATTCTAAATAATTAACATAAATATCTGCAATTATACCGGATATAGGATTACCCATGGATAGGCCGTCAGACATTGAATAAAATTTATTATCAAAAATAAAATAGTTTTGTTCAAGAACAACTTCTGTTAATTTAAGTAGATTATTGTAATCTGTATTAGAAAGATTGATGTCTAATTTGTTTATGTATTCTGAAAATAAAGTTTTTAAAAGTTCTAAACTGTCAGTGATTGGAGTGTTAGTGTAAAGGTTTTTTATGTCAAAGCAAATTAATCTCGTATGCTTATTTATTTTTAAATATTTTAGGGAGTTAATTAGTTCAGTAGAATTTTGAACGGAATAAGTTGCTTTAAATTTGATATGTTTGGAAATGAATTTATGTAGAATTTTGGAAACAGTTACTGATGGTGTATTGACGTTATCAACGATAGGACGAATTGATTTCTCTGGTTTGTGCAACTTGATTAAACTTTTAAGTCTAGGAGGAGAGGGATTGGAAGGGATGTATCGATAGTAATGGAATGAGTCTATAATTTTCAAAGTTTTGAGTGAAGATTTTACAACTGATTTTACTTTATTGAGATGTTTATTGAAAGGATTCTTATTATTTGGGATTTGAAGTACGTTGTTTTCGTGAAAAAATTCTAAAGTATTATTTTTATATGTTTCGTTATCTAATATTACCAAGCTAGCATTTTTATCAGCGTAAGTAATAGTCAATTCATGTTCAGTTACCTTTTGTTTGATGGTGCGTAATGTTTGAATATCTTTATTGTAAAATGTTTTGAGTTCTGTGTTGTCTGTGCTATCTTGAGTGAGTATTGTGGTGATTTCTCGAGAGATGTTTTTGAATTCTGTGTGTTTGCCGAGTTGATTGGAATTATAATTGGAACTTGAATCGGTGGTGATGCAACTCGGATCAGGGGTGGTACTCTAAGCAGTTTTTCAACTTCAGTAACGTCTGGCATATAGTTCCAGACCTCTAACCAATTTTTGCAATTACACACCAAACTTTCTGTGTTTCGCAACATTGCTATAGTTGGAGTGTGATGTTGCTCTGTTACATGTATAATTTTGGTTTATGATGTGTCCGTCAAAATTTCTTGGGTTACTAGCATGTAATCCATTTTGTAAGAGTTACAAAACTGACTTGTCCAGGCAGCAACTATGCAATTTATACTGATGCGTAATTGGAAATTTGCATATTATTATCAGCTTCATCGTCCCCATATGTCATTTTCATACTCGCAAATATGTATTGGTATTTAACAAGGGGCGGGGTGAGCAAACATTGTTTGATTGTTTATTTTTATATTAAAGACTAGAAAAGCTCATACATTAAAATATTATCCAAATAATCAATTAATTACTTAATCAGGTTCTGTAATTTGTATCAAATTTACCTTAACACATTAACTGCCACGTGAATCAAGTGTGTCTCACAGGTGACATCTTCATTGAAGCCATGTGAACCATCCGTGATTCACAGAAAAACTATTGCGTTTATATATGTAACTCACCGACGGTTCACAGTAGTCATATGAATACATGGTAGTTGAAAAAGCGTTACCTGGTGAATAAAATGAAGTAGTTACCCCACGTAAAAGTTTTGTTTATTATAAACGCAAAGTTTTTAAATTTTTATTATTTCAAAACACAACTATTTATCTTAGACACTTTTTATTGAGAAAAATAAAACAAATACTACTTGAAACTACGGATTATAAGTTGTAACATAAGAAAATACAAAACATTATAACATAAGAATAACTATTCTATTGAACAAACATGAGATTTTGTGAAACATGTTACGCAGTAGTATTTATTGCACTGAATACAGTTCCATCTAGTTTGTGTAGAATTTTTGGCTGCCACAGATCTTCCCTTTTCTTGAGATATTTTAGAATAGCAAAAGCAACATCTTTGTCTATTAGAAGTGCCGACATCTTCTAAAATATGTTTTGTATTATTTGTATGAGTTTGTTTTAGTCTTCTTGAGGAAAATTTAAAAGGGCTGAAGCAACTTCTTCTCTAAATGTTGTGATAGTCATTTTTTGCCCAATGACTGCTTTGAACAAGATGAACGCATTTACCATAGCGGCTCCTAAAAGCAATTCCACGGCAATTTTTCTATACCATTTTATTCCTTTTCTCAAAGCTGAAGAATATGCTTTTATTTGGTCCGATAGATCGATAAAGGCTTTACATGTATTATAGTCAGTAACAACATCGGGCTTTTTTGCTTCCGCCTTACGTCGTGAAAAAAGTTTTGGTGTTACTGCATCCAGAAAACTCATATGTGCCACCCGCAACAAGTTCCCAGCACTATGCTTAGCATAATAAGTCACAAGATTTATTCTTGTCCAATATCGCACTTAAAATTTAGACTGTCACTTTCGAAATTACGAAAACAAAAAATTGATTTAATTTAAATTCGTACATTATTTACCTATAAATTTACTATACATTGAAATCAATACTTATAAATCCCCTTACAAATATTTTGTTATATAAACCTATTAGAATTAGAAAATTGTAAATTTATTCAGCGCCGGCGAGTTTATCACGATGTTTGATGCGCGATGTTCAAGTGGGTTTTCAAGGACGATTTTATAGCGAACGATTTGTGACAGATGTCACATTCTGGGTAGATTAGGTCAGGTTAGGTTAGGTCAGGGTAAGGTAGGTTAGGTTTAGGTTGGTTTAGTTAGGTTAAGTTTATTTGCTACCTGGCGGCAAAATGTCCCGGCGGCAAAACGTCCGTGGCAAAATGTCCGGAGACAAAACGGTGGCGGCAAATGATCGCAGACCCTTAATTTCATGTCGTCGTGGTAGTAGACAAATGCCGATATTGACATGAATGATATTCACACAGATATCAGTCACAGTACTGCCAACCTAAACAAAATATTTGCCAGAATCGAAGAGCCTCTCTATTTTAAATTAAAAATTTCACATTATTTTTTTTGTAGACTTATTTTCTTTGCAATATTTCTTAATTGCACGACCGCTCGGCTCTTGGTCTATCAACGTCACCTGTCTCTTTAAAACGTTTCAATGTACGATACACAAAGCGTTCACTGATTTTAAGCTGTTTATTCGTCTTAATTCATTTAATATAGCCGCAGTTAAACGTCCGTCCATTGCCTCAGACCTGCATCAAATTGGAAAAACTAGAAAATAAGTAATTGCAAATATTTACTAGGTTATTTACTGAAGCTACTATAAAACCAGGAACATTGTCCTGCAAGCACTTCTGAGTTGATTTTGCTTTGTTTGCCGGCGCTGAGTCTTGCTGAAAAATCTAATCAACTCCATCAAACAAAGTATCGTTTAGAGGCTTAACAACAGGTTCAAGAACTGTGTTTTCATAAACCTTTGCACTCGTTTTCACACCTGTTTAGCAAAAATGAATAGGAGTTACTCCATGCACACACCCCACCAAACCATTACAGAGCTTGGGTGGTGACCGCGTTGAACGCGTGGAGCTTTCTCTTTGGCTTCATAGTATGACCGAGCATATACCCTATCATTTTGCTTGTTAAATTTCTCCTCTATCGGAAAATTTTCTCGTCGGTGAACAGAATATTTTTGTATCCGCCTCTCCCGTACAAGCGTTTCAACTTTTTCGATCTTTCGAATCTTATCGCCTTTAGCTTCTCTATTAAAAGGTGACTCGTACATCTTTTGTACGCTCGCATGTGTAAATCGTCTGTGATAATGCGTGAGACCGTTCTCGGCGCGATATTCATTTCTCTAGCCATGATTTTCTGCTTTCGTAGCGGACAGCGGTTGATTCTTGAACGAATGGCTTCGACGACGTTTTTGTTCTTGCATCCGCGGCCGCCCGGCTCTTGGTCTATCAACAACATCACCTGTCTCTTTAAAACGTTTCAATGTACGATACACAAAGCGTTCACTGATTTTAAGTTGTTTATTCGTCTCAATTCATTTAATTTAATGTTTGTGGTCTCCCGGCACGTGAAACGTCAGTTAAGCGACGAATCATTGATTCTGAAGGTGCAAGTCTTAACCCGGGATTTGTCTCTAGGGTCAAAGTCCCATCATTAGTGACGCGTGAGATTTTCTCTCACGAACAAAATTTTAAGAAATAAAACGCTGTTCTTTTTCAAGATCAGTTTTAATTGTAAATTTAACCATATGAACAGTTGTAAACATGATATTTTAGTTGCAAATGTCTAACAGGTTTATAAATCTTCATCAGATCTCATCTCTGAGGTACAGATTCGGCAAGAAAAAATTGTATATTCAGGGCAAATGGGTCGCTGACAAGTTTTACATACTTTCTTGATTTTTCTATTTTTGCGACGAGGACAGAAGCTACAAAAACTTTTATTGACATTTTCAGGCTTCTTAATTCTGGTGGTAGTTTTGCTATTTTTCTAGTAGAAGGCCGTAGGCTGCATGGCAAGTTTGTAATTTGGGACCAGCTTATTAGGTGTTGTTTTATTAGCGAAAGAGACAGTTCCTTCAAATATGCCCGTCTAGGCGGAATGGGGTCGTTGGTATGATTTGTCTTATATTAATTAATTGTCTTATATTATTAAATTAATTGTCTTATATAATTTAGTTCTTAATATTTTTTAAATAAATACTTTTAGATATACGCACGTTTACCTAAAATTACTCTAAAAAGGGGCTATGCATATGGGCCAATGTTTTATAAATTATGTAAACATAAAAATATTTTCAAAAAATATATATATATATATATATATATATATAAAAAAAAAAACATTTGTAGATTCATAAAAAAAGTGAGTTTAAGCAAATTTTATTACAATTACGTTGTTTGTAGGGTTGATGCCACCAATGCTTAGCATTGAAAAATATATTGCTAGTGGGCATCTACAACTTATTCTTGCAACCAAGTATAACGTTTTTATTTCGTCAACCACGTCGACAGTACTCTTAGTTAAATTATAAAATGTTATAATTTCGGGCCTTACTTGGTCTCCTGTCTCGTCATCAATGACATCACCGTTGTGCTTGGTAGATAAAAGAAGTACATTTTTCTTCTTTTTTTCTGAGGAACGTATGAAACTAATATAGATTCTTTTGAAAAAGAAAACATACGGCTGTTTGCTGGAGTTCTAGCTTTTGAAACTCGTTCAAAGTACGGGACCATATCTCTTTATTTGCTTCTATCATAATTTTATTTATTTTTCACTCACGTTCGATTTTAGCTAAATACTTATCCCTTTTTTGCTTGTTTTCAATAAATCGATTCATTTGCTTCCAAAAACTTGCAATTTTATTCTCGTCAGCTGGATCACATATCTGCTCAAAGTTAAATTTCTGAAACACATATATTTTCAATATTTATTAATTTTATTTGAAAAAATGTTTATACAGTTTATAACGAGATACTTCAGCAAAATAAACTTAAAATATAAAAATTTATTACAAAAATTTCTTAATAATGTAGTAGTATATTATGTTACGAGGAGTAGAAAGCGATGATTACTGTGGTAAGTCCAGATATTATTATTAAAATTTTAAATTTAAAATTCGGCTGTATGCGACCAATGGTACCAATGCGTACTTGTGGCAAAAAATTTATTTCGAAAAAATCAGTAAAATAAACATTTTCAGTATTCGATGATATCTCTTATAAACTTTAAATGTATTTAATTTTTAGTTCTTAATAAAAATTAAGTCGTTAACATTATCTTTCAGTTCAGCTTAATGTTTTTTTTTTTTTAATTAAATGAAATAATTCTTTATATCCTGTAAAAAATTAAATGACAAGTGTAGGAAATATTTAGAAATAAACATAGTGAGCAGTGAAAAACAGTTGTATTATTAGTAGAAAATAATGATGTATAGCAATACTGTAACCCCTCTGCGCTGGAATTGTGTCGTGACATATACATACGTAGCGAGTTTTTTGTAGATTAACAGATAGTTTTTTTTATGTTTTTAGTTGTATTTAGTTTAATAATAAAGAAGTTTATATACTATTTGTATTATTTAAAACAAGTACAAATTTAAATACATAAAAATTATTTATTCGAAAATATACTGTAATTTATTTGTAAAACTATATATATATATATATATATATATATATATATATATATATATATATATATATATATATATATATATATAACTAAAACTTTGTACTTATCAACATTCAAAACAAGATTCATATCTTTACCAACAACATTAATTCTATCAATCATCCTTCTCAGTTGTTCTTCAGATTCAGCCAAAACAACCACGTCATCAGCATACGCTAAAGCAGGTACAACACAATCACCTATTTGTATACCATCATTACCACAGAAAGCTTTCCGAAGAAGAACATCCATATATAAATTAAATAGCCAAGGAGACATTACACAGCCCCGTTTCACGCCAACATCTATACGAAACCAATCACTTTTATTATTATTATATCTCAGTCTACTAAGATAGAAAAGTTTTTAATCTGTCTTTCACAATAATTTAATTATTTATTATTGTTTATTATAATTTCTATTCAGAACTAAATTTAAATTTTAAAATTTTAAATTTTAATATCATATAACCGAAATTTGTTGTCATTACTGTTGCATATAGTATATAGTATTGAATCAATCATATCTTAATTTTTTAAAATAATAACAATAATCTTCTACAATAAGTATTAAAACTTTCAAATAAACTTAATATTAGATAGTAAATATAGTAAATAATTAATTAAATTGGAAAAATAATTGAACAAATATTATTACTCGTGTGTGGTTTAAAAGACAAGTTTTGCTATATATAGGAATTTTAAGTAAGGGTCTGTCGGGTAGTCTGATTGCTTCTCGGGCCGCGGTATGGCCAGAACCGTTTCTAACTCGGCTAAATGTGGTGCTACTACTTGAGAAACCATTCCGAAACCTGTTAAAAAAAAGCGAGCGAAAACAAGTACCGTGGAAGCAACGGGTGACTACCTTTTTTTTTTAAATTACTTAGAATTATATCTGCATCGGTTTATTACGTATCTATAAATAAATTTAAAATTTTAAAGTTTTATTTAAAATATATTTTAAAATGATCTTTTATGTATCTAGTACAGAATATCGCAAATTTTATATGAGATAATAATTTGTTTTTAATCGTAGTAAAAGTTAGAACAAATCTTTGAAATGAAAATTATATTATACCATTGATTATATAGTATAATTACAGAATAAATATCTTTTGGGGAATTTCTCTCTTATTTTGTCGCAACGTGCAACAATGGTAATGTTGTGGTTAACTTTTAAGTTTGGTATTTATAAAGTTACTGAAATTCTAGGAACATATTTTTATCTTTTTAGTAGTATTATAATTAAAATTGTATCAAATATAATTAGGATGTTACAGATTTTAAGCCATATTTAATAGATTGTCCTGTAAACCCATGAATAGGGATAATTCTAGATGTTAAGTTTCCCAGACCATCTTCTATTGTCTTGATTCTAATCAAATGTTCGTTGCTACTATTCTGTAAGTGTTCCCATATTGCACTACTACCAGGTAATTTTACAGGTTCTAACCGTGTTATTATGTTACAGTCCAGATAATTGAATTTGAATAGGGAAAGATTTTGTAATTGAAGGTTCTCCCATCAACTTTGCTATTAGAGTTAGATCAGTTTTTGATAGGAATTCAACTAATAGCTCTTGGATTGATGACAGATCTCTCATTTTATTTTCCAACTGTTTTAAATTGGAGTTGGTTATCATTTGTGATATGGCCCCCGGCCTCTGCTATCTCAATCAAGTCACTCAATGTAGGAGTTTTTGCTGAAATTTCTTGATTTTGAGGAGTGGTATGACCTTTACACCAGGCATTTTCAACAACAGTTTTTGGTTTGGTGCATAAAAGCTCCAGTTACACAATCCATTATGATGACAGTCAATTTTACTGATTTTGGTACAGAAAGCAGAAAAAAAAATATTTTTACCTCTGTTCTGTTTCTGTTCAAACTTTAAAAGTGGAAGCTATACAAGTCTTTTTCCTCGACTCATTGCACTAAACTAATCAAAAACAACAACCGAAAGTCTATAAAAACAGTTCCAAAATTATATACACTTTGTCACGCAATGAGAGAATATCTCACACAAAGTGCAACTACCTCTATTAAACTCTGCACAATACTACTGCGACGCGATTGGCTTATACCACGGTACAAGACATTATAGGTAACCTAACTCGTCGTCACAATGTGTCCTCTGAAATGGTTATAGTTCACAGTAACGGCGCTAGGAGCGGTTCCATCAGTAAATCCTATTTTAAAACAGAGTTTAATGGATATAGATAAAAAATTTGCAAATTTTAACAAAACCACCCATAAATTACATTTGACAATATATGTAAGACGTACAAAATTTATTTTAAATTAATAATATATTAAGACATTGGTCAGGTAAATAGCTAATTGCATATATATATATATATATATATATATATATATATATATATATATATATATATAAGTAAGTAAATCACGCCATAAGGCTAAGTAGTATAGTTTAAATTGAATAAATACCATTAATTAATTGAAAATTAAATTAAAAATTTGTCAACCTGTATCGTCTGGGAATCGAACCCAGGACCACCATGTTTCCGGCACAGCGCTCTTACCTTCTGAGCTAACAATACACAGACGATTAAGTTGAAATTTTTAATCTATATAAAGTATTCATAATTTTTTGTAAATTCACCTGCATACTGCTACGATTACATTTAAGCAAATTTGTAGCCTAGTATATTAGATTATTACGTATGAAAGATGATATTGTATTTATTCGGATAACGTCAATTGTAAATAATTAATTTAAGTAAGTAAATCACGCCATAAGGCTAAGTAGTATAGTTTAAATTGAATAAATACCATTAATTAATTTAATTTTCAATTAATTAATGGTATTTATTCAATTTAAAATATATATATATATATATATATATATATATATATATATAATTAATATGGAATCTACAAGAACATAGAATTGTATCAAATCAGAGCCGTAGATAGAAAATAGTTAATATTAATTGAGATGTTACACAAACAATAATTCAAATTATATATTATCAAATTTACAGGTGATATTAATGTACAATTTCCATATTTTTTTTTATACAAAAAATTATTAAATATTTTCATTTCAAGATAATAGGAAGGAATTTTAAAAAGATTTATACGCCTTAAAATATTATATATTTGTAATTGAAATATATTTTATACAAAAGATATATATTACATTTATACAATTTACAATTTACAATTATGATTTTTGCAACCGCGACAATTTTCGCTTTTGCGCTGTTGCTGATATTAATTGTAAATGCCCTTGTTGCACGTAGTGGTTCATTCGTCTTAAAATATAATAATGTATAATACAACAAATTATATCTACTTAATGAATATTGCAAGGAAATGAGAAGTTATAATGTTTTATAACGTAATCTATACTTTCTTCGTAGACATTTGATTTAGAAGCATGTTCAACAAAAAAAATTTTCTATAAATTGTATCATTTTGAAGATCATAAAATTGGGATGTTAAGAAACCGAAAGATTTCAAATTTGTTAATGCTGCTGCGAGATGAGAACATACTGGTTCTTCAGTGGATAAAGCACTTCTGCAAATTGGACAAGTTATTGTCTTTAACAATTTTTTGCAAACAAAACCTGTTAAATAATAAATAACACAATCTACAGATTTTGGGTCTGAATCGCCTATGCAATCTTCATCGTCCCATGAGTCGGTATGAATTCATCCATTTAGTTTGCTTCTTAAATTTTCCAAATGGATTTGTTGATACGATCCTGAAGCCTTACTGAAGATGTTTCTAAACTCATTAAACTTTAAAGTATTAAGGTTTTCAGGAGTACAATTTATCAACTTATAAATGGATAACATTCGGTAAAGTTGAAGAAACGTATATAAAGTTGGGTAATCATTTTGATATCCAGCTTGCCGAATCATACCAAAGTAGCACTATCAAACTATTCGGGAAAATTAATATTTGTAGATGCATTTTTTTAAAAAGCTATTATAAAATAACTTTTTACATATTAATATTCCACATGTTGACAATGTGAATTTGGTTTTGCAAAATTACAATTTATATATACATATAATATACTTACTTCTAACTTATCTTGGTTTATTTTGCCCGTTAGGACATAAGAAAATCCACAGTTTTCAATTAAATATTTTGTCAAATCTAATATTGAGTGCATTGTTACTCGTAATCCTTCCGCAGTACTGGTAATCAAAAAATACTTCTTTTCAATATTGTTACTATTACATTTAAGGACTATTACATTTAAGGCTAGAAAAATAATTATAATACGTTCCTTTTAAAATAAAAATTGCATAAATTTTATATGCAATATCTAAAAATGATATACACGGTTTTGACATGTATACAATGAAAATTATAAAATAATTATTGTACTTAATTCTTTAGAAATAATAATAATACGTATGACATTAACAAAAAGGAAAAAAACAATCAAGTAATTAGCATTTTTTGTTAATAACAAATTTTCCAATTACAGTTAACATTATATAACAAACTTTTTTTTATATATGTAATAAATTTTTTAATGTGTTTGTGATGTACCGATACTAATTATCTTTAGGTATTTAACACAAGGAGCATAAGACACATTCTTGGATTGACACGTACTTTCTATCAAATTTTTTTTTTTAAAAACAAAAAATTATTTTAACCGAACTTTGCATATAGATGCTACTGAATTTTTGATATTGATATGGAAGATTAGACAAAAATTTCGCACCAATTTAATATTTCAAAAAATATTTACTACATATGTTAATATTTATCATTTATCCGTCATTATTTTTATTGCTATTAATTTTTAACAATCTTTATATTTATTATATTATTAATATTTTTAGTATTTTTAAAATTTTATCTAATTAAGTCTATATTTTAGTTTTATTCACAATAATAAAGACACCATTTATGAAAAATAAACATGTATTTATTATTTTTGTTTTATTACAAGAAATCGAACATATTATAATTGTATTCGTATTAAATAAAAAAAAATTATATATTCATTTTTTGAGTTCGAGTGGAAGATAGGAAATGAATCTTGAGAATATAATTTTCTATTGTATGTTGAATTTTCGACTCTTAATTTAATTTGTTGTGATATTATTTTTAAATTTGTTTGTTTATAATTAGTTTATAATTAAATTAGCGTGATACGCTTGCATTGTTTTTTGTTGTTAATTACAAACATAGACTAGACTAGTTGAACTTCGGATTTATTTACATTTCGCAAAATTTGCACCGTTTGTGGCACAATGTTGACGCAGCTGAAGACTGCTTCTGCTGTTTAATTCGTTGACTTTGACGTGCAGATATTGGTACAATTTTCGGAAATCTTCGTCTTTTCTTCTTTTTCGTAATTGAATTGCTTCGTCAGCTTGTTTCTGTACTGGTGCAGGAAAATCGATATTTATTTTTGGCAACGAAGCATTGTCATCATCGTCAGCGGTCTTTAATAGGTTTTTGTTCGTTTCCGAATCGATAATAACAGTTTTATTTTTTACATAGGTTTGAATTTTAGCTTCATGTTCCGATGCGATAGTTAATGTTTCCATAAGTTTGGAACTTGAATCAGAAACTCCTGCTTCAGTTGTTGCCAGCGAACAATTTTCAGGTAGTGTATTCTTCAACTCTTGCTTCGTTGAAATCAAAGATGCGTGTCTGTTTGAGATCGAAGAATGGATTCGACCGGCTTGTACCAGGGGTGTCCAGTGCACTTTTAATATCGGATGCATTTGAAAATGTTCCAGTGCTGCAATTCTCCGTTGTATTCATCTTATTGAATTTGGAACTTAATGTGTCTTGCAATCGTAAGTCTACTCGTGTTGCTGCTCTGTGGATGGCGTTCAATGTTGCTGGCATACTATTTACTACAGTTTCACTAACTGATAGTGGGTTTTTGGGTAAATTAAGAGGGCCCTGTACCCAACTCTCTCGTTTCAAATCGGCGATTCGTAATCTATGACGAGGATCAATGGTTAGCAAACCGCGTATTAGTGATTTTGCAGCATAGCTCACTTCTTGCCATACTGATGAAGAGAAACTGATGCGCGCCATAATTGCTGCGTCACTATTATCACCATCACTTGATGTGACACGAAATGGAGTACTTCCACATAACATTGTATACAGAATAATTCCCAAACTCTATAAGTCACAATTTTCCTCGTAACCGTCTTGGTCGCAATCGAGTACTTCAGGTGCACCATACCGCAAAGTGAAACATGGTATATGGAATTGTTCGGTGTCCTCTTTCAATGCGGCTAAACCAAAATTGACGATTTTAATCTCGGAATTCTCGTCATCCGAGGTAAATAGCAAGTTTTCCGGCTTCAGATCCTTATGAACAATACCGCACGAATGAATGAAATCAATAGCCAAAATTAATTTACGTAGAATTGAACTGGCTTCGTCTTCGGTAAGCTTTGTTTTTCGTTTTATACGCTGCAGCAGTTCACCGCCCATGAGCAATTCTAAAACTAGATAAGTGTGCGCTCGTCCTGATACGATTCGTAAAATGTGACAATATTCGCATGGCCTTGACACGCGCGAAGTATGTTAATTTCCCGTGTGGAATTGATATGTCTACCGATAATTTTCACCGCGTATTCTGTGTTTGTAGTCTTCTTAATGCATCGACGACATACTGAAAATGAGTCATCGCCTAAAATCTTATCGGAGTAATCGATGTGGTAGTGTTGAAAAAATTCGGAACCATTTAATTCGCACCAGACTAGCGTTTGACTATCTGCTTGATGGATAGATAGATGTAGAGTTTCATCGGAACCGAGATTCTTCGAGAATAAGATTAAGGGTGCGACGTATGAGTAACCTTTGAAGACTTTATCAGAATTTGCTGGTACAACGGCTGCTAGTGTATCATTTACTGGCATTGTTGTGTAATAATTGTTAAAATTTGATACATCATATTTACTTTTAATCTTCGGTTTAAATGGCGCAGGAATCTGCTTCTGTGCCAACATGTTCCAATTAAACTTTGCAAAGAAAGCATGCGTTTTCAATGCGTTTGCATCATCTTGACCGCCACCTAGACGTCTACGTGGATCCTTCGCCAATAATTTAATTATAAAATCGGCTACCGCGATACCGAAATTACAAGTTTTCTTATTCTTCGTATAGTATATATTCCGGTTGCTAGTTTTTTGCTGATGACGTCTATATGCGTTGTCCATTTTAAATTGTTTGATATATAAATTCCTAAAAAATTTATTGATTTCAAAGAATCAGTATTATTAAATGTTAATTTCTGGGTTTTAGTTTAATTTAACTTTAATTTGTTCGTTGTAAACCAATTGTTTGCTTCTTCAATGGTACAATTAGGTATTGTTTTCATTTCTTGTTCGTTGTTTGCTACTGTGACAAACGAAATATCGTCTGCATATAGGCAACATTTTTTGTTTTGTACATTAACTAGCAAATCATTAGTATAGATTATAAAGAGGACAGGTCCCAAAATACTTCCTTGTGGTACTCCTGTATTCAAAGTACCTGTATTTGAAGTTTTATTTTTCCAAAATATTTGTAGTTGTCTATTGGTTAAATAGGATTTAATTAATTGAAATGGTATTCCTCTTATGCCGTAATAACATAGTTTTTGCAGTAGAAATTCATGATCTACGGTATCAAATGCTTTACTTAAATCGCAGCATATTAATTCAACTGCTTTCCTTTCATTTACAGCGTTATTTACTTTTTCTAGAATATCCACCATTGCTGTCGTCGTGGATCTGTCACTTCTGTAACCATGCTGATGCGATGTAAAAAAGTTTTGTTTCTCAAAGAAAGTACTTATATATTCTTTCAGTATTATTTCATATACTTTCGATATAACAGGTAGTATAGCTATCAATCTATAATTTTCGGTTGAATTTATATCACCCTTTCCTTTGTATATTGGCACAATTTTTGCAACTTTCAATTCATCAGGAAATATTCCCTCTTCAATACACCTATTTAAAACTATTGTCAATGGTTCTACTATTTCATTCTTTATTTGTTTTAATAAATATGTTGACATACCATAAATATCTTGTGAATCTTTCTTTTTTAGTTTGTCTATTATTTTTGCTGTAGTGCTGACTACTATTGACGAAAAAAAAAATAGAACTTTTATTATTAATTTTTAAGTTTTTTATCGTAGTTTCTTGATATTTACGTTTTTCCATAGAGCTTTTAATATGTTCTAGGTTACCGAGGAACTCATCAGAAGTAAGATTACAATTTTCTTCATTCTTTCGTGATTGATGTTTCGTTTCCGAATTTATGACGGCCCAAATTGCTTTTGATTTATTATTAGATTCTGTTATTATTTTATTGTTTTTTTTGTTTTTTGTCATTTATTAATTTTTCGTTAAAAAGTTTTCTATAATCATTATATGCTGTGAGCGATGTTTCATCTCTTCTGTTTTCATAGATATTAGCTAGTATATTTAACTGGTCTCGTATAGTTTTTGTTTCTTGAAACGTAGCATAGTTTGTGAACTTTTTGTTATATTTTTTAATTTTTGAAATTGGAAAGCATTCATTAAATGTAGTTATTAAAATATTATGAAAATTTGTAAACAAATTTTCTGCATTGTTGGTGGCCAACTCAGCTGACCAGTTTATGGATAAAAGTTTTGTTTTATATTTTTTTATTTTACTCTCATTTATTTTACGAATGTTAATGTATTCCTTTTCCTGGCTCCTGTCATAGTCCCCGTATATTTCTAATATTTGTCCTTGATGATCACCTATATGTAAGTTTTGTGTAATAGTTTTATAAGCTGTGTTTGGCACAGTCACAAAAATGTTGTCTATACAGGTTTTCGAATATTTTGTAATTCTTGATGGATCGCTGAATGTCCTATGTAGTCCAAATGATGTGAAGATGTTTTCTATTTCATTCTTTTTGTGATTTATTTTTGTTGAAAGAAAATCAATATTAAAATCTTCTGCAACAAATAAATCATGATTACAATATTTATTACTTAGTATTAGCAACAGTTCTTTAATTATTTGTATGAATATGTCCAAATTGCCAGTAGAAGTTCTGTAAAGAGTTACTAGTATGCGTTTTTTAAGTTTTATTCCAATTATTTCTATATTTTGTTTCAATGGAAAGATTTTTTGTTTCGGGTATTTCTGTATATATTTTTGCTTCTTTTACTAACATTCGGACACCTCCATGTTCATGTTTTTCTCTGCAATATGCTGAGGCAATTGTATAATTGTTTATATTTATATTTTTTATCTGGTGCAATTTTAGCCATTGTTCAGTGATACAGATTACATCTGCATTTTTTTTTACTTCTAAACAAGAATTTAATAGTTCAGTTTTATTTGTTAAAGATTGTACGTTTATATTTATTATTGAAAATGTTAAATTATTAATTTTTAGTGTATTAGTTGTTTTTTATCGTATGTTTTCTGCAATTTATTTTCTTGATTTACGAAAAAAATTGTATCGTTTTACTATTAATCCAGATGGGCAAATCTGGGTTTTTAATTAGTTCCAAATTACTCAAATGAATTCCAAATTTAAATGATTTATTTTGGCTTCTGTTTGCTTCATGTTTTTGTATTTCTTCGACAAAAATTTTGTTATTTGGAATCTTTAATTGTAGGTATTTTATTAAATCGCTACTAGTTGTGTCAGAACTGGCATGTCCAACATAAATCCATGCTAATTTGTCAACGGCTCTAAAACGTATGCTATCATTTACTTGAGCAGTACCTTTAATTAGTATATAATTTTTCTTTTGATTACTTGTATTTCCACTTGAATTTTTTGCATGTCTATTGTACTTTTGCTTTTATTATTCTGAATTTTTGTATTGACATTTACTTTTAGTTTTTGTTTTGGAACCTGTGAAGTTTCAAGGTCTGTATTGTTTATATCAGTTTCACCAACATTATCCAAGTTCTTAGATTTTGACAGTTTTCTGAGGTTACTGTTTTTTTATTTTCTTTTAGAAGACTTATAATTAATTCTTGATCAGTTATTTTGTTCTTAAGTTGAGTAATTAGATCTTGTTGTATTGAAACATACTTATCAATTTGCAATAAATGTTTTTGACACTCACTGTTTCCACATGCACTGTCTATCACATATTCTTGTGTTTCTTGAAACACTTTGTCAGAAAAATGATTATTTAAGTATTTTTCTATAATTTCGTTTTTTGGTAAGCTACTGGGAACTTTTTTATCTATAATAATATCAATTGAATCTTTCTTTCTTAGAGAATTCAACTCTTGTATTACTTTCGACAATTGTTCACTCGCCATCTTGTCTAACATTAATATTAACTGTTTCGCTTGCATATCATCAACATTGTCTTTCGGTTTGACGAGAAATGGCGTTCGTGCAGTAAGCAGTTCGTAGGATAGTATAGGTACCGACTTGCCACCAATCAACAGCAAAATCGTATCCGTTCAATTTGCATTGTACCATTTCAGGTGCCATGTATTCAGTCGTACCACAATAGCTATTGGGATCTAAAATGTTCTGAATGGCATCTGGTGGCGAAATGAGAAACTAAAACACTGCGTCACTTGTGTCAACGATCAAAAGTGACAGCTTGCGGAAAAAACGCTATTTTCTAATAAATAATATAATAAATAAATAAATATAATAAATATTTTAATTCTAGATGTTACTGATTGGAATATGCGTTTGATTTAAAGTTCTGTTGTGCAAAGTGTCAACTAACCTATAACAATATAATAAAGTTGCGATGCAGTGTTTACACTTTTCACCTAAACCAGCTTTACAGGAACACACTGCAGACTTAATCGCACCGTTTTTGTCAATTTTCATTGAGATTTCATGTGGAACATCTTTTAAACTTGAAGTTTTCAAACACAGAGATGTGCCTGTCATCTTGCCAGCATATCACTTTTCTAATGATTTTCTACATTGTATAATATGTCCACCGTTTAAAATACGCTCAGCTTGTGTAGAATTGTTCTGACAAGGGTTTAAGCCGGCACATTTGCAAATTTTTTCAATATATTGAATAGGCCACGTCCCCATTTAGATCCCAATACGTTTTCTGAACGATTTCCGAACTCGATTTTCGCAGTATCTTACATAGACCGAAATCAGTCAACACAATATGACCACTTTTCTTAACTAAAACATTCTCTAATTTCAGATCCCTGTAGATGATGCCCATACTATTACCTGTTAAAATACATAATTATGTATAAAATATGTTATATTAGTGGTAAATATATGACAGATTTTAGTGGGTATTATACAAGTTTATATTTTAATTTTATTTTGTATATAAAATACTGGTTATTATATTTTATTATCAGTGTAACTTGTCAAGATACCAACACAGCTGTTTTTTCAACTAATGTAATATTATGTAAGGCAATTTTAATACCATATAAAGAAAATTTTGTTGCATTTCCACTATTACATTACAAAAATGCCAAAATATAAACAGTAATTCTAAAGCTTTTACAATATTGCCTTCTTGTAACATACATTTGGGATATATTACGTAATGTAGGAAATAAGTTTAAATTCAAATTAGCGCCAAGGAAGTCTTATCTGTCAACCGGCAGTAAGTGCTGCCACCACTGTAGTTGTAAGGGTAAGACGAAGAAGAAGTGTTCCGGCAAAAAGCATGCAAGACACACGCACACATATATTATGTTATGTTTATGTACGGCAGTGAAGCGACTTATGTGTTAAAGCTGAACGACTTATGTTTTATGTACAAAATTATATTTACGCGTACGTTAAAAGTATTCTGATTGATATATATATTAGTGTGTAATATTATCTTCAATATATTTGTATTTATTCAACCTGACACCACGAAAGAATTATTTCGCACGCGCCAATCCAGGCCAACCTTACCTCCCACAGTTATCAGGTGTGGGGTACTACCAAAATTTAGCTAAAGGTAATCAAAAGTTATCGAAAATATTGTGACAATTTACGAAAGGATATTGAGTTATAATGGCGGACGAAATGCAAGCAACCTTAGAAGAAATCGTTACGGCGACAGTAAGGGCGTTACAAGTACGAGAAAATACCAAGAATAGGGCAGACGAAGTTAGTGCTCTGCTTCCCACTTTTGGCGGTTCACCAACTGAAGATGTAATGTTCTGGTTCAAACGTATAAACGCGATCCAAAATCATTATGATATTGGCGACGGTACCTTGTTATTGATAGTGGCAAATAAGCTAAGAGGTGCAGCCCAGAATTGGTTCTACTCAAAGCCAGAATTTGTCGCACTCAGTCTACGGGAGTTAGAAAACAAAATGGTGGAAATGTTCTCGTGTCGAGAGGACAGGATAGCTCTAATGAACAAATTCGAAGCACGGCGGTGGAAGAGATCTGAGAAGTTTGCAGTTTATTTCCATGAGAAAACATTACTCGGAAATCAGCTGGAGTTAGCAGAGAGAGATATGATCAACTACGTAATCGAAGGACTAGACAACCCGATGTTGGAAACACAGGCGCGGATGAAGGAATTCCAGTCGTTGCAGAAACTTTTGAGCGTAATGAACGAGGTGACCAGTGTAAATAATTTGCATGTTACAGTTACAGCACGCAAAACGAGTAGTAGTCAAAATAATAACCAGCAGCAGCGGCAACCGTCTTCAGCAACCGCATTGCAGAAAGAACAAATCCGATGTTACAATTGTGGCACAAGCGGTCACATTGCGAGTGCATGTGACAGGCCGAAGCGAGAACGAGGTTCATGTTATTCATGTGGTGGACAAGATCATCAAAGAAGGGATTGCCCGAGTCGTCAGCGGCGGCCGAACGTTGCACCAGCCGACAGCACGACGATGGTGATCGAGGAAAATCAATCCGGTACTGTTCCTCCATATACGGTACCAATCACGTTAAGTATGAACGATAAAATTATATCATTGAATGCTATGATTGACTCTGGAAGCCCAATTTCTCTCATAAAGCAAAAGCATGTGCCTCTAAGTTGCATCGAGCACTGCCATTGTCCTGAGCGTGGTTGGGTAGGAGTCAACCAATCCGAAACAAAAGTAATAGGTATTACTGACAGAATTATTTATGTAAACGGAATAGAAATTAAGATTAGATTCCATGTTGTACCAGAAATTACTATGAGCTATGATTGTGTACTAGGTAGGGATTTTATGGCTTCACCAAAAATTAAAGTTAGCGTCGATAAAAATAGTGCTATAATTGAAAGTATTGATACTGAACCGGTCCACAATGAATTCATTTCGAATGAAGTTTTGCTAATTAATGATCTTAATGTTGCAACGGTCGATACATTAAATACGGAACCTACTTTGAGTTCAGTTGCTAAAATTGAGTTAAATAGAATATTTCAGGAATCATATGTCAAGCCAAAGCGCGAAATATCACCAAGGGTGAAATATGAAACCGAAATCGTAGTTAAAAGCAATCATATTCCATTTTACTTCCGTCCGCGAAGGTTGTCCGAAACCGAAAAGATAAATGTAAAGAAAATTATAGATGACTTGCTGAGTAAAGGTATTATACGCGAAAGTAATTCTCCTTACAGTTCACCGATCGTACTTGTTAAGAAACGGGACGACTCTATTCGGCTTTGTGTTGATTTTAGAAAATTGAATAAAATTACGGTGCGCGATAGATATCCGCTTCCACTGATAGAGGATTTGATTGACACGTTAAATATACGTCGTTCGTGACGCCATTTGGCCAGTTTGAGTACGTAAAGCTTCCTTTTGGATATTGCAATAGCCCTTCTGTATTTATGCGCTACATTAATAAAATATTCAAAGAATTTATCGATAACGGGGAATTAATTATTTATATTGATGACATCTTGATAGCAACGGATACTATAGAGGAAAATTTTGCGATTTTAGAAAGAGTTTTTACAGTATTAGTTCAAAATGTTTTGTATTTACGCACAGACAAGTGTACATTTTTGACAACCAAAATAGTGTACTTAGGTTATGAGGTTAGTAAAGATGGCATTCGTCCAAGTGTTAATAATGTTAATGCAGTTACCGAATTTCCAATACCCGCTAATTTAAGACAACTACATTGTTTTATCGGAATGATTAGTTATTTTCGTAAATTTATCAAAGACTTTTCATTAAAGGCAAAACCATTATATGACTTGTTAAAGAAAAATATTAAAACTTATAACTTCGGAGCGCGAGAATTATAAACTTTTGAGAACTTAAAAGATGAACTAGTGAAGCGTCCCGTCCTTTCCATTTATTCGCCTATGTCCGAAACCGAGCTACATTGTGATGCCAGCTCAGTAGGATTCGGAGCTATACTTTTGCAGAAACAAAGTGATAACAAATTTCATCCGATATTTTATTTTAGTAAGCGAGCGAATGAAGCTGAATCACGTTATCATAGTTATGAGTTAGAATGTCTTGCAATTATTTATGCTCTAAAAAGATTCCACATTTATTTGCACGGAATTAAATTCAAAATAGTTACGGACTGTAATAGTCTAAAACTAACTCTAGAGAAAAAAGATATTAATGCACGCATAGCCCGTTGGTCACTATTACTACAAAATTATGATTATCAGTTAGAACATAGAAACGGTAATAGAATGAAGCACGTCGACGCGTTGAGTAGGCGCGATAGTATAATGATCATATGTGAAAATAGTTTCGAACGAGTATTAGCAATTAAACAAGACAGTGATTTAGAAATAAATAAACTACGCGAAAGACTCGAGCACGGCGAAGACAAATTGTATGAAATACAAAACGGTTTACTATTCAGAAAATGTAGAAACAATAGACTCTTCGTAGTTCCACAAGAAATGCAGAATAGTGTTATTAGGTTATACCACGATGACGTTGGTCACGTGGGAACGAACAAGGTGATCGAATTAATTTCGCGAACATATTGGTTTCCCGAAATGAAAAAAAAGGTTCGTAATTACGTATCCAATTGTCTAAAGTGTATCACTTATTCACCGGGAAGTGGTAAGAGTGAAGGCGTATTGCATAGTATTCCTAAAGGAGATTTACCATTCAATACTCTACACATTGACCATTATGGTCCGTTAGAAAAGACAAAATCGAATAAAAAGTATTTATTAGTCGTTGTTGACGGATTCTCGAAGTTTGTAAAGTTATTTACGTGTTCGTCTACTAATACGAAAGAAGTAATTAAACATTTAAATTCGTATTTTGCAAGTTATAGCAAACCATTAAGAATAGTATCAGATCGCGGAGCAGCATTTACAGCTACAAATTTTAAAGAATATTTATTGAATTTAGATATTCAACACATATTAATAGCAACGGGAGCACCCCGTGCTAACGGACAAGTTGAAAGAGTAAATCGTTCAATAACGCCGATGTTGTCAAAATTATGCAAGGACCCTAAAGAATGGGATGAGGTAGTGTTTGACGTAGAATTTAGTTTAAATAACACGGTAAATCGCTCTACGGGGCAAACACCGAGTGTATTGCTATTCGGAATTAATCAGAGAGGAAGAGTAGACGATAACTTAAGATTGTACCTCGAATCGGTTCAGAACAACCCACGAGATTTGTCGAGTGAACGCACACAAGCTAGTAAAAATATCGTTAAAAATCAGGAATACAATAAAAAGCAGTTCGATGCGAAACACAAACTACCGTTTAAATATCAATTAGGCGACTTAGTTGTGATTCCAAATGTACACGTTACGCCGGGAGTTAATAAAAAGTTATTGCCAAAATTTAAGGGACCGTATGTAGTTAAATCAATACTAAACAATGATAGATATGTAATAAGTGACATAGAGGGTCATCAAGTAACGCAGATACCCTATGAAGGAATCTGTGATGCTTCGCGTATAAGGTTGTGGGCCGATTCTGATCAACTTCACTAATTAATAAAGATGAAATTATGTAATTTTATGTAACTTTATGTAATATAGTTTAATTTATGCACAATGTAATTTATGTAAACAAATAAGACTGACACTGCTAAAACGACCGCTTAATATATGATCGGGGCGATCATATGTCAGGCTGGCCGAACTGTAGGAAATAAGTTTAAATTCAAATTAGCGCCAAGGAAGTCTTATCTGTCAACCGGCAGTAAGTGCTGCCACCACTGTAGTTGTAAGGGTAAGACGAAGAAGAAGTGTTCCGGCAAAAAGCATGCAAGACACACGCACACATATATTATGTTATGTTTATGTACGGCAGTGAAGCGACTTATGTGTTAAAGCTGAACGACTTATGTTTTATGTACAAAATTATATTTACGCGTACGTTAAAAGTATTCTGATTGATATATATATATTAGTGTGTAATATTATCTTCAATATATTTGTATTTATTCAACCTGACACCACGAAAGAATTATTTCGCACGCGCCAATCCAGGCCAACCTTACCTCCCACAGTAAGTAAATTTCTATTATAAAATAGCAAATATTTCAATAATAAAATAAAACTATTAAAATTAAAATTATTTTAAAGAAAAAAATTTCTGATATTAAATTTAGAAATTTGTGATATTAATTTGTGGTATTATTATTTGCAGAAACTATAAATTTATAATTGTGGAATTTTCTGAAGAAGAAGAAAATGAACAAGTACCAATGGCTGTTATATCAAGTAAATGGATATTTGAAAAAAACGGATGTACTTACTGTTATTGGCCGATGTACTTTAAGTCAGATATATCAAAAACGAAGGCAATTGTAAATCATCTTGATTTGGATATAGAAAAATGTACCGAATGTTCTATTAGAATCAATTATTCAGGAGGTAAATTATTTGATTTTTTTGTAACAATGAAGAAACTTGTTGTATGAGCGCCGCCAGTGGCACCATCTGTGGGATCCGCGAGGAACTGGCGCCGAGAAACTACGTTGGTAAGGCAGTGTTATCTCGCTAACGTGACGTGACGTGATGTGATTCAGTATATTCTGTAACTTCAGTTTTTCTTAATAAAAGCAGTTAAGAGGATTCACTTGCAATCCCGAAGTTTCTGAGGGGTTTGTAGGTGAGAGACGAAGTAGGCTTAGGGAGGATCCATACGAACTGTCCCCACTTTAAAATAATAACCAACCGTTGTTATAAGTGACGCCCAACGCAGAGGCCGTTCCTGCACCAAAAATACAAAGTTACCAACAACCATTCCACGAACAAGAAGCATGGCTCTTACCGCGGAAATGCTGCAACAACTGATAGAACAGATACGTCCTGTAAAACACTTTACTCAGTGCACCGCAAGATTCAGTGGCACCAGAACACAGGAAGCAGTATTAGATTTTTTGGCAAGCGCTGATTTTTACAAAGAATCAGAGGGTATAACAGATCAAAACGCATTACGCGGACTGCACCTACTCCTAGAGGGACAAGCACACACTTGGTGGAGCGGGATCAAGCATGGAGTCACAACCTGGGAAGAAGCAAAGAGATTACTCCAAGAAGAATACGCGCCAAAACTACCCAATTACCAGATCTATCAGCAAGTATTTGAAAATCGGCAAGAAGAAGGTACACAAACGAGCCTTTTCATTTCACAGAAGAGAGCATTGTTAGCACAAGTAAAACCTCCAGACACCGATACAAAGCAAATAGACCTAATTTATGGTTTGTTACGTTTGGAAATCAGGAAACAAATACCCAGGCATCAAGTAAATTCTTTCACGGAGTTAATTTCCAAAGTTCGAGATACTGAAGTAGTTCTAAGCGAAGAACGCAAACCCAAAATTCGGGAGGCTCTCATTTTAAGTGAAGGAAAACCTAAGAAACGATGCGAATATTGCCGACCCGCTGGACATGATATCAAAGTGTGTCAGAAAAAAGCAAAAGCGGAAAACACAGCCCCAAACCAGCAGAACATACGCTCAGAGGAGAAAAACATAAGATCTCCTACAAACGAAATTCGTTGCTATGGATGTAACAAAGTCGGAGTTTTCAGAAGGAATTGCTCCACTTGCAACAGTACAACCGTTTCCAGTATGGAATTTTGTGCGATACAAACCTGTGAGCCCAGGCTATTAGTGCCTATTCAAATAAATGGTAGAAAAGGAGCTGCATTCCTAAATACAGGAGCAAAGACGAGTTTAGCCAGCGATAGTTTGTACCAAGTACTACAACAGCAGGAACACCCATTCAAGGAAACCTTCTTGCAAATCACCTTAGCGGACGGAAGTAGCAAGATTCAAACGGTAAAGACTACGGTAGCACCCATTCAATTAGAAGGCCACACAATACATACAAACCTTCTTCATATTCCCAATAGCCCAAATGCAAAGACGTTGCTGGGAATGAATTTTATTAGCGCCGCGAAATTAATCGTTGACTTTGGAACAAAGACTTGGCGGTTTCCAACGTCCATCAGAGATTATAAGTTCAATCTTTCTGAACCGGTTGCCAATAAGCCTCAACCGAATGAAGAAATTACCAAGATGGAAGTAGACAACATCTTGGCTGAATTTGCCTCAGTACCTGGCCTCCTAAGTCCAATCTCCGATATAAACATAAACCGTAACCATAATCCCAGTCCATTAAACGCCTATGGACCAGATTATCCTTCCATAGTCCCAACAACTCTCTCCCGTACAGAGTATATGAACCTGTCGTTACCGATATTTCCTGGTTCCGTCCGTAAGCTGGATACACAATAGATGGTAACTTAATGAATGCTAAATAGGTAGATTAATTCCAAACGTCCTTAACCGCTTAATGCACACCTCCGTGACATATACGAGCAACGTTTACCGGCAGAATTGTGCAGCTCCGTGAACGTCACGGTCACTGTAATTTTATATGTCTCAAAATATTACAGCTCCGTATGAGTCACGGTTAATATAGAAATATAATTTTCCAAATATTTTAAGTCCGTATCTGTCAAGTTGGATGGTAGTTTATTGCCATTCTCGGAAATTATTTTTTTTGCATAAATTAGTTAATAAGCATAAATAATAATTATTTGCAAAAAAATAAATGATTTTTTTTGTACCTAATTTGATTAAAAAAATGTGCATTAAGGGGTTAATAAAGAATCGAAACAGGTAGATTGTTTATGACTTTTCTTATAATTCCGGAAACATTACTTATTGTGCCCATTTAAAATAGATTTTCAAATTGTGCATTGAAAAAAATATGGTAAAATTTTCAATTAAAATTTAACAATCTTTACCTATTGTCGGGTTCTAAATGATGTATGCCTAGAAATGAAATTAATCGCAATTAACATAGATCTGTCGTAACAGTAGCGTGATAGGTAAAAGTTAATAGGTAAAAGTTGATATGATTATGTTTGAAACTGTCAGACAATTTTAATTTTAATAATATGTTATTACAGACATTAGAAAAACATGCATATTTAAAACAATATTATATTTTTTTATTAAAATTAATTTAATCAAAATTTATTTATACACCTGTAGAGTTCAACGAGTATATTTTTTGCTCACTAAATTTGAACTTATAACTTTTCTACAATATCAAAGAACATAACAAATCAACCGTATTTTCCTTGTTTTCATAAAAAACAATTCGATATTTACTTAATTAATATTAAAACTATTTCTGTTGTAATAGATTTAATATTATCTATTAAATATTAATTGTAAAATTAAAAATAAATTTCTTTACCAGTAGTTTTATATGGATTAGAAAATTGTTTTATATTTTATAATATAAATATAGAAAATACAAAATCATTTTCATAAAATTTATCATATACGTATTAAGAAATTTGAATTAAAATCGATTTCTTTCATATAATACAGGATGACAAATTTTGTTATCTTTTCGATAACATTACTTATATTTCATTTGATACTGTCAATAATAAAAAATATACTGATATACATTGCCATTTGATCTTTCAGCAGCTCCACGAATTCTTCGCGCGGCGTTGTAAAATTCCTAGATAATTTCAATCAACATAATAATATAAAAAATATATCTATTTATAAAATACAAATACAATGAAATAATGAACACATTAAGAATAAAATTATAAGTATATGGGTAAACCCATATTTATATAAACCACTTTGATATTATCACATAAATGATCAGAAATAGGAATAAATTATTTTTTTTACCAAAAGTTGGCAACATTGTATTTTACTAATATTATATAATTTATGTAGGCGTAAAAATTTTGATTAAAATCGGATAAATGATGTATCCATAATATTTTTTTAATAAAATTATAATTTATATGGGCACTAGAAGAAACTTTTCTGAAAATTTGATTAAAATCGGATAAATAATATAACCACAATTTTTTTAAAAAAAATTGTGGTTATATTACGCCTACATAAATTATATAATATTAGTAAAATACAATGTTGCCAACTTTTGGTAAAAAAATAATTTATTCCTATTTCTGATCATTTATGTGATAATATCAAAGTGGTTTATATAAATATGGGTTTACCCATATACTTATAATTTTATTCTTAATGTGTTCATTATTTCATTGTATTTGTATTTTATAAATAGATATATTTTTTATATTATTATGTTGATTGAAATTATCTAGGAATTTTACAAAGCCGCGCGAAGAATTCGTGGAGCTGCTCAAATATCAAATGGCAATGTATATCAGTATATTTTTTATTATTGACAGTATCAAATGAAATATAAGTAATGTTATCAAAAAGATAACAAAATTTATCATCCTGTATTATATGAAAGAAATCGATTTTAATTCAAATTTCTTAATACGTATATGATAAATTTTATGAAAATGATTTTGTATTTTCTATATTTATATTATAAAATATAAAACAATTTTCGAATCCATATAAAACTACTGGTAAAGAAATTTATTTTTAATTTTACAATTAATATTTAATAGATAATATTAAATCTATTACAACAGAAATAGCTTTAATATTATTAAAGTAAATATCGAATTGTTTTTTATGAAAACAAGGAAAATATAGTTGATTTGTTATGTTCTTTGATATTGTAGAAAAGTTATAAGTTCAAATTTAGTGAGCAAAAAAATATACTCGTTGAACTCTACAGGTGTATAAATAAATTTTGATTAAATTAATTTTAATAAAAAAATATAATATTGTTTTAAATATGCATGTTTTTCTAATGTCTGTAATAACATATTAAAATTAAAATTGTCTGACAGTTTCAAACATAATCATATCAACTTTTACCTATTAACTTTTACCTATCACGCTACTGTTACGACAGATCTATGTTAATTGTGTCACGACCTTGCGATTAATTTCATTTCTAGGCATACATCATTTAGCACCCGACAATAGGTAAAAATTGTTAAATTTTAATTGAAAATTTTACCATATTTTTTCAATGCACAATTTGAAAATCTATTTTAAATGGGCACAATAAGTAATGTTTCCGGAATTATAAGAAAAGTCATAAACAATCTACCTGTTTCGATTCTTTATTAAGGACGTTTGGAATTAATCTACCTATTTTAGCATTCATTAAGTTACCATCTACTGTGTATCCAGCTTACGGACGGCACCAGGAAATATCGGTAACGACAGGTGTGTAAATAAATTCGATAATTTAATTCAATTAATTTAATTTTAAATTAATAATATTGTTTTAAGTAAGCTCGTTTTTGTAATGTTTGCAATTGTAACATTAATAAAAGTATTATTCGGTATTTCAAAAATATACTGAAGAATTGCACTGTCTGATGCGGCTGCCATCTTGACTGTTAACTAACCTAATATCTACCACAAAAGGTTTGTAAAATATGTCCAATACAAAAAATACTAAAATATTTTTAAGATATGCATATGTTTATATCATTATTAAAGTAAAAATTGCACAATGATTTTATATTAAATTAGTTTTGTTCACAGAATAGTATGAAACAATTGAAAACTATCATGGGCATGCGCAATTTGATTTAAATATTCACGAAGTCGCATGTTAAATCAAATTGCGCATGCTTTTGACAGTTTCGTTTTATCAGGAATTTTGACTTGGACAAAGCTATTATAACATAGTAAAAAATCTTTCAAAACTCATTATACTCGTTTTAAAATAAAACGGCTGTAGGTTGTAGTTCTATATTAATATTTATTAATAATCGACGTTTCGACGTACTTAACGCATATCTTCATCATGAAAAATAATGCAAATGTCACTTACAGTAAATAAATAAGTTACTAGGTAAAAAAAAAGTAACTAGATCATAAAACTCCGCCTGCGTGTGAAGTTGGAGAATACCCAATTGTCGCAGCCGGTCCCAAGCCTGGATAAAGGAGGAGGGGGAGAAGTAACACCTCGTTAAAAAACCTTGTTCCACCTGACCCGGGTGGTAGGCAACATGTCAGGGCTCCGCCTAGGGTTACAGGAATGCTTGGTGTTGTGTTGTCGTATTCTGTCTAGTGTATTGTCTAGGGTCGACTACAAGACGGTGGACGTTGACGCTGGCAGTGAATGGGGTGGTGTGGGAGTGCCCAAAGTGGAAGGGTGTCACCCGTGTCCGGAAGCTCAAGGCTGATGTGCGCTTGCGCTGCCGAGCACTTCCCTCAGGCATGTGCCTGGGACCAGCTCCTTCGGGACTGTGGCAAGTAGTGCGCTATGGGTAGGGGAAATCGGATTCCCCACTGCGACGAGCGAGCCCAATCCGTCCGTGGATCCCGGGATTGGCAAACGGCGTCCCTGGGCCTCAGGGAACTGGGGTACAGCAAAATACCCGAGGGTACACCCGTTCTCAGGTAGCAGGTCTGCTCCTTAGCGCACGATACGCTGGTATTTTTCTTTTGAACCATGGATAACTTGTTAAACAAGGATAAAACGGGTCCTGGCGAGGAAGACAGTAGAGAGACAGAAGGTCTCAGTTAGATGGGGAAAAGGGATGAGGCGATGGAGAAAGCCTTTGGTCGGAGCTCGAGAATGTGCCGCAGCCCACCTATGAGGGTTAACTCATGCCCGGGCCTTGGAGAAAGAATAAAATCTGCTGCTGATATATTCCTGGACACACTGAACAGTAAAAACGTAGCGGTCTCCTCAGATGAAGAGGAGGTCTTTGGCGAAGGGAGTAAAAGAGAGCTGGGGGATATAACGTTTCCTCCAGAGACGAGTACATATGGCAAAAATCCAAGAGGACTGAGGCAAGGTCACCTGAAAAGACAGAGTTGGAAAAGGTGGCTCTGACCACGGGAGAGGCTTCGCCAGTTGTGCCTGATCGTGCACAAAAATACGCGAAAAGATAATAAAAATTCACCAAAGTTTGCCATAGCGCACTGCGCTGGAGATATTCAGATAAGCGGTGGAAGCTTGCTGAGGTACATGGCGAGCCGGAGCCAGAGGACGTGGGAGAGGTTTTGCACACAGAGTGCAAGGCCAGGAGTAAGGACGGCGGGGTAAAGAATGGGCGAAGTGCATACTACATCTCCTTGGCGAAGGAGGAAGCTATGCCAACCCCTGAATCCCTGTACCGGTGCCTGATGGAGTTGAAAGAACAACTCCGGGAGAATGGCGAAAGAAAGCTTGCCATGCCCCGACTATTGTGCGGGAAAGGCAAATGGGGTCTTGTAAGGAAAATGGTAGAAACTGTCTTCCAAGAAGCGGAGATCTCCGTTCATATATGGAGTCGGTTTACAGGCTCCAAAAGCAATGAGACAGTAAGAGACAGAGGGACGGGAACGCAGGCAGTGACAGCTGGAGATGGAGTAAAGAATACCTTACCGAACTCCAACAACGTTCGAAATGGCGTGACTACTCCGACGCAATCAAACTGGGGGCATTAGTCATCATCAAAGAAGATAACCTGCCACCGTACAAATGAAAGATGGGGCGAGTGTCAGAAGTTCATCCAGGCGACGACGGAAACATTCGAGTTGTGACTCTTCGTATTACAACTGGAACTTACAAAAGAGCAGTGTCAAAAATTTGTCCAATTCCCGCTGACGATGAGTCACAGAATGTGCACTAACTCTTGACAATATAGTTAAATGTATTATATTGAAAGGGACTCTTCCGTGTCTGGAACTATATATGTAGCACGCGTAGTGTTATGTTTTTGAAACAGAATATACAGATTGCGACGCGCGCAACAACGCCAGAGCAGTTGCAATTCAGCTATCGTAGTATACAGTCCACGTCAATTACACGATTAATATAAAACAATTCAATTAGTGAACCAGTATTTACAATTAGTGCAATTTCACAAAATACAGCGCCTTTCTGCTAGATTGCAAAACAGGTATTTAGTATAATTCAATTTAAAATGTCGATTCTTTTTTATTAATATATAATTATTTAAATTATTTAAATTAATAATTTTGAAAAAAAAAATTAATAACAAATTCATACTTCATACAGACTGCTTTCGATCGACACAACAGATGTATTAGAAGAACTGGAAATTGAAAAGGAGTTGAATGATGAATTGGATGATGAAGATTTTATATCAGAATCTGCGGAATCAGAAGCATCAGATTTTGAAGAATAAACAGTCTAACAAGCGGAAGAATATAATTCATACGATAGTGACGACGAAAATGTACCAGATTTTGATCCTGAATCTATCCTTAGTAAAGATGGTACTCAATGGTTGTCTAATCCATTTCCGCGAGGTCAAACAATCAATCGTAATACATTTCGTCAAAGACCAGGACCAGTCAATTCTACTGCTTCGTTAACAGCAAAACAAATATTTCAATGCCTTATTACTGACCAAATATGTGACATTATTTTGAAGGAAAGTAATCGAAAAGCAAATATCATAACTGAACAATATAACAACAAACTTTTGGGAGATTATTTTGACTCGATCCGAACATCGCCTAAAAAATTTGAACCTTTCACTAAAGAAGAATTGAATGCATTTCTGGGGATTCTCATAATAAGTGGCATGCATAGATATAACAAGGAACATATTACTGAAATGTGGAATATAGAATCTCTACCTATCATCCGGGCTGTTATGTCTCGCGATCGGTTTAAGGCGTTTCTATGATTTCTGCGTTTCGACAATAGCAACACACGCGAAGAACGAATGAAACAAGATAAGGATAAGATATGGATAATGCTCAACAACAACTTGCGAAAACTATATCAACCAAATGAATGTTTAACTGTAGATGAACAGTTGTTTCCGTACAGAGGACATACGAGATTTACCCAATATATTCCGTCCAAACCTGCAAAGTATGGTATTAAAGTCTTCTGGGTCTGCGACTCTAATAGCGCTTATCCTCTACAAGGTAAAATTTATACTGGAAAACTTTCTGACGGTGAATGTCAAACGAATGTTGGTGAACGCATTGTGGTAGATTTGGTGTTACCGTATAAAGGATCACGAAGAAATGTTACAACAGACAATTTTTTTACAAGTTTACAACTTGCTCAAACTTTGAACTCGTGAAATATAACTTTGGTTGGGAATGTAAGAAGAAACAAAAGGTTTTTGCCTTCAAGTATGCAGCCATCAAAAATTAGAGATGTATATTCCACTAACTTTGCATTCAGTAAGGAAGCAATGGTTTGTTCGTAAGTTCCGAAGAAAAAAAGCCGTTATACTTATATCATCGATGCATATGGTGTCCGAAGTTGAGACAACTAAAGCCGCGAAACCAGAAACTATCAAGTATTGCAATCAGACAAAAGGAGGACTTGATACAATGGACAAAATGTTATCTTAGTACACCGTGAAGCGAAGAACTAATCGTTGGCCTTTGTCATTTTTTTTTTAATATCATTGACGACGCAGCTTTGGCAGCTTACTTAATACATAAGCACCATAATCCATCTACATCTACTGATCAACGAAGAAAATTTCAGAAAGAACTTGCGAATCAGTTATGCGTCACTTCTATTGAAAATCGAGCTCTCAATGCAATAATTGTCGGAAAAAAATTCCTTCGATATTCCATGGAACTGGTGTTTGGACGTCAACTAAAACCTGTTGCTGCAGAAACAGCGGAAAAAGCTGCTCGTGATGAAACTGGACGAATTCGAATAGTTGGCAAGTGACAAGTTTGCAAAATAAAAGACCGGCATGATCGAAAAACGCGAAAAGCTTACACATCTTCCAATGGACCAGTTTTTTTGAAGCACTCCATTAACACAGCCATTTGTCAAAATTGTATTTAATAATTTTTGTATGATGTAAAAAGCCTTTAGTTTCATGTTTACATGTAATTGTATAAGTGAAATAAAGATAATTATATTTCAAAGTGTTTTTTTTTATTTAAAATTCCACATTTATTTACAGAAATAAATATGGATACCAGGGGTACCCCGTCCGTCATGAAAGGATGTGAAAAAATTATTCCTTATTTTTAAATAAACAAATTAAGATAGTGGCTGCTAAATGATGAAAAGCTACTCTTATTAGGCAAATATAAGATGTCACGAAACGTGAACATGCAGAATATAGAGAAAACCAGGGAAACAGATCAAGCAGCACACATCCTCATGTAACAAATTGAAATTTTTAACGAATAAAAAAAGGCATAAGATTATTAGGCTGCAAAATAAGAATTGCAACTGGACTGAATTGACGCGTATGTATAATAATAATGTAAAATTAGGTTCAACAGATATTTGTTGTTCATGTGGAAGATTGTGGTTTGAAAAATTTATTAGAAAATTATCTAAAAGTAAAATTTTATTTAAAGGATTTAGTAATGATTTTATAGAAAAAGTTTTTTATTTAAATTTATGTTATAATGATAATTATAGTTTTTGCATAATATGCAATAGGAATATCTTTTGTGGAAAAATTCCGAAACTATGTTTGTCAAATGGTTTAGACTTTCCTGTTATACCTAATTGTCTGCAAAATTTAACTCCTTTAGAAGAAAGATTATGTGCAGTTATAACACCATTCATGCAAATTAGAAGTTTAGGATGTGAAAGACAATGTTGTTTAAAAGGAAATGTAGTTAATGTACCTTTTACAATTGATACAACAATTTCAGTTTTACCACCATAATTTTATGAAAGTTTAACAATACATGTCAATTTAAAAAGAAAGCTATCGTTTGACAGATATTATATGGTGGAAACAATTAGGCCTCACGCAGTATATGAAGCTTGCAAATATTTAATTAATTCGCCTTTATATGTTGCGGAAGGTATTATTATAAATGAGGCTTGGTTGTATAATAGACTTGTTAACCAAGAATTTATAGTTGATCCTAAAGATGTAGATAATTCAATACAGGATAAAAATTTACGAGAAAATGTACTTGAAGAAACAGACCTAGAAGATCCAATCAAATCAGGTGGTGCCGAAACCTTAGTCGACAACGACGACAAAGTCGAAAATATTGCTTTGGCGCCTGGAGAGGGTCAAATTCCAGTAGATATAAAATTTGATAAATATGATGAAGAGTTTTTGTTCCTCAGTATTTATTGCGGTATACTTCGTAATATTACAGTACATTTAAAAATAGAGCAGCAATTTAACATAGAGCAGTTCGTGAAAATAAATTATTATTCTTATAAAAAGCAAGGAATTAGTAAAATTTTTGGTGCTATCGGCATAGGTCTAAAAAACAAACAAGGAGATCCTGCAATAACTGCTGCTTAAGCTTTAAGTAGTAATTATATTTCAAATTAAGTACAATTTGACAACGGTTACAAAATGTTAAAAAGTACAAGAAGTTCCAGGTGGCGTAGGTAGGAAAGGTGGGCGAGGAAGATGTTCGCCCCGGGCGACACCATTTTAGGGGTGAAACCAGTCTCGGGATGACACATTTTACAAACTGAATTAGTTTAGTAAATTTGTCATTTAAACACATTTAATAATTTGAATTTTTACTCTCAAAGTCAGAAAAATATTTCTTTTTGTTTAGTTTAGTATTACTTTTCAGTATTCATGTGTATAATTTGAACAAACTTATGAATTCTATTTCCATTTGTCTGTTTTACAAACTACAGCATATAGTCTGTAGTAGTTATATGCATAAATAAGGATATAGTCATATAAGTAAAAATGAGTTTTCTAAATAAATCTGTGAGTGTGATTTTTTTAAATACAATTTTTAAAAATACAATTGTATTTTACGTTAATTAAAATTAATAGAATATTAATATTTTTAGTTCTATCGTGGATTTCAAATTTTGGGGGCCAGCAACATAAAATTATTATGCATCGTATATGGTATCCGTGCTCCAAAAAATAGTAAATAGTTATTTTATAATTTATTTGGTTGTTTGTTAATGCAAGGCTACTGTTTCATGTTTGCAGCACAAAACAAAAACCAACTAGGTTTTTGTGTAAGTGGGCAGGGGGTGGAGCAAATTACTTGCTAAATATTACAGTTCTCGCCAAAAATTAAAAAAAAAAAACAGGTCTCATAAATAGTTCATATTGGTAAACATATAATTTTATTCGTGGAGTTATTCAGTAGTTGTATTTTAGTAATATGATCATTTATGTTTTAGTTCTAGGTGAAACTGAAATTGACAATTCTGATATTCTTATTTGACTAAAAAATAGTATAGGACCATTAAATACGGTGTTAGAAAATTGGAGAAAACATTTCGACAAAAACAAATTTTTGAAATCTGATTACGATGGAAAAATTTCAGATTATTTATCTGTAAGTATAATATTTTGTTACATCTAACAATTAAAAATTGAAACAAACATAAATAAAGCTATTGTAAATAATTATATATATAATTTTATATATAAGTCAAAAAGTGTTTTTAGTTCAATAATTTTCTAAAAAATATTGTATCCAGCTATAAAACTAGACATTGGATACACTTTTGTAATTATATTAATATTTGTTTTCTCTACTTATTCTAAATAACATTAATAATTTCAACTTGAAGCGGATATTGATGCATTATAACCCGATGCAAAATATTGTTTTCTGACGAATTGGAAATGTTGGTCAAAATGTATTGTTGACATAATAAAAGAAGACAAAGGAAATACTCAAACAGAAATATTTACAACGAAAATACCATTGACGAATGTAAGTATATAATACTCGCAGTAAATTATTTATTTACTAAATAAAAAATAAACTTCTAAAAATTTATTCTTAAGGAGGCACGTAGGTTTTTTTCTTCAAAAAAATCGATTTTTTTTATTGCATATTCTTATAGAGATATCCTTTAAAAATTAAAACACGAAACAGTTTTTCGAAATCTTAATAATTAAGAAAGTTGCAGCGATTTTTGCACTCTGAACCTGAGGCTGAAGAGGTTGAAGAACAAGAAAAAGAAAATGAACTACCGCCTTCAAACGAAGCATCTCCTTCTACATTTGCACAGGTTCAGCCACCAAAAATTAAAACCTTAATTTGGAAAAAAAAAGTTTCTGGAGCTCAACGAAGACAATCTCAAGTTTCATGGGAACGTTGATCTTCCAGGTGATATTTTAGATTTAGAAACACCATATCAATTTTTCAAGTACATTTTTGAGGATGAATTGGTAGGGGCTATTGTTGAACAGACTAATTTGTATGCCGTACAAAAGACACCGGAGAGACCACCTGTATTGACAGACTTAAGAAATAAAATAAATATTAGTGAAGTATTGTAGATTATTATTTAATTTTAAGGCGAATATTTAACGGTCATTTATTTACATCTTCATTACCGGTAAATTATTTTTTAACGTTAATTTGCTAGAAAATATACATATTTTGTAATATTTTAGTTTGCAAATTACTATAAAATTGTTCTATTGTTAATATTAAAAATTGTAAATTAAACTGTATTTTAATACTAATGGTACATAAATATATGTTATTGTAGCTATTACGTTTTATTTAATTTCAATAAAATATTGAAGCCAAATTAACAACACGTTTACAATTATTTCTATTCTTTATTTATTTATAACTGTACAATTCTATTGTTTATTTTCGCTTGAATAATTTGATTATTGATTATTTTTTAACCTTTCCTTTCACTCAAATTTTGTAACCAATTTTTAGACCACTTCCTATCATTCGATCTCACTGAAATTTTGCATGTAGTTTCATTCCAGGAGACAACACAATATTATATAAAAAAAACCGATTACAAGATATGACACGCTTATATTTATTTTTTTAATACAACTAATGGCATCTGTCATGAACTTTCTTTTGTTCAATTAACAATTGAATAATGTAAATGACAGATAATAAAACTAAAAAGCAGAAAATAAAATATATAAAAAAAAACTTTCTTAAAAACCACGCTTATATTTAAATACACTAAAAAGCAGAAAATAAATTTTTTTCTGGTTATCCAAAATTTTTAGAAAGAAATAAAAGCGTGGAGCGCTTAATCATCATTGCGAAATATCAGTGACCTTTGACAAGTGCTTAAGTGTTCATGTACTAGGATCACAGGTAAGATTTTTGTAAATTTATTTGCTACTGAAGATGGAAGCTTAGCTTCCGAAATATGTATTTAGCTTTATTTTAATTTAAGTGTGGTTTTGGGATTTTTATAATATTAATTTTATAATATTATTTTTATTTAAATTTCGCCACAGTAGATCATTTTCTAATCTTTTATTAGCTATTTGTGTGTTTACAGTTGCATTGCGTTTACGGAGATATTGAAGTTATATATCATCTGTTATCATCCGACTTACGTAAATTCGTACTTACGTTGTTGATAAATCGACTGACATACATTACATTTTTTTTTTGTTAAGTATAATAATGTATTTTTATTTTTATACTTTTGTTATGTTTTTTAATGAGAAATAAACTATATGTAATTGCACATCAAGATTGGTATTTTAAACAACACAAAATGGTAAAATTCACGGCGAAATTGGTATGTCAAACGACAATAATTATTTTAAATATTTCACGACAAAATTAATATTTTGACCGACAAATATGCTACAATAAATTAACCAAACTAATATTAAACTATTATTATTATTATTATTAAAACTTTTGTATCACTTTTATTTAAATATATTTTACATTAAGGCAATTTATTTATTACTATAATCTTTAAAATTAGAGTATTCAACAGTTTTAGACATTTTTGAAAAAACTTACATTAAATATTCATATTTTGATCATTTCACAAATTGTATAAGTACATGTATCATAAAAAATATATAGGCTATTATACTGAAATCTAATTGGGTTGCCTTTATTAATAACCACGGTATATATTTACGTATCTTTCTTCACGTCTATGGTCTATTTTAATGAAATATAGAACAGTGTCCTTCATTTACATACATACATACATACAAGCTGTGTAATTGTACAGAAATTCTGGAAACTATAAATTGGTACATCTTTGTACATCTTCATAAAAATGCACAGCTTATAAAATTTTCCATGCCCCAAGTGGAATTAATAGGGTCATTCCACAAAATTTAAATTTTAAAAAAACATCACAATCGAGAGTCGAATATGAAACATAATTTTTCATAAAAAAAACAACAAAAGTTTTATAGTTCATTTTTAATTAATAATTGAAAATCAGTGTACATTTTCAAATCATTTTGAAAATAATGACGTATGTAATAAACAATGGAGCTATAATATGACGCTTTACTACGTTTTACAACCTGATTGGCTGACAACATTTAGCAAATACAAGTTAAAAAATTCAGAACGTTTTATATATATTTTAACTAATAATATACATTAAAAAATATACAAGTTTTAATATAATACTTTATTATATATTTATAAAGTTAATTATAAGTATAGTTAAATTAACAGAAGCAATTTGAAGCAATTTTGAAAAAGTTTATTTTTGTAAAAATTATAAACCTTGCAAAACAAACGCACTTAGTAAGGTGCCTACTGTAACTTGAATTTAAAATGAAGCTGTACTTTTTGTCGTATGTCAAACAACTTGTTCTTGTTGTTATGAAGTTTCTTATATATATATATATATATATATATATATATATATATATATATATATATATATATATATATTTTACAAATGAGTTTAACAAACAACTTTCTCACTCACATTTATTCGTAGCGCAACTTTCGTCACTCACTTTTTCATTCCGAAGCTAAAAAAAAGTGCTTTTTTATGATGTTTTGTTTACATTAAACTTTCAGTTACAAATTATCGTTACTTATATATGTCAGTGTAACCATCAGAATCGCTAAATAATTCTGAGTACGTATCAGAAAAGATCTGCCAGTTTCGTTAATATTTAATATCATTTATCGAGATTTAAGTTTTAAAAAACATTGAATTTAGCTTCAAATAGTGCAACAAAAAAAAATCGTTTTTATTTTTTTTTCTTGGAATAAAAATGTCGGATTAAAAAAGTTCTTATAGAAATCAATGTGTTTTTCAATGCTGCACACAATGATATTTTTTAAAATGAATTTCGGACAACTTAATTTTTTTTATTTTTTTCTATACTTGGACTTTGGCCGGTCGAGTTTCGAGCGCATGTCGGGTTATTGTATCCGGGCCTTCAATTGTATCTAATAAATATGTAATCGTAAATATCAACTAATGAATTTTATAAATAATTTGTTTGAATATGTTAACTTGTGTATTTTTATATTAGTAAAGTATGTAATTATAGCAAAAATATTTAATTAATATTTGGATTTCAAACAGATTGTAAGAGTAATATGAATAAAGATATGAGTATATTTGATCATTTCAATTTAGTTAACTTTAAAGCAGAATTAAATTCTCAAGTATTTCCATATGATAATTTAAAATTAAATATACCCAATAACCAATGGGCAACAGGACACTGATGGAAACTGCGAGGTGCTTGATGATCGACGCAGGCTTACCGCCATCATTTTGGGCAGAGGCTGTGAACACTGTGAACTTCGGAAGTTTGGTTGTACAGTATACATCCTGAACAAGATGCCGAACAAGAGTAAACTTGAACCTCGATCCAGGAAAGGTATCCTTGTAGGCTACAGCGAAAAGTCGAAAGGGTACAGAATCTGGTTACCGGGCGAAAAGAAGATAGAGATATATCGAGACGTATTATTTGTAGACACGCCACGCTCCGCTGGAGCACCAACTGACGACACATCAATTGGGGACGTTCAAACCACAGAAGCCGAACCTATCCAAGAAGGGGAAGATGCAGACGAGCATCTTAATGAGGCATCGATCGACGTCAAACTAATCAACCATCAAGGAAGCGTCGGAGATAACAACGCGAATGCCCCAGCAGCACAAGAAAAACCTACGAGACGAGGACCAGGTCGACCCCGGAAAGTAATTACTGGTCGACGGGGAAGACCAAGGAAACAGTATCGCATAGTTCGTCAGGACGAAGCCGAGCATGCGGATTTGGCTTTTCTAACGGAAGTGCCAATCGAAAAAGCCTTGTCAAGCCCGGAATCTGATGATTGGATGCACGCCATGACATGCGAGGTAAAGTCTGTATTGCAGAACGATACCTGGGAAATCATGAAGAGACCAGAGGGACACAACGTTGTCGGAAGTCGCTTCGTTCTCCAGAACAAACTTGGTGCAAGCGGATCGCTGGAAAGACGCAAGGCAAGAATTGTTGCGAGAGGGTTCTCACAGCGACCCGGTGTGGACTTTCAGGACACGTACGCCCCGGTCGCACGACTGAGCACAATCCGATTGGGATTGACCATAGCAGCACACAAAAGAATAAAAATACAGATAAACGTCGTTTTGCGCCGGTTCGATTTACGCCGATTCACAATTACGCCGGTTGGTGCCGGCGTGGGATTTCCCGGTTCGTTCGGCCGTGGGATTCCCCGGTTCGGCCGACACCAGATGACAGTAGGCGCTATTAGACAAAGCCCCAGCACATCCGCAAAATCTTGACACCTTAGACACGGGATTGGACGTCAAGGTAATTTACATGCCCCCTAACACAACCTCCGTATTACAACCCATGGATCAGGGGGTAATTTCTATCTTTAAAGCGTATTATTTGCGCATAACATTAAAGCAAGGATTAAAGCGATAAATACTAATTCCAATCAGACCGATAAAAATTATTGGCGATTATACGACTTTTTAAAAAAATCTAAAATCTGAAGTCTGCTTGGGACGAAGTGACAATCAATAAACGAAGAGATTATCAGGCTTACACGCGAATGTTAAAATTTGATATTTTTTGAATAAATAAAAATTATAATACAAACGCGTTTTTTTTGTACATTACCTATTAAAAGTCACTGATAAAGTTGCATACGAAGTATTTTACAATGCGGCCCTCCAAACCGCATTTTTTCTAAAGCGGCCCTTGGGGCACTTGAAGTTGGACAGCGCTGATTTAAAGAGAAGATGGCAGATAAATTTACAAAAAAAATCATATAGAACTAAATATATCTGATGAAATCATCAAAAAGTTTGTAAGTTTGTAAAAAAAAATTTCTTCAAAGTAATTATGGTGGAAAAATATTAGATTATTTACATGAATATCAGGCATTAAAATTATGCAACGGATATGTTCTGGTAAGTAATAATAATATTACCTCGAATTTTACTTGATATCATTATTACTTACCAGACATAATAAATGTACTGTTATACTAATGTTTTAGTTGGAAGTGGATTTCAACATCATATCCAAATAGAAATCAATCCATATATGGTAAATGGAAACAATTATCAAAAAAAGTTCCTGATATAGTTCTTCAAAATACACATCAAGCATTTTCATACGATATTAAAAATTTAATTTCAATTTGTACTTATAAAGATTGATTTTGATCTATTATACATATTTTTAATTTTGTAATGCATATAATAAAAATTTAATTTGATTTATTTAGGATCTCAGTTTATAGCTACCATCAGTTTGTTGCCGTTCATTTTACGCACCGTAACTGTGTCTGTAAGAAAATCAGCTGAGAAAGAAAATCTGTGTGGCGACCTTCAAAAATTGAAACTTTAGAAGGATATTTGCTTCATGTAAAGGTATAAATTGTTCTATATATTCTTTGTCGGTTTCATGAATATAATAGTATAAAAAAACTATTGTAAACTTTAATTTAAAAATAAAATAATAACTATAATTGAAGCGTATAACTTCTAAAGGGTCTAAGTGCCATTTTCGAAAAAAATGAGATTTTACTCGGAAAAGGTAGTAAGTGTGAAGCCCAATGCAATTGAAAAGGGTCTATGTGCTGCAAAAAATTTAATTGTTTTACAGACGTGTTCAGAGATGGCGGTAGTTGTATGTGATGTAGCGTGTTAAAGTCAAAAGGGTCTATGTGCCAGTTTGACATTTGAATATTTTGTAGTTCTGCTAGTTGTACGATGATGGAAAATATCGTTGTAGAACCTAAAAAGAGGCGAAAAAGAAGAACAGAAAGTATCTTGGCAGAAAGGAAGCGACTAAGGCTATCCGGAGAGCAATATACAAATTATAGAGGTGCTGTAGTTCCCAAAAAAAAGTTACCGAAACAAAATGTGAGTTAACCTAACCTAAATATTATGTTGACAAATTCATGAAAATATTATTTTACTTTTAGGTGTGCAAATGTAACTTTAAATGCAATACTATTTCTGAGGTACAAAGGAATTTTTTATTTGACGACTTACACAAAGTAGTCGATCACGTTAAACAAAGTACTTTCCTTCTTGGGCTTATTCAAGTTGTTCCTGTGAACAGAAGGCGACATGGACAGTACGAGAATCCTAGGGAAAGTCGTAGGCAATGCACAGTTTACTATAGTGTTCCTAATGGATCTGGACAACATGTAGTAGTATGCCGCAATACATTTTCTGAAATATTTGCTTTATCCCATAAGAGAGTACAAGTTTTAGTGACAAAGAAAAAGCAAGGAGAAACAGTGTACAAAGATAAGAGAGGAAAAGAAAACAAAGCAAGAAAATATTTTCCTGTGCTAATGGAACAAATAAGAGCACATATCAACTCGTTTCCAAAGGAAGAGAACCACTACAGCAGAAGTAAATCAGTAAAAGAATTTCTCAGCGCAGATTTAAACATCAACTGTTTATTCAAAGCTTTTAAGGAAAAATATCCTGATACCATTGCAACGTATAGGTATTTTTCAGACATTTTTAAGAAAGAATTTCCAAATTTGAGATTTGGCAAGCCAAAGACAGACACATGCACCACCTGCGATCTATATCAAAACAAAATAAAAGCTACTACTGACGAGATCATAAAACGGTCTCATTCCACTAATTTAGAGTTTCACCATAGAAAAGCGGAAAAGGCAAGAACTGAAATGGAAAAAGATGAACACGAAGCACAGAAACCAACTAGTATTTGTTCAGTTTTATCCATTGATTTGGAAAAAGTCTTATATATTCCAACTTTGACCCACACTGAAATGTTTTACAGTCGCCAGTTATCATGCTACAATCTATGTGTCCACAAGTCAAACAATAGCAATGCATTTATGTGTTTATGGAACGAATCGATCACAGGTAGAGGAGGGAATGAAGTGGCATCGGCATTGTTAAAAGTATTAAACATGGAATGTAATCCACTACAAAAAAAGGTCATTATCTGGTCAGATAACTGTATTGGACAAAACAAAAATCGCATGCTGCTATTTCTGTTTATTTATCTTGTCGAAAATGGGGTTTTTCAAGAGATTGAGCAAAAATTCTTATTAAGCGGGCACTCGTACTTACCGTGCGATCGTGATTTTGCGCAAATAGAGAGAAGGAAGAAAGTAACAAAAAATTTTGTTCCAACGGATTTGGAAAACATGATAAAAACTGCTTGCCACCAAAAACCCTTTACACCGGTTCCTTTGGAAGAACATGATTTTAAAGATTTTAAAAAGGCAAGTGAAAATGTGTTAAACACAACCAAACTAAATATATCATCAGTGTGCTGGTTACGAATTTCAAAAGAAAATCCCGGAAAAGTATTCACTAAAACATCGTTTTCTGAGTTGGAAAAGTGGAATGTCTGCAATGTTATAAAAAAGGGAAGAAAGGTCGATGAAATTAAAAACATGCATCTTGAACAGCTAGAATGCAAAAACAAGATATCGAAAGAAAAACTGAAAAATTTGGAAGATATGCTAGATTTCATTCCGCTAAAACATCTACCATTTTATGATAATATAATTAAGAAAACAAAGCAAGATTTGGCTATGAACGCAACTTCAGCAACACAAAATGCAGAAGGATAGGTATTGAACTTAGCGCCTTCTTGTCTAATCTGGCAGTGGCACTTAGGTACTTTTAAGGATTTATCATTTTCATTGGAGTTTTTCACGTAGAAGACATGTTTATTTTTAGTTTATTTTTTTACTACTAACTAATCAATTTGTATTGTATCTAAAAAAAATTACATTGCAATAAAAAAATATATATTGTAGTTTTTATTAAGTTTTTTCAGTTTATCTCGAATATAAAATTTTGGCACTTAGACCCTTTAGAAGTTATACGCTTCAATTATATTTCAGACTATTGGTGAAATTGAACCGGTCCTGGAAGCAAAAATTGCAAAATTATCAAGTTACGGCTTTACATTTCAGCCACTTTTAATAATTGTTGGAAAAACAATTTAAGATGTTGAAAATGTATATGTGAGAATAGATACATACATGTACAATAAAAGGATTTGACATCTGTTTCAAACTAAATGCAATTGTACCAGTTATATCTGGTACAATTTGAACAATATCAGGAAAAACCGGACGACAGAAAAAATTTAGATTTAGGATTAGGAGGATCTGTAGTGATGGACCTCATTTCAAAACTACCGGAAAACGTTCCATTTAAAATTTACGGAGATAGATATTTCTTGTCTCTTAAATTAGTAAACATGCTGACAGTAAAAGGAATAGGTTATACAGGAACTATTATGGCAAACCGAATAGAAAAATGTCCTTATATAAACAAGAAGTAATTGGAGAAAAAAGAACGAGAATTCTATACATATACCACTGATACATCATCAAATTGAATATTAACAGCGTGGAACGATAATAGGCTAGTCTTAACAGTAAGCTCAATTGACTCAACTTATCCAATTGGTAATGCAAATCGATGGATTTCTAAAGAAATGAAAAAAATTGCCTGTTACTCAACCCAATGTTTTTGCGATGTATAACAAGTTCATGGGTGGAGTTGACCACATGGATGAAAATACATTGAATTATCGAATTTCTATTCGCTCTAAAAAATGGTGGTGGTCTGTATTTGCATTTTTCATTGACTGTAGTATACATAATGCTTGGCAAATATATAAAAAGCAACAAAATTGTGAAAAGGTAGACTACTTAAAATTTAGAAGGGAAATAGTTCAAATTTACCTCAAGAAATACAGTCAACCAGTAACGGGAGGCGGTCGTCCAAAATCATCAGAACAAATAGACGCTCGTGTTCACGATGAAGTACGATATGATCACATTGATCACAACTAAAATATGTGAAAAGTGTAATGTTAATTTACACGAAACATGTTTCAAAGATTTTCATGTAAGGTAATTATATGTATAATGTAAAAATGTCAGAATAAATGTTAATTTAAAAATATTTTATGTCACTATAAGGTAATAAACTAATTAATTTTGATTTTCTAATAATTATGTACATACTTCACATTTAAAATATATTGCACCCATTCGTTCGCAGTGTTCCAAAATTGGAACACGCTCTAAAAAATTTATAGGAATGTTTAAAATAAAAACTATATATTTTTTATTCGTATTAACAATATATATCAACTAAAAACCATGGATAAAAAGGTTTTTTTTTTTTTATTAATTCTGGCAAAAACGGCTTAAAGATTGGAGCAAATGTATAACTGAAGAAGAAAAAAATATAATTATAAATTTCAAAAAATGCAATTTTCGAAATATGTATAAATATTACAAATCTAAAAAACAAATTGAAAACACACCGAAAATGAACAACAAATTTGGTTTTTGTGTAATTGATGGCCGTCGTGAAAAAATTCATAATTTTAAAATTGGTCCACCTCAACTATTCCGTGGTCGCGGGGTGAACATTCGCGGCGTATGTGTATGCTGAAACGGCGTGTTATGCCCGAAGATATTATTATTAATTGTAGTAAAGATTCGAAAATACCTGTCCCACCTATAGGGCATAAATGGAAAGAAGTAAAACATGATCCATCCGTTAGGTGGCTTGCAGCGTGGACTGACAACGTTCAGCAAAAAAATAAAATATGTTACATTGAATCCCAGTTCGGAACTAAATAGCGAAAAGAAAATTGAGAAAGCTCGCAAGCTTGGGAGAAAAATTAAAATAATTAGAAAAAAATATAAAGAAGGTTTTCTATCTAAAAGACTAGTTATCAAATAACTTAGTACAGCTGTATTTTTCATTGATCATTTACTTTTAAGATCTGGCAATGGGAAGAAAGGTATTGATGAAGTAGATACAGACGGTTGTTGTTCGTTATAAATTGAACATATCACATTATACGAACAGAATAATAAAAAATATGTTACTTTGAATTTTCTTGGTAAAGATTCGATTTGTTACCACAGGCAGATGGAAATTCCTAAACTTGTCTTTATAAACCTGCAATCGTTTATAAAAAATAAATCGGCTAGCGACCGTATATTTCATTGAATTAATCCAAAATTTTTGAATAGATATCTCAATGGCTTGATGAAAGACCTCACAGCAAAAGTATTTCGTACTTATAGAGCGTCACAAACTCTGCAGGAAAAATTTAAATTCACCAATATGGACCATTCGGTTAATCAAAAGAAACTGTTATACTTACATGCAAGCGAATCGAATGGTTGCAATTTTGTGTAATCGCTATCGATCTACGTCAAACAATAACGAATTAACCCATTATGTACTAGCGTGACCATATGGTCACGATTTTTAGGTTTTATTTATATGATTGTTTTAGGTACACTGGTTTTTTATTTTGTTATATTTTGCGCGCGTTATTTTCTGTCTACTGTATATTCAGCTTATATATATATATATTAAATATATGCTATTGAGTTATTGTTTTGGAATACTAGTAATAAATATATTGTCAGCTGTAAAAAACTCGCTGCAATGTGGTCTTCAAAGAGGTAAGTTAAGAATTTTGTAACTATATGTTGGTTGTTTGCACTAAATTTAGTTTTGGGGTTATGTTGAACTTTGTTGTAAATAACTATTATAAACTCAATGATGTTAATTATCTAAGATTATTTTAATTGATGTTTTTTTATCACTGTAACCATACGGTCACACTAGTCCATTACGTTACTTATTTTTATTATTTGCATTTAATTTTTTGAAATAACATTTTCGAAATTTTCGTGAATTATTTATTTTTATATATATATATATATATATATATATATATATATATATATATATATATATACTTCTACAGGGCTTTGTCTGTGAAAGAGCTAGCTGATATATTGGAAAGTGAAAACTTTTGGAACGATGACGTAACGGATATTTTCATTGAACCACCAGAAAATATTATGAATTATTTTTTGATGATGAAGTTGTTGACTTATTAGTGAAGGAATCACAAAATTATGCAATGTTTAAGAATTTGCCAGATCCAGAAATGGTGGTGGTGCATTTTCACCTGGCTGATAGACGCATCAGTGGAAAATGCCTGGGTTTTGATGAGAGAGTCGGGTTCCAATGTTTCACATTTAGATTTTCGACGAGAAATTGCCTAAATTTATCTGACCAAGTTCCAAAATCCGCCAAAAGCCTGGGAACGATCTTCCACTAGTTTCTCTAGGTCGATAATACCTCAAGATGTCCAGTACGACCATTTTGATCATGTAATAGAGAATGTACCAAACAATAAAAGACGCCGATGTGCAAATAATAATTGTAGTAGTGTCATACGTACACAATGCAAAAAATGCAAAATTGAATTGTGTGTTCCTTGTTTTGCAGACTACCATACTGCAAAGTAAATTAAAATGGTTTTTACATTTTTAAATAATAAATAAATATTTTTTCCGAAAAACATTATTTTGTAAATCGCATACCTCTTGATCCTAGCGTAACCATATGGTCACACCATTTTTCTCCCAAACAGTAAACATTTTTTTAAAAATAATTTTATTTTAAGGTATTTAAAGCAATATAAATGAGCATTTTGATACTAAATATAATTATTTAAAAAAATATACATTTCAGCCCTTAATGGGTTAATAAATAAATTGAAACGTAAAATTAATAGAATTAAATTAAAAATTGAAGAAATGCTTCAACAAGTTAAATATTTAAAAAATAGGGACACAAAAAAAAATATAATAATTTTTAGAAAAATAAGAAAAACTTTTAATCAGTGGGATTTGCTTGTGGGTAATACAAGCATGAGGCACCTAATTGGATTTCAATACCGGAGCAGGGGAGAAAAGTCCACCTTTCACGGAGGAAGAAATCTTGGCTGCCAGTAACAGACTCAGAGAGAGAAAGGCGCCTGGACCTGACGGTGTCGCAGCAGAGGTGGTAAAGATCCTGGTGAAAGAACACTCGGTCAAGATTGCGAGGGTGATGAATTGCCTGTTATGTGAGAGCAGATTTCCGGATGCCTGGATGAATGTTATCATGTAACGGGAATCGACAAAATGAGAAATGTTATTTTAATACGGTCATATAAGAAATTTATTGAATTTAAATTTCCCATGTAGGTAGTCAAAATGACGGCTTTTGGGCAATATAGGTATAACACATACATATATCAGAAGCGTGGGTGTAAATACCAACCATTAATAAATACATTTATATCATATATAAAAAGTCTCAAAATCTTAAGAAATTGTATCATTATAAATATAATTTTTTTTCTACTTGAATTTAAAAAGCACTCAAAACGACTTCCTTGGGCAATGTAGTGTTAATAATATATTTTATTACGGGCAACAATGGCAAAGTGAAAAATGTGTGGCATACTCGTGTCACGGAAATAAATAAGAAGGTTTTAATGTGTATAACTAAAGGCGATTCTCCAAATTGATGTTATTATCCAAAGTTTGCAAAAAATTGCTGAAGGATTGCAAAATTTCTCCCCTCTGGTCGGCGTACATGGCTCCGAAATTCAATATTGGAAACGTGACATCATCCAGCGTTGCAGTAGAATCCGATTTTATCGTTACTCACAAGGAGTATTTGTCCCGCCGGATAAAACTTCTTAAATCGTCAACAAAAAAAAATGACCGCGTGGAGATCGCCGAAGAAACTGGCCAGAGAAACTGTCCAGCTTGTAGGAGCGACAAAGAGCCAAACGGAAAATACAAATGGAAATAATGGGATACTTGTAAGAAATCGGTGCACGCTTTGGCCGGCACAAATTATTGAAAACAGTATCGGCGAAGACAAAGAGAAATAACGGTGCCGAGAATGCGTGAAAATTGGGAGTAACGACATTGAGAAAATTCTGTCTCTTCGACAATGTGAAAATTGGAAGGTTCTCGCACAAAAATACGAAGGAAAAACAGAAAAGAAGCAGAATCTTCATTTGGGAGTTGACTTCAACGTGACAAATAAAACGTTGAAATGCGCAGTTCTAAAAAACAGCTCAAAGATCTCGTTAAAAGCTGTCACGCTGTAGGGTCGCCGATATTCTTTTGCAAACACAAGCGTTTGATTCATTAAGTGAGTTAATGATTTGGGCAGAAATTAATAGACTGTACTTAAAAGATATATTTGGGTCATGGGCTAAATAAAACACAAATAAAAATTTAAATGTCGACGGCCAAATATAACAAAAAATCGACAAAGCGATCACTAAAGGATATTTTTCAATATTAACACTTCGGCAGCATTTCCGAAAATGTTCTCCTAGATCTGCTAAAATTGGTAAAAGAAATATCCTAGTGCAAAGCAGGAAATTAGAAAAAGATCAACATGAAAAAGCTTGCACAGTGTTAAAAGAAGAAATATTTCCAGTTCTTCGGGATGACGCAGTAACAAAATGTATTAAATATGATAAACTTGTAATTATATATGGCAACAAAATGGCTACAAAATATAGGTCAAAGCATCATCACCCGATGATTAGATATAGACTTAAATTGGTGGGTCGTCTGTTATTTCAACTGAAAAAAAAAATCCAACTATCACTGATTTTCAATCTCTGTATAATCCTAAATATTACGATAATGTAACTAGTGCTATAAATCAAGTTGTTCAATTAGATGAAAAAATTTCCAAATATGGCACACCCACACCAGCAAACGCTCTTGGTAGTATATTGAAAGCAAATGCAAATACATTCATATCTGATGGAAATAATTTAAAGAAACAAATGACTAAGGATTTTTTAAAATTAATGAATGAAGATTTTGTGACTTATATTAACAAGACTGTAACAGAAAATATTTTAGAATATAAATGAAGATATTAGATGTTTGAATAATTATTTGGAAAATTTAATAAAGAAAAATTATGATAAATTGAATAACATGCACTTCTCATATGAAACTTGGAAAACTTTAGCTAGTTCTATACTAGTATCAATTCAAGTATTTAATAGACGTCGTGCTGGAGAAATTGAAAGAACGCTTATAACAGATTTTAATAATTATTAGACGGACGCTGAAATATATTTAATAATTTATCAGCGAAATCTAGAGCAGCGGCCAGTAAATATGTAAGGTTCATTATCAGAAGAAAATTAGATAGAGGAGTTCCTGTTTTATTGCATAAAGAATTAGTCGATTGCATAAATCTTATTTTGAAGTATAAGAATGAAGCCAAAATACCACAAGAAAATTCGTTCATTTTTGGAATTCTAAGTACTGGCTCTCAATTTTTTATCTACGAGCGACAAGTTTCAAATAAAAATGATACAATTTGTATGTATTTTACAAGATTTAATAGAATTGTTCGGTTTTTTAAGTGATATAAAGGTTTAATATCTGGGACAAACGAAAGAAACAGGGACGACCTGGAAAGGAAACTAAGCAGTTCTGTGTGTTATTTTGATATAACTTTCACTAGTTGCATTGGAATAATGTAAGTTTTTGGCGGAAAAACTTCATCAGCTACTAGAGCGTATGGAATTTTTATATTTGTATTCGGAATGCATTCTGCTGAAGGTACATTCATTGTGTTATTTTCAATTTTTTTTTTCTCCAAAAACGATTTCATCTTGGTTCTGATTGTTTAGATAAATTAGCTCAAAAATTCCTCATACAATTCCAAAAACCTGGTAAGTACAATAACTAAAAGGTGGATTCAGAGATTGCAACATGGCAGGGCAGGGCAGCGCATGGCAGCGCATAGCATAGGTCTCACGGCCAAATACACGTAATCCCTATGCAAAAAAAAATTTGCGTTCAGAGATTGAAAAAATCCGCATGACAAACTGGGTGCATGGCATGGCAGGGCAGCGTTTTGCCAAAAACCATACCAATTCAGAACTCTAGATACTCGAACATACTCTGTAACACTCTGGGGTTTGCAGACGTTCATTATTATAAAGTTGCTACAAAAACCATACCAATTCAGAACTCAGGCTACTGGAACGTACTCTGTAACACTGGGGTTTGCAGACGTTTCTTATTATAAAGTTGCTACAAAAACCATACCAATTCAGAACACAGGCTAGTGGCACGCACTCTGTATCTGTTTGGTGTTTGTAAACGTTTCTTATTATGAAGATGCTACAAAAACCATATCATTTCAGAGCTAATCATTTTTATTAATTTCTAATTAATCGTATATATTGGAGACCAGAGACTTAAATCGGTGTCTTTTGTTTTTGATGTGTTGCCGACGAGAAAAAACAACTCTCGTCAAATGTTATCGTTTAAAAAATAAACATTACAATTATATAAAATATACGAGTATATATGATAAAATTGTGTAGAGCACGCAAAAAATTTCAAAATATACATATTGAAAATACTATATTGTTTTGTTTTTTCCTTACGTCCGTCGCTTTTAATTTCGATAGTAGCGTTTGAAATCGGTAATGTTCGGCAATCTTGCCGAAGAATTACCGTTACATGTATATCAGTTTTGTTCTTTATGTAGTGCAGAGTGTTTTGTATGTATAGAGAATTGTGACGGTTATTTGCTTTATAAATTATATTTAGTGCACTAATTATATACTAATTGTGCACTTTAATTGTATATATAAATATATCGTGTATTTCTTCATTCTTCTGACTTATTGTATTTTTCAGTAAGTATTGTTTATCAATTATTAAATACTCTAATATTATATTATAAATGTTATTTTTAAGATCATGAATGAAGATACGATTAAAGATCTCATGCATAAAATATTCCTAAATAGAATGCATGAAATAAAAGAATTATGCTTCCATGAACCAGACGTGTTTAATTTAACTGTAAGAACACAAATGAACACCAGTGAAGAACCAGAAGAACTCAGTATCAATTGGATTAAACAATTTTCGTCCCTTACAAATACAAATTGGATTACCAAAAAGTATATCAAGAATGCTGTAAGATATGTATATAGAAAAATATATGCATGTCACCATTCAAATATTAATAAAAAGGAAAATTTAGACAAATCGTGTCAGAAATAAGAATTGTTTGGCCAGCGTAGAATTTTTAATAAAGTTCATCAACAAAAATACTGTTAAAAATGACATTTATTTAAAAAAGGGATTAAATGTTGAAATAAAAATAAATTTTAATCATTCCCATAATGTAAATGTCGCGGAGGCATATAGTTACTTAAGGTGCAACGATGAAACGACGAATAAATTTTATTCTTATTTTGAATCAAATATGTCTCCATCAGAAGCACGTAACTACCATGAAATAAATCTAATTATCGATGTAGAAAACGATAAAACGGCGCAAATACTTGCAAATGCACAAATCAATCCTACAGAGCGACAAGTGAGATATTTATTTGATAAGTGGAGACAATTTAAATATGGCGATCGAGAAGAGTCAACTATGAATGAAATTTTAGCAAAAAAGAAGAAATCATTTGAGGAAACTGATGAAGACATGCATTTGAATTTAAGAAGCAATCCTTTGGAAGTAGTAATAATAACTCCAATAATGAAACGCGCATTTTTAGAATCATTTTCAGACGAAATTGTATTTATCGACACAACAAGTGCATGCGATCAAACAAACAGTTGCGTGACATTTATATTTACAGCAAATAAAATTGGTGCAATTCCACTTGCATGTGCTATACATACAGCTCAAACAGAAGCTAACTATACTTTGGTATTTGAATCAATAAAAAATGCAATGGAACAAAATTCAGGCAAAATATTTAATCCAACAATAATAATGACAGACGATAGTACGGCAGAACGAAATGCTTTACAAGCAATATTTCCAAAATCTAACTTGCTGTTATGCATTTTTCACATATGTCAAGCATTCTGGCGATGGCTGTGGCTTTCTAGCCATAGTATTAACAAAGACGATAGGAAACCTATAATGCAAAAATTTCGCCAAATTCTCTATGCTGAAACGGAAATGGATGCTACAAAATTTTATAATGATTTTCTTTCCGATGAAAGAGTTACATCCAACAAAAAGTTATATACACACATACAAAATATGTGGCGTAGACGACTCGAATGGTGCATTTTTAATCGAAATCTTATGACAACGAGAGGGAACAACACTAATAATTACGTCGAATCATCGATCAGAATATTTAAAGATATAATTTTAGCAAGATGCAAAGTTTTTAACATATGTACTCTTGTAGACTTTATTGTTGTTACTTTTGAATCTTATTACAGAAGAAGATTGCTGGAATTTGCTAACTATAGGAGGAATCTAAACAAGATAAACTATTTAACTTTTTATAATAAAGCAAAAAAAAATAAAAAATATTTTTCAAATCAGTGAAAATTAATACAAAGTGGAATCTGTAACAACCGGTGGTATCTACTATATTGTTCATGTCGATATTGCATGTTGTGAATGTCTTTCTGGAAGAAGTGGACTCTATTGTAAACATCTTTGTGCAGTAGAAAAAAAATTTAATTTATCTTTTCACATAACACCGAATTTAACTACAAATGATAAAATACGTTTCGCCAAACTTGCACTTGGAAATAAAATCGCTGAAGACTTTTATAAAGAAATGACGGAATCTGAATCACATACGAGTAATAATGGTAGTAATAATGAAGATATAAATATCAAAAAGGATTCTACTGTTATGACTAGTAATAAAGATTCAATAAATTTTGAAATATTGGAAGAAAACGTAGTTTCACTAATAGATCTAAAAGAGAGGCACAGTAATGAAATTGTAGGTTTAAAAGCTGAATATGAAAGAATATGTAACATTGCATTAAACAACCATACTCCAGAATTGACATCTCAAATAATAAACTTAAAAGCTAAGCTGCAAAATATACAAACACCGGCTCAAGTGGCAAGTTTTATTGCAGAAAGAGTGCACCTTAGAAGAGGAAGAAAAATAAAAGTTCAACCAACATCTATATCCAGAAGAATTAAAAGAGGACTCCCAAAATCAGGACGACGTATACAATCTGGGAAAAGAGCAAGCGTGGAGACTAGAAAGCATAAATTGGCCACTAATATAGAAAATAATTTTCCAAATGCTAAATGTCATTGAATTCTTTCATTTAATTTTTGTATAAGTTGTGACAAAAACACTTTTTGTCACGAGTCAAATTTTTATAGAAAATAATTGTGTTTATAGAGTATTTACTTTTTAGTGAAATGGTAATATTGATTTAAAATGTGAAGTTAGCATTCACGTAAATACGACTGGACTGTGCAATCTCGTTCTCTTGCGTTAGCTACTGTTCTGAGCAAACTCCTACTGGTTTTGTCTTCGTTATATCTGTGATATTTTAAGGTTAATTTACCATGCGGCCGGATAAGTTTTTGTATTCAAAATGGAAATTGTTCGTTTGGATTTGAAATGATGTAAGTTGACAATTTATTTATTTGGTATTATGTTTGAATTGTTATTCATGAGATTTTTATTTGATATTGAATATGTTTTAGTAACGTAAATTTTGCTTTCATGAATACGAGTATGGTCAACTTACATACGATTATGTTTTGTTATATTTTGTTACGGCAATTTCTTTCTTGAATAATTTTATTAGTTATTTTGTTTTGAGTTATAATTTGTAGAGTTAAATTTATTAGAGTTTGTATCGTTATAGTTTAGTTGAAGATTAGTAATTTTGAGATGACAAATTAACCTTGAAGCAGCACAGATTCATGTTCCAATCCTCATTTCCTTCTTCGTAAAGACCAGTAGATTTTCCTTTCCGTTTTCCGCTTGTGAAAGTTCTTTAGTGCGTATCATTGTCTGTATTTGTAAATTTCGAGCCCTCGCTAGAGCGCGTTATGATCTTCAGATTTTTGTGCCGTGCTGCGAGCACGGATTTGATAATTTTATTCGCGTATTAAAACGACCGACGTTTTAATGTTTGGACTTTTGTAGAGTTCGGGATTGTTGCAATACGAGTTATTTTGAGGCCCCTGTGCCATTGTTCGTGTTGCGATGATTTTTTGATTTATCGTATCGTATATTTTTTGCTATTATCACAGCGCTTAAATTTTAGGCTGAAGAAGCTATATCGGCTGTGATGATATTTTGTTTGTAGTATATTTTTGGTGGCCACGTCGTAATTCTCGGTGAAATACCCTATGTTTTCGTGGGCTACTCCTATAAGATCAGAATGCGTTCATTGGCTTCCGGATTTACAAATCACGGGAAAGACATTCTGTCTAGATCGGCTAAAGTACTTTCGTGTTTTGTCTCTCCCATGCACGCGACCCCCCCTCTGTTCCATGTTCTATGTTCCCTCTTCGTGATCCCTTTTCTTGTTGTATGAATGACGTGTAGTAAATCGTAAGTAGCAAATCATCACTTTATTTGTATTATTTTTGTATTGAAGATTTTGTCGTGAGCAAGTAATTTTGACTTATTTAGCTAGAAAATGTTGTTCAGTAATTTTGTTTTAGTATTGCTAAATTTTCTTTGAGTTACGTATTTTTGTTTCTAGTTGAATATTTTAATTTTGCTTGTATCATTTTTGAACTATGCTATTTTCACTTAGCTTTTGTATCTTGCGAATATACTGTTGTTACCTATTTTGTTTGCTAAGTGAACTATGTAATTATCGCTTAAATTCTGTACTATGATATCTATTTTATTTGCTAATTGAATCATGTTATTATTGCTTAAATTTTGTACTATGATATTTCTTTTGATTGCTAAATTTATTAACATTGCTTGAGTTGATTTATGATTTGTGTAATTTAAATTGTAGCTGGTAAATTATTTTGATTCTGCTTTAATTTGTTATATTGATGATATTGTATGAAACTATTGCTTATCGTTGTCATTTCGATTGTATCGACTTTTATTTCAAGTTCGATTTGTTTGATTTTATCATGTTTGTATTCTGGATAAATCTGCTGTGCCCCCTCATGTTTAGGTGAACAGGCTGTCGTTTTCAACGGTGTCCGAGCGAGATTCAGATGTATGGCAACACCAGTTCATTGTGGAAACCGAATTTGGATCAACAAATGAAAGATATCGACCATACTCTAAATCGAGCAGGAATTATTGACTGGATGATTTTTTATGACGTACTAAAGCCCGCTGGGCGTATTCCGATTTCGAGGGCGATCATTTTCATGATGTCTCCTTCCACGATCACGCCGCTTTGTTGCGCTGTGCATTCTGACATCTCCTCGGCGCTGACGAAAACGCAGAAGAAGATCTTCTTTAGCTAGACCACCCGCTAACCAGCAGACATCAAACAAATGACGTATATTTTGCTGTACTAAATATCATACAATATAACTACATGGTATTACAAAATTGTAAGTAATTTTTTGATTTAATTATTTATCGCATTTCCGAAACAAATTCTCGAAAAATGAAATAAATCCCTATCCCGTTAAGTTCCTTTTTGAGATTTGTCAAAGCTTCTCAATTTTGCGTCAACATTCCGCTTTGACTGGCGCCCACCTAATTTACCAACATCACAAAATAAAGTTCCTACCAACCCCACCTACGACCCCGCTCTCCTCCAAACAACTGACGCCGTGCCCATTATGGGTGACAGGTAGGATAAAAATCAGATGAATAAAATATTTCAAAATTTGAACACTTTGATAAAATTTAACTTTAACATCTAATATTTTTCTTCATCTAAATGTCACACATAATTTTAGCGCTCGCAACGTGGGGCTTTTGTTCATATCGTGATTTGCTTTGCACAAAATTTTTTGTCTTCGAATTAGTCCATTCCTTCCTTTCACTTTTCCGAGAATTTGAGTTCTGAAATTTATTTAGTTCTGATTATTTTTTGTAATTGCTACTTACATTTCATGTTTAGTTATTATGAGTATTTATGATTTGTATTATGTTATATTTGCTACTTACTCATTTGATTTATGATGTTGATTTATATTATTTTGTATGTGATTGAGTAATGATTTATATTTTGTATAGTATACTGAGTGAGATGAGATTTCACAGTTTTTGATTGATTAGTTTTCTTTGATTTGAATATTTTATTAAGTTACGAATATTTCTTTGTTGGAAAGTTTAAAATTTTTTTTGTAAATGAGAAAAAAATTTTTTTTTGGTGGAAGGGCTGTGTGACAAAAACACTTTTTGTCACGAGTCAAATTTTTATAGAAAATAATTGTGTTTATAGAGTATTTACTTTTTAGTGAAATGGTAATATTGATTTAAAATGTGAAGTTAGCATTCACGTAAATACGACTGGACTGTGCAATCTCGTTCTCTTGCGTTAGCTACTGTTCTGAGCAAACTCCTACTGGTTTTGTCTTCGTTATATCTGTGATATTTTAAGGTTAATTTACCATGCGGCCGGATAAGTTTTTGTATTCAAAATGGAAATTGTTCGTTTGGATTTGAAATGATGTAAGTTGACAATTTATTTATTTGGTATTATGTTTGAATTGTTATTCATGAGATTTTTATTTGATATTGAATATGTTTTAGTAACGTAAATTTTGCTTTCATGAATACGAGTATGGTCAACTTACATACGATTATGTTTTGTTATATTTTGTTACGGCAATTTCTTTCTTGAATAATTTTATTAGTTATTTTGTTTTGAGTTATAATTTGTAGAGTTAAATTTATTAGAGTTTGTATCGTTATAGTTTAGTTGAAGATTAGTAATTTTGAGATGACAAATTAACCTTGAAGCAGCACAGATTCATGTTCCAATCCTCATTTCCTTCTTCGTAAAGACCAGTAGATTTTCCTTTCCGTTTTCCGCTTGTGAAAGTTCTTTAGTGCGTATCATTGTCTGTATTTGTAAATTTCGAGCCCTCGCTAGAGCGCGTTATGATCTTCAGATTTTTGTGCCGTGCTGCGAGCACGGATTTGATAATTTTATTCGCGTATTAAAACGACCGACGTTTTAATGTTTGGACTTTTGTAGAGTTCGGGATTGTTGCAATACGAGTTATTTTGAGGCCCCTGTGCCATTGTTCGTGTTGCGATGATTTTTTGATTTATCGTATCGTATATTTTTTGCTATTATCACAGCGCTTAAATTTTAGGCTGAAGAAGCTATATCGGCTGTGATGATATTTTGTTTGTAGTATATTTTTGGTGGCCACGTCGTAATTCTCGGTGAAATACCCTATGTTTTCGTGGGCTACTCCTATAAGATCAGAATGCGTTCATTGGCTTCCGGATTTACAAATCACGGGAAAGACATTCTGTCTAGATCGGCTAAAGTACTTTCGTGTTTTGTCTCTCCCATGCACGCGACCCCCCCTCTGTTCCATGTTCTATGTTCCCTCTTCGTGATCCCTTTTCTTGTTGTATGAATGACGTGTAGTAAATCGTAAGTAGCAAATCATCACTTTATTTGTATTATTTTTGTATTGAAGATTTTGTCGTGAGCAAGTAATTTTGACTTATTTAGCTAGAAAATGTTGTTCAGTAATTTTGTTTTAGTATTGCTAAATTTTCTTTGAGTTACGTATTTTTGTTTCTAGTTGAATATTTTAATTTTGCTTGTATCATTTTTGAACTATGCTATTTTCACTTAGCTTTTGTATCTTGCGAATATACTGTTGTTACCTATTTTGTTTGCTAAGTGAACTATGTAATTATCGCTTAAATTCTGTACTATGATATCTATTTTATTTGCTAATTGAATCATGTTATTATTGCTTAAATTTTGTACTATGATATTTCTTTTGATTGCTAAATTTATTAACATTGCTTGAGTTGATTTATGATTTGTGTAATTTAAATTGTAGCTGGTAAATTATTTTGATTCTGCTTTAATTTGTTATATTGATGATATTGTATGAAACTATTGCTTATCGTTGTCATTTCGATTGTATCGACTTTTATTTCAAGTTCGATTTGTTTGATTTTATCATGTTTGTATTCTGGATAAATCTGCTGTGCCCCCTCATGTTTAGGTGAACAGGCTGTCGTTTTCAACGGTGTCCGAGCGAGATTCAGATGTATGGCAACACCAGTTCATTGTGGAAACCGAATTTGGATCAACAAATGAAAGATATCGACCATACTCTAAATCGAGCAGGAATTATTGACTGGATGATTTTTTATGACGTACAAAAGCCCGCTGGGCGTATTCCGATTTCGAGGGCGATCATTTTCATGATGTCTCCTTCCACGATCACGCCGCTTTGTTGCGCTGTGCATTCTGACATCTCCTCGGCGCTGACGAAAACGCAGAAGAAGATCTTCTTTAGCTAGACCACCCGCTAACCAGCAGACATCAAACAAATGACGTATATTTTGCTGTACTAAATATCATACAATATAACTACATGGTATTACAAAATTGTAAGTAATTTTTTGATTTAATTATTTATCGCATTTCCGAAACAAATTCTCGAAAAATGAAATAAATCCCTATCCCGTTAAGTTCCTTTTTGAGATTTGTCAAAGCTTCTCAATTTTGCGTCAACATTCCGCTTTGACTGGCGCCCACCTAATTTACCAACATCACAAAATAAAGTTCCTACCAACCCCACCTACGACCCCGCTCTCCTCCAAACAACTGACGCCGTGCCCATTATGGGTGACAGGTAGGATAAAAATCAGATGAATAAAATATTTCAAAATTTGAACACTTTGATAAAATTTAACTTTAACATCTAATATTTTTCTTCATCTAAATGTCACAAAGTATTTATGGATAACTTTCTTATTGTTAATAGAATATGTTAAATGTTTTGTATCATTTTTTTAAACATATAGTATACTATAATTTTATTGATTTTTTTTTACTAAATAATAATATAATAAATTAATAAAAATGATTAGCTCTGAAATGATATGGTTTTTGTAGCATCTTCATAATAAGAAACGTTTACAAACACCAAACAGATACAGAGTGCGTGCCACTAGCCTGTGTTCTGAATTGGTATGGTTTTTGTAGCAACTTTATAATAAGAAACGTCTGCAAACCCCAGAGTGTTACAGAGTACGTTCCAGTAGCCTGAGTTCTGAATTGGTATGGTTTTTGTAGCAACTTTATAATAATAAACGTCTGCAAACCCCAGAGTGTTACAGAGTATGTTCGAGTAGCTAGAGTTCTGAATTGGTATGGTTTTTGGCAAAACGCGGCAGGGCATAGCAAAACCGAAGTATTCATTTCTTTTCGCGGTAAATTCTAACATTCAAATTTTATTCATTTTAATTATTTGTGATTTATATATGATTCTGTATGACAATAATTGTTTTTTTTTTTTATATTGTATTGTATATTATATTGTATTGTATATTATATTGTATTGTATATTATATTGTATATTATATTGTATTTCGGTTTTTTGAGATTAGTTTAGAATAGATAATTATTAAACAATAAAAAATTATATGCAATATGTTAATGTATTTTTATGTAATATATAATAACTTTGTGTTAGCTATGTATTAGCGCAAGCTATGAATAAACATATTATTATATCATTATTATGAAATTTTTAATTTTTTATCAAATTAGGGTTTTCAGTATGTGAATGTTATTCTCCTTGGGTCCAAAATTTAAATATTGTAACGGTTTATTAAATTGTATGAATTTTTTTTCAGTCAGTGCAGACACAGTCAGTCACGCTATAGAATATAATATAGACATTTTAAAAATGGATTTTCTAAATAAATTTGTAAGTGTGATTTTTTTAAATACAATTTTTAAAAATACAATTGTATTTTACGTTAATTAAAATTAATAGAATATTAATATTTTTAGTTCTATCGTGGATTTCAAATTTTGGGGGCCAGCAATATGATAAGATTATTATGCATCCTATATGGAATCCGTGCTCCAAAAAGTAGTAAATATTTATTTTATAATTTAGTTGGTTGTTTGCTAATGCAAGGCTACTGTTCCATGTTTGCAGCATAAAACAAAAACCAACTAGGTTTTTGTGTAAGTGGGCAGGGGGTGAAGCAACTCACTCGATTGGTTCAGAGGAACCAAAATAGGAAAAGGCTGAGCAGACATGTCCTGGTACACATTGGTACAAATGACATTTTGAAAGTAAGTATTAAATAGCAATATTTAATAATTTTTCTGAACAAAAATTTTTTGTTTTTCACATCATACATTTTCATTTCTATAACACAACTTATTTTCAGAAAATGTCTATCAGGGCATTCAAAGCTCAGTTGCGGTGCTTGAAAAAAGCACTGCGAGGGCACAACGTATATTGGTGTATCATTCCACCAATATTACGGAATATTGGCAACAACCATGAGGAGAGACGCCTTGAGGCCTTTAACAAGGCTGTATCCGGCGGGATCTATTTTCTTTGTAAGTATGAGAAAACTATATAATAAACAGTTGATAAATTAATATATGAATTTACAGAACCTATACAAGGCCTCAGCATCAGAGGCAGATGAGAGAGAAAATCGATGAAGTTCATTTCAACGACAGGGGGATTTGTGCTGTACGGGAGTTTTTGAAGTATAATCTCCCTGGAGGTAAAATAATATTTCTTTACATAAATATGGTTATTAATTTTCTTTTCTTTTCCAGTTGAAATATAATTTTATCAGTTTTCTCTCTCACTCTACCTTGAGTTGTTGCCAATAGCCCCCTTTTTCTATTTTGTCCCTCCCTCGCCCCACCCGGAAGCACAAATACCGAAGCTGGCCCCCAAAGAACTTAATTTAGAATTAATATTTTTTTTTTTATTATGTTATTATTATTATTATATATTATTATTTATTGTGTTATGTTTAGTTTTAATTTAGTATAAATTTTAATTTTTTTCTCATTATACATTATTATTATTATTATATATTGTGACAATTTGACATTGTCACGCGTAAAAATTGGAAAGTGGAACTGGAAAATATCACGATTATTGGATTTACATTGCATTTGCATTATTTCGGTGTATTTAATAAATGAATCGAACAGAATTATGGTTTTAACGTCATCCATTTAGAACTTACAAATTCCTTGGCAACTGTCATAAAAGTTCCTTTTAACCCCAAGAGATGGCACTACAGAAAAAATGTTGTATATTTGATATCAGCGAATTATATTGCAATTTCTAAATTCAGTAATTGTTTTAAAATAGTTGATTATTATATTGACGAACAACATTAATATTAACATCACAATAAGCGAAATGAATTTTGTTAGTAATCGTCATATCCGCAAAGCCGTACATAATATCTGTAGGTGGGGAAATGACATAAATAAGTGCTCTTGGCTTGATCTCTCTCTCTTCACCGGCCGCTCTTCACCGTTATTTCTTCACCGGCGTCGTAGTAAAGTACACGTGGCGAGCAACGATTTGAAGATCTACATGCCTAAGTAAGCAGTAGGTAAGCGATAATTGTGAAAATTCGAATAAAAATTTTGATCAAATTGTTTCTTTTTGGTTCATTTTTACATTCACGTGACCTTCATCAAATACTTACGTCTTATTCAGTCATGTTCTTCAAATCTGTTTATTTAAAGAGTTTATTCGAAAATATGAGAATAACTTTCATATAAGTAATCAGCCATTGCCTTCAGCTATAAAGCTATTTATCAATGCCTGGCCAGATTTTTTAACCGTAGACACGTGTTTCAGTCTTTCGGACTTCGTCAGTACGGAACAGAACATTTATTTGTTCAAAAGTCAAAAAACACTGCATTTAAACGTAGGAGATATCCGATTAGCAGAAATGCATGCAGCTAGATGGCGTTAGTAGTATTTTACTTATCTCTCGCTACTAGTTGCGCAAAATACTTGCCATAAATAGGCAGCCGGAACGAACACCGGCATCAGTCGCCTCGTAGCGACTGATCCACACACCGTACTGACGAAGTCCGAAAGACTGAAACACGTGTCTACGGTTAAAAAATCTGGCCAGGCATTGATAAATAGCTTTATAGCTGAAGGCAATGGCTGATTACTTATATGAAAGTTATTCTCATATTTTCGAATAAACTCTTCTAATTAATTCTTTCATAAAAGACTATACGAACATTTATTTGTTCAAATGTCAAAAAACACTGCATTTAAACGTAGGAGATATCCGATTAGCAGAAATGCATGCAGCTAGATGGCGTTAGTAGTATTTTACTTATCTCTCGCTACTAGTTGCGCAAAATACTTGCCATAAATAGGCAGCCGGAACGAACACCGGCATCAGTCGCCTCGTAGCGACTGATCCACACACCGTACTGACGAAGTCCGAAAGACTGAAACACGTGTCTACGGTTAAAAAATCTGGCCAGGCATTGATAAATAGCTTTATAGCTGAAGGCAATGGCTGATTACTTATATGAAAGTTATTCTCATATTTTCGAATAAACTCTTCTAATTAATTCTTTCATAAAAGACTATACGAACATTTATTTGTTCAAAAGTCAAAAAACACTGCATTTAAACGTAGGAGATATCCGATTAGCAGAAATGCATGCAGCTAGATGGCGTTAGTAGTATTTTACTTATCTCTCGCTACTAGTTGCGCAAAATACTTGCCATAAATAGGCAGCCGGAACGAACACCGGCATCAGTCGCCTCGTAGCGACTGATCCACACACCGTACTGACGAAGTCCGAAAGACTGAAACACGTGTCTACGGTTAAAAAATCTGGCCAGGCATTGATAAATAGCTTTATAGCTGAAGGCAATGGCTGATTACTTATATGAAAGTTATTCTCATATTTTCGAATAAACTCTTCTAATTAATTCTTTCATAAAAGACTATACGAACATTTATTTGTTCAAAAGTCAAAAAACACTGCATTTAAACGTAGGAGATATCCGATTAGCAGAAATGCATGCAGCTAGATGGCGTTAGTAGTATTTTACTTATCTCTCGCTACTAGTTGCGCAAAATACTTGCCATAAATAGGCAGCCGGAACGAACACCGGCATCAGTCGCCTCGTAGCGACTGATCCACACACCGTACTGACGAAGTCCGAAAGACTGAAACACGTGTCTACGGTTAAAAAATCTGGCCAGGCATTGATAAATAGCTTTATAGCTGAAGGCAATGGCTGATTACTTATATGAAAGTTATTCTCATATTTTCGAATAAACTCTTCTAATTAATTCTTTCATAAAAGACTATACGAACATTTATTTGTTCAAAAGTCAAAAAACACTGCATTTAAACGTAGGAGATATCCGATTAGCAGAAATGCATGCAGCTAGATGGCGTTAGTAGTATTTTACTTATCTCTCGCTACTAGTTGCGCAAAATACTTGCCATAAATAGGCAGCCGGAACGAACACCGGCATCAGTCGCCTCGTAGCGACTGATCCACACACCGTACTGACGAAGTCCGAAAGACTGAAACACGTGTCTACGGTTAAAAAATCTGGCCAGGCATTGATAAATAGCTTTATAGCTGAAGGCAATGGCTGATTACTTATATGAAAGTTATTCTCATATTTTCGAATAAACTCTTCTAATTAATTCTTTCATAAAAGACTATACGAACATTTATTTGTTCAAAAGTCAAAAAACACTGCTGTTTATTTAAATTTTCGTTATCATTAGTCATCGTATTATGAGTAAAGTAGTGAATTATTTTCAAATAAGAAAATATGATGAAGTATTGATTTTTGATCAATTAAGAAATATTATTTCGAGATCTTTGATTCAGTTTGATTCATCGATTCTCACGGGTGAAAACATTTTCACGACCGTCCCGATTCGGCGAACCTTGTCGAATCCAGTTCCCCAGGCCGCTGCGCCACTCATATTTTGTCTTTTTTTTGTCCATGAACCAGTAATTCTGCTTTCCTACATTACGATCCTGTATTGTAGTTTATTTGTTGTGTTGTCAAATTTTCCGAGTGAGTTTGGAACATGCCACGGTTTTCTTACGAAAACATTGCTCGCGTAGATTTGACTTGTAGTCTCGACCATTTACAACGAAAGACTCTCTTCGCACATGTGAGTAGCAAAGCATAGTAAAGTAAAGCCAAAAGCCAATGATTTTCATGCTAAATTGTTAATTTGTAATTAGTCAGGATATTAACTTGGGTAAATTTAACTTATTTTATTTGGAGATGTGTTAGTTAATTTTAATTCGGTACTGCCAAGTTTTCTTTGCATTGCGCAACCATAACTACATTCCTTGTTTAATACGTTAAGTTTACTTAAGTCTTTTTATTGAGTTGTGTAATTATCTCTGATTTTTTTGTATTATTCTGTTATATTGATGATCTTGTATGAAATTACCGCATATCTTTGTAGTTCAAAGTGTATCAGCTTCTTTGTTTCAAGTTTGAATTATATCACATTTGTTATTTCGAATAATTCTTCTGTGCCCTCTTATATTTAGATATCAGGCTGTGACTTTCAACGGTGTCCGGGTGGGATCAGTTGTATAAGCAGCATCAATCTTTCATCAAAGCCAAGTTTTGGATCAGCCACTGAACGAGATCAACCATACTAGTAACCAACTAGTAAATGGTACGAACATAGCCCCGAAAATATAACAGTAAACAATACAGGAAATGTAACAATTTTATATGATCACCCCATAGTCACTGACAGAACAGTCTTAGCAAACAGACCTGACATCATCATACGCGAAAAAAACATGGACTTATCTCATTGACGTGTCGATACCATCCGATCAAAATATAATAACAAAACAAGCGGAAAAAAGAACTAAATATGTCTCCTTAGCAATAGAAATTAAAAGAATGTGGAAAACTCCAACCAAAGTAATACCGATTGTAATTGGCACCACTGGATTCATTTCAAATAGTTTCAAAAATTACATAGCAGATATACCGGGTAAACATAATACCAATCAAATACAAAAAAAAACTATCCTTGGTACAGGGCACATAATTAGAAAAGTACTGACCTAGCTCAAACCTAAGGAACTTGGATTGTTCCCGGTTTGTAGCAAGTCATATACCTACCTAAAGTAGTGAAAATCAATAATAATAATAATAATAATAATAATAATATGACGTCATGTCAACCTAGTAGCAAAAGATCTGCCGATTTGACGATTTAGCAAATACTTTTGTCGTTGGCGGGAATATCTACCAATTTATTGCTACATACTATGTATTGTTTAGATAGACATCATATGGTACACATTACCAAGACAATACTAATGTGCATTGTGCAGTCGATGTAGCAACATCATTTTTTTGCTATTTGAATCTGTTTATAATTAATATTTGGCTACTTCAGTTTTAGTAATTGTCTTTGTAGTTTGTAGCAGTAATTTGTAGTTTAGTGATTTGTAGTTTAGTAGTTCTGTAGTTGAAAATGGAAAATCAAAAGGGATTTGATTATGAACAACTAATTTCCTTAGTAAAGCCATGAGGTCCTGTATGATAAGCAAAATATGGATTATCGTAATTCCAAATTGAAATCAAATGTATGGCAAGAAATTGCAAATTACATGAATTACGATGGTGAGTATTTCCAATTATTAAAATATATAATAGAATAATATAATTTAATATTTTCAGTCGGTATAGTGCAAAAAAATGGACCTTTTTGCGAGAAAAATTTTCCCGACTCCTTTATCATAAACCGTCTGGTGCCAGAGCCAAGGATAATAACTGGCGGTTAATGGAAGAGATGTGGTTCCTGAAGAAGCAAATTGCTGAAAGAAAGTAAGTGTGTTTCAGTTTAATTTTGTAAGCAAAACAACAAATACAACCACTTATTATTATGAATTTTTAGATCATCTGATGGCGTTAATAAACTTCGGGATCAACAACCGTTTGTCATCAGTTGTAGAGGAGGTTGGCGCTGAGACATATAATTACGACCCGTATGATTCATTAGCAATCATCCAACATACAAATACTGTACGAGACAACATATCACAACTAGGTACATCAAAAGACAAAACCATAACGACACGTAACTACTATACACAGAATTTTTCGTTGGACGACTCATCGACACGACTAGATTTATCGCAGGACGACTCATCATCACAAGACTCATTACTACCATCACATATGACACAACGAAACGATACATTACAACCGGACACTGCGGCAGACGGTTTTGAAAAAAATGCACCATCCAATCCCATCCAATCACAATCCCTCGAAAACCGAAAACAACAGACAACGGCAGTTGTATCTTCTCAACTGAAAAGGAGAAAAGATACTTCTCAACCCGATAACGTTGAAACAACATTACAAGAGGCAATGTTAAAAATTGACAATTTTATTCAAGAGCCTGACAATTCCGATTTGAGATTTTTCCGACATCTGGCAGACCAGTTAATGTTACTTAGAAATCCGCGGACAAAACAAAAATTAATGCGTATACATACCAGGCAATAGACGCGGAGAACTCCGAATGAAATGTCGTTTTCGGTTAAGTTGGTTTTCATTTCTACCTATGAATTCTATCTATGAATTGATAGTTAGCAAAAAATTATATTCTAACATTCGTGGTTAGTATACATAATTTAAGTATACAACTTTTCAATTATATATACTAACCACGAATGTTAGAATATAATTTTTCGCTAACTATCAATTCATACGTCTGTTTACACAAAACTTTATTTGATAATGTAAGTCTTTATTTATAATTTATATATATCATTTTTATTTAGTTTGTGTCAATAGTTGTTCAACAACAAATTTTTAAAAAATTGTGTTATCCACCAATGTATTATTCAATTTTGTATTTGTTTTTTCAATCGATTACCATATAATAAATAATTACAGGTCCTGAAGAAGATGGGATACTGCCATCGAAAGCTAGACAGTTAAGCATATATGAGTTTTTTATTTTTTAGCTTTAGTTTGCTAGCATGTGCCGTCTGGGCGCTAGAATTTTTTTAAAATGTTTTTTAGAATTTTCAATAATTTTTCCTGCTAAATCAGTATGAGTTAGAGAAAAAAGTTACTTAGCTATTATGTAGCAAATTTTTTTCTATATTTTACTGAATTTTTTCAGAATTTTTTTGAACAAGTTTTGAAAAAAGTTATATTTGAAAAAAATTTGAAATATAACTTTTTTCAAAATTTGCTCAAAAAAATCTGAAAAAATTTATTCTAAAATTCTAAAAAACATTTTAAAAAAATTCTAGCGCCCAAACGACACATGCTAGCAAACTAAAACTAAAACCAGATTATATAACTTTTTATTCCCTATCGAAAAGTATTCCAGGTATTTCTCCGAATTTTACTTCAGAAAGAAGTATTCTGCATATTATCGAAATCCCATGTTATTGCCCTATATCAACCAAGCGAACGAACACCCTGTATATATATATATATATATATATATATATATATATATATATATATATATATATATATATATATATTATAATATTCTTATAAGGTTACCCACTTAATTTAATAATAATAAACGTACATAAATAACTGTAAACTTATCTCCTAATTTTAAATTTATAAAAATTATTTACATGGGAAATGAAATTCTCGTCAAGTCAAAGAATTATATCACTATTAGAGATTCATATTGTATTGATAGTAGAAAGTTAGAATATAATATTTGCGCAAAAATCTAGTGAACATTGTTAACTATAATCTATATATAAATCTAAAAATGTATATATGCATTTATATATGTATATTTGAAATGTAACTTAGAAGTAAGTTATAAAGTTGGGATTTAGCACAGAGCTGTGTAATACTACAACAATGATGGAAAAAATAGAGAAGCAAGGATAAGTCTGCGTGAGTCGCAAGTGAACGCTTTATTCACTTATAATTTGACGGCCACTGAACAGATTTTGATAGGAGTTTTATTAATAGTTGAGTTGTTTTTCAAGGCAAGTTTTACTATGGGACATTGCAGCGGGAGCCGTAGGCGAACGCTGTAAACGATAAAAATTGACCAAAAACTTCAATTAAGTTAAAATGAGTTTAAAGTAGTGAATCCTCTAGCGAAACATTGGCATTATGTTAGTAATATTATAAAATGTAATATATTATGGTCTTATATTATTATAAAAACGCAAATAAATGTTTTAAATAATGTTTTGACTCAGCAACTACCGTCATCTCTTATGTAATTTTGACACTAAATCTGTCGATTAAATTGAACAAATAAGACCCTAGATATTTTATGACGTCACATTGATCTACAATGATATATAAGAATATATTATATACAAATTGTAATAAATTCTATAATAAATTATTTTTCACGTTTAGAAATCATATTTTATATCGAGATAAATATAAATAAAGTATATAATATCTTTGTTCATTTATTTTAAATAAAATATTATAAAAACATTTTTAACAAATATTAATATAAATTTGTATATATATATATATATATATATATATATATATATATATATATATATATTTAATTTTATAAACAATGTTTACCCCCGAAGCTACATTTGTGCCTTTATAAAATACATTTATTTTATAAACGTGGTAGAGTAATTTATAATACAAATTTTAATGTTTTTTGTTTCAAAAATGTAATATTAAAAAACAATAAAAAATTATTATTATTATTATATATACATATATGTATGTATATATATATTAATTTTTATAAATAAATTATTAAATAATTTAGATACATTAAATTATTAATTTATTGAATTATTTAAAAAATTAGAATGACCCTTGGTTACAGATCATTCATCACTTGTCATAATAAACATTATTTTGTTTATCGTTTGTTGTCAGCCATTGCTTGGACAGAATTTATTGTCAAAGTTAAGAAAAAATAATGGTTAAATTTACTGATATTTTTGGTGGTCTCCACTATTTTTTCGGTAAATTCATAGAAGTGCATCAATAATTTTAATAATAATGTTTAATTTTTTTTCTGCTTAGATTTTGAGTGCCACATGTTTGGCACTTGGGTGCATGTACATGTTTTGTCAAAATAACAAAAATAATACAACGGAGCCGAGAGGAGAAGAGGATATTGAAACACGTGCTAAATGTAATTAACTTTGTTTATTAGTTGTAAAAACAATACAGCCGTAAGTAACTTAAACTGCATCTGAACACAACCGTGACTAAACCACAACTGACTCTATATAAGTAAAATAATTTATATTTGTGCTAATAGATGGCGCTGCTTGTTAGATATTTTTGATTTATTCAACAGATAGAGAAGATGAGGATAGAGGAGATGAAGAGAGAGGAAATGAAAATAGAAAAGATGAGGATAGAGAAGATGAAGACAGAGGAAATGAGGATAGAGAAGATAAGAATACAGGAGTTGAGGATACAAGAGATGAGATTAGAGGCAATGAGTATGATGAAGAAGATGATGGTTTTGTTATTATTCATTTTGATGTTGAGTTAAAACAATAAATTGTTCATATTGTTCTAATAATATTTATAAAAATAAAAAATAGTTAAAAATAAGTAAATTTTCTTTTGTAAAGCAGAGACATGTGTTTGTGTATCATAAAAAACACTATTCCTGAGGAATTAGTAAACAGACTGGAAAAATTAAAGGATTTACGACAGTTGGCCAAAATAAAAATCGCCAAAGCCGCACAAGACAAGTGCCGACACTATAACCTTCGGCACCAGCGGTGACCAGCGTTGGAAGTTTGTCTCGTGGTTTGGTGTTGGGTTTTGTAGTGTTTGAGAAATCGACGCTCGACGTCGGAAGTTTGTCTCGCGGTCTAGTATTGGGTTTTGTCGGTTTTGAAAATTGACGCTAGGCGTCGCGGCGGTGATCGGCGTCGGAAGTTTGTCTTGCGGTCTAGCCGCGACGCCGAGCGTCGTTGTGTCAAAATCACTAGAAGTACATGTTACACCACCCAAAGCCGTTGGGTTCACATGTAGCATATCCGATAGCATTTTAGACGTCGAAACCCGCCGCGACGCCGAGCGTCGATTTTCCAAAAATTGTACCACGACAAATTTCCGACGCTAGTCAACGCCGCGGCGCCAGGCGTCAATTAACTAAAATCACTCGCATCTGAGTAACCAATGCGTAACACGTCGTGTAGTGTTTTGTGGATACCGATATAGTTGAGTGAGTGTATCTCCAAGTCACGTCAATAAATCAGACATCGCATCGTATGTTATTTTGGTATTTATTTACCCTTAATATTTATCTCCGACAAAGCTATCCGATACGTTTGGCGCGCGAGGCAACTCAAACGTCAAACTTTTGTGCCATACCCAAAAGTACGTCACAGTGTTAAGACAGCTACTGCCATCTAGCGGCTATTGGCGTACACATACGCAACTTCTTTTACCTTTCTAATTCGCAGTTTGCAACAAGAACTTATCACTTATCCTGTGTCGTTCGTCAAGAACACATATTTCGCTCATCAGAAGCTCACGCCGCTACAAGTATTACACTTTTCTTCGCTTTTTATACGCTAATTTATTAATAACACGCAGAATCAACTAGTTCTATATTATTGCTAGTTATTAATCGCTTGTGAAGTAACTCACACAACTTTATATTTTGTCTCTACAAGATACTTCGCAATTTAACCTAACTTACTGGACCAACCACGTGGACACCACCTGTTCAAGAATCCAGGAAAGTACACACGCTTTATTCTTTCACAATTACGCTTATATTTGCTTATCTATTTCATCAAACAGAGAATTATTATAATTCTATAATTATTTGTTAAACGCTTGTGATATTATAATCACACATTCATACATTTCGCTCGCATTATTTACGCATTGGTTACGCATATCGCTCACGCTCGCTTTTCATTGTATTTGCATCATTCATTAACAATTTATGTTGCAGATTCTTTTCTTTACTTACTTTTTTTATTATTTATTTTTACGCTTATTCGCAACAATTCTTGCATTAATACCCCGTGAAGAACTTGAATGTTTATACACGCATCAACGCAAATCGCACCAACGCTATTACACGCGCACCCAGAAGGAATAATACTCGCTTTTAGTTGAAATACACTAAGCTTTGACACCTGTGGCTGTAGCATCATCCGAGGACAATCTTGAGTGCTCACCAAGGACGTACACAAACACACACTTTCATCTGTAAGTTATCTACACGCACTTTTATTGAGAAACTTCGCTGCCTTTATAAACCGTAAGTTCTGTTATTATTATGCTTGCATTTCAATTGAGAACGTCAACTTTGCTCATAAGTTACGTTACTTATCAATTCTTTACATACGTGTTTGAGTATCAATTTATAGTATTATTCGCATATCGCATATTTACACTACATATTCACAGTTATATCTGTAATATCGAATAAATTTTCATTCACGCTATCATATTAAACGCTACAGATATTTAGTAATTTTGCATGCGCTTGAATCGGATTACTTCTTTGATATACGCATTCGCAACTTTATCGCTATCCTATTCCTCAGTTGTGGACCAACCTTTCTCCGCATTTTGTTCCTAGAGCTACCTCATCTTGTGAACGCCCTATTTATCGCTCGGGTAGGTGAAGATTGTGAAATCCTTCATCCATCCTGTCGCTGTATCAATATTTTAGTTTGTTCACAGTCAAGCTACGCACGCCCACAACATAATTTACGCACGCATACAATTGGTTGAAATACACCACGCTCAGGATTTCAATTCACATTGATTGAAATCGACTACGCTTAGACACGCGCTGCTGCATCACCATCAAAAGGGCAACTTTAATGGTCACGCAGTACACACATACGCACGCATACAGTCCACTTGCTCGCAAGACCGCCGCACACACGCCACATCGCTTTCAGGGAACTCAGCTCACTTGCCCACAGAAGCAACAAGTTTCTCGTGGTCACCAAGCCAGCACTGAGCCTCAACATTTGGTCGTTCGAGCCGGATGGGCAGGTCACAACCGAGCCCCAACAGAGAGTATATCGAAAAAATTTAATGTTAGATTGTAAATCGATAGGGACACCTATAGAAGCAAAATTAGATTTGAATAGGAATGATAGTAAAAATAAACAGATACCATTTCAACAGCTAATAGGTAGTTTAATGTATTTAGCTGTGTTAAGTAGACCTGACAGCTATCTTAATCAGTTATCTGTTAGCTATCTTAGTCAGTTTAATAACTGTCATAATGAAATACATTGGCAACATGCCAAAAAGTATTGAAATATTTAAAGAAGACTAAAAATTATGGTTTAAAATATGTGAAAGATGCTACGGAACTAGAAGATTTTGTTGACGCCGATTGGGCAAGTAATACTGTTGATAGGGGATCCTATACAGGTTTTTGTTTTAAGTTATCTGGATCCGTAGTGTCATGGGAAAGTAAGAAGCAAAAAAACTAGCTCCATCTAGTACAGAAGCCGAATATATAGCTATGTCAGAAGCTTCAGAAAAGCCATTTATATGAAAAATTTGTATTTTGAGTTGGCAGATATTTTAAATTGTATAACAATTTATAATGATAGTCAGACCGCGCAGAAGCTGTCTGTAAATCCAGTTTCGCACAAAAGGTCAAACATATCAATGTGAGACATCATTTTGTTAAGAACGCCGTTGATCGAAAATTAATAAAATTTATATATTTACCGACAGCTGATATATGCCCGCTGATATGCTTACAAAGTGACTAATTTCTGTAAAACATTATTGTTTTTTGAATGCTTTAGGTATTGTGGTTGTTTGATGTTTTGAACTGGAGGTGTTAAATATATCAAAATATCTAACAAGTAGCGCCATCTGTTGGCATAAATATATGTTCTTTTTCTTATATACAGTCAGTTACTGTTTAGTCACGGTTTAGTTCAGATATAGTTTAGTTACTTACGGCTGCATTGTTTTTTATAACTAATTAACAAAATTAATTGTATTTAACACGTGTTTTAATATAAATCACGTGCAAAAGCGAATGGGATCAAGAATTCGCGCGGCAAAAAAAAAGCACAAGCACATCGTTAGAGTAGGAGGCGAAAAACTGACGATACAGGCGATTTCAGATTTGACGAATTATTATGGATTGGCAATTAGACGACACCCGAATTCAGCAAAAGACATGCACAATAAGATATTGGCAACATTCGACCATGAAACTACGACCGACGAAAACCCGAAGCACGACCGGTGCCCGCCCGGACCAGATTCTTGGCGCAAATATCGGAAAGCCGAAGCTGCAGGGACTGAAGATTCTTTTCGCCATCCCCCTCTTTTCATCGATACTGTTCGGGATATTCTGCGGCCGATTTACGAGGAATTGTCATCAATGGATTTATTGCAGAGATGTGTTGGCGGTTTTACGGAGAACAATAATGAGAGCTAAAATAAAACTATTTGGCAGTTTGCCCCAAAACACGTGTTCTGCTCTCGAAAAGTGATTGAAATAGCAAGTTTTTTAGCTGCTTGTTTATTCAATAAGGATGCCAAATCATTGCTGAAAATGATGGAAATTACAATAGGACAACAAACATATGACTACACGTCAAGACGGGACTCGGACCGCCTGAGGGACGCTGAAAGTTTCACGCTGCAGGAGTCGCACGAGCAAAGAATGGCGCGCAGAAATGAAACTCTGCAACAGCAGGGAGATTTTGAAGAAACGGAGGATGTTCTATATGGACCGGGAAATGCAGACTAAGAGTGAGTTATTGAATAAATACATGTTATTGCACTATAAACTGTAATTTAAAAACAGCATTTTTCATTCTCTTGTCCCTTCCAACTCAAAAAGTATTTGACCAAATGCTTTGAAATTTTGCTGACATGTGCACAATTACATCCTCTACATAGTAGGCTATAATCAAGTAAACATATTAAAAAAATATTTTTATAGATTTAAGAAAATAATAAGTATATTTAAAGTATTCATTACATCAGAAAAATTTAAGAAATAGAAAATAGGTAGAATTTCATTGTAACTTTACAACAATTGTTCACAAATCAAGAAACAAAACAAAAATAACGTTTTCTTGTGGAAAAATGGAGAAATGTAGAATTTTACTGTAACTTTGCAACAATTGTTTACAAGTCAAGACACAAAACAAAAATGCCTATTTTCTTGTGAAAAAATGCAAAAATGTCTTTCCTTCCTTTTCACAAATTTGTTTCCTGTGCATGTGTCATGTTCTCATTTAGCAATGGTTACGCTTTACGCTGTTGCTTACTACAACTCATGGGGTTGCGTACTAGGTACCATCCGTGTCAACAACATCTAACTGTTGCCGAAAGAATCATTTCGATTGGTAAATTTGCTGGTTGATGCGAATCGCTCAACAAACCTTCGTATAGGTTTTTTTTTGTCCCAAGTCCGAAACCATACCAAAGAACCTTAAGGGCACTGCTTCACCTTAGATGCTTAGATGATAAAATTTTAGCACTTTGGCTTTATAAACAGGGACCTAAAACGTATCATTTAGCGTAACGTATCACTTAGCGATATCACTATTGATAGTGGCGTCAATACAATTTTTTTTTTGATAATTTGGCGGATATCGCAAAACGTTTAAATCCTCATGAAAGAAAGTGTTCTATTTTGTTCGATAAAATGGCCATTAGACCTCATCTACAATATTCTACCAGTAATGACGTTATCATGGGTTTCCAAGTTCTTGGAACGTCCAGATCTGGCAAAATTGCAAACCACGTAACTGTGTTTATGCTTCGTGGATTATCTAGAAAATATAAGCAACCAATTGCTTATGTTTTTTCTCAGAACTCCGTTAACAAGCATGATCTGCATGTGCTATTGATGAAAGTGATCCGGGCGACCCGAAATGCTGGTTTGCAAGTTGTATCCACGATTTCCGATCAGGGTTCTAACAATATTGGAGCAATCAACTTGTTAATGAAAGAGACTGAGGAGGTATATGTACGGCAAAGTGAGGAAGAGCGTACTATTGGATACGAAGTCGACGACGTGGAAGTTATCCATTTTTACGACTTTCCCCACCTTCTTAAAGGTGTACGGAACAACTTACTTAAAGGAGCTATTACCTTCGAGGAAAAAGGGACAAAAAAGACAACTAAATGGAAACATGTTTAGCAGTTGTACCGTATGGACACTGGAACGTCGGACATAAAGGTATGCCCGAGGTTGACAGAAGAACACGTCAACCCACAAAAGATGAGAAAGATGAAGGTCAGCTATGCTGCCCCAGTAATGAGTCAGCGTGTTTGTCCAGTAATGCGGAAATTTGCTGAATTGTTATGTAAGTTTTTTTTTTAATTAATATATATATATATATATATATATATATATATATATATATATATATTGTAACAATTTTATTGTTACGGGTTTTACAAATTCAATGAATCTAAACTTAAACTTCGCGCGAACCATAATTTCCGGTTTCAAACCTGTCGATTGCAAGCGTACTTGAACTGAGCGGCATTCAGTTCCGCGCCGTCTAACCGTTCACATCTAGTCACATTGTAGTTCTTGTAATAATATTTTTTTCTGTTTTTTATCTTAATCATCCGATTTGAATTTTAGTAAATAGTGTTAAATTATTGTGTATTATTATTACTGCTACCGTCTTGCATTATTATTTTTATAAAATTTCCATTAATTCAGAATTTTTTTTGCTTTCGTTATACGAGCACATGTTCATAAATTTTAATATCGCGTTGTGAGTGTATTCTGCGGCCGGAATTGGATCATCCTTTTGTTGGTCAGGGATTATAGCCTATGTTGAAAACAACAACATCTAACTGTTGCCGAAAGAATCATTTCGAATGGTAAATTTGCTGGTTGGTGCGAATCGCTCAACAAACCTTCGTATAGGTTTCTTTTGTCCCAAGTCCGAAACCAGACCAAAAAACCTGAAGGGCACTGCTTCACCTTAGACGATAAAATTTTAGCACTTTGGCTTTATAAACAGGGACTTAAAACGTATCGTTTTATTGCAAGTATAAAGCCTCACACACGATTTCAGAAATTACGATTAAGTATATGATTAATTATTATCAATTTTATATTGTACTCTTTACTAATTTTGAGTTATTTTGTAATCATTTTTATTTTGTAATCCTCTTACACAAAATAATGAATTAAAAAAGCTACCAAAAGGGAGTTTTGATTATAAAGCCTATAATACACGATCCATTTTCTTTACAGAAACTCATGAATATTTCTATACAGTTTCGAAAACCTATAAGATACGATGCAGTTTTTCATGCAGTGTCCAGTTTCTGTACAGTGTTCTAATTGCCGAGCATGCGCAATGCGTGAAAATTAACTGCATGAGAATATGGATAGAATTAGAACGCGTCCTATTTCTCATCCATATTCTATACAGTCATAATATACAGTTTACAAACCGTTTTCGCTTTGATTAATTTATTAATACTTAAAAATAGACAATTATAAGCAAGTAAGTATAAAATACAAATAAATATGTAAAAAATTAATAATAAATGTTTGCAATTGGTATTAAATAAATTATAAATATAATAATTATAAGTAACTTAACCAAACTTTGTCAACAAATAAAATAATTATTGCACTTTATTTTTAGTATGTCATACAGCAGTGAAGCTTTAATCGCATTAATAGAAGCTTATGAAAAGTATGCATGTTTATACGCCACAAAAGATTTAAATTACCATAATAAAAATATGCGCAATAAAGCTTTAAATGAAATATTAAAGGTTGTACAACCATTACGACCAGGAACAACAATTAATGATATTAAAACGAAAATAAACATTTTGCGAACGACGTACATTAGTGAAAAAAGAAAAATGACCAAACAATGTACAAGTGGTTCCGGAGCAGATGATGTAAGTTATGAAAGAATTCAACAAGAATATAAAATTATTTAGTGTCAAACATTTTTCTAAATTTATTTTATAATTCATATTTTTCTCTTTTAGACATATACACCAACACTGTGGTATTTTCCTAAGCTCCAGTTTTTAAGCGATCATATATCGCAAAGAATCGCAAAATCAAACTTATTGTGTACCGCATCAACATCGGTGACACAAGAAAATGAAGAAGTTAGCCTTGTTGAAAACGAATTCGAATCACATCAAGATAACATATTGTTAGTAGAATTTAGTGAAGACGAATTTAATGAAAGTCCACTACAAAGTCCCGGTACCAGTATCAACAGTGCTTCATCTGCTTCAAAACAACGTAAAAGAAAAAGAATGGAAAGTGATAATAACATTACAGAAAAAGCAATTGAAACCATGGGAACGTTACAGACAGTCTTATCGAAAACAACTGACAGTAATAAATGTACAAGAGAAAAAGCTTTTTGCAATTATTTGCAAATTCGCCTAGAAAAAATTAAAAATAAAAAATTATTATCTTCTCTTGAAGCTCAAATTTTAAATCTTGTGAGCCAAACTGAAGAAGAAGATGACAACTTGTAAAATTAGAATTAGTAGTAAATTAGAATTAAAGTAGAATTAGATTATAATATTAGTTTATAATAAAAATATAATTAGTTATAATACAATTAGTTTATAATTTTTATTTTATTTTTTCAATATTTTTCACTTTACATTTAGATATTAGTTTATAATAGTAATATAATTAGTTGTAATAGTTTATAATATTATATCAATAAATGAAAAAAAATATATATAAAAATAAGCTTCAAAAATAATAACACATTTATGCTGTATCTAAAATTAGATTTGCTGATTTATCAGACCTTCATTAGAATTAAAATATGTTAAAAAAGTAGTTCTTATATTTAATGAATCTCGTGAAGTTCTGTTACCTCCTTGTTGATTAATACGTGGCATCGTATTAATAAATGGTTCGTCGATTTGTGCATAATGAGCATTATCAGTCAATAAGTAGTTATGTAATGCACAAGACGCTAATGTGATTAATTCTACTTTCGTTACAGATAAATTGATTGTTGTTAATAACACTCTGAATCTATTCGCTAAAATTCCAAACGCATTTTCGATAACATTTCTTGCGCGTGATAATCTATAATTAAAAACGCGTTTTTCTTGTGTTAAATTTCGCTGCGGATATGGCTTCATAATATTTTTCGATAAACTAAAGGCATCATCTGCCACCATGACATAAGGAACCATAACCTGAGTACCAGGTAAATTACAATTTTCTGGTAGATTTAATAAATTATTATTTAATGCATGAGCCAAAGTACTTTCCCTATATACTCCGCCATCACTCACACGACCATTTGTTCCTACTGATATGTATATAAATTTATAATCAGCATCAGCCAATCCTAATAATACAATGCTATGAAACTTCTTATAATTATAGTAATATGATCCACTACGTTTTGGTGGTCTAAATCCAATATGCTTTCCATCTAAAGCACCCATACAATTCGGAAAATTCCATTTTTTATAGAAATTGTTTGATATTTTCATCCATTCTTCTTCAGAATTTGGTATCTTAAATTAAAAAAGATGATTATATTTGTTTATAGTAACAATTATATTTTATACTTTTAAATATTTTTCAGCTAGTACTTCATAAATAACTTCTAACACACTTGTTACAATTTTACTTGTAGTACTTTCATGTATACGTGTCGCGTACATTAACGAACGGAATGATTCACCGGTTGCCAGAAATCGAAGAGTTAAAGATAATCTAGAAAAAGAAATTTACATTTTTTTTAAATCTTCGTGAAAATACAGAAGATACAATACCTATACCTTTTGGAAGCTGGAATACTCTGTCTCATAACGGTATCGCATCGTGAAATTCTGGCTTCAGTTAATGACAATAAAAAATTAAACTGATTACTTGTCATTCGTAAAAAATTTTTATAGGCATCTGGATCTTCGTTTAATAATTCCATTTCTACTAAGCTCAATATACCTCTATTTTCTTCTCGCTTTTGCAACCATTTTCTAGTCCAAATTTTCTTTTTTTGTTTCTTGTTTTTAGTTTTTAAATTATTATTTGCCACCAATGTAAGTAATAAAGCAGCAGAACCAAGTAAACATATATTTTCTAAATTATTTTCCATGTTTCAAACTTCATACATAACCAAATTATTAATTTTGACAGATTACTGACAGTTTAAAATAAATGCGCATGCGCCCAGATAGATTTTTCTTTACAGTAAATATGTATCGTGGAATACGTAAAAATTTCATCCATTTTATTCTGCAAAGCAAAACTGTACAGAAACGCTTTACAGATTTTCTGTACAGAAAAACTTCATCGTGTATTATAGGCTTAAAACAATCAGAAAAAATATTGTTGTTTGTAAATAGCACGACAATAGTATAGTTCATATAGCTCCCAACTTTACCCCTGTGCACCCTATTAGACAGGTCGGTAGATATTCACTAAATGAGAAAAAAAGAATATCTGTGCAACAGCCAAATATTATAAAATTGTATAAAGAAAATATGGGAGGAATAGATAGAGCAAATAAAAACATAAGTTTGTATAGAACAGCAATTAGGGGCAAGAAGTGGTGCTTTCCCGTGTTTACTCATTGTCTTGATATGGCCGTACAAAATTCATGGCAACTTTATAGAAAAAATTCTGGAAAAATTTACTACTTGGCCTTTACAAGGTCTATTGCAACAGCACTGCTGGAAACCAACAGAAAAATTGGAAAACGAGGCCCAAGCAAAATGTCAAGCTCACTACGCGATCAAGATATAACAGAATGGACCATCTACCTACCTTCCAGGAAGAAAGTGCAGACAATTTGCATGAAATGTAAAGTTGCACTGGATATAAAAAACTGTTTTGTTTCATATCATACAAATATTAATTAATTAATTCTTTTTAGTTGATAATTTTACTTTTGTTTTTCTAATAATAATATAATATTTTTGTTAAATGATTTCAATAAATATACTATTATTGATCACGGTTTATTATATTTAAAAAGTTTTAATAAAAGTAGTATATTAACCTACCGTCCTTTTAAAAGGACACTGATTATCTCAAAAACTATTAATAATTTTTAAAAAAATTACTTACAAATTATGTTTGTTATACAAATAGCTGTTGTAATTTGTGTACCTGAGTGTACCAGTGGCGACAGTGGTGGGGTGTGCTTGAGCCGAGGCGCGCGAACAGACATGAGGCAGCCAGCATTATGAGTCAAGCGTTTGTAAGATACACAACACATTTCAAACACATTTGTATAGTTATTATGTTGTAGTATTCGTTAGTACTTATATGATAAAATTGTTAGTAAAGAGTGTGCCTTGACTTATTCTCACAAGAAATCAAGACTTAAGTGTCTGTCTAATCATTGGTCCTTCTTATGTGAAAATTCGTAAAATCAGCAAAGAAAATACGTAGTTGGAACATCACAGCAGTCGGCGGATTCGCTTACAACGGAGCAGCTATACACAACGCAGCTGGTCAATTGGACAAAGGAATGTGCGGCCGTTACGGCAGTCTGCGAAAATGTGAGTAATCCTTTTTATCACATTTCATTTAAAAATTCCTTCTTGAATTGTTTTATTTGTTTATCGGTTTATTTTGTTACTTTTGAATTATTAACATGGCAAACTATTTAAAAACTTTATATCGTAAACGAGGTGCTCTTAAAGCAAAATTTTGAGTCGTTTTTGAACGGACTGAATACCGTCGTGGTTGACGGCGCGGGGGTAAGAAAACATGCAAAAGAAAGAATGCAAAAAACCGATATTGTTGCGCAATCGTTTGATGAACTACAAACTGAAATTGAATGCATGGTTGTTGACGCGGACGTAGATCAACAAGTCGCGGAGCGTAACCACTTTGATGACCTATATTTTACATTAAAATCGCGAGGAAAGCTATTAATTAAAGACAAAGACACAGATTATGCAAGTTCGGTGGCGGACAGTTCGGTAGCGGGCAGCGCGGCTGAATCTCGAGCGTCAAACGAGTCAATAGCGGGTGCAAATCATCGAGTTAAACTTCCTACTATAAAATTACCGTCATTTTCGGGCTCATTCGTGGCATGGCTAGAGTTTCGGGAAATGTTTCAAACGCTCATCCATAATCATAGCGAATTAACAGCAAGTGAAAAATATCAATCTTTAAAATCAAGTCTCCAGGGTGAAGCAGCAAATATTATCAAATCTTTAGAGTTTACTGCTGCTAACTACGACACGGCCTGGAATTTAATTTGCGAACGTTACAATAATGACCGTCTAATGATTAGTACTCATGTGAAGGCTTTGTTCAATACGGAAATTATCACAAAAGAATCGTCACAAAAATTACGAACTTTAATTGATACAGTTAATAAAAATTTGAGTGCGTTAAAATCGTTAAATCAACCCGTTGAGCATTGGGATACGCTTATAAATCATATCATTTGTACAAAACGATTAAACCGCCACGCCTTGCGCTTGGCGCCATCGTAGACCAACCAGCGACCGCCTTTTTCACAACAGGAAAAGGTGGTACATCCTTGGGAAAATTCTCACCCGCATACCGGGTGAACGTGTATACAGTGCAAATATAAATAAACTAAAAGTTTATGCAAAATGTCTCATACGAGAACAAACACTCGCGAAAGAACACGACGTGCAGTATTGCACATAAGTGACTGTGAAATAACAAGTAAAAGTTCTGGCAAAAACAACGAACGAGTAATCTCGCCCCAAAAACAACAATCGACTACAAATACACAAAGTACAAGTAAAACAAATCATATCGATCAAACCGTGAAAGAAGCGTTCACATGCATCAAAATGCCAAACAACGAAACCGAAACGCTAAAATACTCAATACCGACGAAAAACGAAATTCGCACCGATCGCGAACACGACGGCGATGACGAAAATAGTGATGACGAATCAGTAATATCTAACACACAACAACAACATGAACCGAAAAAAACCAACACCGATAGTGATACAAGGAAAACTAACAGAATATGAAAAACTTAACAAAATACTACAACAATACACGAAATCAGGATATCACATTTCATTTTCACGAAATAACACAAATATATTTTTTTCAATCTGGATGAAAAGCTAAAGTTAGTTTCCCACCTAAAAGCACAATCTATACCATTTTACACATATACTCATTGCTGGCATCGAGTTTAACATCGAACCTAAAGAAATAGAGAACTGCAAGAAATATATAACTTACAGGCAAGTGTGTATAAAATTAAAGGGAAGAAACAACCATTATACATGGTCGTAACAAACAGCACTACAAAACTTTCACACCTAATAAATAAAATAAAATACTTGTGCCACATCAGAGTGCACTGGAGAAGGCACCAAGCCAGGCAGGAAATCGTACAATGCCACCGATGCCAACAATGGGGGCATGCTACGAGTAACTGCTACCTGGCTCCAAAATGTTTGAAATGCCCGGAACAGCAAATTAATTTCGTGGAATGATATTGTTCAAACATTTTATAAAGATTCCAAATTTAAGCTTGCAAGAAGTATGGGACATATTTCTGAAATACATTTATTTAGTTACATAAATATTTATCCACAAAACAGCTGCTGCCATTAAATCTGCTTGTACTTGTCAAGAAATTAATAGTGCGTCTGCAATGGATACAGCTGAATTTGTTGAAAAAATTAATAACTTATTGGTCATTTTAAATAGTAAACACAAATACACAGCTAATGCAAATGCATGCGCAATAAGTGACAAAAAAAATCTGTGTGAAGAACTTAAAAATTATTTAAAATGGGCAAAAACGCTAAAATGTGTTCAGAGAAAAGATGGAAAAAAAAAGATTTTTATCACATCCGCCAAGTTTTGACGGATTAATTCAAACAATGACAGCAACAATAGAAATATGGTACGAATTGAAAAACAGTGGAACTGACTATTTGTGTACAAACTGACACAAGATTGTGTTGAAAATCTTTTCAGTCATATAAGAGGTGTCATATAGACAAAATATTGAAAATATTATAGTACATCAAATTGATGAAACTTGGACACAAGGAAATTGCTCATACATTTTCGGGCGTATGATACGAATAGGGGAAAGAGATCGCAGCCCCATGGGTCCGGCAATCGACCCAACCCCGTAGGGTAGGAGGAAGGGCCGGCAACAAAACCATCTCGTTGCCGTGCGGGAGTCGGGTCGTCAAACGCACGCGACCCAAGATCAGGCCAGCTACCCAGGTCTTGAGTAGCCAGCGAGTTCCACCACCCGGAACTACACCACCAGTCAAAGTCCCAAAGCCAATTCCAAGATGGAAACCAGGGGACGAGAACGAGAAGCTGTGCCGCGTCCTCACGGCCTACTTTGGCCCATATCCGGCCAAAGCGTCGGACACTCCTGTAATCCGGCCGTACCGGTCCCCAAGTCCGACGGGAGACACCATTGACCTGACAACGTCTCCTATTCCGACTGACACCGAGGAGGACGTCTGTCAGGTCCAGCAGACGGCCGGAGACAACCAGGAAGGTACCCCAAAACCGACGCCGAAGGACCAGAGAAGCCCCACCGTCGGGGACGCCGCCCAAGAGCTGATGGATATTATGGAGCAGCTGTCCCCGGATTGTAGCCCCCCTTCCGCCACCATCAGCACACCCCCCACGGAAAACCCCCCTCGTATCCCAAACACCGCAGTCACTTTCCCAAACCCTGGTACACCCGGGTACGACCAGTGGTTACAGTCGTTGAGGCCCCCCGGCGTCCCTCGGAACAAACGACTGCGGTACCGTCCCCCCAACGGGATACGAGTCACCATACCCCCCAGGACACGTGAAAAGTGTAGTGCGTGGTGTAGTTCGCGCCCGGATTCGGACACTACGGTGCAATCCGAGGACGTTAGTTAAGTTAGTGTAAGTTAGTTTTTAGTTAGTTAAGTTAGGGATATTTTAGGATAGATTTAGTTAAGTTTGTTTTTGCTTGGAAAAGTTTTCAGTTTTTGTTATTAAACTAGTACATAAAATTGATATAAGCTAACATTAACTTCTAAATCCCATAACACACTTCAACAAATCCTTACAAACACAAAACCAAACATAAATAAAAAAGAAAAAAGTGGAGTATATAAGATAAACTGTTCAGACTGTAATGCAGCATACATCGGAATGACATCAAGAAAAATCATTACTAGATTCAAAGAACACAAATCAAATAATCCACCTTCAGCTTTAAGCACACATCTTTGCACTGAATCACATAACATAAATCCAGACAATATCATAGTATTACACACAGAATCAAACATATCAAAATTATTACTGTTAGAACAATATGAAATTTTAAAACACAAATATAACAACGAAGAACTTTTAAACGACAATTACATATTTATCGAAAATCATATTTTTAAACATTTACCGCCATTTCAATAAGCGTCAGAATATTACAGCAACAATTTTCAAACGACCTTCAAAAACGAACAGACACAACCAGACTCGACTTCGACTACGACGCAACTTATAAATATGACATAAAAATTACTGTTTCTTCCTTCAATTTTAATATATTAACTATAAAATATTATTTTACAAATGAGACACTGAATCTATTATTCATTACTTAAGGTCAGTATATAAGTTTTATCAATATATAACATTAAATAAATATGTTTTTTCTATATCAGCATGACACGTGCTTACAAAAAATAACCCGACAAAATCATGTTTTTTAAAAAATCTTATATGTTAAAAATCTTTTATATAACAACAATTTAATGTAAATAAAGTACTTGTATTATTTCAGGAGGCATTGAGAATGGCATTGTTCGCCGAAATTAATCGCCAGATATAAATAAATTATATAATAAAAATATACCAAACATATATTGGTTATTCTATCTATCTATTTTTCTAAATCCACATGATATAAGGAAATTTTTGGGATTTATTGTTAGTGAATTTTTTTTGGAAAAGAGAAAAAAAAAATTTTTTTAGGATGTTTTCCTTATCCTCCAACCATCCATGATGAAAGTACGGTTCTTCTTTTTTTTCCCGAAGTAACCGGGGGATGTGACGAAGTAAATTCGCACAAGTAAATCGCAAAAGACACGTGCTTTAACTTTAGCGGCTAATAACTCGGCTACGCGGTATCATATCGCAAAAATATTTTTTTATAAGAATAATAAATATTTTTACATCGAATAAAAATAGTATGAGCAAAACTTTCAATCGGAAAACATAATTTCCAAATTAAACCAAATTTGTATATAGTTTTCAATGTAAAGTACTGACAGCGACCAACGAAAACCGAAATCAAACTTGTACAGTTTGGAATCTGACTATAAAAAGCCGGCCGTTTGCAAGCAAAAAATCACTTGATGTCTGACACAAGTCAAGCAACAAACGTTGGTGCGAGTTCTCCACTAGCCGACGGTTGCCAGGTGGGCAATTCTGCCGTTGATGTACCGACCGTGAGCCCTCTGAGTCGAAAACCGTTCTCCGGGTGCAGCTAGCGAGTTTTCCAGTTGCACACACTCGTGTCCGCAATACAGCAGCGAGTTTTCCAGCTGTATACGTCCGCGGTGCAGTCAGCGAGTTTTCCAACTGCACACCTTCGCGTCCGCGATACAGCCAGCGAGCTTTCTAGCTGTATATTTTGAATCACCGATATTCAAATAAGCCTTGGCCGGCACTGCACGTTCACCGGATTTGACAGCGCCAGACTTTTTCCTGTGGGGGATGCTGAAGGACAAATGTTATGCGGACACACCGACAACGCCAGATAACATGAAGGAGCGTATTCGCAATGCTTGTGCGAACATCAGCAGAGACACCCTTGGAAAAGTTGCAAAAGAATTTGAAAAAAGGATCGCAAAATGTCTGGAAGTGAATGGCCATCATTTTGAGCACCTGCTCTAAAGATGATTTCAAGTAAGTAAAACACAAGCGCGCGTCTACACACACGTACACACAATCTAGTTTTATACAATCAAATTTTATAAACAATGTTTACCCCCCGAAGCTACATATGTGCCTTTATAAAATACATTTATTTTATAAACGTGGTAGGATAATTTATAATACAAATTTTAATGTTTTTTGTTTCAAAAATGTAATATTAAAAAACAATAAAAAAATATTATTATTATTAATATATATACATATATGTATATATATTAATTTTTATAAATAAATTATTAAATAATTTAGATACATTAAATTATTAATTTATTGAATTATTTAAAAAATTAGAATGACCCTTGGTTACAGATCGTCATTTGTCATAATAAACATTATTTTGTTAATCGTTTGGCAGCCATTGCTTGAAGACAGAATTTATTAGTTCTTGTAAAAGTTAACAGAAAAAATGGTTTTAAGCAAATTAACTGATATTTTTGGTGGTCTCCACTATTTTTCGGTAAATTCATAGAAGTGCATCAATAATTTTAATAACAATGTTTAATTTCTTTTTCTATTTAGATTTTGAAGAAAATTATATTCGCCTCCACATGTTTGGCAGTTGGGTATGGCTATTACATGTTTTCTAAAGACAAGAAAAATGATGAAACGGAGGAGAGAGATGAGAATAGAGGAGATGAGGATGAGGAAGAAACTCTCTATAACATGTTTTCTCAAGAAACGGAGGATATAGGAGATGAGGATAGAGGAGATGAGGTACGAGGAGATGAGGTAAGAGGAGATGAGGATACAGGAGATGAGGATAGAAGAGATGAGGATATAGGAGATGAGGATAGAAGAGATGAGGATACAGGAGATGAGAATACAGGAGATGAGGATACAGGACATGAGGATAGAGGAGATGAGTATGAGCAAGAAACTGAATAAGATGATTTTGTTTTGATAAGACATTTTGATGCTGAGTATTATTGTTCATTCATTCTCTTTAATTAAATAAGAATTATTGTTCTACGTAATATTTATAAGAATAAAAAATAGTTAAAAATAAGTAAATTTTCTTTTGTAAAGCAGAGATATGTGTTTGTGTATCATAAACACTTTCATTTCAAATACAGTAAAATATACCTACACATATCTCATTGCAATTCAAGATTAGGTTAGGTTAATCGTTATGCAGTTATACTTTCCGTATGTGAATCATCCCTCTTGATTGGAAAAAGAAATGTGATGTTGTAAAAATACTTTCCAGCATTTATTTAAAATTATGTATTTAGTTTCATTATTAAATGTAAATCGATTTTTTATAGGTATATTATGTGTTTGTTACATCCAACATTTTTAAATCAAATTCAAACAAAGTGAAATGGAGTTCTCAAAATAACATTAAATAATTTTACATACAAAGGTTTTTATTTAAATGGGGATGCATAGATACGAATCAGAGTTTATGAGAATTGTATTTAGATTTGGAAATGACAGATGTAACAAAGAGTATTTACATTATTGTGCGAACATCAGCAGAGACACTTCCAATTTTTTTAGGTCGTCAAACGCTCGCGACCCAAGATCAGGCAAGCTACCCAGGTCTTGAGTAGCCAGCGAGTTCCACCACCCGGAACTACACCACCAGCCACAGCCCCGAAGCCAATTCCAAGATGGAAACCAGGGGACGGGGACGAGAAGCTGCGCCGCGTCCTCACGGCCTACTTTGGCCCATATCCGGCCAAAACGTCGGACACTCCTGTAATCCGGCCGTATCGGTCCCCAAGTCCGACGGGAGACACCATTGACCTGACAACGTCTCCTATTCCGACCGACACCGAGAAGGACGTCTGTCAGGTCAAGCAGACGGCCGGAGACAGCCAGGAAGGTACCCCAAAACCGACGCCGAAGGACCAGAGAAGCCCCACCGTCGAGGACGCCGCCCAAGAGCTGATGGACATTATGGAACAAACGACTGCGGTACCGTCTCCCCAACGGGATACGAGTCACCATACCCCCCCAGGACACGTGAAAAGTGTAGTGCGTGGTGTAGTTCGCGCCCGGATTCGGACACTACGGTGCAATCCGAGGACGTTAGTTAAGTTAGTTTTTAGTTAGTTAAGTTACGGATATTTTCAATAATAGTACAATACATTCATTTTTGTATTTAAATACATTCATCAAATATACTCATACTTGTAAATAAAAATTAATCTATTTTTATGCCAACATCAACAACTGATGGGTCCCAGATAATTTTGACAGTACCCCATGTTCTATTGAACCATTTGACTTGACACGTACTTTTTATTGATGGATAACTTAGTCTAGTTGATGGATATCCTATTTCACGTGGTGGATATCTTATTCCACCTGATGGATATTCTATTCCACGTGGTGAATAGCCTATTTCACGTGGTGGATAGGCTATTTCACGTGGTGAATATCTTATTCCACTAGATGGATATCCTATTCCACCTGATGGATATCCTATTTGACGTTGTCGATATCCTATTCCACCTGATGGATATCCTATTCCACCTGATGGATATCCTATTCCACCTGATGGATATCCTATTTCACGTGATGGAAAAGCTATTACACTTGATGGAGAGGCTATTACACGTGATGGAGAAGCTATTACACGTGATGGAGAAGCTATTCCACCTAATGGATATCCTATTCCACGTGATGGATAACCTATTACACGTGATTGATATCCTATTCCATATGATGGATATCCTATTCCATATGATGGATATCCTATTCCATGTGATGGAGATCTTATTACACGTGTTGGATAGCTTATTCCAAGTGATGGAGATCTTATTACACGTGTTGGATAGCTTATTCCAAGTGATGGAGATCTTATTACACGTGTTGGATATCTTATTACACGTGTTGGATATCCTATTACACGTGTTGGATATCCTATTAGACGTGTTGGATATTCTATTACACGTGTTGGTTTTTAGTTAGTTAAGTTAGGGATATTTTCGGATAGATTTAGTCAAGTTTGTTTTTGCTTAGAAAAGTTTTCAGTTTTGTTATTAAACTAGTACATAAGATAGATATAAGGAAATTTTTTGGATTTATTGTTAAAGTGAATTTTTTTTTGGTAAAGAGAAAAAAAAAATATATTTTTTTAGGATGTTTTCCTTAACCTCCAACCATCCATGATGATTAAACCAAACTTGTATATAGTTTTCAATGTAAAGTACTGACCCCTGGAAGTGAATGGCCATCATTTTGAGCACCTGCTCTAAAGATGTTTTCAAGTAAGTAAAACACAAGCGCGCGTCTACACACACGTACACACAATCTACTTCTACTTCTACTGACCAGTCTTTTTTTCCAGCTACCAACAAGATAGCCTCCAACTCGGACATCGACAACATGGACCTGGAGACTGACTTCTGGCTGTCACAGCTGTCAGCGGCGCTGACGCCGAGTCCAGCGGAGCAGAAGCGCCTGCTGGATGAGTGCTATTTCAAGCTGGAGCAAAAAATGTGGCTGACAAGGCGCGAGCAGCATGAGATCAGCGGCGCGCCCGAGCGCGCCCTGCCTCAGCCAGTGCTGGTGACTCTGTGCCAATGCGCAAGCGCATCGATGTAGTGGTCAGCGACACTATCAAGGATGCGCATGACATCACGAAGAACCTGAAGCCGGTGATCCGAGTCAAACTTTAACGTTGCTTGTCATTTGTACGCTAATAATTAATACAAAAATAAACATCACATTTATAAATAATATCCTTCCGGATTAACTTAAAATATTCTCAATTTTTTTTACAAAATGTAATTCAAATATCTTTTACAAAAACGGCATTAAATGTGACGAACATTATTCGTGATTTTAGAAGCCATCTAGGACAAAACCAATATTACGGAATTATGCCCCCCTTCTGTACGATTATTTTTTGCCTAAGTTATTTCTGCGTAAAATGTATTGTTTCCGAAATATTTCCCGAAAACACTTTAAATGGACCACCCGGTATATGTAAATGACTTGCGCTGCAAAAGGGCATAAGCCCTATAACAACACGCGAAATTAGTTAAAAGTCTCAGTTAACATTTATGTACCAAAAAAGTTTTGGACTTAATATTAATGATACGAGAAAATAATAATGTTTCTTACATACAAAGTGTATTTGACCCTCTTAACCCGGCGTTGGTACTATGGGGTGTGTGATACCCCGGCCTGCTGTAAACGTGAATAAAAAAGAAACCTGTTACTGTACTTTTTTCAGCAACACTGTGTAGCTTCGAATTATACTTCTCAGATGGCATTGTGTTCATGGCAATATGATTAGTTGTCATTTATGGTTTTTGTACAGGGTAGAATAGATAGGGGGCATCACATACCCCAGTGTACCACTGGCGTGAGTATTTTATGATAAGTTCACTGAGAAAAAAGAAATAGTTACATGAAACCGATTAAAAGTGTTGAAGTTTTTTATTTCATTTGAATGGAAGTTTAGTTTCTCCAAACAGAATATTTTTCAACCAATTATACATAAATATTTGCTTCAAATCTTTTTTAGTGTTAAATTTTCTATTTGGATGAAATAAATATTGATACTAAAACAACCCAAACTTTTATTTGATAATTTGATTATACCAAAATTGTCTGTTTGAATAATTGACCTAAGAAAAATTGATATTTATATTAAGGCAATATTTATTTGTTTCAAGAAAGAAATTTATTTCGTTTTGTAAAGTGCGCAATTTCAATATATACACAATTTTATTTGAATTAAACATGTTGGTATGTAAGCGAAATACGTAAGGTTTAATTCAACACTGCATCGTGTTGAACAAATCGTAATATGATTAACTTCAAATCTACGTCGGGTTGAACAAGATGTAACTTGTTCGTTGTTTGTCAAGAAATGCATCATACGTTATACGTTATCATTTTAAGTTTTGGAGTGACTAGATTAGTGTGTGTTGCGCTGTTCTCTGATAAAAAACAATAATGTAAGTAAAAAATGTATTTATTCGTATATATGTATACTCAATTTATACGAAATGTACTTATTGCATCATGGTAATAATTGATAATAAGAAATAATAACTATGTCTTTAAGAACAATGCACTTGAAATTTCAAAATGGCTAACGATGTTGATAAAAATTTTGTTTTTATTATTAATTTTTGTTCATTTTTGTTATAATCATTTTGTGATATGAGACATTATACAAGTATAAATTGAAAGTGTATAATAAATATAAAAACATATTTTAAAAAATGGTAATGGTTGCTGATATATACACATCTATAGATGGCTGACAATGTAATAAAAAATCTATTAATCGAGTGGAATTTTGGCGACTTAATAGAAACGTTTGCAGGTAATTATTAAATAGCTACATTTATTTGCAACTGAAACAAAGAAATTTCATCAAAATATATATTTTCATTGATATTGAGTGTTTTTTTGAGATGAATGCTGACTGTCTAATATCTTTTTGCTATTTATTTAATATTTTAGAAAACGAAGTCGACGAAAACGCATTCGATTGCCTTACCAATGAATTAATTAAAGAACTGATTCTAAAAATTGGATTGCGTGCGAAATTTATTAGCAAGTTTGAAAATTACATCTCATTGAAAAGAATTAAAGTAGATGATTTCGTAAGTGATATATATTTTATGTATTAATATTCAATATGTAAATTTGTTACTATGTGTAATATAGATTGTTCTGAACGCCATATCGCCAGCACCAAGTAGCGATACTTTTTCTGCAATTTCAAATAATTCATCAAGTTCAAGTGTGTTGCAAGATATTGATATTAATAATTCGGAAATTCAAATTGCATATTCAAATGCAACTAAACTCCAGTACGCATTTTATGGAGAGGAACAAATGAAACGTGCTTGTTTGAATTCCTATCACTTGGATTTAGCAACATTTTTAGAAAAAAGTTCTCCCGGGAAATTAATTTTAAGCACATATAAAAAGAATGAACAACTGGATAGAAAAACGAGAAATTTGCTAGTTACTGTAATTTTGAATGGCACTCTCGTAGACTGCAAAAAGTGAGTATTTAATAGTTATTTATGAAATGTAAACAAAAGCATAAATTACATAAAAATCATATTTAAATTTAGTTTGAAGCATGAAGATTTTATAAACATAACTGAAAAAATAATTAATCTTTTTCCAAACGAATGCAAGGAAATCTACTATTTACCACAGGTACACGCAAAACATTCACCCACAAATAAATCAATTAATGCCAAAGGAAAATTAATTGATATGTACAAAAATTTAAAAAGATTGTATTTCAATGATAACAAACAAAAAGAGGAAAAAAAATATTGATCTAGAATCTGGCGAACAAAACGGTAGTTATTTTCTATTTTCTATGTTTATGGATGAATAAAAACTAATGTCTTATAGAAAATCAAGTACAAAGTAAAATATGGCTAAATAATCACTCTGAACCCTGGGAACTAGTAGAAAATCATTGGGAAACATCTTATCATTTACGAAGACAAGATAAATCAATTTCCAATGATAAATTTCTTGAAAGTTGGTCGATTTTAAAAAATCCAAATGGATATATATTGGTAAGTTTATTTAACTACAATGTGCCTTCTGTACCACTTGGGTTTCAATTTTTGTTTTAGATTGATAAAGATTTTTCATTCTTATACCCGGACTGCGTATACAATTTGTACAACAATTGGCATGAATTTTTTGAAAATGTACGCAATACAAGTGTCTCAAAATCTAAAAATGACGAATTGCTAAATCAATTAAATGACGATTTGAATGAGAGTAAGTGACGTTGAAATGAATTATTTTTTATCATTCTTAAATTATTATTGTAGATTCTAGACATGCAATACAACTAATGGCCCTATCATCACTCGTCCCACTGAATAGTCGCATAAAGAACAAAAAAGGGTTTTGGAAGCCGAGCATACTTGAATCACAGTTATCTATGATTCTGCATATTAAGGTACTTAAAATATATATTAATATTAATTTTTGTTTCATTAACTTGAATTTTACAGAACCCATTCGATATAGAAAGAACAATAGAAGAACGTAGAACAAAATTGTCTAACTACAACTTGTCATTACTTCCATTTGTCATCGTTGTTGGAAATTCATTAACTAATTTAACAGATTTTTATATAAGCATCGATTCTATTTTATATAAAGTGAAATCAGCTCTGCAAGCATTTGACATATGATTTAAGTGTTTTCACATATTAAATGTGTATTATCCGCCAGAAAGCGAGCATTTGTGGTTACTAATACATTTATTTGTCTACAAATTTAAGACAAAATTTGATAAACAAATTCCATCAGTTTGTCATATAATTAAGCAGTTAAGTAAATAAACATCAAAAATGAAACTTTTATGTCCGATTTGTACATTTCAAACAGAAGCGTTAGACAATTTATTCCATCATTATAATTTACATCATTTACCTTATTCGAGGAATAATTTTATTTGTAAACAACCAAATTGCTTCCGTTCATATCAAAGTATAAGAGCTTATAAGCAACATTTGAAAAAAAAAACATGTATCCAATGAAGCACCACAGTGTGATGCAAAAGCTCCTGTTTTAAATAGTGTCAGCTGTGAATCAAAGTTACCTTTTCAAAATTATGATAATTGTGAGGATCTTCATGAAAATAATTTTACACATAATAATAATGTAATTTCCAGCAGATATAACATACTCTAATATTTATGAAAGTTTAAGAAATAGTTATATAAAATTTGTTGCTAAGCTATATAATAATCAGTCAGTAACAAGAAAATTAGTTCAAGATATAATAACAGATACTAAAGATATTTTTGCTCAACCATTTAGCATCTTGAAAGAAAAATTGAAAGAGTGTAATGATATTGAATTTAAAGAGGCATTTATAAAAGAATTAAATAAATTTGACAATCTCTTCCGAGATTTTGAATCGGAATATTTACAAATAAAATATTTTGAAAATCATTCATATCTAATTAAATTTTATATTCAAATTTCACCATTCTCAAAAACTAATAGAGAAATAAAATCCTTTAAATGGTTACGCTTAAAGATAAATGTTGAGAATTGCATTATCTAAATTTCTTTAATTTAAAATTTTATTTAAGCCAAAAATCCCAGAATAGCGGCATTAATATTCGGTACTTAATTTTATAATAAATACTTTAAAGTCAATTTTAAACTGACCAAAAATCATTTAATTTAATTTTTGTTAACTTTTCACATTTCTCATCGTAAAATTATTTATTTTTATAAATAAAACAGAGCCTTTTTGTCTGCTTAAGTCGACATTAGTTAGTGTTTATTAAAAAACTGGCTGTACACAGTTTAAATATAGTTTTAAAATAATAAGGTTTGTTTTGCAGTTGACGTAATACACGATTTGGGGAAATATTGGTGGATTGGTATCAATCAACGGGGGGAAAGAGGCATGTTTCCACCGAATATTGTTCTGCCGATCCGTCGAACCCAAACATTTAAGTACGTATTTATATTATTACATAGGTTTTATTTCATATGATATTTCATTGACAATTTATTTGCTTAGTTATTTATTATTCTCGATGAAGGTTAAAGTTCATTGACAATAATTACTGTTAATAAACTCTGAAAAACAAGTACACACTGGCTGTACACAGTTTAAATATAGTTTTAAAATAATAAGGTTTGTTTTGCAGTTGACGTAACATACAATTTGGGGAAGTATTGGTGGATTGGTTATAATCAACGGGGGGAATGTGGCCTCTTTCCACCGAATATTGTTCTGCCGATCCGTCGAACCCAAACATTTAAGTACGTATTTATATTATTACATAGGTTTTATTTCATATGATATTTCATTGACAATTTATTTGCTTAGTTATTTATTATTCTCGATGAAGGTTAAAGTTCATTGACAATAATTACTGTTAATAAACTCTGAAAAACAAGTACTTTGTTTTCATTTGCTAAAATTAAAATCGAATAAATTCATGTATTAAACACATTGCCGTACATTTCAATATTATTATATATATAAAAAAAAGTTAATTATTTTTGTTTACTTTTAGAGTTATTTTACAATTTAAATCAACTGCAGTTCTACGTTTTATGGTCAACGTTATAAAACGTTAGGGCAAGCAATTGAAACAATCAATTCTAAAGACGATGATACTCCAGTGGATATAGTACTAATTCCGCCTGAAGTGGATATTCAAACTGACGAAGAAGATTTTGACGACGATAATTTATTTTCTTCTTCCATTCCAAAAGACGTGCCAGGTGAGGTGGAACTTGTATACCACAGCGATGACGAAGAAGATAATATTCCTCTTACAATGCTTCGAGATATACTAAATAGGACGGAAGAAAACACTCCAAAGAAAATAAAAAATCATACGCCAATTTGGAGTGATGATATGGAGGTGATGCTGGTAGAGGTGGCGCCACTGTATATCGGTGCGGGTAAACAATTAGTTGGGCCCTCATGCAACACGTGTAAGACTAGGTCGAACTTGGTCAGCTGCGCCGCGCTCTCGCCTTGTCAAAATCACGCGTTTTCAAGCGGTGGTTCAAATAACAATATCTTTTATACTAAGTGCTTGTTTGTAATTCGCCAAAATGGACAATGGAGACGAAGGTAAGAAGAATATTATCCTATGTTGATAAATATAATTTACATTTATAACGCGTTTAAACATTAACGTCAAAAAACATAAAATATAAATATAAACAAATAATATAAACTTTGTTACAAAAATAGTTGTTACAAAAATAGTTGTGAGATCGATCGAGATTGATGGTCTCCTTTTTTTTAAAATAAAGGTTATGATGTGTTCTATCTAATTCCTCTAAGTTCTCGTGCCACGAGGCGCCCCTGCTTTTTCTACGTCAGTTTGAATATGTACGTCCGTGTCTAACCAAAAGGCGCCGGTTAGCGTAGGAACCGTTGCAAGATTGGGAAACACAGAGTTGGCTTTATTATGAATCAAAATCACTTATATGTTGGATTATATGTCACTGTAAAATTACTGAATTACTAAAACGTACTAAAATTATTTAATTACTTAAAAATTACTAAAATTACTGAAATTTTTAATATGTATTAATTTTCATTGTTTCAGCGAATACCGCTGATGTAAAGTGCACTAGGAAGGAATTGTTCGAAGTTATATGCAAACAATTGCACTTAGAACATGGCGAGAAGCTTGCAGTTTTAGAAGAATACGTGTCTGCGAAAATCAAAAAGAAATTCATATTTCATGCAGATGACAAATTGGCGATAAAAAATGTTCTTACGGTAATGAAAACGAAATGGACTGAAAGTAACCGAACATCCGAACGGTTTCTTAAAAAAAAAATGAGAATTGGCTGAAAGGAACAACTCAATTGAAGGTAAAAATAAACAATTAATATTGCTCTCATAAACTCCAGCCTTTGGATCGATCAGTTTACGGACCACTCAAAAAAGCTGTAAATACAGCCTGTGATGCCTGGATGCGAAATCATCCAGGACGAACTATGACTATTTATGATATACCAAATATTATAAAAAATGCAATGCCGCTCGCTCTCACTCCGGCAAACATTCAGGCTGGTTTTCAGAAGACGGGAATTTACCCATTCAAACGGGATATATTCCAAGCAATTGATTTTGCTCCTTCATTTGTAACAGACAGGCCCAATCCAAGTAGTCCAGAAAACGTGATTGCTCCACTTGCTCCTAATCCGAGCAATTTCATATTTGCTTGTAACGACGAAACACCACCACTATTTCCTTTGTTGTTGAACGAAGTTTCAACAAGCGCCGAACACCTAGCTGAGCCTGAAACTGAAGCCTCTAAACAGAATGCCGAGATCCATATTTCGCAAACCCTCGATGAATTGGCGACGATGACACCACCTAGGCTAGGTAACAACGTTCCTCCTAGTCATGTTAGTTTGACAATGCCTTCTAAACGAAGTGACGTGAATGTTCAACAATCGTCACCTAAGCCGTCTACAAGCACCCAATTTTCACCTGAAGAAGTACGACCCTACCCAAAAGCTCTTCCCAGAAAAACAGCTATTAGAGGTCGGAGAACAAAAAAGTCTGCAATTTATACAGACACTCCTGAAAAAGAAGCAATTAGAAAGGAGTATGAAGAGAGACAGAAACGATTAAAAGATAAACAAGTAAAGAGAAAGGTTTTAGAACCAAGTACTGGGAAAACAAATAAAAGGAAAGGTAAAGCAAAGAAAAAGAATGCTAGTACACCGCCAATTTCTTCAGATGATGAAGATTTTTATTGCCTCGTTTGTCTGGAAGCCTATTCAGGTAGTAGATCTGGAGAAAAATGGGTTCAATGTCAAGGGACCTGTCGGCTATGGTCTCACTCAAAGTGCACTGATGGTGGAAGATTTTACATATTCCAAAACTGCGATGAATCTGATTAAGTATTGTAAGCTACAGTTAATTTGTTAGTTAAAACTCTTATTTTTATTGGCTGTATTTCTCATTTGTTTTTTGTCATTTTTTTTATTTGATTTAGTTTAATTTGATATACATCCTATTCGTTAACTTGAAAAAGTTTGTTTTATAAACTAATTCTTAATGAGACTTTCTTTAATACTGTTTATAATAGTGTCATAATGTTAAATAAGAATCCAATATACTTAAATGTGACTTATTAGTAATAAAACTGTTTGAAATACTTGCATTGTTTATTATTTGGGTATGTTAAAACTGTCCCCCATCACTGTTACAACCGACCCTGGCATGGGGTCGGTTGTAACAGTGGTACACAAACTGTAAAATATCTCACTGTCCAATTACTATTGCATATAGGCTTTTCATTCTAATTTAAATGTGAAAACAAAAGACTATTCTTTTATTTACAATGTTTTATTTGATGTTTAGAGTCATAATGGCAATGCTATGAGCGATCAACGCAAAATTGTTACAACTGTACCCAGTCTACCCTATTCATAAGCATCCTAAAAATAATAGTATCCAAATGCTGAAACGATTTTTGAGACTTTACTTTCTACTTTGGAAATACATGGATTTACTGAGTGTTATTTAAAAGAAAATTTAATTGGTTTTTGTGCTGACGGAGCTAGTACGATGTTAGGTCGCAAATCAGGTGTCTCAGCTAGGCTACTGACTAAGTTCCCTGGATTAATAATCTGGCACTGCTTAAGCCACAGAATTCAACTGGCATTGGACGACGCAATTAAATCCGTGTCTCAAGTCAACCATTTTAAGATATTTCTTAGAAATAGAAATTATCAAAATTGGCCGAGTTTTAGGTCCTCGGTGGGTAGCATGCAGTGCTAGAGCAACTAAAGCTGTATGGCAAGCCTACCCAGCACTTCATGCCAATTTTTCAAAAAATAATCTTGTTGGAATGAAAAATAAAATGGAAAATATTAGTTTCATAGAGGACCTTGCTCTTATGATAGATATATTACAAGAACTATCTCTTCTCTCACTTGCTTTGCAAAATCAGGATGTGACATTAGTAAAAGCGGATCGCTTGATCCGAAGATGCATAAGAGCTCTTTATCTATTGAAAGAAAACAAAGGGAAATATGAAATACTTGTACCTACAATTATCAAATCAGAGACTCACAAAAATATTTCATTTGGTTTAAATAATAAGCATGTAGGGTTACCAAGAGCGCGGTTGATCCAAAGCGTTATCGACAATATGAACAGTAAACTGCTGGAAGATGAAAATGAATCATATAAAAATTTACTGGCATTATTTAACTTATTGGAGCCTACAACCTGGCCAAATGATATTTCACTTTCTCCATGGTTAGACGGAGAAAAAAAACTTCAAGAATTAAGTAAACTTATAAAATTTACAATTTCTGTTAATGATTTTCGGGACATGTTCGATGAAAGGGATTTACCTAATAGCCAGATTCCCAAAAATATTAAAGAAGCTAGAAAAATTATGAAAGTTATTGCTGTCAGTTCAGCGGAAGCTGAAAGGGCTTTCAGCTTAATGAATAATATCGCCACTGACAAAAGAAATGCTCTACTTGTTGAGAATATTTCTCATCTTATGACAGTGAAACTTCTTGGAAAATCTATCTCTGATTGGGATGCAACACCGTTTGTCAAATCATGGTTACAACAGGGACATCACTCAGCAGACGATACGAGAGTAAAGGAAAAAGTTAATCAAGAATATTCACAAAACCAGATTCCTATTTGGAGTCTACTTTAATATGTTTATTTGTACTTATGTCACTGAAAAAATAATTTAATTTTTTATATTCAAATAAAAGTATTATTTAAAATTGAATTTTATTACTTTATTTCAATGAGCCACCATTAATATTATATTATAATTATAATTTTGTTTAAAAAGCGATCGTTTTCAAAATAAAGCATTAGTATAGATAGTTTTTCGTCGGTAAGTGGGCATTAGTTAGGGACATTAGTTTTGAATATAAAATCAGTATTTTGATAACGCTAACCGTTACTATAACATGTCATTTGTATCGATTGTTTTCTGTCGGTAACTTGGTCACTGGACACAAACTTATGTTATAATTTTAGAGGCTTTCAGGGACGATGCTTATGAATATGAAATCGGTTTTTTGATTTCTCTTATCGTTTTCGAAATCTATTTGTCAACGAACAGACAGACGCCACAAACAGAAAGATAGACAGAACAAATCTATAAGCGTTCATTTTTTATCGCGATTGAAGGGAACCGGTTGTTAATAAATTGGAATGACACCACTGCTCTCCCCGACAATTACAAGGCCCATCTTTTCCTGAGTTGCAGACAGTGTACTACAGAAAACAAACGCAAGGAGACAAGATACAAATGCGAGTCATGTTCAGAGAAGCCACCCTTATGTCCTGCACCTTGTTTTAAGTTGTGGCATCAATAGATATGTATTATGTAAGCATAATAAAAGTTATTTTGGCAAAACTAAGAAGACGTCTATGGCCGCCTGTGTCATAAATGGTATAGAAAAATGTTTACATTGTGGCACTAACGGCCATAGCCGTTTCATTTTTTTACAAAATTGTATTTTTTATATCCATAGTAACACACAGCTACAAAAATTTTGTTCCTATCTTACTTATCAGTAAAAATACTTCAGTGCCGTATCACGCGCACCTGTTAATTTCCGAGTGTCCGTCAACGTGTTAAATTTATGTTTTTTATATGTAACTGTGAAGACAGACAATAAACCAGCTTACGAAAATTGCATTCTAATAATTATATGTTATGCACATTTCATGAAAATAGTAAATAGTGTGTAGTAATATCAAAAAAATTTTAGACAAAATATTTAAAAATCTGTTTTAGATGCTCTCAATTCTCAATTCTGTAATCGGAATATATATATGGCTCTGTCACTGAACTTTTTAAATCAAATCGAGACAACTTCGAGTATTTCGACGAAAAGGCTATGAAACTTCAACTGTTGAATCGTACGAGCTGATCAAAAAAGAAAAAAAAAACGAAAACTGTGTTGTGATAAATCAAGAGACAATGAAGTGAAACACACTGGACGAGATAACTTTCAAGTCTACACTTTTTTAGTTGTTATAGATTAATTAGTTGCAAAAATGAAAAAGACGAAAAGCATATATTATATTTCAGATTATTATTAAGCTTGAAACATTGTCTCTAATGAAACTGGAAAAAGCAGGAAAACAGTTGTTCTTAGCGTTTCCTGAAGACATTGAGCAGTTACTCTTTTTGAAAATCATACATTTGAAATCCTATTTGATCCAACAATCAAGCCAACTAACCCAATTTCTTTATGTAAATGGTTGCGAAAAGAAGAATTGCACTTCATTTACCCAAACGTGGATATTGTACTGCGAATCTTACCTACCTACCTTCTCTTGTTTGAAACGAGTAAAATATTATTTATGTTCCACGATAAACGCAAATCATGTTAACATATTAGTTTTACATTGCACCGAAGACTCATTTTTTGCAGAAATTAAATTTATCGAAAATCATCGATGATTTTTCGCTGGAAAGGACGCGTCGCAAAAACTGTGGCATCTAAAGGAATTAATGTAATCGTATGAAATAGTAAATATATAAAAAAAAAAATGCTTTATAATTTAAATGTAATAATAAACTATATTAGAATTGTTTATGATGAAATCATATTCAAAAAATAAATTATTATTTTCATTCGAGCGGATTTATATAGGCGGCAATTTGGTTAATCCGTCCCTGTGGACAAATAAGCGCAGATATTTCTTCAATATTATATTCAGCATTCAATGATTCCACGCAGGGTTATAATGAGATTACTACAAATCGAAACTAGACGAAACCAAATAAAATCACTTTAAACTAATCGATATCAAATTTTTCTAGTTATTTTATATCACGAAAAAACCTGATAACATATACAACCATAATTTTTATTGACTGTCTACTGGTCATTCACTTTGTCTAAAACCGTATTTCAGATGCCGAACAAATTCAACTGATTATTTACTTTATCTCAAACCTTTTACTTTGTCTGAAATCATAATTCAGATGTTAAATATTACAAATTACAGTTCAAATGTGAAACAAATTCAACCGAATACTCAGTATGACTAGACATTCACTTCATTTGCAATCGTAGTTTAGATGCCGAACGAATTCAACTGGTAATTTACTTTATCTGAAATGGTAGTGCATATAACAAACGAGTTCAAATGTAACTTGCAAACATAAAAAGTCTAAATAAACGGCTGGATCTTCTTGTGATTAAAACAGTCTGCAAAAAACTTGAAGAATAAACAATACGACCAATATACCAACAGTTTAGTTTATTTACATATAACGATTCTAACTGGTAGCCCAACAAAATTGTGCAACTCACGTTTACATCAACTTTATATCATTGAATTAATATCAGTAGTTTTCATTTAGAGATTACGTACACGTATATTATAAAATGTAAAAATTAAAATCAAATCAGTTTTCTATATATTGTCATAAATAAGAAAAAAAAAACAAAAAAAGACAATTCGCAAACATAAAATACTATTTCATTTTAAATCGTAGCTGACACTTTCTTGTCCAAAGCGTAAACATAGACAAAAGAACACCAACTTAACAAAGGAAATATAGAATAATGAAAATTCATAAGAAATCCCCCATTTTAAACATATATATATATATATATGCATAAAAAGTATATTCATAATTATAAACAAAATAATTTGTTATGTTCTTAACCTTAAAAATACGGCCGTTTCGCTTTCGGGACGGCAGTATTATTAGTATAAAAATCTAACGAATTGAAATGTTTATTCTAAAACTTAAAATATTGTTCTGGTTGGTTGTAGCTTGATATAAGAGAGCGATTGGAATGAGAAAAGGCAGTAAATAGTGAACATTCAGTGAAGCTCGCTCAAGCTAACATACTGTCATAAATAAATATTAGTGAGCGCAGCTGTGCTAGAAATAAATACATACGAATAATAATAGTATAAAAAAGTTATACAATAATTATTTGATTATTTGTTATATTTTATATTATCACATATAATTTTTGTATATTATTTTGTATTATTAACTTTATATTTATTATTATTAATAAACAATTTATTTTATTATTTACTCATCATCGTTTAAATAAATGAGTACGTTTTACTTATTATCGAACCTGAAAAACATTACAATATGTTTATATTTCGATGGAAAACTATTCACAAAATTTAATACATTTTAAGTCAAAACAATCGCAAATTTTTTTTAAAATTGTTGATTAAAATGATTATAATTTTCTATAACAAAAAAAAAACAATTTTTATAGAAAAAAATCTAAAATCAAATATTTGTTCTGTTCTATTCTATCTGAAGTATTCAAACACAACATATGAGAAAAGTGTAAGGAGTTTTGTAATACATGTCCGTAAAATATTTGATTTGCTTAGTAATTCCGTTTGTTGACAATGGTGTCCACGATGTTAATGATTACTTGTATCTCACCATTCTTCACCTGTAAATAATATAAACAATATTATAATACAACTTTTTAAGATAATTGTATTGTATAGTGAATCCTTGATGCACAGTTTCAAATGAAGGCAATTTTACTATAAATAGCAGGCCCTATTATTAACATTAGCTTATTTAAATAAATAAATAAATATAATTATATATATATATATATATATATATATATATATATATATACTTAATTATTTAATTTCTTACACGTAATAAAAATCTATAATCATCCAATTTGGAAATGCCTACTAAATTTTTTAATTTAATCTTTGTCATTTTTATCTGTCTACCAAACCTAAGTTGCACAATTTAATGAATTTCTCTTTACCAGTGTTATGCAACATAACGTATAGTAATTTGGCAAGTGAGTGGTCAATCATATACTAATTTTGATTCTACTCTAGCCTGAGATCATGTTGAATGTGTATGCGCAGCACATACATAAAATTTGTTGAAATATTTTATTATGTATTTAATATTAAGTATATAATATTATTTTTTACTGAATTAATTATTTATTAATATCATGTTATGTTTCATTTTGTTTTACTCTAAAACTGTGCACGGAAATATTTCTATTTCCAAAGTCACCCCGTTTGACGGTACTTTTAAGCCTGGTGCACACTAAGCAATTATTCGCCCAGATCGTTTTTATATATTTTATATGGACTATAGCATGAACTAAATGCGATAGTGTGCGCCAGGCTTAAAAAAACAGCAAAGAAAATTGTTTACTTTATTGTAACTTTCAGATATAGATTTCTTAATGTTGCGTCATTGTTAACCATTCTACCACAATTGCATGTTGGTACATTAAAAAATAAAATATTCAAATTAATAACGTAAGGGCAAGGGTTTACAGAAAAACAGGTTTTTGTCAAATATTGCGTCTTGAAAGTTCCCTCCTCAAATGTATTAAATCAAACGAGTATGATATAATTATTTATTTACTTATCACATATGCCTTCACAGAAAATGTTACAGAACACTTTTATTTCTTCATAGAGATCATTTCCGTTAATGTCTTCATTGGAGACATTAACGGAAATGATCACCATTAGAATACCTTAAAAAAATTCACCAAACACCAACCAAATTTAAGTATAATCTTAAGAATTTTATTAATAATTCCGATAACCACTGCTGAGTCCGAACGTAGTTTTTCAAAACTTAAAATAATAAAAAACAATTTAAGATCCACAATGATACAAGAAAGACTATCCAACCTAGCATTGCTTTCCATAGAAAATAAATTTATTATGCGAGGACCTGAATTTAAGTGAGATAATAGATAAATTTGCTGAAATTAAAGCAAGGAAAATAAAGTTCAATTAATTTTGTCTTTTCTTTTATATTAATATATTATTATATTATATTTCTTTTATACATATGTTCCTTTCTTGTATGTATTAAAAATTAAAGAATTTATTTGTTTATTCACTTTTTTTATTTACTGGGGGCCCCACTTCAATATTTATATATTTATATAAAAACCTATGTATTTAATAGTTATTCATACATACATACATACACATACATACACAATCACGCCATATACCCAAAAGGGTGTGGCACAAACTCTTTTCATTATCCCGAAATCAGTCGCCTCCAAACACTCCTATCCAAACAAGCAACTTTCGCTTCATCCACATTCATAATTCCTCTCATACATGCTCTTCTATTCCTACTACTTGGAAACTTTCGCTCACGCAAAACACTCTCAATCATATCACTCCAACTACTCATTGGACGTCCACGCAAACGTAAACCATCAAAATCATTCAAATAAATCTTTTTAACCAAACGTTCATTAGACATTCGCTCAACATGTCCGAACCATCTTAACTGATTAACACCAACTTTTGCTACAACATTTTTTTCAATTTCACACTCATCATACACTAGTCTATTTCGTACCCGATCTCTCCTAGTTACACCACATACCCCACGTAAAAATCTCATTTCCACAGCAGTCATTTTCCGTTTATGCTTTTGCAACCAAACCCAACATTCACTACCATACATCACCGTAGGCACCAAAACTGCAATAATAATAATTTTAAAATAAGTATGGATTCAAAAGTTTTATAATTTATTATTAAAAGTTAATAATAACTATTTTTTTGGCTCTAAGTTCTTAAAAATTTTACTCTAAGTTCAAAATGTGAATAGTTAAATTTTCTGCGGAAAAATTTAAAGTGCACATTTTAATTTAGTTTTTCGTGTTCTTTCTAAATATGCAAACGAATTTTGAAAATTTCAATATACAGGGGGTTGTTTCAAGGTCACAATTGCTATATATTTTTTTGTTAATCCGGACCTAGATTTTTTTTGTGAATAGTAAGTGGCTCATTTGGGCTCTGAATGAGAAAAATGTGTACCAAATATCAAAAAAATATACGTTTACCAATGAAACACCCTGTATATATTATCAAATATAACAGAGAAAATTTTAATATTTAAAATAAATTTTATAAAATATTTTAAACTTTTTGACTCATTAAGAAAAAATATACTTACAAAAACCAACAATTAATAATATTCTATTGAATATACTTATAGATATGTACTACTTATAAGGAAAAAAAATAATATCTCAATTAGTATAGTAAAAAATATAAGTAATTAAAAATGATTTTTGAAGTACTAGCAAAACTTAATTTCAGATTTATGACTATTCATTAATTATTTTGGTATAAATATTACGTTTGTGCCATTTTAAACGCTATACATATATTTTTCATTTAGAAAATGTATTTATTTATAGAATAAAATTTAGCAGACTAAGCAGTGACATCTTCTTATCTGTACAAATCTGTACCAAAATTGAAAAATTTCTTAAAACCACTTAAAATTTATGCAATACAATATAGACAAATGTAAGCGATACAAAAAAAATGCATTACATTGCCAATCTTTGTATTATATTCAATGATAAGAGTTAAATCGTCCAGTTAACAAAATTAGTTCTATTAATTTCAATTTGTTTTTCTTATTTCTTATTTAATTACATGTTTAATGAATCGACATGTCGAATTGTAATAAAAATAACACATAGCTTTAACATGAAGCATATTTTAATTTAATATAATGAGTTCTAGAACGTTTTCCTGTATTGGACAAGTTTCATTTAATTTTTTTTTTTTCAATTTTATAAATAAAATAAACAAATAAAAATTATTTTTCACACATATTTGAAAAATGTAACTTTTAAAAATACAATTGTGTTAATAAAATTAATATAAATTCTTTAGAAATTAGATAATGAAAAAATATGGAAAAATAAAATAAAGCCAAACTGAAAACTAACTCATTACGAAAAATATATTTTTATCATTTCAAAATTATTAGCCTACTGAAAAATATATTGATTGTGTTTCTGTTTTTAAAATATATTAACAAAAAAGTTCTTGCAGTTGCATTATTCATATAATAAAAATTATATTAATATATTTTAATTTATAATTAAAAATTCTAAATATTAACTATAAATCTATTTAATGTATCATAAATTAGTATTCTTTTTGAAAACACTACCTATAGTACTCAAATATTGTACACAGTAAGTTTTTTTTTATCCAGCAAGCAAGGAACCAGCAGCATTCCCGAATTTCCAAATTTTTTCAGATAAAATAGATAAAAATAACTAAAATTTAAAAAATTCTTTCTATTTGCCAATTTTTAAAAAATGTTTTATTATCAAGGTATTTTTTGCCGCTTAATACAATGCCGAATAAAACAACATTTACAGTATTCGTTGTCATCGCATGTAATATCTCTATCATAATTAAATAGCCGTCCTCACAAACTTCGGCTATGGCTAATATAATGTCATATCAACCAGGCCAGAAGCGTTTTGTTAGTTAGTAATCATATTCACGAGACCAAAATAGAAACTGCATATCTATCCGTTTATATTAAATTTGTTGAAATATTATGTCTTATAAATATATTTTATTTGATATGATTTTTTTATTGAATTAATTATTCATTATTATAGATAAATATTACAATAACAAGAATTTTATTTATAATAAATTTAATATTTTAATTTAAAAATTTAATTTATTATTAAAAATCTAAATAAAAACAGACATATTGGTTAGATTAAAATTTTTTGAAAGAGAGATGGGTAGTCCAGTGCAAAAAAAAAATCCTGATGTTTCTAACAAAAGCCCCAATTTTATAACTTTAATTTCTATAAGATTTCAAATTCTACAAGAATTCAGATTTCTCCCCTCCATTTCTTTAGACCTCATGTCGAATTTTGTTCAGTTAAATAATTTTGTACATTCAATCGAAAATTTCAATTTTTTAAATTTTTAAATCAATAATATGATCCGGAATTCTTTTTCTATTACGGCAATTATTGAAATACCACAGTAAAATATGATACATATCTTAAAATAGCTTAATAAATAATATAAATATAGTTTAATAAATAAAGCAGATAATATAAATTTACAATTAAATTACGTATCTATTTATGTTTGTCAAAACATTGTACACGAAGAATAATTATTAAATATCATCCTAACCACGGTTTTTGCGCTAATTGAAAACATATAAACGCTAGTGAAATTCAATATCAAGAAAATCTATATCTCGAGAAGTTACAACTTTTTCCTGTATATATATTAATTAATAGACAATGTGATAAATAAGTCATTATACTATATATCATGTTCAGACAATATGATCAATATTTTAATAAGTAAATATAACTCGAACCACAAACATAAACCAAACTCAGATATTCTGAAGATGACTGAAAAGTCGAAACGCGTCATTACTAAAAACAATAACGAATTCAATAACATTATAATTAATCATAACGTAGGTTCAGAACCCGAGAACAAAAGTTTATCTTTTAACATTAATAACCTATCCTACTCTAACCTAGTAATATCAATTTAATACCAATATATATCTATATATATATATATATATATATATATATATATATATATATATATATATATATATATATATATATATATATATATATAATTTGTTATTTTTAAAATTAAACTAAATACTTAAAACTACAAGTTATGTTTAAAATTGAAATATATTTTTTAAATAATAAAAAATAAAACAAACACGAAATTTATAAATAAAATATTTTTAACATACAATTTTTTAGATCACTAACCATTGTACGAGTGAGAAACATTTCAGGGAATTTTTTTATAAACAACATAATTCGATTTCTGTATACAGACCTGTATACCGTCTTATGGAACATGTTATAGCTATTGTAGAATGATTAAAATTACTAAAATAAAACGGCTTTATGTTGTAGTTCTCTATTCATATTTATTAATAATCAACGTTTGGACATACTGAAGAACATGTACGTTGAGTACGTCGAAACGTCGATTATTATAAATATTAATACAGAACTACAACCTAAAGCCGTTTTATTTTAATGTAATGAGTTCTGAAAGATTTTTACTATATTAAAATTACTATTTATCTTGTATAATTTTGGTATATTTCAATTTATTTCTTTTTTATAATATAATATTAATTAATAATACCGTTTCAGGTATTAAGATCTTGTATCACCGAACTGAAGTCGACTGCGTCTGAGTGCTTCGGTACCCAACTATAAACTGTCAACTTTTAGAATACCGTGTTTCTCTATTATAATATATAATGGAAAATGATATTAATAGATATATGTGTGTGTGTGTGTATATAGATCCCTTATTTTGCTGTGGGCTAACAATCCGCACTATTTCGAATTCATGTAAAAATTATTAAGAAACTAATAATGAGCTTCTCGAATTTCGAATTCATGTAAAAATTATTAAGAAACTAATAATCAGCTTCCCAAGTATAATATAAGAATTACGGAAACTCATTATTAAATTAATTTCACAGTACATCACACACAGTATCATAACACAATTTAATACGTTAGTGTACCTATTTATTACTACACTAATACAATAATACTTGTATAGTTATTAATTAAAAACAAAGACAATATTGGAATTGTGGTTTCAGTTTTACTTCTATAAACTTTTATGTTACCACAAGTATTTTTGCGAGTCACACTAGTGACACGCAGGCCGTAGTTTACCGATTGCAAAACTAAATATTTTTATTAATTTTCTTTTTTCATATCATTAATAATTAAAATGTTTTCCATGTAGAATTTAAAAAACTAAACTTTATACAGGATGACATCACATTTATAAATTTCTGTATTATAAAAAATAATTAAAAACTATGTAGGTGTCTTTGTATTGCAAGTTTCCGATACAAATCGAATGATCTCATCAGATAGATATAAATATTTAAAATAAAATATATAATATAGAAAGAAATGGTACAACCAAAAAGGTATTAAATTTCAATACGATAAAATACATCAATTTAACGTTTTTAAATTTTAAGGTTATATACAAAACATATTGAATGTTATTAAAATATGTACGAAATATATTGTGTTATACCAAAATGTTTGAAAATACCAAATAAAATTAAATCAATCATTTATTTCAAATTTTTATATACTAATATTTCAATTGATTGATTGATTTGAAAATAGTTAACACCATTCAATTTTTCTAGGTAAGTTGAAGCACAAATAGCTACATGGTTTTCAGCTAACTATTCAAAAAAAAATTCCCGTACATGTGTTCCGCAACATTTTACTAATTATACACTAGTCAAAAAAAAAAAACGCGCCAGTTAAAAAAATCAGAAAAATTACCGATTTTCAAATAGGTATAACTCGGCCAATTTTGACCGAAATTGAATGAAATTTTTCGTACGAAAATATTTGAAATTTCATCTTTAAGGTGATGCAAGACAGGTGCCATTTGAATCACTCCGCTTTCCACCACACCCAGCAGAAAAAAACATGATTTGACTTTAAAAATTGTCACAAACTTTAACATGTATAATATACAAAAAAAAATTGACTCAATTTACCAAGCGGGCGTCAAAACTCAAATATTTCTACGTAAATTCCGCTTAATTTCAAAGACTTACGATGCTTTGATGCGAAATTATGATTTTTTTGAAATTTACCTTATTCTTTAGATGGCGACACATGATTTAAATAGTGAAGTGTAAATATGGACATACAGATTCCATTTTTTTATCAATAAATGTTTAATTAAATTCGCCATTTAAAAAATGCACGCCGAACAAAAAAATTCCCGTACAACTTAAAATTCACGTACAATTCCCGCTTCTCACGCCCGCTTGACACCCTGTATAATAATATAGAAGATTACACATCAAAAATTAAATAACCTGTTCATATAAATACTTCTATAGAAAAATAAATCACTTTATTAAATTTGAAAGTTCTCTTTATTTAATAATTGTAGTGACTGCAGTTTCGACACTCGTTTCTAGAAACTACACTAACCACAAATATTAAATGAAATAAACTTTTAAACTTAATTATTCTAATACGAAGTATTACAACTTAACGGCTAACAATCTTTAGTTTTATATGATTCATTTCATTAAAGATTCTTTCAAATATTTGATACGAGTTTTGTTCTGTTTTATTGAATTTCAAATATTTGATACGAGTTTTGTTCTGTTTTATTGAAAAGATAATGTAATTCTATAAATAATAAATACGTCGAGGATTCACTATATTTAATCAATTGAAATAATTTACCTTTCCAGAAGTGACTGAAACGTTAAAGCTGATCACGAAATTAAGCCCTCTGCATATTATGTTCGTGGCTTTTTCATTTCGATTCAAAATTCATATTTCTATCTTCATCGTGACTTGCATCTTATGTCGCCAGATAAACTCAACTGATTCTTTAGAATGATTTGTTAACTCCCATCTTCCAATTCTGAAAACACAAAATAAATTAGTTCTTAATGTTTAGCATTTAACAGACAATTTAAATTTCTTATACAGTAAAACTTATATCCCATTGTCGACAATGTCATTGCTCTGCTGCAGAACTTTTAACGTGTTTAAAAATTAAACTATTTTATTAAAGTATTATTTTTAAAATAAAATTTTCTTTATTTAAAATTTAATGATAAACTTTCTATACTTATAATCAAATTAAGAATTGTATTTAAACTGCAGCTAGTACAAATAACACTCTGTATGTTCTGTACTTTGCGATTTAGCGTAATTTAAACATTAAAGATATACAAATCAATTAATATATTTAGTTCATAAAGACGATTTATCTGGGCAAATTCCAAATTAACATTGATCTACTAATACAGGGGGATTTTCTAAATAAATTTCCCGTACATTACTCTAGAAAGCCCAATGGCACATTTTTATGCCATATAAAATTACATGACATAATTATATTTGTAATCTCGTGTATTAATTAACTTTGATTGACAAATTATTAAAGTTTATAATCTATGTTTTGTAAATTAATTCGGTTAGAAACCATTATACAAATTTTATATAAATATCCTGCTCTAAACATGAAGGAACAAGTTCTACCTGTTCAATATGATTCCAAAACTGCGTTATTATATTCACACCGTGCAGGCTTTGTTAGATTGATACCGATGCTATGTCGATTATACTAATTCTACATGAATGTAGATGGCAACACGTAGTTAAATCGAAAAATCCGAAAATCTAATGGAATAGGTATTTGTCAATTTTCTAGACACCCTGTAATAATTTTATAGAAAAATAAAAATTGTAATAAAATTTTCACGACAGATTAACTGCAATTGCTGAATGTGTAATGTTTAATGTAACAAACGGTTTGTTTACATATCGTCAGCTTAGAGCAGAACTAGCCATCAGTTTGTTTCTTCTTTTTTTTTTCATATCAAAAATATTTATGGCAAAAGTCATCAAAACAAACTAGCCTTAGCTTCTATCACAAATTATTAATGTCAATTTATTTGAATATATTCATCATATTCATCAACAAAAAAAAAACTTTTAGCCACTCAAAACTAAAAAAAAAAAAAGAAAATGGAGATAGGTTAATATTCTGGTCCAAGCAGACGACATATATTTTGGAAACAATTTATTAGCTGTCATAATATAGTTAGCCTAACTCGTTAATTATGATAAACAAAAGTGACTTTTATTATTAATTATTGCTATAATATAATTTTAATAATAAGATATAATAATAATAATAATAATAATAGAAGCTGCAGCTGTTAGTATTGAAATTATTAACAAAAATATTGTTTTATATCTTGTAGCGTATATTTATAAACGCAATTAAAACCTGCTATTTATTAAATATCATCACTTTACAGAAAAAATAACGTATTTTAACGTCTTAAGATTTCAAAGTTGTATATTAATTATTTTCAATAAATAAATAAAATAAAATAAAATTATGTTAAAACGGTGATACTTTGTTAAATACTATATTCTAATTAATTTCCTCTATTACATCAATCTATCAAATAACCTGTATAGAAGTTTACAATTATAGATCATATTAACGCTCTATTTTTGTTAATTGTTTTACTATAACAAGATGATAATTTAATAAATGATCAATACATCGAGGTAATCTCTACATTCATTTGAAATAATTTACCTTTATTTTAATAACTACTTTCTTCAGTTAAAGCTGATCACAGGATTCGCACTGTTACTGAATACTCGTATCATTTTCTTTCCGATTCAAATTTCTTAATTCCATCTTCATCATCACTTACTTCTGATTTCGCCAGATAAATCCATCTTTAAATTAGATTTTTTAACTCCTTGATCCGATTCTGAAAAAATCAAATAGATTTAATTCATTCTTGTTTGACGTTATAAAATAAAACTACGGGTAACAGAATAATTAAAATTTCTATACAGTAAAAACTGTTCAACGTCTAATTATTGGACGTCATTGCTTTGCGACAAAATAGAGAATTTTAACATGTCCTAAAGTTGTATAATAATTTTCTGCAAGCATAAATTTAAAAATAAAATTGTATTTCTTTAGAATTTAATTATAAACTTTCCTGAATTTTAATGAAAATACGAATTGTATTTAACTGCAGAAAAAATTATTTACCAAAATGTCTTTTTTAATGTTAGAATAATTTCAAGAGCCATGCAAAAGGTGTGGCTTCAGGAAAAAAACAAAATCAATTATGTATCCGTGTAAAATTGATAACAAAAATAATAGAAATTTATTCCTAAAATGAATTGGAAATTTCCTAGTTCTTTTTTTATATCATTTAGATTAATTATAATAATTTTAGCAAGAAAATTGTTCTAGATTTGTCTTTAATCTATTAAGGCCCAGCATTATAAACGTTAGTTAAAGTTACTTCAGAAGTAAATGTATTTACTCTACAGATTTCCGACTTAAAATGATGGAATAAATTTAATCTAGAAGTATTTAAAAATAGTTATTATTATTAATAATCAAAATCTAGTAGTAAATGGTAGAAATAAAATTTATTTTTATAATTATTTAGGTGGAAAATAAATTTATTTGTGAATTTAACCAGCGTTTATAATACAGTCTAAAAAAATTAGATTTAGAAAAAAAAGTCATATATTTAATTAAATATATAATTAAATATAAAATGAATAAGTTAGAAAAATATTACTTAGTAATATTTTTTTCGTATTTATAGTTTGGCCAAAAAAAGCAAAAAATGTGTTTTTTTTTGGAAAAATTATTTTTTCCTCTATTTTCCAAAATACAAAAAAATTTTAAAAAATATATCATTCTACATAGGATATTATATCTCAGGTATTTTTTCGGTACATTAATTATCGTTTTTGTAGAAAATAGAGCCAGTTAAAAAATATACTGTTTTTTATTTTGTATAAATCAATTAATAATATTAAATTTATTATTGAATTATTAATTCAACATTCATTATGCAATTTTTAGAACAGTCAGTTACAATAAATAAGTTGTACTAAACGAATAAATTCAATATGAAATTCATATTTTGTACTTGCGCTACGTGTCAATTAGCACATAGCAATTAGATACGTGATGCCCGTCGTTAATGGCTGTAAGTACTTACAGTTTATGAATATAATAATAACAATAAGTAATAACTTTCACTAACTATAACAAGAAAATAACAATATTTCCAAACAATAACTTAAAACGTCATTATTATGTCGTTTTGCAAACCGATCCGGCTAATCAAAACCAAACCAGCTAAAGCGGACCGAAAATGCTTTATATTTGAATAAATATACTCTAACCAAACAATCTCCATAAAAGTTGACAAGCATGGATCATATCAAAATCGTATTTTATTAAAACCAAAATGTAATTCAATGATTGATCAATATATCAAATTTTTACCATATTCAATTGAAATAAATTACCTTTCTATTTTAAGAACAATTTTACTTGAGCTGATCACACAATTTGTGCTGTTACTGAACTCCTTACATATACTAGTCTCATTTTGTTTTTGATTCATATTTCTATCTTCAGTTAGATTAATCTGTAATTTTGATTCCTCCGGCTGCTTTGTTAATCCAATGTTCTGATTCTGAAATCACAAAATAGGTTTAATTCGTAAATTAAATACTAAATTAAATTTCAATATTGATATATAAGAAAAACCGAGTAAAATTTCTTAGTCAAACTTGTACAAATCCCCGTTGCCGGAGCGTAAGGCCCAATACACACGTAGCTACTCAAAAGAAACGGAACTAGTTTGTTACTGAAATTACTAGCTGGTTACTAACTCATTGGTGATGCAGCTCCACACACGCTTCTACTCAGAAGTGATCGAAATCAATAGTTTCTGTGTAGTCAATGGTGAAACATCACAATCATTTTGCACTATGGATAATAATTCGAGTGATAATCTTATGTTGTTGCATATTAAATTGTAGCTAAATGCACCCTCTAAACGATGAATAATAAAATTTTACTGCAAAATTACTGTACATAAAGTATTTTCATCATTTTTATATCTCAATTTGACATATGTTTTTCACTAGTTTCAATAAAACATTTTTTTCAAAGCTAACTGTGTTTATATTTTAAAAAGAGTGCGATTCTTTTATGCCATTATAGTATATGTATAAAAAACAACTTATTGTAATGTAAAGTTTCTAATCAATAATATAGAAATGTTAAATTTATAGAAATGAGAAAAATATGATTTATTTCTTTATTTTATATTTCTAGTTACACATTATGTTAGTTCTAATAAGTTTTGTTCTAACATTATGTTCTATAAGATTCTATAATACGTTTGTTCTATTGCCCCAAAATGAGCTTCAAGAATCAGGCATACCCTGTTTGCAGAAGACGAACAGAGATTAATTCGATGAAATATTGATTACATTTTGTTCAAATCATCTAGTCGTACAATATTATGTCATAGTTTAATAATCCGAATCAGTTCTAATAGATTCCAAACCCAGTAATTAAATCCTTTGTTGAGTAGTCTGGAAGCTTTAAGTTGTATAAAACGGGATATTTTTCTACTTCTTCCACTAATTTTACATTAACTTATTGGTCGTTCATAATTGAACGATCAGTCAACATTGAACACAAATAAAATTATTTTGTAAAAAAAAAAACAAAATCAAAAATAATTATAAATTATTTACTTATATAAATAATCAGACACAACGAGTTATCATAGAATCGGACAAGAAACTGAGTGATTCAAGTCGCAAACGAGTCGCCAGGTCGAGTTTCTTACAACTGATTACTAACGCGTTACTAACCGGTTAGTGACAAGTAGCTCTGTGTGCAGCGTCCCATTGATTAACAAAGATTATAACTCACTGCGGACTAGTTGGTAATTTGCGTCAGTGATCAGTTTCTTTTGAGTAGCTACGTGTGTATACGGCCTAAAAGGTGAAAACTGGATTAAAACTATCACTAATACCAAATTGTAATAATAGACTTTAAAGAGTTGCAAAGTACTATCAATATACTGATTATTCGAGGAATAACAATGTTGTAAGTAGTCATCCAAAACAGATACAGTGACTGGTACTACAAACTGGATTTCTAAAGTGTTTTAGAACATTTGTTAAGTACTAGTATTAAAACAGTTGCATTGGCTTAAAACCGAGCTGTAATATCAGCCACAGCTATTAAATCAAAATAAATTTTATTGCGATACCAAATTTATACTTCAAAAACTTAGATTTTTTATTTTTACCTTGTTTTAGAATACTGTCATATTTTTACCTTGTTTTAGAATACTGTCATATTTTTACATATTAATTAGTAATTATATTTTAATTATTGTATTGTTGTGTTTGTGGGTATTTCAGTTATGTAATAACACCTTTTTATTTATTATTTTTTGTATAATTAACTTTATTTTCTTTGTTCTATTCTACACACCCACGTGCATTTCTCGATTTGACACTGGAATCTCTTTCGCTGCTGCCATCTGTTGCTGGCTTGTCTTATTACTTTACATGTATAAATGAGAAAAGTCAGGAAATTGAATTTAAAATACGAGAACATACGTGTTTAACATCAAAGTTGTTTCATCAGAATGCTTTTAATTTTATTTTATTAGATTTTTTCATTCATAATTAACAATTCATATGTAGGTAGTAAAGAAATTCAACTAATTAATAACAAGCATTTATTTCAAATGTAATTGCAATATAAATGTCCTGGCTTTTCTCATTTGTACAATAATTAAAATATAATTATTAATTTACATGTAAAAATATGACAGTATTGTAAAACAAGGTAAAAATTAAAAAAAAAATATAAAACAGAATCAACTGATTATAAAAACATACTCCTATTATATTTATAATAATCGAGAATGTTGAATAACATTAATAAAAACAATATAATATACAACAAAACAAAAACTACTTACAGTTTAAAACTAAAATTTACTGGTAACAAAAACAAGTTAGCAAAAACGTTCACACACTGCAATCGGAATGAAACAGATACAGCTAAAGAAAATGGCTTCTCCGGCTTGGGCTTCTCACAACAAACAGCTGTGTCCCCCCCCTCCACTAAATACATAAAATGACTGAACTATTTGAAGCAGTGCAGTGGCGTGCTATTTTCTTTTATATGCATTAAAATTTAAATTTTGTTAAGTATTATTTCGACTATATTATTTTTTCGAAAAGTAATTTTAGAGTTGCATGCGTGAATCAAACTCGCAGTAATACGCATATAATTATATTGCCAACATACAAAATACAGATCCACAAAAGATATACAAACGGAACAGATATTAAGTTGCTTAAACGACGATCGCGAAAGGACTGACGATAGAAAAAGATTAAAATGAAATGAAAGTAACAGATTAATATTAATAATAAAAAATAAATTAAAATAATTTAAAAATTCAAATATTACCAAAATTAATTGAAATCTAATAAATTACACACGTACTTTCTAGATATTTATTTTAAAAAATTATAAAATAGTGCTTTACTAACCATTCTCAGCCATCTGCGATGTCAGATCATCACGATGTGATGGAAAATGGAAAGAATTCGTAAAGTTAAATTCACCATCAAATCCTAAAAAATTTACAAAATACTAAAATATAATTCTAAAGTTCAATAAATCGTATTTTTTTTCTAAATTTACTAGTAAATACCTAATTTTAAGAAAATAATTACCTGGTACTCGTACGGACGGAACAGAATAAAGTGCCAAACGATTTGCTTCGGTGTTTTTGCAATTGTCACTAAAATGTCCACTACAAACACGATAACTTTTTGAAACTGTTTGGAAAACACAGAGAAAAACTAAAGTAACAATAACACGATGTTGACACTTTGACGACGAAAGTAGCAATAACAATAAAAATGGCTGCTTAACCTTGCCTTGGCACGAGCACGACCATAAAGCACGACGAAATACGCATGTTTGACATGCGCAATTGCGCAGTAATATTGCGACTAGCGCGACAGTGGCGGTATAGCGGATCGGGTAAACATTACAAATGTTTGAAATCTACAATTCAACTTGACCTTATCCTGGAGAGGATTGACCAGGAATACCTATGATAGTGGGGCGACCAATCATAGATGAATTCCTTAAAACCGAGCTTGTTGGATCTTTCTAGAATATTTACCTTTTCCGCGAAACTGGGAAAAATAAGTTTTGCGAATTTGTCGTTTGGTTGTATCTGTTTATTGTACACTAATCTTTACAAAGTTTCTTGAAGCACGTAGCTACTTTGCCGCTACATAATCTTATAAAAGGTTCAAATCCCGATTGGCCGATCAGTTTTTATTTATATACTATTAAATTAAATATGTTTTATATATTTTTAATACTAAAATAATAATATTAAAAAAAAAAACGTATTAAAAATTAAATACTTAATTTTTATAATATGTATATTTTATAATTATGTAATTAGTAAATATGTTGTATTAAATGAATAAATTAAATATTTAAATTCAGCTTTTTTCTATTTGTCGTGTCTGAATATAGTAATTAAATGTGGTTTCCTAATTTCAGTAATTTGTTTTATAAAACTTTGTTCAACGTAAAAATAAATATTTCTTAAATTTTATTATTACGAATATATATGTAGGTCGTTTGTATAACGGGCGAGAAACTTTGCCGCAACATAATTAGAATTCGGTATACATATACCGAATTCTAATTAAGGTGAACAGTCACACTCGTATGGGCGATTACACAAAATTGCAGAGGACGATTGAATAAATTTTTTTTTTTAATTTTGTAGAGCATATTTAATATTTAAAAATATATGTATAATTAATAATTCAATATCAGTATTCCATTATTAATAAAAATTACATAAAATACAAGTAAATATATTTTTTAACAAGCCATATTTTGTTTAAATATCATTATTATTGTTTCGAAAAAATATATGAGATGTGAAATGTTATACAGAATAATATAAATTTTTTTGAATTTTTACGAACGATAGAAAATAGAGATCGATTGACTATTATCAAGAAAAACCTGACATTTATCAAGCAAATTGCATATTTTATTTTCTCTTGTTCAAATTACACGTTTATAAAATCTGAAATTTTTATATAAGGTTTATAATTATAAAATGATATTATACTTTTTTTTTTGTTAATTAATAATGGTAATTTAAGATTTTTATATTGTCTATTTTTATATTTCGAAATCTCTTTAGTTGCTACTGCCAACTCACAACAAATCTTCGAAATAGTGAGAAAGTAGTCCAGATTACACGATCCGACAAATAATTTATCTTAAATTTATTCCTTTTATGTAATATATGTCAATTTCCATACTGCATTCAGAGACATCTATACAAATTTGCTTCGCACTATTTGACCCTGATAGTAACTCTTAAGTTGCGGCAATGTTTCTCGCCCGTTATACAAACGACCTACATATATATTCGTAATAATAAAATTTATCAATTTTCCTAGAAAATTTACTAATTTTTTTAAAAATTCATTATGATCACGTTATTAAACAGATTTTAATTAAATTTTCACAAAATATTCTGCTAATGCATAAATTATATACATACATACACATACATACACAATCACGCCATGTACCCAAAAGGGTGTGGCACAAACTCTTTTCATCATCCCGAAATCAGTCGCCTCCAAACATTCCTATCCAAACAAGCAACTTTCGCTTCATCCACATTCATAATTCTTTTCATACATGCTCTTTTATTCCTACTACTTGGAAACTTCCGCTCACGCAAAATACTCTCAATCATACCACTCCAACTACTAATCGGACTTCCACGCAAACGAATACCATCAAAATCATTCAAATAAATCTTTTTAACCAAACGTTCAATAGACATTCGCTCAACATGTCCGAACCATCTTAACTGACTAACACCAACTTTTGCTACAACATACTACAACATACTAGGAGAATCTTTTGTGAAAATTTGAGTAAAATCGGTTAAATAATATGCCCATAATAATTTTTTTTAAACTTTGATGATATAAATCAGTATTATATTTATAATTTTGCAAAATCGACTCCTTAGTAAATTATCTGATTATAAAATATTAAAAATAGAATTAGCTGCGTAACAATTTAAATAACAAGATTAGAAGTATATGGGTAAACCCATATATAGGCCACTTTGACATTTCTCGGAAAATTGGCAACAGTGTATTTTAATCATATTATAATTTATGTGGGCACTAAGAGAAACTTTTCTGAAAATGTAATCAAAATCGAATAAATAATGTAGCCACAATAATTTTTTTTTAAAAATTGTGATTTTTTCTCTCAATAAGTTGGCCACACTGTATTTTGGTAAAATTGCACAATTTATTTAGGCACTAGGAGAATCTTTTATAAAAATTTGATTAAAATCGGTTAAATAAATAATAATAAATTTTTATAAATTTTAGTAAATTATTTTCTCGGAAAGTTGGCAACACTGTATTTTGTTAAAATTACATAAATTATATGATTACTAGGAAAATCTTTTGTGAAAATTTGAGTAAAATCGGTAAAAATAACATGACCATAAATTATTTTTAAAAACTTTAGTAATTTTTTTTTCGGAAAGGGCAACACTAAATATTAATAAAATTATATAATTAATGGGAGCATTAGGAAAATCTTTTCTGAAAGTTTGATCAAAATCGGATAATTAACGTAGCCAATATGAATTTTTAAAAACTTTAGTAATTTTTTTTTCGGAAAGTTGGCATCACTGGAAAAAAATAAAACCACATGACCATCTTGGGTACTAGTCAAATTTATCCTGAAAATTTCATTAAAATCGGTTGAATCATCTAGGAGGAGTTGCGGCCACAAAATTTTGACTTACGACCGAGCGAGCTGACGACGCACATCCATACACCCACATAAACTAAGTTCAGATTCGTCTGATCTAGAGGCTATATGAAAAATTTCTATACAATTTTTTTTTTTTTGAGAATGTTACAGACACCGTACCAAACACTATACCACTTTTTCTTTGCAGTCAAAGTGGTAAAAAGTAAAAAAAGATAGATTTGAAAATAATATGTCGTATATCTAATTAAGTTATAATCATTATAGCTTAATTAGATATACGACATATTATTATACATTATAGTATAATGTATCCAACTAGCGCGCGCGTACATCTATATTAAAAACAACAAAATTAATAAAACATTATATAATCAATTTTATTCTTACCAAGAAATATACATAAAAAAATCATTGTAACAGAAATGTATTTAATTTCTTATAGCATTAAAGCAATCAGATGATCATAAACCATTTCTTTAGCATTATTACCAAATATGAAATCAGTATGGGAAAATTTCGGATCTTTTATAACAATATTCTCGATATTTGGTATTTTCTTTAGTAATCTAGCAACATCTTCCGGCTGGGCGAACCAATCGTTTGCACTTGTAAAAATAACCGTTGACGCACGAACATTGCTTAATTGATATCTCGGAGCTTGTATTCTACCATATTTAAATTTATTTTCCAGTATACCAAAATCGAATTGTTTGAACACGCCTAGAAATTATTTCAACAATTTTTATTTAATTTCAGTAAAAATTAATCAATTTAAACTTATTTTTATTTAGTTTATTATTTTAATTTAATTTAAGTAAAAATTAATCAATTTATACTAATTTTTATTGATTATTTTATTTTATTTATTATCTTTCCAAATAGAAAAGTCTTTTTATTATTAATTTCGCGACTCTGGTAGCTAAATATTTCGAATATAAAAAGATTATTTCTCGGACAAAATATTACCAAGAAAAAAAAATTATTTTTAAAGATATAATAATTTTTATATATATACTGGGTGTCCCATTTTAATCCGCCACTTGCAATAGCTTTAAAATCGTGCATCGGACAAAAAAATGTTCCGGATAAAAAGTAAATGTTTTCGAGGGGGACATCTGATGCAGGAACCCTTGCTCCTCTTGAACTCCCCTGGGGGGCGGGACTAGGGGGCAACTTTTAAATCTTAAATAAAACCCCCTATTTTTTATTGCAGATTCGGATAGACCATTAGAAACCATTAACTTAAAGTTATGCCCCTCGAAACCATTAACTTAAAGTTGATGGTTTCGAGGGGAATATCTGATGCAGTGACCCTTGCCCCCCTCCATCCACAGAACTGAAAAAAACTTAAATATCGTACTTAGTTACACCTTTTTTTTCAAATTGAAGACTGATAAACTGAGAAAAAAATGCTGTTTGCAGCGCGATCTATCAAAAATAAAAAAAGTCTTAAAATAGAATTTACATACTTTTTAATGGTCTATCGGAATCTGCAATAAAAAATAGGGGGTTTTATTTAAGATTTTAAAGTTGCCCCCCGTTTCCGCCCCCCAGGGGGTCCAAAGGGAGCAAGGGTTCCTTCATCAGATGTCTCCCTCGAAACTATTTACTTTTTATCCGAAACATTTTTTTGTCCGATGTACGATTTTAATGTTATTGCAAGTGGCGGATTAAAATGGGACACCCAGTATATACAATTATACATACATAAGTGTAAATTTAGATTAGTTTTTTTAATAACGCATGTTTGTCAAAACAAAAAAACAAATTTGACATAATTTTAGCGGTGTGGCCGAGTTGGGCATTCGGCAGGGGGTAGTAGTGTTAGGTTTGCAAGGGATTATCTTAGGTACAAATGCCCAACTCGGACGCGGCCTAATTGTTGTACTAATTCTAATGTTATTAAATAGTTCTAGGATAATAAAAAAACCACTGGACGAAAGTATAGATACATACATACATACATACACAATCACGCCATGTATCCATAAGGATGTGGCACAAACTCTTTCCATTATCCCGAAATCAGCCTCCTCCAAACATTCCTATTCAAACAAGCAGCTTTCGCTTCATCCACATTTATAATTCCTCTCATATATATTTTTCTATTCCCACTACTTGGAAACTTCCGTTTACGCAAGCAACTCTCTCAATCAAACACCACTCCAACTACTCATCGGACGTCCACTGGCAAACGTATACTTTCAAAATCTTTCATATAAATCTCTTTAACCAAACGTTCATTAGACATTCGCTCAAGATATTCGAATCGCATATTAACTGACTAACACGGCAACTTTTGCTACAACATTTTTTTGTCAATTTCACACTCATCATACAGCAATCTCATCATACCCAACGTAAAAATCTCATTTCTACTGCAGTCATTTTTCTTTTATGCTTTTGCAGCCAGAAGTATAAGTATAAAATTTATAAAAATAAAAATAATCTAACCTAACGCCTAGGGACATCCGATATAATCAGATATTTTATTGAATTTTCGTCCAAACTTAAAATTTGTAAAGAGATTTTAACAATTGGCTCTTATATTTGTATTATTTACCGAGGAGAATTTGTTAACGTAATATTTACCTGATTGTATAATTTGTCCATAATGCATAAACTGTCTTGTAGAACTTCCTGCAGGATTATGTCCCGCGTATATAGGAAACATTGTTGAATTCAAATTTTCTGGAGTAAATCCGAATAGTAAAAATGTTAGATTTATACAGAGATATTTTTTCCAATTGCCACCATTTGAAACCGAACTGACGTATCGCCGCGATCTGTAATTATTAAAAAAAACTCAATTTTTTGTTGAAAGAAAAATATACATAAGAAAGAAGTATATTGATTCAATTAAAATTATTGCCACCAATTGTGTATACAGTAACTAACTGCTGTATAATAATGAAATTATTGTACTGGTAACATAATGACCTCTTTCTACATAGGTAATATAGTAACTTAATACTATGGATACGCTTAAAGAAAAAATACTGTTATATAAAACTATGTAGAATAACAATATTTTATATGTAACAGCAAGTCGCTAAATTTATTTGATTGTACTTACTTGTCTCCGCATATTATATTTGAAAATTGTCGTATTAGGTCAGAGTTAGGTAAAAATTCTCCAACTCCTATAACATCCAGGAACAACTAAATACAAATACAACAAAAAAAAACTAATATCAGATATGTTATTTATACATTATTAAAGAATTTAATAACTAAACTGCATTTTACTGAGGAAAGATCAGCGAATTTTTGCGTGATCGCCACATGATGGCTTGTTTGATGCCTAGTGATTGATCTGCGCAAGAATGTATTTATATATATATATATATATTAGGGTGTTTTTAAAAACAAATATTTTACGTAATTGGTAAAACGATCCTAAATTTGATAAAACTAAAGAAAACCAACTTCATTCTACGATTAATAGAAAATACGTTGGTGCCGCAAGTACGACAAAGGTCGCAAAAAAGCGTTTTTAACTTAAAATAACACGTTTCTGATACAAGAATCAAAAAATTCAGAGAGTGATGAAATAGAAAACATATCTCTATTTATAAGCTTTCGATTGCGCAAAATTCGATTAGCAAAGTTATAACGCGCCATATATGAAACTGTCCAAAACCAATGTTAAATTCCATTTAAATTTTAATTTGAGTAGGGCACGGGTTAATATTAATATTTTTTGAAGAAACTTGGCTCAAAAAAGTTTTTTAGGGGGTACGTAAAAACATTTTTCAAAAAATATTTTTTTTGAACCATCTTTACCTTAAGGGGGGAAATACATGTAAAAAAAATTTTTTTCGATTTTGCTGATATAATTGCTTATACATCGAAGATTTATCCAGCAAAATATCTGACCGATCAGAAATGTATTTACCGAGAAAAAGGCATTTTTCTACCTGCGCTTCGGTAGCCGCTTTGGCTAACCGGCCACTTTAAGGGGGGAGATATATGTAAAAAAAAAAAATTTTCATTTTTTTTTTAAATAAATTAATTGCTTATACATCGAAGATTTATCCAGCAAAATATCTGACCGATCAGAAATGTATTTACCGAGAAAAAGGCATTTTTCTACCTGCGCCTCGGTAGCCGCTTTGGCTAACGGGCGACTTTAAATGAGTTTTTCTCGAGTCGGTTTTTTACAAATGGCGGGCGTGATAAGTCGAGCAATTTTCATACAAATGAGTTGAAACTTTGTGTGTTTAAAAGGAAATAGAATTTTATTCTATATGAAATTCTGATATAATAAAAATATTAATATTAAATTATTTTTAGGGATGTCTAAAGTAAAAAAAAATGCTAAAAATTTGACTTTTTTTTTCACAATGAGTTAAAATAATAAAATATCCGTTTTTTCTGTAGTTTTCGGAATTCACATAGAACAAAATATATCAGAGAATCATGATCAGTGACTAAAAATAAAAAAAATAATTTTTTCCGGCTCCAGGAATTCCCGCCAATCTACCGGGCAAGGCGGACGCGACATCACTTAAGATTGGTTCCGAGATCACCCAGAGGTCACAGAAAGTTAAAAAAATTCATAAGTGTAGTTGATTATGTCACATAGAATAAAAGAAACTACAGCATTGTAGCTTGTTACATTCGGCCAAAAAAAAATCCTAAAAAACCTTATTTTTTTAGGTCGTTACATGTATTTCCCCCCTTAATATACATAATGATATAAATAAGTATAATTTTGTAAAATTGACTCCTCAGTAAATTATCTGATTATAAAATATTAAAAATAGAGATTAGCTGCGTAACAATTTAAATAACAAGATTAGAAGTATATGGGTAAACCCATATATAGACCACTTTGACATTTCTCGGAAAAATGGCAACATTGTATTTTAATAAATATTATAATTTATGTGGGCACTAGGAGAAACTTTTCGGAAAATTTAATCAAAATCGAATAAATAATGTAGCCACAATAAATTTTAAAAAAAAATTGTGATTTTTTCTCTCGATAAGTTGGCCACACTGTATTTTGGTAAAATTGCATAATTTATTTAGGCACTAGTAGAATCTTTTATAAAATTTGATTAAAATCGGTTAAATAAATAATAATAAATTTTTATAAATTTTAGTAAATTTTTTTCTCGGAAAGTTGGAAACACTGAATTTTGTTAAAATTACATAAATTATATGATTACTAGGAGAATCTTTTGTGAAAATTTGAGTAAAATCGGTAAAAATAACATGGCCATAATATATTTTTAAAAACTTTAGTAATTTTTTTCTCGGAAAGTTACCAACACTGGATAATAATAAAATTACATAATTAATGGAAGCATTAGGAATATCTTTTCTAAAAATTTGATCAAAATCGAATAAATAATGTAGCCAATATAAATTTTTAAAAATTTTAGTAATTTTTTTCTCAGAAAGTTGGCATTACTGGAAAAACCCAAAACCACATGACCATCTTGGGCACTAGGCAAATTTATCCTGAAAATTTCATTAAAATCGGTTGAACCGTCTAGGAGGAGTTGCGGCCACAAAATTTTGACTTACGACCGAGCGAGCTGACGACGCACATCCATACACCCACATAAACTAAGTTCAGATTTGTCATCTAGAAGCTATATGAAGGATTTCTATACACAATTTTTTTTTGAAAATGTTACAGACACCGTTCCAAACGTTATATCACTTTTTCCTTGCAGTCAAAGTGGTAAAAAACAAGTTAAACTCACAGTTTCTAAGGTTGTAAAACGCGAAAAGAATTTCAAAATTGGACTTTTTAAGCGTTTCAAATAGACTACCGGTGATAAATGGAATCCGATATTAATTTTGTCGTTATACTCTGGTCTTTCAGCCAACAAAATATAATAAACAGTCGTGCCTTGCGAATGACCAATGTAATGTAATTGTTCTTGTCCAGTTATCGCAAGAATATAATCTATCATGGCTGGTAGATCTAATACGGCAATTTGATGAAACGAAAAATCCCAGAATGCCATTCGGCTGGACGGAATCGTTTTGTGATTTCTCGAATATCGATTGCCACGTGCATTGCCCAGCCATACATCAAAACCAGCATCCGACAGAAGAAAACCTTTTTTCAATAATAGAGAAAACAAGATTAGAAGTATATGGCTAATTCATATTATAGACCACTTTGACATTTCTCGGAAAATTGGCAACACTGTATTTTAATCATATTATAATTTATGTGGGCACTAGGAGAAACTTTTCGGAAAATTTAATCAAAATCGAATATATAATGTAGCCACAATGAATTTTTAAAAAAATTTGTGATTTTTTTCTTGATAAGTTGCCAAAACTGTATTTTATTAAAATTGCATAATTTATTTAGGCACTAGAAAAATGTTTTATGAAAATTTGATTAAAATCGTTTAAATAAAATGATCATGATAAATTTTTAAAATTTTTAGTAAATTTTGTTCTCGGAAAGTTGACAACACTGTATTTTGTTAAAATTACATAAATTATATGATTACTAGGACAATCTTTTGTGAAAATTTGAGTAAAATCGGTTAAATAACATGGCCACAATATATTTTTAAAAACTTTAGTAATTTTTTTTTGAAAAGTTGGCATTACTGGAAAAAACCAAAACCACATGACCATTTTGGGCACTAGACAAATTTATCCTGAAAATTTCATTAAAATCGGTTAAACCGTCTAGGAGGAGTTGCGGCCACAAAATTTTGACTTACGACCGAGCGAGCTGACGACGCAAATCCATACACCCACATAAACTAATTTCAGATTCGTCTGATCTAGAGGCTATATAAAGAATTTCTATACACAATTTTTTTTTTGAAAATGTTACAGACACCGTACCAAACGCTATACCACTATTTCCTTGCAGTCAAAGTGGTAATAAAAAGGAAAAATTCTTTTATTATTGATTTTACGACAAAAAGTCATTCTTTATAAATGTCCATAAATTAAGATAATAATGTATCAATTTATAGTGCAAATTATTCAAATTAAAGTTTAGATTGTACAAAGTGCAAAGTATCCAATTTATAGTGGAAAGTATCCAAACTAAAGTTCCATTTACCAAGTGCATTCTATTTTAATTCAAGTGCATTTATATATATTTTCCATTTAAAATTAGCAGAAGGAAGTGAAACTAACCTAATGCATTTCCTGGCCCATTAAGGATAAAATCGGACGAACTAGCAATAATTCCATGCATTAAAAATGCTACAGGCCTTTGTTCACTAACACTTCGTCGAAAATTGGTTCTTGCTGGTATTCTATGCATTTCTAGAATATATCCATCATCTGTTACAATTGTATGGACTTCCGATGGATAGTTATGTTTTCTTATTATTTCAGGCTAAAATTAATTATTATAGAAACATAGAAATAACGTGTTAAATTCTAGAATTTTTCTCTTACTGTTGTCATTTGAGCTTCATCGAAAATTCTTTCTCTACTTTTTCTCTGTGGATACTAAAAGTTTTGAAAAAAAATTACGTAAAATCAAATATAGTATAATACCCCGACTTACGCGAATTCGCAGGATTGGTATATTCACAATGAAATTGGTATAATTTACCACAAAAAATAAATTATAAATAAACGATAAATAAATTTTTACGACAAAAATATGTCAATGCACATCGAAATGTATTTTCTTATCAACAAAACATGTAAATGCACACCAAAATATTTTTTCTCACGACAAAAATGTAAGTGTACGACGTTCTTATAGCAAAAAAAAAACTTTATATATATATAGCAAAAAAAAAACTTTATATATATAAATGCACTTGAATTTAAATAGAATGTACTTGTTACATGGAACTATAGTTTGGATTCTTGCCACTATAAATTAGATACTTTACTCTTTGTACAACCTAAACTTTAATTTGAATAATTTGCACTATAAATTTGAATAGTTTGCACTATAAACTTTACGAAACCCTATCAACAGAGCCAATGTAGGCTTAGGGTAAATTAGGTTAGGTTTAGGTTGTTTAGTTATGTTATTATTCAATATAAGCGTTTATCTCATCGGCGCAAATGATAGGTATCGACTGGCGTAAATGATTGACAGCCCCCAAAGTGAAAAGTATCCGTTTTATAATGGAAAGTATCCGTTTTATAGTGAAAAGCAATTAATACAAATGATAATACATTTTTTTGGTGTGCATTATGTTTTGTTCAAAGTTAAGATTTTTTTTAAAAGTTGATTAAATTTAATTATAGTGGAATAATTTATTTTTCGTGCAATATATTTTTTATGAGTGCAAATTGTTTTTATCAAAGTGAATATAATCTAAATTAAAGTGAATATATTCTAAATGAAAGTGCAATTAATTAAAACCCATAAATAAATAATAGTTTTGATAATTTGTCGTAACTATATTTGTCATTTGTTATTTTTCTCGTGCTATACATGTCGTTTGAAATATCAATTTTATCGTGAATTTTGCCATTTTTGTCGTTTGCAATACCAATCTTGTCGCCCCTCATTTTCAATAAAAACTAATTTTTCTACGCACATATTATAATATAAAATAGATTTAATTACTAACAAATAAAGATTTTATTTTTAGATGTTAAAATAACTCAGAGAGTAATTATATATTATTACATATATATAAACAATATAAAGTTTTAGAGTTAAAAAAAATAATAATGTTAAAATTCTAGATTTTCTTACTATCGTTATACGAACTTTATCGATGTTTTGTTCCTCATTCTATTTCTCTGTTGCTGCTAGAATTTTAGAATAGAAATAACGCGAAAATCAAAAATTACTTTAATATAAATAATTTAAATTTTAATACTTATATTTTTTAATCCTGTTAAAAAAAAATACATTGAAATTTTACTTACTCCAGAATAACTGAAACTACAAAATGTCTGAATTATATTTTTAAAATAAACTAATAAATAATATTTTTTACTTAGCAAATGATTCTTGTTGTAAAGTAGTTGTTGATAATAATAAAAATAATGTTAGAAATATAATGAAGTATTTCATTGTATTTATTATAATAATTTTAACTTAAATAAAAATCTAAGTGTACCTATTTATATACTAGTATTGAAGAATGTTAATATCTATGATAAATTGCCATAAAAAAAAACAAAAATACAAAAATCATTGTATAAAATCAGTGGTTTTCAACTTACGTTCCACTAAATGGAAATACATAATTTTGTATTATTTACGTTGTTTTTATTAATAATAAACAAATTAATTTTATTATTACAGTTGCTTAAAAACAATCTAAATTAACAAAATCAGTATTAGAATAAGACTGAATTTGTCTTAAATATAAGTAAATAATTATTTAAGGGTAATATATAATTGCACTTGAATTAAAATAGAATGCACTTGATTAGTTTGGATACTTTCCACTATAAATTAGATACTTTGCACTTGGTACAATCTAAGCTTTAATTTGAATAATTTGCACTTTGAATTTGAATAATTTTGCATTATAAACGCTACGAAACCCTATCATCTGCGCCACTGTTGGCTTAGGGTAGGTTAGGTTAGGTTTTGGTTGTTTAGTTATGTTATTATTCAATATAAGCGTTTATCTCATCGGCGCAAATAATACGTATCGGGACTGGCGTAAATGATTGACAGCCCCCAATACTGCAAGTATCCGTTTATATAGTGAAAAGTAATTAATACAAATAATAATATTTTTTTTGTTCATTATGTTTTGCTCAAAGTTAAAATATTTTAACAAATTTAATTATAGTGGAACTTTTTTTTTGGGGAATATATTTGTTATGAGTGCAAGATGTTTCTATCAAAGTGAATATGATCTTTATTAAAGTGAATATATTCTAAATTAAAGTGCAGTTAATTCCAATCCAATTGTTTAATAAGCAATTGAATTTAGTATGATAGAAGGTGTTTTGCGTGTAATTGGCGTATAATAATTTCTAGTTGAATATAGAATGAATAAGAACTCCATTCAATTGAATAATATGGCGTGATATTTTGTATGTAGGTATATTAGTAAATTTTTTCTAATAAGGAAAAGTTTATTTTTTTTTTGAAATTATTATATTTTTTTAAAGCACAAGTATAAACATAATATTGGAAATATGGTTTTTATGTATTATAACTTTACATACATACATACATACACAATCACGCCATGTACCCAAAAGGGTGTGGCACAAACTCTTTTTATCATCCCGAAATCAGTCGCCTCCAAACATTCCTATCCAAATAAGCAACTTTAGCTTAATCCATATTCATAGTTCCTCCTCACAAAATTTTTAGTGTGACATTGTTATTATAAAGTATAATAAGAATAACTAAAAATTTTGTCTTCATTGAAAAAGCGTTAGGTATTTGTTTAAAGCGCTTTTGTGTTTGACGTTACAAAACCGCATTTATTGTCATCTCCAATATCAACGAAATTATTTAAAATGATAATAAAAAATATACAGTGTCCGCCAAAAAGTCTGCACCATATAAAAAAAAATGCTATTTGTTTTTATTTTATAAATTATTATTTAGTGCTTGTAACTAAAAATGCACTAAGCGGAAGTACAAATATCGGTTTCGATATAGCTCAAAATTAAACAAACAAAGCTTTACTTTGTAAAAGTCTTTTAAAAAAAGTTTTAAAATGACATTCTAGGCCCTTGTACAAATTTGGAGTAAAAAAAATACTTTTTTAATTTTTTTTTTTAATCATAATTTTTAATTACTTTGCAAGAAATGTGTGTTTTTTTATAATTAAATAATTATTTCACAATAATATCATTTATATAAGTATATTTTTATTTAAAATTTACAAAGTGATTAAACGTTATTGAAAATTTTAATAATTTTTCATAAATAAGTATTACCATTTTGATGTGTTGTTTTATTTTTCTACGTTCATTATATTTAATACGAAATTTGTGTCAGGTGGAACGAAAACATTAAATTAAATAGAAATAATATAAATTTGAAACATTTAGTTAATTTATATGTAAGAAAAAATGTTAATTTAAGTTTGCCATGGAAACAAAAACTTTTGTATATATACTATATATTTTAAAACATTTTTCAAATAATTTTTTTCAAAATTTTTACTAATAAACTAAGTTAACCAGATTTTTTCATAATTGTTTAATTTAACCTATACGGGAATTGATAACGGTATATTCAACTAATGTATTTTTGGCTTTTAAACTAGCACCAAAAAGTTCCGTAATGATAATTTTCAAAAAAGAAATAATACAATTTTTCTAACTATATAACAAAAATAATTATAAATAAAATCTATAAATGGTTAATAATGAATTCTTATGAGTTATGTAGTAAAAATTATTTTTGAAATAATTATAACCCTTCTAATTGTGATTTGCAAATAGCGCTTTAAAAATAAGACTAGAAATTGCCATAATTAATTTAAATATAATCAATAATTTGATTTTTTCTTTTCAGTCTTTTGCTCAGGAATCGATATATATTTGTTTGATTGATATAATATATTGTTGGTTGTAAAACAGAAAGTTATTACTTCGTTACATAATGGGATCGATAAATTAAAAATGGGATTTCATTTACCACAGATTTTTGGTCCGATCAATATAGGAACATATCGTATATGTCATTACTAGCCATATAATTACAGACAATAATTATAATTATAATAGTATATTTTGGGGTATTAAGATGTTTGGTGACAAAAAAAAACCCTCTGTAAATATAGAAGTTTTTTTTAGAATATAGTGATGAAGAATTCGATATTTGGAAAAAAATGATACTTTTTTTTCCATAGATAATGCAGCAAATATTGTAGCAGCATTAAAGGAAACAAACAGAATTTCGTGCGTAGCTCACAATTTAAATTTAACAATAAAATATTTAGATATCAATAATGAATTAATCATATTAATAAATTTATGTAAAGATATAGTTCAATACTTTAAATGCACTGGACTTAATACAAAACTAAAACCATCATTAAGGCAAAGTGTTCCAACAAGATGAAATTCAATTTTGATTATGCTACAATCAGTGGATAGTTCATTTGATGACATAAAGTTATTGCTAGCTGAAAAGCGTGAAATCATAAAGTTCTTAGACATCGACATGAAATTATTAAACGATTTTATTTTATTACTAATTCTTTTTAAACAGGCCACTACGGAATTAAGTAAAAAAAAAGAAATAACAATACATTTAGTTTTACCCTGGTTTGTTAAATTCAAAAACCATTTAACAACACTAATTGCAAATGAGGGAAATATAATAAGAGAAGCACGAAATTTACTGTTAAATACTTTAACACAAAAATATACCATAAAACTGCTGCCATTTTTAGATCCGCAAATGAAATCTTTAAACAAATAAATTCAGAAGAAATAAGAGAAGTAGTAAAATAAGCATTTAAAAGAAGAAATAAACAAAATTAATATTGATATTGCATCTGAACACAAAACTTTTATTAATAAAAATTTAGAAATAGATGTTGAACAACCTGCCAAAAAAGTATGTTTATTAGCGGAATTGTTTGATTGCGCTGAAGAAGTAATAACAGAAGACAACAAAGCGCAATTGTACATTAATTAGAGTTGTGTGTCTACAAATCAAGATCCATTACAGTATTGGAAAGAAAATGAAGCGAGAGATGTTTTTCAGCCGCTTCTAATTTAGAAAAAAACTATTATTTTTACATTATAATTTAGATCAAGCTGAAACTAAATTTTAAAATTTAAGTTTTATTATAATATTATAGTAAAAATTGTATATATTGTGAACCACAAATCAAATATTATTTTTAATTTGGATTTGATTTTATAAAAATAAATTTTTTGTATACATTTTTTATATCTTTTTTATTTATATATAGTACAGATTTTTAATAATAAAAAGTAAAATAAAAATAAACTATAAAGATAATTATTAAAGTTATAATTTCTAATTTCGGTTGAAAGAAAAAAGTTTGTGCCACAATCCTATGGTATATGGAGTGATTGTGTATGAATATATGTTTGTATATGAATTGATCTTAAGTATTTAAAAAATAAAAAATTCTCACAATTATTATTATTTTTAATGTAATATTTAAAATAATTTATTTATGCAGTAAACAAACAAATGTATATTTTCAATATGTGCTATATACACATATTTATATATTAATAATTAAAAAAAAAACTTATTTAAATGTAATGCATTCGACCCATATTCGATCCGAATCTATCCGATATCCGAAATTTATCTGATCCGAAACAATATCCAATTTTATCCGATATCCGAAATTTATCCAATCCGAAAAAATATCCGACTTTATCCGATCCGAACCGAACTCAGTGTTATCCGATCCGATATCCGAAGATATGGTATCCGATCCGATTCTATATCCGAAAATATTGTATTTGATCCGATCCGTATCCGACTTCGGATCGGATATTTTCTGATCGGATTTGGATATCGGATATTTTTGCCCACCTCCACTTGCCAGTAACCAAACGGGTTTACAAATTTCTGGTCTGGTTGACAACCACATCTCATCAACCAGAACCGTAACCAGAATTCCTGAGGACGACTAATATTCCTTATATTCACCATCATATTTCATCCAGCAAACTAGTTTTCATAAAATTATGGACAAAATATTTGATTTTTTAAAATATGTTTGAAAACGAAGCCTTTTAAATTGCTTAAAATTCCAAAATATGTAAGAAATAAACATTTCTAATTTTAAAGATATATTATTATTATATAATATAATAATAATAATAGTATAATAAAAATAATAATTATAATATGTATATAATATATAATAATATATAATGTAGCATAATTTGCAGATTCTGGTACGTTTGAAAAAAGTATTATTTTTTATTATAGAAAAAAGCAAGTATGTACGCCACTGCTAGAATTAGTTCAGCAGTTTTTGGATAGAGTGCGGTAGTAGCCACATGGTAGCCACTTTCTTTCGCTTGGCTTTGTTTGGGTTATGGCGGCTATTGCGTGGCTATGGCCAGCTATGGCTTCGCTATGGCGTTGGCTATGGCATAGACTTCGCTTCATTTTGCAGTTCCGTTTGTTTTGCAGTTTAAAACTGCATTTGAGTGAAAATATTTATTAAAATGGTTTTGTTATCGATACGGCGAAATTTAACTTTAAACTGTAAGTACTCTTTTGTTTTGTTGTATAATACATTGTTTCTATAAAGTGCTTTTGGTCTATGTAGTTGATGTAAATTATATAATATAATAATAATAATTATAATATATATATATCATATATGTAATACTCCTATATTCCTCACTGTATATGAAACGCATTGATAAAAATTCTGCCGATGAAAGGAGACAAAACATATATCGGACGCACCGTTGATCCGACGAGACACTATGCGCAAGCGCTGAGATTACCAATCAATTATGTACTAAAAATTTAGCGGTAAAAGATTTTTAATTCAAATAATATTTTAAAATTTTTTTTTGTAATAACAATTTTAATATTCTCGGATATTGTAAAATAATATGCATTAACATTACACTTAATATTTTATTAAAAGGTACGGGAATTACAATAAAATTAATAGTAATAAAGTTTTTATTTCCAACATTACACTCATGAAGAATATATGAAAATTACAAATTACAAAACAGCAAATTATAAAAAATAACTGGTAAAAATATAATACAGTCGATTCATTGGGACTAGGGCATTTTACATAAAATTAAGCAATCCATATTTTCCTTTCAATAATTTTATTTTATAAATTTTTGGAAAAACCTATAAACTACATATAACCAAAAAAATATAAACTGTTAAGAAAAAATAATAATAAATTCCAAAATAAAATAATAAATAAATACATACATTTTTAATTCAATTCAAAAATGTGTCAAGTGTAGTCTGTCTTTTGTTTTTGAAACATTTCACTTCTACAAAATCAGCACAAGTATTCAGTGCGGCTCCCTTCATTTACTTCCTGCATAAAATAACGCTGTAAGAAGGCCATATATTTTTTGCCTCCTGGTTAGTCACAGGCACAGGTGGATCATCATCATCGTCATACTTCATACGTGAATGAATGTGTTGGGAAAAAAGTTCACAGCGCGCGATACTAATGTAATTAGTTGATACATATTTGCTAGTTTTTTAAATATAATTTTCCATGTTGTGAATCAAAAAGATATGAAGCGTATCATATTAAATTTTTTGTAAATATTTTTTCTTGTAAATATTTGTAACATAATATATACTGTGATCTTAAAGTTACTGTCCCAATTAAGCGGAATGTTGTCCCAATTAAACATGTAAATTTACTGTTGGTTCCTTGGTTTGGTTTCTGTTCTTTGAGATTTGGCCCAAATAAGCCGCTGGCCCAATTAAGCGGAATCAACTGTATATAACATCAAAATCAAATACTGAACACATATTTTTACAATTATTTAAAATAAATCTTATTGGTTTTTAAATAAAATTAATTTGGTGTATTTTTGTCTTATATAATCTTCTTTGGTGGACAGTTTTTTTGCTTCGTGATGAAATCTTATATTTATATATGTCTCTGTTATTAATTTGCATAATTGGGTCCGATGGTTGTCCAACCAGTGTTGACTTGATATATGATTATTCATTTCAGAGTTATTAAAAATTAAACCACTAATATTAGAAAATACTTTATTTACAATTAATTGCTTTAATTTTTTTTTAAATAGACCTGAATTACATTCTCTGATAATGGCTTCAGATTTGCAACATATTTTTATTACATCTTCTGCTGGTGCCACATATGGACCAAATTTTTTTAATTGAGACAACAATGGCATTTGGTCATCGGGAGCAATTAAATTGTTTCTACACACTCCACAATTAATTTTTTTTAAAACCTGTTTCACAACATAGCCTGATATATATTTGGTAATATTTTCTACAAATGGACTTAACTGTAAAAACTTTGACACAATATCGTTACAAAATGATAATTTTTCTTGATTTAACTGAAACCCTATATCTTGAATAGGCGAAAGCATCTTTTCTTTACTAGATGATACATGCAGTATATCTATATTATCAAAAAGACAATTCCCACCTTCAAATTCTTTCAGTTCATGTCTAATTAGTAATCGCTTGTAGGCGCTTTTGAACTGGAGTGCATCGGGGTTATTATTAAACCCTCCACGACTCCTAATTGCACAAAAAAAAGTTTCCAAAAAGTCTTGCGACAATTTGTATGTCAGTAAATATTTAATTTCATTTTTTTTTAAGATGTTATATAATTCAAACATATTTCTTAGGCCTATAATGAAACCGATAAAACCAGTTTTCCGACTACTCTCCAGAATGCATTTTCCGGTTTCGTCCCGCAAGCTGCATATATAGTGCTCAAAATCTATAGCATATTGCTCAAGTTCTGCGTAATTTTTTTCATGCAACGGAGCGTCATACGTTTTTTTAGAAAAACGATTTTTACAATTTAACATGTCAGTCATGTTATTAAATTGTAAACAAAACTGAGCTGTTGCGTCGCAATTGCTGAAATCACGTTGTATTTCCGCATCAGAAAGTGTTTGCAGAAATAAGAAAGACTTGTAAACACTTTCACTGAGTGTTTGGACAGCTAGTTTAACGTTCATGCGGTTATTATAATAACAAATATGTTTTTTCGTTAATTTATTGGCTGTCCTTAGTCCTTCACGTTCTTGTAATTTATGCAAATTTACAATGTAATCCCATCGGATGATTTTTTCATTATTTGTTTTCAGTAATTTTTTATCCCCGAGAGTATTGCGTACTAATTTAATCATGTGACATATGTCAAAAAATATGAGACATTTTTCTGAGGTCACAGGATTTATGATATACGGTTTGAAATTAGAACCATATTCAAAATTTGCACCCAGATATGTGCACATACTTAAATTTGTGGGCGCACCATCAAATGTAATGGACAGCACTTTAACTCCACTGTTGTGAAGCAATTCTAGAGCCCTTGTCAGAAGACTGGCTCGTTCGGATCCAGTTAAACTTTTTATTAAAAAATAACCAATTGGTATTTTCCAACTTTCGTTTATAGCAACTGCCATTAAAACTAGGGCATTTTTTGCTTTCGGGATATTATCATTATTCTGTTCATATGTTGTGCCCAAATCTACGCCTCCATGAAATTCGTTGCCTTGATATATGACACGTTCGAGAGATAATTCCGAGGGAAATCGAGCTTCTGAAAACAAACGTTTTCTGGACACGCTACCTCCTTCATCTACAAGAACAAAATATTGTTTAGTTATAAAATAGTTCGTTTCTTTAAATCTGCTCTCATAATAATTGCATAGTCTTTAAATCTATATTAATTTAAACAAATTTTAAAACCAAGTAGGTATATTTATAAAAAAGTTTTAAATATTGATTGTCACTTGAATCTATTTTACATTTTCTATAAAAATCTATTTACCTATATTTTTTGCTGCACATGGGCTATTTATTGACAAATTACTTGGAAGATCTATTCCAACTGACTGTTCTACTGTAGATTGAACAAACTGAGACGTAGATGGTAAATCAGTTACATAATCTGCCTTTGTTAGTATCTTCTTTCTGCTTGGAACTGAACCAGGTCTCAACACTGGCTTGCCACCTAGTTGTTTCCAATTTGGTTCAAGATAGGCCTCAGATGCAAAATGTAAAGAGCAAATTCTAATATTTGAAACATTATCATTTGCATTCAAATAACAAATTTTATACCATAACTCACGGGTTTTTTCGTCACGAGGGAACCTGAAACAGTAGAATACAAATTTATCTTCCTGACATGTATGTTGGTTATAAACCGTATATTCCAAAATTAAACGGTACTTGTGTTCATTGGCAGTTAAAATTCTAGTCGGCTGAATTTTGACAAACCAAAATTTCAGATACCGTGGTTCGAAATGAAACCGGTTGCATTGGAAATAAGCAATTGGTTTAACTGGTTCGCTTTTGAAATATACGGAAAAATTAAAAATTAAAACTGTTTATACTCGCTGTAGCAAACATTATTATTGAATCGTCAATTTTGTTTTTTTTTTTAAATTGATTGAATTAATTTTTACTAGTATATCACAGCTTTCATGCAATACCCGAAATTAATTTTTACTTACTTATGAAAAGAAATGCCGCATCGTGGTTTCTCATCACACAAAAAACACTTCCAATTCCCCATTATTACAGGTAAAGATAGTAAAAAAGTATTTAAAATTGCACTGTTAAACGAAGAACTGAACAGATTGCTATATATTGCTACGCAAAGAACAAACTCGAGATCGCAAACAACATTCAAAGACGAGTGATGAGGTTAAAATCATGTCAGAATCACGTCAAAACACTATTATTTAGCGCATGCGCATATAGTTTAGTTGGACTAACGGTACATCCGATATGTTCTGTCTCCCTTCATCGGCAGAATTTTTGAACGACAACTATCAATATAGGAGTATTACATATATGATATATATATATATATATATATATATATATAATAATATATAATAATATATAATGTAGCATAATTTGCAGATTATGGTACGTTTGAAAAAAGTATTATTTTTTATTGTAGAAAAAAGCAAGTATGTACGCCACTGCTAGAATTAGTTCAGCAGTTTTTGGATAGGGTGCGGGAGTAGCCACTTTCTTTCGCTTGGCTTTGTTTTGGTTATGGCGGCTATTGCTTGGCTTGGCTTGGCTATGGCTTCGCTTCATTTTCCAGTTTCGCTTGTTTTGCAGTTTAAATCTGCATTTGAGTGAAAATATTTATTAAAATGGTTTTGTTATCGATACGGCGAAATTTAATTTTAAACTGTAAGTATTCTTTTGTTTTGTTGTATAATACATTGTTTCTATAAAGTGCTTTTGGTTTGTGTAGTTGATGTAATGTGTTTTTAACCTTTTATTGTCAAATAAAATGTTTTATAAAATATTATAATAATATTCTATTTATGATTTTTAAAATATCAATGTTTTAGAGTTTTATGTATATTACATTTATAAATTGATAATAATTATTTTTTTAATTATTGCACTAATGAGAAAAGTCACTTATCGCTGACGACATTGATATTGCATTTTAATGTAAAATAAATATAGATACTTGTTTAATATCGAAGTGGTTTCATCCACATCCTTTTAATTTTATTTTATTGGACGTTTTCTAATCATAACTAACAATTTCTTTATTTTTTGTTTACTTCAAATTCATGTATTATTTTTGAAAATTCTGTTATTTACTAGTTACTAGCACTGTTGCTGATTGAAATCGTGTTTAATGTTGATCATTTAGGTATTGTTATCACTTTCTCGAAAAACGGGCTGGATGTATATGACTACATAGATTAAAATATTGTTCATAGTAATCATGATTTCGGTTTATTCAATTAATTGTTTCTTGGGATTGTTTTTGTCTTTGTGTATGTATTTTTGTTTCATATGTTAATATTTAAATTTATTTTACGACTAAACGTTTTGGAATTAAATCTATTTCGTATTTTCAGAATCGAAACATGGTGTTTAACGAAACAGTCAGTAGTATCTGTATGAATCGAAGATATGCAGAGAGCTGAGTAACTGTACGAATTTTGTGTTCAGCTGCAAATGGACCCGTTATTACTAGAAAGGTAAATTATTTTAATTAATTAAACATAATGATACCTCGATGTGTTGATTAGTCATTTTATTACATTCTTGTTTAAATAAAACAACAAAAATCTAAAATATTTAAAAGTTGAATGAAATGGATTATATAGTGTTTATACCAAGGGGGAAATCACCAGATTGTACAATTTTAGGATTTTATAGTGTCTAAGTTTGATTGTAAGGAGGATTTGCCGATTTTAATTAAGATTGTAAGAATTTTACGTGATTTTTAATGTGAGATTGTAAGGATTTTTACATGATTTTCGTTGATTCATACGAAATTTCTAAGATTATGGATTTTACTCGAAATTTTTATTAATATAGATCATAAACAAATTATTTAATGTATTCTAATTCTGCTTCAAAAAGTATTTGAGTAAATATAATAAATTTATGCAATATTTTTCAAGCAAATACAATAATAAAAATTAAACGGATTTAGGTTGTAGTTCTGTATTAATATTCATTAATTATCGACAGTTCGACCTACTTTACGTACATCATCTTCAGGGAAAATTATATAAATGACATTCATAGTAAATAGAATATAGAAACAAGTTAGTAGGTAACAAAATAAGTAACTAGTAATATAATGGGTTCTGAAAGATTTGTTAGTATCTTAAATACAATAATATTTATTATATTTATAACAGTTTATTGTTTACTTTTCTATTTATAAAATGTATATATATATATATATATATATATATATATATATATATATATATATACATATGTTTATATATATATATATATACATATATTTATATATATATATATATATATATATACATATATTTATATATATATATATATATATATATATAAATATACATATATTTATATATATATATATATATATATATATATATATATATATAAATATAAATATATATATATATATATATATATATATATATATAAATATACATATATTTATATATACCGGGTGTCTACTTTTTTTTTGTTACATAGGGAATAAAATGCTAAAATTTTCATTTGGTGATAAATTTTCCCCTAATTATTATAGAACAAAAGTACAAATACAAAAGTTGTTTAGAATTCAAAAATGCATCAAATGATGCCAAATTTATCAATATAGGATGTTCTGATCAAGAATTAGAAGCAAATTAAAATTTCCATTTTTGCGCTCTTTACATCAAAGTGCCACGGAAATTAAACAAATAATTTCATTTCTTCTGGAGTTTGAGTTTGACAGATCGTATTTATTTTATTGTTACGTTCTGTATTATTATTATTATTATTATTATTATTATTATTATTATTATTATTATTGAAAATAATGAATAAACTTAATGTAAATGAAAAGCTATTAAGTATAAAAAGTATTAAGTATTTATTATTTATTACAATGAAAGGGTATTTTACTCGGCTGTACACTACGTACTAGCTGTGGTTTTAAATTGTGAATGTCTCCATTATAATTTTAAGTAATTGTTTAATTTATTTATTAACTTCAAGTTATAAAAACAATACATTTGAATTAGATGACTGGCATTATGCCTAATATATTTATTATAATAATTTAAACTTATCCCTGAGGATGCTGTAAGTTGTGCAGTGAAACGTCGGATAAGAGTTTAATAAATAGTAAATAGCTGAACTCCGTAAAACTTTCTTTATTTATTACAATATTCAATATACCTATAAAACAGAAAAATTCATGAATACAAGATATAGGAGAACAAAAACGAAACTAACAATTTAAATTAAATGTTCAAATAAATCGCCATTAACTGCCAAACAATAACCTAATCTGTTATAAAATTCGTGACGTACAGAGCTTAATTGTGTTTGTGTTATATTATTGCACTCTTCAACAATGGCATTTTTCAAATCAACAAGATTTTTGATATGTCGTTTATAAATTTTCTCCTTCAAATATGGCCATAAAAAGAAATCGCACGGTGCTAAATCGGGCGATCTAGCTGGCCAATTAATTGGACCACCTCTACCAATCCATAAATTTGGAAAACATTGATCCAAATATAATTTAATGTTGCAGCTGTAATGTGCCGGACATCCGTCTTGTTGATACCAGACAACATTATCTTGAGTTGCACACTCTTCTAACTGCGGACCAATATGATTTTGCAACATATCCAAATATTTTTCGTTGTTTAAATTATTTTCAATAAAAAATGGCCCAATTATACACCTGCCAAAAATTCCAGCCCATACATTAACTTTTTCTGGATATTGGGTACGTGTTGCTACCATTAAATGAGGATTTGTTTGGCTCCATATTCTAAAGTTTTGTGTATTAGGTTCGCCGTGTAAAGTAAACGTAGACTCGTCAGTAAAACAAATAGATTTCAAGAAGTTTCTGTCTAAATTGGATTTTTCCATAATAATGTTACTAAATTCGCTTCTAGCCATTTTATCCGCTTCAAATATCTCTTGGTGCGTGGAATATTTATAAGAATGATATTTTTCATTTTTTAGTACCTTATGTATTGTTGAAGGATGCAAATTTAATTCAGCACCAAGTTGACGCACACTAACATTTGGGTTTTCCGTTACACACAAAAGTATATTCAATGTATTTTCTTTAATTGCATTTTGATTTAAATTCTCCTCCTGATCTTCTGCGTTGATTTTTCTACAATTTTTACAACGTTTTAACACACTTCCAGTTTCTTCGAATTGTTTAATTATCCTACGAATAGTCATAGCGGAAGGTATGGGACGGTTTTCAAAGAAAGCGCTGAATAAATCTCTTACTCGTCGTATCGAATTTCCAGTAAAATACCATTTTACGCACTGAACTTTTTCATTTACCTTAAGTTTATTCATTATTTTCAATAATAATGATAATAATACAGAACGTAACAATAAAATAAATACGATCTGTCAAACTCAAACTCCAGAAGAAATGAAATTATTTGTTTAATTTCCATGGCACTTTGATGTAAAGAGCGCAAAAATGGAAATTTTAATTTGCTTCTAATTCTTGATCGGAACATCCTATATTGATAAATTTGGCATCATTTGATGCATTTTTGAATTCTAAACAACTTTTGTAATTGTACTTTTGTTCTATAATAATTAGGGGAAAATTTATCACCAAATGAAAATTTTAGCATTGTATTCCCTATGTAACAAAAAAAAAGTAGACACCCGGTATATATATATATATATATATATATATATAAATATAAATATATATATATATATATATATATATACAGGGTGTTTGCAATCAAGGTATTTTATTTTTAAGGGGTGATACTACAGGTCAAAACAAGGCGATTAACGCCAAAACACCTTAGTAAAAGTTTTCTAATAAACAAGATATTCATTTTTTTTTAAGTAAAATGGTAGCATATGGTATAATTTTTATTATCCAGCTCACAAAAAAAATTATTCTTCATAATAGTTTTGGATTTGCTTGAAACGAATAAAAATGTAAAAATATTCCAGGTTTTAAATACAGGGTGACTCGGATTTGCTGATTTGTGTTTCAACTTTTAGGTAAAATACCCTTATTTAAAAAATTTGAATAATTTTATTTGAATATTATGTTTAGAATTACAATTTAAGTTTACATACAAAAATTTGTGCCGATCGTCGATTGTTAAAACACCTTAGCAAAAGTTTTCAAATAAACGAGATATTAGATACTGGTAACAATCGACGATCGGCACAAATTTTTGTATGTAAACTTAAATTGTAATTCTAAACATAATATTCAAATAAAATTATTCAAATTTTTTAAATAAGGGTATTTTACCTAAAAGTTGAAACACAAATCAGCAAATCCGAGTCACCCTGTATTTAAAACCTGGAATATTTTTACATTTTTATTCGTTTCAAGCAAATCCAAAACTATTATGAAGAATAATTTTTTTTGTGAGCTGGATAATAAAAATTATACCATATGCTACCATTTTACTTAAAAAAAAAATGAATATCTCGTTTATTAGAAAACTTTTACTAAGGTGTTTTGGCGTTAATCGCCTTGTTTTGACCTGTAGTATCACCCCTTAAAAATAAAATACCTTGATTGCAAACACCCTGTATATATATACATATACATATATTTATATATATATATATATATATATATATATATATATACATATACATATATTTATATATATATATATATATATATATATATATATATAGGTATATAATTATAAGTAAATAAGGATTTTTAACGGTATAGGTACAAATTAATAAGTTACAATGTAATTACATTATTGTAATTATTAATTTATTGTTAATTCCAATATTTCGCCTGCTGATTGCTGGCTTCTTCAGGGAGAACACTGTAAAGTAAATTATATACATAATATTGTATGGAATGATTCATAGAAAGTGCAATGTACTAATATAGGCCTACATGTTTGATAATTGGTTGATAATGTTCGTAACAAATTATAACTGACGGTTGGAGAAATCTTTGTTAACTAAAATGTGGTCATAAATTGACACGTTGATCATATTATTGTTATATGGTTTAAAATATTAAAATAAATAATAAATAAATAAGATTAAAATGTTAATTTTGTCAATATATAAAAAAAAAATTATTTTAAAGAAATTGGTTATGTTAAAACTGCAATAATGTATGTAAATGAAAAAACAGCAAAACACTGTTAGTTTGAAATATACTGACAAATTATAACATTGAATTCGCCAAAGGTCAAATGTAATTAGTTATGATTTTATGAGTTTGAATTTGGCGGTTCATTCTGTGGTGTTTTTAGTTTGTCATGTTTTTTGTTTGTGTAAATTTAATTATGTTGGCATATACATTCTGAGTGTGTCTGATATCACTTTTGTTATTGATGACATTGGCCCGTATTCTCACCTCATTTATAAAAGTGATTTTTGCCAAAAGTACTTTTTACGTTTACTTAAAATTATTTATTAAGCACTTTATAATAGTTTATTTAAATTTTATAATAAAAAATATAATAAAAATGATCCAAAATAGTAAAATTATTTATATTTGATCAAAAACAGAAGCAAAAACTTATTTTGAAATTAATGATAAAAGCACTTTTTCACGAAAAAGTGAGGTGAGAATACGGGCCTTTGTTTTTATTTTTGGTTATAAGCAGAGATTCCAATGTTAATCTTGTGAAATAGTTATTTTCACTGTCAAGTATTATAGGATTTTTATAGTCGGCTGTATGATTGGTTTGTCGTATATGTACCGCCAATGCACACGGTTTTGTAAATTTATTTTCATCACTTTTGTGTTGTGTTATTCTGCTGGAAAGTTTTTGTGATGTGGTACCTATGTAACCGTCCAACCGTCAGTTATAATTTGTTACGAACATTATCAACCAATTAACAAACATGTAAGCCTATATTTGTACATTGCACTTTCTATGAATCATTCCAAACAATATTATGTATATAATTTACTTTATAGTGCAAGCCAGTAATCAGCAGGCGAAATATTGGAATTAAATAACAATAAATTGATAATTACAATAATGTTATTGTAACTTTTTAATTGGTACCTATACCTTTAAAAATCTTTATTTACATATAATTAATTAAAAACACGGTAGTGATCGATATTTTTTTAATACCAAATATCGATATTGAAATTCCAACAATATCGCCCAGCCCTAGGTCGGACATATATGACTACGTAAAAAAAAGCTGTTTAGCTGTGGTAATAATGATTTCGGTTTATGTTATCAATTTTTTCTTGGGATTATTTTCGTATCCGAGCAATAACTTTGTTTGCATGCATTTCTTTAATATTTAAATTCAATTTGTGAGTTATAAACATTTATGAATTAAATTAATTTTGTGTTTTCAGAATCGAAATATGAGAATAACAAATCAATGGAAGAAATCAAATTTAAAGATGAGTTTATCTGGTGATACAAGGCTGCAAGTGATGATGCAGATAGAAATAAGAAATTTGAATCGAAAAGAAAATGATACCGAGAGTTTCCAGTAATAGTTCGAATTCTGTAATCAGCTTTAAATGGACCAGTTATTAATAGAAAAGGTAAATTATTTCAATATATTAAATATAGTGAAATTTTGATGCATTGCATCATGTTCTTATTTTAATAAAATAAAAATCTGGAATATTTAAAAAAAAATGTGGAATGCAATGAATTACATAAAATTGTTAATACAGGGTGGTTTGACTTGAAATGTTTAGATGGTATTTCATAAACTAATAAAATTTGAAAAAATAATTCACATTATTTACCATATTACATTTTTGTTTTTGGAACTTATTATATTAAAATAAAACGGCTTTAGATTGTAATTCTGTATGATAGTAACATATTTTTTTACAATTTCGAATAGAGAATAATTTTCTGAATTTAACAATGTAAAATGTTCATTATTTGTCATGAAATTTATTGAAATAAAAAATACAATTTTTATAGACTTCTATTAATATAAAAACAGTTTTAGGTTAGGTTAATAAAAATATTAAACGACGTTTTGACAAAAGCTAAATGCTCGTCTTCATCAGTTCGAAAATTTGTCAAATTAAATTGATAAATTTTTGACCTGATGAAGACGAGCGTTCAGCTTTCGTCGAAACGTCGTTTAATAAAAATAATTAACAGAATTTAAACCTAAAACTGTTTTTATATTAATACTACGAGTTCTGAAAAATATTTTACTCTGTTATAGACTTCTATGTTAATTAAAATATTTTTTGTTTTATATCCAATCTTATAATAAAATGTTTTTGATTGAAATAAATATGAAGTAACATTGAAAATTTTAAATCATTACATTCAGAAAATTATTGTCTTTTCGAAATTGTAAGGCGGTCTCAGTTTATTGCACAGTATTATCTGCGCAGGCCGAAATTATTTCGTTGCGTGTGTGTGTGTGTGTGTGGAAACCGGAGTGACGTTTATTCCAAAATTTAGACCTAAATTATGTACTTAGTGAAGTCTGTAGCCGATAGATTTTTTTTAATTGTGCAGTTAATACTGTATAGTAAAAACTGAGTTAAAATTGAGCATGTATACGCAAAAATAATGGCACCTCACTTTTTCGTGAAATAGTTCTTTTATCATTAATTTCAAAATCATTTTTTGCTTCTGTTTTTGATCAAATATGAATAATTTTTCTATTTTTGATAATTTTTATTATATTTGGTATTATAAAATTTAATTGAACTATTATAAAGTGCTTAATAAATAATGTTAAGTAAACGTCAAAAGCACTTTTAGCAAAAATCACTTTTATAAATGAGGTGAGAATGCGGGCCAATATGTTTCGAGTACTTTTGCTAGAAACGTTAATGTTTTCAGAGAAGCCCGTATAAGTATATAGAATGCTGTTTTAGTACCTGCGTTGACGTATGGTCGCGAGTGTTGGGTTTGGCTGCAAAAGCATAAAAGAAAAATGGTTGCTATGTAAATGAGATTTTTACGTGGCGTATGTGGGGTAACAAGAAGGAATCGAGTACGAAATCGATCAGTGTATGATAAATATGAAATTAAATTTTTTTTTTGCATAAGTTGGTGTTAATCAGTTAAGATGGTTCGGTCATCTTGAGCGAATGTCTAATGAACGTTTGATTAAAACAATATATGCAAATTGATAGTATACGTTTGTGTGGACATCCGATGTGTAGATGTAGTGATATGATTCAGAGTGTTTTGCCTGAAGGAATGTTTCCAAGTAGTAGAAATAGAAGAACATGTATCAGAGGTATTATGAACATGGCTGAAGCTAAAGTTACTTGTGTAATAATAACAATAATATTTATTTGGCTATAAACATATATATATATATATATATTCGTTCGCCAGGTTGATACAGGGCAATAACATGGGATACCGATAATATGCAGAATACTTCTTTCTGAAGTAAAATTCGGAGAAATACTTAGAATACTTTTCGATAGGGCATAAAAAGTTCTATAATTTGGTTTTTGCTTTAATTTGCTAGCATGTGCCGTTTGGGCGCTAGATTTTTTTTTTTTAATTTTTGGTTTCTATTTTTTTTCTCAAAAACTATAAGGTGTATGAAAATAAGCATGATATGGAAAAATGTAGAATAATGTGTACTATAATTGAGTGAAGAAACCATTATTATAGAATGCATTGTTTAGTAGAAAAAAATGAATTTTTAAAAATTTCTCAAGGGGGTCTTCTTGGAATTTTTTTTAAAATAATTTTTTTTTCAAAATTTGCTCAAATACATCTAAAAAAATTCAGTAAAATAGAGAAAAAAATTAGCTACATAATAGATAAGTAACATTTTTCTCCAACTCATAATGATTTAGCAGAAAATTTTTTTTTAAATTCTAAAAAACATTTTAGAATTTTCAATAATTATTAGTAATATATAATTATAAAGTTTATGTAATTGAATGAAACATAAGATATAGGTTAATATTTTTAATATAATTGTTTTTTTACTTTAATGTGACAAACAAGTATATATATATATAATATATATATATATATATATATATATATATATATATATATATATATATATATATATATATACTGGGTGTCCCATTTTAATCCGCCACCTGCAATAACTTTAAAATCGTGCATCGGACAAAAAAATGTTGCGGATAAAAAGTAAATGGTTTCGAGGGGGACATCTGATGCAGAGACCCTTGTCCCCTCTGGACCCCCTGAGGAGCGGGAAAGGGGGGCAACTTTGAAATCTTAAATGGAACACCCTATTTTTTATTGTAGATTCTGATAGGCCATTAAAAAGTATGTAAATTTTATTTCAAGACTTTTTTTTTTATCTTTGATAGATGGCGCTGCAAACAGCATTTTTTTTCTCAGTTTATCAATCTTCAATTTAAAAAAAAACGTGTAACTAAGTACGATATTCAAGATTTTTTTAGTTCTTTGGGAAAAGGGGGGGCAAGGGTCACTGCATCAAATATCTTCCTCGAAACCATTAACTTTCAGTTAATGGTTTAGAGGGGTATAACTTTAAGTTAATGGCTTCGAGGGGATATCTGATTCAGTGACCCTTGCCCCCCCCTCTTCCCAAAGAACTGAAAAGAACTTGAATATCGTACTTAGTTACACCTTTTTTTTCAAATTGAAAACTGATAAACTGAGAAAAAAAAATGCTGTTTGCAGCGCCATCTATCAAAGATAAACAAAAAGTCTTAAAATAAAATTTACATACTTTTTAATGGCCTATCAGAATCTATAATAAAAAATAGGGTGTTCCATTTAAGATTTCAAAGTTGTTCCCCTTTCCCGCCCCCAGGGGGTCCGGAGGGGGCAAGGGTCTTTGTGTCAGATGTCCCCCTCGAAACCATTTACTTTTTATTCGAAACATTTTTTTGTCCGATGCACGATTTTAAAGTTATTGCAGGTGGCGGATTAAAATGGGACACCCAGTATATATAATTTTGGAAGTGTATTGATTGAAATTTTGTTGTCATTAGTATATTTTTGTTAATTAGATATATTTGTTAAATTTTTTATGCACTTTAAATAAATTATTTGCAAGACTATATAATTAACAAATAAATATAGTATTATATAATATTGTAAAATTTGTGTATTAATGAATTATAAATTATAATTATTGAACTTATAAACAGCCGTAGCGTATTGGGCTCGGACATTAAAGGCTTCTGGTTTGCGCCGGCTGGCGCTTATACCAGAATTTAAATAAAACTATTACTTTGATAATGTAAAAACTTGATATCACGGAATTGTTATCGAATGTGCCTGAGTAGTTTGAAGCGTAACCATGAGAACCATAAGTAAAATACTGAAAAATCTCTCAGAACTCATAATAAATAATGAAAACAATTTTTGGTTTAACGTTCTGTCTAGATTATATTTGGCCAACATTTCGACGCTCTACGCTAGTACCATTAGTACAGTATCAACACGTTAGCTAACTGTAATCCAGGTGAAACGTTAAACCAAAAGTTGTTTTAATTAAAACAATTAGGAGGAATTGGGTACGAAATATGTTAGTGTATGATGAGTGTGAAATTGAAAACAAAATGTAGCAAAAGTTGGTGTTAATTAGTTAAGATGGTTCGAACATCGTGAGCGAATGTCTAATGAACGTTTGGTTAAAAAGATGTATATGAATGATTTTGAAGGTATACGTTTGTGTCGACGTCCGATGAGTAGTTGGAGTGGTATGATTGAGAGTGTTTTGCGTGAGCGCATATTTCCAAGTAGTAGGAGAAGAAGAGCATGTATGAGAGGAATTATGAATGTGGATGAAGGTAAAATTGCTTGTTTGGATAGGAATGTTCGGAGAAAACTGATTTCGGGATGATGGAGAGAGTTTTTGCCACATTCTTTTGGGTACATGGCGTGATTTTGTATGTATATATGTCTGTTTTAATGAAAATAAATAAACACCATACGTTTTGTATAAAGTAGGAAGAACCACAAAGTAGTACTTTAAACAGAAAACGGACAACCACACCCTTTGAACAAATCGTACATTATTCATTTTTCTAGTAAAGCTGTTTCACTTCAATTGGATTGTCTGAATAAGATGTTTAATGCTGTTTTTATTTGCAGGTGAAGAATGGAGATGTACAATTAATTATTAACGTCTAGAAAAAGTGGACATCAATATCATCAACAAATAATGTCAGTCTTCTGGTATTCATATTTTTTTTTTCAACCATTTTCTTACTTTTTCTTTGTAGTGAAGAGTTAACGGTAATGAACGACACATCTAGGGTTATAATCGATGAGAAGAATGCGTGGGCAATACAGTAAGATACCACTATTGTCTCGTGCTAAATGAGAAACTTGAAGATTTTGTGTGTGATCTAAAAGCAGGAAAACATGTTTTTTTGGCAACTCTTCACTGAAAATAAATTATATTACAAATTAGTGCAATAGTAGAAATATATATTACAAATTGCAGTGCAAATAGGGTCAATGACAAATTGTAGTAAATATTTACAAAGTTTTGTCTTAATATGATTCCACTAAATAGCTGAACAATTTGTACAATAAAATTCAAAATTATAATGTATGCTTATTTGATAAATATTGTACTAAATATTTATAAAATTTATTTCAATATTTTTTACATATTATTGTTTTTTTAAAAATATATTATATTGTATAATAATACAGTTTTTCAGCATATTTCAGTATTTTTTTCATCATTTGAAAATTATATTTGATAAATATAAACAATATTTATTACAATGTGAAATATTTGTTATTTATTTTTGAATTATTATACTGTACATTGCAATAATTGTTGTAAATGTTATTTAATTATTGCAATTTTATTTACTACAAATTGTAGGAAAAAATGAAATTTGATTTTTATATAAATTAAAACTTAATGTATAGATATATCACAAGGTTTATTAGAAAAAAGATTTGTAATACAAGTATATTATAAGTATAAGTACAAAAGTATAAATTACATTCGTATAAAAAGCATATAAAAACATAACATTAAATTATTTTTAACTAATAAAAAAAATTATAAATATGTGCAATGAAAAATTTTATAACTAAGCGATTCAGTTATAGGAAATGCTTATAAATATTATTCAGTCTTTTTCTTATATATATATCAGAGTTCATTAATTCTAAATGTTTATTAGTAATATTAAAATTAGTGCAATTAGTATTTGTATTACTAAATGCAGAGCGAATAGAGCATACAGTGTTAAGACTTTCCTCACCTAATCTATTTCTTTGTTTTTACATCATTTACCACGGAAAAAATACGTTCTGCTTCCGCATTGGAATGAGGCAGGCTAAGCACAATTGTTGCTAAAGTGCCTATATTATGAAATACTTTGTTGACACAAAAATCGTCTATTTTTAATTTTACACCACATTTCTGAAATTGTCATTTGGGGCCCATGTTTCGTTTATCTTCTTCATAAAAAAAGAAAGGTAATTTACGCCACTCTTCCAGTGCCAAATTTTTATTTATGAAGGCTTTATAATTTTGTGTTAGTAAAGGCAGATTTATTATACTTTTACGATCACAATCAAATGCTATAGAAGGATCTAAAAAGTCCATTTCACTAAATATAGCATCCTCAATGGCAATCTGATAATTATTTCTTTAGCAAGAGTTATATAAAAATCTAGAATTTTCAGTTTTACTGATTGTCGACTACTCGAACCTTGCATTTTACGTAAATGATCTTCACATTCTGATCGAACAAATACATTTTCAATTGAAACATAATTATGTGGATGAATCATGTCTATAAACGATATATCTGATTTTAAAATTTGGCCTTTGATAAAATTTTGACAAATTTGTTGAAATAATTGCAGTGACTGTCTTTGTAAACAATGGATGAGAACTTTATTTTAAAAATAAAAAATCTTGCAATTTCAATAAAATTTGTTCTGCAGCTTGCAATTTGTCTTCAAAATTGGCAACACGAAAATAACTATAAAGTGCATCCCAATCAAAATTCTCTCAACACATTGATGCATAGCCAACCATCGCGTTCCTGATAATTTTAAAATTTTTAAATATTCCATATTAAAATAATTTTGGATTTCTTTCAATTGTACGCATCTCTTGGCACTACCGGAGATATAAGAAAATATTTGTCTCATTAGTTCTTCCGGTTCACGTGGTAAACACAAACAAGCTTTTCCTTGCAATTAATGAAGCACAATGACATATGCATTTTAATAAAATTGCATGAGAAACATCTTGCTTTAAGAATTGATAAAAGGACGTGTTTTTTCCAACCATCACGTTTGCGCCGTCCGAAGCTAGTCCAACTATATTGGACATTGGTATATTATGTTGGAGCACACAATTTTTGAATGAATTATAAATATTTTCTGCTTTTCCATCTTTTGCATCAACGGTGACTTAATTCAAGCAAATTTGTATGAACTTGATTTGTAACTGGTGAAATGTATTTGACAAGTACGCAAAGTAATTTACTTGTATTTCTTTGCTTTCATCACACAGGATAGAAAATTTTACCTAAATAATGACAAACGTTAATTTATATAAAATTGAAATAATATTGTTCTCAGTACTTACAGGTTTCAATGTTGAAATCAATTCTTCGGTTTCATATTTTGCTAATACGTTCTTTACTAAGGTAAATGTACCAAATTCTGACACTATAAGGGCTAAAACTACTTGAATGTACGACAAAATATATATAATAACGTAAAAATGTGATAATTTTTTAAATACGTTGAAATTGAAGGTTTTACTTTTATTTTGTAAAGTTTTACCCATATTAAATATATTATATTACGCAAAAATTAATTAAATGCAACACATATTTTTGTACCAAATTCTGACATGAAAATTTTCGGTTGGTCCTAATTCTGACAATAGTGGTTCCTAATTCTGACATACCATGTTATGTTAGTTTGTTATTATTAAAAAGCATGAGTAATTGTTTAAATGTTAATTTATTGTAACTGATATAATATGTACATATTTAAATATTTATTCTAGACACATTTCCCTTACTTTAAAAATGCCCCTTTTATTTATAGGGATGGGTGCAGAATTTTTTTTTGTGATATCCGAAAACTCGTACGGTAGGGAATCCTTTTCTTTTGGCCATCTCCATCCAAATTGCCCACATTTTTCCATAACACTTACTATCGCACTATCTTCATACATTTCTTCCACAATTCCGGGGTACAGATCTTCTAAGTATTTGACAAGTACGTAGTCATTTACATTTATTTGTGGATTTTCATTATCTGAACCACTTTCTTCTTTGTCTTCTATTAAGGAGTCTTTATTTAATTTTTGTGTTTTTTTCTCATCCCTGATTCTTTTCCTCTCTTGCTTTTCTTCTTCTTTCTTCAATTTTTCATTTTCTTTCTTTAAATGGTAATTTCTCCATTCAGTGGATGTGGCTACCGACGGAATTTTTTCTTTCTTGATCCTGTTTTTATTATTTACAGGCGTTTGAGGCCAAAAAAGGCAACGTTTAAAAGGTGAAGGTACCAGGTTGTCAATTGGGGTTGTAAAAGGATTTTTAACTATATTGTCGTCCGTTTCGCATATTTTTGTGGGTGGTGTTGTCTCACTGGGAATATTTGTGCTTGTAGATGCTGCTTCAGGTTCGTTTTTGGTGTGTGTTGTATTTTCAATATTCGAGGCTTCTTGTTGAAGATTTTCTTCATTAATCTTGTCGTCGTGAAGGTTAAATGTAATACCGTCCTCAAATTGAATAACGACATCATCTTCAATTAAATTCAGAGGTTCCATTAAAGATTCATCATTTAGTGAAGTAGATGGATTTCCATTTTTTATTCTTCTCCAGAGATAGAAGAGCGAAGTATCTTCAATGTCACCCTTCCATAATCCGGGACTGTTGTTAAATAAATTTAACTTTGTCTCACCTATGTCTGCTTCCAATTGCTTTAAATATTTTTGCATACCATTTTCTGGGGGTACATTTTCTTTAGTTTCTTCCAAATTTGTGGGTTTTAAGAACTTGCTATAATCTATGGCATTACTATCAAACGGACATAGTCCGCATGCCCTAAATCCGTTCGTTAATATGGCTGGATTAATTGTTTCATCCATAACGTTCTTAAGTAACGGCGCAAAATTTTCTTTTTTAATTTTCAAGCCCCCTGTTTGACTTCTCCATTTGCTAACTCCTTTTAACCAACCATTTTTTAGAGGCCTGAAGACTGCCACATCCATAGGTTGGAGGATATGCGTAGCATTTGGATACAACGCGATTAGCACAATTTGTTTTTCATTGCAAAAATCGCTTACGGGCATCGTTAAATGGGACGAATGCCCATCAACAAAAAAAATGATCGGCAATTTAATTTCCATTTTAATAAGCCACGGATAAAATATGTTTGTGACAAATTCGTAAAATGTTTGTCCGGTCATCCAACCCGATTCGCTTTTGCCAATTCCAAAATTTTCCGGCATTAAATTTATTATACTCACAGGTATTCTTTCGTATTTAAAAACTACCATCGGTGGTGCTAATACTCCACTTGCATTGCCTGTCACTAGCGTGGTAAGACATTCCTTATCGTCATTCGATGAGTATGTATATACCGATTTTGACCCTTTTCTTACGAGTACCCGGGATCCTTTGGGCGAAAGAAAAAAAGCAGTCTCATCAGCATTAAATACGCGCATGGGATCTTTCATCACGTCTATCAAATTATTATTTTGTAAATAAAGTTCAATTTCCGAAAACCACCCTTTTATTTTATTCTCCGTAACTGAAGCTCTACTGGATGTTAAGTTTTGTGCAACTCTTTCGCTTAGTTCTGGATGTCGTCGTAAAAAGAGTTTGTACCATTTTCTTCCAGGTCTGTCCTCCTTAAATGAATTTTCTCTCTTCATCGTTTTTAATATAAGTTGGACACTATCCATTAACTGCTCTTTTGTTAATGGAAACCCAGTATCTCCCAAGTGCATTGCCCACTTGGTTAAAGCAGTTTCTTCAACACTTGTTAAAACCGTGGGAGCGCCACTCCGTTTTCCAACTTCATATTTTCCGGTTTTCTTGTACAGTAATGTGACCCGCGGAATATTATATTTTTTGGCCACTGCTGCAACTGGTAATCCGAGATTCACTTCTTCAAGAGCTCTCTTAATGTCGTCTTCTGTATAATTTTTATATTTTTTCGGCATGATGAATGATTCTAGAATAGTAGTGTCAGAATTAGGATCACGGCATATTTATTCATGATTGGAAATCTGACAGGCATGTCAGAATTTGGCCCAGAGTATATTCTCATGTACCAAAATCTGACACCCTAATATTTCGAAAATAAACATATTTTCTAACATAAACTAACTAAATTGTGTATTAAATATATATATATCTTACCAGCAAAACAATATTGTCAGCAAAAAAATGATTTTTGAAGAGTTATTCCCTATTTTGGTAGTGCACTTTTTTAAGGTTAAACTGTGGACACAAACAAAGTCACGACGAAAGTAGCAGCTGCCGGAAAAGGAATTCAGCCATATGCATTTTGGTTGGTAAAGAAGAATTAGTTTTTAGTCGACGACAAAATAGATAGATGGACCTACCTATTCATATATTTATTTATTCAACCAAAATTCCGCATTTCTTAATAATGTTATTTCAAGTTGAAAGTGTCAGAATTTGGGACAGTGTCAGAATTTGGTACATTTACCTTATAGCTGCACATTTTGTTGTTTTTAATTGAACATCCTTCATGACTGAAGAACCAGGAATATTCTTTTTTAGAACTTCAATTAAATGATCAATTACTGTAAAAGCTACATTGTGATCCGCAATGAATGCTGATAAGCTCAGTTCTATTGATTTCACTTTTTGATCATGTTCGATTATCTTCTTGTATTCTGTCGTGTATTGCTGATCAACAAATTTCGTGATTTTATTATTACTTTTCTCACATTTTTCATTTTTTATATGTATCATTGATTTTAAATGGTTTTTTTAAATCACTTTTACCAGAATTTAATATTTTATTGCAAGGTAGACATTAACATTTAAATTTCGAATTTGTGTCTGGAGCCAGCCAATTTTGAAATTCTGGTTCTTGCAATCATTTTAGAGAAAACACTTTTTGTTTCGTTGAGTATTTCCGACATTTTCTTTTCTTATTTTTCGAACCACCAGTACTACTACTTGCAGATTCACTATCGGTTGACATGTTAATACACGTAAGAAAGATGAAAAATCGAATGCAAAGAACAAATCATCTGTTGAAACGTTGAAAGTTGAACTGTCAAAGTTTGACAGTTCAGCGCGTATTAGTGTGACAGTCAAACTAATACGCGCTGGCCTCGCTCGTCTCGTCAGTCGTCAGAAGTCCGATTCGGAGTCTCGGACTCATACGCTCATACGCTCGATCTCTCTTGAAAATTGCTCTATTTATTGAAAATATTTGAGCTTTCTTTCCTGATCATTTGCGTTAATATCAGCTTTTCCATTGAGCTATCTCATTCTTTCTTTATTTTTTTCTGATTCACTCTTGTTTCATTCATTCTCTCCGTTTATTCTCTCAGATATGTTTATGAAGTTGAAATTTGTTTTCTTATTCTTTGTAGTAATGTAATGTGAATTGTTTGTCAATCTGGTTATGTATTTTAGAAATAGTAATAAGTTATTTTTTTTAAAATTGGTCATTTAGCTCCCCAGTTATTCTAACTGGGTACCCATCCCAGCCACGAGGAGGCGGACCGTCTACTATCTATTTAGGGTAGATTTCTTGATCTTCTATATGATTTATGTATTTTTGTAGGTTAGTCGCGTTTGTGATTGTAGCCAATAAAGCTAATAAGTTATCTGGATATTGTTGTAAAGTGGCGCTAATTGTATTGTTTCGGTCTTCATTTATAAAGGACAAAATAACAATTTATGTTCTACCGTCTCAATAGCCTGACAGGAACAGTGTGGAGTATCAGACAATTTTAATTTATAAAGTTTGTCATTAAAGTTACCATGTTCAGTTAAATATGATGTCAAAGTATGATTTATGGGTAGCCAATTATTACCCATTCTTGTTCTTATTCTAGGTATTAATTTATATGCAAGTCTATGTTGCTCCGTATCCCACTGCTCCTGCCAAACATCAAAAATTGTTTCTCGAATGTTATCTTTAATCTTTTGTTTGCTCCTTGTGTCAGTAATTGACCATGTAAAGGTTCTGTTTGTTACGTTTTCTTGTTTTCGGATTTGTATTTTTATATAATTTATTTGCAGTTGAAGTAGAATAGGAATCTCTCCAGCAATGACTGGCAAAATTTCCGAAGGAGATGTTTTACAAGCTTTGGTTATTAGAATAAGTAGTCGTCTTTGTATAGATATTAGTTTTCGTTGAATATGCGAATGTTCTAATTGATTAATCCATATTTCTATTCCATAGCTGATCGCTGGCATTATTGCAGCACGATATATAGGCCCGTATTCATAGCCCCTTTTAGAAGTCCTTTTAGTCTAAAAGCGGTAACTAAAAGCGCGCTTCTAGATTTTCCGTATTCATAGCCCCTTTTAGATGTAAAAAGTGCACTTTTAGTTCAAGGTCAAAAGTCCTTTTTATGAAAGTGGGGATGACCAATTTTAGTGATCATTTTTGTTAAATAATTATTTATAGAAATGTTAAATTAGTAAAATGAATATAAAATATTAATAAGGGAGTGAAAACTATATTTTAAAATAAATTATGAAATTTATTTTAATAAAAAATAAAAACCCAGGAATATATGACTATTTATGGTTATGGTACATATATCGCATTAGAATTATTCAGGCTGTTCGCGACGTTCACAATGGAATTGTATTTGGAATATTTGCAAACAAGAGCTGCTCGTAAAGCAAGAATCAGACATAGACAAAGACGCAATTTTAGAGAAAGAATAAATCCGCTGGAAATATTCAACGAAACAGAATTTCGTAAAAGGTATCGTTTGAAGAAAGACACTGCAAGATATGTCATCGAGTTGGTTCAAGATGATTTGTCCCATACATGCGATCGCTCTGTCTCTATATCTCCAGACCTTCAAGTTTTGGTAGCACTTCGGTTTTATGCCAAAGGTTGTTACCAAATCGAAACTGGTAAATATAGATTTGTATTTACATATTTATATATATATATATATATATATATATATATATATATATATATATACATACATATAATTTGGATTATAGGAGATTTACATGGTATGAGTCAGGCAACTGTATGTCGAATTATCACGAGAGTATCTAAAATTTTGGCATCGCTGCTAGCACGTTTCGTTAAATTTCCTGATCGATTACACGACACAAAGCTAAAATTTTATAATTTACGTAATTTTCCCAATGTTGTGGGTTGCATTGATTGCACGCATATTAGAATAAAGTTACCGAATAAAGATCTGGCCCAGCTGTATTGTAATCGAAAAGGATTTTATAGCATAAACGTGCAGGTAGTTTGCGATGCAGGCTGCAAAATTTTAGATATAGTTGCAAGGTGGAGAGGCAGTGTACATGATGGGAGGATATGGGCTGAAAGTTCCGTGAAACAGAAATTTGAGGTATATTTCTATTTCATAATTCTTATAATAATAATATACTCTTTAAATATTGTAGGATTCAAAAATAAATGGTATTTTACTGGGTGATGCTGGTTATCCATCGTAAAATTATTTGTCAAATGTTAAAATAGTTATTTATTTAACAATTTAATTTTCACTCGATTTGCAATCATAAGTGAAAAATTATGAATATACCATAATCGAAAATTGAATTTGCTAAATAATTAGATTTTTTTATACATATGACATCACGGTTTCACAAATATGTAATATATTGCAAATATTTTTAGCTTTTGGTTTTAAAATAAGAAATTATGTCGACATGGAACATAATTATCACAAATCTTTAAGCTGTGCATACCTATATCGTTAGTAAAATGAAAATGCCATTTTAATGTACTATGTATACATATTAAGCATCGTTTACATTAAATATTAAGATTAACTTAAAAATTAAAGATTAACTTACAGCAATATTGCTTCCAGCTTTTCTATTATTTCATTTAACTGTATATTCGACATCATTAAACGAACGAAAATTGACACAGAATATTTCGATTTAATAGTTCATTTGTTTATAAACATGGAGGACTAGAATAGCGGAACATGAACGATAGTGGCGCCATCTGTCGGATAATAATAATAATAATAATAATAATAATTGCGTTTATTTAGCATTTGCTATACATAAATCTTACATATAGAATTAAATTTTTACATGTATAATATAAAATAAAATAAATAAGCACATAAAAAATGAAATATAAAAGTAAATAACAAATAAATGAAGCATTTGGAATAAATGAACTACAAAATATGAATAACATACAATATATAGAATGTACATATATATATATATATATATATATATATATATATATATATATATAATATCAAATACATCATGAGATTAATTTAACCTTAACGTAAATATTTGTATCAACAGTGAAATCGTCGGGGCAAATATCGTGAATTTCCCAGTCGGCTTCACTGGGGCCATCCGTTGATGTCGACGGTGGTCCACCGCCTGTTCCTTTTTGATATTTACGAAACTTGCTAATTTTTGTTTTAGCAGTACATTTGGCTCTTTGATAGAATTCCCTTATTCTTTGCCAGTCCCTTTGAAAGCCATTGGCTAAGAAAATGTCTTGTAATTCTTGCCATTTTTGTTTTTTTTGTTTCATTATTCTTCCATCGCCAGTTTTATTCTCCAAAATACTCACATTCTCCTTTACGTATTTAAAGAGCAAATTTTTTTCTTCTAACGTAAAAATTTTTTTTTGCGACATCTGTGACATAAATTTAAATAATAATAATATGATTTCGAAAATAATAAAATATAAGTTTTACCATGTCTTGCTGTATCTTCAACGAAACACTATCTAAAAATATTTTTGCTGGAATGTTTTGTTCTATTTCGTTGTAATATGTACACAATACAGTCCTAACATGCATGCTTTAATGTACAAATTTCTTTTATTATAAATACAAATTTTAAATACAATAGTAATAACCTAACTTATATAATATCGTACTTGTCACATTTGAAAATGACAGTTAATGCTGTGTTGCCAAGAGTATTATGGTGACATCACACGCTTTTACTAAAAGGGGTTATAAAAGTGGCTATGAATACGGACCACTCTTAGATTACGTACGCAAACTAAAAGCACTTTTATTAAAAGGACCGTCTAGAAGCGCAACTAAAAGGGGCTATGAATACGGGCCATAGTCTTTAAGATTTGATTTTTAGGGTTATCGAAACTCAGTCTTTCGGTTTTTTTGAAGTTATATATATATTCATTTGTTACTTCGTTTTTTTCTCGACGTTTCGTGCTAGCCAGAGCATTTCCTCAGGAGGCTGTTTTTTTTAAAATACATGAATTAAACAAACATTGTATGTCATAAAAATTATAAAATTACTAAAAATAACATTCACTTACATTATAGTGAAGCTCAAAATCGTTAAAATAAAATAAAACAGGTTTAATTATGTCGCAAAACTTATGAATATATCTCGAACAATTGGTTTTTGAATGCACGTGCATAACCTAAAAAATTATTATTTCTTGTTTATCATGAACGTGATTAAAAAATTAACAAAATAATACCTGGTATGATTTGGAAAGCCACAACATTAGTAAAAGCAAAACAATATATAAATATAATTACTTGTATACGATAATACATATGGCAAAATTCAATTTTAAGTTTTTTTCCTTCATTAATTACCATGCGTCGGACGGAGCCTAAAAACAAGAATAGTCTTTAAGGTTGTTGAGTTAAGGCCCCATTCTTGACGTGACATCCTCAAGATTGCATGATAAAGTGCAAAAGTTTTGTCTGAGAGACCAGAAATGTATGGAAGAAAAGACAAATGGTCATCCAATGTAATACCTAAGTATTTTAATTTTTTAACGGAAGTTATCGATTTTTCTTGCAATTTTATGATTGTTTTTTTTTTGTACCATCATCAGGTTTGATTTCTGTGTTGCAAAAGTGCTTTTAGTATCTAAAGCCCATTTTTCGAGACACTGTGATAGTTCTTTATCTAATAGGTCAAGTTCCTCACTAGAGTCGCCTTCAATGATTGTCAGTAGGTCATCTGCGTAAGCCACCAAATTTATACTTTTATGTAGAGTTTTTGTCAGCAGATTATCCATAATTAACAGCCAGAAAAGAGGACCAGTAATGGAGCCTTGTGGGCAACCTTTTGATAGAATTCTTGTGGTCGTATAACCTCCATAAGTAAAATTTATCTTTCTTTTGGAGAAAAAATGTTTAACTAGATTTGTTAAATTATAAGGGCATTGCCACTGTTGTAACATTTTTATAACATAAGGCCACCAGGCATTATCAAACGCGCCTGCTATATCTAATGTTAATATGGTCACATAGATTTCCTTGAATTTTTAATTGTTGTAAGAGTATACGAAAGCGCATCCGTCATACCTCTCCCCTTTATAAATCCAAATTGTTTGCCAGATAAACCCCCTTGATATGATATCCACGATCGTAATTTTCCATCTATAATTCTTTCAAATAGTTTACCCAAATGTGAAAGTAAACTTATGGGTATGTAAGACTTTGGATTAGATTTATCTGCATCTGCACTTTTTAAGAAAATCGTTAATATGGCCTCTTTCCATCTTTTTGGAAAAATAGAATGGAATAAGCATCTATTGAAGTAATCTAAGAAAAACTCAGGGGAAGCTGCGACGGCGTGCGCTATCATAAATATCTCTATGTTATCAGGACCGGGTGCTTTGTTAAATTTTAATTTTGAAGCGCTGCTTCCAATTCAGCGAGAGTGATTTGATCCGTAATGTTATCATTATGACTATTCAATGTTTGTTGTTTTATTTCTTTGTGGAACTCAATATCCGTATTTGTATCATCATCTGGAAAGTGTGTGGATAGCAATATGTCCATGGTGTCGGGCACAGACGTAGTAAAATTTCCGTTTGGTTTTTTGACAGATGTAAGAATTACTTTTGGTTTATCCTTATTGAAAGCTAATTTATATGCAATGCCCCAGGGGTTTTTATTTCCCTCTTCAGTAATAATTTTTTGCCACGCCTTATGCTTAAAGTATTTTATACTGTTGAAGTATTTGTTTCGAAAAAATTTTACTACAGGCCAATATTCTGTTCATTCTTCATGTCGAAGTTTGCTGTAATTTTTTAAGGAATCATAATACAATGTCCTATTAAGCTCAATTTCTGGACACCACCAAGTATAATTCTGTCTGTTTCGTCTGTTCTTATTAATATTTGTGTAAGAAGAGTTAGTTTTCTGGATCATAATGGTATCTATTAAAATTGATTCAATTTCTGTTGCTGTCTTTTCTAGACATTCAATTTGTAAATTCTCGAGGTTATTTCTCACCTTATCCTCATATTGTTTCCAGTTTATTTTAGATGTATTTATTCTATATCTAGGTGTTACTTTGTCCAATGCCGTATAATTTTCATTAATATTAAACGAAATAAATCTGTGGTTACTTTTCACTAAATTTCTTATGACTGTCCATTGATCCAATTTTGAAAGTACGGATCCTGTGACCAAAGTTGCATCTATATTGGATTCTCCTTGTGAACCAAAGTATATACTAGGCATATTATCTTTATTGCATACAAACATTGAGTTACTAAAAATAAAATTTTCTATCTGTTCGCTTTTTTCATCAAGTTGACCTGAGTGCCATAAGTGTGATTTAGCATTGAAATCCACCATAATGATAATTTGTTTCTTGCCAAGTTGTTGGATTATGTGTTGAAGGTTATCCAAATATTCTTTCACTCCTCTGTTAAATTGGAAGTACGTTGAAATTAAAATGTATTCCTGGCTATCTTTAGTTGTAATTGATATGCATACCACATGTGAATTTGATAGATGTCCTAAGTATAAAAATTCTGTATTTTTGCTTCTAATTATAAAGCATGCCATGCATGCTTGAACTATAGTGTCATTTTTTGTTAGTGTCGGTATCTTGCCGTTTATGGAGTACGGTTCTTGTACTGCTATTATATCAAAATCGAGTGCCAAATGTTCCAATTCATTCCACACATTTCTAGACCTCTGTGTATTAATTTGTCCAATATTTATTTGTTTTTGTATTTGCCTATGTTCCATAATCGATATTGTTTTTATACAATTGTAATGCTCTTATGTAGGTAGGACAATTTTTTGATCGGCAATCGTGGTTTGAGTTCATTTTTACTCGTTTACTAATTTTACTAATTTACTAATCTACCTAGAAATACACTCTCTTGTGTCGCATCTAGGCAAAAATTCTCTCCCTTATATTGGAAATAAAGCATATAACATCCGATATTTTCCGCTTCACTATATTTTTTTCTCTTACATTAGCTTCTTTTTTGGTAATGTATTGCAATTAGAATGTATTCCTGTCTATTTGTTGTTGTAATTGATAAGCATACCACATGTGAGTTCGAAAGATGTTCTAGATATAAAAACCCTATATTCTTGCTTCTAATTATAAAGCATGCCATTTGTTGCTTGAATTATAGTGTCATTTTTTGTGAGTGTTGGTATCTTACAGTTTATGGAGTACGGTTCTTATAAGGTGAGTTGGGGCAAGTGCACCCCTAAATTAGAATAGTTGGATTTTGAACATGAACAAACAGATTATTTAAAGTACAATGAACGTGATATATTTTTTATTTACTCCTTAAGATTATTATTTATTAGCTATTAGTGGAGTTTTTCAATTAGTGTAAGTAATTACAGGATAATAGTTTTTTAAAATTTTTATGGCAAAAAAATGCACTTGCCCCAGCACGTGGGGGCAAGAGCATTCTCAAGTCATATCTGGCTATAAATGAGCATGCGTATTCTGTAAGGGGCATGATCGTTTTTCATATTCATTTATCTACATATGTGCGTTTTCAGATAAAAAATATATATTTTGGTTTACAAGTTACAAACTTTTATTGAAAATCGTAAGAAAAAAATATTTTTTCTTAAATATTACAAATTGAGATCATTATAAAATTACATTCTACAAATATGATATAAGATACATTTGATATAAATTGAGATAAAAACAAACACTAAGTATATAATTTCTTGAAAAGTTAAGGATACTTTTATTAATTATTATTGAATATTAAAAGAATCAAAGGATATATCAAATGATATTTGTCCACGGCGTTCCAATTTCGGTGCTGGTAATAAACTAACTATATCGGCTTCGCAGACTTCTGAGCAGTCTTCTATCTGTGGAAAGGTGAATACAGATTTCTTTTTAATAAATTTTGCTTGTCGTGCAAATTTAACAATTGAATCTCCGAATTCATTTAGACTGGTAATTTTACCCACAAAATGTTTAATTAATTTTTTCCCTGGAAATTTTACCAACAACCAGTCCCCTGGCTTTCTATCAGAAATATTTCGCCCGATTTCATTTAAATCTTTCTCGTCACTTATAATACTCTGAAAAAAGTCATCGACATTTTCATCATCACTGGAACCAAATGGTGACATCTGAGATTCAAAATCATTTTCATCTTCAGAACTTTCAACTTCAGATTTTTTTCTTCCTTTTTTTGCTTTTACTGCTTCCTTTTTTTCCTTCAATCGAACCAAAACTTCTTGAGCTGTTATTACTTCTGCACCGAAGGCAATTCTTTTTTTAGGTTTTTTCTGTTCACCGATTTGAGCAGATGCGTTTCTAACAGTGGTTAATAATATTTCTTCAAAGGACGTCTGTACTGTAGATTTTGACACACTTTCTGATAAGGCTGCATTGTTGGCCAAATGTATCTCATTTACTATTGTGGTTGAGCAAGCTGAAGTCATGCCACTTTCAGTGGTATCTGTTAATGTGTTAGTGAAAGACACAGCTCTTGTTGGTTCGCTTATAGATAATACGTCAGTCGCAGTTTGTAATTCTTCCCATCTTTTGAGAGCGAGAGGATCAAACTTATCTGAAGACACAACATGTTGATTGTAAGGATAGATACCAGCTTTTTTGAATCCGCTTTGCAATATGGCTTGATCAGCTTCTTTCCAGACCTGTCCAATAAGTGTTGAAAATATTTTTTTAGGAATTTTTTTTCCGGTATGCGAACGTTGCCATTTAACTAATTTAGCATCCCATGAATTTTTTAACGATCGAAACACAGTCAAATCTAAAGGCTGCAAAAGGTGGCTTGAGTGGGGAGGTAGTTTCAATATAGTTATATTCTCCTTTATGGCCAAATCAATCAATTCGATACTAATATGGGTAGTATGGCCGTCATATATAAGGAGCAATGGGCGTTCACTTAACATTGGAACAAACTGTTTTGTAAAATAATTTAAAAATATGTCGGATTCCATCCAACCTTTCTTTGATGCTGCATATACGGTACCAGGATACGCCGCATCATCTGGCGCAATCCACTCATCCCAGATGTTCTTCCCTTTATATATAATAAGCGGAGGGGCTTTTCTACCGGCAGCACTACAAGCCATCAGTACCGTGGTGTTTTCACGCCCTGGTCCACTCGTTGTTCGTGTAGATGGCATGCCAATTTGTCCCACTACTTTAGTTTGTGATGGGTCGGAACAAAAACTTGTCTCATCGAGATTCCAAATTTGATCTGGTTTATCTTCCAAGCCTAAATCACTTATCGTAGACTTCAACAATTCGAAGTATTTATATATAATAAATGGGTCTAAATTTTTTTTTCGAGCTACCTCCACACTTTGTGCTTTTTTAATTGAGAGGCGATGTCTTTGTCGAAATTGAATAAACCAATCGGGGCCAGGTACTCCGTTTTTAAATTGAGTTTTTAGATGGTTTTGTTTTACAAATTCTCCTACGGCTTCGAGAACTTCGTACCGCGACAACCCAAATCCCCATTTCTCCATACATCTTAGCCCCTCGGCCAACTGATATTCCAAATGGAGTGGTATATCAGGAGCTCTTCCCAAACTCTTACTTATATTTCCTCTTCGTCCTTTCAAATGATCCACCAACGTACTTTTGGGTATAGAGTATAGACGAGCGGCTTTGTTTATTGTAACAGTACCAGAGCCAATTTCAAAGATGGCCTTAGCAAGAGTATCTTTTGTATATGTCGTTGCTCTCGCACTCTTTCTAACGTAATTACGCACCATTTTGTATTCTTCTAAAATCAAATGAAACAGCATATAAATTATTAATAACATGCGGGGCAAGTGCACTTGGGTAGTGCGCTCTTGCCCCGCACTGCAATTTGAGAGGGGTAAGTGCGCACCGCCTAATAATAATTTAATAAACATTTGTTTCAAAAAAATAACATACACCAAGTAAAATACAAACAATGACAACAACTATACATAAAAAACCGCGATTTTATCTTTAAAAATAAAGTGGATGAAAATAGATTCAATTTTACCTACCTTACTATCACAGCGAGGTTGCACTGACAACTGACACTTTGAGTAAAATAATTCATGAAATATCCGTCTTAGCGCTGTCATAAGTACATTTAAAATTTGCCAAGATTATATACTATCATTGTCAACCGATGGCAGCACATGTATTTAATGTAGAAGCCGATTAAAGTCAATGGTCGATCTTGCCCCAAAAACGATCTTGCCCCAACTCACCTTACCGCTATTATATTGGAATCGAACACATGATTGCGACACACAGGATAAATTCCCGTCGCTTTAAAGCCGGTTATTTGGTTTTGCGCAAATGTGTGTGCACAGTTTTCGTGAACTTTTTTAACTAATTGAGCAAATGCATTATAAGGCAAAGCAACAGCTTTCGTGCCGTGTCCTGTTTGTCGCCACTGTAATAGTACACTTCTCCGTTGCGCTTTTAAGGGACTAAAAAAACTAACGTCTAGCGGTTGCAACAAATGTGTAGCATTTGGAATAAGGCAAATAAATTTTACATTATTCTCTTCACACAATTTAAGTGTATTCAATGTAATGTGTGCACTTAAATTATCACCCATTACAACTGTTTTTCCTTCTTTTTTTTAAGAATTGGCAAAAGATGATGTTCAAACCAATCATCAAAAATGTTTGACTCAATCCAGCCGCTTTTTGATATATTCATTCGTGAACTTGGTGGGGCATTACAAAGCCAGTCCGACCACTTGTGCTTACCTTTGAAAATAAAGTACGGGGGCAAAAGTTCACCAGCCGCATTCGCACAATACATAACTGTGAAGCATGATTTGGTCGAATTCCTTATAATTTCTGGATGTTTGCATTTTCGTCGAAATAAAACTTTACCTTTTTTTGGAACATCATGGTAACCAGTTTCATCGAAGTTAAAAATGTTTTCCTCCGGAACACCGGCCAGTTCTTCTTCAAGATTATTCGAAAATGTGTGTATATGGTTTTCCGTGATTTCAGCTCTTTCTTGAAATATTTGCGGCACATTTTTCATTTAGCGTCTTATGCCGGTTAATATAAAGCTTTCTCCATTCCCAGCCGGGCATGTTATTTTTAAAAATTGATATTTTGCTATTACATTGATCTAAATATTGCTTAATTATGGAGCGTACTTCGTACATGGCTACGGGTAAACCAATGGACGCAATAGCTAAAATATGCTCAACAAACAACGTTTCTTCTTCCTTTGTGAACACAGTTGGTCTACCAATTTTCTTTATGTGCTTGTTCTTTAATTTATTTTTTAGTGTGCTGCGCGGTACTTTATAAATCCGTGTAATTTGTTGCAAAGCTTCTTGTAGCCTGTTTTCCGCGTAATTTGAATTTGTGCCATATCGACGTGTCCCTGGTGGAGCAGATTGCTGCTTTCTAGGCATTTTAATTGCGCACACCTAATAAAAATATAATAGAAATTTAAGTATGAAACTATAATTTAAAAATATACTGTCCAAAAATACGTAAATCTTATATGTATTGTGCATTCAAATAATACTTAAGGGTAACTTTAGCCCAGGGCCAATGTTACCCATACATGTGACAAAATTTACAATTACAACAATAATAATTTAATTATCGTATAGAAACTTCTAATGGTACATATATATTGCTAAATGTATTTTTAACAATTTAAGATAGTTACTTACTTTGTAAAATCGGTAGTCATAGTCACCACGATCCATTTTTTTTGTTGTTCAAATTTTTAGTAAGTATTTTCTCTTATGTTTTATTGTACCCCAAGCCAATGTATTCTCAATCAAAAGTTTTTCAAGAAGAGGAATTGATGTAAAGTAATTATCAAAATAAATTTTTCGGTGCTGCCCCCAAAATGGTTTGGACATTGAAAGAACTACGCGTTCGCCCAAACCAAAATTTGCAAATTCTTGTTCTAGTATTTCATTTTTTCCTTGGTGTATTTCAAATTGGTGTATGTAGCCTGTCATATCAGCAATGCACCACATCTTATATCCGCGCTTTATGGGCTTTATCGGATTGTATTGCTTTAGACTATTGCGCCCCTTGAAACGATATTCACAGGATTCAAAGTAATCGGACTTACCTCGGAAGATCTATATACTTCTTCTCTTTCAGAAACGTCCTTTGTCTTCCATTTCCTATCTACTTCATTATCATTATCATTCAATCTCGGGTTCAACTATATTTTCTTCAATATCCCTGTCTTTAGCCTGTTGTTTTACAGCATCACTCTCAATTTCACTGGGAAAATCAACATCTGGCAAATTCTTTATTTCAAATAGTGCTTTTTTTTTCTTCTTGGAGCAATTCATCATCAGTAAGGTTCCAATTTTTCTTACGAGGATCCATTTTTACTGTAATAACAAATATGAATCTAAAAATCTGTATACAAATAAATTGGCTTAAGATTCCTGACGGGACTCTAGAATCTCGCATAAAAAAAATCACATAATTTTTGTATTTGATGCAATGAAGAGAAAATATTAAACAAGACTAATATACATACTAATTACTTCCAAATTGCGTCCATGTAACAAAATACTAACGATAATACAGTATTATAAATATCAAGTAAACCTACCCTTCAGAAGACTATCAGTGTCACTGCATACGCGCACATAAAATATTTAGTTGTCAACGCACATTTTGAGGTTATATTTTGAATAAGATTAAATGTAGTTATATCTAATTGTCACAAATTTATACGAATTGAAAAAGCATGGGACTTATACGTCCCGTCGGGCGACAAAGGGTTAAAGTTAACTAAATTGCAATCATCAAAAGATATGAGTATATACTCATATCTTTATTCATACTACTCTTACGATCTGTTTTAAATCGAATATATTATATATATATATATATATATATATATATATATATATATATATATCGCGGTTTTTCTAGTTGCGTTGCTGTTTTAACCACCCACGTATGACGTTGACTTTGCTACAAAGTAGGCTACACGTGTGTCTTATTGTCTAAGGATTTTGGAAAAGTTATTTGCATTTTAAATTTAAACATAGATGTTACAATATGCATTTATTTCTCACTCTCTCTCTCTCTTTTATAAATACAAAATATTAGAAGTACATATACAATGTTATATGAGCCGTTTATTTTACAAGTGACCTCTAAGTGCATTTATATTTAAATTGAAATATTTAAAAGTTTGCGATTCAATAATATTAAAAATGTACGTGTAGGATACCTATGTGCTATACTGCTTAAATGTATCTAAGAGAGTTAAATTTACAATTCCTATTAAAATAATAGCAACAATTAAGTGAATAATATGTGTTTTCTTATTATAAATGGAGTCATAGCCACTTTCAAAATTAACAATTATATTTGTTATAAAATTTGAAAGAGCCCAAGTCCGTTCGACATATTTTAAAATGCTTTAAGTTAAAAAGCAATACACAATTTATTTTATATTTCTTCGCAACACTTAAAAACACAATTTATAATATTCAAGCAAACTTCTATCTATATAAATTACATAAAAATTTACTGTTCAGTTACATTTTGTGTATGCGGGAGGGATTTAAAGAAGTCATGGTGTTCCGGTGGTATATATTGAAGTAAGTCCATCATGTCCTTATACTTCGATGTCGGAATTGTTCATACATTTTTATAAAGTGATGTCGATATAATATTTTCAAATTTTCTTGGTCTACCCCGACGTGGTAATAAATCCAAGATTTTAAACTCTGCATTCTCATCCATTGATATCTTATAGAAAATTTTATATGGTTCATTCCTCAAAAAACGCATCCAGCATATTTGTAACCAATTTATTGCTTGTCCGTTAGAATTCTTCAACTTTTTAAAAACCGTATCCTCCAATAATCTTGTTGATTTGAAATCCTGTTGTTTCAGTTCATTTAGAATAAAGTTGATAAAAAGATGATACAGCTGTTGAAGAAATATATGACAACTTTGATAACTGTGTATTATTTGAAGAGCAAAATAAACATGAAACATTAGATATTAACCCAGATAATGCCGAAACTATTTTTTACAAACAACAAAAATTCTTATGGTGTTTCGTTATCACAATAGCATTACAAGAAAATTTTATTTAGGTTTTTTTGAAATTTGATAATTCGTTTTTGAGATAATGGCCGTACTTTTTAAAGGACAGTGGTAATATAAACTACTATAATTTAAAAAAAAATGTATTTAATTTAATTTTATTACAAAACTAGAAAAATAATACAAAATACCTTAAAGCTACAAATTATAAAAATTATTAATTTTATTTTTCATGGTAATTGAAAAACAAATTTTTGGGTGTAATGTCACATTACACTTTTTACATTTAAATTGTGCTTTTTTGTGACACTGAGCACATCTGGATTGTGTTTCTTGGTATGAAACAAGATGATCTATTCTATCATGGCGCGAGTGTTCGTGAATATTTGCGCTACACCGAAGTGGACCCCGCTTAGTGGTTTTCTTGTGCGTTTCCAATAGGCCCTGAGCAATGGATCTTCGAAAAGCTAGATGGTCCATCTTTCCGTCGTTTAATCGATGAAGTTGCCAGGCGTTTGGTTCTGCCATATCAAGAAATTGGCAAATCAGCGGGAAATACCATTTTTTGCTTCTTATAGACACGCGGTACAGACTGATATTTTGGTCAGCACGGTCTACGCCACCCATATTTTGGTTATATGTGTTGATAACATGCGGTTGTTCAATTATAATGCGCTTTTTTTCTTTCTGCGAATATCTGGTGACGTTGACCAAAGGAAATACTGACTCTGCATTACTGGCCATAATGACCACACTATTATCGTTCCATTTCGAAATCAAAATATTTTCAGTTGGTTCCAGTCTATATTTAAAAGTGCCTCTTGTGGTTTTTTCTACACTTTTGAATGACTTAGTGGGCAGACGGAAATTCTGTTTTCGCGCATCGTCCCGGTAGCCTTCAGATATCTTTCAGATAATATTTTTATCAAGTCCATTCCCGTAAAAAAATTATCAAAAACGAAATGAAATGGCAGCTGATCTTTGTTTGCTACTAATACATCTGCAAATGTTAGGATAACACTAGCCCCTAATCCTAAATTTTTATAAGAGTCGGGTAACTTAGTTGAGGAACCCTGATAAGGCTCAAACCATTCAATGTAACCATGCTTGGTTGTGGCAGCCCATAGTTTATAACCCCAACGTATTGGCTTATCTCTTATAAACTGTTTAGATCCATGACGCCCAAAGTAGGGTACCATACATTCGTCAATGCTATGGTACTCTACTACAGGGCTTAGGTCAATAAATTTCCTATTCAACGATTCAATCAGTGGTCTAATTTTAGAAAACTTGTCGCTGGAATCCAAGTTGAGATTGTCGTTGCAATGAAAATTCTGCATTAGAAAACTGAATCTATTTCTTGATATGGCAGAATATACCAGTTCATTTCCATAGTCACTTTTATTTTCCCAATACATTGCTCTTCTTGGAAAACAATTATAACCACTTAGCAACAGCACGCCAATGAAGCATTTCATTTCGTCCACCGTTATGGGATCCGCAATACGATTTTTCTGGGATATATAAAGATTACTATAATCTACCAATATTTGGATAAGGTCATTGTCAAAAAAGCACGAAAAAAGCTCCATGGGTGATAGCTGATTTTTTGGGCAACAATCATCTTTCCAAAACGGCATATTACAAGACAAGTCCTGCTGGACCCACGAAAATTCTTTTCGTTTTTTTTATAGAACTTTTCTTTATAAAAGTTGATAGCGGCATATCGTCTTCGCTGTCATCAGAAATATCTCTTTGATTATAAACTGGCTCCGCTGGTGCACTCAGTTGACTACCAGGAAGATTCTCCATTAAAATATTGTCTTCTTCGCCTGAATCCTCATCGGTATTCTCAGCATTAGCATTATTAGGCGGAAACAGCACCACTGTATCCGGTAACATTGAATCATCATCTAAATTTTCAATTATTGCTAAGAGCTCATTAGTTGTCAATAATGTTTTGATGCTGTAGATGTTGAGTATGATTGTGGTACTTCATCCATTGATGAGTCATCAATAAATTCTTCAGAAATAATTGAATAATTCGTTGCCGAGAAAAAAATGATTAAATAAACTAAACTACGAGGGCTCAGTTATCAGCCCATATTACTGCATGACGAGCATCTGCAGTGCTAGCAGTTCCATGCTTCAAACAGTTTGCATAGCTACCACAGTATATAGAATATTTACTAGTACTATATTTGTAGCCCAACATAAGTGCTGGAGCAAGCTTCTCCTCAAATTCAGGAACAACAGTATTCATGTAATAAAGAGTTTTGTCTTCATCGGGATCGTATTGATCCTCAAAACGAACGGCTTGGATACTCGATCCACAGCCAGTTGTAATATCAGTCATCTACAGAAATCCTTTCTTGGACTCCATTGATGCAATAATTTGCATAAATATTGTTTGTTCATAAGGAGTAGGTGGTGTGCGCCAAAATGCTAACGATTCAGGAGAAACATGCCCAACAGTATGAGCTGGTGCTGTTTCAGCCCCCGAATCATCATGTGATGCAGGAATCTCGCGCGTTACCTATGTAATCTGTGGCAAACAGCGCAGTTCTTGTGCAATAGTATACACAACTGCGTCAACTCTTAACATTCGTATGGTTCTATTTTACAGTTAAATTATTTTCTCATTTATGGTAGTGTTTCAAGTTAATATCAAATTTAAACTTTTTTAACTTCAATAAATTTGCATACTGTTTATTATTCTTGTTCAAAGGTTCAACTTTGGTGTTTTTTTTTACAATCTGCCTCTATAATTGACCGAAAATTTATAACCTTAATTTATGAACCTTAATAGAACACAACCATTTTTATAGTGGCTGCATTTACTCCCCGATTACAAATGCTGATATCAACTCATTTATAAAAATGATTTTTGCCAAAAGTGCTTTTGACGTTTACTTAAAATTATTTATTAAGCACTTTATAATAGTTTATTTAAATTTTATAGTAGCAAATATAATAAAAATGATCAAAAATAGAAAAACTATTCATATTTGATCAAAAACAGAAGCAAAAAATTATTTTGAAATTAATGATAAAAGCACTTTTTCACGGAAAAGTGAGGTGAGAATGATTTTGATGTTCAACATTCTTGGGAGGCAACCTAAACATAACCTAATTTAATCTAACCTAATCAAATGGGTAATATAATGTCGGGCTACAATTTAATATACAAACTAACAAAAAATATTTGTGTAAAAAATAATGCATCTAATTTAACTTATAAGCCAAACCAAATCAGTCATTTTTTTATTTGAAAAAAATTAATAATATATTTCAAAATATTCCCATAATAGATTATAGAAAAAGAACTGAAACAAGCTCAATTAGCTCAGTTATTTACTACCTGAAGCTGGAATGATAACATTAAATTTTGCCACAAAAGTGAAATGTTTTCCCGCCATAAGATAATTTATTTTAATATATGTGTAATTAATTAATACTCACATAAAACGATAACATCAATTTGTCTTCTGGCATCTGTTGGAAAAAACTAAAATATATAATTTTCACTAAAGCTTTCAAATAATTCAAATCAATAAAACAACTAAGTTAATTATAACAAATTTATTAACATTTTTTAAAATACATTACATTTCATTACAAAAAAAAATATTATTTCTGTTAAATAGCTACTTTAACGTTTTAAAAATGATAATTAACAATACCTGTCACATCCGGGTGGTATTTTTAGTTGAGGACATTACAACAACTCTACAATCGCAGAGCGGTGTCGCAATGGATCTGGAAACGGAACAATAATAATAGAAGATTAATTTATTGGATATGATTTAGTTGAGGACATTACAACAACTGTGCAGGTGTGTCGCAACTCTACAGCGGTGTCGCAATGGATCTGGAAACGGAACAATAATAATAGAAGATTAATTTATTGGATATGATTTAGTTGAGGACATTACAACAACTGTGCAGGTGTGTCGCAACTCTACAGCGGTGTCGCAATGGATCTGGAAACGGTGTAATTAATAGAAGATTAATTTATTGGCTAAATGATTATCAGGTAAATTTGTCATAGATTTTTTACCAGTGTAAGGTAAGGAATAGAATAGGATTAAATATATATTTAAATTATACTTCCCATCTTTTTCTTGCATCTTCTTCGGGTTGTTGCAGTGTTTAGGGCCTTGGAATGGAGGGAAAAACAGAACTGAAAAACCCATGTTCTTTTTGGGAACAGCTTCGCCAAAAATAACTGGAAATTAAAACGTTTGGAATTAACATAAATATGTAATAACAGTAAAAAAAAATATCGGGACTAACTTTATAAATTACATAATATTGTGTATTTTTGCACTGTTTAAAAACCTATATAAAATTAACATAAACATTAGCTGAGAAATCGTATTTTGTTTTGAACTGTCTTTTGGTGGAACTTAACCTTTAAAACTATTTTCGTAAATTAATGGACAATTCCGTGTATTTAGCACATGTATATTTGTTTATTATTGCACTGAAATATACCGGGTGTTCGTTCGTCAAGTTCGTATGGGCGTTTAACATGCAATTTCGATAAATTGTGATATACTACTTTCTCGAATTAAATTCGAAGAAATACTTAGAATACTTTTCGATAGGGCATAAAAAGTTCTATAATTTGGTTTTAGTTTTAATTTGCTAACATGTGCCGTTTGGGCGCTAGAATTTTTTTTTAATTTTTTTGTTTTTATTTTTTTTCCCCAAAAACTATGAGGTGTAGGAAAATACGTATGATATGGAAAAATGCGGAATAATGAGTACTATAATTGAGTAAAGAAACGATTATTTTAGAATGCAACGTTTAGTAGAAAAAAATTAAAAACTGAATTTTTGAAAATCTCTTAAATGGGTACTCTTGCAATTTTTTCAAAATAAAATTTTTTTCAAAATTAGCTCAAAAAATCTGAAAAAATTTAGTAAAATAGAGAGAAAAATGAGCTACATAATAGCTAAGTAACTTTTTTCTCTACCTCATTCTGGTTTGGCAGGAAAAATTATTGAAAATTCTAAAGTGTTTTTTAGAATTTTTAATAATTTTTCCTCTATTTTACTGAATTTTTTCAGATTTTTTTCAGCAAATTTTGAAAAGTTTTATTTTAAAAAAATCGCAAGGGTTACCCCCTTGAGATATTTTCAAAAATTCAGTTTTTAATTTTTTTCTACTAAACGATGCATTCTAAAATAATCATTTCTTTACTCAATTATCGTACTCATTATTCCGCATTTTTTCATATCATGCTTATTTTCCTACACCTAATAATTTTTAAGAAAAAAAATAAAAACCAAAAATCAAAAAGAAAATTCTAGCGCAAAATTCTAGCAAATATGGAAATCTATTAATATGTTTGTTTCCGGAAATTTCAAAAATATAAGATGTCAATTCAATCATTTTATTTAATTATAAGAATGTTTTTAAAAATATTATTATTTTTTAGTATTGAAAAATATGATTTATTTGTCAAATTTATATAAAATTTATTTGTGTATTAATGTAATGAATATGATTAGTTGTATATAGAATGTTTTGAATTACTTGTCCCCTTTAAATCAAGTAGTATTATTTCAAATATTACCTGGTATATTTTTGATAATTAGTATTTGCAATAAATAGTTTTTTTAATGTATGTTTATATAATTTTTTTTCTTATAGTATATGGTATACTTTTTTAATTTAATCAGTAATTATTTTATACTAAGTATTCCTAATTTTACATGAAATATTCGGCAGTGTTGTTAGACATGTGTCTACAACGCTTAGAACAAGCGTCGTTACAATCGGTTCGTAATTGGACGGGTGACAATTCAGGTACGCTACAATATTGCGGCTCTGTCTGACTTGTTGGGCGTAAGATTTGACACACACCTTATTTTATAAAAAAATTCTTATTCTGTGAATACCGTAAAAAGGTAGACTTTAACCCTTCAAGGGTTGTTGCGCCCACAGATCATTATTATTAAGGGCATATAAATATAATTATCACAAATTTGGAAATATATGAAAAATAAATTGAAATTTGCAATCTGGACGAAATACAAAAAAAGCTATTTTTTTTCTTTAAACTATCCAAATAAAACCTTAAATATTTCAATAAATGTATCAAAAATGCTTTGATAAGTATTATATCATATAATAAATAAACATATTATTGAACAAAGTTCTGTATTTTTGTTTTAATTGATGAATAAATAAGAAAATTCCAGTAATCAAAACTGTAAGCGATTAAAAAAACTATCGAGTTTTAAGTATTTTTTTTCAGAATGCATTATATGGTAATTCCGTAGATAATAAAATTAATTGATAATTGTAGCTAAGTTGTAAGTTAGCAAGAGAAACAAGTGACGAATAATAAACGAATGAATGATTCAATTTTGTTCTATATTTTAGTTTACTTTCGATAAAATAAATCGATATTTGTGTACCTAATACATGTGTCTACGTAAATTTTTTTACATTTATCAAATAACCCCGACCAGACACTTTCTACTTATTTCTATCGATTCATTGATTTGTAATATTTTTTTCATTCGTATTTCTATCCCAACAATTTTGTATACGACTAGAATATTTAACATATATTCATATATACAGGATATTACTAGAAGTTAAATTTTAATTGACAATAACATTGGTAACCCAGAATTTAAGAAATTTTGTTTAAGTATTTCGTTTTAAAATTTAAAAATCAAAATCTTAAATGATTAATATTACGAAATTAAATTTTTTGTGAAATTTTGAACTAGAGTTAATTTTCTAATGTCAGTTTCTACAAAATGTTCTAAAAGTCGGTACATTTCAAATATGGTTCAATTTCAAAAAACAGCGCAAACAGAAATAAAAATATCATGTTTTTTTTACTTAAGTATTTTTATTTAAATAAGCATATTTTGGAATTTTATACATATTTTAGTATCTTAGCGAAGTGTGCTTTGAATTTTGGGATGGATAAATTTTATTCATTATTTGGCTGAGTAACATAACTTTTTGAAGTAAATCAGGCATTATTGTAACGTGCACTTGGGCACAAAATGTTTAGTGGGAATTTTAAATTTTGTAGTGGGAACTATGTATTTGTGCAATTAAAATTGTACTGTTTAACAAAATTGCCAATTGTTGGACGGAGATTTTAGAATGTTGAATATTGCATAAATTTGTGTAGTAGAAAAAAAAAAAACCTTAAATAGAATTTGAAATAAATTGCAGATTTAGTTTTCTTGACTAAAACTGGAACATACGTATTTTTTTCTAATTTTTGAAATGAAGTATTATCTATGTTGTTACACCCTGTATGTCTACCGAAAATATTTCTTGCGTGCAATGATTCTTTTTAGATAAGCACATTTTCGAATATTCTCTTCGGATAGAAGGATAATTTTTGGTAAAGGAAATGAAATTCAGGGCTTTGAACTTGTATTAAGTGTCAAAGTGTTAGAATTCAATGCAGACATATTTGATTATTAAATATGCGCTATCGCTAATGCTAATAATGTATAGATTTTTTCTCCCAGTTTTTATGTGTTTGAGTCATTATTCTGTCTAGGACGTTCAACTTGCTAAATTGCTTTAATTTATTGTCGAATTATTGATATTTGAAGTAATTAAGGTTAATTAACATTTGAATTTGTTATATTTTGTGGGTGTGTATGAAGCGATGAATTACTTTTTTTGATGATAACACATTACTATTTTTTATTTTGCAAAAAATAAATGAGAACCAATTAAAATTAATTGTCACCGATTAAACTGCAATGTAATAGGTTTGATTTATAAATGTTATAATTTTATTTTTTCTAAATTGCTAAAGAATCACCAGAGGGATGTAACAGGGCAGTATTGGACCATGTAATTTAAACATATTTCTAAAACTAAGAAATTTTTGTATCTGCTAGAATTGACCTAGTGACAGATTTATTTATCAGGATTCGCGGCCAACAACTTGTTACTTCAAGAGATTTTTTGAAAAAAGTGTTTGGAATTTTTTGCTGTAACTTTCGTAAAAGCTACAATTTGGTTTGCTTATTTGAGTAAAGTTTTTATTTTTCCGCTTTGCATCTTTAGTCTGTGTTCGCCTTCGTCTTAGTTAAGTCTACCTTTGCTCTCGCTTTAGTTAAATCCGTTTTTAATTTAAAATAGTAATATGAAATAACGCTTATACTAGTATTTTTTTTTGATTAAATAAAAAATATCATATGTAAAAAAAAGACAAAAGTTTCTATAGTTTTTATAGCAGCATTAGAGTACCAGAGGCCTCTAGTTTGTTTTATTTTACTAAATTCGCTTATTCATTGTTTAGTTTAATTTAGTCTTTTTGTGTATTGTTGTATATTATGCCTTTGCTGTAAAGCATCTCGATTTTTTTCACGGTTAAAGTATTCTCTGCTTTTAGTATCACACAGACAAGGATTATACTAATATACTTCAATAAGTATAGCGACGGCTTTCCGAGACCACGTCTTCTTTTTTTATATTATCTTCATCTTGGAAGATATTTAGTGGGTTGTGTATATAATAAATATTTACAATTTTCCACATGTTTTTTAAATTTTCTGAATCAACATTCTCACTAATTTCAATTAGAATGTTCTTCCATTATTTTGCAGAAGCGTTCGAATTTAAAATGATTTTTCAAATTTAAATCGTTGACTAAATTGCATTCAATAGAATTAAAACCATTAAATTTACTTGCTCTGAATGTGTGAGTGAATTAATAAGAAAATTTCTAATTGTCTTTTTTCTTTATATTATCTTCATTTTTAAAGATATATTTAGTGTGTTGTCAATATAATAAATAAATATTCATAATTTTTTACATCTTTTGCAATTTTCTGAATATACGTTCTCACTAATTTCATTAGAATGTCTTTTAATTATTCTACAAAAGCGTTCTAATTCAAAATGCATACTGTTTATTATTCTTGTTCAAAGGTGCAACTTTGGTGTTTTTTTTTACAATCTTCTTCTATAATTGACCGAAAATTTATATGAATAACATGAACATTAATAGATATAGTTATTTTATGCATTAACGTTGTAAAAAGGATAATTAACAATACCTGTCACATCCGGGACTAAATCTTAATGCCAGTTTTTGACATCTTCTATAAATTATAGTTTATTTGTAATAAAACAATACAATATTAATATTTAAAAAATTAATTGTTAATTGTAAAAATATTGTTAAACTACGAAAAATGGAATACAAAAACTACACTACACTGTAATTTAAAAATTAATGTAGAATGAAAAAGTCTAAAAATAAATAAAAATGTCAATAAACTATTGAATTTACTATTCTATGTTATATATGACTAACTAATAAATAACAAAAGAAGCTTTAAATGTGTGAGTGAATTAACAACAAAACTTTTAATTGTCTTTTTTCTTTATATTACCTTTATCTTGGAAGATATTTAGTGGGTTGTGTATATAATAAATAAATATTCACAATTTTTCACATGCTTTTCAATTTTCTGAATAAACATTCTCACTAATTTCATAAGAATGTACTTCAGTTATTCTACAGAAGCGTCCTAATTAAAAATAATTTTTCATTTCTAAATCATTGGCTAAATTGCATTCAATAGAATTAAAACCGTAAAAATTATTTTGCTCTGAATATGTGAGTGAATTAATAAGAAAACTTCTAATTGTCTTTTTTCTTTATATTATCTTCATGTTGGAAGATATTTAGTGGATTGTGTGTATAATAAATAAATATTTACAATTTTTCACATATTTTTCAATGCCTGTGAATAATACAACATATACTACACGGAATAAAATAGATTGCCTACAGTAGCGAAAAACAATATGAAAAAAAAACAAACAAATTCAATATTACCCTTGCGCAGCATCCTCTTCCATATTCCCATACTGCCGGGTGACTACGTCCGCCCATAGGCATGGACGTAGGTCATCCTCCGTAACAAGGCTCCGGCAGTCTGGGCATTCATTTTTCGACTGCAGATATGCTATAAAGCATGTTCTGCAGCCGATTATGACGCAGAAACTGCAAATAGTGGCCTGTTGAGGCCACTGTTTGCAAAATATGCATTGAACTTTCGAAACTTTCGAATTTTCGAAAGTTTCACCAAACCACGCAGAAATATGTTCTGTTTCGTATAATCTGCTAATTTCCAAAATGATTGAAAAAAATGTCTCAAATCTTCGGGCTCAATTTTTTCGGCGCATTTTTTTGGCATTTGCAAGCAAAATTAGGATTGAAAAATTTGGCGGGTATATTTTTTTTTGTTTGTGTTTCATATGACTTGCCGCTATTTCTTAAAATTTTCCTTCTATTTTTATCCCAATTTTCTTCGTTTCGAGGTCTTTTTCGGCCACGTTCTATTTGGTTCTGGGCTTGTACAAATTGTGCAAGTGGTACATCATCTTCAGAATCAAATTCTGTAATTAATATACAAAATCGTAATTAGTTAAATTTAGTTTTTCATATTTTTACGCTACATAACCTTACACTTTTGTATATATTTTTTATTGAAAATAATCTAATAATGAATGAAAGTTTAAAATTAAAACAACATTAACTTACCTCCATCTCCACTGAAATTCATTTGAATAATTTCTTAAAATGTCAATGAAAACGTGGAGTTGGTTCACTTCTGCACTGAATTGTCTGAAGAATAATTCGTGACATAAACACATTAGCTCCATCTGTGTGTGAATAGGACAAATATGGACTTGGTTCATTACAGTACTGAAAAGTTTACTCTTTAAATATACTTTAGGTGGACTCAGCTAAAAAATTGCAATTTATGGACTTGGTCCACTTCAGCTCTGAACCCCTCATTTAATAAAATGCAGTAACAACGATATACAATTTTATACATTCTTACCTTTCATACGGGCAACTCTTTCTCCCTCTACCAGTTTTTTTTTTCTATTTTCCGTAACTGTTTTATAACTCCTTTCCAGACTCTTCTATTTATTCTCCAGTTGCTGGATGGAGTAGAAATAATGTTTTTGAGTCATTTCCTTTTTTGTTCGTTCCCACATCTTTTTGAGCGTTTTTAATTTGTCTTCCTCAACCAAGGGCTTTTTGCCTTCTTTTTGTTTGTTCGTCTGTCCAGGAAGCATTTTCATTTCCACTTCTGTGCTACTGGTACCCGGTTGTGTATCAGAGGTACATGCAGTTACAGCATAAGCATCATTGTAAAAACTGGCTGAAATATTAAACTTTACATTTGTATACTGTATTCAAAAAAATTAACGAAGTATACCGTTGGCACTTATGGCACTGAAATAACACGGTGTTTTATTTTTTTGATTTAGCCAGGTTTTATTGGGCTGTGGCCCACTGTGCGTTCCGCCCATTTTGTTACTAATTTTACATCTCTATGCTCTCTATGCTTTTCCATTGTCTTGCCGAATACATCGTTGTTCAAGAGTTTATAATTTTTTTTTTTTAATTTATTATCTAAAGCTTTACGTAAATCTGTTTTTAAATCTTATGTATTTTTTTAAGCATGGGCATTGCTTAAACTAAAAATCAATGAATTTTCATAATTTGCTTTGGCAAATTTAATTTTTTTTTTCAACTATAATGTATTATATTTTTTTTGTTTTCGAATATAATTTTTGTTTTGTTTTGATAGTTGTGGTGTAAAATGCTCTGGACATAGGGGTAAATCTTTATGCAAATTATGCAATTCTTTCGGATATTATAAATCAGCTTCAAAAATATCACCGACATCAGAAGTACTACCAACATTCATATCAATTTCTTAAATATTTTCTATCCATTCAAAATCACCGTATGGTGAGTAATGACTCATAGCCGCTCCATATAAATTGTTAACATCGAAATACATTAACTATGATTCTTCAATGTTTGGATCATAAATTACCCATATGTTTGTTATTAGATTTAGCATACCTTTTGGAGCATTGTGAAACACCACTCCGTATTCCTTTTTCCAGCATATATCTGCTTATCATATAGAATAGATATAGAATTATAAATTAAATAAAATTGTATCGTTTTTATAAAGCCCTAATGAATGAATAAAAAAGCATTTTGTATAACAAATCTATAGATTTATAGAAAATGCCCAAAATTCTAGTTAATCGGCTGAGATCTGAAAATTAAAAATAAAATAAACATATATAATTTTTTAAGAGTCAATTATATATCTGTTTAGTGACCCGTGAGAAACTTCTTAAATGACCAAAACAATAATTGAATTTTCTTAGAGCATTTCATATTATCCATAGGACATATATTTAGTGTGTTTTGTCATTGTTTTTCAAAAGGGCTACTAATAATTAACATTTGATAATTGTTATGTAATTTTCTTTTAAAAATAAATTATTGTATTATATTTATTTTATTTGTGTATTCTATCACTTATTCTATATCTATTCTATATCTTTCAATTTACCAACTTCAAGTGATTTTGTTTTGCGATGTCCATGAGTTAAATTAACATCTAACGTACATTCATCGCTATCATCAGTGATATCTGCAACAAAAACAAAATATTCAACATTATATCAGACTACTATGATTGAATGTTGTTGAAATTAAATATAAATTGTAATAAAAACTAACTTTTGCTGGTAAAACTGAAATTTGTTTTGTGTTCATCATTACCGTGATTTACTTCTGCGGGTAAGTTAATTTCAAAATCCATATTTTTGTTTGAACCTAGAACAGATATTAAACCTTTATATCACTTAAAAAACCGATGATATAACTTCTGAAATATCGACTACATATAATAGAAAAACGCCCATTGGTTATTGGGTATATTTAAATTTAAATTATCATATGGAAATACTTGAATGTTATCCAAATATTAACAAAGTGTCATTGAAGTCTACATCTTACGTGCATTTCTGCAAGTATTCAATTTGGAATTTTTTTTTTGCCTAGATTGTAAAAGTAATACTTTAGAGTAGAGATACACATACCGCTGCCCATTCGTTATTATTTTAACAAGTCTAGCAATTTTTTGTAATAATATATACATAGAAAATATCTACAAATTTGCTGTTATATACGGATGAGAACGGAAACCTGGGCAACTTGGTAACAGATCTGTATCTGAAGAAAATTACGAAAATAAAAGAATACTCCAGCACCAAATGCAAAATCTCTTGTGTGGCATTCCGACCAAACCAATACTAAAAACAAAAACATTGAAATCTATATTCTAAAAAAGTTACTCTACGTCATAAATGTTGAAGGCATGCCTGCTACATATTCCAATGCAACTAGTGAAAGTTATATCAAAATAACACACAGAACTGCTTAGTTTCCTTTCCAGGTCGCCCCTGTTTCTTTCGTTTGTCTCAGATATTAAACCTTTATATCACTTAAAAAACCGAACAATTCTATTAAATCTTGTAATATACATTTTTATTTGAAACTTGTCGCTCGTAGATATAAAAATTGAGAGCCAGTACTTGGAATTCCAAAAATGATCGAATTTTTTTGAGGTATTTTGGCTTCATTCTTATACTTCAAAATAAGATTTATGCAATCGACTAATTCTTTATGCAATAAAACAGGAACTCCTCTATCTAATTTTCCTCTGATATATTTACTGGCCGCTGCTCTAGATTTCGCAGATAAATTATTAAATATATCAGCGTCCGTGTGATAATTATTAAAATCTGTTATAAGCGCTCTTTCAATTTCTCCAGCACGACGTCTATTAAATACTTGAATTGATACTAGTGTAGAACTAGCTAAAGTTTTCCAAGTTTCATATGAAAAGTACATGTTATTCAATTTATCATAATTTTTCTTTCTTAAATTTTACAAATAATTATTCAAACATATAATATCTGTATTCTAAAATATTGTCTGTTACAGTCTTGTTAATTGAAGTCACAAAATCTTTATTTATTAATTTTAAAAAATCCTTAGTCATTTGTTTCTTTAAATTATTTCCATTTTTGATACATTCAGATATGAATGTATTTGCATTTGCTTTCAATATACTACCAAGAGAGTTTGCTGGTGTGGGTGTGCCATATTTGGAAATTTTTTCATCTAATTGTACAACTTGATTTATAGCACTAATTACACTATCGTAATATTTAGGATTATACAGAGATTGAAAATCAGTGATAGTTGGATTTATTTTTTTCAGTTGAAGTAACAGACGACCCACCAATTTAAGTCTAGATCTTATCATCGGGTGATGATGCTTTGACCTATATTTTGTAGCCATTTTCTTGCCATATATAATTACAAGTTCATCATATTTAATACATTTTGTTACTGCGTCATCCCGAAGAACTGGAAATATTTCTTCTTTTAACACTGTGCAAGCTTTTTCATGAATATCTTTTTCTAATTTCCTGCTTTTCACTAGGATATTTCTTTTACCAATTTTAGCAGATCTAGGAGAACATTTTCGGCAATGCTGTCGAAGTGTTAATATTGAAAAATATCTTTTAGTGATCGCTTTGTCGATTTTTTGTTATATTTGGCCATCGACATGTTATTATATCTCCATTATTTAAATTTTTATTTGTGTTGTAAATAAAATTTCCTTCTTTACGGATGCCGTTTAAAATCGTTTTTCTTTCTGTAGAATCTGAAATTTAAAATGCATAAATGTAAAATAAAATTTTTAAAATGTTTGCTGAATCAATAGCTGTATAATATTTATAATATTATAATAATTTTTGCATCATTTGTAACAAATTTATTTTAATACGGCATGTATTTTTATAGGAATATTTTTATCCGATTTTTTGATTATCCGGATTGCAATTTTATGTTTATATGTATACAATATGAAATAAAAAAAACTCGTGTACGCAATTTTTCTTTAACAATATATTTATGAAATTTGTTAGAATCGGGTTTTTGCAACACTTGACTTATTACATCTATTTTTGAAAATATTTCAAGCAATTAAATAAATCAGACATCAATTTTCAAAAAAATTAAATTTATTATAAAATAAAATAAAAAATATTATAAAAAATATTATAAAATATATAATAAAAAAATAATAATTAATTATAAATAATTATTCGGAGTCCGACGACTTCGGATACCGGAGCCGGAACAACTTCTTCAAAGTTTCATTGTGCTGTAAAAAAAAAAGAAAAAATTATTTGTAAAAACAATATTAATCAAAATATGTGTTTACCAAGCGTACGTCGCCACGCTTGCCCTTTTGCGTTTTTATTTTTGACTTTATGAAGAAGGCCGCCGTTCCTGGATGGAAAAACTCAAATCGTTTTACTGAAAATAACACAAATTTCACAAAATTATGTAATGTACTTTATACATACAAGTAGAATGCTACAATGAAGGAAAGAAGTTTTCAAGAAGTTTCCGCTGAATAAATATTTTGAGTGGAGTGGGGATCGTATAGCCGTTAGATTGACGACATTGTATATAAAATATAAATGTAAAATACATCGTATCTGATATTGGTTTAGTCATTATTTTTGTTTATTTGTATTTATTATTATATATTGTTCTTTATAATATTAGAAAGAATGTTTATATTATAAAAATTCAATTTATAATATATGTTATAAAAATTACTGAATTTATGTCAATTGTATATTGTAGGTTTACCAATATATTTATGAAATTTATGTTAGAATCGGGTTTTTGCAACACTACTTATTACATCTATTTTTGAAAATATTTCAAGCAATTAAATAAATTAGACATCAATTTTCAAAAAAATAAAATTTATTATAAAATAAAATAAAAAATATTATAAAATATATAATAAAAAAAATAATAATTAATTATAAATAATTATTCGGAGTCCGACGACTTCGGATACCGGAGCCGGAACAACTTTTTCAAAGTTTCATTGTGCAAGCGTATGTCGCCACGCTTGCCCTTTTTTATTTTTTTTTTTTAGTATTTATAAAATTTAGTATTTATGAAATGCCGCCGTCCTCGGATTGAAAAACTCAAATTTCTTTACTGAAAATAACACAAATTTCACAAAATTATGTAATGTATATATATATATATATATATATATATATATATATCGAAAAAAGAGATATTGGGATGTCGGTCATAAATGTTAGGGCTAAATAATTCAAAGCTCTATTTGATTTTTATTCCGAGCTTTCGGCCTTATTTTAGGCCATCTTCAGGGAAAAGTTCGAAGAGATCAATGTTAATGGTTAAAGCTTGCGAAAACAAACACATATCTTTGTTTAGAATTCATGAAATTTGCATTAGGTGTTTGAGATTAAAATTATTTTTGATTGTTACAGTTTAAAAATGAATTAAGTTATAAATAATCAAACACCTTAATATGTTAATGTATAAAACTTGTCTGATTTAAGAAAAACCATTGTACTAATAAATAAAATGTTTGTTAAAATTTTTTTGTAATATTACGTTTGAAATTTATTAAAATTTTGACACCATTTTGTGCGATTTATGTGCAAAAACTTGTTATGAATATAATGTAACGGTCAAAATCGTATATTTCTAATATATATATATATATATATATATATATATATATATATATATATATATATATATATATATATATATGTGTGTGTGTGTGTGTGTGTGTGTGTGTGTAGTTATAATATGCGCACTTCTCGCGACTCACTTGTTGCTATTAGTTATAATATGCGAACTTCTCCCGATCCCGGCTGGGAGATTGACGCATGCGTTTCACTGGCCGTCCCGAATGGGTTAATGGTACTGCAGTCCGACTGATGACGAATGATGTCTCGGAGATATAATGATGGATTTACAGGTAGCAAGTTTTGCGGTGAATTTTATTTAATTTAAGAAGGAACATCTTAATACTTTCGAAAGAATTCTTATTAAAATACTTAATTTCTATATTGCTTGTCGTATGAGTGATTCTTTTTATAAAGTGGTAAAACTAATTTTACTATTAGATATTTGTTCTTACAACATACTAACTAATCTTGTCTATCAAGTCTTTCGCATTTTGCAACAAAGGACAAATTAAATATGATATCTACAACTTTGATGATGCATATCGTTGAATTGAATCTTTGTCGGATAAACATATTTATCGAAAGATACACATTTGTCAAATTACATTCTGTTGAATTAAATCCATAAAAATGATTTTTCTCTAAATTTGTAAATGGATTTATAAGAAAACTTTTAATGTTATCTTTAATTAATATTGTCTCATAAATATTATTGTCATTATTAAAAGTGATACTATTGTCTATATTGTTTGTCGTATGAGCGATTCTTTTCATAAACTGGTAAAATCAATTTTACTATTAGATATTTGTTTTTACAACTACTAATTCTTTTTTTCTACCAAGCCATTTGCATTCCACCTCGGAGTAATACCGCAAATCATAAATACTAATGCACAATCAGCGATATCTCTTTGCTTCCGAATTATCAGCAACAAATTCTTCTACACGGCAAGTCTGCTTACCCACAATCAAATTCAAACTCCTCGGATTGAAAAACTCAAATCCCTTTACTGAAAATAACACAAATTTCACAAAATTATGTAATGTATATATATATATATATCGAAAAAAGAGATATTGGGATGTCGGTCATAAATGTTAGGGCTAAATAATTCAAAGCTTTATTTGAATTTTATTCCGAGCTTTCGGCCTTATTTTAGGCCATCTTCAGGGAAAAGTTCGAAGAGATCAATGTTAATGGTTAAAGCTCGCGAAAACAAACACATATCTTTGTTTAGAATTCATGAAATTTGCATTAGGTGTTTGAGATTAAAATTATTTTTGATTGTTACAGTTTAAAAATGAATTAAGTTATAAATAATCAAACACCTTAATATGTTAATGTATAAAACTTGTCTGATTTAAGAAAAACCATTGAACTAATAAATAAAATGTTTGTTAAAATTTTTTTGTAATATTACGTTTGAAATTTATTAAAATTTTGACACCATTTTGTGCGATTTATGTGCAAAAACTTGTTATGAATATAATCTAACGGTCAAAATCGTATATTTCTAATAGCTGTTTCGGCATAATCAGAATAATCAGAACAAAATGTCAGACTTAACAAATTCAGAGGCAAAATAGAATAAATTTCCAAAACATGTAATATGTTGCATTAATTATAAATATTATATGTTACATTGGACATACACATACATATAATATTATCGAGGTGCAAGCGCGTTTTGTATCGAATTTAGTCGTATACGGGAAGCTGCTGCTTTATTTCGATTGCTGAAGCAATTGGAATCGGGCGAGATTGGACCTGTTGCAAGAATGAGAACTCTGTGTGACGATGTTGTTTAGACTAATCCGATTTAATTACTTTTGATTTATTATATTTTAGTCACGATTGAGAAACGTACAACGACAATTTTATAATGGATTATCATGTTAAAAAGACGATTAAATTAATACAAGATTAATTGTAAAATAAGATGTGTTTGTTAAAGTTGTACAGACTGAAACAAATATTTCGTCTTCAGTTTCATTAAGAAAAGTGTAGAATATCGAAATAGTATAAAAGGTAAGTAAATCAAAGAAAAGCAAAAAACACAAGAAACCGACACGTGGTTTTTGTGTAATTTATTCTAACCTAACATTGTAAATTAATGTCGCGTCTTCCTAATTATATTTGTTACTTAAATTTGTGTAATTAATTAAATTTTCTATTTGATTTGTAGTGCAAACTCTGTATTGTGTTAGTTTAAAGTGAAATATTGTATTATAAGGCAATTCTCATTTCGTTTTTAATTTGTTACTAATACAGAACCTAAAGCAGTTTTTAATTTTAAGAAATCTTAACGATTTAGTTCGGATAAAGCCAGGAGATTATTAATTGTATAATAAAGTAGATGAAGTATAATTAATAGCTCTTTCGGCATAATCAGAATAATCAGAACAAAATGGCAGACATAACAAAGGCAGAGGCAAAATAGGATAAATTTAGAAAACATGTATATGTTGCATTAATTATAAATATTATATGTGACATTGGACATACACATATATATAATATATAAAAATACAGAAACAAATATTTCGTCTTCAGTTTCATTAATAAAAGTGTAGAATATCAAAATAGCATAGAAGGTAAGCAAATCAAAGAAGCAAAGAAGCAAATAACAAAAGGAATCGACACGCAGTACCGTTCTACTAGATATATATATATATATATATATATATATATATATATATATGTGTGTGTGTGCATAGTTATAATATGCGCACTTCTCGCGACTCACTTGTTGCTATTAGTTATAATATTCGAACTTCTCCCGATCCCGGCTGGGAGATTGACGCATGCGTTTCACTGGCCGTCCCGAATGGGTTAATGTTACTGCCACCTATTACTCCGGTCGTGAGGGGTATGACATGGTCACGTTTAGCAAAAGGAGGGCGGTTTGCTAACCAAGCAGCAAGTTTTGCTCTGTCCTCAAATGTGTATCTCTTTTGATACGTAATTCACGCAAGTCAACATGTTGCTCGCCGCTAACACTGTGGGTCCCCGCAAACATTTTAATACACGAACAGATTGAAGCTGCAATGCCTGCACCTGCAATCCATTTTGCCAACACAGAATCAGTCAAACCTCGCCCTCGTGTCAGTGCTCCTTCGCTTTTCATGTCATACATCAATGTCTGCTCGATGCTCATGTCAGACCATAACCCTGCCCATCGATTTCCAGTTCTATTCACACTAAAGTACCCAAAATCTATATACTGCTCAAAAAGCTGGTGATGACCCGGGTCGCATTTACTCAGTCAGCATGTCCTGCACATAGAGATGTGTGCATTTAGCGTAATGAAAATGACCACAAGCGTGGAAATATGGAATCATTTGTTGGGCGCATGAAAGGTGTTCCCCCTTTATATAAAATCATAGGTGGAATCCAGCTAGATCTAGTAACATTTATACACGCAACCACGGTGACTGTTTCTCCTTTATATGCATGGGTTGCTATGTGTACACGTTTTGAGTTTTTTTTTTACTAAAACTATATATAAGGACAAGATTTTATTTTTTACGCTCTCTAAAATGTTTTTTAACACAAAGTTCTAAACATAAATGATATATAAGAACCCAATGTACTCCTTAAATCAATTTTTATATTGTCAAATTCTCGGCGAAGAATCCGAACATAGTGTATTTTTGAAAACTTTAACATTTTCTGTGAACCATATGTATAAGTACTATTATCAATATTTATTATTCTTAACAATTGTGCAACAATATCACCAACGAACTGTACAACTGTCACTTATCTTGCTTAAGAATTAAATAAGCAAAAGGATGATTAAACAAAAAAAACATAAAAAACATGTGATTTTGTTTAATTTTTTTTTCTTTTTTGCTTAACTTTGAGGGAGGTGTTAAGATTAGAAGTTTATCCTGACAATAATCCAGTGGATTATAGGATGGTACTGATGCATCTGTGTCCCAATTTTCTTCATAAACTATATTTTCGTACAGTTTTTTTTGTAGTTTGTCTACATACTCTTGGGACATTTTTAACTAATAACAAGTAAAATATTTATTGTAGTATGTTTCTTCTTTTAAACGAATCAGAATTATCTTTTTTCGTATGGTTTTACAAAATAAATTGAATGTGTGGTAAACAAATCATTTAATGTATATTAAAAAACAAAATCTATTTTTCAAGTTAATATCAAATTTAAACTTTTTTTAACTTCAACAAATTTGCATACTGTTTATTATTCTTGTTTAAGGGTCTCTAATATTATTTTTAACACCTCTTTATGTGAATCACGTATTTGAGAAACCCCACAAGTCCACAAATGATAGTTTTGAGAAAAACTGTTTTATGCAAAATCACATCAACGACTGGAAATATACTTTTAGGATTTGTGAAGGTATGTGAATACGTTAGAAATTTCGCACAAATTTAAATATACAGGTTCTGCTGCATCAACAAAAGCATAAAATGGCGACTGGACATGTGTGGTTTCCAAAATACACGTTTTTTTGACCAGAACTTTTTTAGTAATTAATTCTAAATTATTTAATGATGTCAGAGGAAATATATTTAGAATTGTTAGCACTTCTCAGACTTAATCTATTAAGAAGTGATACTGTTATGAGGAAAGCAATTTCTCTTCATGAACGTCTTAGTGCTACACTTCGCTTTCTTGCAACAGGATGATTTAGTTGAGGACACTACAACATCTCTACAGGCGCAGAGCGTGTCGCAATGGATCTGGAAACGGTGTAATTAATAGAAGATTAATTTATTGGATATGATTTAGTTGAGGACACTACAACATCTCTACGGGCGCAGAGCGTGTCGCAATGGATCTGGAAACGGTGTAATTAATAGAAGATTAATTTATTGGATATGATTTAGTTGAGGACACTACAACATCTCTACGGGCGCAGAGCGTGTCGCAATGGATCTGGAAACGGTGTAATTAATAGAAGATTAATTTATTGGATATGATTTAGTTGAGGACACTACAACATCTCTACGGGCGCAGAGCGTGTCGCAATGGATCTGGAAACGGTGTAATTAATAGAAGATTAATTTATTGGATATGATTTAGTTGAGGACACTACAACATCTTTACGGGCGCAGAGCGTGTCGCAATGGATCTGGAAACGGTGTAATTAATAGAAGATTAATTTATTGGATATGATTTAGTTGAGGACACTACAACATCTCTACGGGCGCAGAGCGTGTCGCAATTGGATCTGGAAACGGTGTAATTAATAGAAGATTAATTTATTGGATATGATTTAGTTGAGGACACTACAACATCTCTACGGGCGCAGAGCGTGTCGCAATGGATCTGGAAACGGTGTAATTAATAGAAGATTAATTTATTGGATATGATTTAGTTGAGGACACTACAACATCTCTACGGGCGCAGAGCGTGTCGCAATGGATCTGGAAACGGTGTAATTAATAGAAGATTAATTTATTGGATATGATTTAGTTGAGGACACTACAACATCTCTACGGGCGCAGAGCGTGTCGCAATTGGATCTGGAAACGGTGTAATTAATAGAAGATTAATTTATTGGATATGATTTAGTTGAGGACACTACAACATCTCTACGGGCGCAGAGCGTGTCGCAATGGATCTGGAAACGGTGTAATTAATAGAAGATTAATTTATTGGATATGATTTAGTTGATATGAATAATGGATTAATTTAAGTATTGTGATAATTCCTGAACATTTGGTTGTAAAGCATGATGACGTAAAATTCAAAGATGCTGTAATAAGTGGAAGAACTATCAATATTAACAACAGATTGATAAGAGACGCAATAGAAATTTATAAAGAAAAAGATAACATCAATCACTGTGAAGTAAAATAAAATTTAGCTTCCATTAATTAAAAATCTATAAATTTTATGATCTAGTTACTTATGTGTTACCTAGTAATTTGTTTCACTTTTCAGTTATTTACCTACTATAAATGTCATTTATATCAGTTTTCCTGATTAAGACAAACGTTCAGTTCGTCGAAACGTCAATTATAAATAAATATAAATTCAGAACTTTAACCTAAAGCAGTTTTATTTTAATAGTAAAGCTTTTTTTATTTTATTTAAAAACTCTCCTAAGTGGTACTTTTCATTAGCACATGTGTGTTTATTAAGTGTGTGTCACATTCACAGTAGTTTGATGAAAAATAATAAATTTTAATATAATATTATTAAAATTATGTCATTATGAATAGTGGGAAACCAAGAAAAGCCGTATAAACTATTGTGTTTACAATTGGAAAGTTTTAATATGGAAAAAAATATATATACATATTTCTAAACAAAATGTGTGGAAAATTAGTTTTAATATGAGAAAAAGAAAGTTCAAACTTACTTTTTGATATAATTTGGACTGTAAATATTATTAACATTAACATGACGTATTATATTAAGTTAAAGTATTTTGTTTTTGCTTAAATCTCCATTAATTTATTTTGTTCAATTAATTATATTTTAGTTAATTTTTTTTTTTTAATGAAGAAAAATGCATTGACCTTGCTGGGGTTTGAACCCGGGACCTTCAGCTTTCGTGGCTGATGCGCTATCCAACTGCGATTTAAGCAAAAACAAAATACTGGCTTATATACTTATATAGCAGTATTTTGACAGTACTACTTCGTAAAACGATCACAACGCCGCCATCGGCAATTTCGGATGTCAATATTTTGTTGATGTCTAATTGTGAAATTGGTTGGAAATTGGTTGGAAATTTAAATTTAATGCACAATTTTTATTTAATTTCCCTAGTTTCCCATAAGTTACATCACTAACTATTTTTTTCAGCAATTGTGTGTTGTTCTGAAGATAATGATTTTAAATCGAAAGCATATTTTTTTCCGGCTATTGAAAATTCGTCTTCTCTATTATCTGTTTCTTCATTAATTTTTTTTAAAGTAGTGGCAGCTAAAGAAGACAAACTGTTGTTATCATGTTAAATTTTTTTCTTATTCTGTCTCTGTTGAATATTTCCACAATCGGTACTGCAAGATGTTGGCGGACTAGTCGGAGATAATATGGATTCATTAATTTCGTCTTCTGTAATGACCTATAGAAAAAATATTTAAAAATGTTATTTTAAAGAAGATAGGAAATACTTACATCATCTATAATTTCTTCGTTAATATTAGAAATGCTTTTTCTGGGAACGTCTTGATCACGTAGGAAATGCAAATGGTCAAAGTACCATAGACGTGGTTTATATATTTCGTCACTACCAGCTGCAGATTTTTGAGATTCAATAACTTTTTTTAATTCCTTCCTGAAGGAACTTCTAATTGAATCTATTTTTTTAACAATTCCTTCTCTTGTACATATTTGGCCCTGAAAGAGGAATATTTCAAGGTTAGAATAAAAAGTATATATGGATCTAGTGTTATTATATTTCAAAGTTAATATTATAATATTAATTCTAAAAATAAACAAAATATGCGAAGTTTTTTAAATTATTGTCTTTAAAACAATATAATAAAAATAATAATAGTAATAATATCTGTTGTGATGGTATCCTATGTACTCGAACAAACTCAACCACAACAGAACAGAGCATAACGAAAAAGTTAAAATTGTCTCGAATATATCACCATATCACAAAGAAAATCACTGATAATTATTCATAAATAGTAACACAAAATCTTAACCGTTTAACGTGTTTGGGAAGCCGAGATGAAAATGCAGTTGTTTTTTTAGTCAATAGCACATGTTGTAATACCTAGGTACTATAAGAAACTCCACCACAATGTAACACAGTATAATCGAAAAGTTATAATTGTCTCCGATATATCACAAAAAACAATGATAATTACCATCTTTAACAATTTTCCTCAAAAATTTGTTAAGTATTCAACACAAAATCTAACGATTCAACGCGTTTGAGGAGTTACGTGAACTGATTATGGAAGTTACCGCTGAACTAGTGTATGTACAAACGATATAAAAATTTTAAGGGGCTTGTTTTTATATATGTTGTTCTACAACACTCAAGTTCACTTCGTGTTCAAAAATATTATTATCTAGTTTGTTGTCCTGTCGTGTTTCAAAATCATAATAAATAAATTAGTTATTCTCTTTCACTTTGCGATTATCTGTCTTAATATAACATAAATGTTCTTTAGGTTTATATGCTTCACAGATACGGCAAAACATTTCACGCGATTATTCTCACAAAAAACTCTTTAAACACTGCTTGCACTTCTGTAATTTATCACAAATTTTCATATTAATATGATTTTGAAAACACGCTTTTCCTCGAAAGTACCTATTGCAACTATTACAAGTAATTAATAGCCGTGTTTGAGAGCATGATCGTGAACTTTTACAATAGTAGCAAATTTCGCAATTATGTTGTAATCTATTACTGTATCCCTTATGACATTTTTCACATTTTGTAATATAATCGTAATTACTTCACACACAACGTCAATATGTAGTTGATCTATTCTCCGGAAGCTGATCCAGATTTTGACTAATAAACATAAATCCTACATAGCCACTGGGCTCAGCAGAGCTAACTACATATTCCACAACTTTTTCCATACCGTTATGGAACCACAAGATCAGATCCGCACTTCAGAAGGATTTGATATTCGGAACTTAATTCGTTGCCCTGTAATACCAAGTCGTTTCACTGTGTTTTCAAATTCTTCAATTAACTCAAACGGAGGTTTGACAGCATCGTTTTAAATTCCAGTTCTATCTTGAACGGCATTATCGGTTATGTATTGACAAATTTCGTAAAAATTGTCAAAATGTTTTTGTTCTTGTTGTGTCTCTTGATCATTTTCACTATTAAGAGCATTATTGATCATGTTATGAGAAATTTCGTAAAAATTGTCAAAGCGTTATTGTGTCGTTTCTTGTTCATTTTCTCTATTAACCTTTAATTAGTCGTTCCGTGTATTTTGTACACACTTAAGAAATTACCGAATTATTTCAAAAATAATCTATTATTCTTTAAATAAGCACCACACATGTTTACGTTCCTTACAAACACACACGCACACACCATTTGCGCGCAGTGCCGGCGGGGGGGAGACAAACAGAATTATTGCGAAAGAATATGTTTTAATTAAAAAAAACCATAACTACACAAAATAAAAAGTTGCTTTAGAGCACAGTAACAGGCTTCTTATAAGGTTTCGTCTTCTTGCGGGTTTTGATTACAAGTTAGACGTGTGTGCGTTGCAACATGTTCTTTACAGCCAATCTTTCACAAATGCTACATTGGATTGTAGTTACTCTGTTCTTTTTCCAGCCACATAAGGAACATTTTCCTCTGGGTTTAGCTGCTTTCTGTTGTTCCCCTTCGTTATTAGCTTTGTATTTTGCGAGATATTGCTTTACATCACATGGTAAATTGATTATATTTGCTCTCACTTGCAAATGAGGTTTCATGAGAGAAAAAGCTAAAATTTTTAGAAATATTCTTCGTTCAACTTGGTTATCTAGGAAAGAGTTGTATACTATGCAAGAGTTTAATGATGCAATATTCATTATCTGAAAAACACAACTAACGGCCATCTTCTAGTTCTTCTTTGAACTGTATAATTTGCAGTTTTCTTGTCTACTGTATCAATTCCTCCTTTAGTTGAATTGTAGAATAGAATAATATCTGGTTTCAGGCTATTTGAATCTACCACATCATCACATTACAGTAGAACCGGATTATCCGTGGCTGACGGCCAGAAAATCTTAAAAGAGTTAATTTTTAAAATTTTTAATAAGAAAATATATCAGATCAAGGTGCAGTAGGTTGGCGTGTGCCCGATAAAATATTGTCCGCTAATTGCAGTTTATGGTCTATTCAAAAACAAAATTTAATTATAATAACAATGAAAATTATGTATACAGTAGAACCCCGATTATCCGTGATTATCTCTTGGGGCGTCAGCGAGTTTAGAAGCTGTGCCAAGAATAACTTCTAGATCTTTCACGAAAGAAGTTGTTGCGGAAAAGTTAAATATTGGAGTTTTGGTTCCGTTAACACTTTCTGCTGTACTGACTCCAAGTTTTAAAAACGAGTCATTGAAAGTCAAGTCAGCATCTTCTCCGGAGTTTTTGTCAATCGGGAGCAGTAAAGTATCATCTCTGTTTTCAGACCAATAATCGCTAAGTTTGGTGAATACTTCCAAAAAGTCTTTCTGACGTTGCTCATTGGATTTAAGCAGCTCAGATCTTGTTCACACATATCTGAAATTTCACTGTGAAACCGTCATCTGCAACAATGTTAAATGTACATTATTAATACATATAAAAGTTACAAAAACGTTAACTTGCTTTTTTATTATTTTGATAAATTAACTATACAATAATTATTTAAATATTCAACAGCGCGTCTAGCGAAATCGATTTACAAAATACCCTGTCAAATCCCGGTTTTTATTAGTTTGTTCAAAAAATTTTCCGGTTTTTGGAATGGTGTATTATGCACCACAATTTCACGCGGCATTTATCGATTTTTAGATACAGCGGCCTGTATGACGAATGTTCCCCAACCGGCTTATTTGGCTTCCTTATCAGGACCAACTTCGCCTCCTTCCAGGCATCCGGAAATCTGCTCTCTAATAACAGGCAATTCATCACCGTCGCGATCTTGGCCGAGTGTTCTTTCACCAGAATCTCCACCACCTCTGCTGGGACACCGTCAGGTCCAGGCGCCTTTCTCTCTCTGAGTCTGTTACTGGCAGCCAAGATCTCCTCCTCCGTGAATGGTAGACTTTTCTCCCCTGCTAAGCTATTGAAATTCTTTTAGGTGCCTCATGCTTGTATTACCCACAAGCAAATCCCACTGATTAAAAGTTTTTCTTATTTTTCTAAAAATTATTATATTTTTTTTTGTATTCATATTTTTTTAAATATTTAACTTGTTGAAGCATTTCTTCAATTTTTAATTTAATTCTATTAATTTTACGTTTCAATTTATTTATTAATTCGTTATTGTTTGACGTAGATCGATAGTGATTACACAAAATTGCAACCATTCGATTCGCTTGCATGTATAACAGTTTCTTTTGATTAACCGAATAGCCACTGCCCTATCGCATCTAGCGCCTCGTCTGCTATCTCTTGTAGCGCCTGCGGTGTCTTTGCTTTGGCCACCAAGGCCAAGTCTTTGGCATACCCTATCAGCATGACCTCCTCGGGGTCAATTTAATTAATTGATTAAACGTTTTCCTTATTTTTCTAAAAATTATTATATTTTTTTTTGTATCCCTATTTTTTAAATATTTAACTTGTAGAAGCATTTCTTCAATTTTTAATTTAATTCTATTAATTTTACGTTTCAATTTGTTTATTAATTCGTTATTGTTTGACGTAGATCGATAGTGATTACACAAAATTGCAACCATTCGATTCGCTTGCATGTATAACAGTTTCTTTTGATTAACCGAATAGCCACTGCCCTATCGCATCTAGCGCCTCGTCTGCTATCTCTTGTAGCGCCTGCGGTGTCTTTGCTTTGGCCACCAAGGCCAAGTCATCGACATACCCTATCAGCATGACCTCTACGGGCATCTGCAACCGGAGGACTCCGTCGTACATGAGGAACCTGAGGAACACCAGTCGTGACTCGGTACCTTTCCACGCCATCCGCCGTTTCCATCACAATCCATCTGTTGGTGAGATAGTCCGCTATGAGCCGTCGAAGGTAGGCATCGACGCCACTCCCCCGCAACACTCGCCTAATCACCCTCAACGAGGCAGTGTTGAAAGTGTTCCTCATATCCAGTGTTACTAGGGCACAAATCATTTTGGTAGGCCAGGTTCCTCTGCGTGCCTCTTCTACCACACACAGCATCCTGTCAATGGCCATCTCTGTACTGTAGCCCTCGCGAAAACCCAGCTGATTTGGGGCCAACCCTCTCCTCTCATCTAGGCTCTTTTGCTAGCGGCACCTAATTAAATGTTCAAATAGTTTTCCCAATACGTCCAGTAGACACAGCGGCCTGTATGACGAATGTTCCCCAACCGGCTTATTTGGCTTCCTCGCCTCCATCAATTTCACATGAAAATTTAATCGATTATAATCATTATCATAAATATTTAATTAGAAAGATTTTAACATTTTGATTTGAAAAAATAACCCAACAAGGCCTAGAACATAAAATATAAAATGATCTTTTTAAATTCCGGATGAGAAACCTCGCCTCCTTCCGGGCATCCGGGAATCTACTCTCTCATAACAGGTAATTCATCATCCTCGCGATCTTGGCCGAGTGTTCTTTCACCAGAATCTTCACCACAGCTGGGACACCGTCAGGTCCAGGCGCCTTTTCCTCTCTGAGTCTGTTACTGGCAGCCAAGATCTCCTCTGTAAAAGGTGGACTTTTCTCCCCTGCTCCGCTATTGAAATCCAATTAGGTGCCTCATGCTTGTATTACCCACAAGCAAGTCCGACTGAGAGAGTGAATTGTACAATTAAGGAAATGTTACGCTCTTTTTTAGGTGAGAACCACCGGACTTGGGATAAGCATTTATCGCAAATCGCATGCGCTATTCGTACATTAGTGCACGAAGCACAAAACTGACGCCATATTTTGTCAACTTTGGTCGTGAGATTGCAATGCGTGACTCGATCTCGTCGCCGGTAGAGCCGAAAGACATTCAGACTGCTAAACCAACATCTACAGCTTTTCGATAAGAGGGATTCAGAAAGATCTACCGCGATGTACGCGAACGTCTGATGAAAGCTTCTTCATTGTCTAATCGTCTAACATTCAGTTGAATATACTCTGAATCAGAATGTTTGGCGTAAGAACTATGGATTATCGGATAAGGCTGCGTATTATAGTGCTAAGTTGGCACCTAGATATATTGGTGATTGGGGTCATTGTATTCAATCAGATTTACTATTTTCAATAATAAATATTAAAAGATTATATAAAAGCAAGGCTAAAACTAATTTTTTTAATTCAAAAACGATTTCAGTATTTTTAAATTTTTTTTTGTAAAAAATAGCATTTTTACGCGCCACAGGATCTCGACAACGCTTATGACGTGAAACTTTCTCAGGTTGGACAAGAACAGCCTATTGTCAGATATCTGTATTTATCTCTATCTATCGCGCACATATCACAGTAATGTTTTGTTTACAACAGGTTACAATTCCTATTATGGTTGCTAAATATTGTTTTGTGCACTCTTGCAATAAAATAATTCATATGTAACACCAAATAAAAAATATTTATTGCTGTTCCAATGAATGTTGAGCGACGAAAAATATGGTTTGATACAGTATATCAAGAACTTATTAATCCAGTTCAACCCACATTTATACATTGTTGTGAAAATCATTTTGATGTTAGTAAATTAACTAACGAAATACTTTCATTATTAATATTTTAACACTTCTAGTTAGAAAATGATGCAGAAAATTGGATGAAATATAAAACGATTAGACAGAAATTGATTTTGAAGAAAGATGTCGTTCCTCATAAATATATTTGTTCACCAAAAGCAGAAATAACAGACGAATCTCAATCAACACCATCATCCGAAAAAAATTGAAAATATTGCAGCTTTCAAATCGCAAACAAGAAAATGTTTAACTTTTGATGTTACTGAATCAAGTTCTGGAAATACACCTAATCAATCAACTGTTGAAATTAGTGAAGATAGTCCTAATCTTGCAAGTGTACCTGAAACTCATTTAGATCAACAACAAATATTCGATGTTACTGAAAATACATTAAAAATGTCTTCTATACGCATGAGATCAAAAGCTTATCAAGCCAATCTTCACAAAATTACAAAAACCAGTGCAGTAAATGTACGTCCTCTAACATCAGAATCCAGTGTTCGAACAAATCTTTGTCAGTGTACATTATTTGTGCACACAGTAAAAGGTTCTCCTGTGACACCATCATCTTCTACAGCGTCCAGTGACGATTTTACTCCAAAATATGCGATATCAACATCTAGTTTAACTGCCAAAGCAGAAGTAACAAATACAACTGAAAAAAAAACATGATATTAAAAACAATTGTAGATTTTATTTAGGTATACCAGAAAGTGAATATTTTTTAATAGATTTTCTGTGCAAAGAGACTAAACTGTCACAAAGAAATATTATGATTTATTATATTCGTTTAGGTATTGATTTCGGATCAGATAAATTAAATATTAGCAGAACGTTTACTAATTCAATACAACAAATTGCGTCCGTATTGCATGAATTTATACATTGGCCTGAAGAATATATAATAAAATTAAATTTACCTATACAATTTATCGCGAGATATAAAAATGTACAGTCCATAACAGATTGTTTAGAAATTCAAATTCAACAACTTACAAATGTAAGTCATCAAGTTCAAACTTGGAGGAATTACAAAAAGTGCAATACAATAAAATATTTAATTTCGTCAACGCCTTTTGGTCTAGTAAATTTTATATATGTAGGGTATGGTGGTAGAGCCTCGGATAAGCAGATGGTGGAACAAAGTGAATATATTAATACGCTGCCTCATAATTGTATGGTGACGGCAGACAGAGGTTTTAAAAATATTGAACATTTGTTGCAGAAGTAAAATTGTTTGGTTAGACCACCATCTGTATCCGCAACAAATAAAATGACAAAAGCAGATGTCTTAGAAAATAAAAGAATAGCAGCATTACGAATACACATTGAAAGAGTGATCCGTAGACTATAATTTTTAATTATAACATATTTTTATTGTAAAGTAATAGTTACAAGTGGAATATAATTTTCTCTTTTCCTAAATTCTGATGAATATGATACGTCTCAATCGTAAAATTACCTCGTTTGTAAACTAGTTTTCTTAAATTGTCCTGTTTGTTGATTGCAATTTTTAAAAATCCTATGCTACAATAAATCGCGTCACATTTTTACGTTTAACAATTTTACGAACTGAACAAAACTTTGCTCAGTTTCGCGAACGGAGCAATTTCACAATTGGGTGGTAACATATATGTATAAAGAAAATTGTAAATAATATTTTCGGAAGAAACAATAAATTTCGTTTTTAAAATGATTTGGTAACATGTGTTAAATAAAAAATACACGTAGGTATGTCGTATTAAGAAGATTTAATTAATTACTCTTCATACAAAATGTGCAACAATATGCTTTGCTTTCTGAATTTATCATAAGCATATGATTAAGAAAAATACAATATGTTAGCTCCGCACGCTTGTATACATTCCAGTTTAATGCCATTACTTGATTATATTATAATTACTCTTCATGCAAAATGTGCAACAATATGCTTTGCTTTCTAAATTTATCATAAGCATATGATTAAGAAAAATATAATATGTTAGCTCCGCACGCTTGTATACATTCCAGTTTAATGCCATTACTTGATTAAATTATAATTACTCTTCATACAAAATGTGCAACAATATGCTTTGCTTTCTGAATTTATCATAAGCATATGATTAAGAAAAATACAATATGTTAGCTCCGCACGCTTGTATACATTCCAGTTTAATACCATTACTTGATTATATTATAATTACTCTTCATACAAAATGTGCAACAATATGCTTTGCTTTCTAAATTTATCATAAGCATATGATTAAGAAAAATACAATATGTTAGCTCCGCACGCTTGTATACATTCCAGTTTAATACCATTACTTGATTATATTATAATTACTCTTCATGCAAAATGTGCAACAATATGCTTTGCTTTCTAAATTTATCATAAGCATATGATTAAGAAAAATACAATATGTTAGCTCCGCACGCTTGTATACATTCCAGTTTAATACCATTACTTGATTATATTATAATTACTCTTCATGCAAAATGTGCAACAATATGCTTTGCTTTCTGAATTTATCATAAGCATATGATTAAGAAAAATACAATATGTTAGCTCCGCACGCTTGTATACATTCCAGTTTAATACCATTACTTGATTATATTATAATTACTCTTCATGCAAAATTTGCAACAATATGCTTTGCTTTCTGAATTTATCATAAGCATATGATTAAGAAAAATACAATATGTTAGCTCCGCACGCTTGTATACATTCCAGTTTAATACCATTACTTGATTATATTATAATTACTCTTCATGCAAAATGTGCAACAATATGCTTTGCTTTCTGAATTTATCATAAGCATATGATTAAGAAAAATACAATATGTTAGCTCCGCACGCTTGTATACATTCCAGTTTAATACCATTACTTGATTATATTATAATTACTCTTCATGCAAAATTTGCAACAATATGCTTTGCTTTCTGAATTTATCATAAGCATATGATTAAGAAAAATACAATATGTTAGCTCCGCACGCTTGTATACATTCCAGTTTAATACCATTACTTGATTATATTATAATTACTCTTCATACAAAATGTGCAACAATATGCTTTGCTTTCTGAATTTATCATAAGCATATGATTAAGAAAAATACAATATGTTAGCTCCGCACGCTTGTATACATTCCAGTTTAATACCATTACTTGATTATATTATAATTGCGGTCCATTAATGAAATAAGTTAAAAAATTGATTTATATTTATGTTCAAAAAATACACAAAATATATTACAAATATTTTACTAATAATTTAATTACTAATTAAAATAATTTAATGTGATACGTATTTTTTCACAAAATATTAAAAAAGAAAATTATATAGGAGTATAAATTATTCATTTATTAATTTTGAATATATTGCTGATTTTATCATATACATATCATAATGGGCTTATAAATCAGTTGAGAAACACTGTTCTTGTCTAAAAGTAGAAAACAGTTATAATTCAGTGAACAAATAATATCATATAAAGGTATATTAAATATAAAACAATATGAAAAGCAACCCAAAACCCGGAGCCATAATACATGTATGTTATGAGTGGAATAATCAATAATTTAGTTAATTGTGAGGGTAAAATTACAATACTGTCCTCAGAAAAAAAATTCGGTCTATGTGGTACAATTGTATTGGTACTCAGCAAAAGAATTCCATATAACAAAAATTTTTAACTTTATGCTGACAACTTTTTCACCTCCATATCTTATAAAAAACTTACCAAGAAAAAACATAAAAACAAATTTTGGGAATCACAAAATATCGCAAAAATTTCAAGAGCCAATGTTCTAGATAGTAGACAGAAGATGGACAGCTGTACAGACGCAACCAGACAAAAACGTGATATTAGGTTACTATTGTGTAAACTTAAAATATTGAAAATATGCCACAGAATGTGATGTTTTTAGTTGATTGTTCAATAGTATCTTAAGGAGGCAAATAGGTTTTTTTAATGAAAAAGTAGCCCATTTTCAGGAATTATTTTTACAGTACAGGAAAGGCCTAGAGCAATGCGACTTTTTTCATCATGTAAATCGTTTATTGACTTGTATGTCGGATTTTTTGGTCATCTCCCCTCCCCAAACTTAACCCCCCAATCCGCTTCCCGTAAGCCATGTCCGGAATTTGGAGGTATGTGGTTCCAGGAATTTCTCTGCACTACTTCATCTGAAACAAAAACCGTTTCGGATTATTGAACTTAAATATATTCCCCATCGTTTGACGGATCCTTTTTTGAAAATTCGATTTTGTCGCAAAATGGCGGACTCTTAAAAAAAAAAGTCAATTTCGACCCTTTTTTCTGCTTTCTTGGATGATAAAAAATAAAAAAAAATAAACATTTTTTAAAAAGGATCCGTCAAACGATTTCAAATTCTATTATCTTTTTGCTGACAAAAAATGAAACAGATCGGTTAATATGTTCCAGAGATATCACTGGAACCGACAAAAAAAATCTAGTTTCAAGAAAAACGCATTTAAAGTTTCAAAATAAGTTTTAAGTTAAAAAATTAATTTTTTTTCACTTACATGTAATCATCAATTCCAGGGCCATATAAGCATTCCTCCTGTTTATCTTGGGTGTCTATTTTTCCGGACAATCTCTGCCGAATCCATGCCTCTTGAGTAGAATGCTCCGATCTTTTTGCTGACTGGTGGCAGCGACGAGAGTCATATGAATTAGGGTACCTCACCTAAGCGAGTTCCGGAGTTTCGTGACAAAAATCGCTGTAACTTTCTTAATTATTAAGATTTCGAAAAACGGTTTCGTGTTTTTAATTCTTAAAGAATATCTCTATAAGAATTTGTAAATAAAAAAAAAATCAATGTTTTGAAGAAAAAAAAAACCTGCTTGCCCCCTTAATTTATTTTACATTTTTTTACGAGATAACCTTTTTTAAAAACGTAATTTTGATCTGTCCTATCAATTGCCCAGCGGAATTTATTGAGTTATATTTAAGTATAGATTAGCTCGATCGGAACATTGTAGTTTTTGTTAAAATAATGGCCCACACTTTACTATTTATTTCTATTTATTATAGTATATTTTGAGAACAAGGCACATGAAATAAAAACTTAAAAAACAATACGTTTTAAGAAAGCAAAACACATTCTGTATTACTTCTTCTTATTATTTCTATATTAAACATTGAGTGTTTATATCATGCAACAGATGTCTCTGTTCTAACATTAAACATTGAGTGTTTATATCATGCAACAGATGTCTCTGTTCATTTTACTTGTACTTAAAGAAACTTATCCACATTACGATAAATTTCCTGAGTTTTCAATTTAATTAATTGATTAAAAGTTTTTCTTATTTTGCTAAAAATTATTATATTTTTTTTTTGTATCCCTATTTTTAGTAATGAGGTATTTGACTGCTGGGCAACAGAACTGGCATTTGCTTCTCTGAATACGTAAGCCGAATTGTCGTATTCTGTCGAAAGTCCGCTCTAATTCTTGCAAGTGATCTTCGAACGAGGATGATAATAAAACTAGATCATCTAAGTAGGCTAAAAGGTGGATGGTGCTTAAGCCTGAACGCAGTCTATCTATCAAACGCTGGAATGTGGCTGGAGCGTTTTTCAGTCCAAATGGCATACGCAGGAATCGAAAGATGCCACAAAGAGTCACAAAAGCCGTTTTATCCTGATCTTCCTTTCTGACAGGAATTTGCCAGTAACCGCTTCTTAAAACTATGGTTGACATATATGCGGTTTTCTTAGCGGCGTGTAGAAGGTCGTCCATTCGGGGTAGAGGGTATGCATGCGCGGTGGTGACGGCATTAAGTTGTCGATAGTCGACACATACTCGTGTAGCTCCATCTGGCTTTGGAACCAAAACGACGGGGGCAGCCCACGGAGACTCGCATTCTTCAATAATTTTGCCTTCCAACATCTTGTTAATTTCTTTCCGCAGTACCTCTTTCTTTCCGGGGGACATCCGATAAGGCGCAACTGCGACAGGTGCGTGATCCTTCGTGTCGATGTGATGTTCAGCATAACTGGTCGGAGTCTTGGGTTCTTGAAAGAGTTCATCGTTTTTGTTAAGAAGTGCATTAATTTGTTTTCTGTACTCTGGCGTGAGGTATGGCGCTTCATCTGCACGTAGAGTGACGGATATCATTGAAAGGTTTAATAAATTGGAGCAGTCGTTCCGGAAAGAGGATGCGAGCTGCTTGGGGATCTATGCCAGTTGAGTCATATATATCAGGAATAGCTGCATCAAACATATAGGATACGTGGCGAGGGGAGTATCCCGGAAGGGGTTTGGCAGGTATTGGGTCGACTTTTATGGATTGAACTTGGACTGATTTCTGTACGTCTTCCTTGCATGTGAAAGGGTATTGGATATTGGATTGTTCAGCGAAATACCAGTAACGGTGGGCCAGGTTTGGGACTAATTTGGAATCTTCGAGAAAATCCACGCCTAACAGGGTTCGGTTGTTAGTAGCCTCGGGTAGGACAACGAACGTAGTAGGAATTTGCTTTCTTTGTAGCTTGATAGTCGTCGTGGTGGTGAGTATGTCTTTTTCTTTGACTTGTCCATCGGCAAGGATGATCTCGGCTGTTTTCTTTGTGAATGCTTGGCCCTTGTCACGCAATCGCGTATACAACTCGTAGCTAGCAACGCTGACGCGGACGCCGGTATCCAGGTAAGCGGAGCCTTGAATTCAGTGTACTTGTATTGTTACGGCAGGTCGATCTCGTGGTCTCAGTTTTTGAGAGGGTGCGAAGAGGCAGAAATCCAATTGACGGATGTTCTATTTGTTTGAGCTCGTAGGACACTTGCTCCGAATTACGCCTGGTGTACCACATCCATAGCATGAAATTCCAGGTTTTGGAAGGTTAGTTGGTTTATCGTTAGTTTTGGTTGCATCTGTTTCGTCCGTTTTTTGTTGTGCCATCCGTTTTCGGCATTCTTCGATGGTGTGTCCCGGGTAGAGGCAGAAGTCACGTCGTGGGCATTTTCTTGGTTCCGAGGGCACCTGGCTAGGTTTGTCCGAGCAATAATGATCAATTTACTTTAGATCAATCAACGTATTTAAAAATTATAATAATATGAAAGACTGTAAAACAATAGATACTCTACTACCTAGAAAACTTAATTATGAAAGTTTAACTGTAGATAAAGATTATGAAGCATCATGTGTAAATCTAGTTGGTAGTTTAAAGTATACTATTGTGTACGCGTGCTGATTTTGTGTTTACCAATTTCTTTTTTTTTTTTATTAAGTTTCAAATAAAACAAAAATTCTAAAACTTTAGAAATGTTTGAAACGATTTTTAGATATGTCAAAGGTTCTCTTGATTTGAGATTAACATATATAATAAACAATAAAAGTATATAAATAAAATTAATAATTATGTTGTTTTAAACTTGGGTATAACGACATTGACAAAAAAAATATCAGGATATATATTTAAAGCCTTCGAGTCATGTTGTGTAAAAGAAGCTTTTTGCTTAAATCTCAGACAAATAGTATTAACATAAAAATACTTAAAAACCCATTCTTATTTTTAAAACCAATACAGGTTGTAAATACAATAAAATAAGTGAGTTTATCACACATTGTAAACAATTGTAATTATATTTAATATGTTTTGACTTATGTAAATACTTATGTATACTAACATCAATAAATTTATTATTATTATTATTATTATTATTATAACTCTCTTAATACTGTCAAATTGTACAAATGGAGGTTAGGTTAGGAAAATGTGTAAATGCAAAACTACACATGCAAATACTAACAAATTGCACTCAAATAAGTATGAATAACATGCGAAAACATGCACAGATTTGAAATCTATGGCTAAAAGATTACAAACGTCGCCGCGTGAGGTGCCTGAATCGGAATTTAAAAATGGTCTCTTAATCTATACAAATTACGTTATTGCAAATAAAATGTCCGGTAAAATGTGTGAAAACGAAATGTGAAACAAAGTAACATATTAAAATACTAACCTTGTAAAGAGATGAGCTTTCTTTCGTTTTTTGGTAGCCTGAACATGCCATACATTTGCCGTTAATTACATCCATAGCTAATCTTTAACATAAAAATAACAATAAGCTTTTTAACTAATGTAAACGGAGGTTTTTTCACTAAATCTATTTGAATTTTAAGTTACAACGATTATTTAATTATTAATATACCTCTTTTTAACAGTTTTAAGATAAATTTTTGACATTTTTAAACAAAAATCGTCTTCAAATCTTAATTGTTTTAATTGTTGAAATAAAATAAAACAAATTGTTTTCAAAATTTTTGCAAACCAAGAATTATAATCAGTCAAAAATAATAAAACAACAATTCAAAATATGGCGTACAGGAATGGGCGCGAACCTAATTGAGGTTAAAATATTCGTATGTAAAAATACCATATTGTTTTAAAATTATTACTTAATATTAACTTTTCTAATTAATTCAATATTTAATAAAAATATTATATTCAATCAAAATGAAATTATTTTCTTACCTTGCAGTAATTATAAGGTTCCAAGTTAACAATTTGCAGATTTTTTGATATTTTGTTCCTTAAGTACAACTGGATTCCACAAAATTAGCGTCAGAAAAATACTAAGTGCAATACTTTACTTAAAATGAAAATAAAACTGTTTCAGACACGAAATAAATGACAATGTTTATCTAAAAACTAATGTCAAAGAGATAACATAAGTGTGAAGTTTGCAACAAAATCAGTGGCCTAACAATATGCAACTTCAGCAATAATAAACGAATTTGAAAACATTCTGAAAACTGTGTCCCGGGTAGAGGCAAAAGTCACGTCGTGGGCGTTTTCTTGGTTCCGAGGGCACCTGGCTAGGTTTGTCCGAGCGTGGCTGTTTGGCTTTTTTTTGTCCTTTTCGGCGAAATGTTCCTCGATAGTTCTAGCTTTGTTCAGGAGATCGGCGAATGTCGTTACGGACTCTCGTGGCATTTTATCACGTATTCTATAATTTATTAATGCAAATATGAAATCAATTTGCACATTTTCGGAATGTTTTGGTTCTGGCAGTTCTGCGAACAGAGCTCTTTTCTGGCAGATGAAGAGATCTGTCGGAGTTTCGGTGTCTTGAGTACCGGTAAAAATGTCGGCATATACACGATACGCCGGTCGACGAGGCGAAAAGGCACTGCGGATCAGTGTCTTGGCGTCGGCCCAAGTACTAACTTCTTGTTTTACACTTTGCTACCATGTAGCAGCAACATCTTCCAGCAGTAGTGGGAAGCCTGCTAGAGCGCTAGCGTCGGTGATTTCTTCGCAGTTCTTATACACACTGGCCGTGGAAAGGAATTCTTCCACCTTTCTGGTGTCCCGAGTGCCGTTGACTCGAGCGGTACATTGAGCGAGACTTTTTCTATTCACCGGCCTGGAGTTTGCGGACAAATTGCGGATTAGTTCTTGCAGCTGATCTGCGGACATCTGTACTGCTGTCATGTTGATAAAACTTGGCAGTGCCGTGTTATTGCTGTGCTGTAGTTGTTCCTTTGTAGATTCGGCCCTCGAAGTTGGGCGACAGTTTATAGGGGTTCTGTTGAGGCGTAAGTTGACACATAACAAAAATAAATGGTTTAACTAATTTATTTAATCACACACTAACAATGTAACAAGAGAACACACAATATAAAGTTTAAACCTAATTATACCGTATACAGTCTATTCCGGTAACCATTCATTTCCTATACTACTAGTTTGATACAGTGTTCCAGTTTGGATGCGCTGTTCTGAGCTAGTACCGTATAAGGTCGTTGAGACGGACTGAACTGAACTGACTATTGCTTAAGATTCCGGCTTACTTAAGTATTTTACTTCACGGAATTGCACAGGAGAGCTAAGTAAATCTAGTGGAGCAATCTAGCGAAGGGCGTGCATACTATTCGGGGGTTTGATTGTCCGTGCGTGGGAGGGTTGGTAGCCGGACCGATAGTGGCGCTAACGGAAAGGGTAGTGCGGAGCGTACAATAATTATGCATGCTACAAATTCTATTAATTTTACTTTTCAATTTATTTATTAATTCGTTATTGTTTGACGTAGATAAATAGTGATTACACAAAATCGCAACCATTCGATTCGCTTGCATGTATAACAGTTTCTTTTGATTAACCGAATGGTCCATATTGGTGAATTTTAATTTTTCCTGCAAAGTTTGTGACGCTCTATAAATACGAAATATTTTGCTGTGAGACCTTTCATCAAGCCATTGAGATATCTATTCAAAAGTTTTGGATTAATACAATGAAATATACGGTCGCTAGCCGATTTATTTTTTATAAACGATTGCAGGTTTATAAAGAAAAGTTTAGGAATTTCCATCTGCCTGTGGTAACAAATCGAATCTTTACCAAGAAAATTCAGAGTAACATATTTTTTATTATTCTGTTCGTGTAATGTGATATGTTCAATACATAACGAACAAAAACCGACTGTATCTACTTCATCTATACCTTTCTTCCCATTGCCAGATCTTAAAAGTAAATGATCAATGAAAAATACAGCTGTACTAAGTTGTTTGATAACTAGTCTTTTAGATAGAAAACCTTCTTTATATTTTTTTCTAATTATTTTATTTTTTCTCCCAAGCTTGCGAGCTTTCTCAAATATCTTACAATCATTTTCGCTATTTAGTTCCGAACTGGGATTCAATGTAACATATTTTTTTTTGCTGAACGTTGTCAGTCCACGCTGCAAGCCACCTAACGGATGGATCATGTCTTACTTCTTTCCATTTATGCCCTATAGCTGGGACAGGTATTTTCGAATCTTTACTGCAATTAATAATAATATCTTCGGGCATAACACGCCGTTTCAGCATACCCATACGCCGCGAATGTTCACCGCGACCACGGAATAGTTGAGGTGGACCAATTTTAAAATTATGAATTTTTTCACGAAGGCCATCAATTACACAAAAACCAAATTTGCTGTTAATTTTCGATGTGTTTTCAATTTGTTTTTTTAGATATGTAATATTTATACATATTGTAACACGAGTAAGCGGTTAGCGTATATTTATCAACTTTAGGGAGCGTGCGTAAAAGTAGTGATCAACAATTATTAATTTAATCGTTTATTAAATAATAACACAAAAACCACATTACAGAAATATACAAAGAAAAAACCAACAAAAATATGAATGACAAATATAAACTAAAGCGAAAATTACTACTAAATTATAATTAACAAATTCTAACAACTAAAGCGATTCTAGAGGTCTCTGACACTCTAAGCGGACTTAAAAGCGAACTTGACTTAACTACAAGCGGGCGTGAACTGAACTGATGCAACAGAGAGAAAAACCTACCTCTTTCTCAAAAACTAAATTGTTATCTTTTTCGAAAGATACAGCAAAAAATCTAAAATACTTCAACATATTTCTAAGAAATATCTTGAAGTTTGTCAAGTGGTTTGCAGCGAACTCTGATATATATAAATCTGTCACTAGGGCAAAATCTAATAGATACAAAAATTATGTAGCTTCAGAAATATGTATCAAGTTACAACACATGGCTTATACCTGCCCTATTACAATATTTCGAAAATTGCATTTTTTGAAATTTATGTTAAATAAAGAAATTCTTGTTAAATAAATCTTTTTTTGTATAATCATTGTTCAACATGCCAACATAAAAACTGGCCACATCTTCTGCATTTTCTGATAAATGAAATTCTTCACCGTCATAGAGAAATTTAACTTCTTCTGGTAGTTTTTTATATGCAGGTGCAAATATAGGACCTTTGTGTTCTAGAAAATTTCATTTTATACTCTCTCGTTTCTTTTTATTTTTGTTTTATAACAGCTGACCTGTGTGATCAGAAAGAGTTGTGTGAATAACCTTAGATGAAATTAAATTGGTTTCTGCAGAGCTCGATGATGGTGTCACATGATCTAGGTAAATCCCACCAGGTTCCTGAAGTAATACGATGTATTGAAAAACCTACCTCTTTCTCAAAAACTAAATTGTTATCTTTTTCGAAAGATACAGCAAAAAATCTAAAATACTTCAACATATTTCTAAGAAATATCTTGAAGTTTGTCAAGTTGTTTGCAGCGAACTCTGATATATATAAATCTGTCACTAGGGCAAAATCTAATAGATACAAAAATTATGTAGCTTCAGAAATATGTATCAAGTTACAACACATGGCTTATACCTGCCCTATTACAATATTTCGAAAATTGCATTTTTTGAAATTTATGTTAAATAAAGAAATTCTTGTTAAATAAATCTTTTTTTGTATAATCATTGTTCAACATGCCAGCATAAAAACTGGCCACTTCTTCTGCATTTTCTGATAAATGAAATTCTTCACCGTCATAGAGAAATTTAACTTCTTCTGGTAGTTTTTTATATGCAGGTGCAAATATAGGACCTTTGTGTTCTAGAAAATTTCATTTTATACTCTCTCGTTTCTTTTTATTTTTGTTTTATAACGGCTGACCTGTGTGATCAGAAAGAGTTGTGTGAATAACCTTAGATGAAATTAAATTGGTTTCTGCAGAGCTCGATGATGGTGTCACATGATCTAGGTAAATCCCACCAGGTTCCTGAAGTAATACGATGTATTGAAAAACCTACCTCTTTCTCAAAAACTAAATTGTTATCTTTTTCGAAAGATACAGCAAAAAATCTAAAATACTTCAACATATTTCTAAGAAATATCTTGAAGTTTGTCAAGTTGTTTGCAGCGAACTCTGATATATATAAATCTGTCACTAGGGCAAAATCTAATAGATACAAAAATTATGTAGCTTCAGAAATATGTATCAAGTTACAACACATGGCTTATACCTGCCCTATTACATCGCCCTCCATTTAAATATAATTATATCAAATAAATAGATATAATTATAACCAAATTTTACTTAAATTAGCATGCACTTATCTAACGCGAACTATGATTTTCTTATATTTTACTTAAATGTCTCTATCTATGCGAACTAAATTTTATTTATCTGATGACACTTGCGAGCACATAACTGAACTAAATCATCAATCACTAAACTATGCACTAACTTATTTCCGATTTCATAGCTGGGTGTCATCAACGGCGAGCGAATCCAATGTTTTTTTCTTAAAATCTAACTAATTGCGTAAACGCACATGTAGGCACGTAGCGTAGGAACGTAGCGAAACATTTTCTTTTTGAATAATTTGCGTTTATTCTCGTTGCATTTGACGATTAAAATAATGTCTGCATTATTTACACAAATAGCCTTAATCTTTACAATTTTTGGTAAATTTAAAACAAAATAACTTGCGCTTCGAAAAACCTCGGCGATAATTATAAATATTTTGAAAATCAAACACAAATCTACAAATTGTATAACATCGACGGTATTGGCGTGTTTGCTAGCGGTAGCGCGTCTGCTGGCGATGGCGTGTCTGCTGGCGATGACGTATTTGCTGGCGATGGCATGTTTGCTGGCGACGGCGAGTCTGCTGGCGATACCGCTGGATATGGTGGCGAATTCGGTGTCTTTGCTGGCGGTGCTGCGGGACACGATGGCGGATTCAGCATCTCGGCTGACAATGTCGTTGAATACGACGGCGGTTTCAGCGAGTTCGCTGGCGGTAGCGTTGGATACGGCGGCGGATTCGATATCTCTGCTGGCGATGTCGTTGGATACGACGGCGGTTTTCGCGTTTTCGTTTGCGGTACTGCAGGGTACGATGGCGGTTTTAGCGTTTTCGCTGGCGGTGTCGTTGGATACGACGGCGGTTTTAGCGTTTTTGATTGCGATACTGCAGGATACGATGGCGGTACTGCAGGGTGCGATAGCGGTTCTAGCGTGTTCACTGGCAATACTGCAGGATACGATGGCGGGTTCAGCGTCTTGGCTGACGATGCTGCTGGACATTACGGCAGTTTTACTAACTCCACTGCCACTTTCCTGTGGAGTACATCTTTCTTCATACACAGGTACGGAATTGAGATACGTAGTTTCAGCGTTTAATAAAGCCGTAAAGTTTATATTTGTCGCGGTAGCCGGTTTATATGCGGTATTTGCGTACCACGGTAATACCGAAATCGACACATTCTCATTCGTGTATATGGATGACCCACGAACACTATCGGCGGTAGCACCATATATTGTCGCGTAATACATTTCACTCGCGTTTTTTTTTTTTTATCGAAATTTGCGTTTATGGTTGATCACTACTAACCCAAATAATTATTTAATCGACTGCGCCATTGTAACACTTTGCGCGGTTTGCATATATTTATTAACTTTAGGAAGCGTGCGTAAAAGTAGTGACCAACAATAATTAATTTTAATCTTTTATTAAATATAATGACATACGAACACAAATTACGAAATATACAAAAATACAGAAAAACAAAGTGAAATATATATTAAATTACAAATATAAACTACGAATTAAACTAATAAACAATTAAGCGAATCTAGCAACTAAAGCGATCTCGAGGCCTCTGGCACTCGAAGCGGTCTTAACTTAAAGAGAACTTAACTAAAGCGAAGGCGAGCGTGAACTGAACTGATGCAACAGAGAGAAAACCTACCTCTTTCTCAAAAACTAAATTGTTATCTTTTTCGAAAGATACAGCAAAAAATCTAAAATACTTCAACATATTTCTAAGAAATATCTTGAAGTTTGTCAAGTGGTTTGCAGCGAACTCTGATATATATAAATCTGTCACTAGGGCAAAATCTAATAGATACAAAAATTATGTAGCTTCAGAAATATGTATCAAGTTACAACACATGGCTTATACCTGCCCTATTACAATATTTCGAAAATTGCATTTTTTGAAATTTATGTTAAATACAGAAATTCTTGTTAAATAAATCTTTTTTTGTATAATCATTGTTCAACATGCCAGCATAAAAACTGGCCACTTCTTCTGCATTTTCTGATAAAAGAAATTCTTCACCGTCATAGAGAAATTTAACTTCTTCTGGTAGTTTTTTATATGCAGGTGCAAATATAGGACCTTTGTGTTCTAGAAAATTTCATTTTATACTCTCTCGTTTCTTTATATTTTTGTTTTATAACAGCTGACCTGTGTGATCAGAAAGAGTTGTGTGAATAACCTTAGATGAAATTAAATTGGTTTCTGCAGAGCTCGATGATGGTGTCACATGATCTAGGTAAATCCCACCAGGTTCCTGAAGTAATACGATGTATTCCTCACGCGTCTCGCTGCGATAAAATTTACTTCCTTTCTTCTCTTGAGTAAGCGTAAGATCTTTTCTCCCATCAAAATAAAGTTCTGTAATGTTCTGATCATCGGGTGTAACATTCGTCAGGGAGTTGTGAAGTCGACTTTGTTCTCGAACAATTTTTGATAGATCTATGACCATTGATGTGTCGTCTTTCGTGATCAAGCCGACGTCTTGTAGAACTGCGTTAGCAATAATCGCTGCATTTCTTAAAGACACTCCTGTTCTATCCATAGCGATCACCAAATTTGATAAGATGTATCTCATTTGGTCTTGTGGTCCGGGATCCGACTGCAATTGAAACAAAAATATATGTTTTTATCAATTATTTATCATAAAATATGTAACGTGAAAAATATTGCTCGGATGAAAAATGTGTGAATACCTGAGTATAAGTGCAGTCACTCGTCGAGATAGAACATGTCGAAAGGTTGGAAGACAATGCGTCGATTCCTTCGTACTCCGATTCCTTAATGAGTCGAAGAGCGTGGGCTACTGTCGTTCCTCTGATCGTTCACAAAATCTTTCAGGCAAATTGGGATTTTTGATTTTGTTTCGCATTTGCATTCCACTGTGTAAGAGCACTTGCAAACAGCAATGTCAAACAATGTTTCTGACTTTGTCACGAGTTCTGAAAACTTTTCTTTTACCATTTTTGAAGCTTTTCGTTTTCTGTTATGCGCAAGAATGTCTCTGTACTTTTGATCAAATTTTTGTACTTTTTTAACCCTCCCGTGACTATGCTATAAAAAATTACTAAAGAAGCCATGCGGGGTAACTTTGTTACCCCATTTTTTTTTGGTAAATTGCGGTACTTGACTCGTTTTATATTTATGTTAAACCTATTAGATATTAAAATGACTAAAATAAAATACTTTTGATAAATCTTTTATTTATTAAAAATACAAAAAAAATATACATTCTAAATAAAATAATAAAAGTTGTTATAAAATTAAAAAATTTATGACTGATCGCATTCTGGGCAAAAATATTTTTTAATTTCTTTTCTGTGAATATTGCAAATACATTTTCTACATTTTTCACACGAAATTCTTGACTTTCGGTCATGTTTCCTAGGGCAAAATGAGCATCTTGAGCTTGCACAATATTGACGTACATTTGCGGGTGGATTCACTTCTAGTTGATGGTCATTTTGCTTCAAAAACAATTCTATGGCTTCCCTTACTGTTTTATGAAAATTTGTAGAATTTAATTTTTTCTGCTTTACATTAGGTAGTGCAATATCTTGAGCTAATTTTTGAAGAAAGTATCTACGGTAGCTTTTGTCTTTGCACACATCTGGATACTTTTGTGTGAAAATGACGTATGCGTTTAGAGCAGCCATATCAATTATTTCCATAAAAATTCTTAGTGGCCATCTTTTTGTTGCACGAACACAAGAATATTCTCCGGTCATCTGATCACCGGTATCAACAGCACCTTTTCAGGGTGGCCACTATTTTTCAGAAACAAAATTCCCTGACTTTTCCAGGTTTTCCAGAGGACTAAAAATTTTTTTCCCTGACTTTTTGTGCAACAAAAGTTTAACATTTCCGTAATTCATTTGCTTATTGGTATAAATTTTAAATTCTGAAAATAACAAATGAACAAAAATGTTAAAAAAACGATAATTATTTCGGAAAAACTTTCTTTTATAATTTCAATAATAACATTGTAAATAAGTAGAGGGTCTTTCATAATTTTTTAATAAACAAATGCATTCCAATGTAATAATATATTAATATAAATTTTTGAGCCTACATGTAAATCATTTTACACATTGTGATCTATAAAATAAATGACTATTAAAATCGACCATATTTTAAGTTCAATCAGATCACGAAGATTAAAACTAGAGACTACAGGTAAATTATTTTACATATTGTGAACTATAAAATAAACGACTATTAAAACCCAGAAAATTTGTTTCACTACATAAAAAATAAAATTAAAATATGAATGATTGAAACAGGGTTTTCGTCATTGATTTTAGTTATTTATATTTGCTCTAAAAAAATTTCCCTGACTTCTGAAAAAATTCCCTGACTTTTCCCTGACTTTTTCCTCACCAAGAAAATTCCCTGACTTTTCCAGGTTTTCCAGAAAGTGGCCACCCTGCTTTTGTCGGGTTATAATGCATATTTATTTCTGGCTTGTTTTTCGCATCACCAGTTGTTTCGACACCGTGAAACTGAGTCGATAGTAAAAGAACAGCCTTTATTTTCTTGGGGACGTAAGATACAAATGTTATGTGATCAGAAAAACCAAATATGCTAGAATATTCTGGACGTGACACATGAGGTAAAAATTCTTTAGGTACTTCACGTTTATTTACTCGTAGTGTTCCTGTAATTGTAAGTTGTTGTCTGAAGAGCTCTTCAGCCAAAGGAATAGACGTAAAAAAATTGTCTGTAGTAACTCCTCTCCAAGATCCAAAATATGGTCTCACCATATCACAAACAACTCTTTGTCCTTGATTTATCTCTCTTTGATTATTTATCATGCCAGTATAGACTTCACTGTTTAGTATATACGCTGTTTCAGAATCCGCACAAACCCAAATTTTAATGGATCGCGGTCAATTCATCGAAAACAATTCATCGAAAACAATTCATCGAAAACAATTCATCGAAAAAACAATTCATCGCAGAACAATTCGTCGAACGGACAATTCATCGAATAGTAGAATATAACAAATTATACTAAAGTAGGACATTAATTGATTATAACTGTATTCAAGAAGAAGGTATTTATAAATAAATAATAACTGCAGAGTGTTAAAATTGAATCAAAAATTTATTAGAAAATCAAAAATTAATATAAAGTATACATATATTATACAGGGTGTTAAAAAATAAGGGTAAATTTTTTTATGGGATATACATTTGGATGTGCTGAGAGATCGTTTCGTCAAGCAAAGAAATAATAATTGCAAAGTATTAAAACTGAATCAAAAATTTAGTAGAAAATTGAGAAATTAATTAATATAAAGTAATATACATAATATATACAATAGTAGTAAACTTAAAACTAAAATAAAAAAAATTATGAGTAATCACGTAAATAATCAGTGAGATTCGTTTCGTCAAATAAATATAAATAATGGCAGAAAATAGAAAAATCAATTAATATAAAATAATATACGAGTACATATATTGCTAGACATATATACAATAGTAATTAACTTAAGACTAAAATACAAAATTATGAGTAATACCACGTATATAATCAGTAAGATTAGTTTCGTCGAATACTTGCACAAGTCGTTGTAATCGTTCATTCATATTTTTATAAATTTTCTTTCGAGGTGGTGCTTCTTCTCCAGCAACAAATTGCTCTATTCTCAATTCATTGATGTCTTGCTCCCTCTTAATGGCATCGATAAATTTCCAAATGGTGGGATGACTACAGGAAATTTGTGTTTCAAAACACCGATGCCAACCTTCCAGAGCATTGTTTGTTTTTGGTGTGTCTCCTAAAACACTTTCGTAGCAGTTCCACATTTCAATACTGAATCGTGGAGGCTTACGTCTATTTCTATTGGGTCGTCCAATCCACGTATCTTCGAAGTAGTCGACTATACATTGCGCCTCTTCAGGAAAAAATTCGTTGTCCAAAAGTTCTTCGAAAGCTTGGACAACATGAGCAATGGGGACAAAAGCTAGAGCTGGCAAATGCCTCATTTTAAGAGCAAAATCCGCATCTTCATCATATTTCTGCTTTAATCCATTCTCTTGTATCTTCCGGTATATACATTGACTAAGATGGAAAAAACATCCACGTATTACTGTATTCGGGAACTGATCTCTGATCGCATTCATCATTTGTATTTCGTAATCAATTAAAATTGATTCGGGTGCCATAGGTATTCGGAGGAGTTTAATTTCACTTAGAAGTTTCTTGTAGGTATTTTCTGTCTTACTGGGTAGCAAAACAAATAACAATGGAATTGCTATGTTTTCCTTTAAGCCATGAATGGTGTACATTTGGTAAAATAGCGAAGGAACGGTCTTGAATGTTCCGTCCATATACCAATGTTTTGACCTGGATAATACTGACAAGTTGTTCTGTGTGCCAAATATCAGAATTCTATTATCGTCTTCTTTACCAGAGTCAAATAATAAAAAGTTTTCACCCTTCGAAGTTCTTGAGTACTTTTCCGGAATATCTAGTGTTCGGAGGCATTGGGGTAGAGGTGGAGCACCGGACACTGCTACTCTAGTTCTTCTAATAGTTCTTTTCACTGATGCAATTTTTGGAAACGCACCACACGCTGCCTGACTTATTTCGTTGACAACTTTTGAAATGATGAGATGAGGTGCATCCTCGGTATCTTTGGCCGCAACTTTAATTTTATTTATTGATGTCACTACTTCTACACTTGCTGCACTTGCACTATGATTATGATCACTATTTTCCTTGATCACCTTATGGTCTTCTGTGATGACACGTGCTCGGCATTTTATCCTAAGATAATGTTCGCATCTCCAGTAAATTCTGTTATTAACCACTCTCTCTTTAATGAATAAATATCCGTAGCGCTTTAATTTTGGGTGTCCTTTCTCACTGTTAACGAACTGCAACTCCATGGCAACGTCGGTCGAGGACAAAATATGAAGTAAAACTCTTGAGACAAATTGTCATTATTTATATCGTTTACTAGAATACATTTTTGATGGAGTGGGAGAGATTAAACGTGAGATTCAAAATACAGTAGAATTATAATTAAGGGTTGCCTAATTAGTATATTTTAGAAATAAACAAGGTAATGACTTTTTAATTACATAGACCGAGAAAACTATTAGAATTTATTCTACCGAGATTAAATATGTGTCAAAATACAATAGAAACAGAATAATGAAGGTCTTTGTGAACAATCGTGTACTGTATTTTCGAAATAAACATGGTAATGACTTTATAATTACATATACCGTGTTAAATATTAATATTGTACTACTGCAGTTGCATTTGAATTATTTTGCGAATTTTTTTCGATGAATTGTCCGTTCGATGAATTGTTCCGCGATGAATTGTCTTTTCGATAAATTGTTTTCGACGAATTGTTTTCGATGAATTGTTTTCGATGAATTGACCGGATACGAATTTTAATACCGTATCGTCCGGGTTTACTTTTTATATACATTCTAAACGGACTTTTTCCGCGAAATGTTGCCAAACGTTTATCGACTGTAACATTTGTGTTCGGCGAAAAATTAGCTATGCAATTGTGAACGAAACTATCATATATTTTACGTATTGCTTCAAAATTTATCTCCACTTGCTTGAATTTTGTCATTTCTATTTGTTGTATCATCAAATCAGTAAAGTAGGGTTGCCTGAATCATTCATTTTCAGTCAACATTTCAGTAATGTGCAGTTTTCTTCCACGATTTCTATCACCAGTAATAAGTATACCAATGAAAGCTTGCATTTCCTCTAACGTAACATCTTTCCATTGATTTTGTTGTTCAGGATGCTCTTCGTTCCATTTTGCAATACACTTGCTTCCTTGTCTATTTGTGTGAACACATATGTCTGTAAGCATATCATTCGTTATAAAGAGCTTGAAAGCTTCTAAAATTGAAGTAATCTGTAAACTAAAACATGTGGGTAGAAATGTAAGTGCTGTGCTAATTATAATTTCAAAATAAATTTAACATATTTCAAAAATAATATTATTTACCTGGAATTTTTCAAACCAACTCTTGCGTTTACAAGGTTAAGCGCTAGACGTCTTGAATTTACAGGTGGTTCAGATTTTCATTCAAACCCAGACTTTGATTTATAAACAGTTTCACATATATCGAGCTGCTCTATATTTTCATCGTTCTGTTCAGCTTCAAATTCATCAGCAATATGATTTTCCTCTTCTATATGATCCTCTTCATCACTTTCTTCATTTTCGCTAAACTCACACTCTACATCACTATCGCTTTCCAAAATTCTACGTAATTCTTCGTCAGACAAATAACTGCGTGCCATTGTGCTGAGCAAATAACAATATAAGACTAAACTGTTTACACTTCATTCACATAATCAAATGCATGTTATGCAAGATTCAACACGTTCAACACGTCCAACTTGATAATGTATAGCAGAACCTAATATATACAATAAAATATGCACAGTTCGTGCAGGATTATACTTGTACAAAAAATACAATTCGGTGGAGCATGACAGTCCGTGCGGGGTAACTCGGTTACCCCAGCAAGAAATACATAAAATAAATGTGTTTATAAATATAAAAATTCAACAAATATTTAACTTTTATATACTTTAATGTATATTGAAGGATTACCTGGAAGCACAAAGCTGTAAATACATTATTTACAATAATATAACAAAATATTTAATCTTGGGGTAACTGAAATACCCCGCACGGTCACGGAAGGGTTAACAGCAGATTTGCGTTACCTAATTCCTTGTATTTAACAACACTACGCGAATTAAATAATAATTTTGTGCTAAATTTCAACTTTCGATGCCTTTAATGAATCGTCTATAATATTCATTTTTCGAATGGTCTGTATTGCCTTCTTTTTCTATGTAAATTTTTATGTCGCTAATTGTCGAGATGTCATCTCTAGCAAAAAAATAAAACTATGCACACCCGCTGTGTTTACATACAGCTATTGCAATAAAATAATATTTCCTTTGCGTACGAGATGGTAAGTTGCATTTATGTCACAAAATTTTAGAAGACATATTGGAAACAAATTTGAAAAATAATTATTAATTTCGTCAGTCCAGTTTTTCTTCAGTAACTTCTTATGGGAAAAATAATTTAGCCAAAATGAAGCCGGAATAATCATGTATGTAACAGAACTGGCAATATCTCAGGAATATTAGTAGATGGGGAAGAAAAAGATTTATCTAAAGTCTTTGAATCATTTGACTGTTTTTGTGCAGAAGAAGAAAAAGAAGCAGACGAAGAAAAATTTATTTGGGGATTTTCTGTAAAAGATTTTATTTGGAATATACAGATGTTGACGCAAATCCTTACAAAGAACCAATAATATATAACAAAAATTGGAGTTAGTCAGTTAAGATGGTTCGGACATGTTGAGCGAATGCGTCTAATGAAGTTTGGTTAAAAAAATCTATTTGCATGATTTGGATGGTATACGTTTGCAAGTGAAGTCTTATTAGAATGAGATAACGATCACTAATTTGTAGTTGTGCAATTATGAAATTAATTATTAGAATATGAAAACAAATACAAATAGAATTAAATAAAAAAAATATATAGTTCAAATATTGATACACCAAAATATATAGGATGAGGCTATGTATACGCAATTGGCTATTTATACATACAGTATGTATACGAAATTGGCTATTTATACATGTAGTATGTATACACAATTAGCTGTTTATACATACAGTATGAGTATTCAACTGGCTATTTATACATACGATATGTATTTGCAATTGGCTATACATACTTTATGTATATGCAATTGGCTATTTACAGATTTACATATACTGATTGTATGTGCTATTATTACAGTTAATATTTTGATAATAACTAGTGCTGTCAATATTTGAAAAAATTGGATCCGGATATCCGGATCCAAAAAGATTCGGATATCCGAATATCCGATTCTCGGATAATTTAAGATCCGGATCTGAGATCCGGATCCGATATCCGGATCTGAGATTCGGATCCGATATCCGGATCTGAGATCCGGAACCGATATTCGGATCTGAGATCCGGAACCGATATTCGGATCTGAGATCCGGAACCGATATTCGGATCTGAGATCCGGAACCGACATTCGGATCTGAGATCCGGAACCGATATTCGGATCTGAGATTCGGATCCGATATCCGGATCTAAGATCCGGAACCGATATTCGGATCTGAGATCCGGATCCGATATCCGGATCTGAGATTCGGATCCGATATCCGGATCTGAGATCCGAAACCGATATTCGGATCTGAGATCCGGAACCGATATTCGAATCTGAGATTCGTCCGACATCCGAAACCGATATTCGGATCTGACATCCGCATCTTAAATTTGAATTCGATATTCGTTTCTTAGATTTGGATAATACATTTGAAATGCGTAATCTAACAATTACATAGAAACAGGTATTATATTTTTATTTCTATTTAGTTTATAATAAAGTTTATAATTTTAGTAATTTATTATATACATGTTTTATTGGAGAATATAGAGTGTTTTATATAAAAGTAAAATTTGGTTTAACAAATAGATATATTAAAATAGTTATTCTGTCTTGTTATGTCTATAACTTCAATACTTTACTATACATTTATGATGTAATATAGACATGCACTCATCATACGTTTATTGATATAGTGTAGAAAGAGACAACTTATAATAATATATGCCTAGCTATAGTCAGGTGCAGTTATTTGAGTTTAAATTTTTCAGTGTTTACGTTAAAATATTATAAAATCTTTTGTTCAGTATTTTTGTGTTGTTATTATATCACTGTTATAGTATGGTTATGGTGCGCTACACGCTATATTTTACTAGATTATTCAATTATAGTTCAAAAAATTAAAATATTTCTGAATTATTAGATGAAGCAAATGAGTTAATATTTGAATTGTATAATATGTAACAAATATAAATAAATAACTTAAATAATTTGTTTAGTAATTTTGTGAATATTAAAAAATAGATACATCTTTCAAGAAACACAATAATATACCATAAATTAAAACTTAATATAGTTTATTATAGGAGAAGTATTGAATGTTTGCTTTATTTTTATTCAAAAACATAAATTGTCTGACTTTAAAGTTTACATTTTTAAGGGCGTAATGTAAACATCTATAGAATAAAATCAGAATATTATTCGATAGTTAGTAGTTACATAAATAAATAATACCTTACAGGCAGCATTCATTTAAACTTACTATTGTATACTAAAAAGTTAAAGACGATGATGTGAAATACAAACAAACAAAGACAATCATATCTCAAATAATGCAGCGTCCCTTACCAACCACATAGTGTTACAAAAATTAAACATTTGTATATGTTAAAAAAAATATTTAATATTTTTATTTACTGTGTTATATTTAAAATGTATATGTATTTAATTTTTTTGTCTGGATAAGAATGTTTGGTGAAAGTTGATTTCTGGTTGAATAAAAAGATTTTGTGCCACACCCTTATTGGGTACATGGCGTGATTGTATATATATATATATATATATATATATATATATATATATATATATATCAAAATAAAAATTAATAATAATTTTAAAATAATATTTTTAGATACAAATTTTACATTTCATTAAATCAAAACCAAAAAAATATTAACTTGTAATAAAATATATAATTTGAAAAATATTAACAATCTGGAAAATTTATTGAAGATTTGACAAAATGCAATTATTTTTAACAAAATTGTATAATTTTTAACAAAAATTAAAAATTTATTCTCAATATTTGACAGTTTTTATAAATTTAATAATTTTATACTAAATTTCAAAATTTTTAGCACATATGAATCGCCAAGAATTTTAAAACAAATTTTTCAGAATTGCATATGTAAAAGAATTTTTAGTATTGCCAAAATCATCTCTTTTAGTATTCCCAAAAACAGAACTTGTAATAACATCCATTGTATACAAAATTCTTTAGACACAATGTATATAATTGAGTACTTTTATTTCTGAGACACACTGCATATTTATATGATATATAAAAAACATATTTTATATAAAATTCTTGAGACACATTGTATATATAATTTTGATGCACATTGCATATATGATTTTTTAGACACATCGTATATAACTGCAATCGCACACTTATTTGGCATTTCGATAAAATAATACAGCTTGTAAAATGTTTTTAATATTTGTTTAAAAAATGTGATATGTATATGATATGTTAAAAAGAAAACAGATATTTCATAACCTACCCGTACATTTATTTCAATAATATAAATATATTAAAATAATGTGTGAAAAACCTATATAAAAATAAAAATATAAAACATAGATTCGAAAAGATTCAAATTTGAAATCCGGATCTTTAGATTCGGATCCTAAATCCGGATCTGAAATTCGAGTCCGAGATCCGAATCTGAAATCCGGATATCCGAATCTAAGATTCGGATCCGAGACCCGAATATTCGAATCTGAGATTCGGATCCGAGATCCGGATATCCGAATCTGAGATTCGAAACCGAGATTCGGATATCCGAATCTTAGATTCGGATCCGAGATCCGGATCTGAGATTCGGATCCGAGATCCGGATATCCGAATCTGAGATTCGGATCCGAGCTCCGGATATCCGAATCTGAGATCCGGATCCGAGATCCGGATATCCGAAAACCTAATTATCCGGATATCCGGATAATTTTGGATCCGGATCCAAAATTATCCGGATTCGGTTCCCAGCACTAATAATAACTACACAATTATAAATAATTATAGTTTTATTTATTAAAATTTATTTACAATATTGTTCAATAAAGTAATACATATATTATAAAGTATCATTAAATCAGAGAAATAAATATAAAGTAAAATAAATATAAATAAAAATAAAGTTAAATAAATATATTATTTTTTATTCTGTATTTTAATTATTTTTTTTTTTTGTAAAAAGTGGTCTGCTTAGTCTTTCTCTTCGGACGTCCTTTGGATTTAATTTTAGTTTTGATTTTTAAGTTTTTATTTGATTGATTTGAACAGCACTCGCTATTAGACCGAATTTGTTCATCAGGTTTTTCTGGTTCAATTGCACTAACAGACCGAATTTGTTCATCAGGTTCTTCTGGTTCAATTAAACTAAGCCCGCTACTCTCATGTTCAAAAAAAGAAATTCCATTGCTTGCATTGCTTTCTATTACTTTTAATTCCTCTACATATTTATTGAAGGTTTGAGTTCCATAATTAGACAAAATTTCTGCGATATTTTTAGTTATCGCCAGTGCCGTATTAAATTTTTAACTATCCGATAATATTTTGTTGGGACAATCAAAATCATCAGTAAAAGTTTCATCTTCAATATGATTATCGATGTCTACATTTATATCATCTATATCCATACTTAGTGCATTTTCAATTGAAATAATATATCTTGCTTGAAATCAAGTTTTGAAAATATGTTCAAATTATTATATTTTCTTATCATAAGAATATGACGACATGGTGCACTAAAACAATTCCAAAATGAACACAAACATGTTTCAACAGATGTATTATAAAGTTTTAATATTTTATTATCAAGATTTTCCTCAATGCCATTATTTTTAATTCTGATTTTGGGCTTTAAAGTTTTAAATAATTTTAACTGTCTATGAAATAATTTTATTCACGTCTATGTGAGGGCTTCAGAAAATCCTTCCAGTATCTTTCTTATTTCGATATAACTATCCATAATTTTAAAAACGTTTTGTTTATTTTTGGCTAATTTGTTATTTATTCTTGAATCAATACAGTTTATGATTTCCTTGATACATAAATAAATTGTTGGTAAACTTTGATATTTAGTTTGTATGTATTGTTTAAGAGTCCAAAATGATCGTTCAATTCTGTTCGTTGTAGTGTCTCCCATTAATGGTAAATGTTTTCTAAAATAATGTACCCACATTTCTTTACAGCTATTCCAATTTTTAAGGAATTGTTCCTCAAGTGATACATATGTACCTTTTGTTCCTATCAAAACTTTTTGCTCTTCATATTCTTCATATGATTGCGAATACAAGCATTTTTTAAATTTATATAATATTTTATGTTTCTCATCAATTTGGCAATTATACGCAGTAGAAACTAACCGTTTCTATTTAATAACATGGAATTTGCAAAGTAAAATGGTTGCACTGGAAAAAATGTCTTGACGTTGCTAACTGGTACACATGCTGTATGTATAAATAGCCAATTGCGTATACATACTGTATGTATAAATAGCCAATTTCGTATACATACCGAATGTATAAATAGCCAATTGCGTATACATACTGTATGTATAAATGGCCAATTGCGTATACATACCGTATGTATAAATAGCCACTTTCAAATATATATATATATATTATATATTTATGAACATGAACATGTTTATTTTTATATAGTTTGTAGTTTTCAAAAACGGATGTATTTGATAGATAAATATCAATATTATGAGATTATGTTCTAAATATGTCATATGACACTGAAATAGAGTTGAATGTACAGTCCGTATTACATTAACATATGAAGTTTACGTGGTACCGTTGTTATTGGCTCTTCATGTTCAGTGCAGTGTTCGTTCCGGCATGGTTGAGGATTACCGATTATATTAAGAGCATTTCAATTGCTTTCCCAAAATTTTACGAAGATATCAAGTTATGCTCTACCGAGATTTGCATTACGGGAGTTATAATTTCATCGCAAGATTCGTTGCAATTAAGGTCTGTATAATCGGTGATCCATCTTGGAAGAGTTAGTCGCCATTTCTTCTACGTGCACATCACAGTGAACTGCATGCAAAGAGTCCATCACTAGTAGATCAAAAGATTCATTGCATCTAAGTTTTCTTAAAATTATTAATATTTCCCTATAAATTACATGACAGTGATCGCACATTTCGTTTATAAGAAAATATTCTTCTTTGGGAAGTCCTAAAAATAATCTGGGATGTTTTGTTATAAATAGACAGTTTTATATTTAAATCATCTAAATTTTCATCTGCATCAATGGATTTTGTAGGGCTTCCGCTAATCGTTACCGAAGTTCATGTTTTCGATGGACTAGATGAACTTGTACTAGGTTCTTCTGCTACTGTGATTAAACGTGATGATGGTTCTCCTATCACAGGACATAAACATTTTGAAACGTTCCCTTTTTCAACTTTTTCCTGGCTCTCATGTTTTCTTTTCTTTGCGGAATCTGATAAATCAGAAATATTTTTTCCAAATATGTGCGGGACAGCTTCTTTTTTCAGAAATTTTCCCAGTAATTTATATTCCATAAAATTAGAAGCATCGACTTCCAACTATAACAAAGTATACATTTATTTACCAATTACTTTATATAAATGAATTATATTATTATACATAATATTAAGCTGAATTAAAAATATAGAATTTACGGTTATTAATACTGACATATTTAAATGGTACTTCATGTATTTTATACATTATACCGTTAGAAATATATATTAATAAAACAAACTTATTTTAAATTATTTACTTAATATCCATTACTCCTACAATTTAGCTTCCAATTAAAATGTTATATATTTTTTATAACGTTGTGAAAGTAACTTACATTAAAATGATTTTCACAACAAAAGTTTTTTTTTTTGATAGAATCAGTAGATACAGCTGCAACTTCAAACCATTTTTTCCTAATGTTGTGGAACAGTCAAAAATATTTTATTATCATTTTCTGTGCTTGTACAAGATGTAACGAAACACTTTTTCATTTTCCTGGAATATAATGAAACCGTTTATTATAATGTTGAAAGAAAATAAAACGTAACAGAAATTATTTTATCGATATATATTAGTTTCAGTAAACTACGCAAATAAATTAGATTACATTCAATAAAAAAACTTACCTTAATATAGCAAATGCACTTTCTAACTTAATTTATATATTAAAACGATTTTTCACTTATTGTCAGCAAACAATTTAAAAATATGTGGAGCTTCTAAAACAGTGTAGCAACAAAACATACAACCTATAACATATCACGACTGATATTTGAAATGTGACAGCTGTATTTCAATCATTTCAATAGCTTGTATCGGTAATCATGGCAATACATGTGCGTCTGATTCAGAAATCGACATAAGTTTCGCGAAGGCATTACTGACGTCATCACGACATATTTTTGCATTTTTTTTAGGAAATCTGGGCATCTTTGAGAAAAATTATCATTTTTTTTTAAACATCAATTTTTAAGCTATTTCCAACCACATAAAGAAATAAAAAAAATACTCTAAACTTCCCCATTAAGCTTAGGCCAGTGTACTATTAAAAATATAAACCATTGGCTAATGTTTGTTAGCATATTACAAATTAACCGAATTTGTAGGTTAGGCCACTCTAGTTCTCAACGCCTCATACATAATAATGTGTGTATAAAAATATTACATAACTTGTTATTCGCTAGTTTTATATGGAAATAATAAAAGGTGCCTTTTCATAAAATTTTATTTATGCCTTCTTACCTTTAAAATAATTCACGTAAAACAACATTTTCAAAGTATTTATTTTAGAAATATTTCTTCCATATAATTATAATCCAGTGCAATTAATAAAATGCAAAATACATTTGGGTACCTTTTGTTCTTTTATATATATATATATATATATATATATATATATATATATATATATATATATATATGGTGTTAAAGATTTACTTAAATTATATATATATATATATATATATAAATTAAAAATTTCACGACTAGACGATATTATATTGTAAAATGTTTTAACGGGAAGATAGTCAATGGTTAGACGTTAAAATCAAATTCTCATTTAAGATTCAATTGTCAAGCTTTCGGTGTGATTTTACACCTTCTTCAGGACCTGGACCAGCCGCTGTACACACAGGACTTGTTCGCCTTTTTATTTATCCTATTAAGGTAGGCTCCAAAACTTACATGCCCCATGAGTGCCTGCGTCAGGTGGTAACTCACCTCGCCGTGGATCCTGTTCACTCAGTGCTTGACTTCCAGGATAAGTGTGTGTGTGTGTGTTCAAACATTTTTTGCACACCTATCCCATCTTACCTGCCATTCCTCTAGAAGCTGTAGTTGCTGCTCTTCTTTGGTACGTTTCGGCGCAGTTCCTGCCACAATCCGCGTTTTAGCCATTAGGTCAATATGAGGAATACCTGCAACCAGAAGAACAACTTCTTCAAACACAGTCTTGTAGACATTACATACCCGTATTGGCATCTTTCGTTGCACCGTTGCCAATACCTGACGAGTCATCTTTATCGCAAGAGCCTTGCGCCATACTAGGGCCGCATACAACATAATAGTGTACACCACACTGCACAGCATCCTACTTTTTGGGTCCGCCAATGTTCGGTAGAAGCCGCGATAACGCTGCGTGTACGCGAGCTGCCCGCTCCGCTACCGTCCTAAAGTGTACCCCAAACGTACCCCCACTGTCCAGCGTAACACCCAGATATTTTATGTATTTGCTTACGGATACCGGTTCGCTCATTACTGTGAATGTGAGGTCGCCCGCTTTTCGTCCCCCCGCCAACAGCATAGCCTCTGTTTTCTCCGGCGCCAGCTGTAGCCTGCTGAGCGAAAGCCACTGCCCTATCGCATCTAGCGCCTCGTCTGCTATCTCTTGTAGCGCCTGCGGTGTCTTTGCTTTGGCCACCAAGGCCAAGTCATCGGCATACCCTATCAGCATGACCTCTTCGGGGTCAATTTAATTAATTGATTAAAAGTTTTTCTTATTTTTCTAAAAATTATTATATTTTTTCCGTATTCCTATTTTTTAAATATTTAACTTGTTGAAGCATTTCTTCAATTTTTAATTTAATTCTATTAATTTTACGTTTCAATTTATTTATTAATTCGTTATTGTTTGACGTAGATCGATAGTGATTACACAAAATTGCAACCATTCGATTCGCTTGCATGTATAACAGTTTCTTTTGATTAACCGAATGGTCCATATTGATGAATTTTAATTTTTCCTGCAGAGTTTGTGACGCTCTATAACAGGGATGGCGAACCTTTACGTACGAAAGTGCCATTTTTCTAAAGAAATGTTTAATGAGGTCATAGACGTGCCATCAAATAATTTTGACTTTGTGATTATTGGGAAAATAATAATAATAAATACTATCAACTCAAAATTCTTTATTTACTACAAAAAAAATAGGAACACTTTACAATGTTTCAATTATACGCCTAATTTAAATTAAAGTAAAATTAGTGTGACTTCTGTTGTTGCAGTTTAGATGACAAATAACATATGTTAGGGTTGTAAGATGTTACTTTTAGCAGAATGCATGCTGAACTGGAGTCATTTGTCAAACGGTTTCTAACCGAGTCTTTAATATTATTCATCACTGAAAATAATAACTCGCAGGCATAGGTTGATGAAAATATTGTTAAAATAGCATGAGCCAGCTTCTTCAAGCAATTAAATGTGTCTGGTAACGCATTCCATGTTTCCAAAATTTTGTTATTTTGAACTGAGACAATCTCGCTGAAAATTCCTTGATTGAAGAATCAATCACAGAAATAATTTCTTCAGTAACTTGGTCTTCGTCTGGTTTCTCAAGTATTTCTAAACCGTTGATATATTTTTTCAAATTTGGAAAATACTTGTAGTTTCTTGTGATAATATCGTTCCTGAAAACTTGCAGTTTAGCCTCAAAAGCGCGAATGAGATCTATCATGTCGATAATTGTTTTATTTATGCCCTGAAGCTTCATGTTTAACTTATTTAAATGTTAGCATTTGTCTGTAAAAAACATCAATTTTGAAAGCCACATAACATCCAACAACTGTGGGTATTCTTCAACTTTTCCCTCATTTCGCAGAAATAGTCTGATTTCTTCCAAGCAATCAACAAATCTTTGAAGTACGTTCCCGCGACTCAACCAGCGAACATTATTCTACATCAGTAAGCCATTGTACACCGAGTTGACTTCATCTAACAAAGCATCGAACTTTCGCTTGTTTAAAGCCTGCCACGAGATGAGGTTGACTATTTTTGTGACTACCGCCTTTACATTATCAAGAGATGATAAACCACTCTTAGCACACAAGGCTTCTTGGTGAATGATGCAGTGGAATTGAAGAATCAAATGCCCTACGTCTGTTTGAAATAAACTTATGAAACCATTTTTTTTTACCCACCATACTGGGAGCACCATCAGTTGTTACGGAAACAATTTTTTTCAAATCAATTTCTTTTTCAGCAAGCGAATTTTTAACAGCCGTACAAATATCAGTACCCTTTGTAGTTGTTAGCAACAATTTTATCTAAATTAATTCTTCCTTAATGACGTTTCCAACGCAATATCGAGCAAAAACAGATAAACGTGCAGATTTAGTGACGTCAGTGCTTTCGTCAAGACATAGCGATATAAAAGAAGCAGAGCTAATGTCAATTTTTTGTTGATCTGTTACATTTTCGGCCAGTTTGAAGATTCTTTCTTTTATTGTGTTTCTGGACAGAGTAGTATCTCTGATGCGCTGAATTATCTTATCCTTATTATCGAAATCATCAAAAAGAGAGGGCGCTTATGCTAACCAGGCTTCCTTCAAAAACTCTCCCTCTTTAAAAGATTTACTATGCCGAGCAATGACATTTGCAGCCGCGTAACTTGCCGCGCTCGTATGACAATTTTTGCGAACATATTTAATTATAGTTGTTGACTGTTTATTTCTGTCTTTCAATGTACTTACAATTAATTCTTTTTGCTCTGGTTCGCTTTTTTGACTAACGGATTTGTGATTTGTTTCAAAATGCCGTTTCACAGACGATGTTCTACATACCACTGTTCCAGAACATAAAACACACACCGCCTTGTCACCTTTACTAATCATGCCATATTTCTCTGTCCACCAAGTTAGAAATTCTCTGGTACTCTTACTATCTTGCACTTTTTGTTTTTTTGCTGAACTAGCCATATTAAATAACAATTAAAATCATAGATAAAACTCAAATAAACTTTAAAATACAATTATATCAACGAAATTCGCTATTATGTTATGCATAAACAAACTATGCGTCATTAGCAATAGAAACTCGCGATGTAGATTGTTGGTACGAAAACAAACGAGCGAGCGCCGCGCTTGCCCTACCTAAAGCCGCCACCCCACTCACCGTACCCCGCGTATCAAAGCCTGAGCACCGCACCCGAACATTACGTAGCGTAGGGATCACTCGCGTTCGCTCGTCATATAATATCTACTTCACACTTTTTTTCGTAGTGCAACATAATGAATTTTGTGATCAGTGACGTGCCCAAAATATTGTGTCGCGTGCCATTAATGTCACGCGTGCCATTGGTTCGCCATCCCTGCTCTATAAGTACGAAATACTTTTGCTGTGAGACCTTTCATCAAGCCATTGAGATATCTATTCAAAATTTTTGGATTAATACAATGAAATATACGGTCGCTAGCCGATTTATTTTTATAAACGATTGCAGGTTTATAAAGACAAGTTTAGGAATTTCCATCTGCCTGTGGTAACAAATCGAATCTTTACCAAGAAAATTCGAAGTAACATATTTTTCATTATTCTGTTCGTATAATGTGATATGTTCAATATATAACGAACAACAACCGACTGTATCTACTTCATCTATACCTTTCTTCCCAATGCCAGATCTAAAAAGTAAATGATCAATGAAATATACAGCTGTACTAAGTTGTTTGATAACTAGTCTTCTAGATAGAAAAGTTTCTTTATATTTTTTTCTAATTATTTTAATTTTTCTCCCAAGCTTGCGAGCATTCGCAAATTTCTTACAATCATTTTCGCTATTTAGTTCCGAACTGGGATTCAATGTAACATATTTTTTTTTTGCTGAACGTTGTCAGTCCATGCTGCAAGCCACATAGCAGATGGATCATGTCTTACTTCTTTCCATTTATGCCCTATAGGTGGGACAAGTATTTTCGAATCTTTACTACAATTAATAATAATATCTTCGGGCATAACACGCCGTTTCAGCATGCCCATAGGCCGCGAATGTTCACCGCCACCACGGAATAGTTGAGGTGGACCAATTTTAAAATTATGAATTTTTTCACGACGGCCATCAATTACACAAAAACCAAATTTGTTGTTAATTTTCGGTGTGTTTTATTTATACATATTTCAAAAATTGCATTTTTTGAAATTTATAATTATATTTTTTCTTCTTCAGTCATAGATTTGCGTCAATCTATAAAGAAATTCTTGTTAAATAAATCTTTTTTTGTATAATCGTTGTTCAACATGCAAGCATAAAAACTGGCCACTTCTTCTGCATTTTCTGATAAATGAAATTCTTCACCGTCATAGAGAAATTTAACTTCTTCCGGTAGTTTTTTATATGCAGGTGCAAATATAGGACCTTTGTGTTCTAGAAAATTCCATTTTATACTCTTTCGTTTCTTTTTTTTTGTTTTATAACAGCTGACCTGTGTGATCAGAAAGAGTTGTGTGAATAACCTTAGATGAAATTAAATTGGTTTCTATATTTGTACAAATATTATCAATACATGTAGATGATGTTGATGTTATTCTTGTCGGTTCATTAATATTGTAGGTTGTAGGCAGTACGAATTTAATAAATCAAGCAAATTAGTTCTGTCATTACTGGCTATTAAAGTATTTATGTTAAAATCACCACACACAATTATTGATGTTGTTATGAATTAATGCGATATTTTGTCTTTTATATATTGATATATTGAATTATTGACAATGATACACAATTTATAGTATAAATGTACACTTAAACTGTCTTCTGTCATGCGTTTGACTCGACTGTAACTCGACTGTACTCTACTCCACTCTGTCCCGTCTTGCCACACATAGAAAAATAAAGTTATACATATCAGGGCTAGCAATAGTTTACAATATTGTTATAAACAGATGTAGACTTAATTTTTGACAAGTAATTTAAAGTGTGTTCCAAATGAAGTAACAATAATTGAACATCGCTTGATGGCGTGCGATAAATACACAACACTATCACATCAAAATAGTATTAGCACTGCACAACACTCAAAGTGGCACTCGATACAGAACTGAGATTGTTTTTTATTAAAATTAACGCGCCACCATGTTTCCTAGTCGTTCTAGCATATGATGCTGCTACAACATAGGTTGGAAATTTTATATATTGTAAGTTTCCTGGAGACAGCCAGTGCTCAGTAATACAAAAAAACGTCGTAGTTTTTTACTTGCAACATAAGTTCAATTTCATTAATTTTATTTGTTATGCTTTGAATATTTTGATGAAAAACTGACATTGTTATGGATTTGTTGTTAAGTTTTAGTTTACTTAGGCCCTTTATATTATTATTATAATATTGTGAGATTATATTAGACGGCGGTTCATCATTTTTATTTGATGATTGTTATATACCTAATATACTTTTTTTAAAGTTTTTTAAGGGGGTAGTACACTCTGCCGGCTTGAAAAAAAGGTGATTTTCGGGATTTTTTTTTAAAGAAAACTATAAATGTATGACAAAAATGGAATACATGTGTTTATTCTGCCGTTTTCCGGCTACAAAAATTAATTTTTTGGCCTACATTGGGCAACTCCTTCGGCCGCTACACCAGGTGCAGTGTGGCACCTCTGGCGGCAACCTGCTGATCGGCGGACATCATAGAGGCCGCACCGTTTGAGCTAGAACAAAATCGATATTTTTCCCTTAATCTCCGATAAATTTCGTGTCATCGTACGTAGGATTTTTTGATTATGTTAAAAAATGAAAAATTGACATTTTGAAAAAAAAATCAGGATTTCGGACGCAAAAATGGACATAAAAGCTTGCACCAAAAAGCCATTTTTTAAGATAAAAAAAATAGAAATAAAAATAAATAAAATAGAAAAAATTGTGTAGAATTCAAAAATTCAAACCTCGTTCAAATCGGACGAACCGTTTTTGAGTTATGATGTCCGCCAACTTTGAAAAAATGATTTTGAGATAATCGCGTTTGAAGTTTTGAGTCCAGTTTTTCATCAAATTCGTCTACATACCTCTAGTCTGCTATGCCGGGACCATAAAAAATTCCTTCGACAACTCGTTCCTCGAGTTCTTGCCGCTTCCTGGCCGCCAATATGCTCCTCCTAGCCTCCTTCGCGCCTTCCGACAACCGCGCTTCAGCGCGATCGACGCGCTCGCTGTCGGCCTTCGCGCAAAAAGAATGGCAGGTCGTCCCGATGTTCAACTGCAGCAATCTCATAACTTTGAGAATCCCGTTCAGTCCCTCGTTGAAATTGCAAACCGCCAAATTTGAAGCAATTTCAACAATTTCCTTGCCGCTGTGAATAGTTTTTGGAGCCAGCTCCCACATGCTAGCGTTGAAGCTTTCATTGGCGTTTTGCGTATATCCGCCGAGACAACGTTCAAGCAATTCATCGCGACTCAGATCTTGAGACAGGAAGTATGGCTGTGTAAATTTCCTTTTCATAGCTGGTTTGTGTTTGTAGTTGCTGAGCTCGCCTTTGAATTTTGCCTTCTGCCATGTGCACCAGGAATCCGCTCCTTCCGGGCAGCCGTCATGTTGTGGTTCCTCATCCGTGGATATCTTGTGGTGCAATGTTGCCATCAGTTCCCTCTTCATATCCGCTGTCGATGCCGAGTTCCTCCTGATAGCAAGTCCATAGTAGATGGTGAGCTCGTCTATTAATTTTCCGGTCAATTTTCCCTTGCCGCTCAGTCCTTTGGTCTTCTTTACTAGCTGACGAAGTCGGCTGCCCATACGCTTTTGGACATGATCGACGCACTCTTTTTTGCGCACGACCAAGTCCTCGTATGGCTGTGAATCCAGGATTCCCTTGAAGGTTTTAGTATCACCGTCTCCGATATACTGACTATATTTTACACCGTGCAAATCGACCGATCTACGAAACATTTCAATGATCGAATCCACTTCCATTTTCCCAGAAGCTCCCTCGTGGTTTCGTTGACAGCTGCTCTTGTGATTTTCGTACCATTCTTCAAATTCCGCGGTGTCTTCCTTTTCTTTCCACTGATCGCATGCTTTACAGACTTTACACTTTACGTCCAGGTCAAGAACCTGTCCGGTACGGCAGCCAATAAGTGTAGAAACACCCAGCAGAGAAGAAAATCCCTTCTTCTTCCAAGAACCGCCGCCGGAAACCGTCAACCCGCTGAAGTCGTTGTCCTCCTCAGATAGTTCCTTCTCTCTCTACGCTGCTTTCTTCGTGATAATATCTCGTATGGCTGTGGAGGCTGTATGCATAGCGTCAATAACTTTGTAGTACGCGGTTTTCGCAATGGGGTTCGGCAGGCACATAAAAGCGCAAAACTTTGCTAGCTCGTTGTATCCAATTCCGAGTAACCTCAAGACGAAGATGATACGACGATTGATGTCAAAAGCGTGGCTATCAATTAACGGACTGGAACTTATGTACTGCGGATCGCAAGTCGCACAGCACACTGCGATTTTAAACCCTAGGCCGCGGATACCAGTTTCTTGAAATCTCACATCGGAGCCGCACTTTTTGCACACTACTAAATTGGCCAGGGCAGTGAAAACACTGAGGAATTCGACGAGCCGGTACTCAAAACTCGCATTCACGATGATCTCGTCGTCTTTCGATGATCGAAGCTTTTTGGCCGATGACGAAACACCGTCCACATCACTTTCCAAGGAATACCTAATAATACGAGTAATTATTCGGCTGTTTACAAAGTGATATATTCGTATGAATAAATAAATTAATAAATACCGATTAAGTGCACGGCGGCCTTTCAAAGAACTACGTTGTGACCGGAACTGATTATACTTTGATCCTTTCTGCTTTAGTTTTAGCCGTTTATTTGGCATTTTTGCCGAAAAACTGCCTGCGTGCGCGAGAAACGTGTTTATCAAATGACAGATTGCCACAGACTGTATGATACAATACCAGAGCCATCTGGTAATACGCGGTAATAATTGGAACTAAAAAGATCGCCCGTTCCGTCGATAACGATCGAGCTTTTCGGGCGCTCGCCCGAGCTCGCTCGGAGCGCTGCGACACGACTTCGCTTTTCGGCCTGTAACTTTGGAACGGAGTGTCTCATGAACTTTGGGTAAAGTTTACGATAAAGTAGACACTTCAAAGAATTTTTTAAGCTAAAAAAAAATCGATTTTTTAAAACTTGCAGAGTGTACTACCCCCTTAAGGTAGCCAAGAGAACATGACAGTTAGGATCCCATACTTTGTGGTCAGTATTAATCATATCTTTGTGACTTTCGTTATGTTTAATACAATTAATACAACAAAGTACCGTTGATTTACAGTCATTTAATTTGTGATTTTGAGCACAACGTGGACAGGCATCTGTTTTCAGACATTGCTTTGCATGATGATGAAAACCGCAGCAGTTATAACATCTTCGTATATCTATTGCATCATATACAGAACAGTAGGTGTAACCAATAAAAACTTTACCGGAAGCAAGTAATTTATGATATGTGACTTGATCTATTAGGATTAACGCTTGATAAATATTTCTGTTTTTTTTTTAATGGAATCAATTTCTAAAATGGAACATTTATAATCATCGCAAAAATATGATTTTTTTTGACTTATTAAATAATGTAATGTTATTCTTACTCGAGGATTAAGAAGAGGTAACTCTCTGACTTCATATTTATCCTTTAAATTTTTCTTAACAAGTTCTTCAATTTTTTTGATTAACTGGTTTTATTAAAATAGAAGGTTGAGAATTTTTTACCACTGCAGAAAAAGATGACTTGGTAACTTCTTGTAACAATTTGCTATCTTAGTGCAACTTAAGATGACAAATTATACTTCTGAGTATATCCTTTATCTGGTTATATAAAGTTGCACTTGGATCTTGGTTATTAAATAATTACGATAGACAAATATAATAAAATATATAAACTTTAATAAACAAATATAATTGAAACAATTACTAAAATGTTTACTTATAAAATTTAGCGATAAAATATGAATCCAAAATGTAACTTAAACGGAGTCATTCTTACAGTGAATCGTAACTCGACTCTGACCGTAACTCTGACCGTAACTCTCCGTTGACCGTAACTAACTCAGTCTTGAAGCTAACTCCTTTTTAAGTTACATTTTGGCCATCGAACTGGACTCTGCGGGGAGGCAACGTAAGCATAAATAACTAGTTCACTGTGCAATCAAACTTTGAACGTTATTTCAATATATGTTGAAATTGCTGACACTAGCCCAAAGTTCGATGCACAATAATGCTTAACAAACATTTACGTTTGTTACATTCTGAATGATTCGTAGATATTACTTTATTTATCATTTCAGTCACTTGAGATGTGTAATTGATTGTGATAATTCAGTTTATAAAGAAGAAACTGTATCCACAATTATTTTAGATAGTCTATCGAGATTGAGATTAATATTATTTATAGCAGAGTCGGTATTAGATACTACAGCATTATCAATAATAACACAGTTAATTTTGCACGTTGAACATAAATAAAATAAATAGTTACAACTTTCAGCGACTTTATATTCTTCATTATTTATGTTAGCACAAACTGGATGAAACCATTTTTTTACATCCTTCACACCCAGTGAATCAGTATTTTCCCATCTTTTCAGTTTACAATTTGCACAATTTTTACTATTCATTTTAATAATAAATAATTTTAATTTTACTGAAAACAAAAAATGAAAATTTTGAGTCACTGGTAAAATGTCACTTCGTAGCACAATGATCCCTGCCGTAATAATCAAGTTCAACTACGTTAAATGTAAGCAGTGACAAGAATTCAAAAAACTTCAAAATTTTTATTAGTTAAACACTAAAAGTTTTAATATAAAAAGTCAAAAAATTTAAATTTGGCTCACCCACCATTCATAAAGATAAAATAATTAATATCACTATATTGCACTCATTCAGACGAACACATCGCTATCAAACAATTGAACCATTAAATAATACAAATAGGTAAATTACAAATATTAACGTTTATCTAAAGAAACACATGTGCACTGTTGAACGACCAAAATATAACTATAATAACTATGCTGGTATCAATATGTACAATGTACTTCCGGCGGACATTAAATGTGTTGTTAGTATAAGATTATTTCGAAAAAACTCTTTAATTTTTTGCTTAAAAATACGTTTTATTCCGTGGAGGAATATTTCATGAATGCACCTTATTAATTGGTTATTTTTTAATATCATATTTTTGCACTGTAATTGCATTTATTTTAATGTCACTGTTTTTGTATTTTTTGTATTCTGTATTGTGACTTATTCATGTCATTCAGTTGACATTGTGGAAATAAAAATATATTATTATTATTATTAAACGGATGTCATACCATTTTTGCGTTTTATTCTGAGACACTCTTAGATGTTCAATTTTTTTACATTGATCATCTTTGTTTTTATGGCAAAATAATATGAAATTTTCCAGATTTTTAACGTCACATTCTTTAACATATGTCGCAGCTAAACAAAACAAAGATATTTTTTTGATGCAATCGTCTTCGTCATGTGTATTATAAACTATTCCTTCACTATTATATGTGGCTGCTTCTTTCAAAAATCTTGTTAAAACAGTACCCATTTTATTTTTAGCGCAAGAGCATTAGAAAGAAACATTTCCGATAAAGCACATGCTTTTTCAATAGTTCCCACACGAGACAAATTCGATTTTTTCCAGTAACATGAAACTGATGTTACTGAGGGCTCCTCGCTTCTTCTATGTAGCCACAGTAAAAAGGCAACGCCATGCTTGCATCCTCCTGCAATATTTATATTCATTATAAACACTATTATTGGTAATTATTATAAGTTAATATACCAGTACTAGCAGCAGAGCTATGACATTCACAGTTTATTACTAGTTTTCTGTTTCATTTATTATTGCACTTACAGAGTAATTTGTGTTGTGTACGCGACGTTCTGGGGTTATTTTTGATAAAATTGTGCAAATATTGCTTTCCCTTTTTAACTGTACAAATCCTATGGCATCATCACCGTAATTTTCTCTGCCGGCTCTGCAAATATAATAATGTTTAGCTTATATACATTAGTAATACATTTAAACACTTACTTTTGACTTTTAACATTTCTTATTTCTGCACTAACAAAATGTGCGTTTGTTATAAAATAATTTTTGACCTTATCGGCATTTACAACTGGTAGATTGGAAGAATCAGCTTTACAAAATCCTGGTTCCATTGCTATTTCAGATAGATAAAATATAAATAAAACCACGTGTTCCTTGGCGAAAACAAACGATACAAACTTTTGAACTAAGTGATATCAATACTGTTACGAGCGTATTTGCGGGTTCAATAAATAAAACGCACCACAATCTTTACAATGTCTGGTTTATTGCATAAATTATATTAATAAAAGCAAAGGAATAAATAATTAAAACAAAGTTCATTAATATGGCAAACAGATAAGAAAAATAATATACAATTCTAATACTGAGTTCGTCACGGCAGACCCCAAGTTCCCGCGCACACTACGGCACACCGCACTGCCAGATAACACAACCGTACGCATTCAACGGGTGCCCGACTCGAAATATTTTAAAATAATTTATTATAGTTATACATTAACTTAATATTAAACACAAATATTTATGTTCTATTCTTCCATCTTATTATCAATTATGCCACGTATCTAATATTTACAATTCTATGGGAACATATATGTTTTTGACATTGCTAAATGAATCGACTTGTCCTTCATTTAGCCACAAGGGGGAACTGTAAAAAGTTTGACGTCACAAATTACAAATTTTAATTAGACCTTCCACTTCAACAATTTTTTTCTTATTAAATACAAATAATTTAATACACACACACAAATAAAGGTTTATTTTATTAAATGAATTCAAACTAAACCTATTACAAATAGTTAAACATAATATGATATGATATAATCATTACATATATGAAATAAGAAATCATTGTCAAATACATTAACCACCAAAACCATATAAAGTACGGCCCTGGTTTTTCAGGGCATACACTACATCCATAGCGCTGACGGTATTTCTATGTCCGTGTTCTGTATATCTTATCGCCTGACTTATTACGTTTTTCAGAAACATAACCAGTACACTACGCATTTCTGGATAAATCATAGACGAAATATGTCCGTGTTCTGTATATCTTATCGCCTGACTTATTACGTTTTTCAGAAACATAACCAGTACACTACGCATTTCTGGATAAATCATAGACGAAATACGTTTTACACCACCAAAACCATATAAAGTACGGCCCTGGTTTTTCAGGGCATACACTACATCCATAGCGCAGACGGTATTTCTATGTCCGTGTTCTGTATATCTTATCGCCTGACTTATTACGTTTTTCAGAAACATAACCAGTCCACTACGCATTTCTGGATATCATAGACGAAATACGTTTTACACCGCCCGCAGTAAAATTAGCTGCAGTCACAGGTAAGTGGCGAATGATATTTAACGGTTCGCCTTTCAAACTCGTTTTCAGATAATGAAACTTTTCTACTTCACTCAAATCCTCTCGTTCGATCACCATTTGAGCAAACATTTCCTTGAAATGGACGAACGATGGTTTGTCTCCATCAAAAATTGGGAGATTAATCCGTGGTAGGCGAGGTTGGGGTAATGAACGCCTCTCGTTGGATGAAGCCAATGAGACCGAGCCACCACCGCTTCAAACTACTTGTGGAACCTCAACTGGAAACATGGCTTTGTATTTGATATCCAGTTCACATATTTTATCCAGAATGGATTCTTGTATCAAAGGTTGAGCTTCTATCTCGTTTTTCACTGCTTTTGACTGCTTTTCCTTCTGCAGTTGTTGAACATAAGCTATCTGTGCTTTATTGAAAGTTTCACCCAATGCATTGACTCGAGCGTATGCTGCTTCAAATTTAAGCTTTGCATGCTCATCCTCGATGGCTGTTGTTGCCCAATTTGAAATTTAGTTTATACTGTTTACTAAATAGTCTCTTTCAGTTTTCAGTGCAACTGAATCCATTTTCACGGTATTTGTTTTTCCCGATTGAATCACGAATTTCCGACTACGAATTGTTTAATCGTTCACTCAAAGTTTCACGTTTATCCGTTAACTTCCGCGTTGATCCGTCCCGAATGGATCAATTAATCAATGTTCATATGCGGTTAGAAGGAGGAATTTGTTACGTTATTTGGTATCTATTTTATTTCTAAATAATTGTGGAATTGTGATCTATTCCAGGTCGTTTGTATCGACATTTGGTTTGCTTCGATTGACAGCAGCGTGTAGTGCGAGCTATGCGTATGGCACGGACCAACGGAAATTGGAGAAAAAGCCGCCATTACGGGTACTTATTTTTTTACTATCAAACTAGTTACATGTGTTTAGTTTTCCTGGCCACGCTTGGGATAATTTTGAAGTTGAGTTATAGTTTTGAGTTTTGTTGGCACGTCAGTAAGACGGATTTTGGAATAATTACACAATTCACAAAGTAAATAATTTAGGTACGTGAAGCTGGAACAACCATTTTAGCACAATCAACCGAAACCTATCAGAAAATTTAGTACTCATTTATTACTAATTTATTACGTAAAAAGCAAATTTATTACTCTTGTTATTTAAAAAATACAAGGGGTTGTGCTAGCTTAACCGTTAAGCTAGCACAACCATAAGCACAACCACGAAAAAAAATATATAAACCTATCAGAAAATTTAGTACTCATTTATTACTAATTTATTACGTAAAAAAAAATTTATTACTTTTGTTTTTTAAAAAATACAAGGGGTTGTGCTAGCTTAACCGTCAAGCTAGCACAACCATAAGCACCACCACGAAAAAAAAATATAAACCTATCAGAAAATTTAGTACTCATTTATTACTAATTTATTACGTTTGTTTTTAAAAAAATACAAGGGGTTGTGCTAGCTTAACCGTCAAGCTAGCACAACCATAAGTACAACCACGAAAAAAAAAATATAAACCAATCAGAAAATTTAGTACTCATTTATTACTAATTTATTACGTAAAAAAAAAATTATTACTTTTGTTTTTTAAAAAATACAAGGGGTTGTGCTAGCTTGACCGTGAATCTAGCACAACCACAAATAAAAATATGTAAACTCCTCACATACCATACTACTAATTAATTACTAATTAATTAATAATTAATTTCTAGGTAATTACCCATTAATTATTTATTATTTAGTAAAAAATGACTCGGTAGAATTTTTAAATTTGATTACAGCGTTTAACAAAATTTTAAATTAGTAATCATAATAATAATAGACAAATTTGTTCAAAGTTTTCAGTATTGTTTGAACGCTTAATGAAATCGACCTGCATCAGTGATTGTGCTGAAGTAATCAAGTCGGAACTCAATTATTATTTTGGTCACCAAATGATCGACTCCTACACTTCAAAGTGCATTTCGAGTGGTTGTGCTAGAATAATAAATTAAAAAGTCTACTTTTCCCACCGAATAATCGACTAACTGCACTTCAAAATACAGTAGTTTTGCACTGCACGTTAACAAAACAATCAAACTTTCTGTATGTGTGTAAATATTTGCGTAATGCATCTCTTTCTTTGTTATTTAACAACATTATTATAGTTACAAAAAATCGGCGCAGTAATTAAATATATTTTCTAATTAGTTAATAATTCTAATTAGTAATTTCTTATTATTTATAGCGCAGTTTTTTTTCGATTCAACCGATTTAAGATAATTTAGTTGGCATATTAGTAGTTAGAAAAAATCAACATTGTAACTCATTGATGATCTAAAAGTAGTCTCACATTATAATGAAGTTTTTTCCTCGCTCAATCGGCTTTCATACATTCAGTATATGTGTGTGTGTGTGTGTGTGTGTGTGAGTTTGACACATTAGGAGTAATCAGAAAAAACTGCATAATGTCTAATAGATGATCTAAAATGAGTCTAAAATTGTACTATAGTTTTTTTCGCTTTGAATCGAATTTTATGTAGTAAAAAACGAGTTTTTATTAACTATTACAGAAAAAGTTGAAAAATAAGTTACCAGAAAAAATGCATTTTTTAAATTTATAATGTCGTATTTTTCGAATCTCATTCGACAAACATTAGAGTTACAGAAAATCGGCGCAGTAATTAAATATGTTTTCTAATTTATTGCGCAAAAGACAAATTTATTACCCTTGTTTTTTAAAAAATAGTGTGCTAGCTTGACCGTGAAGCTAGCACAACCACGAAAAAAAAAAAATAAACCCCTCACATACCATACCAATTACTTACTAAGTAATTAATTAATTACTAATTAATTATTAATTATTATTAATTTTTTGTGCAAGGACAGCCAATTGGGTTACCACAAATACATTATATTGTTGTTTTTTGAGGAAAACAAAAAACAACAATATGAATATACAAGTTCAGGAAAATAAAAACAAAATAAATTACAAATACATTACATTATGAGCATTGAACTTTATTAAAATGAGTAACAAAATTATAAATTAAATAACATTCTTCAGTATAGCTCTGTCACAATACAATAAAACTCTGTTCAATATTATAAATATCTGCTTGAAACATCAATCTTTATCTTAAAAACAAATTTTGGGACGGGTTTATTCGTCATTCTTATATATTATTAAAGAAAGGGACAACATTGTTGTATTTCATATAGGTCTTGCTTTACCGGATAAATCGTCATACATGATCCAGTTATTGTTATTTCGACAAACTGCTGTGTAATGGCCAATCAAATTAGTGTTGCCTCTTATATTTGTCGATCCTCGATACGATATAGCTCCAACAAGTATGAACGATGCACGGTTGTTTATTGGGTGCGGTATTGAGTTTGGGATATCGCATATTTTCAGTGTTGTGTAACCGGTCACGTAGTCGCTGTGACTGCTGTATGGTTCTATTATGATAAAAGGGCCTGAAACAACGTTGTTGTTGAATGATATATTCATTTTTGAGTTCCTTTTTCTGATAAGTAGCTACTTACTCGCAAAATAAATTAGAAAAATAAAATCGTTTTTTTTTTTAGTGTATCTTACCATATATTCTCTCGGTTGTCGAAGCAAGTCCCATGAAGTTTTTCGTCATACACGGTATTGTCTCGTTCAAGGAGTTTGCTTCAAAAAGAACCGCTACATTTTCTTTTTGTAAATAAAATTCATCAATTTGCCTCAGTCCCATTATGTTCCACTTAAGACAGCCTTCGCTGCATGAGATCTGCTCTCTGACAGTTGGACATGTTTTCATAAGACTTTCCGCTATGCGTCCCACGTCTATGATACTTGAAACGTTATCCAATGCACTTGAAATTGTTTTATGCTTTAATCCAAAATTCACCAATATTTCTGCTCGCATTTGATAAACTTTTTTTGAAAGCCCATGGTTGATTGCTTCATTCAGCATCTTGAAAAACGGATCATCAGATAATTCTTCTACCTATATATTAATCACAGAAATGAATGTATATGTTAATACAATTGTATAATTTGCATCATCGCAGTTGAAAAGAAAATTTCCGCGCAAGATTTGTAATTGCACAAGCGACGGATTTCTATTAAACTTTCATTGTGCCAACGTCATAAGAAAGCACACACTTACCTTCAGCTTAATGTCGTCGTGATAATGTGTAATTACGAATAAAGCTTGAAAAAAGCTGTCAAACGCACAGGTGTTTGATAAAGTAACCAATACACCATTAACCTTGTGCTCCTGCAAACTAAAACAGTTTGCGTTCTTAATGACAGGTACTTTATAATGCTTTTTCCATGTTAAGGAATCTTTAATAATATCTTTACTCTTTCCTAGGTATAGACTTTTCTTCAATGGTTTCTTTTGTCCCTGCACATCTTTCTGGGTTCGGCAGCTATTATTTGTCAATGGTCTTTCCTTGGACCGTTCATTCGTTGCACCGTTTGCCTGTCGTGGCTTTGGTTTAGCCTCAACTGCTTGGCCTCTCCAATTTTCAATTTCGCGCGAGGCCAAGAGTGACCGCGCATGTCCTGTTTTATTGCAGTCAAAACAACATCGCTTCTCGCCGTACCCTTCTTCATCTTCGACACTAATGGAACAATTATTGATGATGTGTACTGCCTTGTTGCATATTATACAATGATGGGCTCCAGTAGGGTAGTCGCCATTAGCGCACGCAATGCATTGTATACGATGTCGCCTTCCAAGTGATCGTCAATATCATCGCACCCATCATCATCGTGGCTACTCCAATTTGTTTCATCTTCCATTCTGTTCAAAGTCGCCTGCTTTATTTTTAAGTTGCCGCTAATATTTTCCAAATGTTTTTAAACAAACACATCTGCTCTTAGCGGCAATTTATTGTCATTTACGAAAACGTTGTTTTTCAATCGATGAAACTCACTCTCCACGGAAGCCGATTACGCAGGAATACGACCAAAGCCGAAATTGTCAGTTCTGACGTTGCTCCAGAGTGGCAATAACGACAAATGCTTCATTAATAATTTGCCGATTTCTGGGAAGTGGAATGGATTGATGTGACTTTCGTATAACTGCTTCTCCTGTTCCAGGAGCGTTTTAACGCTGCCTTTAATTTTCTGACCCCACTTCTTCAAGGATCATATATCAGCAGAGTCATCGTTATCATAAAAGGCATCATCTTCTTCATTTCCGTCGACCATTTCCATCTCATAAGAATCTTCTATAAATGAAAGCATATAAAAGTACAAACTCTTATTCAATATTGCATTTTATATTAATCTGTGTAATAAAACGATATAAGCTTAATAATATAATAAGGATGTTAATTTAAATTTTAAAAAACCTATAACAATCGAGAGTTGAATACCAAACATAATTTTTCGTAACAAAAAAACAAGAAGTTTTCTAGTTAATTTTTAATTAATTATTGAAAATTAGTTTACATTTTCAAAACAATTAAAAACGATAACTTTATCATACACAATGGAACTATAATATGACGTTTTACTACTTGATTGGCTGAGAACATTTAGCAAGTACAAGTAAAAAAATAGAGTATGTTTTATATATATATATATATATATATATATATATATATATATATATATAGATTTAAAAAAATATATGTTTTGATATAATACTTTATTATATATTTATAAAGTTAATTATAAGTGTACTTAAATTAACAAGATAAACCTTAAAACAATTTTTAACAAAAATACTGCTATGTTAATTACTACTAATTAACACATATTAATTAAAACAAACACACTTAGGTACTAAGCTGACTTGGTTTAAAATTAACCTAAAATTTGTCGTATGTCAAACAACATTGTTAATTATGCAATAGGTACCAACCACTAAAGAAAATTTAAACATTCAAACTAAAATTAACATTACGGACAGATTAAAAATAATTGAAACACTTTATTTAAAATTTACAAAACTTCAAGAAGATATTGAATACTTAACTTATGAAACGGATTCTTACGAAAGAGAATGTTTAGAAAATGCATCATTTATCGATCAATATTATGAATTAGCAAGTGTAGCAAGGATTTTAACGGATAATGCGGATGGATTATTAAATGAAAATAATGTAAATCTCCGTGTCAGCATGTTTTCAAAGTTCTCAAGGTCGCAATAAATGTTCAATAAAATTACCAGCTATAAATCTTCCAAATTTTGACGGTAACTTTACAGCTTGGAGAACATTTCTTGAATCCTTTAAGTCGCTTATTCATTTATAGGATAATTTAACCAATAGCCAAAAACTGACATATTTAAAAGCTACATTAACTGGTGAACCATATGACATTATTGCAATTTTGCAAATAACAGAACAAAATTACACTATTGCATGGGACTTACTAAATAAAAGATATGATAATAAACGAAAGATAATAAATAACCATATTTCAACAATTCTAAATTTGCAACAAATATCTCGAGAATCTCAGTCATCACTTAGGGAACTTATTAACACCGTACAAACACATATTAACTGTTTACGTTCTTTAGAATTGCCTGTAGATTCTTGGGACGCAATTTTGGATCCTCTTATTGTTACAAAATTAGATAGTCAAACTGTCATGGAACCAAATGACACACCCACATTAAATCAACTTATTGAATTTTTAACTTCTAAATTAATTATTTCAGAAACCATTCATAAACCAATTCCACGAAGTAATCAAATCAAAACAATCTCTTGTCCAAATTGTACTCAAAATCATTTTTTATTTCAATGCGACACATTTTCGAAATTAGATAATACAGCCAAAAATAACCTGATAAGACACTTAAAGGTTTTCATTAACTGCCTCCGTAAAGGACATTATTTAAATGAGAGTAAGTCAAATTCGCATTGTAAACACTGTTAAAAAAAGCATGATTCAACTCTACACTCTGATAATTATAAATCAAATTATGTAAATGAAAAGAAAGTTAATGAAAATCCACAAGCAAGTTTGTCAACTTGTATATCGCTAAATATAGGCTCTCAAACTCTTTTGTCGACCGCTATAGTCGAAATAAATTCAAAAAATGAAATATATACTGCACGATTGTTGTTCGACAATGCATCATAGTCAAACTTTAAAACTGAAGAGCTTTGCAACAAATTAAAGTTAAACAAATCATTAATAAACATGAAAGTTAAAGAAATAGGCTCAGCCACAATAAACATTACACACAGTGTACAAATAAGATTTAAATCAAAATTTACCAATTTCAATGCCACAATTAAGTGCTTGCTTGTTCCACAAATTTCAACACAAATTTATTACAATTAATTAATGATAGCACACTAAATCATAGAGAGCGTTACGAATTAATTTTACTAATTGATTTATGCTTAGATCAAATTTATTGCACATTTGATAATAAATTTTACAAACAAACTTCCGGTCTGTCCATGGGTTCATCATTATCGCCTCTATTAGCTGATATTTTTATGAATGATTTCGATAAAAAAAAATTTGAATTAAAAGATATAAATGTCAATTCTGTTTTATTTTGGAGACGTTATGTTGATGATATTTTTGTTATTTGGACAGGTACTAACACCCAGTTAGATATTTTTTTTGAACGTATTAATCAAATTAATAGCAATATAGTTTTCATTTTGGAAAAAGAAACAGATAATTATATTAATTTCTTAGATGTAAAAATTATTAGAATTAATAATGAAATAGACATTAGTATTTACCGGAAACCGACTTTTTTGATGTAATTATCCCGTTTAATTCTTATCAGTCCAAAGCGATAAAAATGTCATCATTTCATAGTATGGTACATTGTTTATAAATTCGATTCGAAAAACAATCGGCTTAAATTACAGTTTATGTTTCGGTTCCATTTGCAGCCTTCGTTCTAGATGCAACTTAACCTAATCGAGTACAAATTTTTTTATATTTTTGTTTATAAATCTTTAAATATTTTTATGTGTAGTACGTGATTTTTTTGTTGACAGCGATTTGAATTTTGTGAACTTGAAATCGTTGCCCTGATTTTTGTGCTGCATTCGATGTTTGAATTTGAACGGGTTGTGAGTGAATCGCGTTCGTTCGTTTTAAAGGATTGTTTAGAAATATATAGTAAATTACATAATAAAAGTTTGAAATAAATAAATTAAAGCAATTAAGTTGTTATAATAATTTTAATAACTTTTATATATATATATATATATATATATATATATATATATATATATATATATAACATATAGGTATATCTTCAATATTTTGTGTACATGACTAGCAACTAACAGTAATAATAATAACAGTAATAATAACTAACAGTAATAATAATTATTCTAGTAGAATTTAAAATTGATGCTTTTTTATCTGCTTAAAATTGATTTTAGTTAAGGGGGTGGGGACACCACCTTGAGCACTCTGAAAATAGATAAAGTTTGAGAATTTTTTTTCGGATAGACAGAATAAAGCACAAGTTCCGTTATTTTTGTACGTTTTAGAGCTTTATTTGGTCTAGAATTTAGAAAAGTTTCAACCAAATTTCAGAAAAAAAATTAAAATAATTTTTCAAATTGTTGTCATTGTTCGTTTTGTAATTGTAAATGAGTTATAGTTTGTAATACTATTTTCATATACATTTACAATTAGGTACATTTGAACTTTGTCCGAAGCGATATTTCGTTGCTTAATTATTCCAGTTTGAATGCTGATTAACAATTAGGAACATTTACATGGTATTAATTCAACATGATTGCGTATTGAATTTTTATCAGTTGATTCAGTATAGATATTTGCATTGAAATTTTTTTTGTATAGAGTCTTGTGGAAAAATAAACCATCTGAGACTGCTTCTACACTAACATTTAGACCAGACTCAGTATAAATATTTGTATTAAAAAATGTTATTTTATTAACACGTTTTTATTAACTCACTTTCTTTCCTGTTTGTCCGTTCAGTACAAATTTTACAAACTTTAAACATAGCACAGAATTGAATGACAATGCAATATTAACTAATTAATTATTATTGTAATTATTAAATTATAATTAATTAGGTTAAAGTTAAACAAGACTACCATATATATATATATATATATATATATATATATATATATATATATATATATATATATATATATATATATATATATATGTCACTATTTGATATTAATTTCAATTTAGAACTGAACACTTAAATATATAGCGATTAATAATGGATACAACATAAACCTCATTGATAATATGGTAAAAAAGAAAAAGAGACAAAAAGTTACAAACTTTTAATAAAATAGTCAAATTATTAATAATAATAATAGTCAACCATGGTACTCTATTAATCATATTGACAAAATTTCGAATAATGTTAAACGAGCTTTAAATAAACAGACTATAAATATAGTAATAACCAACAAAGTAAATTTAAGAAAATTGTTAGTTAATAATAAAGAAAAATTAAAATCAGATGAATTATCCGGAGTTTACCAATTGTTTTGTAATGACTGCGATGCCTTTTACATAGGACAGACAGGTAGAACTTTTAAACAAAGAACTAAAGCTAACAACAAAAATACTACAGATTTTCCACACATTGCATTTCAAAAACCAACATAAATTTCTAGGATATTATAAAATTTTATCTGTTCAAAAAAAAAGCCATAAACTAAATTTGCTAGAATCTTTAGCTACTAATAAAGAATTTACAGCGAACGAAAATATTGTCAATGAATATACAGATTTATCCGACTCACCCCTTGTAAACATTATTTTACCAACATAACTTATTGTTAACACTTTCGTGACCGATCACGCATTTTTACGTTTTTATATTGTCAACAGTCAGGAGCCACTCACGTATTTTTACGTTTTTATATTGTCAACAGTCAGGAGCCGCTCACGTATTTTTACGTTTTTATGACTAGCAAAACTTGAAGTTGCCCACCATTTTTACGTTATTCGCGGGTTCTCTTTCTTATCACAGGGAACTATGACACTATTAGAGCTGTCCACATAGCTACTTATTGCAGTTTATAAATGTTTCTTTAACAATGAATGAATCAGTGAATCCTAGCGCTTATATAGTAACAATTCTCTGAATCCAGAAAATTCTAGTAGTTACGAAAGTCTAAAAACAATATTTCTGTGAGCGCGGCGGAAACACAGAGGTCTTGCTTACGTCACTCCTAGTTGCTTACAGTTGTCAGATCTTCCTTGAAAAAAGCAGTACCGTTCTTAATTATTTTCGCTACAATATGGAGTTCTGTTTTTCGATAACTAAAAATCTAAACGATTTATTTACAAACAAGCGATATTTCTCTATTTTAAACTTTTAAATGTTTACGTTTAAACGAGCATAAGGGCCTGAGTTAGATAATTAGAGGAGATGATGTATTGAAAATTAATAAATGTTACTAAATATTTATATTTTCTTCTGGTTTAAATTTGTCCGCAAAAATTACTTTTCTCATTCTCAAACCACATTGTTGACAGTAAACTTTGATCATTTTTCTTTAAAATAATTACTGTAAAGTTATGGAAGAGCGCGAAGATGAGTTTATTCAAGAAGTTTTCATAGACTTTTGTGGGATGCTGAAGCATACACTGATAGTGACGACCGTAGTGAATTAGGTTTTGTTTTGCCCAAAAGAAGGAATATAGTTCTACCAATACCAGAGTCGCAATCAAGTGATTCTTCATCTAATGAGTTGCCAGCCACCATATGGAGTGAAATAGATCATCCTCACAATTTGGAGCAATTTCTAGGAGACCGAGGAGTAAAAAAATTCCCAGACTTCAACGAAATGACATGATTGTTACCGAAACAAATAGCTATCATGCACAAAACATTGATAAATTCAAACACCAAAAACGTACAAATAAGTGGATTCACGTCAATATTCAGGAAATAAATTTTTTTGAACTAAATACACTAATGAGAAGTGAAAAAAATTATAAAATAAATGATTATTTACACCAAGATTTGGTAAAACTACGCCGAGAAACAGATTTTATCAAATTATACAGTCGCTTCACTTTTCAAATAATAAAGAAAATGTATATAACCCAAATAAGTTAAATAAAGTGAAACCTTAATATGGTTCAAAAACTTAAGTGCACTTAAGTCGTTATTACACCCAGCCACTCAATTGTAAAAAAAAAGAGTATAGTAATGAAAAACAAATTAATGAAGCTGGAAAATTAATGCCAAACATAAGTTTTCCAAACAAATAAGTTTAAAAAATTGTCTGTTCTTAGTTTGTATTGTTTCTCGTATTTCCGATTTTAAATAAAGCGCCGTTTACCACGTGACACCTGTGGCTGGAACTGATAGATGTCGCGCTCTTTAAGTCAAACAGCTGACTTGCTCTTATCTTGCCGGCGAGTTTTCACAGTATGAACGAACATAACCGGTTTTCTTCTCTCTGCGAGTTTTAATCATACGAACCTGAAACGAATTGATCTGAACGAATGATCACATTGTGTGTTCGTTGATCATGGATAGTTCAGGTTAGTACTTATATGATTTTATTCAAACTTGCTTCATTTCCACAACTAATTTTTTAAAACTAATTTTATAACTAACGTAACATTATTTTTAGGTGAATCGAAGTGTCACGTCGGCAACAACCTAACATTAATCAATAACCTAGCATTTATCATTGCTTTTATCAGGTTTGAATAACTTTCTGCCGGATTCGACACTGTGCCAAAGTCATTATGATGTATTCATCAAGTGCTATGCGAGCAATCAAGAAGTCTGCTTCGATCCAGATTCGAAACACAAAACTCGTATTACGAAGGGTCTGCAGGAAGTGACAATTGATGTTGCTAAACAACTGAAGATCAAATTGAAAGTAAACGTTGTTCCGGGGATGAAGTTTTGCGATTCATGCCGTAAATCACTGCAACAAAAGTTGATCGAAGTTGAACAAAAAACAAAGATGCGGAGATTGCTCCAGATTCAAGTGATCCTGACAGCCAAAATTGGTCACAACCACTCTCCAGCTATTCGATCACTGATTCTCAGGTGTGCAAAGATCAGATAGCAGACATATTCGATCAATTGAATTTGGATCGAATCAACTTGGATGGTAGACGAAAATAATCGAAAGCGCTGTATTTGAAAAAGAAAATACAAAAAGTGACAGATGTAATGTGCAAAAAACTAAAAACTGCATACCACCTGACAGAAGATATTGACTGTTCTTCATCAGATATCACCAGGGAGAGGGCATCGCATTATGATATTTTCATAGAAAGGATCAAAATTACTATCAAATCTTGTAACTACGCTTCGAAATTCCAGCTTCTGACACTGGTACCAAACTTGGAACAAAAAAATACAAGATTACTTGGAAATAACGCGATATACTACTGCTGCTGCCTGCAAATTGAGAGAATGGAAAGGAGTGTATTCTGTTCCAGATAATAAAAGTGGAAGTAGAGAACTATCAGAGCGAGTGAAGCAGAAAGTGACTTGTTTTTTTTTGCGATGAGACTAGTGACTAGTGGCAATTCTAAAATTCTGCCTGAAAAAAAAGACTGCGTCAGCGTAAGAAAAAAAGTGTACAAACAAAAGCAGTTGTTACTTCTCAATCTCCGAGAAATGTATGCAGCACTCAAAATGGCACCCAAACTACGAAATAGGATTTTCTACATTCTGTCTACTTCGAACAAAATAGTGTGTGCTTACTGGGTCTGCAGGCACTCATTCTATCTGTGTGTGCACTATTCATCAGAATGCAGAATTACAATTCTATGCTGTCGGTTCAAAATTCTCGTTAAAAGATGTAGCTGCTTGTGTGTGATCCGACGAACAAAAAGTGTATGTTACGCGAATGCACAACATGCCCCACGGAAAAGAAGGTCCATCAAATTCTGAAGGATATGTTTTTATCGACGTTTTGGCATCGCTTCATCATCTGCAGGAGCAAATGTTGGAAAAAAATTAAAAGATGACAGAGAAGATGAAGACAGCGTAATCAAATTCAAACGGTGGGTCAGCACCGATAGGACCAAACTCATCACTTGCAGTTTACACGAATCTGAGTTTTTCGACAATTTGAGTTCTGCTTTCCAAAAACTTCTGCCACACGCTTACACTACCACAGAAAAATTCAAGCATATTCAGAAGCTGAAGAACTCGCTGCAAGATGTTGCGTGTATAATTTTGATGGACTTTAGCGAAAACAAATTAAATTAAATTAATTAATTAAATTGTTAAGCTACAGATACAGTCTATGTTTTGTTATAAATTGTTAATTAATTTTATTCATTTTTCTTAATATAATTACATTTTTAAATTGTCTTCGTTAATTTTTATTAAAAACTTCAAGAAATCAACCACGTTTATTCGGCCGCTCAGCCTGGCCGAAATCATTTTAGTAAAACTTATAGGTTGTTACATTGGCGCAGCCGAAAGATTGTGACATATGGATAGTTGTACTATCAGTCACAACGAACCACGATTTGGTTGTTTTTTGAAGTTTAGATAAAATCGCGCTAGTGTGTAAAAATGTTGAATGCAGATTATATGACAATATATGGACCAGTATCGCTATCCGTAATTCCGTGGCTCAAGAATACAAAGTACCACGTAAAACCAAACGCTATTGACAAACATCATCTGATTCCGTCAGCGTTGTACGAAGAGGAAGCCCAGCACGTGCAATCATCCACATGGCTACCTAAATATGGTGGTCGTAGTATACCGAATCTAGCCGCAGTTTACTAAGAGAGTAATCAGCACGCTGGCGACGATAAAGCAAAAAGTTGCACGTACGATATCGTCGGCCAAGCTGGATGTCAGGTAGCTGTTGCTGAAGATCGTATTCTTGCTTTAGCTCGGCACGAAAACGATAGTAATGAGGTTAGCCACGCAAATGATGACGTCTGTGTTACGAATTGTCCTAGCGCGGAGGTTGAAGATAAAAAGATCCAGAAAAGATCCAGATAAAAGATTCAGAAAGTAGAGAAAAAAGAAGATGTCCTGAAGAACGAATATCGATATTTGCGTACAAAGTGGGTACGCCGTCCTCATGTTCGTCAGCGAGAGAATTTTAGAAGATCTTTCAAATTAACGCTGGTAACCTCCAAGACAACAAAGTGCAACATTATTGTTGTGTTTTAAGTGCGTTTTGTTTTACCGTTAGTGGGAATTTGTGTTAGCTCAGTTATTTTTTTGTCAGAAATCATGTTAAAAATTAGAATTTTGATTTATTTCCATTTATAGATTAATTTATAAATTTTGCAAACGTAAAATGTTTATTTAGTGTAATATTAATTTTAGTAATTTTGTGCATCGCTCCCCAGAACATTTCGTATTGGTAAATAATTAATGTGATTTAGAATTTTCGTAATTTTCACTTTTGTTATAATTTATAAAATATTATTAAATTAAGACAGTACTTTTAAGCTACTTTTTATGTAATATAAACCGTGTAACGTATTCATGTTACGATAATAAGTATATGTACAGAATTTTCTGCTGAGTTTGCAAAGATAGGACATTGGCATGTGTATTTAATTACGATTAAGCTACACAACCTCCAAATTAGCAGTAGAATTTGTGGATATAATTATACATAAAACATAACGTAAATTAACGCCCACACAGTATTCACAATGTATTACTTTGCCAACTAATTTACGGCAAAAATGCATGAATCTACCTAGGGAGAAAAGCTTGAAACGTAAGAAGTCGGATACATAAATATCTGTAATTTTAAAAGTGACGTTTGACTTGTGGTTAACATACCCTAATATATTTACTACTTAATTATTTTATACTTGCACAAACACTCTGTGTTTGCAATAAACGAAAGTACGATATAGTATAGTTTAAAAAAGTGCGTACAATGTGAAATCGCGAAGGTGGAAGTATTGCTGAAAGGTTTATTGCCATGGTAATTGAATACCCATTCTTGTACGATAAATCAAAACCTGATTTTAAGGATGCTAAGAAAAAGGATCTAATCTGGGCCGAGATTGGTGAGCAGTTTAATAATACAGGTAATAAAATCCTCAATAATTAACCAATATACTAATAATAACACAATGTTACAGTCCAAATTTGTCATCGACCTAATTGTGCCTTTAGTACCTTATCAATCCTGGAAACAATCTTATCCCATTCATATATTTGGACATCATCTCCATCGGACATCGATTATTATCGAACCGCTTTATTGCCATATTGATTTCTCGGACTTCACCCGGATTTTGTCTTGTGAGTTTGTTCCGTTTACGTCGTCTTATGTTCATACTTCCCCATTTTTGTGCGTCGTTGAGACCCTACGGGCGCGATTACATGGTATTATTTATTTTTTGTGATTTACCTTTACTTAAGAATTTGAGAATTTGTGAATTAGATTCTGTCTCGCGCGTTGTGAGTTACGCACAGTTCATCATTGGACCTACTAACAATAGAATTTTAACTTGTAGTATAAACAAGAGACTATTTGGATAATTCATTATAATTATCGTACATAGTTTATTTTTCTGTTAGCGTATTCGATACATAGTATATATTTACATATTTATAAGTTTGGGTCACGTATGTTGTAAGCGTGAAGTTTCGTTTCTCGCGGTCTGTACAAGCATTTTTTTTTTTGAATTTAAGTTTGTTCGTTACTCGCTGACGTCACGACAAATCTACGTCACGGCGCCCCTCTATTATTGTAAGACATTTGCCCAAATTTCACTAGGGACTATACTTGTCATTTTTTATATAGGCGGCAGCACGAACTAAATTCGTTGTGTGATTGATTTGAAACTTCCCGCGTTGAGAATAACCAACTTATGTTTAATTTACTTATGTACTATTTGTTAAAATTGACTTACGGCTTTCGTAATAATATATTACGATAATTACTTATGCATTATTTTGTTAAATCGACTTACGGCTTTCGTAATAATATATTACGATAATTATTTATGTATTGTTGTTAAATTGACTTACGGCTTTTTTTTTTTTTACACACAAATGGACTCGGTAGCGAAGACCATCAATCCAGTAGAAGCTTTTGATAAAGTGTATTTGGACGATACAAAGACATTACAAACATCCATGCCCCAAGCGGGATTCGAACCCGGGCCCGCACAGGTACGAGCGGTGTCGGACACACGTCCTAAACCGCTCGGCTATGCCGACCGGAGACTTACGGCTTTCGTAATAATATATTGCGATATTAATTAAATTGTTTAGAGCAGAATTAAATCACTTATTCAAATCGTTTATGTCGAGTTTTATTGCCATTCGTGGTATTTTGTTGTGTCGATACACTTTCCAGATATTCGTTGTTGTTGTCAGATAATCTTTCACTGTTTAGCATTAGTAATCAGTCGGATTTCCTTTTAAGACGGGTAAACAGTGTGGCGCCTTCTTAATACAAATAACTCCCCCCGTCTACACTGATAGCTGGCCGGACTTGCCAGAACCAGCTCCAGGCAACACAACCGCGAACTTTAGCGCCATCAGGGAAAAGTACGCTAACAACAATTTTATGGGTTCCAGGAGAACAAGCAAAAAATTATTTTAAGTCACTGACGGGGAAGTTTTCCCGAAATAAAAAACAAACAGAGAAGGATTAGGAACTTTATGACTTAATGTCCTTTTTAGAAGATGTGATTCTCGGCCAAGGAAAACAATTGGAAGTTTCGGGCAGAGAGATTTCAACGAAACCCAAAATAACATAGTAGTCGAAAAAGAAGCAGACGTATCCTAAGAAGATTTATTTGAAGCAGGATAGTTTCCCCGTTAAACAACACAGAAGAGTCGCAGTCTGAATTTCAGTTCGTTGATTCAAACCAGTCAGAAGGTAGCTTTTCGAGGGCATTTGAATTACAGGGAAATATGTGGTAAGACTTTTAATTATAAATCGGGATATAAGCGACATGCAAGAACCCGTACGAAGGAACGACCGTTTAAATGTGATATTTGTGAGAAAAAGTTTCCGCAAACTTGGCATTTAATTGTTTGACAGTTTTATGCGTCACGGATTTATTTAATTTATTTATTTTCGTGCTGTTTTTCACCACGACAATTTGGTCAAAATTTATTTATTTTCGTGCAGTTTTTCACCACGACAGTTTGGTCAAATATCGCTGAAGGTGTTGTTTTGTCGAAGAATTTTGTCACTAGATTTATAGAAATTTACAAAGAACATCCGGTTTTATGGAAAATTAAAAGTAAAGAGTACACAAACAAAATTTTAAAAAAGAAAGCTTACGATGCACTTATGCAATCAATCAAAATTAACAAGACAAATTTGTAAAGATAAAAAACGTCACGAATGTAAACTATGTGGTAAAGGTTTTCATACACTTACTTAATTAACAATACATATCCGTTCTAATACATGTGAAAAACCTTATCCATGTAAAATATGTAATAAAAATTTTACTAAAAAATCAGTTTTAAAAAAACATATTCAGACACATACAAGCAAAAACCCATTTCGGTGTGAAACTTGTAAGAAATTATTTGCTCTAAAATCAAATTTAAATAGACATATTCGGACACATTCAGGCGAAAAGCCTTTTGAGTGTCAAACTTGTAAGAAAAGATTTGCTCGAAATTATAATTTAACGAGACATATTCGTACGCACACAGGCGAACGACCATTTCACTGTCAAACTTGTAGGAATACATTTGTTGACAAAACAAATTTAAGCAAACATATTCTAATACATTCAGATGCCGATCGAAACTTTGTAAAAAAATACAAAACCTTAGAGGATGTTTCCGGAAAGAACTGAGGAGAGTTGAAGCTTCTCAACACAGTGGCTCAGGTTCAGATGATCTGTATGAACCACACCTGTGGTATTACGACTTGCTATTGTTTACCACAGATCAAGAATTGCCTGTTACAAGTACAGATAGTGAAAATTTTGAGGATGAAAGTCTGTGCAGCGATTTGACGGAAAATGAAGACATCGAGGTGTGGAAGAGGGACAACATCTGACTGAAGAAACTTAACATTCCCCAGGAAATAATTCGCAGGTAAGTAAACGAAAAAATATTTTCTGTTTTACTAGTTTATTTATTGTGTATTTGTTGTATGAGATACATTTTAGAGTATGTGATACCCTTTTTCTAATGATGCGTTTTTTTTTTGTTCGTCTTGCCGAGGCAGTGAGTTCAGTTCCTTCTTCTCCGACGTCATAAATCAACCTGTATATATATATATTAGATATATATTGTCCACTTTTGATCGACAAAATAACAAAAATCTTGAAAAGACATAATTAGTATGATCACAATACCACCTATTTTACTATATGTGAGGGTCGGTAAAACATTTGATTTTTTTTTATTTAGTCAAAAAGCCTATATGTTTGGAGACAATGGGTTACAATTAAAAACACCGAATTAGAAATTTTACAATTAACGACTAATGAATTAAATTATTCTATATATGTAAGTTTGACGTCTTCGTAAACTTAGTTGCCTAGTTGTTCGCAACATTAATTCGTAAAGGTTCAGTTCCTTCTTCTCCGACGTCATAAATCAGCCTGTATATATATATTAGATATATATTGTCCACTTTTGATCGACAAAATAACAAAAATCTTGAAAAGACATAATTAGTATGATCACAATACCACCTATTTTACTATATGTGAGGGTCGGTAAAACATTTGATTTTTTTTTATTTAGTCAAAAAGCCTATATGTTTGGAGACAATGGATTACAACTAAAAACGCCGAATTAGAAATTTTACAATTAACGACTAATGAATTAAATTATTCTATATATGTAAGTTTGACGTCTTCGTAAACTTAGTTGCCTAGTTGTTCGCAACATTAATTCGTAAAGGTGGCTGAGAAACACTCACTACAAACAACTGAGTGTAAACAGATTCTATTCGTTTATGAACTGTCATACGAAATACAATCATTGTATTTTTGTAAATACATTTAGAATGGAATACCGACAATTGTGTTGATTCAGGTGCTGTACTTTGTATATTATATTGTATATATTTGTATTGTATTATTTTGTTATTTTATGTGTTCAATTACAGTAATTACTTGCTGCAACTACACGTGTTGGTTCATTTCTCCACCTTTCCTCAATTTTATCTTTGATTGCGAGACTTATATATATATATATATGTGTGTGTGTTAGGCGCAAAACCCGAAAACGGCCAATGGTCGAATTTTTTGCTCAATCATAGGAAAGCCCGAAGTGCAAGTGTAAGTATATATATATATATATATATATATATACAGGGTGATTTATTAGTAATTGGAAATATTTTAATTGGAGTATCCTGGGCTCAGAATATGAAGATTTAACCCAAATCACTTAGATAAAATATGGCTCCTTACTTAGCTACAGGGTGTTTTATTTAAAAATTTAAAAACGATTTTTGCCCAGTACTTTAAAACTATTTGACGTATCCTTATCATACTTGGCAGGAAGTGTAGGTACCGTACAGCATACTAAATTATGTTAAATAAAAGTTTGTGGCTACTGCCAGTGGCGTACATCAGGGGCAAGCAAGAGGTTGACCCCTCTTGAATTCTACGCCACTGGCGGAATTGTCATTTTAGCACAATTTTTCGATTTTCCAATACTTTATGTGTAAAAAACATACTCTTCCTTCGTAACGATAAAGTCACTATTTTTCGAGATATTTAAAGTTAAACATAAAGCTGCACCCTTGGGATTTTTTCAAAATTTGCTCAAAAAAATCTGAAAAAAATTCAGTAAAATAGAGAAAAAAATTAGCTACATAATAAATAAGTAACTTTTTTCTCTAACTCATTCTGGTTTGGCAGGAAAAAATATTGAAAATTAATAAATTAACAGATTAAAATAGAAAAAATATTAATTAACAAAGAAGTCTCAATTATAAAACAAATTGCCATAAACAATAATTTTCCAACAGTTACAAGTAACAGATTAATTGAAAAGAAAAAAAGAAATTTGAATATTAATTTAGCTTATAGTGGCACTCATCAAACGTTAAATTCGAATAACGATAACGAAAAACGATATTTTGCATTACCATATATACCACACTTAAGTGATAAAATAAGAAATGTAGTGAAAAATGATATTACTTTGTCTTTAAAACCTACATCTAATTTAAAGTTCGAAATATGTCAAAAAAAAATTGATAAAATTGATTTATTAAGCAAGAGCGGAGTATATAAATTAATCTGTCAATAGTGCGGAGCTTCTTTTTGCGGACAAACGGGCAGATCTTTCAAAACCAGATTCAGGGAACATCAGAGATGTATCGATTCCAAATTATTAAATAAATCTCATTTTGCGGATCATATTCTACAAACAGGTCACAAGTTTGATATAAATCATGACTATGAAATATTACATACGCATAATAAAGGTGTTTCGTTAAATTTTTTGGAAGCTTTGGAAATAAACAAATTGTCAAGAGATGGAGTTACAATGGTGCTAAATGAACAAACAAAATTTGATTATTCCCCACTATTAGAAAAAACAGCAATAACCGTCAGCCACAAACGAATATCACCACGCATTATAACATAACTTGACTTGTGATTGAATTCATGAATTTTGTGACTTTCAACGTTGATTTGGTTTTATATTTTATTCTACGACAAATTGTCTTCATTGTATTATTATTGTTCATTATTTTTATAAAAAACAAAAAATTTGTTCATAATGTGGAAACACATTTATGTTATTCAGTTCGAATATGACTTCCTGTAATTAATGTAAAGTACTTAGTTTATGTTATATAGGTTATAAATACTGTTAAGTGTATTTTAGTTTATTTTTTGTTGAATTTCTTACTTAAATTAATTTAATTTATTTACATTTTTCATGTTGTTAAAAAACAAAAAATTTATAATATTAAGTAATAGAAGTGGTTTTTATTTTTATTTTTTGATCTGAATGTTTCGAATATACACAAAAACAATTTATTATGTATTCTAGTCTGTACCAGACCCGACGATGGCCAATATATTGGTTGGAACCGCGGTCGTCAATTTTTAATAAAAAAGAAATACGAGTGGAAATCAAGACGAATAAATTTTATTTCTTTCCTAATTATCAAATTAAATTTTTTTTATTTATTTCTATTGAAAAAAAAAATTCTTTAAATTATGAATGGAAGAAATATACAGTGTTATATTATAAAGCAATTAGTAAAAGAATTTTAAGGATTTACCTTATTCATATATATATATATATATATATATATATATATATATATATATATATTTGTTTTTTTTTTTCTATTATATATGTCAAATTTGATTGTATTGAAGTTAAAAATAATTTTGGTTTTACAAATTTACAGTGAAACGTTATCACTAAAAAAATGGCTTAATTTACATTTTTCATGTTGTTTCGGAAATATTAATTGAATACTACAACATCTACATTAATGAAAAATTTAGTGATTCTGATGGATGAAATTTCTGATGACAGTCTCGAAGAATCAGCCGGTTCCGATCTGAATGACAAGTGTTTAAATTTGGATGAATCAGGCGATTCAGATCTGAATGATAATATTGCAACATTAAAACTAATTAGTAACAGTACTAAAAGTAGGAGTCCGAGTCAAAATCGGAGTCGAATAAAAGAAAAAACTTTGTAATTGGATTCGCAGTCGACCCCACATCCCTGATGTTTAGTGTCATATATGATACGTTTTTTGAATAAATACATTTTACAAGTAGAACAAGCTAAAAACGATAATGTTCGATTTAAATTTGAATTAAAAAATTTATTCCAGTTTGTTTTTGAATTTGTTTTTCCTTGTACACAATATGTACAAAATGTATAAATAATATATCAATGAACAAAGAACATTTAAATTTCGAAGAATCAGCCGATTCAGATCTGAATAACAAGTTTTTAAATTTGGAAGAATCGGAAAATTCAGCGGAACTAAATGATTCATATTTAAATTTCGAAGAATCATTAAATTCGAAATCAAATCATTCCAATTTCGATTTGAACGTATCGAACAATTCGGTAATAAATTCGCAAATCAAATCAACACCATTAAATTGGTGGTCTACAAAATACGGCGTTTCCGACAATACAAGAAAAGAATATTTTCGAATGCTACACCGATATGCCACAACGACCACACCATCCAATTATCACGTTGTAAGAAAATTAGAGTTTTGATATTTATATTTATTATTTTATTATATTTGTATTAAAAAAAAGTTTTAATAAATAAAATTATATACATATATTGTACTTGTTATATATTATTTTAAAAATACTGTTGAAAAATATCTATGTATAAATTAAAAATTTTAAAACAATTATTTCTATTTAGGTTCAAAAATATTTTTACGAAAATAAAAAGATGTTTTATTTTCATACATATATATATATATATATATATATATATATATATATATATATTAGGGTGCATCGAAAAAAATCGAAATTGCTGACTAGAGTCTCAAACGATAGTGGAACACCAAAAATCCGGTAAAAAAAAATTTTTAGAGGGAGCGCGAGGCATCAAAAATGCCATTTTTAGAACTTTTTCAGTTTTGAGGCTATATCTCCTCAGAAAATGGTCAAAAATGGCTGAATTTTGGATATATTATACCCAGAACCATACCCTACAATGTGAATACATGCGACAGATATGGAGATAATATGCTGATGACTTTTCATTTTTTCAGCAATTACTAAAATTTTATTTTAGCTGCTATGCTATTCATCCGAAATCAATCAAATTTTCATAAAAATGTTATAAATGAAAATGTTATACGGTTGGAAACGGAATAAAAAGTACTATCAAAATCAATAATACAAAATATAGGTTGTCATTTAAAAAAAAGTTGCTGACGTCATAACATGAAAAACAAATGACATAAAAAACTGAAAATAGGCTGAAAATATTCACTGTAGTCAAAATCTCTATACCCCTTCAAGGTTTTTTCCAAAAAATTAATATCAATGGAATTACTGAATTTATTCCTTACTTAATTTCCACACTATATATATATATATAATACAAAAACTATTATATTATTACCGAAAAACTGAATGATATCGATGTTGAACTTGATGACTAGACTAAAACTAAACGATGGGTATGTAAATTTGGAAGAATCAGTCAATTCAAAACTGAATGATTCCTAATTCCTATTTAGATTTGAACGTAGTGAACAATTCCAAGATAAATTCGCAAATAAAATCACCACACCATTAAATTGGTGGTCTACTAAATATGACGTTTCAGAAAACACAAGAAAACAATTCTTTAGAATGCTAAATACTATAAAGCGAGATATAAGAACAGGATCGCAGCAGGAAATCTATTTAATACACCAGAAACTGATTTCGATTCTAAATATTCAAGTTAAATGTTAAATGTCATTTCTATCTAGTTTTTTCTTGCTGAAACCACACGTTCAGTTCGTCGACATGTCGATGTATTATTGATGATTAATAAATAATACAGTACTAGAACCAGAAACCATTTTATTCTAATTCTAGCGTTTCTTGCGATCACGTATGCTAGCAAATACAAACTAATTTTCTTAAAAAAATATTGTAATTAAAATTTTTGAAATCAAAACACAATCATTATTAAAAATAATAAAATAGATTTATACCAAGAAAACTCTGAAAATTAACATCACCGCTAAATCCTGCTGAGATGCTTCTGTTCCTGCTTCAAATCACTTCACAGTTCAAACATATAGGCAAATAGTTCTTAAAATGTCTGTCACACGCGATATATTAAAAAAAATCATATATTTAATATTGTAATCAAAGATTTATCTATGCGTTTGATTAATATTTGAAATCAAATCACAATCATTATTAGATATTTTTAATAATCAATAGATTTATACAAAGAAAACTCTGAGAATTAACATCACTGCTAGAATCCTGCTGAACTGATTCTGTTCCTTCTTCAAATCATTTCACAATTCACACACATTTAGGCAAATAGTTCTTAAAATGTCTGTCACATGTGATATATTAAAAAAATATCATATATTTAATTGCGAAATATATGTATACCGACGCGTAGTGCTGAATGTCCGTAACTGAGCGAAAACTAACCAATTTTTACCTGAATAACAATATCTGTTCTTGCGTAACAAACATATTTAAACCGAAATTAATATGATTAATTTATTTAATTATTATTGTATTAGCACTTTGACTGCAAGGAAAAAAGTGGTATAGCAATCGGTTTTAATGCATGGGCCCGCTGGGGACCCCACAAGCATTAGGGCCCCATGCTAAACTGTCTATGTCAAATGATTTACCATTAATAAAAAATATATTTGACATTTAAATTAATTCTATATAATATAACAAAACTTAAACCTAAAGCAAATTTATTTAAAAAAAAACTAGTAACTTGTTTCTATATTCTGTTTATTTACTACAAATGTCATTTGTATCATTTTTTCCTGATGAAGACGTACGTTGAGTACGTCGAAACTTTGATTATTAATAAATATTAATACAAAACTTAAACCTAAAGCCGTTTTATTTTAAGAAAATTTAATTTTAATAAACTTAGAAATAACGTGATGTAATTTCAATAATTCCTGTTTCAAATTTTATCTAAAAATTTTGCGTTATTCAAATAACGCATTGAATTAAAAATGTATAAATATCTAAATGAAAAGTAACCATGTTTTATAGATACTCAAATGTTTTGTTTTGTTTTTTTTTTTTTTCTATTATATATGTCAAATTTGATTGTATTGAAGTTAAAAATAATTTTGGTTTTACAAATTTACAGTGAAACGTTATCACTAAAAAAATGGCTTAATTTACATTTTTCATGTTGTTAAAAAAGAAAAAATTTATAATGTTAAGTAATAGAAGTGGTTTTTATTTTTATTTTTTGATCTGAATGTTTCGAATATACACAAAAACAATTTATTATGTATTCTAGTCTGTACCAGACCCGACGATGGCCAATATATTGGTTGAAACCGCGGTCGTCAATTTTTAATAAAAAAGAAATACGAGTGGAAATCAAGACGAATAAATTTTATTTCTTTCCTAATTATCAAATAAAATTTTTTTTATTTATTTCTATTGAAAAAAACAGTTCTTTAAATTATGAATGGAAGAAATATACAGTGGTATATTATAAAGCAATTAGTAAAAGAATTTTAAGGATTTACCTTATTCATATATATATATATATATATATATGTATATATATTGTCACGTTTCACGTGACGCGAATATGATTTTTGTCATTCCGAAACTTTTATATCATATCTATTGTTACCTCGTAATTCATTTTCTACCATAACATGTATTGCATATAACGCTAAATCATGTGATTGTCAATTTATATTAAAATATTTAGTAGAATCAATGAAACTTAAACCCGAATTAATATTAAAATGGATCAAAAATATTATTAATGAAAATTAATAAATAAAAGGATTAGATTTATTGACTCTATTAATTATTTACCAATGCCTATATCAACTTTACCTAATGCGTTTGGTTTACAGGATACATTAAAAAAGGGCTTTTTTCCTCATTTGTTTAATATAAAAAAAAATGAAAATTATATCGGAACTCTACTAGATATAAAATATTATGGTGCAGTTTCTATGAATTCAAAAACTCGAAAAGAATTTTTAAAGTGGCATACGACACAATTTAATAATAACGTTATTATAATAGTGCGTCGTGCTTGTGACAAATTTAAAAATAATTTTATTAACAATTGTAAAGTTTGTCCGATTTCAGAAGCTGTAACCATAGCATCAGCATGTAACAAAGTAGTCTACCGTTTATTTCTTAAGCCAAATACAATTGCTATCATACCACCGAAAGGTTATCGACAAAATGATAATCAATCAAAATCAGTACCATCCACTCCTATTATCCCAACATTCGATACATTACCATCTCGTCCAGTACCAACTCAATCAGACGCAATACCCGGTCCATACGCACCATTCTCATATCATTTACCACAAATGATACCAAACAAACCACCCGCAGGTCCTGAGCGTACATCTCCAACTCCACAAACTCAAATTTTCCATGATCCAGTAAATATAAATGCATTACGAGACATTGAAAAATACTCGAAGGGGGGGGGGGGCTGAGCTTGAAGCGGTGTTTGATCACGTATACAAGTTGTTACGGCAATAAGATTAAAGTTAAGAGGGGATACACAGACATATTTTTATGCTTTGCCAAGCGACAAACGACCAGTAACATTAAGGGGTATGTGGGAATGGCTGATAAATCTTTTTGATAGAAAAACAGACTCAGTTAGTGCGAAAAAAGAATTTTCAAAATTATTTAGATTGCGGGATGAATCATTAAGAAAATATGCTGTTAGATTAGAAATAGCGGCCGCGACAATTTACCCGTCGTATGAAGGAAACGATGTTCAAACGATCAGAAACCGTATAAAACGCGAAAACTTAATGATTAAGCAACTTTTAGACGGATTAGACACGATACTAGCTAACGAAATTTGTAGAATCAAACAATTTGAACTTGTTGAAGAAGCTTTACCAGTAGCTGAACGTAGTGAGGAAGTTTTAGCGCGACTTTTTAAAGAGACAAAAGCTGACACACATAAAACAAACATTAGAGCATTGACTGCAGTACAACAAAACAACGGACAGAAACAGAACACATTTAACACGAAACATAAACGCGCTGACTCGACTAAAAAGTATACAATGCGCACACAATGCGGTTTCCACAAATGAGAGGTCGTTGTTTTAATTGTGGTAGTACGGATCATAATTATAGATTATGTCCGATTACAAAACAAAAATTTTGTTTTAGTTGTGTTAAACCAGGACATCATTCTGGTGAAACAAAGTGTCCTTTAAACGGGAAAACTGCCGGGAAAACGACCCAACCTCAGGCAGTGTAATACAACAAGTTCTCGGGTCGAAAATTAAAACATTGATAAAGTTAAACATGTTATTTTACAGATTAGTAATGATAGAACAAAATTTATTAAATTGAAAATAAATAATGTAATCCATACGTTTTAGTAGATTCAGGGGCATGTCTCCTTAATTAAAAATAGCGTTGTTTCTAAACACAATTTGTGTATTTTACCTGTTGACGACATACCTAGTGGATATATATCTGGTAATAATTTGCATACAGAAAGTGTGATTACCACAAAAATTCAGTTTGAATTTGGGGATATTGACCATCGCTTTATAGTATGTCCCGAACAGTTAGATTTTCCAATAGATGGATTAATTAGTATCGATTTTTTAAATAAAAATTTTGTAACAACACAGTTTGGCTATAACGAATTTTATGTAAACAATATAACTTTGTCAATGTTTGACATTCGAGAAATTAATAATGCTGACGGTGAAATTTGCACGATTAAGGCTAACGACTCGAAACATTTGTTGGAGCAAACCCATGACGAGGCATTAAATTTAGTTAGTGAGCCCCAGAGCCCAATTAGAAATAGAAATAGTTCTTTAGTAAAGATTGGCAGATCCCTCCGTGACATACCGCTGTTTGTTCAGCACGATTAGATGCTCGCGCGCCAGAAGGACTGTACGTAGTCGAACCAAGAGACTTAAAAATACCGGGTATTCTTGTAGCTCGTACATTAGTCGATTTCAGTATAAGAATTCAGACAATAATATTTTTGTGGAAATATTAAATGTTGGTATGGAGCCAGTTACTTTACAAGCACGTTTACTCATAGCAGCAGCTGTTCAAGCTGAAATCGAACCCGAAACTGTAATTCAAAATTCATGTTCAGTGAATATTTTGAATAAATCTAATTTATTAGCCGAATTGCAGTTACATCATTTGCCTCCGAATAAACGTAAAAAATTTCATTTTTTTATTAGATTACGTACATAACGACAAGTTACTTGAAAAAACCAGTTTCGTCAAACATAGAATCCACACGGAGCACGAGAATCCAGTAGCCCGAGCGCCGTATAGAGACCCGTTTAGTCGTCGTACATTTATGAAAGAGATCGTTGATGACATGTTAAAAAACGATATTATTACGCCCTCTTGTAGTCCATATTCAGCACCCGTTGTTTTAGTAGAAAAAAAAATCGATTGCGGGCGATAGTTCATTTAGATTTTGCATCGACTATCGTAATTTAAATAAAATTACTAAGAGAGACTATTTTCCTATTCAAAATTTACAAGATACTTTAGATCAGTTAGAAAAAGCATCTCGATTTACTACACTCGATTTAACAAAGGTTATTGGTAAGTAGAAGTGGATCCACGCGATCGTGAGAAAGCTTTCTCCGTTCCATGGGGTTACTTCGAATGCAAACGTATGCCATTTGGCATGATAAACAGTCCTAGCACGTGACAGCGATTAATGTATACGGTACTGTCAGGATTAACGGTTACTCATTGCTTTGTTTATTTAGATGATATTCGGGGTGATTCACTAAAAATATTTGGCAGTAATATGTTTCAGGACATTCTCTACACGATGGTGATATCAGATTTTCAATTGGACGAATCATTTCAAAATGGTGACGTTTAACTTTTTTTTTTTAATGGGATGCCATAATTTTTTTTTTATTATTGAGATCCTAAAAACATTGTTTTTACGATAGTATTTCGTTTTTCTTAAAAATTCATTTCTTTCTCTATCAAAAAGCAAACTATCATTTTAATCTAGTAGCGCATGTTATGTTATTTTTGTCCAAATATCAAGTAGCGGTAGACACAAAAGAAACAATTAAACTTTATTTTGTCATCTACATCTACTTTTTGAAACTCAAAATTAAAAATTTACATCAAATAAAAATTAGGTATTTACAAAAATTGCTCGAAATGTTTTCCTTTTTTTTCAATACATAAATTGAAACGTCGTCCAATGGTGGTGTTTGACGTTTGACAACTAGTTTGTCTACCGCTACTTGATATTTGGACAAAAATAACATCGGGTGTAAAACATTCATGCGCTACTAGATTAAAATGTTAGTTTGCTTTTTGATAGGGAAAGAAATGAATTTTTAAGAAAAACAAAATACTATCGTAAAAAGAATGTTTTTAGGATCTCAATAATAATAAAAAAATTATGGCATCCCATTTAAAAAAAAAGTTGAACGTCGCCATTTTGAAATTATTCATCCAATTGAAAATCTAATATCACCATCGTGTAGAGAATGTCCTGAAACATATTACTGCCAAATATTTTGAAAGTAGTACCCATAGTGTGGCTAAAAAAAAATAAGGCGCTTGCTCTGAATCAGGCTGTATATAAAAAAAAAACAACTTAAATATAAAAGTAATAATAATAAATTAACTAATCTTACAACAATAAATTTCAACTCACTCCCATTTTATATTTAAAATAAAATTCATATAAATAGAGAAAAAATCTTATTTTTTTCTATTTAAAACAAATAAGTGAATCATTTTTGCGGTTAGCTCCCATAGTTCAATAAATTCTAATTAATTTCAATTGAAATTAATTACTTCATAAGAATTTTCATCTGCCCACGAAAATTTATACAAATATATCGTATATTATTGGATTTTTTTCTCGAAAACAACTTATTTATTTTTGCTATATTTGACAGCATTGATTTTTAATGTCAAAAGTCACAGTATGTTTATATTAGTTCATTTGTTATATTTTGAATATTTTGAATATTTTGAATTTTCATTTGAATATTTTGAATGTGTATTTTTGTAATTTATTATGGCAAAAAGATGGTCTAGGCGATGTCAACAGTTAGTAGGCAATTTAATTTTATATTTTGACAAAGAAAAGGAAAATAATGGGCCATTAATGCCCCTGTCTGTTGTACGCGAGTAGCTTATATAAACATAGTAGTGAGTGACGTTATTTGTCTGTCTAGTGACAAAAATTAATGACGTCCCTATCTTTTTATCTTGTTTAAATTCTGTTAATTATTTTTATTAAACGACGTCTCATTATCACCTTCTGTTAATGCAAAATGTCACTTTGCTTGTTAATATGAAGAATATTTGATGTGTGTTTAGAATTTAAAGCGGCATATCCAGCCAACTGGATGCGGTAGAAAACAACCCGAGAGATTCAATTGTCAAGTAAGTTAACACTTTGTTTTTTAAATTTATTCGATTTGAATGATTGCAGCAAGTAAGTAATCTTTAGAAATCTACGATAAATATTTTGTGAATTATTAGAAGAATAAATAAGCATGTATGTATGAAAGATATAAAGTGAAAATTGTATGCTTGAATAGAAATTCTTGGCGTATATTGATTTTAGAGTTTGTGTAACACTTTTAAAAGTATATGGTGTGAATGTGTTTGTAATTGAATTCAATTCAATTCAGTTCTGTTCAACTTCAGACTATCTTCCGGCAGCTTTATGCAAAATTTTGTCGAGAAAAAAATTCTGTTAGCAAAATGTATGTACGTGTCTGAACAAAACTGAACGAATAGTATGAATTCTACCCTTATTTAAGAATAAAATTTTAACTAGTAACAACAATTTAATAGGTTTGCAATAAAACATTTTCGCGTCGTTACAATTTGAAAAAACATCAACGTGCCCATGCTGGACAAGTGAATTGCTTAATAGCAATTGTTTCATAACAAGAAATATTAACAATATTTTAACAATTATCTTTTACATTTATATTCACTAATAGCAATATTGCTATTAAAAAAACTGTAGCAATGATTGTTATGAAATAGCTGTGAAGTTATTCGAACGATATGTCGTAACTTACTTCATCTACTTCTATAAACGTCAAAACTCGTAGAAAAACATAACCTCTATTATTTTTAAGATATCTTTCTGTGGTATAAGTAAATTAATTATGAGTGAAACAAACAAAAATTAGAAGTGCTAGATGCACTACAGAACAATTTTCTTGTATGATAGATTATATATTTGAAAACAAAATTATGATTTCTGGTAAACTGTCTTTAAATGAGTATAAAACAGTAGAGGAAAAATGGAAAATGTTGTCATAAATTCTAAATACAAAAAAGGGTGCGCATAAGACACCAGATCAGTGGAAAAAGGTATGATACAATTTAATTCTCAAAGTTACGTATGTAATTACAAATTTTATTTGCAGACGTTCATTGAGTTCAAATGTAAAACGAAGGCTAAAGCAAGAGAAATGAAATGCGAAATGAACAAGACTGTAGGAGGTTTAACGCATGCAAAAGAATTGAACAACATTGAAGAAAAATTAATGAGTTTAATTGGTTGGGTTGGAACCACCGGTGACCCAAATTTATTAGAAGTTGGTTTTAGAGAAGTCACACAAGTACAAATAGAGAATTCTGTTGATGAAAATATACAATTTTAAGACAACGAAACAACAGAAGTCAATGAAAACTATTTTGTACTATCTGATAGTAATAGCGAACAAACATTGACAGATACAAATATACCCTTAATTGAAGAATACGCAAAAATAGAAAGAGATAATACTAATTCTATGTTAGAACGACAGAACAAAAACATACCTAAAAAGAAATTAACACGGCGAGGTAAGAATTATGTATAAATTAAAATAAATATAAACGTAACAGTTATGTTATATTTTTAGAGTTATCAAATCTAGCGATAGGTTGCACGCATCTGCACAAATATATTCCAGAAACTCGGATAATTTATGTACTGCAGTAAATAATTTGGCCGCTGCAATTAATAATTTGACCATTAGTAATAATAATTTGGCTGAAGCTTATAAAGTGCACTCATTGAATTAAAAAATATGTAATTTTTTTTTAAATTAATATGTACTAGAATAACTTTAATTTCTATATCCAGTATTTATAATTACGTTTAATTTGTTTTACGTTTTTTACATTAAAGGACATAAATATTTTATTTTAAATTATTAATTTCTAGAATGTTATAATTATATTTTTATTTTCTACAAATAAATTACACATATAAATAAGTACAAAAAACTTTAGATAAAGTGCTGTTGAATTAAATTTTGTCTAACCCTACGTCCTAAAACTAAAATGTTATCTTCCATATTGGGAATATCGTTGTCATCTATTTGATCGTTCAAATCTATATTTGGTAAATTTTCTTCGATATCGTTAACATTGTATTCAATGCACATGTTGTGCAAAGCAGCACATGCATATATGATTTTCGCTGCTTTTGTAGGTAAGTAGTGCAATGTACGGTGTTTTAATAAACACCTAAATCTAGATTTAAGTACTCCATTAAGGGGGGAAATACATGTAACGACCTAAAAAAATAAGGTTTTTTAGGATTTTTTTTTTTGGCTGAACGAAACAAGCTACAATGCTGTAGTTTCTTTTATTCTATGTGACATATAATCAACTACACTTACGAATTTTTTTAACTTTCTGTGACCTCTGGGTGATCTCAAAACCAATCTTAATTGATGTCGCGTCCGCCTTGCCCTGTCGATTGGCGGGAATTCCTGGAGCCGGAAAATTTTTTTTGCAAAAAAAGAAAATCCAATTGTAAGTAAAGTTGCATTATGCTACAATACAAATCGAATGTAAAGTTGATAAATTATTTCAGTCAAAGGAGAACAAAGAAAATATTAAACCTAGTAGTCACACATTTAAAGCGCGACCGGCTACAGTACTTACAAAGCAGCCTTTTAGCCCAAAAAAGTCAGACCGACCACTCACAACATTTGTAGAATTTAATTTGGGCTCATCAGAACGAGCCCAAATAAGGTAAAATTTTGACAATAGACAAAAGAATAGGAAAGAGTACCTTGAAACTATTAAACAGCAAGCCGAAGAAAAGAAGAAAAAAATGGAGGAAATGGAATTGGTGAAATTACGGAAGGAAATGGTGACGAAAGCAACAAAAATTAAAAAATACAAACTGATTGAAATTAGACCATCATCGAAACCGCTAACCGAACCAAAAAGTCCATTTTCTGTCAGAAAAAATACGTCATAAGCCTTTAAACTGTATACAACAATAGTAATTTTACTATATTTTTGGTTGTAATTTTATAATTTTTTTTGTAATTTCACCAATAGCAATCTTGTCGTTTCAATTATATTTTTCTCTTTCATAACTGCGTGAAATATTTTTTATCGAAATAAATACGATTAGATTGATAATATATTAGACAGGTAATTAGTCAGTCTTATATTTTTGATTTGATTATTCATATGAGTGAGCGACTGAGATAAACCGAAAACTATAATTTCGTCGAAAACAATTTAATATATTACAGCAGGAACAACGAGAGCAGAGCACAGCTCATCCCGGCCATCATATTAGGATATGGGAAGCCGTCAAGATATCTCGTGTAAGCCGGGCGTCGCCGTCGCGTCGCGCGTAAGTGATATTTATAATAGAACTTAAGCTACGTTTCAAGTTGTTGTATCTTCTTCCCTTAGTACATCTTGCTCGCTCCTTGTCACACTCGGTTGCCGTCTCTGTCATGTGAACCTGTATCCATCTCTGTTGCACATTCCGTGTGTGTGTATACTACTTGTGTGTGTGTGTGTGTGTGTGTGTGTGTCGTTAATCATTGCCATGATATAAATCCATCAACACGTCTATTGCAGATTTCATTTTAAGCATCCGTCGCTTTTCTCTCCCGAGAGGCGTGGCAGGCCGCTCGCGGACGCGGCTACGGCTACGGCCCGAGTCCTTACAGGGTTGGATTTTACGCGAATTTTTCGGTATTTACCAAGGGTTAGCTTAGCTTAGCTTAGGGTTAGGTTAGGTTAGGTAATTTGGGAATTGAGTTATGTTATGTTAAGGGTATTGACATTTTCGAAGATATATTTTATGGACACTCCAAATATTTTAAATAGTTATATATTTGTCTGTGATTATGACAGTAGTCTATTGGTGAAATTGTGTTTGCATCTAGGGTGGCCATCTTATATTATTTAATCTAACGTATGCCACTATTCTGATCATGATATTTAGCTTAAAATCTTTAAATTTAAAGAATTTTAAGTAAATTTCAATTCTGGTCGCTATTTAAATACTTTAAGTGTAAAACTTTAGCTTAAATTCCTTTAAAAGTAAATGGCCATCGGAAGTGCTTTAACTGCTAAAGTTGATGTTAAACTAGTTACGTTCAGTTTTATTATTTGTTAAATTCACGAACAATTTTTTTGAATTATGCTATTTTGGCGCGAGTTACATTACATTCTTTAACAACCACAACATGATTGACATTCTAAAATCAAATGTTCTGTGATCATCTTGCTTTCAAATACTTTAATAATTATAATTTTAAAGAAAAATGTGATTTTCTTCAAATATGTGATCAACAACTGTGAGTTAAATAACAAGACGGTAAATCCTCAATCTATCCAACCACCTACTGAAGGTTTATCTACGCTATTAAGTCGCTTTACTTTTGATGCTACCGCTAGCAGTAATGTTTTTTTGAGACGGTCCGAACGCGTTCCGCCGGGTTATTCGGAATCATCGGCAGCGAGACCTTCTGTCACTGCACATGACATACGGCCAGATACTCCAACTCATCATATTGAACGTGCACCAGCACATCGTGCTGATAACGCTACTGTCATTCCAAAATGGAATATTACGTTTAATGGATCTTCCGGAGTCAATCAACTTTTAGAGCGAATTCACGAAGCTGCTCACGCGCATAATGTTGCTCATGACACTTTGTTTCGACAAGCTACGTTATTATTTATCAGTGACGCATTAATTTGGTTTCGCATGATTCGTTCTACTGTCGCGACATGGTCGGATTTAGTTTCTCGTTTACGACAAACTTTTTTACCTGCTAATTACAAACTGTCATCATGGGATGAAATACGTCAACGGACGCAGGGTTCTCATAAACGAGTGGAGATTTATATCGCAGTAATGGAAAATTTATTTTCGCGCTTGCCTAGTTTGCCGAATGGAAACACGCGTGTTTTAACTATTTTAAAAATTTTACTTCCGCATTTCCAACGTTTATGTGCGCTTCAGCCTATTCATTCCATTTCCGATCTGATCGATATTTGCAAACGGATTGTGGACTCTGAAAGTAACGTTTCATTATTTGAATTCGTGCGAATGCCTTTTGGCTTGTGTAATGCCCCTCAGACTCTCCAGCGAGAAATGGATCGTATTATCGGTCCGGAGCTCGAACCGAACGTTTTCGTGTATCTAGACGATCTTATTATAGTTTCTTCTTCGTTCAGTAATCATTTAAGTACTTTGAAAGACGTGTGCCGTCGGTTACGGACCGCGGGATTAACGATAAATCGCGAGAAATGCAAATTTTGTTGACACTCTTTGAATTATCTTGGCTTTGTAGTTGATCAATTCGGCCTTCGTACGAACCCTGATAAAGTCAGCGCAATCGCTAATTTTCCTCGACCGAATACTGTTACTGAGATCAAACGATTCCTCGGGTTATGCTCATTGCTCATGGTATCGACGTTTCGTTCCAAATTTTGCCTCTATCTCAACACTGATTTCCGAGCTAACGAAAGAGAAAAAAAGAAAATGCCCATATCCTGGACACCTGCTGCGGCCTCTGTTCCTCCATCTCTGTTCTTACCATCACATTAGGCGCGGTGTTGACGCAGGAGGATTCCGATGGTGTCAAACACGCCATTTCATATATTAGTCGGACGTTAAATCGCCCCGAACGTAATTATTCAGTGACGGAACGCGAATGCTTGGCCGTGGTTTTTGCCATTTATAAATTCCGACCGTATATCGAGGGTTTACATTTCACTGTCGTGACCGATCATCATTCTTTGCTTTGGTTAATGCGTATGTCTGAGTCTAGCGGAAAACTTGCTAGATGGGCTGTCAAACTACAGCAATTTGACTTTACTCTTATTCATCGTCCCGGTAAGGAACGTGAGATACCTGACGTTTTGTCGCGCGCCCCTTTAGAGATTGCGGCCATTGATAGTTTCGGAGATACTAATGATCAGTGGTAATGTCAACCTCGTGAACGAATACTTGCAAATCCAGAACGTTATCCCGACTGGCGTGTTGACAATCGTGAAATTTTTAAACTTGTCTCTCCTCATGGTGAAATACCCGTTAACTTATCGGCTTGGAAGATAGTAGTACCGCGTTCTGAAGAACAGAATATAATAAAACAACATCACAACGATCCTACCGCTTCTCATCTCGGTGTTTTCAAAACTCTAAATCGTGTATCAGAGCGGTATTACTGGCCTCACATGCTTACGTCTGTCTCTCGTTACGTACGTCGTTGCCGCACTTGTCTCGCAAGTAAAGTTGAACAGTTACCTTCCGCTGGTCGTATGGGTAAAGAGAAAAAGATTTATTTTCCGTGGCAAGCCATATCCATTGATTTAATGGGTCCCCTTCCTCCTACCTCCCATCACCATCGCTATCAATACATTCTAGCAGTATCGGACTGGTTTTCTAAATATCTTTTGTTGTTTCCGTTGAAACAGGCTAATGCACCAAAAATTTGTGAAATTTTAGAACGTGACGTGTATATTTTGTTTGGCGTGCCACAGATTTTAATGGTAGATAACGAAACTCAATTTACCAGCACGGTGTTTATTGAATTTCGTCGAGAGATCCAATCGCGTCGTGAAAACAGCTCTCCGCTCTTATCTCACTGATAATCATCGCGAGTGGGATAAACATCTTGCTGCATCTTGCTTGCATCAAGCGGCTTGAAAATATTTGTACTAACTCTCGGTTCGAGTACGAGTACTCTAATCGGTTACAATCTGTCTCCGATGTATTTAAGACAGTACAGGATCGTATTCATCGTGCATACGAGCGTAACGCTCGTTATTATAACTCTCATAACGTAATCAAACCAAAAATAATTATGACTGATTTTGAAGCGGCACTTCAAAATGCCATAAAACAAGTTTATTTTGAATCGGATGTCCGAGGTTGTCATTTTCAATATATTCAAGTAAGTTAAATATATATTTTTTAATTGTTATAGCTATAACAAATATTTTAATTAATATTATTAAAATAATGTTTACAGGCGTTAATACGAAAAGCAAAACGCATAAATATTACTGAAAATATTAATACAAATGTGGAATTAAAAAAAACATTTAAAATTTTATGTGCTTTGCCTTTTTTTACCACATACTCATATCTTATTGTTAGATGGTTTTTAATATATTATCGAACAATGTAATGACACAAATTTATTTCAACCATTTTTTAATTACTATAATGAATTTTGGATTCAAAGAATTAAACCGGAAATATATTCTGTCTTTCAATTAATGAATTAATGAATTCAAACAAATAATTATTCCGAAAGATTTCATAAAACGTTACAAATAAAAATAGGGAAAAATCCACACATATATGGAAATTTACAGGTACATAATATTTTATATTATATATTTTCGCTAGTGACAAACTTTAAAGATACGGCAATCAATAATTATCTTATTTTGTAATTTTATTTATTTGAATATTTTATATACAATACTGATTTTTGTAATTGAAAATATAGTGCATTATTGCAAATACTTTTTTTAATTATGTTTTTTTAGACAAACTCAGACAAGTTCATGAAAGGACCATTTTGGATTTACAGCGACTAGAGCGTGGAGAAAAGATTTCCAAAAATCCCGATAAGCAATAGGAAAAATGGATTTGAAAATTAATAATGCACGGCAAAATTTTTTAGAAAGAAAAATAAATGTTGCACAATTTCTTGAGCAATTAGGTAACATAACGGAACAACAAATAGATGATAGATTATTTACAATCGAAAATATAATAGAAAATGACGAATATAAATGTATATATCTGAATGTATATAAAAAAAAATGTATATAACGTAATGTGTAAATTAAGTTGTTATTTATAATGCCCTAACACAAAAATTAGAAATAATATTTTTTAAATAGCAATCTTAATTACCTAATTGTGTAACACGTCAATATTAAACCATAATTATCAAATTTCTATGAATTATATTATAAATATATTAAAATCAATCGAAATACATATTTCATTCAAATTTTTATTAGTATAACTAGTGAGGCGTGGCAGAACGCATAGTAGGTAGACCGCCGGGCGGGTAGACCGCCGGGCAGATAGACCGCCGGGCGGGTAAACCGCCGGCCGGGCAGACCGCGGAGCGGGCAGACCGCAGGGCGGGCCGAAACAGTGGGCGAAACAGCGTATAAACAAAAATTAATATTATTACAAATATTTTAATAACACAATGATTTATTACTATTTTTTATTAATTAAACCGCACAACATTTTGTTCAAATGCGGCGAATTAGTTATTAATATTATTAATATATAATAAAATTTATGTTTGTTAAGGAGTATATAAAATAAAATAGTATATTTATAAGTGAATATTTGAAATATATTTTATAAATTTGAGTCGCTTTCTTTTTATTTCAAATGTGTCTATTTTAAAAATATACATATATTAAATATAAAATGAGATTTTTATTAGGTTATTATGTTTCGTTGGATTAATTATGTAATCAAGAGTTTAATTCAAGAGTTTAATTCAAGAGCATAAAGAGTTTAATTACATATTCAAAAAAATAATTTATTATATATTTATTTATTTTTTGTATTAAAAATTATGAAATATCCATATCCATCAGAGATCAGAGTGAGGTTAATTTCGAACACAAAAAGTAATGCAAATGTAATGTATCCCTGTAACAAAACTTTTAGCCTACTGAGAGCTCTTTCCATGCTCAAATGTTTAAGTGTTGTTGCGGACATTTCCAGTAGGGTTAGGGAAAAACGTTTCGCGGGGTTAGGTTTGGGATAGGTAGGAACCAACCGATATACTTCCAAAGTGCCAAAATTCTCGAGCGAACAAAAGATATCGCAAATAAAAACTCCAGCAGAGATTACAATGAGGTTAGGTACGGAAACAAAGAGATAAAGATAGTAATATGGTGATAATATATTATAACAAGAAGAAGAGATTTTGTCTGTATCCCTTAAGAAAACTTTTAGCTGGCTAAAAACTTTGTCATGTCCGCAAATGCTGGACACCAAGTATACATTTCCAACAGAGTTACAGAGGAACGTTTAGCAGGGTTAGGTGCGGAAAGGTTAGGAACCGTCTTATATGCCACCAAACTGTCAACTTTCTGGCACGATCAGAAGTTATCGCAAAAAAACGCAAATAAAAACTAACTTACATATCCATAATGCAAAGCAACAAGGATAGCAATATGATTGTAATATATTATAACAAGGAGAAGAGATTTTTTATTTATCCCTGTAACAAAATTTTTAGCTGGCTAAAAGCTTTTACATTTCCACAAACATTGGATACCAAGTTTACATTTCTAACAGAGTTACCGTGCGACGGTTAACATGGCTTGGTGTGGGGTGGTGAGGAACCGTCTTATATGCCACCAAACTGTCAACTTTCTTGCACGAACTGAAGTTATCGCAAATAATTGCAAATAAAAACTAACTTACATATCAATAATGCTAGTAATGCAAAAAGACAAGGATAACAATATGTTTGTAATATATTATAATAAGGTGAATAGATTTTTGTTTGTATCTCTGTAACAAAATTTATAGCTGGCGAAATGCTTTTTACTTGCCGAAAAATACTGGACACCAAGTTTACATTTCCAACAGAGTTATAGTGAAACGAATATCAGGATTTGTTCTGGGAGGGGAAGGGGGGTTTGAGGAACCGTCTTATATGCCACCAAACTATCAACTTTCTTTCACGAACAAAAGTTATCGAAAATAAACGCCAATAAAAATTCTCTTACATAAATTCTAATGCAAGTAATGCAAAAAGACAAGAAAAATAATGCAGAGACAAAAAGAAAAGATTACGTTAGGGTTTTATTACACTTCTGACGGGCATGCGCACTTTAAAGGTCATCGACTTAAAAAAAAAAAAAAAAAAAAAGGATTTTGGATATTTTTTCACTGGCTTTCGTTGTCTACTGTTTTATCCTACTCTTTGTACCTGACACTTTTTTTTTCCTGTTTTTCTTTTATTTTTAATTCACGTTTTTCTGATTTTTCGAAAAGTTGATAAGGTGGGACCATTGGCATTTTTTTCAGAATAAATGTTTTTTACAAAATTTGTTCCAAAAAATCTGAAAAAATTCTGTGATATAGAGAAAAAAATTCTCTACAAAATAGCTGAGTAATTTTTCTCTCTAGCTTATACTGCGTTGGCAGGAAAAAATATTGAATATTTGAATTTTTTACATTTTCATTGATTTTTGCGAGTTTTGATAATTTTTATAAATTAAACTATTAGTATTAGGAAAAAATGTTAAGTATTAACTTAAATTTCTTTTTGCACGTTATATCACCTCCTTAAATTCGTTTTTTGCTAAATGTTTCCAGTTAAGCTCCATATAAGTGAAAAATGTGAAAAAAGTAAAAACTTGTCGAATTGGAAGTGTGACTATATGGTTGTGTAGCATTTTTCAAGGGCTTTTCAATGAGACCCCACTCGATTGGTTTAAAAAAAAAATTGAAAATTTCGTATTCAGTAGAAACCTGTTTAAACATGGACGGTCCGCATTGCCCACAAAACTCGACCTAGCTATAAACATATCATAATTACTTATGAAATAAAAATTTTAAAAAATTTAATAATGCGAGCTCTAAGTGGTTACACTCAACCGTTTTTTCATAAAAAGTCAATTATTTTTGGACCTGTTGAGACTTGGAACAAATGTCTGGTATTGGGTTGTAGCCCTTCCAAATATACACAATTAAGCTAAATACCTTTTTTTCATAACTGCTATAGGTTTTTTTAAAACAATTAAAATATAGTAAATCGGTTGTAAAACAAAAGCGAATCACCGAAATTTAAAGTTTTACATACCATTGCATAGCATTTTAAAAGACCTTTCCAATGATATCAAACTTGATTAGATTCGGATAAGATTTAATAAAATGCATGTTGTGACATGTTTAGGGTTCTTTTTGACCCATAGATTGTCTTTTGGTTGGTCCTCATTTTTGATTGCCGACAACTTTGGTCTCCTAATATTTTTCTCTAAAACGCATAGTTTTCGAGTTCCGGCCACCTATGTCTTTGTTTTAATATGTTTACTGCGTTGCGGAATACGATATTAGTATATATATATATATATATATATATATATATATATATATATATATATATATATATATATATATATATATATATATATATATATATATATATATATATATATATATAGCGACCAACGTGTTTATTCTCGTCGGTTACATTTGCAGACATATGGCGCCAGCATGGAAAACCCGTGACGTCACACAAAAACCCTGACGTCAAAACAAAATTTCCAGCTACCCTTTCCACGCTTGGGGAAAGGCGACGAGAGAAGGGGATGAACCAGCACCCGGTAGGTCGCCGCGAACCGTCGACCCATAACGTCCTAACCGAACACACTCTGTCATATTCATATCGTATTGCTTTCGCATATTTATGACTTTTGTGTGTATGTATGTGTGTAATAATATATAGTTTTTCAATCAACATTGAAGTTATTCTTGTACAACCCGCCAAATCCCACATTGGTGACCCCGACGTTTACGAAATGCAGCTATTCCATATGATAAAAAATATCCCATAGTATTGCCTAAACAACATGTAACGAATTTAGTTATTAAACAAACGCATGAAAGCATTGACAACGATACGCGAAATTTAATTTAATTTGCCGATTTCCGGGAATTTTTGACTAACAACGGGACTTGGGTCTTAACGGTGCTAGCATGTAGACGTAGATAGTTTTTCGGGTAAAGTTTTTCATCTCGTGGTCGAGTTTATTGTTCGTTTACCGAATATCTGGTTATCCAGGATTTAAAATTCTTCCGCGATTATTACTGAACTTAAAGAAAACTCAATATTTGCAGTTCAGTTCGACGAAACAACTGCAATTTCAAAAATGGCTCAATTGTTAGTATACGTCAGATACATTTATAAAGAAAACGCTAATGAAAAATTGTTATTGTGACATTTTTTGGAAGAACATACAAGAAAGAAAGACATATACAGTAAAGTTGACAAATTTTTTAAATTATGCACAGATGGTGCAAAATCGATATCGGGCAAAAATATTGGTTTTAACCATCTATGGTACATTTTATTTTTGAACATACATTGTAACAATTTTTTATTGTTACAAATTGGTTAAATATTGCAAGTTCAAATTTCGCGCAAAACTATTTTTTTGGCTGTGACGTCAGGCCGAGAGCGTTCGCTAGCTTGACGGAAACTATGCATGAACAAGTCATTCTGGTTCTGACCGCTGCGGTGTACACATTGATATGTAAGTTTGAATTTAATATCTTGTTTTATTTTCGTAATCCGTTATTAATTTCGGTGTTTATTGATGAAATATGATTTAATATTGTTCGTGTTAATGATCGAGATGAATATTTTCGTTTTATTTGAATTAATTTAGTAATTTTGAGTGTTTTAATTTTGATGATGAAGAACGTGTTTTTCTGCTATCGTTGTTGCACTGCCGGGGTCAGGGCTAGAATCATGTGATGTTTGTGATCCTATTTTTCGACTCGAGTCATTTTCCTTCCGTCTTTACTTCCCGTTAAAATTCCTATTTTTTTGTATAATTTTTTTGTTGTTTGAAAATTCTGTGCTGTGTGTGACGTCCTTCCTTTTTGTGTGGAAAAAGTCTTGATTGTCGAACCTCGTTTTTGGCGCAGCGTAGCTGAGATCTCGCCATTTCTTATTAATTTGTATTTATTGTAGTTGATGTTTGAGTATTTAGATTGTGTTGAAGCCAGCCTTCTTGTTGTCGATTTTTCTGAGGTTGGGCTTCAATCTAAAATTAATAAGATTCTGCCAGGTTCGATTCGGATTATTCCGTGGCCGCATTTTCACATAAAAAGAGAAAATGTAAGTAGCATTGGTTTTTGTAGCTATCTTTGTATTTATTTGTGTCAGCCGATTAAATCATTTTTGTATTTATTTGATATCTGCCCTAATGTTAAATTATAGTTGGTAATTATTTATTGTTTGATATTGATGAAATTATTAACATTTTGGTATTTAAATTGTATTAATTATTCTGCTCAATTTGTCTTATTTGCGATTTACTTTGTTTCAATTGCTGTAATTTTTTGTATTTGATTTGTACTGGTATTTTTGCTAAATATTTTAAATAGTTTGTGTATGACATTCTCACTTAGTTACATTATTATTCTGTTCAATTTAGAAAACATTGTAAGCTCATGAGCAGTGATTTTTATTGGGCAACTTAATTTATAATCTTGTGTAAAATTTTGTCAGTCGTAGCAAGGATACTGTTGTTTGTATATGATTTTTCAGGGTTGGTGGTAGTTGTAGCTGGAGGATTCAGTTTAGGACTGTGTCGTTTGGTCGTCGTCTCCAGGTGGAACCAGCCTCAGTCAGTTAGCCAAAGTACGCTGATAAAAATCGATCTATCCGAAACACGGCTCAGGAAAATCGTTCCGGTTCCAATATTATGTGACTAGATCTCTGAGGAAATAATCGCTCGTTTTACGAAAAATCAGCCCGACCACTTGAGCTTATATTTGTCGTCCACGAGCTGTACCAACTCACAGTCCTGGCTGGAAGCCTTCAGCCTTCTACTCCAACAAGAAGAGGACTTAGCTAGGACCTTGCTCGGTAACTTCCATAAGCGTAAGATCTATCAATCATATTTTTGTTGCCCAAAAAAATCAATTAAACAATTTGTAGTCAATATAATAATTTAAAAACTCTGTGAGAAAATTACTAAACTAAATAAAATTTATTTAAATTCAATTCTGCTGCATCAAATTGAGTTTCATTTCAAAAAAAAAAAAAATAAATACATAATAAATAATTCCATAAACAAAACTGAAGCCATTATCCAATAAATTATCGTTTCCTTGTGTCTGTCCTAACCTTTGGCCTTCGAGTTTCTGAGATACTTGTAAATTTTTTATATCTCAGTGGCGCCTCTGAAACCCACCCCTAGTGCCTACCAAACCAACTGTAGCCGGAGCTGTATGGCGGATTCAGGTAGGATCCAAAATAAATAATAAATAAATAAATAAAATAATACTCAGAAAAACGTCATACATATTTTGGCGCCTCCCAACGTGGGGCTTTTGTTGATTTTCTGATTAGCGTCTTTTGTAATTGATATTTGATATTTTATTTTGGTTATACTTAATCGTGACATACAATTATTCATTAGGTGTGGTAAAAAATCCTATCATTCCTTCCTTAGATTGGTTAATGGTTTTGTTTTGAGTTGTATTGCTTGTAAAAATCAGTGCTACTAATTATTCAGTATAGTTGTTATTTATTATTCGATTTTAGTGTATAAGAAAATTATTGTTATATTCTGTTGTAAAACCATTGCTACACACCGTATATTTTCTTGTATTAATATTATATTTTTCTGTTATTATGGCCAATTTACCGTTCTGTCTTGAGCATCTTTCCGATGAGGAAATTATATATGAATTGTCTATCCGGAATGCTGATAACACTGGTACGATCGCAGATTTGAGGACAGTCTTGACGGGGTTATTGGAGTTGGAGTGAGAAAATTACTAAACTAAATAAAATTTATTTAAATTCAATTCTGCTGCATCAAATTGAGTTTCATTTCAAAAAAAAAAATAAATAAATACATAATAAATAATTCCATAAACAAAACTGAAGCCATTATCCAATAAATTATCGTTTCCTTGTGTCTGTCCTAACCTTTGGCCTTCGAGTTTCTGAGATACTTGTAAATTTTTTATATCTCAGTGGCGCCTCTGAAACCCACCCCTAGTGCCTACCAAACCAACTGTAGCCGGAGCTGTATGGCGGATTCAGGTAGGATCCAAAATAAATAATAAATAAATAAATAAAATAATACTCAGAAAAACGTCATAACATATTTTTCTATTATATGCTATTAACTCATATGGTGTACTAGTCATAAATGTAGGATGTATGCTTGTTCATACAGGCATATTCTACCGCAATAAACAGATTCCGTTGCGCAAAAGTTTTGCTAGATGTCTTAGTGGTGACAAACATTCCGGCCTGTACTGCTATTATGATGTAGTAAACAAATGCCGGTAAAACGTCCTTAGATCAGTTTCTAATTTTGTGTAAAGCAAATTGAAAAAATATTGAATTGTATTTGTTAGTTTCTGTTATATACTATATATATATACATCTCGTCATAATTTACGGGCTGTGACGCATTGTATATTGAAATATACATTGTACATTTGAGAAAATTTTGGTTCTCATTCTGTTGGATAATGGATCCAAAAAGAAATTTAATGGAAAAAGAGAGCCTGTTAAAATTTTATTGCCAGATGTGGATAGTGAGGATGAATATAGTAGCGACAACAGTTTAGACGTTTAGAGGATAAAACGTATCAAAATAATGCGTTACAAGGTATGTTTTGTTTTGGTAAGTAAAGTTGTTCTTGTGAGTAATTTATTTTCGATACAGGTGGTGATAGCAGCGATGCAGATTCAGAAAATCAAGATCTAGAAAATGATTATATCTTTGACAATTAAGATATTCCGCTTTCAAGACTTATATCTTAAGCTCCTAGTACTAGTGATTTGCCTGAAGAGCAAACAAAAAAGTAAAATTGCAAAGAAAGGACGCAATCCAGGCTCCATGCGAAACACCACCTTGGGGTTTCCAGCTAATTCCTGAAATTTTTGTTGAGACACCCGTGCATTATTTCTTCAAACTATTTAACAATGATTAATTAGGCTACATAACGTATCAAACAAACCTTTATGAAGAAGAGCGAATTGAAATTTTAATATTGAGGGGATGTGGCGACCGTACTAGAACACAACAAGATGTTTGTGAAATATTTAATAACAAGTATCTGATAAAGAACCTATCACAAGAGCGACAGTTTCTAAAATAGGAAGAAAGTTTTCTGAACTCGGACATGTGAGAGATAGCCATAAGGGTGGTCGTCCAACAATCGAAGAAGTTACCGAATTAGATATTCTGTTGTCTCTACAAGAAAATCTCCATGGAACTACAAGAGAACTAGCTGCAAATAATGACATTTCTCAAAGGTCAGTTATAAAGATTTTAAAGAAACATAAATGGCATCCCTACAAAATTCAATTAGTGCAAGAGCTTAACGAAAATGATCCTGCTCGCAGAACAGAGTTCTGTAAGGTAATGATGGAGCGGTGCAATATCGATGGCGCCTTATCAAATCGCATCATTTCACCTTAATGGAACAGTGAATCGTCATAACTATCGATATTGGGCACCTGAAAATCCGCGCTGGATTTTAGGTTAGGTTTAAATTATCTAATAATTAAATACATTGTTTTCATTATCAATTCTACACATGTTTTCAGTCTATCGGAAGAAGATGTAGTCACGGCAGATTCGATCGATATCAAACAACTGGATGAAATGAATGTAGCAGCTAGTTCTTCAACGAATGGACAGATTCGGTATATGGAATCGAGAAAATATAATGAAAAACGTGTGAAAGAACAACGATATGTTGAAAAAGAAATAAGAGATATCCGATATGAGCAGGTATATTCAATTTTCATTTTGCAGATATGAATATTACTTAAATTAAAATTTATTTAAATAATATAACTTGAAGATTATTTTAATTTGTAACAGAACATATGAAAATAAATGAACTTACTTGAAACTTTACATAACGTTAGTTTTGCTCATTTTATGAACACGCAGTTTCCTCAAAAACTCACCGTTTGGGCAGGAATTGTAGGGGATAGAATACATGGACCATTTTTTTTATCGAGGGTTCATTGACAAATGAAAGTATTTGAATTTCTAAAGAAACGATTTAATTCCTGCTCTTGCGGTGCTTTATCCGAACAATGGAGATCCGAATCTACCAAGCGATACATTATGGTTTCAGCAAGATGGCGCTCCCTCACATTTTGCTATTGGTGTTAGGAATTATTTAAACGAAAATTTTCCTGGAAGATGGATAGGCAGAAGGGGAACTGTTGAGTGGCCTCCGATATCACCCGACCTAACTCCGATGGATTTTTTTATGGGGCTATCTAAAGAGTAAGGTTTACCTAAACCGCCCATAGACAATAGAAGAGCTACAGCAAAGAATTCGCACAGAAAAATAAGATTAATTCCACCCGAGACTTTGCGTAACGTTCGTGACGAATTTCAGTACAGACTCAGATACTGCCTTGCACAAAATGGTAGTCAGTTCGAACATTTAATTTAATTGTTTTTTTTACTTTGTTATTTCTTGTTGCCTTTGTATTTCATAATAATTTCAATACATTATACGCAATGAAAAAGTAAATAAGCTATCAAATCATTGACCTGTTTGACGTGTTTTCGATTTTTCATTACGATTATGTACAATATCTTCCAAATTTCAAAATACAGTATAAACGAGAAACCGAAGGTCGTTTTATTGCTCATTTACCATTTAAAAATAACATTTTTAGAACAAAAACTTAGTCAAAATTTACAATTAAAAATCAATTACGATACATTCATGCATGAATATGAAAATTTAAATCATATGAAATTAATTGCTAGTAATATTTCCGATAAATCAGAGTATAATTGTTGTTATTTACCCCATCATGCAATTATTAAAGAATTAAGTACAACGTTGAAAGTTCGCGTAGTTTTTGACGCGTCCACTAAAACAGTATCAGGATTAAGTCTTAACGATATGCTTATGACCGGTCCTAAACTGCAAGATGATCTGTTTGCAATATTAGTTAGATTTAGAATGTATCAATATGTCTAATCAGCCGATATAAACAAAATGTTTAGACAAATTTTAGCAACGGAAAGAGACATAGCATATCAAAGAATAGTTTGGAGGTACGACCGCGAAAATTCAATATCAATATATCAGCTAAACACAGTTGCGTACAGCGCAGCGTGCGCATCGTTTCTTGCAATGCAGTGCTTAAAACAATTAGCTGAGGACGAAAAACTAGATTTTCCGATGGCATCACAAACTCTCGCGACAGACTTCTACATGGACGATTTTGTGTTTATGTGCAGAATTTAGCGTATAAGCAAGACCACGCCAAGTAAATAAAACAAACAACTCATACAAATGTATGTAAGAAATGTATTCAGTGATCAAAATATTTTCAACATATGACAGCTTTACAGAAACAGCGACATGTATAATAATAACAAATGATATACAGCACACTTGACAATATTATGTTTATTAAAATTGCGGGAGAATTTGAACGTTTGATTGTTTGTCTTTTTCAACAGATTTCACAGGTACAAATAATTTTGATGAAGCATTGAAATTGCGAAATGATCTCCAAGTTTTATTATCTCGCGGCGGGTTCGACCTTTGAAAATGGACATCAAACGAATCAGCCTTGTTGTCGACGGTTAATGGCAGCGAAGTGATTCCGTATATGATTAACCTTGAAACGGACGGTAACACTAAATTATTAGGCTTATGGTGTAATTACAAAAAAGATGAATTAAACAAATCAAACAATACTAATACTAAACGTTCAATTTTATCTAAAATTTCACAAATCTTTGATCGGTTGAGCTTGTTATGTCCAATTATTGTAAAAGCAAAATTAATTATTCAAAAACTTTGGCTATTAAATCGTAATTAGGATGAACCGGTATCGCAGCATATTAATGATGAATGGTTAGAAATTATCAATCAAATCAATAAGGTCAAAAACATAAAAATTTCGCGAAATGCAGATTCAATAGAACTTCATGGCTTTTCAGACGCCTCTGAGAAAGCTTATGGAGCATGCGTGTATGTCCGCGCAATTAGTAATAGCGGGCAGTTCATTTGTTGTGTGCAAAATCACCCGTTGCACCCTCGAAAGTGCAAACAATACCAAAACTCGAATTATGCGGTGCTTTGCTATTAGCCAAACTAATGAAAATAACACAAGATTCATTAAAATCTAACATAAATAATTTGTATTATTGGACTAATTCAGTGGTCGTTTCAGCTTGGTTAGCCACACCACCTCTCACACACACTCTCAAAACATTTGTTGCAAATAGGGTAGATAAGATACAATCATTAATCATCATTAATAACTGGTATCATGTAAAAACTAGCGAGTATCCTGCAGATGCAATATCACGCGGTAGTTTACCGAATCAATTAATAAATAATAAAGTTTGGTTTTACGGACCTTCTTGGACAAAATAATCGGAACGAATGGAAAATAAATTTAAGTAAAATATCGTACACCGACATACCGGAAATGTGCATAGGTGTTTATACATCAGTCGCAGATAACAGTAAGTGGTTAACCAGTTATTCAAGTTTTACAAGATTGCAACGCGTGACAGCATACTGCTTAAGATTTATTTATAATACTCGCTTTAAAAATAAACGGTTAATGGGTGAATTAAAAACAATTGATATTGAAAATGCAACTAATAGTATTTCAAAAGTAGTACAAAATTTATCCCTTTCGTCTGAAATAAAACAATTACAATCCAAGCAAGAAATTAACAATAAAAGTCGCTTGAAAACATTAAACCCATTTCTAGACAATAATGCGGTAATAAGAGTAGGAGGACGTTTACGAAATGCAGCTATTCCATATGATAAAAAATATCCCATAGTATTGCCTAAACAACATGTAACGAATTTAGTTATTAAAAAAACGCATGAAAGCATTGACAACGATACGCGAAATTTAATTTAATTTGCCGATTTCCGGGAATTTTTGACTAACAACGGGACTTGGGTCTTAACGGTGCTAGCATGTAGACGTAGATAGTTTTTCGGGTAAAGTTTTTCATCTCGTGGTCGAGTTTATTGTTCGTTTACCGAATATCTGGTTATCCAGGATTTAAACTTCTTCCGCGATTATTACTGAACTTAAAGAAAACTCAATATTTGCAGTTCAGTTCGACGAAACAACTGCTATTTCAAAAATGGCTCAATTGTTAGTATACGTCAGATACATTTATAAAGAAAACGCTAATGAAAAATTGTTATTGTGACATTTTTTGGAAGAACATACAAGAAAGAAAGACATATACAGTAAAGTTGACAAATTTTTTAAATTATGCACAGATGGTGCAAAATCGATATCGGGCAAAAATATTGGTTTTAACCATCTATGGTACATTGCATATTTGAACATACATATTTTTCTATTATATGCTATTAACTCATATGGTGTACTAGTCATAAATGTAGTATGTATGCTTGTTCATACAGGCATATTCTACCGCAATAAACAGATTCCGTTGCGCAAAGTTTTGCTAGATGTCTTAGTGGCCTGTACTGCTATTATGATGTAGTAAACAAATGCCGGTAAAACGTCCTTAGATCAGTTTCTAATTTTGTGTAAAGCAAATTGAAAAAATATTGAATTGTATTTGTTAGTTTCTGTTATATACTATATATATATATATACATCTCGTCATAATTTACGGGCTGTGACGCATTGTATATTGAAATATACATTGTACATTTGAGAAAATTTTGGTTCTCATTCTGTTGGATAATGGATCCAAAAAGAAATTTAATGGAAAAAGAGAGCCTGTTAAAATTTTATTGCCAGATGTGGATAGTGAGGATGAATATAGTAGCGACAACAGTTTAGACGTTTAGAGGATAAAACGTATCAAAATAATGCGTTACAAGGTATGTTTTGTTTTGGTAAGTAAAGTTGTTCTTGTGAGTAATTTATTTTCGATACAGGTGGTGATAGCAGCGATGCAGATTCAGAAAATCAAGATCTAGAAAATGATTATATCTTTGACAATTAAGATATTCCGCTTTCAAGACTTATATCTTAAGCTCCTAGTACTAGTGATTTGCCTGAAGAGCAAACAAAAAAGTAAAATTGCAAAGAAAGGACGCAATCCAGGCTCCATGCGAAACACCACCTTGGGGTTTCCAGCTAATTCCTGAAATTTTTGTTGAGACACCCGTGCATTATTTCTTCAAACTATTTGACAATGATTAATTAGGCTACATAACGTATCAAACAAACCTTTATGAAGAAGAGCGAATTGAAATTTTAATATTGAGGGGATGTGGCGACCGTACTAGAACACAACAAGATGTTTGTGAAATATTTAATAACAAGTATCTGATAAAGAACCTATCACAAGAGCGACAGTTTCTAAAATAGGAAGAAAGTTTTCTGAACTCGGACATGTGAGAGATAGCCATAAGGGTGGTCGTCCAACAATCGAAGAAGTTACCGAATTAGATATTCTGTTGTCTCAACAAGAAAATCTCCATGGAACTACAAGAGAACTAGCTGCAAATAATGACATTTCTCAAAGGTCAGTTATAAAGATTTTAAAGAAACATAAATGGCATCCCTACAAAATTCAATTAGTGCAAGAGCTTAACGAAAATGATCCTGCTCGCAGAACAGAGTTCTGTAAGGTAATGATGGAGCGGTGCAATATCGATGGCGCCTTATCAAATCGCATCATTTCACCTTAATGGAACAGTGAATCGTCATAACTATCGATATTGGGCACCTGAAAATCCGCGCTGGATTTTAGGTTAGGTTTAAATTATCTAATAATTAAATACATTGTTTTCATTATCAATTCTACACATGTTTTCAGTCTATCGGAAGAAGATGTAGTCACGGCAGATTCGATCGATATCAAACAACTGGATGAAATGAATGTAGCAGCTAGTTCTTCAACGAATGGACAGATTCGGTATATGGAATCGAGAAAATATAATGAAAAACGTGTGAAAAAACAGCAAATTTTGAACAAGAAATAAGAGATATCCGATATGAGCAGGTATATTCAATTTTCATTTTGCAGATATGAATATTACTTAAATTAAAATTTATTTAAATAATATAACTTGAAGATTATTTCAATTTGTAACAGAACATATGAAAATAAATGTACTTACTTGAAACTTTACATAACGTTAGTTTTGCTCATTTTATGAACACGCAGTTTCCTCATAAACTCACCGTTTGGGCAGGAATTGTAGGGGATAGAATACATGGACCATTTTTTTATCGAGGGTTCATTGACAAATGAAAGTATTTGAATTTCTTAAGAAACGATTTAATTCCTGCTTTATCCGAACAATGGAGATCCGAATCTACCAAGCGATACATTATGGTTTCAGCAAGATGGCGCTCCCTCACATTTTGCTATTGGTGTTAGGAATTATTTAAACGAAATTTTTCCTGGAAGATGAATAGGCAGAAGGGGAACTGTTGAGTGGCCTCCGATATCACCCGACCTAACTCCGATGGATTTTTTTATGGGGCTATCTAAAGAGTAAGGTTTACATAAACCGCCCACAGACAATAGAAGAGCTACAGCAAAGAATTCGCACAGAAATAAGATTAATTCCACCCGAGACTTTGCGTAACGTTCGTGACGAATTTCAGTACAGACTCAGATACTGCCTTGCACAAAATGGTAATCAGTTCGAACATTTAATTTAATTGTTTTTTTTTTTTACTTTGTTATTTCTTGTTGCCTTTGTATTTCATAATAATTTCAATACATTATACGCAATGAAAAAGTAAATAAGCTATCAAATCATTGACCTGTTTGACGTGTTTTCGATTTTTCATTACGATTATGTACAATATCTTCCAAATTTCAAAATACAGTACCATACTTTTTTAGCATAATTGGTATTAGAATTTCATGCTCTTTCCAAATTCACCATAAAAAATTAGGGTTTCCATTTAAAAAATTATCGCTTACGTCATAACTCAAAAACAAAAGACGATCTTTAAGTGACGATTACAGTAAAATATGTCTCATTTAAGATAAAAGACTTTATTGTGAAATCTGCCGTTATTTTTTATAAGTTAAATTTTATCTTGAATCGTACAATAAGAAAAAATGAACTCAAACAAATTATAATCATATGTAATTAAAAATAAATTTTTTATCATCATAACATATTGTATATATTGATAATTTCTCTTATTCGGAGTTTTTCTGTCTATACTTTTATTAGTGATTTTACATTGTATAACTTTATAGCTTTTAAAATGAAATATATATTTAATTTTATATTAATGATAAGATATTGATATAGATTATATAATAAATAACTGTTACAATTATTGATAAAAGTAATAGTTACATGTTTTTTTTTTATCTAAAATGATATTAAAATATTTTATTTCACTGCTGGTATTTCTAAAAATAATATAACATAGCTTTTATAATTTAGTCACGTTCGAGAAATTTTCTTGTTTTCAAAATTGTGGCACTTAGATTCAGGAAATAGAATATAATAGACCAATTTATTTTGATGTCAATTTCTACGTTTCAAAAATATAAATAATATGTATATAATTGACTTTGATAACACTAACAAATTCTTGTTGATAAAGTGAAGTTCAATGAGTAAAAGAATTCAATTTGCTGACACTTTCAATATTTTGAAATTTAATATCTCAGCAACAAATATGTAAAAAAAAAAATAAAAACAAAAAACATTTAATAAAAGATTTATTGCGATAGTTTCAGACTTTCACTAGCACTGTATTATATTTTATATTATCATATATTACACTAAATAATAACAAATTTATTCTTGCCGAGAAGTTCTTCAGAATTTTAGTAAATTTTTTAGCCTTTTGGATTTAAATTCCTAAATAAGAGAGCGGCGAATTTGACCAACGTTCCAGGCGGCTTTTAAATTAAATTTAAATTTCCACAAACGCCACTGGGGTTTGCATTTGATGAGCTGCATAATGGATCACAAAAAAAGCGCAAAGGTGGAGCAGAGAAACTTAGATTAAAGAAACACAAACTTTTGGAAGCCAGTGCCCAAAAATGTGATAAATTGACAAATGTTTTTGCATGTCCGCATTCGTCTACATCTAAGGCAGTGGCGAGAATGGTGGCGGTACCTGAAGTTGGAGTTACTAATAGTTCATATCACGATCAAGAACTACTATTTATTGAACAACAGTTAGATGATAAAAAATCAGAAATTGAACAAGAGCACATTACAACACACCATGCTGATGCCTCTGATCTTGTTACAAGCGAGCTAAAACTGAGCAAGATAACAATTCAATTCCATCGTTCAATTATTTTGTATATTCTAAAAAAGTTCAACTCGATTTATTTTTTAAGTATCATCCGAAGCAATACATCAGTAACCCTGTGTTAAAAAAAAGCTGTGTATCGGAAAGATGGTTCTAATCGGCAGTGGCTGACATATAGTGAGAAAGAGAATGCTTTGTTTTGTTCAGTTTGTATAGCGTTTTCTTCGACTTTTGATAATAATTCATCTCCTTTTATACGAGAAATGGAAGATAGAAGGCATGTTCATATCAGAGTCGAGGTACATGAGAAAACCGAAACACACCGTGCTTGTGCGGAAACTTATTTTTAAAGAAACAACAATGCCAGATAATTTACTATTTTATAATCAAATGTCTTTACACTGAGCACGAGTACGAAAAAGCAAAAAAAATTTGCAGCGAATAATGGATATTGTTAAATTATTGGGAAACGAGGATTACGTTATAGAGGCGAAGCTGTCTATAGGCTGGAGGACATGTCTGTAGATCATGGAAATTTTTTGGAACTCTTTGTTCTTCTTAGCAAATATAATATTAATTTGAAAGACCGTTTGAAAGATTGCATTGAGAACAGTAAAAAAACTTCACGAGTCTGAAAAGGGTAAAGGCAGAGGATCTTTGTTAACGTTTCTTTCTAAGTCCACTATTAATAAAATTATTCAAGTAATCGGACAACTTATAACACGGAATATTAGTATGGAGGTACAAGCAGCTGGTATGTTTTCTTTACAAGTAGATACAACACAGGACATTTCATGCGAAGATCAATGCCCAATTATTGTACGATATGTGACAGACGATCGTGTGTATGAAAGACTTCTCGCTGTTGTAGAGTGTAAATCTTCAACCAGAAACGAAATGTTTTCCTTAGTGGATTCAATTATAAAGTCTTGTAATATAGACATAACGAAGTGCATTGGTAATTCAACCGAAGAGGCTGCAAATATGCAAGGTCAATATAATGGATTTTCTGCATACCTTTCCAAAGAGTCCCCTGGGCAAATTCATGTCTGGTGCTATGCACATATCTTGTACACTTGTATCGTATGCAAATAAAAAAAAAGAATAAAAAAAGAAATGTATTGCTAATATCCAGCATGCATTTCGAAGGAGAAATTAATAATAAAACAGGTGATAAAAAAAAGCCCGAAATAATCACTTACTATAATCAGACTAAAACAGGAGTAGACATAGTCGATAAAATGTGCTCGGCTTATAACGTTGCCAGAAATACCCAAAGATGGACTATGGTAGTGTTCTTCTCAATGCTAAATATCGCGGGAATAAATTCCCAAATTATATTTTCGGGAAATAACAATGCCACGCCATGTCGTCGCTTGTTCTTACAACGTCTTGGAAGAGAATTGATTCAAGAGCAGTTTTTACGAAGAGTCACCATTAAAACTTTACCGCTGTCAATATCTATGCGACTCAAAGAAATTTTGTCCAAGGCCGAACAAGCTATCAATACCGAAATTAATTATAATAGCGAGTCAAATTCTAATGTTGCTCTAGGTACACGTAAACGTTGCAAACTGTGTCAGATGGAGAACAAGTCAAGATTAACAAAATATTCTTAGTTTATATATTCAATGGTAGTAGTTTCAAGTGAAATAATGTATTTATTGTATATTTTGTTACTAATTTGTTGCGGCGTCGAGTTATATGCCGATTGTCCGAAGAATGTTGCCGAAGAATGTTTATCAATCTCATTAATTTGGTATATTATCATTTGCGTACTATTAACGCTAGTAATCATTGTGGTCTTTATCCATTGTTGGTGTACAAAGCTTAACATCAACGTTACCGGTAAGTTTAATATTACTTAAAATCATATAAAATCACTAAAAACTTTAATATTTTTTAATCCATACACCAGCTCCTATTAATTATAAATCATGTTTTTATCGCGTTTTTCGCATTTATATACATTTTTCTCGAGTTTTATTACCAAAAATAAAATAATTATAATTAATTTATTATTGTCATACATTGAACATAACTGATAGGAAGACAAGATGGCTGTCAACTGTCAGTTGTGGTGCAAATCGAAGCGGAGATATTTCTCGTGTATTTTATACGATTTCATTACAAATTATGACAAGAAATATACAATAAAATGATGAAAATAGATGTTTATCTACGTATTTTTATTGGTGCTAGTTTAGAAATTACTTCTAAATTGTTTTAATAGCGTAAATAAAGTTTGGTGTCATTGCAAGTGTAATTCAAAGCGATGTTTCTCGCGTATGTTTTATAGCATTTTATTACCAAATTATGGCAAGAAATATTCAATGAAATGATGAAAATAAACGTATATCTACGAGTTTTTATTGATAAGATTGTTAGAAATTGTTTTTAAGTTGATTTAATCGCGTAGTAAAATTGTGTTGTCATAGTTACAATGTAAACAAACCAATTTTTAGATGTTTTATTAAGTTTTATTTGTATATATTTCGTTTTATTTGTACATTTATCTGACCTAGTTTATAGTTTTTACCTGTTCTATTACACAAATGAACGAAAAAAGGCTATAAAGATAGATTTTAATATGTTCAAATAAAGTGCCCTGAAATCGTGAGATATGCTGGCCGAAAGTGTCCGAGAGCTTGCCCGGTCAAAAATTAGCATTCGTAAAAATGTACATGAAAACACTGGATATATATATTTTGCAATCGAAATCAATAAATTATTGGAAAAAATGATTTATTTACGTAATTATTGTAATGTTTCTTGGTAATAAAAACGAGTTTTGATTGATATAAATCCCAATATGTATATGTATCGTATGTTTTGGGTTATAAAATTCTGTTATTGTTTTCAAACGTAATTAATTTTTAATTAAGCCGTGATTGGAATTAAATAAATGTTTGAATTCCGTAATTTATCAAATGTTAAATGTGTTTTTAGTTGAAAGTAATAAGAAAATATATATATATATATATATATATATATATATATATATATATATATATATATATATATATATATACATTGCTAGTATTACGTGTATTTTGATTCACGTAGTTTACATAAAGCTTATTATCAGCTGTCCCCACTAGTTCTTAAATTAAATAATTACGGGGAATAAACAAAGAAAATAACGGAAGATTTAACAGTTATTTAATAATAATATTAAATACTAAATAAGTGATTATAATATAATTATTTAATAAGATAATAATTATAATAGTTTTTATCTTAACTACTTCAGTTCGTATTCATGATGGCTGCCACTAACTACGTTGTTAAGTAAAGTTAGTGAAAATATTCTCTGGTTTTCGTGTTTTAAACTTGATTAAGTTTAAATTAAACGTTCGATTGTATTAATTAACGTTAGTTTAATTGTGTAATTACCAATTAAATATTTTCTTAAAGTTGAAAATCGACTATATTAATTATATAATTGCCGGCCGGCACAGCCGAGCGGTTTGTGTCTGAAACCGCTCATACCTGTGCGGGCCCGGGTTCGAATCCCGCTTGGGACATGGATGTTTGTGTTATCTTCGTTTCGTCTAAAAATACAATTTAATAGAAATAATATAAAAGTAGCTGGCTAACGGACTCGTATCCAAAGTCAATATACGTAAAAATAAAAAAAAAATAAAAAATTGTATAATCAGACACAAAGAAATGTTAGATGTTATACACAGGTAATTCAAATGTTTTTTTTTGCTGTTTAGTTCATTTTTAAGTTTATTTAAGTGTTATTTAAGTTAATTTTAGGTATATTTAATGTTGATTTCAATACATTTAAGTGGTACTTAAATTTTAAAATACATTTAAGTTCATATTTCGTAAATAAACGTCAAAGTCAATTTTGTTTCGTTTAGCTGTAACTTAATTTAGTAGTTAATAAACACAATTATTTGGCATTAAATAAATGGATTGGTTCAATTCGTGTGATTAACAAGTGTGTTTAAGTTTGGTAAATCGACTTTGTTAATGTAATAATTAGGACACACACAAAAAATATCCATACCTATATCAATACAAGACAGGTAATTTTTTGATAAGTTTTGTTGATAGTGTTCATTTAAGAATAATAAGTGTATTAATATACAGTGTGTTGACTTGGACCGTCGTACATAGGGATTTAGCATGTAAAATCAAACATGTGCGATTTCCTGCTTCCCAAATTATTTTACAAAAAAGAACTTTGGAATAAAAGTTTTAGGAAACACTTTTTTACATGTAAATCAATCAACAATTTTTTTTTTAAACCATCCCAACGTCAGGAATTAGCCCTAAAGTTGTCAAGAAATTGACTGAAAATGGCAATAGTCGGCCGTACATTAGCATTTGTTTGATTTTTTGTTCCAATTTCACGGCTACTGCCATTTTTCAGTCAATTTCTTAACAACTTTAGACCTAATTCTTGACGTTAAGAAGGTTCCAAAAAAAATTTTAGTAATTGATTTATATGCAGAAAAGTATGCCCTAAAACATTTATCATAAGGTTTTTTTTTTGTAAAATAATTTAGGAAGCAGAAAATCGCACATGCCTGATTTTACATGCTAAATCCCTATGTACGACGGTCCAAGTCAACACACGGTATATAGGCTTACCATACGTCCCGGTTTGACCGGGACAGTCCCGGTGTGAAGGTATGGTCCCGGCGTTCCGGCCGGTTTGTCATTTTGTCTCGGTTTTTTGGGAAAAAATAAAAAATTGCCTGAACTAGGTAGTTATAGTACTATTTTAAACCGTCCGCTATACGTATTAGTTCTTTGTCCGGCCAGTAGTCGCGCCACATTGGCCAGTAATATTGCAAGTGAGATATTTATTTACCTTCCTTATCTATGGATTATATAGTCGAGTTAGTGGTTTACCTCATTTGTTTTCGGCATCTTGTTTGCGATTATTTTATACTTTACATTAAATTAATTTAACTTTCAAAATGCCAAAAAGAAACTGTATTTACAAATGAATTAAAAAAGGATTAACCGTTTTTGAAAAAAGTTTGTGGTTATATTGACAGAGTGAAATGTGAACAGTGCTCTTCGGAATTTTCGGTTTCTCATGGTGGGCGTTCTGACATCAAAGATCACTTGAAGTGTGCGAAACATAAAGCCAGTCTAGCAGCAGCAGGAACTTTCTCAAAAATACTGTCATATTTTAAAGGTACCGATCCATGTGATAAAGAACTTTTAATAGCTGCTAAAGCAGCAACTTTTGCATTTCATGTTGCTACTCACAATCTCAGCTTTAAATCTACCGATTGCTCATCGAAATTGATATCAAAGTTTTTTGAACCAAAGTTTAGACTAGCCAGAACAAAATGTGAAGCTGTCATTGTTAATGTGATTGAGCCACTGTTATTTCAGCAACTTTGTGAAGATTTAAACAAAGCAAATTTTGTGACAATATCAATTGATGCTTCGAACAGAAAAGAAATTAAAACTGCGCCATGTGTTGTGCGGTATTTTTCACCAGATTGTGGAGTAAAAGTTAAGCTTTTAGACTTTCAATCGGTTCCTGGCGAAACTGCAGAATATATATATATATATATATATATATATATATATATATATATATATATATATATATTAGACTGTGCCAAAAAAATCGAAGGTCTGAATTTCGAGCTGCTCATCGGGAAAATGTTAGAAAATGCTTAAACAAAGTTTCTTCTACCCAGGGGGCGCACCAGTAAAAAATGTGCATTTTTTAAAGGATTTCTGGAAATAATCGTATTTGTGTAAATAAAACATATAATGCTTGAAATAGTGTAATAAACAATTTAGCATATTTTTTTATTATATTTTCGTATTCTTAAAAAATAATTTATTAAACTAACTTAAACAGGTTCAGTAAGTATTACAAAACGATTTATTGATTGCAAATAATAAAAAACATGTTAAAAAAAATTTATTTGAGACTATTATACCTAGATATGATATGATCATTTAATTATATTTTAGTAATAATTCAATTGTTGCCAATGTCACGGGCCGCATTGACGCATGTATTTTTGACTTCATGCATGTACCGTTGACTTCACACATACTGACAGTTTGAATTTGTTCTCAGTAGTGTTTATTTACCAAATGTTTCGATGGCTCGTAAAAAACAAAAACAATGGTTTTTAATCGGTCCAAAACTTGATAAAATTAATACACCCAATTTACCTTCAAATCGAGAAGTTTTGTGTTTGTTTTTGCATAAATAGTCTACTTTTTAAAAAACATTGAAAACGGCTGCAAGTGAAGTGATTACTGTGGTTACACAAATTTATAACAATCGAAATATTCCAATCTTACAAAAACAGAATGCTATTCGAAAATTGTTATCATTACACTCAAGCCATTGACTAAATAACTCTATTAAAGACTGGTAATTCTGTGGTTATTAAAAACTAACTCTACAACCCGACCTGCCATCTAGTTAGTAGATAGTTAGTTATCTATCAAAATATAACGACGTTTCCAATAGATGGCAAAAAATCCACACCTGCTTAGAGAGGAAAATGAATGTAACTTGTTTGTATAGTTCGTATAGTTAGACATAAAATTAAATATAATTACCTTAGTACACAATTTCAAATCGAATAATGTTGAATTATTTTTTTACGCGTGAAACCAATGCTGGATTGTCGATAGCTTATTTTGAACGCTTGCGACGTCGTTGGTAAGTAAAAGAGCGGGGATTGGAGGTACGCCGCGCAAGCAAAGGCAAAACACAAAATACTGTAGAAACATGGCAGAGGGCAGCACGTACTGGAACGTTTACCTCATAACTCGTATGTCATCTACGTTGCCAGTCTTTAATACAGTTATTTAGTCAATGCTCAAGCTACATAAACATAAAAAAAGCAAATCAAAAGAGAATATTTTTTGCATTCAGCAAAGTGCGCAATTTTAATCAGTAGCTTCATCAAATGTTCGATGTTACGCCCACGACAGTCCTTCAAACAATTCACGATGACAATATTAAGCAATTCTTGATTGCTCAAAAAAAAGGTGTTAATCTTTGTTTAAAAACTGTGTCTTCAAATAATAAATGTAAGTGCAATGTCTAATTTTAATGATTAATATTTTATATCATTAATTTCAGTTATTGAAATTATACCATAAAATTAAATTAATAAATAATTATAAATAATGAATTTCATATCAAAACATTAATAATAATATTGTATGTACTTCTTCAAGAATAGCAACGAAAGAAAGGAAAGAAGAAGAAGGAAAAAACCTAAAAGCACTAGACCGTGGAACTACTGAAAATCATGAAATCTCCGATGTAGTTGAAATGAAAGACGAAAAAGGAAGCAGCGAGATGTGTCACCGAATTGTTACCGACTTATCGGAATGCAGCATTTTTTCAGAACATCCAGCCAACAAATTTGCGGTTTACGAAGCTGATCTTGACAAGAAAAATAAAGAAAATAAACGTTATCACTGAATAAGTAGTCATGGCCTCAGACCGAACGGCTACAAGTAGTAGAAATGCATTTTACATCATAAGTGCTGTTCTCAAGGCTTTGAATTTAAATCTTGATGATACAAATGTGAGTCATTCTACGATTCATAGAAAACGTGCTGAATTAAGGACCTAGTGGAGCGCGTGAAACGTCTTCGACTCACTAACGCGATCACCGCCGCGACGCCGACCGTCGATGTGTCAAAACCACTAGAGAAGTACCTCGACTCCGCTGAGTTGAGAGAGGCGCCTAGTGGAACGCGTAAAACGTTCGTGACTCATCTACGCGATCACCGCCGCGACGCCGAAACACCGTCACATAAACAATACGGTACGCTAGAAGCGATCGCTTCTAGAAAAATACATTGTATGGCGACAAAAACGAACCAAAGCGCAATTTAGTAAAATCATACATTGTTGAAAGTAACACAACATCTAAAATTGCATGTACAAATTGTAAGGGTACACATTACATACAAAATTGTGAATCATTTTTAAAACTCGAACCAATAGCTAGATTTGAAAAAATTAAACTCTTAAAACTTTGCACTAATTGCTTAAGAAAGGAACACTTTGTCTCAAATTGTCAGTCCACTAACTGTAAATTATGTCATAAAAAACATCATACTACATTACATTTAAATCTCAATAAACAAGAAAGTAATAAGAGTGGCACAAACTCATGTGCTAAAATACAAAAAAAAATTAAGGTGAAGTTAATGTCGAAAAAGCAGATACCAGTAATCAGTTAAACAATAATATCGGAAGTTATTCATCAGTTGTAGAAAATAATAATCAAACGTTATTAGCTACTATTCTAGTAAATGTAATCACACAAACAGGTGAAACAAAATCATTAAGATGTTTATTGGATTCGGCTTCTCAATCAAATTTTATTTCTGAACGTGCTTGCAAACTATTAAGTTTAGATTTAATACCAACAAACATATCGTTGACTGGAATTAACCAAAGTATTTCTTATTTAAAAAATCGAGTCAAATTAACAATTGCATCAAGATGCAACAACTTTAAAGCACAAATAGATTGTTTCGTTTTACCAAAGGTAGCAAATTCTTTGCCAAATATAACAATACCTCTAAATACATTCCACCTAATATAAAATTAGCGGATCCGTACTTTAATAAATCGCAAGATATAAATTTAAATATTAATATTGAAAAACAGGTTTGCAATTTATCTTCGATAGTTACAAAAGAGCAATTAAATCAATCATTAATTAAGTTTTGGCAAACAGAAGAGTTACCTCAAACTAAAACTCTTTCGGAAGCAGATCAGTATTGCGAATTACATTTCAAAGAAACGACAAGTAGGGACGCTAGTGGCAGGTTTGTAGTTCGTTTGCCTTTTGTTCAGGATACTAACAAATCTCTTTGCGAATCGCAGATAAACTGTATAAAACGTTTTAATTATTTAGAAAATCGATTAGATAAAGATATCGCACTAAAAAATGATTATTTAGAGTTTATGCGTGAATACAAAATGCTAAATCACATGACAAACATTTCTGTATTGGATGAATATATGCCGAGCAATAACGCGTATTTTCTTCCTCATCACGCGGTTATCAAACAATCAAGCAGCACAACAAAATGTCGAGTAGTTTTTGAAGCATCAGAAAACGCATTTGGTTGTTGCATTTATCTCGTTTCTGAAAATCAAAATAGAGAACGTTTTTCACAATTACTTTGCGCAAAATCAAAGGTCGCACCATTAAAGAAAATTACCTTACCACGACTTGAATTATTAGCAGCACATTTATTAGCTAGATTAGCAAGTACGGTAATAAAAATTATTGACGTAAAATTAACAAAAACAATATTCTATTCCGATTCCACTATTGTACTTTCTTGGTTTAAGTTAGAACCGACTCAGTTAAAAACATTTGTAGGAAATCGTGTTGCGCAAATATTAGAATTGACAGATATAAACTGTTGGAAACATATTAAAGGTGAACAAAATCCAGCAGATATTATCTCACGCGGTTTAAAACCAGAGCAATTAAGTAAATCACGAATGTGGTGGAATGGTCCTACTTTTCTCGTAATGAATTCAATTAATGATGACAATGAGTTAGTCGATTTTAACAACACGTTATTACCTGATTTAAAAGAAACAAAATGTACTTTGATTACTACACAAGCAGTCAAGTCAAATTTGAATTTATTTGAAAATTAAGTACTCAAAATTAACTAAATTAAAAAATGTTGTAGGTTACATATATCGCTTTAAGAATCGAACGTTAAATAAACAAGTAAACGACACAATTCTTTTAAATACACACGAGCAAGAACATTCATTGCAAATTCTTATAAAATTACATCAAGGAGAAAAATTCTCGGATGAAATAAACGCATTAAAAAACAAAGACAATTTGAACAAAAAAAGTAAAATTTTAAATTTACATCCATTTATTGATAACAATAGAATACTTCGTGTAGGCGGTCGTTTAGCTAACTCAGATTTAGATTTTAATCAGAAACATCCAATAATATTACACTACCAACACAAGCTCACCACACTCATAGTTGAACATGAACACTTAAAATATTTGCACATGGGAACACAAAATTTATTAGCAATTATTCGTTTAAATTATTGGATAACTAATGGTAAAAATCTTGTAAAACGCTTAATACATAAGTGTGTCAAATGTTTCAAGGCCAATCCAAAATCTTCTAAATTTTTAATGGGGCAACTTCCCAAAGCTCGCGTTCAGCTTGATCGGCCATTTTCAAATTGTGGCATAGATTACGCTGGTCCTATACTTATAAAAGTTAGTAACTTAAGAAAGGCAAAATTAGTCAAATCATATATTTGCATTATTGTTGACTTTGCAGTACGTGCAGTTCATATAGAACTGGTTACAGATTTGACTACAGACAGTTTTCTTAATGCATTGAAACGGTTTATTGCGAGACGTGGAAAACCACGTAATATATACTCTGACAATGGTTTGAATTTTGTTGGAGCAAATAATCACTTTCACGAATTGTATGAACTCATTTCAAGTGAAGCACATAATAACAAAGTATCTAATTTCTTAACAAATGACCAAATTAATTGGCATTTTATACCACCAAGGTCACCACATATGGGCGGTTATTGGGAGGCAGTAGTAAAATCTGTTAAATTTCATTTACGGCGTGTTCTTGGAGATTCGTATTGCACATATGAGGAATTTTATACCATTCTGGTTCAGATCGAAGCATGTCTCAATTCAAGACCATTGACACCCTTATCCCATGATCCAGAAGATTATACTCCATTGACCCCTGCTCATTTCCTTATTGGTGACTCATTGGCAACCTCTCCACAACAAAATGTACTGGAAGTTCCGATGACACGACTTTCCAGATATCAACGTATGCAGCAACTTTTTCAACAATTCTGGAAATGTTGGTCGAGAGAATATCTCACCAGCTTACAACAGCGATCAAAGTGGCAGTGTAGTGAAACTAGTGAAAAGATTGGTGCGCTAGTGGTTTTAATCGAAGACAACATAACCCCCCTCAAGTGGCCCATGGCACGAATTGTAATGTTACATCCAGGAAACGATAACATAACTCGAGTTGTAACAGTTAAATTGGCTAGTGGTGCTACGTTCAAACGCGCTTTAAATAAAGTGTGTGTTTTACCCATTGAACAAGACCTAGATCATAAGATTAATATCTAATAATTATAAGTTTTATTATGTATTCTTTACTATTGTTTATTTTGTATGTTCTCAATTAATTTGTTCTTATGTTGAAAGTTATGACCTTTCAAGGGCGGCGGCGTATGTACAGTTTTGTCTTTCGCGCCATAAGCAATATTAGGTTAGCATTTATATATTCAGTTCAGTTAGTAAGAAGTAGTAAGACTGTAGCCATCGTACGAGTCGCATCGTAACAGTCAGCAAGCACAGACGAGCTCACACGTGGCTGGCTGTGCAAAGCATTTTGTAAAACAACGCAGTTATTTGTATCATCGCATATTTTTGTAAAAGAAAACATATTTTGTGTAATATATATACAGTCCACTTCGAATTATCGTTATTATTTAAATCAAAACACTTGTTCCTTCGACACAACACAGAGCTGTCGATTCAACCAAGGTTCAGCGCATCGATCAAGCATATTTGATACACAATCCAATCATACATTTGTCCTTCGAACCACATCAACAAACAACATATTTTGGTCGTTCAACACGAATCATATTTTGCTCCTTCGAATTCGGATCACACATTTTGGATCATCAAGACACATCACACCATATGCTCACTACCTAATGTCCCAGGATTAACTGACAACATTATTATTATTTTGAAAACCGATGACATGAAAATAGTTAAACACAACGCACTAACAATAAAAGCTACGTTCACAAGACTTAAAGACAGTGACCCCAAAGAAAAAAGGTCTAATATAATTTACAATATTCCTTGTAAAGATTGTGAATTGAATTATATTGGCAACACAGGCAGATTATTGAAAGACAGACTGACACAACATAAATCGGACAACAGATTGAAACCTGGCTCAACTGCATTGTCCATCCATGTTAAAAATACAAAACATAATGTTGATTATGAAAACAGCAGTATTTTAGATACTGAAAAAAATAATCTAAAAAGATCGATACTAGAAACGATCTACATAAAATCGAACAATAAAAAAACTATCAACAAACGTGCAGATACGCAAAATTTAAGTGTGACATGATTTTTTGATACAAAAATACATAAAACAAAAAATAAAATAGTTGATCACTTGATAAAAATTTATAGATTATGTTGTTGTTTATCATAATCAATTAAATAATTCTGTCAAAATCAAATTTTCACCCAACATATTTTAAATTTACAATAGATGGCAACACATACCAAAAATGCAACAAAATTCTCAAATTCATACTATTCAAAATTAGCGCTAATTATTGTTATAAATTGTATAACTTGTGTTACTATGTCTCATTTTGTGTTTTTTTCTCGAATGTTCGAAAATTTTTAATATTTTATAGAGTTTTAAATATCAATTCAAAAATTTTATTTTATTTTATTATTTATTATTTATTTATTATTTTATTATTTGACTACAACTTCTTGTGTTACATTTTATTATTATTAAACATTAGTTTGTTAAGTTTTAATTATATTTTGAGTTTATGTTTCTGTACAATTTACGTTTTATGATTGTTGTACCATTTATGTTAAATTTTGTTTCTTCAATTTCTAACAAGAACATGTAAGTTACAATACTAATTATTATCAAAACTATTGTTAATGTATAACCAGTTTTATTGAATATAATAAAAAATATTCCAGGTCCTGAAGAAGGTGTAAAATAACACCGAAAGCTTGACAATTGAATCTTAAATGAGAATTTGATTTTAACATCTAACCATTGACTATCTTTTCGTTAAAACATTTTACAATATAATATCGTCTAGTCGTGAAATTTTTAATTTATATATATATACCGGGTGTAGAAATGAAATGTGAACCATAGGGATTTCAATGTTATTTTTTAAATACGGCTGTATCTCTTTCCCTATTAACTTTAGAGCAAATATTTAAATACAAAACTTGTTCAAAATGTGAAAATGCATGGTATAAAGTCATTTGTTTTACATAAATATTAATATTTTACGATATACAGGGTTAACCACTAAAAAATGAGCTATAGCATTGGGAAACGGGAATGGTATCGAAAAATGCGGAATAATGAGTTCTATAATTCGGTGAAAAAATTATTGTTCTACGATACTTCGTTTAGGAGAAAAAAAATTAAAATTAAAATTTTGTAAAAAAGTCTTATTCTGAAAAAAATGCCAATGGTCCCCCCCTTATCAACTTTTCGAAAAATCAGAAAAACCTGAATAAAAAATTAAAGAAAAACAGGAAAAAAAAGTGTCAGGTACAAAGAGTAGGATAAAAGAGTAGACAACGAAAGCCAGTGTTAAAATATCCAAAATCCTTTTTTTTTAAACAAAACACAAGGGTTACCCCCTTACAAAACTTTTCAAAAATCAGTTTTTAATTTTTTTTACCTAAACGAAGTATCGTAGAACAATGATTTTTTCACCGAATTATAGAACTCATTATTCCGCATTTTTCGATACCATTCCCGTTTCCCAATGTTATAGTTCATTTTTTAGTGGTTAACCCTGTATATCGCAAAATATTAATATTTATGTAAAAAAAATGACTTTATACCATGCATTTTCACATTTTGAATAAGTTTTGTATTTAAATATTTGCTCTAAAGTCAATAGGGAAAGAGATACAGCCGTATTTAAAAAATAACATTGAAATCCCTATGGTTCACATTTCATTTCTACACCCGGTATATATATATATATATATATATATATATATATATATATATATATATATATATATATATATAGTATAGTCTGAGTTGCTACCGTGATAATATGTTGTATATATTTATTAACGGGAAATACGGTATGTCAAGGAAATTAAAAGTTAGCGAACATTCAGTTATTTCTTTTTATTATTAGACCAATATTTCGCCACTAGTTTGTTGGCTTCATCAGGGTGAATACTATAAATAAACATATCAATACTATATAATATTGACTGTAATTATATTGTATTGATATGTTTATTTATAGTATTCACCCTGATGAAGCCAACAAACTAGTGGCGAAATATTGGTCTAATAATAAAAAGAAATAACTGAATGTTCGCTAACTTTTAATTTCCTTGACATACCGTATTTCCCGTTAATAAATATATACAATATATATATATATATATATATATATATATATATATATATATATATATATATATATAGATATATTTGAAAATACGAGGGCTGTTTGATAAGTCAGTGACTTTTTGAATTTCCAGTGCAGTAACTTTAAATGCAACATTGCTCTCGTCAACTGTTATCTATTGATAGACTACTGTACAATTTTGGGAATGCTACACCATTTAGTTCGTGTTTGACAGCCAGTTAGAACCGACAACCTTGTGAATTTTTACGAAAATGGAAAAAAGTGAATTTCGTGTGCTGATAAGAATTATTTTTTGCGTAAAAAAACCATCACCGAAACCAAGCCAAAGCTTGATAAATACTATGGGAACTCTGCACCATCAATTTCGATGGTTAAGAAGTGGTTTACTGAGTTCCATTGTGGTCGTACAAGCACAATTGACGCCGAACGTTCTGGTCGCCCAAAAGAGGTCGTCACGCCAGAAATAGTCAATAAAGTCCCTGAATGATATTGGACGATCGGAGAATAAAAGTGCGTGAGGTAGCTGAGGCTGTAGGCATCTCAACTGAGTGGGTACATCACATTTTACATGAATATTTGAACATGAAAAAGCCCTCCGCGCGATGGGTGCCGCGATTGCTCACACTCGACCATAAGTGCAACCGTGTGACCATTTCAAAGGAGTGTTTGGCGATGTTCAGCCGCAATCCGAACAAGTTTTTGCGCCGTTTCGTTACCGTAGACAAAACATGGATCCATCACACCACACCAGAGACCAAGGAACAATAAAGACAGTGGGTTTCTTTGGGTGAACGTGCACCAAAGAAGGAAAAGATGGGTCTGTCGGCTAACAACGTCATAGCCACAGTATTTTGAGATGTAAGCGGTGTCATTCACATCAAAAGGGTAAAACGATCACCGGCGAATATTATTCAGAGCTTTTGGACAGATTCGATATTGATTAGAAGCAGAAACGACCGCATTTGTCGAAGAAAAAAGTGCTGTTCCGACAGGACAATGCATAAGTGCACATGTGTGTAGTCACCATAGCAAAATTCTATAAATTGGGCTACGAACTGCTACCCCATCCAGCATATTCACCAGATTTAGCCCCCTGCGACTATTTCCTATTTCCAAATTTGAAGAAATGGCTGGGAGGTAAGAGATTTGGGTCGAATGAAGAGGTCATCACTGAAACGAACGCCTATTTTAAGGGACTTGAAAAAACCTATTATCTGGAAGGAATATAAAAATTGGAAAAACGGCGAACTAAATGTATCGAGCTAAAAGGAGACTATGTTGAGAAATAAAACACTTATTTGCCGAAAAAATTATATTTAATTCAAAAAGTCACTGACTTATCAAACTGCCCTCGTACATTCATAAATCAACAACAAAACAAAAGAAGAAAAAATGAAAAACGTAAATATATATGAAAATGAAACTTTAACATAGTAAAAAAATTTTCAGAACTCATTATACTAAAATAAAACAGCTTTAGGTTATAGTACTGTATATTAATATTTATTAATAATCGACGAAATCAACGAGATCTAGCATCAATTGGAAATTTCCACTATTCTGCCCTTATTTTGCCTTTATTCTGCCTCTATTCTGCCTATTCTGCTGCTAATATATATGAAAATGAAACTTTTAACATAGTAAAAAATTTTTCAGAATTCATTATATTAAAATAAAACAGCTTTAGGTTATAGTACTGTATATTAATATTGTTACGGATTTAATATTCAAATAGTTTGTTTTTGGCAATAAAACTCACAGAACGTTTCGTTAGAATAAATATAGTTTATTTTACTTTTTTTGTTCGACCGTTTTCAACAACATTTACAATTCAACTGACATTTATAATAACAACTGTTTCTACCTCACATTTTTAGAATAGCCTGCTCCGTTACAATATTTATTAATAATCAACGAGATCAACGAGATCTCGCATCATTTGTAAATTTCCACTTTTCTGCATTTATTCTGCTTCTATTCTGCATCTAATCTGCCTCTATTCTGCCTCTATTCTGCCTAAGAAAACAAATTACTTGGGTAACAAAATAAGTAACTAGATCCATAAAAGTTATAAATTATTAATTAAAGGAAGTTAAATTTGATTTAAATCAGTGATTGCTGTTATCTTTTTCTTTATAAATTTCTATTGCTTTTTTTATCAATCTGTATTATTTATTAGAATACAATTAAGACGTTTCGTCTTATAAATACAGCCATCTTCATCTATAGCTATAGTTAATTTCTAGTTGCGAAAGTTTCGAAACCAATGATTCGTATTTTTTTTTTCATAACCTGTGATTATGTTTTTATGATTATGATTTTAGCTAGAATCGAATAAGAAGATCTCGGTTGGTCAGGGTTTCGTGATAGTGATTTGACAGCTAGTTTGAGTGGATTGACTGGATATATCAGGTCATTCCATAAGCTCTCTCTCATGACTCAAGTCCTATTACGTTGAGTTATTTCTTAGTTGTCGAATAGGGAGTTTGTGGATATATTGAGAGCCTGAAGCGACGCCACGGTTAATAATACTTTCCTTTGAATTTTCATCAACTATTTCTGGAACAAATATAGATGTTCGTCTTTTTAGAATTTTCTTTTTCAAATGTGTTTCTTTTTTATTTGATCCATTAACAATTTCAATACTTTCTGTGATTCTGTGCAGTATGCAATTAAATGATAAATTTGTCGATTTTAGTAATAAACACTTGAATGTTTATGTTATTATCTATTTTCTTTATTTACAGTTTTTACTTTTAGTGTTTATATTATCTGAGACGATATTTAAAAAAAAAAAAAAATTTAAATTTATTATTTTTTTAATAAATAAAGTTCTGTTGTAGGTGTGATACAAATACCTAAAAAATATTTAAAGATTTTGTTTAGAAATGAAACTTTTAATATAGTAAAAAAATTTTCAGAACTCATTATATTAAAATAAAACAGCTTTAGGTTATAGTACTGTATATTAATATTTATTAATAATCGACGAGATCAGGGACGACCGGGATGGCGCACTCAATGATAAACAGGCATGACCATGTGACGTCATCAAACAGATAATTGGCACCACATCCGCTCTGCGCGCATTCGTGTGGCGCTAGTGTACATTTTTGAATTTCGCGCATTTATTTAAATTTAAATTTCAAATTAATACAAAGTTTACATTTAATATATAAAACTTTATTAACATACAAAGTTCAGTGTTACAGTACAAAAATACAAATATTTCAAAATAATTTCAATTACATCTTCGGGAAAATACGGAATGAGGAAATCTAAATATGCATACTTTAATAGGTCATGTCGTTGCATTCCAGATCGAATACGTTTTCTAAGTACATCGGCATATAATGGAAATTGTTTATCACATTCTTCCGAATATATACAATATAAAATAAAATCGTTTTTAGCATATTTTGATAGCGTATGCAAATTTGATTGAATAATATCGAAATAACACAGAGTGAAAAGTCTTGTTTCTTTCAATTTTTTAATTTCTTCGAGACATTTTTTTATAAAATATCTATGATTATCTTCCCAACATTGTTCAAGTAAAGTCTCATACGTTATAACATCTAATTTATGGGCCAAAATTAAATATTTTAATAATATTTCAATGCATTCATTATATTTGAAAGTTTCCGCACCGTAAGTCCATTCGTTATACATCATTTGTAAATTGCTACATTGATAATAGGCAAAATCTAAAGCAGTACGTGCGTTCGATCTTGCAAATATATCAATAGGTTTGTTCCTACAAAAATCCAAAACTATCAGAAATGATCAGGATTCTGCGCAATAAACTTTCAAGCGGTTCCTACAGCGTCCAAGACAAATCCGTGGTTCGAAAGTACACCGTTCCTACATGTTTGCAAACTGGTTTGTGACGGTCAGAACAGTTTCTGATCAGTTCGGGAATTTTGTGTCCGACGCATGCGCACTCGATGTGAGAATCGGGCGTATTTGTATATTTTTGATATAAATCTATTAATTCTCTTGTACTCTGTGGGTTCCACGCGGAGAAGACAGGCTGTTGGTTTTCCAGAACGCCTGCCGATTCCTCCGGTATATTTATAATTAGAAACTCCTCCGTATTTGCAATAATTATTACATTTTATTAATTTTAATTGTATGCGTATAGTATAATACAGTTATTTATTACCTGACATACTACTCGATTGCATTTTCAATAACCAACAAACAGTCAGGTTACTGATTTCTAAATTCGTATTCAGATTTCAATACAGGTCGATATAAATTCGGATAGATAGCCCGATATTGTGGATAATGTGACGAATTGTGATAGTTTCGTCCAATAGAAGCGCAATTTGTTTGAACATAATTAATTGGTTGATAATTTGTTGTAGGTTTTATTTCATTGATATTATGAAATACTTTATCGTTTTGTTGTACCGAATGCATTGTTTTGTTGATAGTTTGTCGTATTTCTAAACCAATTAATAGCGTGCTTAATAACTGGAAATTCCTGATTTTGTTTCCTACGTGTTCTTGTTACAGAAATGGGACAAGAATTTGACTTTGTAACTGGCGTTTTTAAAATATTCTAATGTAGTATTATGAACAACAATCTTTTCCTCGTCAAACGCTTTATCGTTTATACAATACGGTATAACTTGCCCTGAAATTGTTGTTTTATAACCACACTTTGTTTGATTAACAAAAGTTATTTGAAAAAAAAATGTTTTTGCTAAGTTTTTTGGTCCAATAAATTGCACCGAAAATTCAACAAATCCGTTTCCTAATTTTTGTCGCATTGTTTTAAATATTCCGAATTTATCAAAATGAAGTATTATATTTTTATTAGGAAATCCATAAGATTTTTCATTATTGTGTTCATTTTTAATATGCTCTTATAATAGCGATAACAATACTTTCCATTTACAATTTTCATTTTCCGCTAATGGGCACTCATATTCCGCAAACTTGAATTTTTCCTTTATATGATTGACAACGTTGCTTCTTTTGTTAAATATTTTACAACCATGTCTTTTATTTGGACATGGTAATTGCACAGATTTAACCATATTTTCCAATGTATAATTACGAGCACCTTCAAATGCACTTTTACACTGTGGACACCGTGGACACTTTTGTTTACACTTTGAACAAATACTGTGCCCCAAAACACAAAGTGGAATTTCCTTATACATGTACTCGTTACATATAGGACACTCCATTTATATCGCTCAATTGTTTTTCTAAAGATGCATATTTCTGTCTCATTGAATTTAGTAGTTGTTCTTGTTTTTAACAGTAAATGCTATGCGGGGGCTGTGCGGGGGCTGTGCGGGGGCTGTGCGGGGGCTGTGCAGGGGCTTCGCGGAGGCTGTGCGGGGGCTGTGCGGGTGTGTGTGTGTGTTTAAGTATCATCATTATTGCGAAGACTTTCAAACAAGATAATAAATGAAAATAAATATTCATTTTGGACGTAGAATAAGCGGAAATCTTTAAATTATATATAGCAGATTCCAAAAAAACGTAAGTTTGAAAGGAGTTGAAATGTACGGTAATGTGAAATTTAACGAAAATCCACAACAATCCAATCCAATCCAATAACAATGTGAGCAATTATCGCAAATGATACAAACGTATTGGTAGTAGCATTTGCCACGCCGGCCGTCGTGTAAATTTATATTTTATATAGGCAAAAAAAATGCAAAAAAAGGGTTTAAAAACACCCGTCCCCCCCCCAAGCTCAGGTATACCCGTGGTGTCGCCACTCACCAAAGTAAGTACTATTAAAGATAAGTACTTACTCCCTTGCGGGAAAAATTGGAAATATTTTATTCAACGCTGATATGCTTAAATATGAACCAGTTGCGGCCCAATCATTCTCACCTACTCTAACAGATCACTCATCAATCATGCACGACCAACACTCATTGTCAAGAGCCTCTGACAACTATTCATCAAATGCACCAACACCACCTACATTATTCGAATTGCAACCATCTTCCCAAGAAAATGATCATTTCACATCAACTACATCACCCTCCCATACATTGAGTCAATCAGGAGACAATTATTCTTCTGAACCCAAACAAACGCTTATCAGGTTTATAAATAATTATACAAACTATCAGTAAAATATGTTTATTATTTTCAAAGTACCTTTTTTGTTCTTTTGTTTAATAAATTACTTAACTGAATAATTATAATTTATATTTTTTACTTACTTTTACATATTCGTTAAGGCATTCAATAATTGCAGAACATACTTCAGGTATTATTCTCGAGATAAGCTGTTTTGAAATTTTGAATGTATACATTAAACTTGTGTATGAGTCTCCTGTAGCCAGATATCGTAGGGTCACCATTAACCTTTCTGTTGCCGGTATTGCTTCCCTGAATGATGTATCTGTTTTGGAAATCTTCGGACCAATCTGCTGCAATAACGTTTCAAAGTCGGTCGATTTCATTCTACAGAAATTTTCAAAAAGACCATATCCGATTTCAGCTGTAAGATCGTCTATCAAGTCTGTTCTTCTATACTGATTTCTGTTTTTGAACAAAGAAGTCATCCACCACCGCCGTTGTGATCTCCTGCGCCTTCGTATTTTATTACTTGCCTCACTAATTATAATGTACGAAGTACTAGCAATGATCAAATCATCTTCTGACGCCATTTTTATAGTAGGTATAAAAATATTTGTCAATTTTTTTTGAAAAGTAAAAGATATAAATTTAGAAATAATAATATTAGTAAATAAAACTTTATATCAATCAATTATATCTAGTCTACCGCATAAACCCGCGAACATGAAAGAAAGGCGACGAATGCATTCGTTCGTTATAATGTGGACAACAAGCAAATTTTTAACGGACGCCGCACAGATTCGGCCGAATCCATTCGGCCACATGCGTTCGTTTGCGTTCGCATAGTGTGTACCCACCCTAAGATGACTATTCGCTTGAGCAGGGCCGTTCCGACCCGGGGGTGCAAGGCGTGCGGGGCACACGGGCGGCAAGCTGAAGAGGCGGCATCAGCCGCCTTACTTGAATTTAACAACGCAACGTCGCGTCACAACCTGCTGGGAAATGTGATTTTGCTTTGTCGACAAGTCGCATCGTGCAGTGCTTGCCAGACTAGGCGCGCAAGATTTTGCAGGTAATTACTTGTTTGAAGTTATACGAGTATCTTATAAATATATATCAGGCGTCAGGCGAGATGATGCGTTATTTTAAGTTTATCAGCCACAGACTCAACAACTTTTAAAAATTGTTTTTATCATTAATTTTGTGTTCAATTTTGTGATCAATTTTGTGATCGTTGTTTAAGAAACTGAAAATTTAATAAAGGTAAGTACACTTTATGGCACATTTCATTTTCCATTTATTTTTTCTATTCTCTGTAAATCAAATTTAAAATAGATACGATATTTTAAAAGATATATCTTTTCTAAGTAAAAACATAAAATCATTGATTAATAATCATTAAGTATGTCGTGTACATACAGTTATTTTATCTATTTTCCATATTTCAACACACTGTAATAATTATGTTATGAGAGCAAAATTCAATCATTATCGCAAACTTTACTCTTACACTACAAAATGTATGTTGGCACTTTTTGTCATGCGTTTTTTTTTGTGTGCAGATGTCTGGTAATCGAAAAAAGCTTTCTGGAGCGCTATACAGAAAAAGAAAAATTGAAAACAAAGAATTGGTGAAGAAAGCAAGCGGTTCATTGAAAAAATTTTTAATTTCAACGGAATCGCAAAAGGCAACATCAAATTGCCAAGATGTGAGTGTGGCCGAGATCGCTGAGCCTAATTGCGGGGCACAAAAACAAGAACCATCTTCGTCAAACATAATTCTCCTGCAAGATGTTTTAGCCGAAGAGCCAAGTGGTGAAGCCATCGATAGCAAGTCCGTGGTCACGGAAAAGGAAAATTCAGAAGATCGGTCTTCGCTAGAAGAAGTAAGTTCTGAAAATATTCAATTTTCTTATAAAGACGATGTTTATAAGTATCCTGGCCATTGGCCTTCCGTACTATCGGACAAAATTAAATTAATTTTAATAGAATTAGGCCCAACTCAACTTACAGAAATAGATGTAAACTTAAACTTTCCTTTTGATAAAGATAACAGAGGTTTTTCATCTATATATTATAAAAAAAGATTAAGTAACGGGGAAATAATTCCAAGAATTTGGCTAGTGTATTCTAAAGTAGAAGATTGTGTATTTTGTTTTCCTTGCAAAATATTCAAAACATTTTCTAGTGCCTTTGTTGAAGGGTATAACGATTGGAGACATTTATCTCAAGCTATAGAACGACATGAAAAATCAAAAGGTCACATTTGTAGTACAAAATCTTGGGTTGATTTAAATAAATTAATTTCTTCTAAAACAACTACCGATTCACTAAATGAGAAATTGATAAATCTGGAGAAAGATAGATGGTTTCCGTGTTAAAAATTATCATTTGTACCGTTAAATTCTTGGAAAGTCAAAATTTAAGTTTTAGAGGCAAAAATAATAAGTTATACGAACAACAAAATGGAAACTTTTTAAAACTAATTGAAACAATTGCAAAGTTTAATAATATTATGTCAGACCACATAACTAGAATTAACAAAAATCCATTAATTATGCCTCACTATTTAGGTGTTCATATTCAAAATGAACTTATTTCCCTTTGGGGAGAGAAAATAAAACATGAAATAATAAAGCTGTTAAAAATCCGTAAATATTTTTCTATTATTTTAGATTCCACCCCTGACATAAGTCACCAAGACCAACTTACCGTTGTAGTTAGATTTGTTCTATTAAATAGTAAATCAAAGAGAATTGAAATCAGGGAGCATTTTTTAGGATTCATTTCAATATCTGATTCAACAGGCCAGGGTTTAGCTGATGTTCTAATACATTTTTTAGAGACTTACAATATTTATTTAGGAAATTTAAGGGGGCAGGGTTATGACAATGGTGTGCGGCGCACAGTTTAAATTTAGTCGTGAATGATGCTGCAAAAGCGTCTTTAGAAATAACAAGCTTTTTTACTATTGTACAAGAGCTTTACCTCTTCTTCTCCGCATCGACTAAACGTTGGCAGGTCTTAAAAGATGAAATCCCTACTTTAACATTAGGGCAGATCCGAGTTGAGTCCGGTTGACCTGTTTTAATCCGGGTTCCCAAAAATAGATGTCCGAGTGGAGTCCGGGGTCAGCTTATGCCATAAAAGGGATTATTTAACTACCTGCCCTTACGATGTTGTATATTTATACCTGTTACAAATTTTCTTCTGCACTGATTCAAAATATACAAGAAACTACCAATTCTATTAGATCTTCAGTTTAGTTAAGTACTGTATGTCACTCGGCTAATAAGTAAAAATGAGTTCGCTTAAAGTTATCGTAAGTGAGAAAGGAAAAGAGCTTCTAGTGTTAGACAACTTTAAATTTCGCTTTCACAAAGGACTATCTGGTGGTGTTAAACGGTGGGTTTGCTCAAATAGTGGAGGTAAAAAGTGTTTAGCGTATTTGAAGACGGAGGGAAACAAAAACATCGTGGACATTTTTGATCAACATAATCACCCGCCAATTGAGGAAAAAATCCTCAATCGAAATGAAATCAGCAACTCATTGAAACGAAAAGCTTCGGATGACCTATGTGAGCGACCTTCAAAATTCATTCACAAAGAACTCAGAAAAGGAGATGTCGAAACATTAACGAACTGCGACATCAAACGAATCAGAAAAAATATCTACCACGCAAGAAGATGTGTTCTGCCAAAATTACCCCAATGCCAAGCAGAAGTTCACCACGCTTTAAAGTCATATCCTGTGAAAACAAATCGGGGTGAATCATTTCTTTTGGTGAACGACGAAAAAAACAATGTGATCATGTTTTCGTGTAAAACAAATTTGGAGTTTTTATGCAGTTTAAAAACTATATATGTGGATGGTACATTCAACTGCTGCTCCAAATTTTTCTTACAAATGGTGTAATTAATAATTTAGAATTTATAAAAGTGGTTGGTAATCATTTTAAAATGTGAATAATTTTTGTAAAAATCTGTATAGGTATAAATTAGTTAATATTAATATATCTATAAGTATAATCATATATTTATTATGTTTTGACTTATTCTTATTCGATGCAAATGAACGGAATCAATAAATTATTATTTTTATTATATTTTATTATTTTATTGTTTTATTATCATTTCACTTTTGTCCCTAAAATAACGTCAAATTTGTTAAGGTGGTTGGAACCTATTTTGCATTTTCATTTGAAGTAGATCGGGTGATCCATTTTACACAGCTCTGAATCTGACTGAGACTATTAAAGGTAAACCTTCTGCTGTTTTAAACGGATATCAATATCACAATCTCCGCACATGACAGGAAACCGTCACTATATGTAAGGAAAATTACGAAAAATTTACTTTTTCGAAACAGGGTATATTTCATAAACAAAAGCAGCTCATAAAAGTTGCATAGCATTTTTTTGTAAATTATGCAATTCAAGTGAAATATAATTTAAGTTTTCTTCGTGTCTAATATTTCAGCAATGAAATTAAACGTCCCCGAAAATTTTAAAAACAGGTAGGTTGGTAGGTTGTTAATCTTTTAACGACATAAGCCTACGCCGGACTCAACTCGACCCTCACCCCGGACTCAACTCGGTCCTCATTATGACGGATTAAAATATTTGGGACTCAACTCGGCTCCGCCGAACATTAAAACCTCTTTCGGGTACTAGATGGTAAAGTCGAATAGATGCAATAAGAGTTCTTAGATACAATCTAGAAAAAATATATGACGCTTTATTTACCCTGTACTCTTATAATAGAAGAGATTCAGAAACTATAAATATGGCAAATTCATTACTTTTAAAAATTAAGTCGTTTAAGTTTATTTGTTCCATTATTACATGGTATAATGTATTAAAAAAAGTAAACATCGTAAATAAAACTATGCAGGAACCGAATGCTACACTACCAAATATTATTTTAATGTTAGAGCAAACCAAAACATATTTATGTAAAATTAGATCAGATGAAGGCTTTAACGATATTTTAGAAGAAGCAAAAACTATTGCCGAGGTTATCGATTGCGACCCTTTATTTCCACCGCTTAATAATGTTCGATCCCGAAAAAAAAACTCGATTATTTGACTATGAGAGTAAGGACGAGGCTCCACAAAATCCGCGGGACATATTTAAAATTAATTTTTATTTTTTGGCGTCCATGGCCAAAAACTGTATTGTCAAAAGTAGAAGAAAGATTCGAAAATTTGTACACTAGATTGTACAAATGATTAATATTCGGTACTTAATTTTATAATAAATACTTTAAAGTCAATTTTAAACTGACCAAGAATCATTTAATTTAATTTTTGTTAACTTTTCACACTTCTCATCGTAAAATTATTTATTTTTATAAATAAAACAGAGCCTTTTTGTCTGCTTAAGTCGACATTAGTTAGTGTTTATTAAAAAACTGGCTGTATACAGTTTAAATATAGTTTTAAAATAATAAGGTTTGTTTTGCAGTTGACGTAATACACGATTTGGGGAAATATTGGTGGATTGGTATCAATCAACGGGGGGAAAGAGGCATGTTTCCACCGAACATTGTTCTGCCGATCCGTCGAACTCGAGCATTTAAGTACGTATTTATATTATTACATAGGTTTTATTTGATATGATATTTCATTGACAATTTATTTGCTTAGTTATTTATTATTCTCGATGAAGGTTAAAGTTCATTGACAATAATTACTGTTAATAAACTCTGAAAAACAAGTACTTTGTTTTCATTTGCTAAAAATAAAATCGAATAAATTCATGTATTAAACACATTGCCGTACATTTCAATATTATTATATATATAAAAAAGTTAATTATTTTTGTTTACTTTTAGAGTTATTTTACAATGGAAATCAAGCCCATTAGCAGTTCTACGTTTTATGGTCAACGTTATAAAACGTTAGGGCAAGCAATTGAAACAATCAATTCTAAAGACGATGATACTCCAGTGGATATAGTACTAATTCCGCCTGAAGTGGATATTCAAACAGACGAAGAAGATTTTGACGACGATAATTTATTTTCTTCTTCCATTCCAAAAGACGTGCCAGGTGAGGTGGAACTTGTATACCACAGCAATGACGAAGAAGATAATATTCCTCTTACAATGCTTCGAGATATACTAAATAGGACGGAAGAAAACACTCCAAAGAAAATAAAAAAATCATACGCCAATTTGGAGTGATGCTATGGAGGATATAGAAGAAATGGAAGGTACCTTCACTCCTGAAAAAATTGGCGATATAGCAAATACGCTGAAAAATTCAACACCAGTTGAAATATTTGAAAAGTTGCTAGATGATACTGTTATCGATCACATTGTCGACCAATCGGTTCTATATGCCGGACAAAAGAATAGTCATTCATTCAGTGTAACTAGAGAGAATATCAAAATATTTTTAGGAGTGCTACTGCTATTGGAATCTCGACGAAGATTTAAACACCGCTATAGTTTACAATGCGATTTCCAAAAACAGGTACTGCGAAATAAAAAGAAATTTACATTTTGCAGATAACACTGCCCTAGCCCTTCAGTGGTGACGTGCGGTGTCACAGACCGACGCAATCTTATTGGTTCAATTACTTTGGAGATTTTAGGGGCTGTCCGATGCCTCAGCGTATACCTTCCTGCCAGTGCGTTATTATTGCTAGTACGAGTCGGTAGTTAACTGTGCCTTATAGTTTTTATGGTACGACTAAGTACGGTGCATCAGACCGACGTCACCTCAGACGTTATAAAAAAATTCTTCCTCGGCAAAGAATAAATTTTGTTTTTACGGTAAGTTTACGTTGAAATATGACTGCTATTGACTGTAATTAAATTTTAGTTTTTTTTTTTTTTTTTTAGAAAATGGGAGATTATGAAAGAGATCAACAAATGTTGCAAAGGCTAATGGAAGAAGTGTTCATTGATGAAACAGATGATGTGGTTTATGACGACGAAGATGATGAATATGAAGATGATCATGTTGATATACAAAAAGGGAGCTCCGATACGGAACAAGAACTAGATCCCAAAGATAATTTAGAAAATAGTGGGCCAGTATTCACAGGAAAAGATAAAACAACTTTGTGGAAAAAACATCTACCGCCACAAAATATTAGAACCCGTAAAAAAAACATTATTAGGATGAAGATGCCTTCGGTTGCTCGTGATCTACGCGGAATTAAGGAGCCATTAGAAATTTGGAAGAATTTTTTTGATACCGACATTATAAATTTGATTGTTGCTCATACAAACGAATATTTAGCATCGGTAGCTGATAACTATGACCGTGCAACTTATACCAGGCCAACGGATAATGTAGAAATAGAGGCTCTTTTAGGTGTGTTACTTTTGAGTGGTGTTAAAAAATGTAAACATTTGAACGCAGAAGATCTTTTCAAAACAAATGGTACAGTACCAGAAATTTTCAGATTGACAATGTCTTCACAGCGTTTCCGTATACTTCTACGTTTTCTTCGTTTCGACGATATAAACAGTAGGGAGGCCAGGCGAGCAGTAGACAAACTTGCACCCATTAGGGAGCTATTCAGTAAATTTGTAGAAAACTGTAAAAATAACTATAGTTTGTCTCAACAGGTAACGGTTGACGAAAAACTAGAGGCTTTTCGTGGTCGCTGTAGCTTCCGGCAATATATGCCACAGAAACCAAACAAATATGGGTTAAAAATTTTTGCTCTTTGCGATGCAAAAATGTTTTATACCAGCAATCTTGAGGTGTATGTCGGAAACCAGCCTGAAGGGCGATTTTCACAGAATAACAGCGCACTTTCAGTTGTAGAACGACTATGTGAACCGATTTATGGTTCTAATAGAAATATTACAACAGACAGATGGTTCACTAGTATTGAATTAGCGAAAAAGCTGCTGAGTAATGGTCTTACAACAATAGGAACTATAAACGCCAATAAAAGGGAGCTTCCACCGGAGTTTGTGCAGCGAAATAATCGACCAATCGGCTCTAGTATTTTCGGTTTCGGACAAAATTGCACTCTCGTATCTTATTTACCAAAAAAACAAAATAAAAATGTTCTTTTAATTTCAACCTGTCATGATGACGATGCAATTGATCAAGAAACTGGGAAGCCTGAAATAATTATTGACTACAATCACACCAAATGTGGCGTCGATACCGTAGACCAACTCTGTTCTAATTACAATTGTGCAAGGGGCACAAGAAGATGGCAAATGGTAATATTCTATAGTTTACTTAACATTTCCGGTATAAACTCTCAAGTAATATATACGACAAATAATCCAAATAAAAAAGTTTTGAGGCGACATTTTCTTGAGAACTTAGCATTCAGCTTGATAGATGGTCACTTGAGAGTACGTGCTAATTCCCACTATTTGCCAAGATCATTGCGCCTAAGAATTTGTGAAATATGTAAAATAGAAGCAATTGAAGAACCATATGAAGAAAGGAGAAACATGTTGGGAAGGTGTGCGCTTTGCAGCTCCAAGAAGAACAGGAAGACTAAATATTGTTGCAGAACATGCAAAAAATGTTTATGCATGGAACACGTAACTGTAGTCTGTGCTGAATGTTACGGAACTCCAAATATTCAAGAATAATTGGTTTATACTTGAGGACAGTATTTTTTTTTCTTTTCTTTTTTCTTTTACTTATATTGTGTGATGTACGAATATTACTGAGAATAAAGTTAGTTTTTTTCCAAGTTAAGAATTTATACTTATTTAATTCTGTAGTAAAATTACATTGTTTAATAAACAAAGTGTTAATTTCATGCTAAAATCTTTACAAAACAATGTTGGTCTACAAGACCGACGTCACCATTTGTGTTGTAAGTAAGCACGTCACCACTGAAGGGCTAGATAAAGATGATAAAATGGCCAAACTTCGTCCACTTATGAATTTACTTAATAAAAACTTCCAGCAATGGGGAATACTTTTGAAAAAATTGTCTATTGACGAAGCTATGGTCAAATATTTTGGTCATCACAGCTCGAAACAATTTTTAATAAAAAAGCCTGTCCGATTTGGATACAAAAATTGTATGATGTGCAGTTCAACTGGGTATTGTTTCGCATTTGATACCTACTGCGGTGCAAAAGCAAACCAACCAATGAAGGAAAATAAATTGCCTTTAGGATCTACCGTAGTCTTAGATTTGTTAAAAGTAGTACCCAGGCCCTCTGATCATATTGTTTTTTTTTGACAATTTTTTCACCGGTCTCGATCTAATGGTTGAACTACGTGAAAAAGGCTTTCGAGCAACTGGAACGGTGAGAGATAACAGAACAAAGAAATGCCCCATTTCCGATATAGGAACAATGAAAAAAAAACAACGTGGTGAATATGAATATAGATATGACACGAAAGATAAAATTTTATTTGTTAGATGGAAGGACAATAGCGTAGTCACTATGGCCAGCAACTACGATAAAGTATATCCACTTCAAAGTGTCAAACGTTGGTCATCTGCTGAAAAAAGGAAGGTTGATGTTCCTCAGCCAAAATTATTTTCAAGTTATAATGCTGGAATGGGAGGTGTCGATCTGCATGATCAAGCTGTTAATAACTATAGAATTTCTATCTTTGGAAAAAAGTGGTGGTGGCGTGGCCACTCTTTACCCACATGATCAATGTTACAATGGTAAATGCATGGCATTTGCATAGAATTTCGAATCAAGAAAGTATCGACTTACTGGGATTTATCCGAGAAGTTACAAGGTACTACTTAAGGTGTTTCGATAAGTCGAGTAAAAATAGGCCCTCAGGGTCAGTGCCTAAAAGCATTAGAGCTAGCGAAGCGGGTCATTTCCCAAAAAAAAATTCCCAACAACAGCGGTGTAAAATTTGCAAAATGAAAGTGCGATGAAAATGTATGAAATGTAATGTCAGTTTATGTTTAGAGAGAGATTGTTTTGTTCAATTCCATTCACAATTGTAAATTTTTTATTAATAAAATACCATAATAAACACCTTTTTTTTTCTTCACTTACTCCTGTATGTGTCCATTGTTCCCATGCGAGGCAGCCCTTTTTTTTTTCAATGTGTACTCAATTTCATTAAAATTACAATCTAACATTAGTTAATACTTAGTTTTAAACATGTTTTACTAAATTTACAAAAAAAAATAATAAAAAAAATCCGTGGGTCCAAATGGGTTAATTTATTGCGCCAAAATAAGCAGGCTCACCCATCACATTAAATTTATTTTAAAACATGTTTAGTAAACTCAATTGGTTAAAATGTCGAAACATATAAGGTAAGTCGGGGGAAGATGCGAAACCGGGCAAGATGCCAAATTGCAGTAGTAACGAACACTACGAATGCTGTCTTATAGCATGCGCAACTGATGTGTAACGTTCTGAACAGCCATTGCAAAAGTGAAGTGATTTTACAGGCGTATTTGCTTTTACAGCAGGTAGGTAAATATTTTCAGCACTGTGTAATTTACTTAACCACCTAGTTATCTTAGTATTTTTAGTCGGTTTAAATGAGTAGTACGAAAAAGGGAATGTTGGTGTTTGTGTTTATTATCATAACCTGCAATTTGAAGCAAAATTTGATTTTATAACTTAGTTTGGCATCTTTCCCCAGCTATTGGGGTTATTTGCCAAAGTTTGGTGGGGTAAGATGCCATTAATAATTTTTTTTTTTTTCAGTGAATCGTTTCCGGGAGTAGTTATTATTGTAATAAAATGCCACGAAATTACATAAGAATTTCTAATAGGGCCGCGTGGTCCGAAGAAGATCTTTCAAAGGCAGTTGAATTGTTAAAAGAGGACAGCCGTAGTGCTAATTCAATTTCGAAAGAATTTAAAATTCCACTGCGTACACTTCTGAGGCGATCGAAAAGTGGAAATCTTAAAAAAAGCAGTTTAGGTCCACCAGGCTGTTTGGGAAAAGAAAACGAGAAAAAATTAGTACAATACATTAAACAGTTAGAACAATCCGGTTATGCAGCTTCACCTATAGAAATTAGACAACTAGCATACTCTTTTGCAGAAAAAAACAATATTAAACACAGCTTTAATAGAGTGAAAGGTACAGCTGGATATGACTGGTTTTCTGCATTTATGAAACGACATTCCGAACTTCGCCTGAGAACCGCTCAGGGTCGTTCAATTGCTAGATCTTTAGGAATGTGTCGCACAGAAGTAAACGCATATTTCAAGTTACTTTGGGATGTGCTCGAAAAATACCACTTCAACATCGAGCCACGTAAAATATACAATATGGATGAAACTGGCCTTCAGTTAAATCACAAACCTGTGAAAGTTATTGCCACAAAAGGAGCTAAAGATGTTCAGAGCATTACTAGCAACGAAAAAGGGGAAACGATCAGTATTATTGCTTGCTGTAATGCCAAAGGTAATTTTTTACCTCCATATTGTATTTTTCGGGGAAAAAATAAGAGAGCAGAATTTGAAGATCATATGCCACCAGGATCCAAAAAATTTATGTCACCCGATTCAGCATATGTCAAGACCAATATATTTTTGGACTGGGTCACAACTCACTTTTTACCACGAAAAGATTCGGGGCCTGTTCTCCTTATCGTCGATGGCCATGCTTCCCATTGTAGTGATGTCAACGTTTTAGATTTTTTGGCTGAAAACGACATTGTACTCCTATTTTTACCAAGCCATACAACGCACTGGCTCCAGCCCTTAGACAGGTCGTTTTTTAGACCTTTAAAATGCTACTGGAACAAAGCCTGTGCGTCTTGGATGCGCAATCATCCAGGAAGAAAGCTTACAAGACTGCAATTTGGATTACTCCTATCCGAAGCGTGGGGACTAGCTGCATCAAATGAAAATGGACGCTCAGGCTTTGACGCTTGCGGAATTCATAAGTATAACCCAGATCGAATTCCTGATTATGCATTTGCAGTTTCGGATAGAGCTTCAGAAAGTGGAAATCGAAATGAGGATCAAGACTCTGAATTAAGACCAACTGCAAGACATCAAGAAACTCAACCAGGAGAAGGAGAAGAAATTCAACCAGGAGAAGAAATTCAACCAGGAGAAGACGGAGAAGAAATTCAACCAGGAGAAGACGGAGAAGAAATTCAACCAGGAGAAGACGAAGAAGAAGTTCAACCAGGAGAAGATGGCAACGAAATTCAAGATGCTGCTACCAGAATGACATTTGCAGAAATTGCTCCAATTCCTGTACTGCCTGGACCAAGTAAACCATATCGTACGAAGCAACATGCACAAATAATGACCTCTCCTGAAGTTAGAGCAGAAAAGCGACAAAAGATGGAGAAACTGCTAAATCAAGAGGCTGCAAAACAGAAGAGACGAAAGGACAGACAAAAAAAACAATAAGAAAAACAAAAGAAACAAGAAGACAGACAAAAGAAACAAGATAAAGAAGGTAATAAGAAGGTACAGTTTAAAAATAAAAAAGCAAAACCACCAAAGAAGTCATGTAAAAGCAGCAGCAATGAAGAAAATGACGATCCGAATTTGTCTGATCACTCTTCTGACAACGTAGATAGCGACGATGACGAATTTTGTGCGGTATGCAAAGGCTACTACGGTGACAAAAATGGACCGAAAGTGGACTGGATCTGCTGTACTATTTGTAAGAAGTGGTTGCACGAAATTTGCACCACTCGAGAAAATATGTGCGATGCATGTGCAGGAAATTAAAATTTATATTTACCATGTGGCATCTTTACCTAATAGGAAGTAATACAGTATTAAAATATTGGGTACAAATGCTTCAATCTCTTATGGAAGTTATTTTGTTCGATTTGGCATCTTACCCGAATAAGTTGGGGTAGGATGCCAACAGTAAAGTTTCAGTTTAACGCTTTTGTATTAATCCTGTTAACATTTAAGATGAATTTGTTTATGTTATAACATTCTAAACTTTATATCCTATGAAAGCATGTATTTGAAATATCTAAAATATATGTACTTTTTGAATTATTCTCAAATTATAAAACTATGGGCATCTTTCCCCGACTTACCTTACATAGAATATTTTGTTCAAAGATGTACGAAAGATAAGTTATTAATTTTTATTGATACTAAAAATAAATCTGCTATTAATCAAAATGATGAGTGTTTCAGTGCAATTAAACTAAAGAAATAAACTCCTTCTGAATGTAAATGACTCCCCCCACCACTCTGCCGTAGAATATATAGAAAGACGCCCGTACAAAAACGACGTCGTATATTGAATACTTTAAAAAATTCTAAGTCTAAAACTTGAAAATATTTAGTAACAATTTTTGTTAAAAATTGTTGCTATTGTTGTTAGAAATGATATAAAAAATATGTAGTTTACCCCTATCCCGTAGGATATATAGAAAGACGTCTTTATGTCAACGACGTCGTATATTGAATACTTTAAAAAATTCTAAGTCTGAAACTTGAAGATTTTTAGTAACAATTTTTGTTAGAAATTGTTGATATTGTTGTTAGAAATAATATAAAAAATATTTAGTTTACCGCTATCTCGTAGGATATATAGAAAAAGTCTTTATGTCAACGACGCCCTATATTGAAAACTTTAAAAAATTCTAAGTCTGAAACTTGAAGATGTTTAGAAACAATTTTTGTTAGAAATTGTGGCTATTGTTGTTAGGAATGATATAAAAAATATGTAGTTTACCGCTATCCCGTAGGATATATAGAAAGACGTCTCTACAACAACGACGTCGTACATTAAATACTTTAAAAAATACTAAGTCTGAAACTTGAAGATGTTTAGTAAAAAATTTTATTAGAAATTGTTGCTATTGTTGTTAAGAATGTTATAAAAAATATTTGATTTGCCGCTATCCCGTAGGACAGAAGTTCTTAAACTGTGGTCCGCGGACCCCTGGGGGTCCGCGAAGCCTTTACTGGGGGTCCGCAAAGCCATTTGAAAAATAAAAACATCGTAAAAATATATACATATATAAATATTTAAAGTTCATTGTTTAAGTATATCCTACCCTCGAAAATTTACCGCGTTGCGTGTAGCTAGTTTCGGGCATCGATGTCGTTTGCATCGGCGTGTAACGTTCCTTTGGGTTCGGTTCGACTAGGCTTGGTTTCGTTTCAATTCGGTCTCGTAGTTATGTAGTTGTACGTTCGGTCTGCGGTTCGGCAGCGCCGTGCGGTGGCTACGGCCCGGCTGTTCTCTTCCATCGTGTGTGTACTTTTGGTCGTTCGTTGCCAAAGCCAATTCCAATTGTAACGGTTTTTTTAATTCAAGTTCCAAGTGTTGTGATCGTGAAAATTGATTTGATAAGTCCAGGTAAAATATTGGTATATGAATAGTAATACATTTTATAAATAATAATTCGTTATATTTATATTATTGTAGTTCAATGTTAATAAATTGCTCCATAAAATGGATCGTTGGCTACAAACTGGTTCAACACAGAAACGAAAAGAATCAGATGAGGAGGCATCAACAGCAAACTCTACCAAGAAACGCAAAATTAGAAAATATATGGATGATTATTTATCATTTGGATTTACTTATATTTGCAAGAATGATGTGGAAAGACCAGTCTGTGTTCTATGTCACGAAATTTTATCCAATGAAAGTATGAAACCTGCTAATCTCAGACGTCATTTACAAACAAAGCACAGCGAGCATGTTAGTAAGTCTATAGATTTTTTACAATGAAAAAACAAGAACTTACTTCAAGTCAGAATTTGATGGTAAAGACGGCAACTGGTAGTATGAATAAGAAAGCAGTAATGGCATCATATGAAGTAGCCCTACTTATTGCTAAAGCAGGAAAGCCGCATAATATAGCAGAGCAATTAATTCTTCCTGCTACAAAAGTAATTACAAATATAATGTTAGGAACTAAAGCAGCAAACGACATAAATTTGATTTCATTATCAAATGATACGGTTAAGAATAGGATTCAAGACATGTCATGTAATATAAAAGAGAAATTAATATCTAGAGTGCGCAAAAGTCACTATTACTCATTACAATTGGATGAAAGTACTGATGTCACTAATAATGCCAATTTGTTAGCTTTCATTAGATATGAGTTTGAAAATCAAATACAAGAAGATTTATTGTTTTGTGATTCACTACCTTCACAAACGACAGCTAATGACATATTTAACAGTTTGAATAATTTTATAGCCAAAAATGAAATAGAGTGGCCAAAATGTGTTGGAATTTGCACTAATGGTGCTCGTGCAATGTCAGGTACAAGAACTGGATTGATTGCTCGTATTAAAAATGTTGCGCCTCAGGCTGTTTGGAATCATTGCTGCATTCACAGAGAATCATTAGCAGCCAAAAATATGTCACCAGATTTGAAAAGAACATTAGACGAAGTTGTTAAAATTGTCAATTTCATTAAGGCTCGTCCACTTAATTCCCGAGTTTTTAAAATTTTGTGTGAGGAAATGGGTAGTCAACATACACATTTATTATTACACACAGATGTACGTTGGTTGTCTCGCGGGAAAGTACTCACTCGGCTTTTTGAGCTTCGAGATGAAATACGATTGTTCTTAATAGATGCGCATTTTGAACTGACCGAATGTTTCAATGACTTTAACTGGTTAGCTAAGGTGGCTTACTTGACTGATATTTTTACAAAATTGAATGAACTTAATTTGTGCCTGCAAGGTACTGTTGTAAATATATTTAAAGTTAAAGATAAAATAAAAGCAATTATTAAAAAAATCGACTTGTGGTCGAAACGCATCCAGAACGGTGTATATGAGTCTTTTCCAACTCTCAATGATTTCATAGAAAGCTCCAGTGAAGAATTGCTTATTCAAACGCGTCAATTATTTGTTGAACATTTAATTACTTTGAAAAGCAACTTCAGGAAGTATTTTCCTACTCCTGATCCTTGCAATAACTGGATCAGAGATCCATTTAACATGGAAATTGCAAATGCTAAATATTTATCTGCACCTGAACAAGATATTCTCGCGGAATTATTATGTGATACGACTTATAAACTAAAATTCAACAAAACTGAATTGACCAGCTTTTGGTTACTTCTCAGGTCAGATTACCCTGCGCTTGCAAATAAAGCACTTCAACATTTGATTCCATTCTGCACAACATATTTATGCGAACAAGCTTTTTCGGAACTATTTTATATTATAATTTTTACAGAAAAAGTTTAAAACGATCTAATTATATGCAATTAATATCACTATTTTTTTTTCCATTAGTTTTAAACAATCATTGATTTAGCATATTAATTAAAATATTAAAAATAAAAATTTATCATTGTTGAAATTGGCACAAAATCGAAGGTCAGAGTGCAATTAATAACTCTTAAATCACGTTTTTGTTGCTAAAACTGAATAATAAATTTTTAAAATGATGAAATTTTCTTGTTTATTAATTACAATGTAATACGTAATAATTATTAGTAATTTATTTAGAATAAAAACACTATCAATAATTCGAAATAATTCAACTTCCGACAAAAATCAAAAAGAAACAGAAAAAATGTCACCTCAAAATTGTGAAGAATCTTAATTAATGCCTTAATTTTCTGATAGTTACGTATGCCGAATCAAAATGGCCAAAGATAGCCATTAGTCATTCGAAACTAATCACAGAAAGAACAGAAAGAGCATCGGCATATTTACATGCCATGAATCCTTGATGACAATCGTAAGCGATAACACAATGGTTTTCACCAGTTATAAATTCAAAAAATATTAGGAAAAAGAAATTTATCAAAAATATATTACCCCAGTTAATCTATCAACAAATAGATTACTCGAAAAAACTGAAACGGGCTCGATAAAAGAAAAAAAATTCGAGATACACAACTTCGATACAAAACGTTAAATATCCAGAACAGTATCTTTACGCATATAAACTAAACGCATTTAAAACTCTAAAGGCCACAAAAAATTATTCAATTATCAATACACCAATCTCAGCCAAGTGTGGAAGATAAGATACTTTCAGGTAATGATGTCGGTACTCAAAAATGGAAATATGACATGGAAATCATAAAATAAATATACAATAGCTTTCTCGTCGCGCGTTGCTGCGAAACTGCGCAAAAATTCAGTATTTGAAAGATAACTTTCTCGTCGCGCGTTACTGCCCAACTGCAGCTTTCCCGTTGTGCGTTGCTGCGCAACTACGCAAAAATCGTTTGCAGAAATTCATTATAAACACAGTTTTTCAAATTTTTGAGAACCAAGATGAAATCGTAGAAAGATGAAACTTGCCTATTCTCAAATAGGGAATGAACCAATTCAAATGACACCACTCCCATCAAAATCGGTTCAGGAGTTTAGGAGGAGATGCTGGAGAAACATAGATACATACAAACATTTGACAATAAATATACAATGTTTCACAAATACTTATGTTTGTGTTCTTAAAGTATTCTTAAATTTCTAAGAAATTTATTTATTTTGAACATGCTTATTATTAGCTTTTTTAAGTCAATATTACAATAGTATTTCCTACTAAAAAATTAAACAACTTAATAAATAAAAAAAAACTGCATAAAAAATTCCAAAATTGTTGATTCAAAAAATTATTCCTTAAAAATCTACATTCATTTAGGAAAAAAAATCAATAATGAGATGAATCCTGACAAAAGATTAATAAAAAGCATAATAAATAACAAAGTATTGAAAATGATTTCCACTTGTTCCAGATATTAATAATTAATAGTACATCTTCATTCTTTATCTGCAAACAATAAAACCAGTATTAAACACCTTAATCAGACAATTCAATTTTAAAGTGAATCCTCGATATATAACATTAAACAGAAATAATTTAATAATAATCAGAAATAATAATCCGTTTAAAAAGTATGGTTTTCTGTCATTTGCGGTGGACTAAAAGTACTACTTTTTGGTCATAAAGTCTATATGTGGTGTTATGGTTACCATGGTTACACTATAATATTTTATACATAGCGTGTGTCATTTTATTATTTTGATAAAAACAACTTTTTGTTCAAGGTTCCGTCTAGTTTATATTTGGCTACAATTTCGACACTATACTGATGAAGACACCAGTGTAGAGTGTCAAAACGTTGAATAAACATAATCTAGGCTGAACGTTAAACCAAAAGTTGTTTTAGTTACTTATTATGAGATCTAAAAGATTTCTCAATGTTTTATTTATGGTTGCCATGGTTACGCTTCAAATTACTCAAAAGTCGATATCAATTCAGTGATATAAAGTTTCTATACTATCACAGTAATATTTTTTATGTAAATTCTAGTGTATGCGCCGGCGCAAACTAGACATTTGGAATCCGATACGCTACGGCTCTCTGTAGATTATAATAATTGTAATTTATAATTCAGTAATACATAAATTGTCAGCGCGGTAGCCGAGCGTGTTTAATCGTCTATTATTACCGGATATAATACTAAATTCGGTGGTTTGAATCTGAAATAAAACAAAAAAAATGCCACACAATGCCAATTCTTATTAATTAAACAGAATCGAACATAACGGCTAAATCAACTATTTGTCAGTAATTTAGATTAATATTCGAAACTCATCGCTGATCTACGCGAACACAGGACTTGCAGTTTCGAAAAGGTGTCCAAATAATACATCACAAAACAAGTATTTCGGTAATTTAGGTCAAGGCTCGCCTAGGGCTGTCGCACCAGTGATGATGTTAAATACATAAATTTTACAATATTATATAATCGCGACAAGATAAAAAGATAGGTACATCATAATCACGTGATAAAACTTAACAACGTACAACTCACTAATGAACAAAATTAATTTTATTCTATTCTACATATAATGAACTAAATCTTCTTGAAACTATTTACGTATGTTATTTTAATCAAATTAAAATGTAATATATACAAATACATCGTATATTATTGTTTTTTTATCGAAATCAACTTATTTATTTTTGCTATATTTGGCAGCATTGATTTTCAATGTCAAAAGTCACAGTACGTTTATATTAGTTCAATTGACGTTATATTTTGAATGTGTGTTTTTGTAATATATTATAGCAAAAAGATGATCTAGGCTAGGCGATGTCAACAGATAGTTGGTAATTTAATTTCATATTTTGAACAAGAAAAGGAAAATAATGGACCATTAATGCCCCTGTCTGCTGAACGCGAGAAGCTCATATAATCATAGTAGTGAGAGACGTTATTTGCCTAGTGACAAAAATTGATGACGTCCCTATCTTTTTATCTTGTCGCCACTATAATAGTACTATATTTTTTCTTAATTATATATTCTTGCAATAAATTTTCTTAATATGCAAGAAAATATTATCGAATATTTTTTAAAAATTTACAAAATACTTTTTGATCATCCATTACATCATTAACAAATAATTGTGTATTACAACTTAGTTATTATTTGAACGTATTATTGCTTAAAATTTATGAAACAGTTACATGATGTTATTGAAAACTTATTCAATTGTTTTAAAAAAAGGCTTGTCTATACCGTCTTTAATATATATACATGCATTTACAAGTACAATCGATTCCGCTTAATTGGGACACCGCTTAATTGGGACAGCCGCTTATTTGGGCCAAATCTTAAAGAACAGAAACCAAACCAAGGAACCAACAGTAAATTTACATGTTTAATTGGGACAACATTCCGCTTAATTGGGACAGTAAATTTAAGATCACAGTATATATTATGTTACAAATATGTATTCAAAAGAAAAAATATTTACAAAAAATTTAATATGATACGCTTCATATCTTTTTGATTCACAACATGGAAAATTATATTTAAAAAACTAGCAAATATGTATCAATTAATTACATTAGTATCGCGCGCTGTGAACTTTTTTCCCAACACAGTCATTAACGTATGAAATACGGACCCACGCGCGCTCAAAGGTTAATGTTTACCCTCGCGTCGGCGTGGCGCGGCACCGGTCATTAAAGCTGTGAGAGTCTACCCTGCTGTCTCAATCGTTACGTATTCAGTTATGATTCAGTTACCACTACACCTCGCGCGTGGAAGGTTCGTTATTTATTATTTTATTTTGGAATTTATTATTATTTTTTCTTAAAAGTTTATATTTTTTTGGTTATATGTAGTTTAAAGTTTTTTCCAAGAATTTATAAAATAAAATTATTAAAAGAAAAATATGGATTGCTTAATTTTATGTAAAATTCGGTTAATTGGGACAGCCGCTTAATTGGGACAAAATGCCCTAGTCCCGATGTGTCCCAATTAAGCGGAATCGACTGTATATTTAAAAATATGAAATTTAATGCTACTACTAAAAAAGATTGTATATGTAACACAGTCATGTCTTCTTATACATTGGTTACAAAAGAATATGACTGGATATTTAAATTTCCTCTCTAATTAGTTCTTCAAAAGTCTAAACAAATAAGAATTTAAAAATTCAGAAAATAAAAAATGCTAGCCACCATACAATTTTTTTACAATTAGTTGCTTTAAGAAAATCATTTTATTGCAACTGTTATCAAAACTTATAATGTATTTTTCGGTTATTTGTTAAAAATATTCAGAAATATTGTTTAAAATAATTTATTGAACAAATTCAAAATAACTGAAAAATTCAATTATACTAGTAAATTACTTTCTAATTTTTAAATAATGCATATTAATTTATTTAAAAAAAATTCTTAATTTCAAGATCAAATCTGAATGTGTCTGTCATAGTACATAACAAGCGTCTCAGAAGCGATAAGCATTTTTGGGTAGATGTTTACCAGATGATAGTAGGTTATCATTGTCATACACATAATGGTTGGTACTACAAGCTCTGTTTTTGTGCACACTAAGAGAGCTGTTTTAGGCAATCCGAAAAATTCGTACCGAAATTCTTGACGGTTCAGATGCGCGAGAGACGTACGTGGGAGATAAAACTTTCAAAATAAATTAACTTGTATATATATTATATATATATATATATATATATATATATATATATATATATATATATATATATATATTATTTTTTTAGCACATTATTTTCTATTATATTAAAATTTTGATATTTTACAAACACAGTAATTAAAGCAGAAACACATAAATATTCAAATAATTAAATGTATATATATATATATATATATATATATATATATATATATATATATATATATATATATATGTTAATATTTGTAAGCAATTTTGTAATTTTAATTGTAATTTTACATAAAGAAAATCTAATAACAGAATTAGGCATAAAATATTACTTTAAAAAATATTAACTGGCGCTGATTTTCTGTCAAAATATTAGTTGTTTTTTGTAATTTCATTTTAATGAGGTTGGTAAATTGTAAATAATTTTTCGAAAATTGTTAAATGTAATTTCCTATTAATTATTTTAACATTTATTAACTTATAGATATATGTAAATTTAAATTATGTTGCTAAATTTAAATTTAAAATATACATAGGTGAACGTTTCCAAGTAATAGATAAGAATGTATGAGAAGTATCATGAATGTGGATGAAGCAGAAATTACTTGTCTAGATAGAAATGTTTGTGCCACACCATTTTGGATACATAGTGTGATTGTGCATGTATATTATATTGTAAGCTAGTTAATTTTGTTTGTACGTAATGTCCTATCTCCCATTTAAGTCTTTCGTGCAGATGAGCCGCCAAGAATTTTGAAACGAATTTATAGTATTAGAACATTAGAACAAAATGAAAAGCATATGATTATTAGCATAAATTTGAAAAAAATGTAATACGTATGATCTTCATAATAATACTTTACAAAAATAAAATCTTGTAAATGTTGTGACAGTAAAATAATCTGTTTGATAAAATTTGATTTAAATCAAATAAAATGCTATTTTTTTAAACGACAATACCTATTGTGTCAAATTTTAATTATATAATTTTTGCCGAAACCAAAAGAATCTATCCTGAAAATTTCATTGAAATCCGATAAATGGTGTAGCCGGAATAAATACTTTTATAATTTAATCATTTTTGTCGTCAAAGTGTATTAAAGACATCAGTAAAATTATGTAATTTAAGCATCATTAGGGTGAATCTTTTCAGAAAATTTGGTTAAAATCTGATAAATATTGTGATCAAAATTAAATTTTAACAATTTTTCTCTGAAAGTGACCATCTAGGCACTAAATAAACCTATTCTTTAAAATATCATCAAAATCGGTTGAATAATCTAGAACAGTATTACTCAATTTTCTATCGCGGATCTCTAAAAATAATATTGTGAGACATTTTCTGTATTAAAATATGAATTTACTAGGACCTTAAATTTAAAATGGCGGAGGGTTCAGTACCTATGTGTCAAACTTGCAAAACAAATACAAGTAAAGATATACAAGTTACGTGTGCAGGATCTTGTAAATCGTCATTTCATATGACATGTGCAAGTGTGAAAAGAACCGAATACAATATTCTTGTTTCGAATAAAAATTTCAAGTGTTTTTGTGAAAAGTGTCTCAAGTTTAATGATTCAATCAAGTGTGACAATTCTGATGTAATTGAATCTCTTAAAAAGTGTTTTGATTTAATAAGTGAACAAAATAAAGTTATATTAAATTTAAGTAAGCAATTTGAAGATTTAAAACTAAATATAAATAATATAAACAGTAATATCTCAAATGTAAATTTGGCAAACAATCTTAAACCCAAGGTTAAGCAAGCATCCACAAACCTCGATAATGAACCTGAACGTACATTACCTGGTTTATCGACTGTAAAAACTAATTTAATTGATAAGCCACAAGATGTCGCGGCCAGTATCGAAAATAAAACAGTACATATCACTCAACCATATGCAAGTAAACTAAGGTCAAATTCTACGTCGTCAGCTGTCAACTCAAATAAACAAAATGAACAATTATTAAATCACTCAAATTCTGAGAAAATGTTAATCAATAGCAACCAAGAACTTATTCCAGATGAAGATGATAGTTTTGTTCCAGTAGTTAATAAAAAGAAACGCAGTAAATTATTGAATATTGGTACTGGAACTAATGTAATTAATACAAAACTCACTGCGTCAGTAAAACTTGCCCATCTTTTTGTTTCAAGATTAAATGCATCGGTAACAAATGAAGACGTGAAAAATCATACTATGAATCTAGGAATTAAAAATTTTACTTGCACGCAGCTAAAAACTAAATATTCAACGTATGCCTCGTTTAAATTGAGTGTTTCACATGACGATCTTCTGAAGGCCGCTGATCCAAATAACTGGCCAACAGGTGTTTTTATAAACAAGTTTTATTTACGCAAAAAAGACAATTATTCGTCGTCTTTTTTAAAGAGTGCTCCAGGGAAAGATCCACTAACATAATAATGAAATCTGATTTCAAAGTAATGCATCAAACGGGACACATCAATTGCGTCCCGCGGTCAGAAAACCCAACTTTTATATTCCGAATTGCGTCCCGGTCAGTTTAGCGGATACCTATCTACCTGCTACCTACGGGTACACGAATTTCGTCCCGCGGCCGGGTTCTAATCTTTTACAAAATTTTATGATGACCAAATTGCGTCCCGGTCAAGCTAGTAACTTCGTCCGCGGGACACATCAATTGCGTCCCGCGGTCAGAAAACCCAACTTTTATATTCCGAATTGCGTCCCGGTCAGTTTAGCGGATACCTATCTACCTGCTACCTACGGGTACACGAATTTCGTCCCGCGGCCGGGTTCTAATCTTTTACAAAATTTTATGATGACCAAATTGCGTCCCGGTCAAGCTAGTAACTTCGTCCGGCAGTTCAGAATTCTGGTTATGAGATTAAGGTCTACCTCACACAGGTAGCGGTTTCTGACAATACCATCAAAGTAATTTGCTGAGAAATTAGATGTCTTTGGCAATACCGAATATCTGTAATACTTTGTTTCGTTTTTCGTTATTGGCATACCTATTTAGAAATACATAAAGATATTATAAATCACCACCTGGAATTTCCAAAATTAAATTAACTCCCTCCAGTTTTCTTATTCCGTGCATAAGTTTATGTTTTGTAAATTTTAATAATCATTCTAGTATCTTTTCTGTTTCTGGTACAAAGTAAAGTAGAAATAGTTCTCTTTAGTAAATTGTGTTTTCTGTGTTAAATTGTATCATGAATTCGGAAGATGTTTTTGATATGCTGAGTGAGAAGCAGAATCCGCTGTTAATTGTAAATAATAATAAGTATCATTTTCATAAAATGCTTTCGGGAAATGTGAAACGCTGGAAGTGCTGTGAAAGAAAGTGCAAATCTTATTTAAAAACTGAAACTTCTAATAATATAATAGTTCAACATAGTGATGAACATAATCATGAATGTGTTAATCTTTGTGTATTAAATCGACAGAAAATTAGCAATCGTTTAAAAAGGCAAGCTGTTGAAGACATATGCGAAAAACCGATGAAATTGTTGCATAGAGAGTTGCAGAAGGAAGATAATGAAACATTGACGGTAGACGATGTAAACAGAATAAGAAAAAATATATACAGCAGCAGAAAGAAAGTAATGCCAAATATACCCCGTAATCAAGAAGATGTCCATGAAGTTTTAAATAGCATTAAAGTAAACACCAACGAAGGAGAGCTTTTTTTGCTTAAAAATGATATAGCTAAAAATTTTGTTGTATTTTCCACCAAAAAGAATTTACAATTTTTAAGTAAATTATCTATTTTGTATGTTGATGGGACGTTTCGCTGCTGTACTAAATATTTTTATCAACTTTTTACCGTTCATGGAATTCTAAATGAACATTATATACCACTTGCATTTTTCTTATTACCTAATAAAGCAACAGAAACATATGCAATGGTATTTAATTATTTGAAGCAAGAATGTCGTATACTAAATTGCAATTTTAATCCTACAATAATATATGCAGATTTTGAGAAAAGCATACATAATGCGGCTTACAGGTGTTTTCCAACTGCAGAAATAAAAGGCTGCCGATTTCATCTCGGACAATCATGGTAAGCTAAGTCAATTTTATTTCATTTTACATTTAGACCATATACGGATAAAGCAAATAAATATTTGCTTTTTTGAAGCACGGACTGAGAAAAGGATTTGATAAAATTAAACAAAAAGTGACAAACATATTATACTTTAAATGATTACAAACGAATTTATTTAAAATTAATACAATAATATTCAAAAATACATATTTAATTTTATTAATTGTTTAGCAATTTTTTTTTAGATTTTATTAACTTTAGTACTAAAAATAACTAGCATTATTCTAGAAATAAATCTAAATATGGTATTAAATTATGCATAGTTGTTAAATTTTAACAAATCAATTATTTCTTTTAATATAGCATATATTTTTAACAAATTCGTTTGTTTCCATTTAAAGTACAATATATTTGTTTTATGTCTGCTCAATTTTAGCAAACCCTTATCTCAGTGTAATCCTAACTCTTTTTCAACCACCTACTAAAAAAATAATTGTTGAGAAAAGGTTTGTGATACATTTTTTAAATTTTGACCAGGTGGCGAAAAATTCAGAAACTTGGACTGGCAGAGGAGTATTCAAAGGACTCGGATGTAGGAATGTACCTTAGATTTGTTTTTGGTCTACCATTTCTAAATCCAGCTGCAGTTGGTGATTGCTTTGGAATTGATTTTGCAGAGATTTTACCAGAAAACCCGAAAGTGCACAAATTTGCCGATTATTTAGTAGAAACCTACATTTCGGAAGAAGCAGAATTCCCACCTCAAATGTGGGCTGAAAACAGTTCGTCTCTTCAACGAACAACGAACGCTTGCGAGTCATTTCACTCTAAATTTAATTCGCTATTTTATAGCAGCCACCCTAACATATACCAATTTTTGGACGCCTTAAAAAATATTCAAATTGACACGTACGTCAAAATGCGTAGTGTTAGTATGCCAAAAAAAGTATATCGAAGAGCCGCAATTAAAAAAAAAGAATTTTTGGACGAGAAAATAATGTTGCTTAGGCAAAATAGACTTACCAATTTTGAATTTGTAAAATGTATAGCTATTAAATATAGACCAATTATTTAATATTTATATATTATAGTTATATATTTCTATTATTTATTATGTATATGATTTACAATGTAACAATAAAAATCTGTTTTACAAATTTTTCATAATTGTATACATTAACTTTATAGGAGTATATTATTTATTCAATCCCTATGCATTTTATTTAAAATATGTATTTTCTACAAACTTTTTTCAGGAATTAGACAAATTTATTACGGAACAACCTTTATAACATTGCTTCAAAAAAATTTGAAATAAATAATAATTTTGCAAAAATATTATAAAGTATTGTTTTATGATTTTCATTATTTTATGAAATGAAAGAATAAAGTGTTAACATATGGAAACTAGAAATATATTATTGGGCTTGATATAAAAATTTTATACTAGGTGACAGGTAGGTAGGTAGCAGGTGGAGTTACAGTAACCCTAGTAGCTAGGTATCCGCTAAACTGACCGGGACGCAATTCGGAATATAAAATTTGGGTTTTCTGACCGCTGGACGCAATTGCTGTGTTCCCTGTTTAACTTGACCGGGACGCAATTCGGTCATCTTAAAATTTTGTAAAAGATTAAAACCCGACCGCGGGACGCAATTCGTATGTGCCCTTCGTCCGGCAGTTCAGAATTCTGGTTATGAGATTAAGGTCTACCTCACACAGGTAGCGGTTTCTGACAATACCATCAAAGTAATTTGCTGAGAAATTAGATGTCTTTGGCAATACCGAATATCTGTAATACTTTGTTTCGTTTTTCGTTATTGGCATACCTATTTAGAAATACATAAAGATATTATAAATCACCACCTGGAATTTCCAAAATTAAATTAACTCCCTCCAGTTTTCTTATTCCGTGCATAAGTTTATGTTTTGTAAATTTTAATAATCATTCTAGTATCTTTTCTGTTTCTGGTACAAAGTAAAGTAGAAATAGTTCTCTTTAGTAAATTGTGTTTTCTGTGTTAAATTGTATCATGAATTCGGAAGATGTTTTTGATATGCTGAGTGAGAAGCAGAATCCGCTGTTAATTGTAAATAATAATAAGTATCATTTTCATAAAATGCTTTCGGGAAATGTGAAACGCTGGAAGTGCTGTGAAAGAAAGTGCAAATCTTATTTAAAAACTGAAACTTCTAATAATATAATAGTTCAACATAGTGATGAACATAATCATGAATGTGTTAATCTTTGTGTATTAAATCGACAGAAAATTAGCAATCGTTTAAAAAGGCAAGCTGTTGAAGACATATGCGAAAAACCGATGAAATTGTTGCATAGAGAGTTGCAGAAGGAAGATAATGAAACATTGACGGTAGACGATGTAAACAGAATAAGAAAAAATATATACAGCAGCAGAAAGAAAGTAATGCCAAATATACCCCGTAATCAAGAAGATGTCCATGAAGTTTTAAATAGCATTAAAGTAAACACCAACGAAGGAGAGCTTTTTTTGCTTAAAAATGATATAGCTAAAAATTTTGTTGTATTTTCCACCAAAAAGAATTTACAATTTTTAAGTAAATTATCTATTTTGTATGTTGATGGGACGTTTCGCTGCTGTACTAAATATTTTTATCAACTTTTTACCGTTCATGGAATTCTAAATGAACATTATATACCACTTGCATTTTTCTTATTACCTAATAAAGCAACAGAAACATATGCAATGGTATTTAATTATTTGAAGCAAGAATGTCGTATACTAAATTGCAATTTTAATCCTACAATAATATATGCAGATTTTGAGAAAAGCATACATAATGCGGCTTACAGGTGTTTTCCAACTGCAGAAATAAAAGGCTGCCGATTTCATCTCGGACAATCATGGTAAGCTAAGTCAATTTTATTTCATTTTACATTTAGACCATATACGGATAAAGCAAATAAATATTTGCTTTTTTGAAGCACGGACTGAGAAAAGGATTTGATAAAATTAAACAAAAAGTGACAAACATATTATACTTTAAATGATTACAAACGAATTTATTTAAAATTAATACAATAATATTCAAAAATACATATTTAATTTTATTAATTGTTTAGCAATTTTTTTTTAGATTTTATTAACTTTAGTACTAAAAATAACTAGCATTATTCTAGAAATAAATCTAAATATGGTATTAAATTATGCATAGTTGTTAAATTTTAACAAATCAATTATTTCTTTTAATATAGCATATATTTTTAACAAATTCGTTTGTTTCCATTTAAAGTACAATATATTTGTTTTATGTCTGCTCAATTTTAGCAAACCCTTATCTCAGTGTAATCCTAACTCTTTTTCAACCACCTACTAAAAAAATAATTGTTGAGAAAAGGTTTGTGATACATTTTTTAAATTTTGACCAGGTGGCGAAAAATTCAGAAACTTGGACTGGCAGAGGAGTATTCAAAGGACTCGGATGTAGGAATGTACCTTAGATTTGTTTTTGGTCTACCATTTCTAAATCCAGCTGCAGTTGGTGATTGCTTTGGAATTGATTTTGCAGAGATTTTACCAGAAAACCCGAAAGTGCACAAATTTGCCGATTATTTAGTAGAAACCTACATTTCGGAAGAAGCAGAATTCCCACCTCAAATGTGGGCTGAAAACAGTTCGTCTCTTCAACGAACAACGAACGCTTGCGAGTCATTTCACTCTAAATTTAATTCGCTATTTTATAGCAGCCACCCTAACATATACCAATTTTTGGACGCCTTAAAAAATATTCAAATTGACACGTACGTCAAAATGCGTAGTGTTAGTATGCCAAAAAAAGTATATCGAAGAGCCGCAATTAAAAAAAAAGAATTTTTGGACGAGAAAATAATGTTGCTTAGGCAAAATAGACTTACCAATTTTGAATTTGTAAAATGTATAGCTATTAAATATAGACCAATTATTTAATATTTATATATTATAGTTATATATTTCTATTATTTATTATGTATATGATTTACAATGTAACAATAAAAATCTGTTTTACAAATTTTTCATAATTGTATACATTAACTTTATAGGAGTATATTATTTATTCAATCCCTATGCATTTTATTTAAAATATGTATTTTCTACAAACTTTTTTCAGGAATTAGACAAATTTATTACGGAACAACCTTTATAACATTGCTTCAAAAAAATTTGAAATAAATAATAATTTTGCAAAAATATTATAAAGTATTGTTTTATGATTTTCATTATTTTATGAAATGAAAGAATAAAGTGTTAACATATGGAAACTAGAAATATATTATTGGGCTTGATATAAAAATTTTATACTAGGTGACAGGTAGGTAGGTAGCAGGTGGAGTTACAGTAACCCTAGTAGCTAGGTATCCGCTAAACTGACCGGGACGCAATTCGGAATATAAAATTTGGGTTTTCTGACCGCTGGACGCAATTGCTGTGTTCCCTGTTTAACTTGACCGGGACGCAATTCGGTCATCTTAAAATTTTGTAAAAGATTAAAACCCGACCGCGGGACGCAATTCGTATGTGCCCGCATCAAAATGTCCAATGTGTACGAAATAAAATTGAAGAACTTGAACTCGTAGCCCCTGAATTTGATGTTATATGCTTAACAGAAACATGGTTAAAAAATAATGAATATATAAACTTATCGGAACTCGTTACAGCGGCAGCATATTACAGAAGCAATTATACCCACGGTGGCATTGCAGTATTATGCAAAAATACTATTCAATTTAAATCAATAAATACTTGTTCTGAAATGTCTATTGATAAACACTTTGAGTGTGCGGGTATTAATATATCAATCAATAAAAAATTTAAATTAAACATTATTGTAGTTTATCGTTCTCCGGACGGTGATATGAACATATTTTTAAATAAATTAGATCAATGTTTATCAGACTTACATAACAATAACAAATCTTTAAACATTTTAATATGTGGTGATTTTAACATTGATTTTTTAGTCATTTCTAAAGAACTTAACCAATTTAGGGATGTAATAAGTGCGTATTCTTTAAATTATATTGTCAATGAACCAACAAGGATAACTCTCACCAGTTCAACCTGTTTGGATAATATAATCACCAACATTGACTCATCACTTTACAAAGGCTATGTAACATTTCTAACAACATCGGATCATCTCGGGCAAATTTTCGAACTATCTACAACTTCTGTTCCAGATCAGTCTATAGTAGTGCAAATGAGTAGAAACTTTTCAAATAGTAATATGAACTATTTTTTGTATCTTTTAAGCTGTGAAACATGGGAAAATCTGTATCAAGCGGCAGATTTAAATTCTAAATTTGAATATTTTATAAATACGCTTACATATTATGTTGATTTAGCTTTTCCGATAAACTTTAAAACATGTAATAATTTACCTAATTCCTGGATAACAAAAGGCATATTAAAGTCTCGTGATATGCTAAAATTTTTATATGACTTAATAAAATTTGGTTATACAGATTTAATTTCTTATTATAATAAATATAAAAAAATATACAGAAAAGTAATAGCAAATGCAAAGAAAGTATTTAATAATTGTTACATTATAAATTCTAATAATATTAGTAAAACAGCTTGGACAGTAATTAATTCAAATACAAAAAATAAAGTAAGCAATCAAAAACTACAGTTACTAAATAGTAATAATTTGATTGAGAACGAGCGTGAAATATCTGATGTTTTTAACGATTACTTTGTTGATTCTGTTACTGAACTATTAAATAATAATGCTAAAAATTCATTTGCTGACTCAAACATAGAACTTAGAAACGTTAATTCGTCTATCTTTCTATATCCGGTTACTCGTGAGGAATTATTGGAAATTGCAAATAACTTGAAATTTTCTTATGCTTCTGGAATCGATGATTTAAGTTCCTCGTTAATTAAAAAATGTATTAGTGTTATAATCGATCCGTTGGTTTATCTTATTAATGAATCATTTTTACATGGAATTTTTCCAGATATTTTAAAAATAGCAGTAATTAAACCTCTACACAAGAAGGGTGATAAGCTTCTAAAAGAAAATTATAGACCTATTGCATTGCTTTCTCCAATCTCCAAAATAATTGAAAAAGCTTTTGCTGTCAGATTGATCAAATTTTTAGCTAAAAATAATACGATGGCCAGTGAACAGCATGGTTTTGTTAATGATCATTCAACAATAACGGCTGTCACTTCATTTTTAACTAATATATATAAAGAACTCGATTCTGGTAAAAAAGTAACAGGTTTTTTCTTAGATTTAAGTAAAGCGTTTGATACATTGAATCATGATAAATTATTGTCTAAATTGTGTTGTTATGGAATTAGAGGTGTTGCATATAAATGGGTTAATTCTTATTTGTTGAATAGAAAACAAGTTGTTCAAATAAATAATGTAAATTCGAAATTACGAAATGTTAGTCAAGGAGTACCTCAAGGATCCATTCTTGGGCCTTTATTGTTTATTTTATATATAAATGATCTACCGCATCAGATATCTGCAAACTCAATCATAATTTATGCCGATGATACATCCATACTCTTTTCTAATAACAATACTACTGATCTAATACAAATAGCTAAAGGCGAAATTAGTATGGTTCATAATTGGTGTACTTCTAATGATTTAATCCTTAATATGGATAAATGTTGTTTTATTAATTTTTCATGTAGATCAAATAATAATCTGGATGATAATACCACCATAGATTGTCATAACAGTTCGATAAATAAAGCTAATGTAACAAAATTTCTTGGTATATATTTAGATAATACCTTAAGTTTCAATGTCCATATTGATAAGTTGAGTAGCAAGTTGGCCAGTGCATGTTATGTCATAAAGAGATTGTATCATGTTTCTAGTATTTATGTAGCGAAGATATTTTATTATGCACATTTTCACTCACTTATATCGTATGGTGCAATTGTATGGGGTACAAGCACTAATGCTAATCGGATATTTTTATTACAAAAGAGAGCAGTTCGAAATATAATTGGAGTTAAATATAATGCTCCCTGTAGAAAAATTTTTAAAAGTTTACGTATCTTAACTTTAGCTTGCGTTGTTATTCTTCAAGCTGCTCTATATGTGAAAACTAATTTAAATAATTATGTTAAACATTCTGATATTCATTCATATGATACAAGGTGTAAAGACTTTTTTGTCCAAGCTAAATGTAAATTAAAGAAAAGTATCAATAGTCCTCAAAATATCTCTAGTCTTATTTTTAATAAAATCCCGGAACAAATTAAACATATAAATTCATTAAGTAATTTTAAAAACTGTTTGAAAAATTTTTTAATATGTAATAGTTTTTATACTATTGATGAATTTCTTAATTATAATTATAGTTAACTATATATGTATATAATTTTGTATATTTTATTTTGTATTTTCATATATTTCGAATATTTTGTATTTTCATATGTATTGTTGCTGACTTATCCTATGTCATATGTATAATGATCTTCGGATAAATAAATTATTATTATTATTATTTTAAGTAAATCATTAACTGATTCCACCATGACTTGAAAGAATTTTACCAAAATTTTAAAGAATTTTAAAGGATTTTAATTAATTTGTACACTAGATTGTACAAATGATTTCCCCCCCAAAATAATAAATATGTATTCAAACTTTAATGAAATTTTTAGTATTATACTGTATATATTTTTTAAGTGTCAAGTTGGCTATAAAAAAAAATTGTATAAGGCCAAAAGTGTTATCTTGAAACTCTTTTCAAATTTTTTGCAAATAAATTAATCGATCAGAATGAGCTTTATCAACCACTGTCGCGTCAAATTCTAATCGTTTTATTTAAATATGTTAATGCACTCAAGTACTGAATTATAATATCATTAAAATAATATCAATGTAATTAATTTAAAATCAGAAATAATACGAAAAAGCCGATATTTTGACCATTCCATAATGACTATAAATTGTTCCATAAGAAGCATACAAATCTATATAATGAAATCTAATTGTTGCCCACAAAAAATAATTGGCGGCAATGTTTCTCAATTGTTATGCAAATGGTCTATTTGAGCTATAGAAGAAGTAATATCAGTACTTTTGGCTAATGAATTTTTCGTATTTAGATAACCATCAAATAGATAGACATAATTTCCCATAAGACGCAGAGTTTTTGGCGGACACTATATATAATCTATATACAAATTCTATATACAATTCTTCTTTAAAATATCTAAAACATATCCAAATTACTTTTCCTCCTATTTTTATATTATAAAAATTTTAACGTACAAAAAGCAAGCTATTTATAGTTTTTGAAAATTATACCATTAAATTCATCTTCGTAAGTTGGAGCACAAAAAGCTACACGGTTTTAAGCTTTATAGAAGTTTAATCGTATTATATTTCATAAACTAAAACTATTTTAAAAAAACTTCAAATAAAAGCTATTTACGTATTCTAACTATAATATACAAAATAAAGATTTTAAGGCACTTAATATACATTTTTGTATAGTTTTTCAAATACATAGTTACATTGGAACATATAATTATTTTTACAGTTTCGAAAAGACAGTAATTTTCTGAATTCAACAATATGTAATTTTCATATTTTGTCGAAATTTATTTAAATAAAAAATATTTTATTACAAGATATAAAACAAAAACTTAATTTAATTAACTCTCGGAGTACTAAAAGTGGGTCAATCGTGACCCAAAATGTGCATTATTTACTGTATTTCTTACAATTATATTTTTACGTTCTTGTTTTTTCTCAAGTTCTCCTATTATGTTATCTTCTATTATTTTTTATGTCATTTGTATGAATATAAATTTTAATTCTCCTGATATTTCATAAAATGCCACGTCAGACATGTTTTCGGAATTAGTGTAACTATCAAATACATGTTGTTTATTTGTCGAGTTGTGCAAGTTTATACTTGTTTCGCGCTATTCGAAAGATCGCAGATCTATTTGCACAAAACAATTATTATTATATTTTGTTTTGTAAAAATATGTTTGTATTACAGATAGATATATTGTGAAAATAATTTTTTGTTTGCTTTTTTCTTATTTGTATTAATATAAATAAAAAAAAATAATAAAAATTAAATAATTCATTTATTCAAATTAACCACAAAAGCAAAAAATTATGTACAAAAAATATCTAGACTCTAGGGTCACTGTTATTTTAAAGCAAAAGTTAGTTGTCTGAATAGGAAGGAATGTTTGGAGAAAACAAGTTTTGGGAAAATGGAACGGGTTTGTGCCATACCCTTTCGAATAAATAGCGTAAATGTGTATGTATGTAAACTATAATATAGAACACGTAATACTAAATAATTTTAATTAGAACTTTTTTCCTAATGTTGTTAATTTATAAAATATCATCCGGATATTTGAAGTCAAATCACCCGGTACAAACAAAGTTATATAATTATCCGTTCAACAATTTTCCAAATATTCTAGATTTTTATTTTATTAAAACAAAAACGTGCTTTAACAAATGGACAATACATCGAGGTTTCACTATATTTATGTATTGAAATAATTTACCTTTCTATTAATAAAGCTGATCACGGAATTTAGCTCTCAGCTCTCTATGCTCGTGTCATATTCTTTTCAATTCAAATTTCCTATTTCTATCTTCATCATCACTTGCATCTGGTGTCGCCAGTTGAATTTGACTCCTTCGATTGATTTGTTAAACTCATGTTCCAATTCTGAAAATAGATTTCATTCATAAATATTCAACTCAAAAACTAAATTTTAAATATTGACATTAAATACAATCAAAAACAAATATATGCAAACTAAATTATTGTTAGTAGATGAAAACAATCCTAAGAAAAAATTGACAACATAAAGAAAAATTATGACAATTAAAAAATTATTATAAAAAAATTATGAAAAATTATAACAAATAGACTAGTCGTACGAACAAACTTTCAAAAATAAGCTCAAACTCCAAGCAATAAAAAATAAAATAAGCTTTACAAATAAACAAAATTAACCTTTTTACCCAACCTATATTGGAATAAGTCACACGAAAATTGTCAAGTATACTAACTGTCTCTAAACAAATCGAAAATTAATATTTTTACACGACCTATGTTGTTATGAGTCATACAAAAAAATCTTCAGACATATTGACTATTATTTCGTGTTGTATAGTAATATTGTCGTGAATTTTTCCATTTTTATCATGCTATATTTGTCGTTCAATTACCTAATTTTGTCGTGAACTTTCTTATTGGTGTCGTACAATACTTGTCGCTCGATATACTAATTTTATCGTGGCATTATATATTTCTCAATATAAATACTATCAACATCACATATGTAATGAAATTTTCTTAAATTTATTGTAAAATTATTTCCAATATAATAATTTGAAATTTTTAATAACTTTAAATTATTATTTTTTATCTAAAAATTTATATAAGCGAAAGTAAACAAATAAAGTTTATTTATAAACATATATTTACTGTAAAAAAAATAATACCTATTCCTATATAATTAATATTCATAAACTAAGTAAATGAAAGAAATGAACGTTAATTATTATCAAATTATTATCGATTATAATTAAAACAAAAATTATCACTAGGTGAACCACAGGTATTTGACAAACATGATTTATAGAAAATTCATCGCAAGAACATTCATTCCAGGAAAATTCACTACGATTTAATTGACGGTAAATAAATAAGGTCGTTTAGAATTTGTTTATATGTTGAAATAAAGTTAAACATAAAAGATTCTTTTTTATATTTTTCATTTAAGTTAGTGCTTGAAGTTACTAAATTTCAGTTGTTCATTTTTAGCAACATATTGTGATGTCTTATGCCCCAACTTACACAAATTATCATTACGACTAACGGACTAAATATGAATATAGAAATTGATATAATATAGAAATAGATGATAAGATAAAAGTTATAAAATATACCAAATTTCAGTGTTTACATATTTCAGTTTAAAGCTTATAAATTTTGTTGAGGTTATATGATTACATATATTCACAACATATATAATATTTAATGTTCTGAAAATATGAATGAAAAGTATTTCATATTTTATATCAAAATATCTGAAAAATATCAAAGAAAATCAAATAATTAATTTCAGTTCGTCGTATTTTCAACATTTCTCTAATTAATTTAAAAATAGTAGTTTATTAATTTGTCTTTTAATATACTATATTTCTGGTTCAATATACTAATTTCGTGGTAAAATTTACCATTTTTTCTTTTGAAATACTAGTTTTATGGTGCTATACTTGTTTAAAATATCAATCTTGTCGTACAATTATATATTACTCATTTTATATTATTATTATTATTCCTATTCAAGACCGCAAATTATTTTACAAAATAAAAAACTATCCTTTTAATTTATGTAACTTATTTAATAATAATAATTACAATAATACGTAAATATATATTTGTTTATTTTGACAGATAAAATGTTAAACATTTATTCATTTTCTGTATTACTTCCATGGCTATGGTTATTTTTGAAGTAATTTTCGATATTTTTGTATCTAATTTCTACCGTTACAAAGCAAATAAAACTAATTTAGTTTAGATACAAAATTTTGTGCTCTAAAACTTACATTTGAAGTTTTTTTTATCTAAAATAATTAGGCAAGCAGGCAAACACTTTTTATAATCCACTTAATTCAACTTTTAAATATTTCAAATTTCAAGAATGCGATTCAATGACTAATCGGTACATCGTGCTTTTACTACATTAAAATTAAAATTTTAAATAAATTACCTTTCTATTAATAATAAATCCACTGAAAGCTGATCACAAAATTCGAACTTTTGCTGGGCTCTCAGCATATCCAACCTCGTTTCACTTTCTTTTCATTTCAAATTTTTATCTCCATCATCATCACTTGAATATCTTGTGTCGCCAGATAAACTCAGCTCATCCCCAACATACACTGATTCTTTAGAATGATATGTAAACTCCGTGTTCCGATTCTAAAAACACAAAATAGATATTTAATTGATAAATGTTTAACTTACTACAATAAATTTAAATAATATAACGTAGGTATGAACCGGAGGTAACCGGAATAAAACACTTGGTTTGTTTCACTAAAAGTATATTTTACTCGACGATCGTTTCAACCTTTCGGTTATTGTCAAGAGTTTGGAAAACTTTATTCAAACTGATAAATGTTCCTATTTATACATTTCTAAAGTGGTGGGGAAGTTCTGGATTTTTACAGAGTAACAAAATTAATATTAAAATAAATTAAGGTGGTTTAACACAAAATAATTTACAAGATATACAAGTCTTTGTAAATGGATTACCTGGAATGTTTATAATGTTATCTTATTATAAACATTCTTGGTAATCCATTTACAAAGACTTGTATATCTTGTAAATTATTTTGTGTTAAACCACCTTAATTTATTTTAATATTAATTTTGTTACTCTGTAAAAATCCAGAACTTCCCCACCACTTTAGAAATGTATAAATAGGAACATTTATCACTTTGAATAAAGTTCGTCGAGTAAAATATACTTTTAGTGAAACAAACCAAGTGTTTTATTCCGGTTACCTCCGGTTCATACCTACGTTATATTATTAAATCATGTTTCACCAAGTGCCAACCACACAAAGTTTAAATATTATAAATTTAAATATTAACATAATGAAAAATACAAACAAAAATCATGATTACTATAAACGATATTTTTTCTATGTAGTCATATACATCTGGCCCGTTCTTCACGAAAGTGATAACCAAATCTAAATGATAACACTATCTGTGATATTAATTAGTTGAGCAACAATTCATTTGACAACGAAAAGGTTACAGAAAAACGTAGCAACTACATGTGCAATAATAGTCCTTGAGAGCACATGTTTATAAATTTGTGTATGAACTACAATAATATTGCACTCCATATAGAAACATTATATTATACATCAAAACAAAAGAATACTTACAGTTTAAAATTTCAATTCACCGTACCAGTAACAAAACCATTATAATAACTATTTTCACTCAAATGCACTTTTACGTTGCATTATAAAATGCAAGCGTGGCCATCAGCATCCATCAACATCAGATTGCTAAAGAACAAAAGAAAACGGAAACGGTTACTTCGCAAACTACAAACTACATTTCTGCACTCTACCCAAAAACTTCAGAACTAACCCAACAGTGGCGTAACAAATTTACTTTTTTTATAATAAAAAAATAAATGTTTTGTTTTCAAACGTATCAAAATATCCATATTATGTTATAATAAAATACCTGTAAAATACCGGGTGTTTTTTTTGCATATTTTGAAATTTTAAGCAATTTAAAGCACTTTTAAATATAATATTTAAAAAAAAATTATTTTTATTAAAACTAGTTTGCAAGATGAAATGTAACGTCTCCGGTAAAATTAAGCAATATTGTATTTTACTAAAAATTTGCACGATAAATGTTTATAGTAGCAAACAAAATTGTATACACGACTATTTCAATAACAAAAAAAAATTTTTTTGTTAATTTATTAGCTGCACTAAATCTATTGCGTGATAATATAATTAAAAGTTATATAAGCCGCCTATACATTTTTTTTAAGGTTGTAGGTGATGAGATGTCATATCAACCAGACCAGAATTATATGACGATTTTGGTTAGTAACCAAAGAGTCAAACTGCGTATGCGTTAATATTAAATTTGTTGAAATACTTTATGGTATATTTTATATTGAATTTATTATTTATACAAAAGTTTTATATTTAACAAATTTAATTTTTGAAAGTCTGTTAGGTCATATAAATTGGAAAGTAATGTTAGAAAGTACAGATTTAATTGCTATATTCAGACACGTAGCGCATATATAAAAAGCTGAATTTAATATTGAATTTATTCATCTAATTCAACATATTTACTAATTGATTACATCAAAAATTTATAAATATAAGTATAAAAATTATATAAATATTAAACATAAGAAAAAAATATTACGCGCCAGCACTGCTAGAAATAGTTCAGCTATTTTACGAATAGAAGAGTGCGGGAATTTGAATGCAGCTATCTGTCATGTACTTTTTGGTGTGTGAGGTTATGGTCAGGTTGTAGAAACCAAAGAAGCTATTTTCTTTAGATATTTACGTTGATTCTAGGTGTACATTTTTGTCAAATTGTTTTTTTTTTTGCTGATTAATTTCAGTTTTAAAATGTAAGTATTCTTATATTGTGTGTTGTATATTGTATTGTTTTTATATAGAAGTGTTATTAAGGTTAATGCAACGTCTGTTGATTCTATTTTATACAAAAAATATGTTTATTTTTCAAATATGTTATATTTTTTAATTATATTTTAATTATTGTACAAATGAGAATAGCTTTGATATTGCAATTGAATTTAAAATAAATACTTATCCGTTTAACATCAAAGTGGTTTCATTTTTATGTTTATAATTTTATTTTTTTGTTTTTTTTTCTAATCATAATTAACGAACTAAGCTTTTTCGCTTCCACTAGTTGTATTTATTAGTTGAATTTCTTTGCTACATATAATTAAACAAAATTTATTATTATTATTTAATGGCAGTGGGTGGTACTACAACCTCGGTTTTAAAACAATTCTACTGTTGTCTTAAAACAAATACTATACAAATGAATTAAAACACTTTAAAACTCAATTTATAGTGCCGCACACTGTATTAATTTTTGGCTAGACGTATCGTTATTATTAATTCTCGATTAATTTCAATAGGAAATAAAATACGGTTGCACTTGCACCTCTTTAAAATTTATTTATCTTTGTTCTGTCAATACAAATTGGTGTTAATGGTAGGTGCGGTCTTAAAAGCACAATTTATTTATAGTTTTCGACCTTTACGCTTTAGCAACAACGGGCTTTGCACAAATTTGACTTTATACAAAATTTTAATGTTTTCATATATTCATATTTAAATTTATTTTAGGACGTTAAACATTTATAAATGAAATCTATTATATGTTTTCAGAATTTGAACATTGGATTAACAAAACTACCGAAAGAATCAAAATTAAAGACGAGTTAATCCGAATATAGAAATATCAAAATTGGATCGAAAAGAAAATGACACAACATATGCTAGAAGTTCAATAACAATATAAATTCTATGATCAGCTTCAAGTAGCATTGCTATTAAATTGGAAAGGTTAAACATTTTAATTAATTAAATATAGTGAAACTTTGATAAACTTACACAAGTGTGGAAATTAAGTATGGAATAAATTCAGTAATTTTTGGAAAAAATCTCGAAGGGGTATAGCGATTTTAACTACAGCGAATATTTTCAGCCTATTTTCAGTTTCTTATGTTATTTGTTTTTCATGTTATGACGTCATCGACTTGTTTTTTAAATAACAACCTATATTTATCATTGATTTTTGTAGTACTTTTTATTCCATTTCCAACCATATAACAGGGTGTATAACGGGCGTGAAAAACGGGAAAAGCGAGAATTATACGGGAATTTTGTTACGCGGGAAAACAGCGGGAATTATGCTAGGAAATTTTCCGTTTTGCGTGAATTTTTAAAAAATTTGTAATATTTAAGGATTTAGAACGAAAGAAGCGATCGATAATGGAAGATCTTCATACAATTTCAGAAGAAATAAAGAAAAAGAAGATGCAATTATAATTTGATGATTGCGATAGTTTATGTTCCACGCTGTAATTTTGATAAATAAATATAATATATGCAATAAATAACTTCGATTTAATACTTCTATAACTTTCTTTATCGTTAAACTTGTATATTTACATAGGGAATTTTTTTAAATATACGGGAAAAAGCGGAAATTATACGGGAAATTTATTTCAACTTTTCGTTATACACCCTGTATAAAATTTTCAATACATTACATTTGAAAAAAATTGAGAAAAATAGTTTTAAAGTTCAAATATTAAAAATTAATTAAATATTAAAAATTTTATATGGTTGGAAATGAAATAAGAAGTACTACCAAAATCAATAATAAAAAATTAAAAAAAAAAGTCGATGACGTCATAACATGAAAAACAAATGACATACGAAACTGAAAATCGCTATACCCTTCGAGATTTTTTCTAAAAAATTGATATCTACGGATTTACTGAATTTATTCTTTACTTCATTTCCACACTGTATATAAAAGTATTAATATGATCCTTACTTTTCAACTTCTTCAGAGATTGTTTTGTAAATTGATGTGAGATGTTATAAACGAAATAATTAGAGTTTATTTAACTAAGCATAGCGTTATACAAATTGTCACGTTTTTTGAGATATCATTTTTTGATAATTTTTTGTTGTTTTTAAAAAAGTAATTTTGGTAACTTAAATACTCCCTGCAGATGAATACAATTCCTATTTTGATTATAAGTACAGAAAGTTTATCATTAAATTATAAAGAAAAACAATTTTATTTTTAAATATATACTTATGAAATATAATTGTACAACTTTGAATTCATAAACATGTTAAAATGCTGCAAAATAATGACATTTCCGATAATTGAACTTTGCATAAGTTTTACTGTAATAGAAGTTTTAATTTTCTGTTACTGGACATTTATATTACAACGTTAAACGTTTATGAATTAAATCTATTTTGTGTTTTCAGAACCGAAGTTATCAAATCAATCGAAAGAATCAAACGCAAAAATGCAAAAGTGATGATGAAGATAGAAATATGAAATTTTGATCGAAAAGAAAATAATACGAGCGTTTATGTTATACTATAACAGTAAGAATCCTATGATCATCTTCATAAGTGGACTAGTTATTAATGGAAAGGTAAATTAGTTCAATTGAATAAAGAGAAGCCTTTCGATGTATTGATTATTTGTTAAATTACATTTTTATTTTAGTATGAGCCGTACTTGTAAATTTATATACAGGTTTTTAAGATATTTCTTTTTACGAATAATCAGTAATTATTTGTTTTAAATTATTAAATACAACTTTGAAATCTTAGATATGGTAAAATGATTTTTTTGCTGGCAAACAATGAAATTTGTAAAGCATTTTATTCGCTAGAAGCACTAATTAAGAGCATTTCAAGGCAAAGGAAAGGCTATTTTCAGACAGGTGGTGGGAATATTACAAAAAAGGATAATTTTACATTCGATTTATTCGTTTAATACTACATATTTATAGTAAGTAATTATTAGAAAAATTAGCTAATTTATGTACAATTAATAATTTAATAACAATTTTTATATATTTACAGAAGTAGCATATAAAAAAAATTAATCAAATATTTAATTGTCAATATTTTCTTTGTTTATTATTATTTTCATTTCCAAAAAATATATGTGTTGCTAAATATAATAAAGATTAATCATATATTTTTCTTCAAATAAAAAACATGTGTGAGATAAGAGAAAATCGCATTTTTCAAGGAAAATGATGAAAATTATTTATTTACAAATAAACTGCATATAAATAAATTCTGAAATTAATACATAAGTACTATAATAACAATTAACAACATATATATTTTTTGGCAATCAAAATAATAATAAACAAAGAAAATATTGACAATTATATATTTGATTAATTTTTTTTATATGCTAATTCTGTCTGAATATAAAAATTGTTATTAAATTATTAATTGTACATAAATTAGCTAATTTTTCTAATAATTAGTTACCATAAATATGTAGTATTAAACGAATAAATCGAATGTAAAATTTATCATTTTTGTATTCCCACCACCTGTCTGAATATAGCCTTTTGTTTTCCTTGAAATGGCCTTAAATGCTTATATTACATTTATACATGTACGACATGAGAAATAAAATATTATTAATATTATAATTTTATTATAGCTATAATTAACAATACACGTCACTTTTATTTATCATAATTAAATGAATTAGGTTAACTATATTATGACAGCTAACAAATTGTTTTCAAATAAATATCGTCATTTTGGTGCGGAACTAGCCTATCTCTATTTTTTGAGTTTCGTTTTCTTTTTGTTACTGTTTTTATTTGGTAATTTATTCACATAAATTGGCATAAGTCGAAATTAGTGATAAAAGATAGAGCTAGTTTTGTTATGATAACGTTTTTCATAAATATTTAAATATGACAAAAATGGAAATAGCATAGTTCTGCTCCAAGCTAACGATATGTAAGCTTACCGTGTTGTTATACTAAACACTACATAGTAAACAACCGCTATTAATCTATCATGCAAATTTTATTAAAATTATCATTTATTATTAGATTAATGTAAATTTGCAATTGCCCAGTTAAATCGTATTTATTAACTAACAATGCTCATAGATTTTTATCTCTTTATTGTTTGAATTACAACGAAATAGATAAGTACAGTACAGATATAGTGATATTTATATTAGTCTACTCTTAACACTAGAATAACGCTTAATTTTTTTATATCTTTACAAAAGTATTTTTGGTAACTTTTCGAATACTTTCTGCAGTTAAATACAATTTATATTTTGTTTATAAATACAGAAAGTTTATTATTAAATTAAAGAAAATTATATAGACTACATTACATTAACATAGTATAAAATCTTTCAGAACTCAATATATAAAATAAAACGGCTTTAGGTTTAAGGTTTATTTTACATTATATTAATATAAAATTTGACAATTATATGATATGTATTTATTTAGTCCTATTTAGTGAAATATTGTTTAAGTTATAAATTATATGTAACTTCCATGCAATTGCAATAAATATATCAATGTAAAGAAATCGTTTATTTAAAAACGCATATATAAGTAAAAAAATAAAATATTTTTTCATAAAAGAATCTATCCTGAAAAATTGATTGTGATAAACAGTATAACTAAAATAAAATAAAATTCTCTCTCTCTTTCTAAAAGTTGGCGACACTGCAAAATGAAATCTGTCCGGAAAATTTTATTGAAATCGGATAAACCTGTTTGTAACCATTTTGCAGTAGATGCTGTAGAAACAAACACACACGTAACTATTATAATTACACAGAAATATAATTTAATTATTACTCAACGTCTTTGGAAACAAAACAGATAGTAGTATTTTATATGGCGTTACTCTTTAAATATTTAATCATTATGTAGAAAGTTATGAAAAGTTTGCAAAAATAAAATTATAACCAAATTATATTTACCTAACCACAGGCTATTTATCCCTTTTACATCACTGGTTACATATAATTTCACAATTTTGTCGTAGATATATTTCATATTTAATAATAAATTGTTTATTCCAAAACTTTCATTATAAATATGTAATAACTATGAATATTTTAGGATTCTTTTCAAGAATATAAGAAAGACGAATGCCAATGCGTTTGTGCCAATTTGGATGAAAGGAAAAAATGCGAAAAAAATTAATGAAACTAAATAATGGGATCCAGATATATGCAGATGTTCAACCGGATTATATTTCGATAATAATAAATGTGAATGTGTTCCAGTTCCAGTAAGACGTCGCGTCGTCGTTCAGCTTTGCTCCTTTAACTCAATGGAAAAAACGCAATGATGACGATTAATTTTGTCGGCTAAACCTTACTTTACGACTAAATAATCGATTTTCTTCAAACTTTACATAATGCACATTTTATGAATGTAAATCGAAAAATTTTAGTGCGAAAATGATATTTACAATGTTAAAACTTATTTTGAAAACTCATTTTTAACATATTAGGATAGGTTAGGTAAAGAGTTTAATTTGTTAATGTTTAATTAAAGCAACGTGAAGAATTTTTAGTTGTTTTAAATGTAAAAAATTAAAAATAACATTATCTGCTAGTAGTTAACGTAAACATAGACAAAATATGGCAGTAGGTTTTCAACATTTAACATGTTGAAAACGAATTTCCTGAATCAGTTTTAATATTATAAATATCTCATTTCCGCAATAAAATTTTGCGATTTATATTCACAAAATGTGCAAAATTAACGGTATGTAAAGTTTCAAGAAAATCGATTATGTAACGGTAAAGTAAAGTTTGGCCATTTTGTCACAGTGTTAACAAATATGATATGCATTTTAATGTATTCTGTTTATTAAATTGTATGAATAAAACATTTTTTTTTTTTTTTGAAAACGTGATATTTTATGTATAAGATATGTTAAGATTTAATTAAAATTATATTTTATTAATAGACTTTTAAATTGCATTTTTTTAAATTATATTTGACAATATTTTCATTTATTGACAACATTGCGGCATTCATTTCATAAACACCAGAATTTGAATGTCAACTACGTGAGAAAACAATTTTAATATATAAAATATTGATTTTTACTTTAGTTGATTGACTTTATTTGATTTATTTTTTTTTTACTTTGATTTTAGTTGCAAAATTTTCACGATCCCATCTTGGTTGTTTTGAAGAACTCATTTCATTTGAATGTTTACATTTGACATTTTCAAATTTGTGCAATAAAATTATACTTATTATTTTCGATAATAATAATTTGTTATATTTCAAGTTACCTACCTTTTTACTTTATAGTACCTACAATATATTTTAATTTATTTAAAGAGTGTTAGATTTTTATTTAAAAAAATGTACATTGAATTTATTATTAACACGATTATATGAATTATTGGATTGATAGCTACATTCATATTAGAATTTAGAATCATTTAAATTAATTTTGTGTTTATTTTTTAAATTTATTATTAAAACTAAGTTTTAATAAAGTTATATCTTATTTTTTCTTTCTTCAGGTATTTCTAATAAATATTTTTTTAATATACAACGTAACCTACGTTGTTTATTAAAAAAATATTTATTAGAAATAACTGAAGAAAGAAAAAATAAGTGTGAAAAAAAATTAACAAGGAGTGCGTGAGAGAGACAGCAAACAAAACAGTGTGTGTATGTGAGAGAGAGAGAGAGATTGAGAGAGAAAAGAGAGATTAAACAAGAGAGAGAGAGAGGTTAAATAAATGGATAGAATTTGGCAAAAAAAAGTTCAAACTATTTAGTTTTTAAATAGCAAAATGCACGATAATTTTCAATGTTTTGTTTTCTCAAATATATTTATGAATAGGACAATAAAAGAAAAAATATAAAATAAAGAAAAGGAAGAGAAGAAACATAAATACGTAAGTTCAAAAAATGTCCGATAAATGTACTTTAAGTGCCCCCTCCGCTCGCAATGTTATATTTTGTACTGGTAGATGTCGCTATTGGTTTTTATTTATTTCTCATGTGTACTTTTATCGAAGTAGTGTTGATAAAGAATGCAAGAAAATTAGGGAAAGGCATCGCTTTTCGGCCTTATCAGGTTGATTTGCTTTAGTTTTGAGATTTATCATCTTCTCCCATAATTCATCTCGTTTTTTGTACAAATCGAAAATTGCTATATTATTTTCATAATGCGATTCCAATTTTCCAACTTGCATTTCATGTAAAGTTAGCAAGTCTTCGGTGTAACAATCCGAATAAAAATAAGTCATGTCGTTTTTTTCTTCAGCAGAAATATAACATCTATCCCACAATTCCTTCAGTTCTTCTCGTAATTTATCGATAAATAGATTAATATTTGCCCTTTTACGTTCTTCTAATTTATGTAGTTCAATTTCTAATTCGCGTAAAGTAATAACACTGTGACCTGGATAAGTGACCAAAAACTCTCTACGAATTTGCTGGCTTTCTTCAAGACGTTTCCACAGATCATTAATCTTTTCTCGAAATTCAGCTAGGCGTGCTTTTGTATCTTCAAGTTGTTTTAATAGCGATCCATGCCATTCTTCTAACTGCATCATATTATTTTTAGAGACTTTAAATACTAATTCATCGTTTGATAAAAGTTGCCGTTGAAAATCTAAATTCGGTTTAATTTGCAATTCATTCATAATACTGATAATTTCGGTTTTTAATATTAGAAAAACTTCTTCACGTTGGAATTTTATATCGGATAGTTTATCCAAATGTTGTTCGAAATTATTTAGTTCGTCTGTGGCAGGTAATGGCGATGTATGTAGTATTAAAGATTTTTCATCCAATTCAAGACATAACGCTTTTTGTTGTGATAACAGTTTGTCGATTTTTGCTTTCTGATCATTGTATAATCTTTGATATCTTTCAAGTCGACTTCTAAGATCTGTTTTGATTGCACACAGTGGTACATTTTCATAACTGTCGAAAAAATTAGTTTCAACAGTACAAATTCATATGCCTTGCACTAGCAATGTAATAGTAATAATAATAGTAATAGTAAATAATATTTAATAAATATGTCAAAATAAGTACATTATAAAATTATAATTCAGAATTTTTTTCTACCAAGAATTTTAGGTGCGGCTTGCAAGATTTTCAGATAGGTAATTTTGGCTCTTGCTGCAAAAAGTCTGGCCACCCCTGTATATAGTATATAGCCTTATGGCGTTAAACATTTACTTAAATATATATATATATATATATATATATATATATATATATATATATATATATATATATATATGTCCGAAAATTTCTCGGTGTCAAGATACACTAGATATCGTTAAAAACAATTTTAATTATTACAACGTCAAAGAGTAGTTAAGTTAAGAAACATTTTATTAGAAATAATAGTGCATTAAACTTTATAAAAATTGTTCGAAGTTACGACCACCATTTTCGATACACAAGTTGTAACGATGTACAATCGACTGCCGAAAAAAAAGAAAAAAAAATTTCCGGACACTAGTTTATTAATAAAAATGTTTCTTTATGTACCCTCTATCATTTCTGAAAATTAGGAATAGTTATTCTGTTACATCCTGTATATATACCGGGTGTTTGTTCGTTAAGTTCGTATAGGCGTTTAACATGCAATTTCGATAATTTGCGATATACTACTTTCTCGAGTTAAATTCGGAGAAATACTTAGAATACTTTTCGATAGGGAATAAAAAGTTCTATAATTTGGTTTTAGTTTTAATTTGCTAGCATGTGCCGTTTGAGCGCTAGAATTTTTTTTTGATTTTTTGGTTTCTATTTTTTTCTCAAAAACTATGAGGTGTAGGAAAATAAGCATGATATGGAAAAATGCCGAATAATGAGTACTATAATTTAGTGAATAAACCATTATTCTAGGATGCATCGTTTAGTAGAAAAAAAAAAAATTAAAAACTGAATTTTTGAAAATCTCTTACCCTTGCGATTTTTTCAAAATAAGATTTTTTCAAAATTTGCTCAAAAAAATCAAAAAATTCAGTAAAATAAAGAAAAAAATTATCTTCATAATAGCTAAGTAACTTTTTTCTCAAACTCATGCTGATTTGGCAGGAAAAATTATTAAAAATTCTAAAAAACGTTTTATTTATTCGATTTTGATCAAATTTTCAGAGAAATTTCTACTAGTGCCCACATAAATTATAATATTATTAAAATACAATGTTGCCAACTTCTAATCTTGTTTATTCACGTTATTTGTAAATATTTTTTTTTCCTGATGATAAAGTCCTTTCATTTTAATATAATGAGTTCTATGTTAAATACTTTTTTTAAAAAATCATACAGAAAATAATCAAGCCTGATCAGTATTTTCATCTATTTATAGAATTTGCAGAACTGATTGCATCGAAATTATATAAATATTTATAAAAATAAACATACAAAGTTCATAATAACAAACTTGTTCAAATAAAACTTTTTATCAGATAATTATTACATCAAAGAAAAAAACAGTGCTTCTCAACCACACGGTAATTTAATTAATTTGCTAAGACGTTGTCAGTGTTTTAAGTAGTTAAAATAAAAATAAAAAACTTGTAAAGTCTTCTTTATTTATAATTAAATTTCGACATCATCAGAAAAAATATATACAAATAAAATAAAATACAAATATCTAGATTAGAAAATTTTAGGAAGCCAGATTTGATTTAAATCAGTATCTTTATATTGATTGTTGTAAAATCAGCTTTAATATTAAAAAAAAATGTATAGAAATACTTCGTATAGCCTCTAGATGACGAATCTGAACTTAGTTTATGTGGGTGTATGGATGTGCGTCGTCAGTCAACATTTTGTAATCGCAACTCCTCCTAGACGGTTCAACCGGTTTCAATGAAATTTTCAGGATAAATTTGTCTAGTGCCCAAGATAGGGTTATGTGGCTACATTGTATATCCGATTTTGATCAGATTTTCAGAAAGGATTTCCCTAATGCTCCCATTCATTATATAATTTTATTAATATTCAGTGTTGCCAACTTTTCGAGAAAAAAATTACTAAATTTTTAAAAAATTTATTATGGCCATGTTATTTCCGTTTTTACTCAAATTTTCACAAAAGATTCTCTTAGTATTCATATAATTTATGTAATTTCAACAAAATACAGTGTTGCCAACTTTCCGAGAAAAATAATTACTAAAATTTTTAAAAATTTATTATGACCACTTTATTTAACCGATTTTAATCAAATTTTTATAAAAGATTCCCCTAGTGCCTACATAAATTATGCAATTTTAACAAAATACAGTGTTGCCAACTCATCGAGAAAAAAAAACACAAAATTTTTTAAAAATTTATTGTGGCTATATTATTTCTTCTTGTGCCCACATAAATTATAATATTGTGTTACTAACTTTTCGAGAAATGTCAAAGTGGTCTATATATATATATATATATATATATATATATATATATATATATATATATATATATATATATATATATATATATATGGCTTTACCCATATACTCCTAATCTTGTTATAGTAAAGTTTTACTACTACTTATTTGTAATTTCGCTAATTTTGTTTTACAGTATATGTAATATAAGATCTCAGTTGACCCTCACAAAAAAAAATATCGATAATCACTGATACTAATATAGATAAAGAGATAAATATACTCGTTAAATAATTGAAACTAAACACACTTACTTAATTTAGTAGTGTAGATTGAATTGGTCAGACGTGTACACTTATAGCAACCGAAAATATTGACCAAAAAAAAATGCGACAATTATATCTTCTAGTTTTACTAGTGCTAGTGTTTAGTGATGAAAATGTTCTTGGCGCACGTATTCTGGGCGTATTTCCACCTCCAGCACCAAGCCATTACATCCTCGGGAGTCGTCTGATGAGAGAATTGGCAGCACGAGGTCATCAGGTGACCATGATTAGTTCATTCGGTGAAAAGAAACCATTGCCGAATTATAGGGATATTATTCTCACTGGTTTCAAAGAGCAACAGGAAAGTTAGTATATTATATTGTCGAGAGAAAATTAAAAACCAGATTAGAAGTAGATATGGGTAAACCCATATATAAATAAACCCATATATATTCGTAAACCCATATTGTTCGTTAAGTTCGTATGGTCGTTTAACATGCAAATTCGATAATTTGCGATATACTACTTTTTCGAGTAAAATTCGGAGAAATACCTAGAATACTTTTTGATAGACAATAAAAAGTTCTATAATTTGGTTTTAGTGTTAATATGTTAGCATGTGCCGTTTGGGCGCTAGAACTTTTTTTGGGTTTTTTGGTTTTTATTTTTTTTTCTCAAAAACTATGAGGTCTAAGAAAATAAGCATGATATGGAAAAATGCGGAATAATGAGTACGATAATTGAGTGAAGAAACCATTATTCTACGATGCATCGTTTAGTAGAAAAAAATTAAAAACTGAATTTTTGAAAATTTGACAAGTTGGGATTTTTTCAAAATAAGACTTTTTTTCAAAATTTGCTCAAAAAAATCTGAAATAATTCAGTAAAATAGAGACAAAATTAGCTGCCTAATAGCTAAGTAACTTTTGTCTCTACCTCATTCTGGTTTGGCAGGAAAAATTATTAAAAATTCAAAAATGTTTTTTAGAATTTTCAATAATTTTTCCTGCAAAATCAGTTTCTCGGAAAGTTGGCAACACTGTATTTTAATAATATTATAATTTATGTGGGCACTAGGAGAAACTTTTCTGAAAATTTCAGCAAAACCGAATAAAAAATGTAGCCACAATGAATTTTTAAAAAAAATTGTGATGTATTTTCTCGATAAGTTGGCAACACTGTATTTTGTTAAAGTTGCATAATTTATTTAGGCACTAGGAGAATCTTTTATGAAAATTTTATTAAAATCATTTTAATAAAGTGATCATAATAAATTTTTAAAAATTTTAGTAATTTTTTTCTTGGAAAGTTGGCAACACTGTATTTTGTTAAAATTACATAATTTATATGATTACTAGGAGAATCTTTTGTGAAATTTGAGCAAAATCAGTTAAATAACATGGCCATAATAAATTTTTTAAAACTTTATAATATTTTTTCTCGGAAAGTTGGCAACACTGGATATTAATAAAATTATATAATTAATGGAAGCATTAGGGAAATCTTTTCTGAAAATTTGATCAAAATCGGATAAATAATGTAGCCACAATGAATTTTTAAAAACTTTAGTAATTTTTTTCTATCTATCTTCGGTACTAGACAAATTTATCCTGATAATTACATTAAAATTTAATAATTTAATAATTTTATTTTTGTTTTCTCAGCAAACATAAAATTCATGATGTCTAACATGACAGCTATGCAAAATTCATCGCCAGTCAGCCAATTCATCACCATGTTATCGATGATACATACGCTGGGCGAAGCATTAACTCATCCGAATGTCGAAGCACTCATCGATAATCCCGATGAGAAATTCGATCTGGTCATTATAGAAGCGTTTATGAACGAGGCACATACGTATTTCGCTGAACGATTCGACTGTCCACTGATTATATTTAGCACGGTCGGTTCCAGTTTCATGGTGAATAATTACGTTAAGAACTCGGAACCTAGTTCTTATGTATTTAATTTTATGTCAGGTAAATTATACTCACACTAACACTAACTAACACTTTATTATTGAAACAGAAAACATAGATAGCAGAGCTGGACAAATTACTCAGAGAAAGTAATTAATTACAATTACTAATTATTCAAGCAAAAAATTATTTAAATACTTTAAAAATAATTACTGCTAAAAAAAATTTAATTACTTTTGTATTTTAACAAAATATTTTCAATACTTTTCAATTACTTTTTTAAAAGAAGTATACATTGTTACATTAAAAAATAAGATTAGAAGTATATGGGTGAACCCATATATAGACCACTTTGACATTTCTCGGAAAGTTGGCAATCCTGTATTTTAATAATATTATAATTTACGTACAGTTTGATGATGACAATATTTGCCGAAACTGCAGTCACAATATTTGTGTATTAAAGTGAAATTTTTCAAAGTTAAACAAGGTTTTTTATTTTATTGCTAATTTTTGTTTTAACCACACTGTAAAGAAAAATTACAATAATTATCTTTGGACACTTTGTTATCAACTGAAATTTGCATCAGATTGTATTTTTACAATCATCGTTTTTTTTTTTTAATTTAAAATTACAATTCGAAAATGTAATAATACATTTTGATATTATTTGTGCTAATTGTAAATTTACGTAAATATATGTAATATTCCCATTTTCTAATGATGTAATTCTTAACATTTGTTGATGTAACTATTACATTAATTACTGCATAATAATATATATACAGTGTGTCCCCGGATTGAGTTCACTATATATGTGTAATCGACAAAAAATTTAAGAATTTCATTTTCATGTTTTGTGATTCCGCCCTGCTTTGTCTGAAAACAATTTTAAGCATATTTTTAGTTTTTTTTTAAAAATGAAGACGGCCATGAAAAATGTAAAAAATTATTTTATATTCAGGTAAACGGCCTTTTTGGTCAATAATACGGCATAATGATGTTGAGAAAAGTTGTTCAAAATATGAAATTATGGCACTGTGCAAATTTTTAAAAAAATCAGTTAAAAAAATGTGTCTGGACATAACGCCGACTGGACAAAACGCCGACCGGGGACATTACGCCGACCGTTTATTCGCATTTGCGCAAGCTAAATAAACAAAAGGTTGACGTCTACACAAGCCAAAACGTTGGGGTTGAGTAAAATCTGTCAATACATCAATCTCATGCAAAATATCTATCGCAAATGCGAATGAACGGTCGGCGTTTTGTTCAGTCGGCTTTATGTTTAAACACATTTTTTTTAACTGATTTTTTTGAAATTTTGCACAGAACCATAATTTCATATTCTGAATAATTTTTCTCGAAAACATTATGCCGTATTATTGACAAAAAAGGCCGTTTTTCAGACAAAGCAGGCGGAATCCCAAAACATGAAAATGAAATTCTTAAATTTTTTGTCGATTACACTTATAGTGAACTCAATCCGGGGACACACTGTATATATATATAATGTAAAGTTATACAAAAAATTAATTATATAAAAATACAGAAATACATATATAATATAACAAATATACTCATAAAAATGAAATTTTAAAAATAATATATATTTTTTCTACTTTTTTACATAATAATGTTTGTATAATTACATAAAAATGACGCTGTAAATGTAAAAATATATATAAAAACTGTAAAATTTCCAAAATACTTTTTTTTTGTAATATTTACAGATTTTACTAAATTTATAAGGAATTTTATAATTTTAAGTGAATAAATAGGAAAACTAATATGATTATTATTGTAAATTTGCACCGATTTTTTAACAGCGTAGTAATGCAAATGGCAAAAATATTGTGATATTTTATAAATTAATCCGTGTTTTATTAATTTATTTATATACAGTGTGTTGATCACGACCCCGGAATATAGGACTTTAACATGTAAAATCATACTTTCTTAATTTCCTGCTTCCCTAATTATTTTAGGTAAAAAAGCTACAAATAAGAGTTGTAGAGCATAAAATTCTACATCAGAATCAATAAACAGTATTAATTGTACATGCCCTTTAACGGCAGAAATTAATATGAAAATATTAAAAATTAGCTCATCGGGTTGGCCTTGGAAATGAAACAAAATTGTAAACAATTGGAAATGAAAATTGTATTTATTATATTATGATAAATTGCATAATTGACTATAAAAATTATTATTCTTTCACTAATTGTGTACTCGTAATTGTCCACTATTTTTTCTAATAATTAACTTTATAAATTGAACACTAATAAATAATTACTGGCAATAAACTCATGAAACAAGAAAAATAATATTCTTCTGACAGATAAATCGTCAATCTTTTGTTTACAATTTTGTTTCATTTCCAAGGCTAACCCGATGAGCTAATTTTTAATATTTTCATATTAATTTCTGCCGTTATAGGGCATGTAAAATTAATTCTGTTTATTGATTCTGATGTAGAATTATATGCTCTACAACTCTTATTTGTAGCTTTTTTACCTAAAATAATTAGGGAAGCAGGAAATTAAGAAAGTATGATTTTACATGTTAAAGTCTTATGTTCCGGGGTCGCGGTCAACACACTGTATATTAGGGTGGCACCCAGAAAAAATATTTTTTATTATTTTTTACCCCCCCCCCCTAACAAACCTCATTAAAAAATAGATTTTTGAGCCAAGTTTTGTTAAAAAAATATTGACATTAACCCGTGCTACACTCAAGTTGAATTTGAGACTGGTTAATATCAATGTTTTTTTTTAGGGGGTGCGTAAAAATGATTTTTTGTGGACCAGCCTATATAATATATGTATAAAATAATGGGGAAGTTTAGCGTATTTTTTTTATTTCTTTATATGGTTGGACCTGGTTTAAAAAGTGATGTTTAATTTATCAGTTTTCCAGATGCCCAGATTTCCTAAAAAATGAAAAAACATATCGTGATAACGTCAGTAATGTTTTCGCAAAACTTATGTCGATTTTTGAATCAGACGCACATGTATTGCCATGGTTACCGATACAAGCTATTGGCTGGGCGTAACCGAATCAACAAAAATCAACATTTGCTACGACATACGTTTTCAAAATTATATCTCGCCAACTCTTCTGCGCTTGCGCAAGGTGGCCTTGTGACGTCAGTAATGTCCTTACAAAAATTATTAATAACAAATACATAAATGAAACAATTATCAAAAATTTTAATGACAGTTTCTGTTGTTATTTTATATATATATATATATATATATATATATATTATATATATATATATATATATATATATATATATTTGAGAAAAATTTGACATGTGTAGGTGAATCAAAAGAGATATCATTTTGGAATCGGCTGACAAATTTTATCATCACAAGTGCAATTGAGGTAGTGCAATTGTTTTATGCAATTCCTAAACAGAACGAATTCCTACATACATTATATCCGAATGCACCGCATATTAACGATATTGCTAAGCAACGGACTGCATTAATGCTGCTTAATTCGCATCCCAGTTTTCATATTGCTAAACCAAAACTACCGAATATGATCGAAATTGGAGGTTATCATGTTGAGGAACCGAAGGCTTTACCGAAAGTGAGTTTCATACATTCATTACTTACACTGGAAAAAATTATATAGTAAAAATTACTATAAAGTTATATGTTAAATGACTTTACATACATACATACACAATCACGCTATGTACCCAAAAGGATGTGGCACAAACTCTTTACATTTCCATTACATTTACATTATCCCGAAATCAGTCTCCTTCAAACATTCCTAATTATGGAAATTTAGCATAAACAATTAAAAAAACAAATTTACATACAAACATATGTGATAATATTAGTAATATGTAATATTTTATAAAAACAAGATTAGAAGTATATGGGTAAACCTATATATAGACCACTTTGACATTTCTCGGAAAGTTGGCAACGCTGTATTTTAATAATATTATAATTTAGGTGAGCACTAGGAGAAACTTTTCGGAAAATTTCATCAAATCGAATAAATAATGTAGCCACCATGAATTTTTAAAAAAAATTGTGATTTTTTTTCTCGATAAGTTGGCAACACTGTATTTTGTTAAAATTGCATAATTTATAGGCACTAAGAGAATCTTTTATAATAATTTGATTAAAATCGGTTAAATAAAGTGATTATAATAAATTTTTAAAAATTTTAGTAATTTTTTTTTTGGGAAGTTGGCAACACTGTATTTTGTTAAAATTACATAAATTATATGATTATTAGGAGAATCTCTTGTGAAAATTTGAGTAAAATCGGTTAAATAACATGGCCATAATAAATTTTTAAAAACTTTAGTAATTTTTTTCTCGGACTTGGCTATTATGTAGCAAATTTTTTTTTTTTCTGTTTTACTGAATTTTTTCAGATTTTTTTAGCAAATTTTGAAAAAAGTTATATTTTAAAAGTAACTTTTTTCTCTAACTCATACTGATTTAGCAAGAAAAATTATTGACAATTCTAAACAACATTTTAAAAAAAATTTTAGTGCCCGAACTGCACATGCTAGCAAATTAAAACTAAAATCAAATTATATAACTTTTTATTCCCTATCGAAATGTATTCTAAGTATTTCTCCGAATTTTACTTCAATTTTATATAAACCTGGCAATTGTGTTTATAATTTTAAAATTGTGGATTATATTTATGTAATTATACATTAGCTACTTATATTAAATATTACTTATTTTTATGTAATTTTACATCAATTACTAAGTAACGTAATAAACTTTTTCTGTGTGATATTTGTGGAAATATTTATGTAATTTTATAGTAATTGCTTAGTATATTATAACAAAACATTTATATGCAATTATACATATTGTTTTAAGAAATAATTACATTAAAATATATAAATATTTTACATAAGTTTTACATAATTTTTTTGTTAAATATTACATGCTATTTACGTTACTCATAACTTTTAATTTAAAATTACAGAAAAACTTTACAGTGTACATTAGATCATTTTTGTGTGTAATTTTATGACATTCATTTCGGAATAATTACCAGTTATTAAAACTCATCCTACATACATACACAATCACGCCATGTACCCAAAAGGGTGTGACACAAACTCTTTTCATCATTATGAAATCAGTCGCCTCCAAACATTCCTATCCAAGCAAGCAACTTTCGCTTCATCCACATTCATAATTCCTCTCATACATGCTCTTTTATTCCTACTACTTTCGCTCACGCAAGCTACTTTCTCAATCATACCACTCCAACTACTCATCGACGTCCACGCAAACGTGTCCCAACAAAATCATTCAAATAAATCTTTTTAACCAAACGTTCATTAGACATTCGCTTAACATGTCCGAACCATCTTAACTGACTAACACCAACTTTTGCTACAACATTTTTTTCAATTTCACACTCATCATACACTAATCTATTTCGTACCCGATTAAAACTCATCCTAATCTAACCTAATCAGTTTAGAAACTATATTATAGCATATTAATTTATCTTGTATGATTTTGTTTTAGGATCTGCAGACATATTTGGATAAAGCGAAAGATGGCTTTATTTTATTTAGTATGGGTTCAAATATACGAAGTTCCATGCTTCCGGATCAAATGCGAAAAGATATAATGACTGTTTTTGCAAAATTGCCATATAAAATTTTGTGGAAGTTCGAAGTGGATCTGCCGGGAAAGCCAGATAATGTTATGATTAGCAAATGGTTGCCGCAAAATGACATATTAGGTAGGTTAGAGCAAGTAGATGAATTTGTGTATTTGGGTAGTTTGTTGTCTAGAGATGGCCGTTTTGAACGTGAAATTGAAAGGAGAGTAAATGCTGGTTGTAAGGTACTTTGGGTGCTTTGGGAACTTTTGCTAGGAATGTAAATGTTTCCAAAGAAGCTCGTTTGAGTATATATAATGCTGTTTTGGTGCTTACGTTAATGTATGGTAGTGAATGTTGGGTTTGGTTGCAAAAGCATAAACGCAAAATGACTGCTGTGGAAATGAGATTTTTACATGGGGTATATGGTGTAAATAGGAGAGATCGGGTACGAAATAGATTAATGTATGATGAGTGTGATATTGAAAAAATTGTCGTAGCAAAAATTGGTGTTAGGTTAGATTAAGATGGTTCGGACATGTTGAGCGAATGTCTAATGAACGTTTGGTTAAAAAGATTTATTTGAATGATTTGGATGGTATACGTTTGCGTGGACGTCCGATGAGTAGTTGGAGTGGTATGATTGAGAGAGTGGCTTGCGTGAGCGAAAGTTTCCAAGTAGTAGGAATAAAAGAGCATGCTATGACAGAGGAATTATGAATGTGGATGAAGCGAAAGTTGCTTGTTTGGATAGGAATGTTCGGAGGCGACTGATTTCGGGATGATGAAAAGAGTTTGTGTCGCACACTTTTGGGTACATGGCGTGATTGTGTATGTATGTATGTATGTAGGTAGGAGAAAAGTGTGTCACAATTTGACAATGTCTGATACTTTGATAACGAAATGTTTTTATCGGTTTCTGTTTTCGGTAACCCGGGTTTTAGCTACATAATAAGTATTATCATTTTGACTTTATATAAAACTTTCAAAGTAGTTATACAAATAACTTACTATCTTGCAATGAAATTATGTACTATTTTGTAAAAACATGAAGTGTTGAAAGTGTTTGGAAAAAGTTAGTTAATGATAACAATAAATGCAATCTGTTCTGAGCTTTTTATCTATAAACAGTTCCCAAAAAAATCCTTCAAAATTTTCATCATTTACGTAGTTAATGGAATTATAAATATAATTATTTTGAAAGTGGTGTTATTATTGATTTTACGACAAAAAGTCATTTTCTATAAAAATTTCTGCTTTACCATTAGAAAATCTAAGATTAAATCTACAAAATGTCCCTAAATTAAGATAGCATGAAAAGAGAAGTATCATTTATTGCCTTTTTTAGTTTTCAATCAATTAAAAATGTCAACAAAAATTATTCTACAAGACCACCTCCAAATTCCGTACATGTCTTCATTCTTTTAATAAATTCACCATAGACTTTACGTATGGTTTATGGTTCATTTAAATGAATTTCATTCACCGCTTCTAACTCATGCTGGTTTGGCAGAAAAAATTATTGAAAATTAATAAATGATACTACTCTTTTCATTTTAAATTAATTTATGGACATTCTGTACATTTAATCTTAGATTTTCTGATGGTAAACTTATTTATTTAACAAGCAGAACTTTTTATAAAGAATGACTTTTTGTCGTAAAAGTTTTTATAAAGAATGACTATTTGCCGTAAAATCCGGAGTCACATTATATAATTATTTAATCGAAAACCCATATTAATATTTTATTAATTTATGATTTTTCACATTTTGTTGACTTTGAAAGTGGGTATAAATCCATTTTGAGGTCATCAAAAGTACAAATTTCTTTTAACTTTAACTTTAAAAACAATCACATTATAAACTTAAATCCATTTTATATTAAAACAAAAACATAAAATGAGCGTATTAACATATATCAATATTTCTCAAAACCATTCAAAATACAAATCCTTAAATATCTCTCATATAACATTAAAATGTAAATGTTTCCAAAGAAGCCCGTTTGAGTATATACAATGCAGTTTTGGTGCCTACGTTGATGTATGGTAGTGAATGTTGGATTTGGTTGCAAAAGCATAAATCAAAAATGACTGCTGTGGAAATGAGATTTGTACGTGGGGTATGTGGTGTAACTATAGGAGAGATCGGGTACGAAATACGATTAGTGTATAATGAGTGTGAAATTGAAAAAAATGTTGTAGCAAAAGTTGGTGTTAGTCAGTCAAGATGGTTCGGACATGTTGAGCGAATGTCTAATGATGATTTATTTGAATGATTTTGATGGTATACACGTTTGCAGGTGGATGTCCGATGAGTAGTTGGAGTGGTATGATTGAGAGAGTGGCTTGCGTGAGCGGAAGTTTCCAAGTAGTAGAAATAAAAGAGCATGTATGAGAGGAATTATGAATGTAGATGAAGCGAAAGTTGCTTGTTTGGATAGGAATGTATGGAGGCGACTGATTTCGGAATGATGAAAAGAGTTTGTGCCACACCCTTTTGGATACATGGCGTGATTGTGTATGTATGTATGTATGTAATATTAAAATGGATTTACACCACTTCCAAAGAAAACTGCCTTATATACATACGTATTTTATTGGATATGAATGATGTGTTTTAGCACATCCGAATCTAAAACTCTTCGTAACACACGGAGGATTGTTAAGTACAACGGAAGCAATCTATCACGGTGTTCCTATCGTTGGTATACCTGTTATTGGGGATCAGAAAATGAATATGGCCCAGTCGGAGAAATTAGGAATCGGTAGAACTGTACAATTCACGGAATTGAACGCTGACATTCTCTACAGTACAATACAAGAAGTTCTCAATAATGTAAAGTAAGTACCCCTTCGAAATTTGTTTTTACAAACAAACAAACAAAATCAAAGGGTGATGGCATTAAAATTTATTTTTAATTATTTGTTTGATGAAAATGTCTCATGTAGGTTGTTGTTGTGGTTGTTGTGATTGGATGAATTAATTAAATTCAAAAAAATGTTTGTACAAAATTACATTTTTTATTTTTCTTTTTGTTGCTTAGAAATAATTGTTCGATAAAACGTATATACATACATACACAATCATGCCATGTACCCAAAAGGGTGTGGCACAAACTCTTTCCATCATCCCGAAATCAGTCTCCTCCAAACTTTCCTATCCAAATAAGCAACTTTCGCTTCATCCACATTCATAATTCCTCTCTCATAGCATGCTTTTTTATCCCTACTACTTGGAAACTTTCGCTCCCGCAAGCCACTCTCTCAAACATACCACTCCAACTACTCATCGGATGTCCACGAAAATGCACACCATCGAAATCATTCAAATAAATCTTTCTAACCAAACGTTCAACATGTCCGAACATCTTAACTGACTCTAACACGGCAACTTTTGCTACAACATTTTTTTCAATTTCACACTCATCATACACTAATCGTATTTCGTACCCGATCTCTCCTATTTACACCACATATCCCACGTAAAAATCTCATTTCCACAGCAGTCATTTTCCGTTTATGCTTTTGCAACCAAACCCAACATTCACTACCATACATCAACGTAGGCACCAAAACTGCATTGTATATAATTCTTTATCAACCTTTTTTACTGATAACTGTAATATTCTGTAACATACTGGCTCGTATTACGAGCTAGGTTTTTAAAATTGGTTTTAACTGATATCGGTTTCAAGGGAGTATATACATCTTTCTCGACCTGAAAATAATCGACTAACTTTATTAATTTTTTTCTGCTATAACTATGAAAGATATCAAACCGCAAGTTTATGGAATGAAATAATAGACTTTGAACTTCTTTCGGAAATTTTTATTTATACTTTGGTTGGAAATCGTTTGAGTTCTAACCTCTTTCTTTGAAGATCTGCAAAAACAAACCCTTCTCGACGTAAAAAAATTGACTAACTTTATTAATTTTTTTCTGCGCAAATATTAAAGATATTAAACCGCGGTTTTTAGGAGGTGAAAGAATAAACTTGAACTTCTCCGTAAATTTTTATTTTTACTTCTGTTCTGTACGGTAACAATGATAACTCCTGCCCTTTTCATCTGAAACAAAAATCAAAATGCACTCTTGAAGTATAATTTATTATCTGGTTTTTGAACCATTTTTTCTCCACAAATAGTCATTCGGGACAAAAACCAGATATTATATCATACTTCAAAAGTGCATTTTGATTTTTGTTTCAGATGAAATGGGGCAGGAGTTATCATTGTGACCGCATAGCTTTGAAGATAGGGGATTAGAACTCGGACGATTTCGAACAAAAGTAAAAATAAAAATTCCTGAAAGAAGTTCAAAGTCAATTCCTTCAACCCCCCAAAAAATCGCAATTTCGTATCTTTTATAGTTTCGCAAAAAAAAACTTTATAAAGTTAGAAGGGTCCGATTTTGCAGATCTTCGAAGATAGGGATTAGAACTCGGACGATTTCCAACAAAACTAAAAATATAATTTTTCGAAAGAAGTTCAAATTCTATTCTTTTATCCCCAGAAAATCGCGGTTATAAAAATCTTTTATAGTTTTGCAGAAAAAACTTGATAAACTATTAAACTCTTAATTCAGATAAAATGTCTTGTTTTCAGCTATCGAGAGAACGTTCGTCTCCGTTCGAAATTGTTGCGTGATCAACCGATGCGACCGATTGATACGGCAACCTATTGGGTCGAGTATGTCTTACGGAACGGCTATTGTCCCCATCTTCGTATTGCTGGCATGGATATGGATTGGTATCAAATACGACAGATCGATGTAATTGTTGTACTTACACTAGTCACACTCCTAGCGCTCTTAATTAGCAAAAAAGTTGTTACGAAAATACTCCGATGTTGCTGGCGAAAAACGAGTACGAAAAATGTTAGTAGCAAGAAAAAGAAACAATAGTTTTTGGTAAAAATACAAAAAGGGCTTTAGGTTTTCGTTCCCCCCAACTGACAGCTAGGACTGTTTCTAGTAGATTGTCAATACAACAAATACAATCATTAATTTAAATAAAATCTACTTTCTTTTAATTAATATTGTTACGTACAGGGTGGCCAAAACCTGGAAATCTGGGAAAAACCGGGAAAAGTCAGGGAATTTGTTGATCCTGGAAAAGTCAGGGAATTTCATTTGTAGTCAGGGAAAAATTTATTTGTCAATTTCACAAAATTACAAACGCAAATTTTGTGCAAATTTGTATATATATTATTATAAAAATTCACACCTATACTTAGAAATCTTTATTTTAATGAATATTTTATGATTCACATTACTTAGAATTAGAAATTTACATTTGTTTAATAAAAGTCAGAAAAAAATGAAAAAAAATTCTGGAAATCAGGGAAACTAGTTTTGCAAAGTTTTGGCCATTCTAAGCGTGGTAATTTGTTTTTATATATTTTTCTTGATGATGCTATACGTGCAGTATGTCGAAACGTCGAATTTAAATTTAAAATAATACAGAACTAAAACCTAAAGTTTTTTTTATTCTAATATAATGAGTTATAAATGACTTTTTTTTTTACTAAATTAGTATTATACTGCTTTGTGTATAAATATTGATAGGTATTAATTAATAAATATTTGTTACTGTTTGACGAATTCCTTTTATTTGATATTCCTAACACTTTTATGTACATTTTATATATAAATATGCACTGAATATACAATGAATCTAAAGAATTTTATATATTTCATATTTTTTTCATATTTCATATTTATTAATTTTCAGTATTTACTTATATATCAAGTGTTTGTAGAATTAGTAAAATAGTAAAATAGTAGTAATAAAAAATTAAATGATATGTAAAAATTTAAATGCATAAAATAAAAATTAAACTTACTTTCTGGAAAATATATTCATATTTTTTAATAAAACTGTACAATATACACGAAATCAAGTAAAATGCATACAACTGTCATATAAACATATACCAATGTTGCCATCAGGCAACCATATTGAATTATGGTGTGACGTCATTCTGGACTGCCTGATTTTCGTACATTTATCAATGTGACAGCTTCTTTTCTTTCTTTGGTTTTCTTGGTTATAGTGTTATTTGTTTTTGTTATTTCTTTTTTCTTTTTCCCAAACAATGATAACAAATAACGGATGATTAATTCTTATGCAAATGTAAGAATAATTAAAAAATTCAATAAATTAAAAATTTCGAAAATAATATCAGTCAATATTTGGTCGTTTGTTATTCTTGTTTAATAGTATTAAATGAATATTTCGATTGAAATGTATTTTATCAATATGAAAATGACTTAAATATGATCTTTGAAACATACGGTCAGTGTTTAATTTAATTAAGGTTTTCAATTATATGTATAATAATACGATCATCTTCAACATCAACCATTTTTGAACGTTTCCATTTTAGGACTAGTATTGCGATTGATTGAATAATTTATTCGCAAAATTTATGTTATGCAGTTGTTCACTTGTACTATTGTAACTTTCATTACACAATGATTATTATTAAAACTCACATTTTTTATTACAAAACACTAACATGGTTATTTATTTCTATTGAATACATATATAGGATCCTACACAACATATAAAATTTAAAGATATTAGAAAGTATGAGTAATTTTAATTATTTATAAATAATAAATACATCTATTCCGTGATCCTTACAGATATAATATATGTCTTTCGATACATCAACATGATCTTCCTAAGCTGTCAAATTTTCAATGCAGCGTATTGAAAAGCTACAGTTAAAATAAATTTCAGTAATATTAACATGTTTTCAAATATTTAATTATGACATATACCTTTTATAAACAATCGCTGATCAAATAAAAACGTAAAAGAAAATTTTAAAAAAATATGAAAAAATTAACATTTTAGGTTAGTGTTGAAAAAGTTTGATTTTGTAAGACTATTTAGTAATAATATAATAATAATAAATAATAGTATAATAATAAAAAAAGAAAACAATTAAAATAAAAAAAAATTTAAAACAAATAAAACAATTTAAGAAATATAAAACAATAAATTCTACAACGAAATGTAAGTTAAAGAATGTTTCACACCACAGTACGAAAACTACTTATCACATGCTATGTAGCATACGATAAACTCCTTGTGAAAAGTTTGAGTTCTCGACGTCACGATGATGTCATACATGTAGTTTCTACAAAAAATCATAGATGCGATAGCTACCTACGATAAATTCTACTGTGATAAACTTGACCAAAATCAGCCTGCAGTTCATAATTCGGACCGGGTTGAGCCAGGTTGGGTCTGGTTGCGTCAGGCCGGGTTGATCTGGGTTACGGGTCGGGTCGGATCGGACCGGGTCGAGTCGAGTCGGATAATGAGTTGGATATAGTCAAGTTACGGGTCGGGTTAAAAAAAAATGTGCACCTCTATTGTACACTACCACGTTTTTTGTCATTCGTACCAGAGGAGATGATTTAGTTGACGTTGTTTTAAACAGTATCAAAAAAACTATTTAATATAGATTTCCGTTAGTTTTAAAAATCAAACTTTATTATGCTTTATTTAATAAGTTTCTACATCGCACTACAAATAGCACATACTTGATATATGTCTTTTATTTATTTTATAAAAATTTATATTCCAGCTGAAGACGTTTTAAGGTAATAATTTCCTTTCGCTCTGAAACAATAATATTCATTATAAATAGAGGTTCTCTACGAGAAATCCAGTCTCGTGGATTATCGAGAAAATTTGATTATTTTCAATTTCCTTTTCTCGAGAATTTTAGTAGAAATGGAATTTCCGTTTCTTTCAAACCTATTTTCAATATTTTTATAATTATATTGTATTGTAATTGTAGTTTATATGTACATTGAATAATTTGTTTAATTTATTAAAAAAAAAGTTTTTCTCAAAATTTTTCGAGAATATCTGAAAAAAATTTGATTTCCCGAAATTGCAAAATATATTGTTAATAAAAAATAGTCGAGAGTTCAGAACTTTCAATTATGAACAAAAACAATTTAATAAAAAAATAAAAACAGATTTTTAAAAAATAATAATACTAAGCCAGTAGTTGTTACCTAAAAGTGAAAACTTAAAGAATAATTCCGAAATATTTAATATACATTTGAACATTATGAAAATATAAAAATATTACGGTTTTTCGAAATTCTATTTTCCGATTTTGTAATTCCACATTAATTTGTTTTACTTACTTTGATGTTGTCCAATAACCCATAGTTTCTCCATCTTTAACTGGATAAGCTGATGAATTTGATATAGATTGAATAAAATACAAGAATCCCGCTACATGACTGCAAATCGCTTAAATAGAAAATTACAATTGAGAGCATTTACACTACTTTCGATCTTACGGTCAAGGCAGCCATCTTTAGATTCAAACGAGCTTCTCTGGCTGCATTTACATTCATTAAAATTTATATGTTATTTGTAAAAAGCATATTAATTTATAAATTACTTTCAATTTCAAGATTTGTTTCGTTGAGTTTGATGTTTAGAATATTTTTAACTAAAGTAGCTTATCTTATATCAATTTCTGATAAAACTAAGTTTAATTTTAAAGTTTTTTCAATTTATTTAAATTTGAGTTTTCTAATTTGACAAAATTTATACGATGTTACCGATAACTAGATCACGTTGTTTCTTTTTTATAATTTGAAAGGATAAAATGTCGCCTAAATTAATCAGAATGCTCCAAATTATATTAAAATATAAATTGTATGACTAAATTATTTTTCAACCAGTGGTACTCATATTATTAAACAGAAAGTTTTTTAATTCATTTTTAGAAAGATAATTACCGACCGTCATATCACATATAATAAGGGAGGTATTATAATCATATCAAATTTAATATATCGAAATTTTTACAGATAAGTACGAATTAGGCTTATAGTAACACAAATCAACTGGTTTTATTGTGATGTCCGTCTGTCGGTCTATCTGTCTGTCAACGTGTAGACACCTGTATAACCAAATAGAATTTCATATTTAAATTTCGAAGGTTAATATAGTAACTTATTCAACTTTTGATTTACATCTGTCATACGAAAGTGGTAATTTATTTATGTTACTGTCAGAGGTTTTACAAATATTTCGCAACAGCCGATGCATATTTTAAAAATTTTTTTTTACAAAATTTGCTGAACAAGTTATATCTAATAACTTTTATTTGAAACATTTTTCAATACGACTAAACATTTTTTTTAATAATTTTTCATATTTTGACATATACTGGGTGTCCGAAAAGTCTGGACTGGGTCAAATATCTCGAGAACGAAAGGTTGGATCAACACGATTGCAAGGGAACGTTGTTTTTGACACAATTATCTACCGAATTCTGTTGTAAAAAATCACCCCCACCCCTTCTAAGGGGGTGAACGTAAGGGTAGTTTTAAAATTTTAAATGGAAACCTCCAATTTTTTTTTTCATTTTTGGATTCTTTGACAAATTCTGTGTATGGTTCCAAAATTTCACACCCAACCCTCGCCTCCCCTCCACAGGGGATGAAAAAAATGATTGAAATAAAAATGATACTGAACAGTTTAAATGCTCAACTAAATCCACAACGAAAATAAACATGTCAAAAAAAACATGTAACCCCACCCAAAATTTCACCCCCAACCCCCGCCAACTCTTCATTTTTATTTCAATCATTTTCTTCATTTTTTTCCTCCCCTGTGAATTGGCGGCGCGGGTTGGGGGTGAAATTTTGGGTGGGGTTACATGTTTTTTTTTGACATGTTTGTTTTCGTTGTGGATTTAGTTGAGCATTTAAACTGTTCAGTATTATTTTTATTTCAATAATTTTTTTTATCCCCTGTGGAGGGGTGGCGAGGGTTGGGTGTGAAATTTTGGGGCCATACACAGAATTTGTCAAGGAATCCAAAAATAAAAAAAAATTGGGGGTTTTCATTTAAAATTTTAAAACTACCCTTACGTTCACCCCCTTAGAAGGGGTGGGGGTAGTTTTTTACAACAGAATTCGGTAGATAATTGTGTCAAAAACAACGTTCCCTTGCAATCGTGTTAATCCAACCTTTCGTTCTCGAGATATTTGACCCAGTCCAGACTTTTCGGACACCCAGTATAATTCTGTAAATAGATTGGACATTTATATTAAGACAGTTATATTTTCAGTTACCATGACTACAATAGTTGTTATTATACAATTTTTTCTATTACTTATATTTAATTAATACGATGACTGTTTTGTGGTGGCCACAGCAGATGCTTTTTTCTTAATTTAGTGATATAAATTTTCCTTAGTTATAAATAAAAAATATTTTAATTAAAAAATACTTAAACTTTTTAAATATTCTATAAATATCAGTATTTTAACTGCTCATTTTGCATTGTTTTTTTAATACAGAATACTTTGAAACATATTAAGTGACGATTCATGTAGTTTATGTTTAATCAAAGTTTATTCTAATAAGAAATAAAAATGTTATTAACTGAAAAACAATGCAATCTAGCCAACTTAATTACAAATATTTGAATAATTGTTTAACAAAAAATTTAAATACCTATATTCAAAAACATTTATGTCACTAAATTAAAAAAAAATTATAAAAATGGAAATATATCATGCCGTTTAAAATAAGAAAGTTGTATTCGATATTTTGAGAACCACTGCTTGACCATAATTTAAATCATTTTTTTCTAATTTCATCGACTCTGTAACTCTAGAAACAAAAAACTACATCCTGTATATAATTTCATAAACTTATGGCAGATTTAATATTTCAAAATATAGATAATTTGTACATTTTTTAAATTATATGATTAATGCTGGTATTCTGTATTATTCTATAAGCTCTATAGTACTATAAAATATTTTGTCTTATTACTATTAGAATTTTTCTAATAGCTACATAAATTACAAAACTTTCCTAGAAGAAAATTATTAAAGTTTTCAAAATTTTATTATGGCTATATTATTTTTCCGTAATTAACCAAATGTTCATAAAAGATTGACTTGGCTCCCACATAAATTCTATAATTTTACTGAAACTCAGTGTTGCCAGCTTTCCGAAAAAAAATATGGCTACATTATTTATGCGTGATTAGCAAAATTTTCACAAAAGATTCTCTTAGTGCCCTCATGAATTTCATAACTTTACTAAACTTTTTGAGAAAAAGTTGCTAAATTACAAAAAAAATCAATTACGGCTACCTTATTTATCCAAAATTACTCAAACTTTTACAAAATATTCTTTGATATTCATAAAAATTATATAATTTTATTGTTATAGAGCGTTGCCGGTTGTAAGGTTTTGGGTGCTTTGGGAACTTTTGCTAGGAATGTAAATGTTTCAAAAGAAGCCCGTTTAAGTATATACAATGCAGTTTTGGTGCCTACGGTGATGTATGGTAGTGAATGTTGGGTTTGGTTGCAAAAGCATAAACGGAAAATGACTGCTGTGGAAATGAGATTTTTACGTGGGGTATGTGGTGTAACTAGGAGAGATCGGGTACGAAATAGACTAGTGTATGATGAGTGTGAAATTGAAAAAAATGTTGTAGCAAAAGTTGGTGTTAGTCAGTTAAGATGGTTCGGACATGTTGAGCGAATGTCTAATGAACGTTTGGTTAAAAAGATTTATTTGAATGATTTTGATGGTTTACGTTTGCGTGGACGTCCAATGAGTAGTTGGAGTGATATGATTGAGAGTGTTTTGCGTGAGCGGAAGTTTCCAAGTAGTAGGAATAGAAGAGCATGTATGAGAGGAATTATGAATGTGGATGAAGCGAAAGTTGCTTGTTTGGATAGGAGTGTTTGGAGGCGACTGATTTCGGGATAATGAAAAGAGTTTGTGCCACACCCTTTTGGGTATATGGCGTGATTGTGTATGTATGTATGTATGTATGTATGTATGCCAACTGATGATGTCAAAGTTGTCTATATTTGGGTTTACCCATATGCTTCTAATCTTGCTTAAATAAATTTAAAGCTGCATATGTTAATAAAAAATAAAAAAATAAAAAAAAATAAAAATAAAAATAAGGTACTATAGCTTTTAGAACAATACGGGATACTAATATTAATATGATTATTATTTAAAAGAAATGTTTGGTTTAATAAAATTGCATAGTTTTTTTACAGAAATGGATTCGGTAGCGAAAACCATCAACTAATAGATGCCTAGATATTGTTTTACAAAAGATATTTTAGACGATACAACATCACAAACATCCATACCCCCGCACAGGTGCCAGTACTGTCAGACACACGTCTTAAACCGTTCGGTCATACCGGTCGGCAAATTATATTGTTATTTTATTCACAAATTTTCAGAAAATAATTATAAATCATTATTTAAAATTGATAAAAAGGACATTGCGGTTATTCTCTTTGCAAAATAAAAGTTTTACAAAGTAATTTTATTGTCAAAAATTATTCATAATTAGGCATGACTTAATTTGAAAATAGAATAAATACTGCTCCAAAAAATGCATCTGCATGTGACCATTATTATACATACAATTTGGATCAAGAGAAGTACATCCTGGCTGTAGTTTAGTTCCACCGTTTGGCCAAAAATCAGCTGCACCACATGGAAATGGATAGCCAAAGCCGCCAGCATCCGAATGAATCACTTCGACAAATAAAGCATCACTGGATTGTAGATGTGGAATTATTTCAAATAATGGTCCAGCTGGATCACAAGCTAAACAAATTATTTCAATTCTGTTTTTAACAATTTATTAAATATTTAAAATAATAATATATAATGTTACGAGGTACACAGAAAACGATGTTTGTTGTATTGAGCTCAGATATTTGCGGCTGAAACAGAGCCGAGACCAAACAAACTGGACGAAACTTTTAAAGAGCATCCTGCTTTGAGTGACAGCTATTTTTATTCAAGCGTTCCAAACAAAACTAAACTAAAAATATGTATATATACCTACCAAATAACTTTAACCATACTAGAAGATTTCAAATTGTATATATATATATATATATATATATATATATATATATATATATATATATATATATATATACGGGTATCCCATTTTAAATTATATCCTGAAATATTTCGAAAAATAAGCAACAGATCAAAAAATGTTCCAATCCAAAAGTTTAATGGTTAAGAAGAGGATATCTGATCCTGTCAAAGTTATGGTTTTCGAACTCCCAAGGGGGCAGAAAAAAAGGGCAACTTTGAAATTTTAAATACGAACCCTCATTTTCAATTGCAGATTTGGATAAATGATAAAAAACCATGTATATTTTACCTAAAGTGTTTACCAGAAAGCAAAAAAGTCAGTTTTTGACATCAAAAAGAAGGAAATTTGATGATATTTCAAAAAATGTCAAATTTCTACAAATTTACATCTTCTTTCCCAACTCCAGGGTCGGGGAAAGTGGAGCAACTTTCTAATTTCAAACGGTAAACCATACTAATTATTGTCGAATTGTATTTAAAATAGAATCGTCTAATACAGTTAATGTAGCTTTTTTGTCGATTACAGCTCCACCGGTCAAAAATTAAAAAAAAAAACACTTTAGGTAAAATCTACATGGTTTTTTATCCTTTTTCCGAATCTGCAATTAAAAACAGGGGTTCGTATTTAAAATTTTAAAGTTGCCCCTTTTTCTGCCCTCTAGGGATCCGGAGAACATAATTTTGACAGGATTGGATGTCAACCATTAAACTTTTAATTCGGAACATTTTTTGACCCGTTGCTTATTTCTCGAGATATTTCAGGATATAACTTAAAATGGGACGTTATTTTACTAGTAACATAATAACCTTTTTCTATATATGCAATATAGCAAGGTAATATCAATATTTGGTTATGTTTGAAGAAAAAATAATATTACGAACAACAATAAAAATTATTACAATAAATTATTTAGCATTACAAACTAATGCAACTACCGTAGAAAATATTTGAACATTGATGAAGTTGAATTTACGTAATAAATAAATAAGAATTCCAAACCGCTTGTGTCAGGAAATTCCCAATCTTTCTAGAGACCATTCAAATAAATAGTTTTAGAACATACAAAACTTTCTCATTATAGATTTACTGTCGCCTTGAAATTAGCGACACATTTTTGAGAACATACTGCAAATACTACTCCACAATTAACATAAATTTTTTTACAATAAAACAAGCATATATTATTTAATTCTTAAACTACAATACTTAGTAACTAATTATATTGAGTAAGTTTTTGAAATATTATTATTTTAAATTTACCAACAAGACGAGGTAACTTTGGAACAAGTCCTCTAGCAGTTAATCCAGCAAGCTGTCCTCCAAGGCTTAATCCAATAAATTGTGCGTTGCTTAAACAGTTACACTGACGGAAGAATCCATTAAAGAATGATTGTAATGGGTTTGCTGTTAACAAAAATGCAAATATTATATAGTATATATATATATATATATATATATATATATATATATATATAAATAATAATATATGAGAAAATTATATATTATTATTATATTTTTTTTAATTATTATGAGATTTTTTGGTGCTTGTCCAAAAACTAATATTACTTCCGGTATAACTCAAAATCAAATTTATTTGTAAAAGTTACAGAATTAAATTTTAAGCTCTTATAAAAATTTTGAGTTAAAAGTACGAAACAATTTTTTTCAAAAAAATTTAATTTGTAATTTTAAATTTGCTTGAAAAATGTGTGTTTTTATGTTTTTAACAATAAAAAACATAGTAATAAATTAAATAATATAATATTAAATTGAATATTAATTGTTAAATTAGCAAATTTAATAAATATCGTAAACGTAACATATTAAATTATAATACTTTATAAAATACAAAGCAGAGTTAGTGTGTTATAAATCTATAAATAGAGAAATATCATCATAAACTTTTGCAAAATTCTTTGATAATTTTCGTTCTAAATTTTTTAATTAAAAAATTATTAAATGCTGTATTTATGAGTGTTAATATGGTTAAGGAAATTATAACAAAACAAGTCAATATATTTAATATTAAATTTTCGACATTATTTTGTCGTCCTCTTCAGAATAAAATAATAAAAAACCAATTAATATAAAAACATGTTAGATTTAAAAATTTATCACCATTTATTTTACCACCTAGTATATTTATCTAGAATAATAATTAGAAATTTTGTAATTTATAGAATAAACATCAGACGTATAGCTTATTGTAAAAAAATTACCTTTGCAAATTTCCAGTAACTGTAACAATATTTATGTATTTATTATTAAATTCCTACAACTGTAATTTCTTATTTACACATGTAGAAATTGTTGTATTTTTCAACAGTCCCTAGAGAACGAATTTATTTAAATGACAAAATTATTATTAATTAAAAGGAACTTACCCATGCAAGTAACATTATATACTGATTCAGTATAAGAAACTGATTCTGTTAGTGGCGCTATTAAGCTGTTATTTTTGCTGAAATCAGGTTCAGCTGCAAGTCCGTATGCAACGACAATTATATTCACATGTTGTGAAAGCAACGCTGTATAAGAAAAACAACTTAATTTTAATAATATTATTTTAAAATAACTACAGTAATCTCTCCATTTAAGCAAATAAATGGTTTTACAAAAACAACGCGGTAGACATGTATAAAGACATATATATATATATATATATATATATATATATTCAACTATGATAAAATATTTTAAAACAAAATTTTTAAATTTGTTTTTTTTTTATATAATACATACGTCTACATAAAAAGTAAAGTTTAATTTACAGCTATGATTTTAATTTTACTTAGTTTTACATATCGATACGATTACACAGTTACACAGTTTTACACAAGGATGTATGCTTAATATAGGGAGCATTGCTACTATACCAGTAAGCATAAGGGTTTTAATTTTGCATACGAATACACTGCCTTACAAATGACGATACTAAAACTGCAGTTTTATTATATCGTCAAATATTTGCATTGACCAAACTGTTGTGTCAGAAATATTTAACTTTACGTAACGGGAAAGCGATACATGCACAGTTATGGAATTTTCTGGATGCCTAATTAAACAAGATGCACTTGCTTATCAATCCACTCAATAGTAACCATAGTATTACAACAAACTTACAGTGCGATATTTGTATCTCTGAACATATGAACTGAACTACATATGAATTTCCTATGTTCAATTTTAAAAATAACACATTAATTGCATGGAGACATCCCTGATAGTTATGCAACCAATCTTACATAATGTGACAGTTATTTGAAAAAATTGAACTACTTTCAACAAAATATTTAGAAAGCATTAAACTATTCGCATTATTTCAAGAAATTTGTTTAAAAATGTATACAAAAGAAGAAAGATTAGAAATTTTGCATTGGTATTTCAACAAGAATAGTTTGAGAAATGTGAGAGATTAATTTGCTGCTAAATATCCTGACATTTCAAACATCTTTTATAAATTAATAAATTTATTAATTAAAAATTATATTTTTCTCTATAAAATATAGAATGTCTTATTTTTATTTTTATAGTATTATTTATTAATTATTATTTATAAATTTAAGTGTTCAACAATTTACATTAAATGACCATATTCTGTTAAATATTTCATTTTTTATTCAAATAAACTTCATATTACGTAAGATTGGTTGCATAACTGTCAGGGATGTATCCATGCAATTGATGTGTTATTTTTAAAATTGAACATAGGAAATTTATATGAAGTTCAGTTCATATGTTCAGAGATAAAAATATCGCACTGTATAGTATATGTCTACACAGTCAAATTTAGCTACGAATAGACCTGAGCATACAGTGAAATCTTATGTAAAGTTACGTATTCTTGTTTAAATTCCTTTACTGATATTACAATTACAATTCTTTTATATCTTTTTTAATGTCTAAATAATAATTAAATTTATATACAGCGTGTCTCACGACGAGCTTACGCTATCTGTATTTTAAAAACTACCATATTAGCGATATTTTTTGACTAATTATTTTCCGTAAAAAAATTCACTCGTGCTAAATTCGAGGTATAGGTAATGGAATACATACTGACAATACCGATGCGACATCAACAGAGTTCAGATTCTGAATACAGTTCAGATTCTGAATAAAAATTTCCTTTTTTATTTTTCTTTCACGTAGATATCTTGTTACTTATCTAATATTAATTTTGTTTTACATTACTTAATATTATTAAATAAATGCTTATCTGATTAAATTTTCTTTTCTTTGAATTCTTTTATAAAAAATGAATGGAGCGCGTTAAATTCGGATTTTTTTTTTCTAAATATCTTTGCGCTACGAAATTTGGTATTTAGGTATATTTCATGATACTTATTTGAAATAAAATAATTTTAATATGACGATGTTTCCGGTTCAATCTGACGTTGGCCGTAACTTTCTTATTTTAAATTGAATAATCCATTTTTTATTTATCATTGAAATTCGAATAAAATTTTACTTGTGATACGTCAAAAATATTTTACTTTAGTTTAATTGTTTTTGACACATTTTAAATTTTTAATTTTTTGTTCAAAATTGGCAACATCTTTCAGTCTGTATCTCAAGTCTGTATAGCAAAAAAAAAAAATAAAAACAGTGTTTTATTAAGGATTACCTTTTCATTAAAAAAATCAATTAAAACTATTTAAAAATAAGCATAGAATATTTCTGTTAACTTGAAGTTCAAAAATATGTACATCAAAATTTCATTATTTTCAAATGGATTTTTTACTACTTTAATGAATTCTATATTAAGTTTATGTAACATGTCCTATGTTGAAAGTTGATAGATTTTTAACAAAATAGGAAAATATGTGATTTTTATAAGTTCTTATTAATTTATTAATATAATTAATTTATCCATTACAAATAAAAATATTAGTTCATAAGTAGTTAATAAAAATACTCAAATACTTTACCGACTTATCGGTAAACTCAATATTTTAAATAAAAATAATAAAATACTTATTGAGTAATAATTTTCTTTTTCATGACTAACTTATATCTTTAACACACGACAAAATTTAATAATCATTAAACTAAATATATACTACAATTTTAACAATTGTAGTAGATTGTGGATGAAGTAGTAACTATACTGTTAATGTTCAAACCGTAGTATTAATGTAGCTTAATTATTATTAAATTTTGTAGTATGTCAAAAAATATTATTTACATTAATAAAGTAATAATAATGTATCCAAATTCATATTTCTTTATTCTACTAAAAAAAAAATCTATCAACTTCCATCATAGGACATATTGCACAAACTAATTCTGAATTTTAACGAAAAATTTATTAAAACAGTAAAAAATAAAGGTTTCTTTTGGAAAAAAATTAATTTTGCTTATTTTTAAATTTCAAGTTTACAGCAGTATTCTAAGTATACTTTTAATAAATATTTTATGAAAAGATAGTCTAAAACTCCCTTAAGATACGGATTTTGTAAGATGTTGCCGATTAAAAAAAAAAAGAAATCAAAATTTTTTAAATATTTCGAAAACGAGTGAACTGAAGTAAAATATTTTTGAAGAATCATATGTGAAATTTCATTCTTGTGGGACACGCTGTACAACGTATGTAAGTTAATTTACTTTATTCGTTTAACTCTTAAAATTGTTAAATTTATATATTGTAATAAAACCTAGTGTCTAGTTAATTATTTACAATTTCGAAAACATCAACCGTGTTAAAGTGATTTCGCGTAAATGGAAGAATTACTGTTTATGTATTTGATCATACGAGTTACAAGCCAAGCTGTACTTGAATTTCCCTGTGAATCTATCAATGGATTTTCCCCCCAACCGTGAAAATAAACTATAGTTGGTGAAGTCACATCAAATGTAGATTCTTGCAATATTGAAGTTCCGTTTGAAAATGGATATATTTTATAATCACCAAGTGTTGGTCTGCAAAAAAAAAAAATAAACGGTACAAAACTTGTGAAATTCAATTATTTTATTTTTTATTTTAATGGATATCGAACTACACACAATACGAATCTTTTTTTTTTTTCGAAAGACAAACAGTGAAATTTAGCGTCATGTTTTTTTATCAATGTAATAAAATATTAAAATCGTGAGATTTAATTTAAAGAAATTATTAAACAAAAAATGGAAAAAGAAATTGAAATAATAAGAATTGGTTTAAAATTAGTCGGTATTCAAACAAATGTTTAATGCTACATACACACTTGTAACTGCGCCGCGTTCCAAACCCCTATGTTCGCCGCGCGGTTTGTTTTGGAGTTCGCGATGCAGCACACTTACAAGTGTGTCTTTGAGATGCCTCATTCATTGGTCAATAAACAAATTAATGAGACAATTAACTCACAAAGCTTTTAATAATATATAATGCAATCGGCCGTAAATTTATTTAAAAACTGTTTTTTATTAAAAATAAAAAAAGCAGTGCAACATGTAAAACTGTTAACTGTAACTATATTGTTATTTGAAGAATGTTTAGTAAAATTTGAAGTAAATTTTATTTAAAAAAAAATGTTATATAAGAAGACAATACAAAAAAATTCTGAAACTATAATATTAAATATATAATGCCATTTAGAATAAACTTTATTCTATATTTTTAAAAGCACTGATTGAAAGAATAGTTATTTATGTAGCAAGTTTGAAAAAATGGATTTTATGACACGAGTTCTGAAACTTCGTGACGAGCGGAGCGAGGAACGAAAACATTCAAACAATTCTCACAAAATCCAGTTTACTCACAAATTGTATATTAAAATGTATCTGCGGTCCCAAATTTCACAAACAAACAAAATTGTTTTTATAAATATGTTAAATTTTCTGAACAAATGTAATTTACAATAACATAAAAATTTTACTTACAATTATTAATCACTGTCATTAACAATTAAATTTACTGTAGAGTCAATTTTATTAAGTTAATTAATTTATTTACAAAAAGGATTAATAAATAATAAACCACAAAAACACAAAAATACAACTCTCATTGAACATTTACAGGTGAGAGCAAAATGCGGTTATGTTTTAGTAATTGCGATAATTGAATAACGTGAAAAGCCACGAACAGTGTTGACAATTGCCAAATAATCATCTTATTTTAATATAATTGTTATTATTATATTTTCCGCATTTAAGAATAATATAGAATTATTACTTTTACTCTAATTTGCCTTCTCTTCAAAGAGATAAATTTTAACGCGCATTCAATTATAAGATGATAATAAATCTGATCTGACTTCAATAGCATCACTGATATTGGCAATGCTGGTTAATTTACGAATTGCATAATAGTATCGTATTATAATATCGTTTGCTAAACGTTAGTTTTTCACAGTGCCCATAATATGTAAAGTGTAAACTTTGGAAGCGGCCGTAAATATAATATTTTATTATATAATTTAAATTAGAACACAATTTGGTTTAAGTTGTTTACTATAATCGGCACCATATATTCTCAAATAATCTAATGTGACCATTATAGAACTGATTGTAGTGCACTGGTGCACCTAAAAATTCCCACCAAGAACCGTTATAAAGTAATCCCCCTAACATACATCATTTGTGAAAAAGCATTTAATTAAACAACGCTGTAGTAGTAACTACATATTTTTTAATAAAACTGAAAATCGGAACGATATATTCAAATTCTGTAAAGAGTATGAAATAGATTTGTCAGAGAACTATACTTTGGCTCAAAAAAATTTCGGGATATTTTAAGAAAACTATTGTATTATTATGTTTCAGAATTTTCCGATAGGTGGGACAAGTGCCCAGGGTTTTTTGACAGGAGCTGACAAATCCACACGTGACGTCACAATATGAAAATATTTTTTTACACGAAATTCGAAAACAAAAAATACCGTAATATCCTATAAATAAAACCCGAACTTTTGCATTATTACTATTCATGAAAAAATTACCAAATTTTGCCTATTTTCAGAGCGCTCAGTGTAATGTCGCCCCTTAAATCATCCTATATTACGGGCCCCCTACATTGCAGTGTTTTGCATTAAAAACTTACGCTACTGCCGTGGTGATGGTACTTAAATAAAATACTTTCTAACAGAGAAAATAATACGAAAAGTACCGATGTGTGTCAAAATAGATTATTAGAAAAAATTTAAGAAGTATTAAGTTGTACCAAAAAATATCCCTAGTAAAAGTTGTTTGTTGTCAGAGCAATTCTTGTTAGATATTCATTTCTCTGTTACAAAATATTTATAAAACACATAAAAGTAATGTCAATAAATTACAACTTCCGGTGAATTGCTTTATTCCAAAAGTTAAACAAATTAAAATCAATCCGTTCTACCAAATTAGGACTACATGTGTTTACAGACCAACATATAGATATGCAAAAGAGTTGATTCATCTTACAAAAAGTTTAATTTGTGTTTATATCTGTAAAATTGGTATGATTACAGTACGTGCCTCACTAGAAGTTACGGTTGGCAAAAAAGCATCAATAGTAACCCGGTTACAGTGAACAGCCTGAATATATTAATATATATAAATATGAATGTCTTACCCAGGAAAATACATGAAATAGATATATGGCGTTAGAGTACCGGGATCACATGTACATTTAACTTTAACAATGAAAAATGCAAAGATGCAACTTAAAATTGAGAAACGCATTTTGTTATTATGAGAAATCTAAACTGAATAAACTATACCTACAAATTATTCCTATTTTATACTGTTATTATAAAAAAATATGATATAAAAATCATATCATTATAAATGATATAAATAGATAAAATAATTTACTTTGTATTCTTTAAAAGATAACTTCAAAATGGATTTTTTTTTGTGAGACTTAATTATAAAAGTAAGTCTTATAATGGGGAAGGTAATGTAACAAACGTAAATGTTTGTTAAGCATTTTTAGTGTGAATCGAAATTTGAGCTACTGTCAGCAATTTCAACATATTATATATATATATATATATATATATATATATATATATATATATATATATATATTTATATAACGTTCTAAGTTCGATTGCACAGTGAACTAGTTATTTATGTTTACGTTGCCACCTATCAAAGTCCAGTTCAATGGTCAAAATGGGTTAGCATCGAGATTAAGCCAGTTACGGTCAACGGGTAATTACGGTCAGCATGTAGCTACATTTACGGGCAACATGAGTAGTAGTAAGTTAGGGCAAATGGAATTCAGTTTTAAATTACATTTTGGATTCATATTTGATCGTTAAATTTATATATATATATATATATATATATATATATATATATATATATATATATATATATATAATTATTTGTAGTTTTCCCATAATATTTGTTTTATTAAATTTATATGTTATTATATCTTTCTATCGTAATTATTCAATAACCAAGATTCAAGTGCACTTTATCTAATCAGGTAAAGGATCCATTTCAAATAAATGCTAAATTTACTCTGAAGTATATTTTGTCATCTTAAGTTGCACAAAGATAGCAAATTGTTACAATGTTGTCAGAAGTGCGTTCGATTGATAAACGATCAGTTTCAGTAATCTGAGTATATTTAGTTTGTTTTAATTACGATAGTCAAAATTATAATTTTTTTTTAGTAGGTGCGCGAAATATGATATGGGGGCAGCAGTATAGTCACTGGTGAAAGATCCTGGCAATACATCGTCGACGAAGTAAGTTTTCAGTTTAATGTTAGTAAGGAAGAGTCTCTTGAGATGTAAGGCCACATCGAAGAAAAAGAGTCTCTTCAATTCAGTAGCTTCGAGGGCAGCAGTAGAGTCACTAGTGATAGATCCAGGCAATACACCGTAAGCGCGGGCCTCGACGAAGTCAGTTTTCAGTTTAATATTAGTAAGGTGTCAAAGGGCAATTTTGAAGATAAGAAGCGAATGAAAGATCCGACTGAAAATAGAAGTAAGTGATGCAGTGCGACTAAGAAAGAAAAAGAAAATAATATCACCAGTACAAAGGCTAAGGAAAGCACTATTTAAGCAGAAGAATCTTGATAAACAAGAAACAGTTTGGTGTGTGAGGAAACCAATAAGAAAAAATAATCAAAAAAGGGTAATAAGTGGAGTTAAAGCACAAGAAAGAAAGAAAAGGAAAATAATATACCACCAGTACATAGGCGAAAAAAATCGCTATTTAAGCAGAAGAATTTTGATGGAAAAGAAACTGCAATAAAAAATGGAAATTTCCATTTAAGATTTTAAAGTTACTCCCTGCCCCCTCAAAAAAGGTGGGCAGTAGCTCTTCAATTTTAGTACGATATTTCGAAGTTTTCACTTAAAGCGACCAGACGACATAATCACTTATGAACAGAATTAAAATTCATAAATAATTTTTTAAAATATTTTATAGAATTAATTATGTAAAACAAATAAAAAAATACTAATACTTTTTTCTTATCATTTAATATTAACGAGTTATAAATAGTCAAACTTACTTATGAGTACATACAAATGTCTACATAAGGGGTAAGTGACCCCTTAAAACAATAAATAATTAAAAAAATCAAAAACACATCAATTTTATTTTTAATTGGGCTATCTTAATGTAGAATAAAATTTTGAAAAAAATACATAACAATTAAATATGGGGTAAAATATGTGTAAGGGGTGCAAAAGGGTAAGTTACAAATCGTATAGAAAAAAACTAATACCACTGGTGGATAACTCTTAAAAAAAGAAGGTATTCGTACATTTACACTTTTGTTCTAGGATGCATAGTTTAACAATATGTTAATGCATATCAAAAATACATAAAAGGGTAAATTTAAGAATACTGATAAACACTAGAAATTTTCAGTTTAGTGTACCTGTAGTTGTTGAGAAAGTTTTTGTTTTTGTTTTTTTAAGTTTTAATGTTATTTATCTATTTATTATTTTAAAAATTCTGACGTATATTATATTTGATACAAATAATTTTTAAATTGTTTGTATTGTTTTTATACATTATTCTATTTACGATGTGTTCAACGTCAAATGTTTTCGTTTAATGTACTTTTTGTGTAAGTTTTTATATTTTTTTCATTCGATTATATTAAGATTAATTTAAGATTTACGTAAAATATTAATGCCTGAAGAAGATTCGCTCAGTATCGAAACTAGTCTCATGTGAAATGAAAAAATTTTTTTTTTAATTTTTACTCATTATGAATATAAAATAAAACTTTACGCGAACCTCAAAAAATATATTTTTAATTTTTTAGTATAAAATGTTTTGTTTTTGTTATTCACAAAAAAAATAATATATACATAATAATTTTTAAAAATAAATATAATCTTTATTATGAAAGATTTTTAACATATATAATGATTATAATATATAAACCTTAAATATAAAAATTAAAAATTAATTATTGGTGCAACGTCGTATTATTTGGTATTGTGAAAAAATAAAATAATTTTTAGATTACTGACATTAACTTATTAACTATTTTTATATTTTTATATATATAAAAATTTCAATTTTATTTATTGACGTACAATTGTTATACATTTAATAGTATTTTCAATCTTAATTTCAAACTGTATTGTATGTATTGTATTGGATTGGTTTTTTCATTGTGGACAAAATTTCTAAATATTGTTATGATTAATATCACACAGAATTCTCTACCATTGTCAGCCTGATGAAGGAGGCAAGTAACCTCCGAAAGCTTGCAACGTATACAATGAATTGAGTTGTTAATTTCATATTCTGTATTGACTTCTAATCCCAATAACATCCTTATCAACATTTATATAAAGTCAACATTAAATATTATATATATATATATATATATATATATATATATATATATATATTTATTCATATATACCCGAAGATTAAAAAGGAATAATATATATATATAATTTTTTTTAATCACTTTTAATCAATTTTAGATTATTATAGTCAACAATTAATATTTCGTTTCAACAATAACAAAAAATATTATATTACAAAAAAAAGCTCAATTTTCTTTTCTTTTATGAAATAACAAAATAAGCAAAAAAAATACTATTTATACAACAGTAATATGATGAAAGATTTCACAATTTTTCATTAATTGTAATTCGTTCTCTATAATTTGTATTTGTATGGGATTTACGATTTGTTACCTTGAATTTGTTCATCTAATTGTAACTACAAAAACTGTGAAGAGTTCAATAAACTATCAAAAATATTAAACATTTTTATGATTTATATATATATATATATATATATATATATATATATATATAATAAAAAATGTTGACTTTTTATAAATGTTGAAAGGAAAATTATTGGGATTAGAAGTCAAAACATTAGCCTGATGAAGGAGACAAGCAACCTCCGAAAGCTCGCAACGTATACAATGAATTGAGTTATTAATATCATTTTCTGTTTTGACTTCTAATCCCAATAATTTTCCTTTCAACATATATATATATATATATATATATATCATTGGACATTATTGTAATAATAATATTTTCCAGAAATATCAACTGTTTTTAAAATTAATCTCAGTTAACAAGCAGATCAGTAATGGAGTATTTCAAAAACCAATTTCAAGTGGATTTCAATTGTTATCAAGTCTAGAAAATCTCGACTTAATATTGAAAAAATATTATAATAGTTGGAATTCAGCAAACATATTACATAAAATTCTTATCTCTCTTATTTGTATTTGTATATATATATATATATATATATATATATATATATATATATATATATATATATATATATATATATATATATATATATACTGGGTGTCCCATTTTAATCCGCCACCTGCAATAACTTTAAAATCGTGCATCGGACAAAAAAATGTTTTGGATAAAAAGTAAATGGTTTCGAAGGTGACATCTGATGCAGAGACCCTTGCCCCCTTCGGAACCCCTGGGGAGCGGGAAAGAGGAGCAACTTTGAAATCTTTAATGGAACATCCTATTTTTTATTGTAGATTCTAATAGGCCATTAAAAAGTATGTAAATTTTATTTTAAAACTTTTTGTTTATCTTTGATAGATGGCGCTGCAAACAGCATTTTTTTTCTCAGTTTATCAGTTTTTAATTTGAAAAAAAAGGTGTAACTAAGTACGATATTCAAGTTCTTTTCAGTTCTTTGGGAAGAGGTGGGGGGGGGGCAAGGGTCACTGAATCAGATATCCCCTCAAAGCCATTAACTTAAAGTTATACCCCTCGAAACCATTAACTTAAAGTTAATGGTTTCGAGGAAGATATTTGATGCAGTGACCCTTGCCCCCCTTCTTCCCAAAGAACTGAAAAAATTTTGAATATCGTACTTAGTTACACTTTTTTTTTCAAATTGAAAATTGATAAACTGAGAAAAAAAATGCTGTTTGCAGCGCCATCTATCAAAGATAAAAAAAAGTCATAAATAAAATTTACATACTTTTTAATGGCCTATCAGAATCTACAATAAAAAATAGGGTGTTCCATTTAAGATTTTAAAGTTGCCCCCCTTTCCCGCCCCTCAGGGGGTCCAGAGGGGGCAAGGGTCTTTGCATCAAATGTCCCCCTCGAAACCATTTACTTTTTATCCGTAACATTTTTTTGTCCGATGCACGATTTTAAAGTTATTGCAGGTGGCGGATTAAAATGGGACACCCAGTATATATAGTAAAATGTTTTAACGGGAAGATAGTCAAGGTTAGATGTTAAAATCAAATTCTCATTTAAGATTTAATTGTCAAGCTTTCGGTGTGATTTTACACCTTCTTCAGGACTTGTTCTTGTTGGAAAATGAAGAAACATAAAATTAAACATAAAAGTTACAGCAATCCTAAAAAAGTATATTGTACGGAAACATAAACTCAATGGTCTCGAATGTTCGAAAAATTTTAATATTTTTATACAGAGTTTAAATAACAATTCAAAATTTTATTTCATTATTTATTATTTATTTATTATTTTATTATTCGACTACTTTTGTGTTACATTTTATTATTATTAAACATTGGTTTGTTAAGTTTAAATTATATTTTCGAGAACATTGAGTTTATGTTTCCGTACAATTTACTTTTTTATGATTGCTGTACCATTTATGTTTAATTTTATGTTTTTTCATTTTCTAACAAGAACAAGTCCTGCAGAAGGTGTAAAATAACACCGAAAGCTTGACAATTGAATCTTAAATGAGAATTTGATTTTAACATCTAACCATTGACTATCTTCCCGTTAAAACATTTTACAATATAATATCGCCTAGTCGTGAAAGTTTTAATTTATATATATATATATATATATATATATATATATATATATATATATATCATATTTGGAATTTGTGGCCGAAAACCATGGCCAAGACATTCAAATCTTAAAAACGTCAAAGGTTGAAAACATATTATTATTAGACATATATGCACTGCTCCCACTCCGCTACTTTTTATCAACATAGGTGTAGTATATTCAGCAGATATAAAATACACTAGCACAATATAAAATATCAATATTTGATTTTAAACTGCAGTGAACGTTAAATCGTGCAATATTTAACATATTTACATATATGTGTGTGTGTAGTTATTTTTACACGTTTTAATTTTCAAAAACAAAATTGATTTATTTTATATTTAATTTTAAAACAAAGCCTGTTTTTTGTGAGTGGTTTCCATTAAAGTTTAATATACCTATTGCAATAATGAAGACAATATTGTGCATATTTGTTATGATTGAAGTTGTTGAGGTTGCTATGGTTATTAACACTGCAAACGGTAAGTTAGTTCTATATACGTTTTTAGTAAAATTCAAAGTTTTCAAATAAATATTTGATTGTGATAATCAAACATTAGTTATAACAATATAAAATTAATTATAAATAATATAAAAATTCAGTCATATATCTTGACTTTGACATTTTCGGTTGGCAACGCTGTATAACAATAAAATTATATAATTTTTACGAATACTGAAAGAATATTTTGCAAAAATTTATCTAATTTTGGATAAAAAATTGATTTTTAAAAAATTTAATAATTTTTTCTCAGAAAATATTAGTAAAGTTATGTTAGTTATATGTCTCGGAATGTTGGAAATATTGTATTTTACTATAATTCTATAATTTACATGGGCACCAGAAGAATCTTTTTTCGGAAATTTGATTAAAATCGGATAAATAATGTAGCCCTAAATAATAAATTTTCAAAATTTTTCAAAAATACCACCGAAAGCTTGATACAGAATTTTTAATGACAATTTGATTCGAACACCTGACCTTTTAACTACCTTCTGATGAAAATTTTATATATATATATATATATATATATATATATATATATATATATATATATATAAACAACCGACTTATTTCAAAATGAAATCAAACTTTTTCCGTTTCAAATAAAAGATGTTATACTGGGTGTCCGAAAAGTTTGGACTGGGTCAAATATCTCGAGAACGAAAGGTTGGATTAACACGATTGCAAAGGAACGTTGTTTTTGACACAATTATCTACCGAATTCTGTTGTAAAAAACTACCCCCACCCCTCCTAAGGGGGTGAGCGTAAGGGTAGTTTTAAAATTTTAAATGGAAACCCCCAATTTTTTTTTCATTTTTGGATTCCTTGACAAATTCTGTGTATGGCCCCAAAATTTCACACCCAACCCTCGCAACCCCTCTACAGGGGATGAAAAAAATGATTGAAATAAAAATGATCCTGAACAGTTTAAATGCTCAACTAAATCCACAACGAAAATAAACATGTCAAAAAAACATGTAACCCCACCCAAAATTTTACCCCCAACCCCGCCACCTCTTCATTTTTATTTCAATCATTTTCTTCATTTTTTTCCTCCCCTGTGTAGAGGTGGCGGGGGTTGGGAATGAAATTTTGGGTGGGGTTACATGTTTTTTTTGACATGTTTATTTTCGTTGTGGATTTAGTTGAGCATTTAAACTGTTCAGTATCATTTTTATTTCAATCATTTTTTTTGTCCCCTGTGGAGAGGTGGCGAGGGTTGGGTGTGAAATTTTGGGGCCATACACAGAATTTGTCAAGGAATCCAAAAATGAAAAAAAAATTGGGGGTTTCCATTTAAAATTTTAAAACTACCCTTACGCTCACCCCCTTAGGAGGGGTGGGGGTGGTTTTTTACAACAGAATTCGATAGATAATTGTGTCAAAAACAACGTTCCTTTGCAATCGTGTTAATCCAACCTTTCGTTCTCGAGATATTTGACCCAGTGCAAACTTTTCGGACACCCAGTATATTGGTATATATTTAAATAGTTTTTCAAAATAAAATGGATTAGTTTTTGTCAAATTAATTACTTTAAATATTTTGTTTAAAATTGGACAGTTTTGTCGATATTTAACAATTTCTTTAAAATTTAATAGTTTTTTGTCAAGATTACATAATTTTTGTCAAAATTAATATTTTTCTTGTAAAATATTTTTTCTAATGAATTGACAAGTTCAGGAATACTTAATAATTTTTAGTAAATTTAAGTTTTTTCAAAATTTGATAATTTTTTTTTAAGATTTTAAAGTTAGTTAAAGCAGTTTTTACATGTGTTAATATTTATTAATTTTTCGTATTTTGTTGACTAGTTGACTAATAAAATTATTTAACTAAATATTATTTAATAAAAATTGTATATTTTGTTAAATAAACAAATTAAGAATAATTCATAAACTAACTTTAATAAAAATTAATAGGTACATATAATAAAAATTTATTTATTTTTATTACTGATAAGCATTATCAGAATAACTATTATTTTTTGACATGGAAACATCAATGAATTATGTTTTTTTTTTTGGATTTGTGAATCATATGTGTCATAGTATATTACGTTGTTATTATTATTATAGTAATTAGGGTACTTTTACTTTCTGTGTGTCTCTAACTAAAAATAAAACTAGGAAAAATATTTTAATCACATTCTTATTTTTTATTTATCATTTTGTATAGAATGTTTTTATTGTTATTAAGAAAGCTTTTACATTTATGTTTTTACATTTTTTAATTTGATAATTTTCTAAGATAAATAATATAGAAATTTATTAAAATAATTAAAACAAATGTTAATTATAATAATATAAAATTAACATAGTAAAAAATCTATTAAAATTCATTATATTAAAATAAATAGTTTTCGGTATTGTTAAAGTTATGTTTTGTTTGTTTCTTATTTATCTCATTCGTATATTTTTTCCTAATGATCATATTCGTTTAATATACCGAAATAAATGTCAATTTCAACAATTTAGCGTTAATTAATTAATTAAGAAAACCTTATTAATACCGATATTAGAATTTTGTGTACTTGTTGACGTATTCTGAGACATTCAATATAAATAAACAGAAACAACATGGCGACAAATTTTGTTTAATTCGTTTAAAAATAACATTGGAAATAAACTTAGTTTGATGTACTTGAATTTACTTCTTGTGTTACGTAAGAGGCCAAGAACTTTTGAAAAAATCTCATGAAATTTTTTTATAGTTGTTATTATATTACATCAGGAAATGTATGAATTTGAACATGTGCGAATTTCACAAATTGTTACATATTAGCCTAGTCATTTATTTTGTTATTTTATGTATTTCAGTATTATGAGTTTTTTTTATTATTAAATTTTTCTTAATTTTTATTGGCTGTCTATTTGTTTGTCTGTTCAGTACAAATTTTGCAATCGATTTTAAACTAACTTCCCGATGAGCTAGAGACTTGAAACTTTACGCATAGCTCCAGACTTGGATGGCAATTCAATATTAACTAATTAATTAATTAAGTAATTAATTAATAATATTAGAAATATTAATTTTTATCTTGTGCCATATTCACGAATACCGTACATTCGTGTATTTAGTAGGGCTGGGAAAAAATCTCGATATATCGATAATTTATCGATATATCGATATATCGATAATTGATATTAAAAATAAAAATTATCGATATATCGATATATTGATATATCGGTATTTCGATATATCGATATTTAAGATAGATGATATCCTCTTTGTAAGCTACAAATATTTGATCTCGCATATGGATGAGACATAATAAAAATGATTGGTTTTAATTGAAATATATAACGGTTTACAATAACGACATTTAATATACAAGATTAATCATTTTTATTTGCGCTTGATAATAAAGTGTATTTTAAAATCAGATAAAATTAAAATTATCTAATCTATAAATTTTTGTTATAATTAGTTCACAAGTATAAGTATGATATGTCAAAGTAATTATGAAACGTTTTATTTATTTTTTAAATTAAATATTCCAAAATGTTGATAATCATTTTTATTTTCAAATAAAATTTTTATCATTCACTTTATTTAAAAATAAATAACAAAATGTTTGGCGATTATTTCATTTCATATCCATACTGTTATTAGCATATTATAAATTTAAAATATATCTGTTAGTGTTTCTATTTTAAAAATTAAATTATATTATCCATTAGCATTAGGGCTGGGAAAAAAATCTCGATATATCGATAATTTATCGATATATCGATATATCGATAATTGATATTAAAAATAAAAATTATCGATATATCGAAATATCGATAATATCGATATATCAATTTATCGGTTATATCGATATATCGATTTATCGATATATCGATAATATTTTTTGAATATAAAATATCGATATTGAAATTCCAATATCGCCCAGCCCTAGTATTTAGCAATTTTTTTTTTTCAAAATACAGAAACTACGGAAAACAACTACAGAAACTATAGAACACATTCAAGATTAAAAAGCAGAAAATAATTATTTAATTAAAAAAAAAAAATAATATACCAAATTTTTAAAACGGACTAAAAAGTATAAAATAATTTTTCCTAGTCTCATACTTTATAACCCCATACAGATTATCCTGAAAATTTGTTCTTGTGAATTTTTTACTAGCTATGACAATATGTACTTGTAAGATTTAAAACGAAAAACGTGGGGCGCAACGACAGCTACTCCGTACAGTCCTTATACTATTATCTATTGCATGCGGCCCAGCTTTTGTGGGCCGCATTGTCAAAGATTTTTAAAATTTTCAGGACAATCTGTATGGGATCAAGAATCTGTATGGGGGTTATAAATCTATATGGAGTTAGGAGAAATTATTTTATAGATTTTAGTTCGTTTTAAAAACGTGATATATTAAATTTTTTTTATTTAAATAATTATTTTATATGATATATTTTTACAATTAACACTTTATTGGAATTGCTGACAAAACGACAAAGTTCAACGCACTCGACAGTCGTGGATATATCAACATACTTTCAATAATGTTAAATAGCAAATAGCCACGATCGTTATAATTGAATATTGCAATTTGGGTGTTGTCAAAGTCAAATTTATAATTTTCATTGTATTCTCTTGTGTTATATTTTTATTGTGTAATAATTATTTTTAATATAGATAGCACTGCTCACGCGCGCGTAATGAGTATAGTGTATAGTGTATGACACTTAAAATATTTTACATGCTTATTAGGTCATTTTTACTTAATTTATGTCATTATTATAAATTATGTAAAAAATTTAGAATTTTGAAATAGAAATACAGAATATTTATAGTAAAATTACAAATTTTTTATAGTAAAATTTTACTCTTGTTTTTCTGTAATTTCTTTTTTTTTACAGTGTGACATATCAATTATGTTTTTATGTCAGTTGCGAGATATATCTAAAAGCTGAATTACATTATACTTTTTTCGTCTAGATTCATACTAGGTTTCTAGTTAAATTTTCGTTCAAGTTTTGTTCAATTTTTATACTTTTTTCACAATCGGTCGTGTATTGTCGAGTTTCTTCGATTTTTTTCCGATGTATTGCCAGTACGCCAACTTAAAATGATGTTTGACAGCTACATACACAGAGTATAATTTATAATATATAACCTATATAACTTCGCTACATATAAGGTTGGCACAATTGCGTGCGCGTGCGTATAATGTACCTAGTATGAAACTTGAATAGGAAAACAGAGCATGTTGTATATTTCTATACTAGGAAACTTGAAAGAAACTTGGATGCAAATATCTGATTTACATTATATTAGAACTGACTATATGTCCTTGAACGAAACTTGAACTAGAAACCTAGTATGAATCTAGATGAAAAAAGTATAATGTAATTCAGCTTTTAGACATGCTTTCAATTCTAAACTTATGTCAATCTTATAATAATTTTCTAGATTCGTTTTTTTAAAAATTATTATCATTAAAATATCGATCATTTGCAAGGAAATTGTTCTTACGGTAAAGAATAGACTATACCTGCGAATCCATATTAATATCTACTTGAATATGATTACAAGTTTGTAACATATTGTAGACAATAGTAATAAAAAAGACGAATCTACAGAGTGAAATTTATAACAAATATTTGTTTATTTATTTATTATTACATTAATTACTATTTTTTTCTATTTACAGGTAAATTAAAGGAACAATTGCATTACAAATCGCAAATTCTCGACAATGATGAAGATTTAACCTTTTCAGATTTAGAAATTTTAATCGAATCAAGAGAACCCCGATATCGACAAATACGGGCATATGGTGTAGTATCATCGGATGTTGTTCAGATGCATATGCCACCTGGAATAACAATTGGAGAATTACTAAGACAAGAAAAAGAAACAGATGAAAGTGATAAAGAGTTGAAGAATGATGACAATCATGGTAATTATATTTAAACAAGTTTGTTTTGTTATTGGTACTACCAGACAAGTAGATGGATTTGTGTATTTGGGTTGTTTATTATCTAAGGATAGTCGTTTTGATTCTGAAATTGAAAGAAGAGTTAGTGCCGGTTGTAAGATTTTGGGTGCTTTGGGTAGTTTTGCTAGGAATGTAAATGTTTCCAAAAAAGCAACTTCCCCTGTTTGAGTATATATAATGCTGTTTTGGTGCCTACGTTGTGATGTATGGTAGTGAATGTTGGGTTTGGTTGCAAAAGCATAAAAAGAAAAATGACTGCTGTGGAAATAACATTTTTACGTGGAGTATGTTGTGTCACTAGAAGAAATCGGGTACAAAATAGATTAGTGTATGATGAGTGTGAAACTGAAAAAAAAGTTGTTGCAAAAGTTGGTGTTAATCAGTTAAGATGGATCGGATATCTTGAGCGTTTAGTTAAAAAAAAATTATATGAATGATTTTGAAGCTGTACGTTTGCGTGGATGTCCTATGAGTAGTTGGAGTGGTATGATTGAGAGTGTTTTGCGTGAGCGGAAATTTCCAAGTATTAGGAATAGAAGAGCATGTCTGAGAGGAATTATAGATGTGGATGATACTAAGTTAAAGTTGCTTGTCTGGATAGGAATGTTTGGAGGAAACTGATTTCGGGATTGTGGAAGTAGTTTGTGCCACACCCTTTTAGGTACATGGCGTGATTCTGTATGTACGTATGTATGCATGGTACTGCCATCTGTGAATTGAATATGAAATATATCCGAGATTGCCTTAATCGGGGTGTGGTTTAACTGGGGTAGCAAAAAGTGTTTTTTTTTTAAATAATAAATTTGTAAAATAATGTTTTATCCAATTACATACGAGTTATAACACTTGAAAATAAAACTGTCAAGATTATGAATTTGAAAATTTTTAGTTTTCGTTTTCCTTTTTTCGCTTTTTTCTTGTAAAGATTATTATGGGATTCTTAACCGGTTTTTTATTTACCGCAGCGGATACTCGAGATTACCTATTAAATATAGTTAAATATTTAAAAAATAGTTTGTATTTTGTATTAAATAATACGAAATATCTTTTTAATCAACCTGGCAATCAAAATGTTGTTTGTTTATTTTGACGAAACCTCAAGATATAGATATTTTTTGTCAATGTTCACAATAACTATAATGTAATTTGTTTACTATATCTGTCTTTAATTTTGTATAAATATTTTATATAAAAATATAATCACATTAAGAACAATGGTATATTACAGTTTTTTTTATAATTATTGTTGTTTTTTGTTTATTTATAGTAGTTTATTTTTAAATTGTGTTTTAAAAAAATATATAGTTGATCGTATTGTTATTTTGTTTACGTTAATAAAAAAAATTCAAAAATCAATACTTCAAATGTAGGTTGAAAATATTTTTATTTATAAATATTTTTTTATGTAGTTGGATTTGTCTTCAAAAGCATAAAAGAAAAATGACTGCTGTGGAATTGAAATTTTTACGTGGGGTATGTGGTGTAAATAAGAGAAATCGGGTACGAAATAGATTATTGTATAATGAGTGTGAAATTGAAAAAAATGTTGTAGCAAATGTTGATGTTAATTAAGATAGTTAGGACATCTTGAGCGAATGTTTAATAAACGTTTGGTTAAAAAGATTTATATGCATGATTGTGATGGTATACATTTGCGTGGACGTCCGATGAGAAGTTGGAGTGGTATGATTGAGAGTGTTTGGCATGAACGGAAATTTTCAAGTAGTAGGAATAGAAGAGCATATATGATTGGAGGAGGCTGATTTCTGGATAATAGAAATAGTTTGTGCCACACACTTTTGGGCATATGGCGTGATTGTGTATGTATTTTAATGTAACTGATTAAGTTAAGGCAGTTAAAAATTGAAGTAAAACAATATATTCCGTAGTAAATAAAAATATTTTTTGAACACAGCTTTTCTTTTATGCTTTTGGAACCAAATTCGCTGACTCTGTATTAGTAATATTCAAACTGGCTTTTTATTTCTAACAAACGTATCATTTAAAACTTTACATTAAACAGTATTTGATAAATCTATATATATATATATATATATATATATATATATATATATATATATATATATATATAGTTCAGATTTTAATATAAATAAATTATGAATTAATTCAAGTAAAATTAACAATATTTTTCGCGATTTTTAGATAAACCATCACCAATCTTTGATCCTTGGAGAATAGTCTGGTACATTTGCACATTCGGTGGGCTTATTGCTTTATTTCTGGTGCTTTCGTGCTCCGAATGGTGCTGTTTGAAGAAATGTGCTGCACTCCAAGCTGCTGAAGCAGAACAAAGAAGACATCAAGTTCCTCCAGCTGCAAATCAAACGAGAGAGACTTGCGAAACACCGCCACCCGCTTATCATTTGTTTGCACCGCCACCGTATGAAGATCTTGTTGACGGCGAGCAGAATGACCGGATTGATGTCTTTATTGTGCCTGTGCATGCATGCAAATGTGTTCCAGTATCCTTCGATGGTTAATAGCACCATAAGATATGATAAAATATCACCGAATAGATATAGTGCTTTTGCTTATGTTGCAAGAACTTTGAACTTAAGTGAAGAAGAAATATTTAGCCAAAATTTGTTGCTTGTTTATATTAATATGCTGCAGAATGCGCTAATGGTAAGTTATTTGTGAAATAAAGAAGATTTTCGAAGTCAGATGAAGAAATTTTGTTACATTTTATAACTATTCAAATGCTAATGTGATAAGCGCCAAAGATTAATAAAATGGTTGAAAAGATATTGTTATACTGCTAGATTTTCAGAATTAAGTGAAGAAATTTTAGTAGATTCTTAGACATTGAAATTTACGAGTATAAAAACAGTGTTTTTATAATACGTAATCATACAATTGCAAATCTTTACAATCAAATTGAAGAAATATTGAAAGATTTTAGTTGTTGAGTTGTGAACTTTTAATACTGGTTTGAAAATTGAAAAATACCACTAAACCAGTTGCTATGTACCAAGATCTTTAAACTTCACTCTTACTTTAATATTTTTTAATTTAAAATAAAAAATTGTAAAAAAGAGTATGTTTAAACAGTTAGTACAATTGCAAATCTTTCGAATCAAAATAAAGAAATTTTGAAAATTTGAAGATTCTGTTTATCTCTGAACTTTATATTGGTTAATGTAATATTTGTCAAAATTGTTTATTATAATTATTTATTTTATATTTTATAAGTAATTAAGCAAAAGGCTTTTATTAAAATTATTAAAAGAAGAAACTTTCAAGAAAAGATAAATAAAAAACAACTGTTTTAGGTTCAAGTTCTATATTAAATTTTATTTATACAAATGGCAATTTTATGTACCGTTATTTACAGTTTTTAACAGTTTTCTCGATAAAAACCAACGTTGAATTTGGTCAAAACATTGATCATAAATAAATTTTAATACACAACTTGAAACTAAAGCAGTTTTATTTTATATAATGAGTTCTGAAAGATTTTTTACTATGTTAAGATAAATATAATTAATTTTTAAAAGAAAATAAGTATTGTTAAATGAAGGAATTCAAGAGATTGAAAAATTTAAGTTAACTATAAAAAATGCTTCTCTTACATATTTTTTTTAAAAAAAATCTTTTGAATTTGTACATAAAAAAATCTAGAACATTTTATTTGATATTTTATGAAAAATTATATTAATATTGCAAAATAACCTTTTACTATAGTAATAGACTTTTTTCAATTAAAGTTTTTTTTTTTGTAAAAAAATAAAAATCAAAAGCCAAAAGCCAAAAGAAAAATATTCCTTTAAATTTTATAGCTTTTTATATTTTTAAATATCTTTAAAATGATAAATAATTTTATAAGACTGATTCCTAGTTTAGAGCTAACTTAATTTATATGTAATTAAAAAAAGCACAACTAAAGTTTAACATCATGTTCGAAAAACGTGCGAGTATTAGTATGTATAGTATAGTATATTTACTGCTATACCACAATAAAATGACATATTTATGTTATTATTAGTGTCTTATGTACTCAGGTCATAAATTTGTAAACGATACCCTTACCTTAGGCTGTGATAATATATATTTATATTTATAATATTTTTAATATAGTTTTTACGTATATATGATTTTAGTAAATTAATTTATTATATATTTTTAAATTTATGCAAATTTTGTTATGTATTTATAAAAAAAGAATTGTTTAAAAAATTAAAACAATAAACATGATTATAATTAGTGTTATAATTTTGGGGTTACATTATTTCCAATTCAATTATTTTACAACATTTAGTTATTTATTTATTTGTATATGTAGAACAAGAAAACTAATTACAATATTTAGTGTGTGTGTGTGTTTTGCGATGAATTAACAATTTCATACGAGGGTTGCCTTTTATATTTCGGTATTGGGTAAAGTTTGGCATTTTTGGACTGTATACGTACTCAAAACGTTTTGACGTACGAGCGCTATTTGCGTTGTTTACAGTAACCTGAAATATTTATAGATATTTCTTCGAATTTAACTCGAGAAAGTAGTATATCGCAATTTATCGAAATTACATGTTGTTTAACATACGAACATACGAACTTGACGAACGAACACCCGGTATATATACAGGGTGTAACAGAATAACTATTCCTAATTTTCAGAAATGATAGAGTGCACTTAGAGAAACATTTTTTATTAATAAACTAGTGTCCGAAAATTTATCGGTGTCAAGATACACTAGATATCGTTAAAAACAATTTTAATTATTACAACGTCAAAGAGTAGTTAAGTTAAGGAACATTTTATTAGAAATAATAGTGCATTAAACTTTATAAAAATTGTTCGAAGTTACGACCACCATTTTCGATACACAAGTTGTAACGATGTACAGGGGTGGGCAAATTTGGACGTTTTCATAGGGGAATCGGAAACTATAAGAGATATGGAAAAATGGACCGCGCATCCTCGATCGCTTTTTTTGAGAGAAACTCAATTATGAAAACAAAAATTAGCTATTGTCTTTTGTTTTCGAGTTATAGCGAAAAGTTCGCTTTTTCCGTATTTTGATAAATGGCGATATCTCGATGGTTTTTTAAATTAGATGATAATAATTTTCACATTCTTAAGGCACTTTTTTGAGTAGAATGAAATGGTTTTAACGGATATTATAAATCTCCGTTAATTCTCGGGTTATAACATAAAGTTGTGTTTTTTACAATCGACTGCCGAAAAAAAAAAAAATTTCCGGACACTAGTTTATTAATAAAAAATGTTGTATATATATATATATATATATATATATATATATATATATATATATATATATATCATACGTTATTGCATTTGTTTATTGAATACAATAAATTTATTTTGCCTCTATTGGCATTAATGTTTTTCAAAATGAAAGTATACTTTTTGTTTACATTGGTGATACTTCTATTACTTTTGTAACTGCACTGTAAAAAAATCAGAGTAAACTTACATTATAATCATAGTAATTTTACTATAGTTTGTGATGTAATTTTATAAATTTTCTGCAAATTTACTAATAAGTTATAAAGTTGTAATCAAAAATATAGTAAAAATATTATGATTATCAATGTAAATTTACACTGATTTTTTACAATGTAAGTTAGACATAAAAGATGGCATAATTGTAAAACCATTTCATTCCGTTTCAGAAGCTTATGTCAACATACCAGTAAGTGACGTCACTCGTTTAGTGACAAAAATTGATGACGTTCCTTCTATAGTTCTTTATTCTCTAAAATTTGATACAAAATATTTTGTCGAGTGATATAACTATACAAACTAAAGACGGTCTCTAAAATAATACTTTTTTAGTCTGGATTATTTTTTTTATATTAATGTTATATCTGTAATGATTCTTAATAATCAAGATTGCTTTGTCTTAGTGTTTTGATTCCAATAGTGACGGGTAAAACTGTTACGTTACAATACGAAAATCAATAATCTGCAAATAAAACAGAATTATTGCTTATAATCAGATATATAATATGTTATTTTTAAATAATTAATAGAATTAAAGTGGTTTAGATACTGTCAGTGATGTAGACAGCCGATATATGTATTATAGTCATTATTACGAGTACAACTGATTATTATTTAATAAAATTAGTGAATGATATGTAGATAATTATACAGAGTAGTGCAATTTTATCAAATGTACAATTACTGTCATAATATTTATCATTCATTAAATAATGAGTAGCAATTTTTTTATTTGTTTTTGAAGTAAAGCTTGAATTACATTATACTTTTTTCGTCTAGATTCATACTAGATTTCTCGTTCAATTTTCGTTCAAGTTTTGTTCAATTTTTATACTTTTTTCACAATCGGTTGTGTATTGTCGAGTTTCTTCGATTTTTTCCGATGTATTGTCAGAACGCTAACTTAAAAATATAAAGTACTTAATTTGACAAATACTGAAAAACACATTTAAACAAAAATGGATACATATAGGGTTGGTACTATTGCGTGCGCATGCGTATAATGTATCTAGTATGAAACTTGAATAGGAAAATAGAGCATGTTGTATATTTCTATACTAGGAAACTTGAAAAAAACTTGGATGCAAAAATCTGATTTACATTATACTAGAACTGACTATCTGTACTTGTATGAGTTTAAAACACAGAAAATGCAGTAATATTTTTTTATTAATAAATATTAGAATGTAGTGTTTATTATTATTTTTTCTACAAGTTTTAGAATGTCGCATTATTTAACTTATTAAAAAAAATTAGTAATGCAAATAAAAAATTTAATTTTCTATTGAAAGAATTTTTACCGATGTTGAATAATATATTTATAGTATATGTGTATTTTGTTGAACTATATTTTCATAACTTATACTTTCAAAATACGACGGAAGTTAATGATCATTAGCTATATTTACCAATTTGATAATACTACATCCCACTCTAACACTACTACTAAAATCGAAGTCAAAGTAGCTTAATGTTAATTATTAGCTTTCATGGTGTGTCGAAGGTGTTAAAGTTTATGACTAATTAAAGCTCTTTAAATAGATAATCCGTAAATTAGCGCCGTTGCTAGGAAACCGTGTCATTATAGGTTATTGTGAAATTATTTTAAAATGTAATATACGTCACATCAAAAAGTGATAATTTTTCTATTGTATAGTCATAGAAAAAGTAGAGTATTTTACTCGTATGTTATATCTATAACTCACTCAGCACCTCACAGCAATCTTGCTAAATAATATATAGATATTATGGCCCGTATTCTCACCTCAGTTATAAAAGTGATTTTTGCCAAAAGTACTTCTGACGTTCACTTAAAATCATTTATTAAGCATTTTAAAATAGGTTATTTAAATTTTATAATACCAAATATAATAAAAATGATTAAATGTAGAAACATTATCTATATTTTATGACAAACAGAAGCAAAAAGTTATTTTGAAATTAATGATAAAAGCACTTTTTCACGAAAAAGTGAGGTGAGAATACGGGTCATAGACCCGTATTTTTATAATTTATAGAAATATTTGTTCGATAAATATTTTATTTTTAAAGTTTTCTATATTATCTACTGAACATCTTATTGTTCACGGAACTCGGGTAATTCTGGACACTTTAGCTAGAAATTAATTTAACAAATAAAAAAAATGCAACTTTATAAAAATGACAATAGATTTTATTTCGATTTGGAACTTGTACGTACACTTTTTACTAAAAGTAATAGTTTACAAAATAATTAAATTTTCTATCTAAACTAGACATCATTTGAATAATTGCTTTATTAAAAAAAAAAAAAACATCTTAAATTTTAATTTAAATCTATAATATACATATAACATTTATATATTTAATATTTTCTCTAACGCAATATAAAATAGGATTACACATTTTATTTTCTTATTTAAGCTCGGTAATGTATTACGGTTTTGATATAGTATTCAGAATCGAAATACAAATTGAAATAATTTAAATGTGAAATGAAATATAAAAGAAGAATTTTAATAGAACCAAAGAGAAAATGTATCTGGATTTAAAATTACATTTAGATGTGGAAAATTCTGTTCACTGTGCTTTGTTAGTTTATAATTATTATAATAAAAACTGAAATATTATTACATATGGGATATTGCTGAACTCAGAAAAAAAATCTACTTTTTATTGCTGTTTAAAAAGTAAAGGTTCTCTATTTAAAAAAAAAGTCGAAGACGTCATAGGTCCCAGAGTGGTAAATATAAAAATTAATATTACCATCCATAAAATCCGCAGGAAAAAAATAAAATCGACGTGTCCGAGCTTTTCTTCCAAACAGCGATAATAACAAAAATATAAATATTATTTCTTACTTTATTTACACATTGTATACATATATAGTGGTAAAAACAAGACAATTAAAAAATATTGAATTTTTTATTGCCGAAGTTTTGTCACATATTTCATATTTTTATCAGTTTAGATAAGACTAAAAATAAAGAAATTATTTTAGTAACTTATAATTTATTAACTTATAACTTATTAACTATATTATTTCATTTTAAAAAGTCCTTAAACAATTTAATATGTCTAATGACTAAGTTTTATCATTTTACATTAGAAATGTCATATAGAATCTTAAATTTATGTGCTTCTGTTTAATAATACAATTATGTAATATGTGCTGTTAATAACGTATCGTGGCACTTACTAAATTTGAATTAATTTAAAATATCATAAATAATTTTGTAATTACTGCACATCCATTTTTCAATCACAATCCGTTAATTTCGTCAGAATATCTTAAAAATTTGTGGAAAAAAATGTCGCCCATTGATCAAGAAGTATTTCAATTTGATTTGAAAAAGGTACATTGGGAAAACTACATGGAATCTCTAGTGAAAAAAACTAAAATGTATATTTTACGTGAGAACATAGATGATATGAATAAAGCTAAAGCACATCGTAATCGGTACGTATAAAATAAATTTACTTATTTACATGTACTTTTTGATAAATAAATAAATATTTTATAATAGTTGAGTAACCGTGAACTATGTGTAGTCACCAGGGCCTGTATTCTCACCTCACTTTTTCGTGAAAAAGTGCTTTTATTATTAATTTCAAAATAACTTTTTGCTTCTGTTTGTCATCAAATATAAATAATTTTTCTATTTTTGATAATTTTTATTATATTTGGTATTATAAAATTTAAATAAACTATTTTAAAATGCTTAATAAATGATTTTAAGTGAACGTCAAAAGTACTTTTGGCAAAAATCACTTTTATAAATGAGGTGAGAATATAGGCCCAGGTATTTCTTGCTCGTATTATTAATACAGCAAGGTGCCTGTAGCAGTGTTATAATCTCTATATGTCATGACGAATCTGAACTTAGTTCTGTAGTGAATACCTGGTACAGAACTTGTTAACTCAGTGATAAGATCAACTCGGCTGGCTATTATATATTTTTTTTAAATTGTTTTTTTTTTCAGATTAATGATGCGGTATTATTTGTGGCAAATGTTTTTAATTTCCACATCCATTGGTGGAATTACAAATAATTATCTTTCTTCATGAATTTATTACATTGCGCATATATATATATATATATATATATATATATATATATATATTTACGCCATATATTTATAAAAGTGTGGCACAAACTCTTATCATTCAATAACAAAATTTATTTTTTATAAAACAGTCCTTTTCTACAACGGATGATTATTAATTTATTTATTTTGTTACCTATTTCGTTAAATGAAATTTAGAGTACTAACATAAAAATTAATTTAAAAAAATACAAAATTTTTAAAAAATTTTTATTCTGCAATAAACTTACTTTTTTTTTTCTAATATAACTTTGACTGTTTTGTCAGTTCAAGGCCAGAAAATAAATAGTTTAAATTTTGATATTTTTGTTTAATAATTTAATTTAAAAAAAAAGCTATATATTTCAGACGATGGTTTTTTAAAGCCAGATTAAGATACAAAATTGCTTAATAAAGAAAAACAAAATTTTATTTTAATCTGTTATAATTATTTGCATTATTTAATGTTATTATTTTGCTATTGGTAATATATTATTTTCGTAACTTTAAATTTTACGTCATAAAGACATTATAGAATTATAAATATAATATAATATACATAATAAGTTTTAATAAAACAAAAAAAAAATAAACCAAGACTTAGTTAATTTACTTTAGAAGTAAATGTGTTTACTTAGATTATTGTAGATTATTGTAATAAAAAGAGGAGATAAATATAATTTGCTGAATTTTAAATATAGTCATAATTAATAATAGTGATAATCAGGTAGTAAATTGTTGAAATAGTATATATATATATATATATATATATATATATATATATACCGGATGTTTGTTCGTCAATTTCGTATGGGCGTTTAACATGTAATTTCGATAAATTGCGATGTTATACTACTTTCTCGAGTTAAATTCGGAGAAATACTTAGAATACTTTTCGATAGGGCATAAAGAGTTCTGTAATTTGGTTTTAGTTTTAATTTGTTAGCATGTGCCGTTTCGCGGCTAGAATTTTTTTTCGATTTTTTGGATTTTATTTTTTTTCTCAAAAACTATGAGGTGTAGGAAAATAAGCGTGGTATGGAAAAATGCGGAATAATGAGTATGATAACAGAGTGAAGAAACCATTGTTCTACGATGCATCGTTTAGTAGAAAAAAAAATTAAAAACTGAATTTTTGAAAATCTCTCAAGGGTACCCTTGTGATTTTTTCAAAATAAGACTTTTTTCAAAATTTGCTCAAAAAAACCTGAAAAATTCAATAAAATAGAGAAAAAAATTAGCTACATAATAGGTAAAAAAACTTTTTTCTGTAACTCATACTGATTTTTCAGAAAAAATTATTGAAAATTCTAAAAAACATTTTCTAATTTTCAATAATTTTTCCTGCCTAACCAGAATGAGGTAGAGTAAAAAGTTACTTAGCTATTATGTAGCTAAGAGAGATTTTCAAAAATTCAGTTTCTAATTTTTTTCTACTAAACGATGCACCGTAGAATAATGGATTCTTCACTCAGTTATCATACTCATTATTCCGCATTTTTCCATACCACGCTTATTTTCCTACACCTCATAGTTTTTGAGAAAAAAAAAACCAAAAAATTGAAAAAAAAAAATCTAGCGCCGGAACGGCACATGCTAACAAATTAAAACTAAAACCAAATTACAGAACTTTTTATGCCCTATCGAAAAGTATTGTAAGTATTTCTCCGAATTTAACTCGAAAAGGTAGTATATCACAATTTATCGAAATTACATGTTAAACCCCCATACGAACTTGACGAACGAACACCCGGTATATATAATATAAGAGTATATCGGGATTATGGTAAGTGAGGAGAAATTAAGAATTAGCGAACATTACATTTATTCTATTTATTGTTATAACCAATATTTCGCCAATAGTTTGTTGGCTTCATCAGGGTGAGAACTGTAATTTTACAAATATATACAATAATTAGACTCAATTACAGATCAAGTATAATGTAAACATAAGTTATAAAATACAATTTGAGACTTACATGTTAGAATTGAATGTATGTTGTTTTTAGAATTTAAAGTTTTTGTTGTCAAATAATATAAATGTGAATTTGAAAATGTCTGTTACTTTGAACACTGAGAAACCACCGTACAAAACTGTTTTGTTGATTGTAGCAACGAATAAAATATTTAGTTTATTATAAAATTTAAACTTTAACTCTTTGTATATGTTGAACTAGTTTTAGATTTAATTTAATTTGTTGTTTTATAAAAAGAAATTATCATTAATTTACACTTTGAATGAAAACAAAAATTACTATACTATAAATGAAACATAGTCAGAGAACACAATAACAAAATGGTGGAAAGTTTTTTTAAATTTTCATCTCCCATGCAGAGTTGAAGATACTTTCTAGAATGTTCAATTTTTGCTAAATGACTTGTATTAATTAGTTTAAATTAAATATTATTTTTATTATACTGAAAAAATGCAGCCAAATTGTTTTTGGTTGATTTAAAATGAAGAATTTAATATAATTTTTTTTTTAACAATTTGTTATTTGAATTTCAATGTAGAATTTAAATTACGTTATTTAAAATAAAAAACAAAAAAGCAAAAATAAAAATGTTTTAAGTTGACAGTATTTCATTCTGATGCAAAGTTGTTAAGTTGGCATATATCGTTAATGAGTTTCTGATATCACTTTTGTTATTGATAACTTTACTTTTGTTTCTGTAGATTTGATATGACTCCAGAGTGAGCCGCTTGCGATAATTGTTTTCTCTTTTCAATATAAAAGTTTTTCCCAATCATATAACACACATAATTAAAGGAATAATGACATTGCTAAGAATTGAAGACAAAATTACTTTCAACAAAAAATTAAAATTTAATCTCAATTTACAACAACAGATTTTAAAATGGACGATTAGGATCACAGTCACAATAATCAACGAACTGGAAAACAATTTACAATTTACAAACCACTGAAAATAAAATCACCAACTACAACAATCAAACACAACTAAATATATTTCATGAATTTAAAAATCGACAAGAAAAGATATACAACAACAAATATAAACATATAAAGAAAACCAATATCACAAAACTAAAACAATCTTAAGCAAAAACAGAGTGATCCACAATTGAATACCTCCATCTTCCAGGTTCAAAAATATTGTTTTACAATTTTATTTTATTTAACAATAATAACGAATAATAACCAATAATTTTTAATTTTAATTTTGTACAAAAAATATAGGAAATAAGTTGTATAATATTTTTATTTTCATACTTCAACATATAATTCAGAACAATGCAATTTTTTAAAAATTTTATTATCGAAGTTCTGTAACAATGTTTTGCTTGCATTATTATAAGTTTTATCGCTTCAAATTAAAAAAAAGTAACTACTTTTTGTAATTTAACTGATTACTACATTATTTATTTATTTTTTTATTTTACATAAAGAATTTCATATAGAATTATACGATTATATAATATGTGTTTTGTATTAAATTGTATTATCCTTAAAATTATGACTTTGACCAACCACAATTCTTTCAAATTTTAACAACATAGTCGTAAAATAGATAACTGGTAAGTTAGCTCTATTGTTGATAGTATATTGTGTATGTATTACACTGTATACATTAGAAAAAAAAATCATAGTGTACATATATAGTCAACACCAATTTTATTTTCGATCTTACTAATTTTTAGAAAATTTTAAAGCACAAACCAAAACTTATTTATTTGGCATATATGTAAGTAATAAAGAAACAATATCATGTTGATTTTATTTTTATGTAGTTATCAGGATATAAAATTTTAACGAATAAATATTGCAATTTGTTTAGAAACTAGAAAATTAAAGTTTTTCTGTATAAATGTTTGTTGAAATTTTTATGACAATTCATTCATGATTTACAACCAAGCAAATGTTTTTATGTTTTATTTATTTTTATATGTGTAGAAAAAATACTGTAAAATTGGTTGGCATTGGTTTATAAATCCGTATTAAATTACAATAAAATAAATAATTGAACAAAGTAAATTTAATGTATTTTTATTTTTATTTTACTAATATGTTTTTTCAATATTGCATTTTAAATTTTTGTTTTATAGATATATATATATATATATATATATATATATATATATATAGATTCACTTTGTAATTAATTTTGTTAGAATAAAGATGTAATGTGTAAAAAAAATATTTTTTTTAAATTTAGGAGTGAGTAATTTTTGAAAGATATCGCCTATTAATTGCTTTGGTTTTTAAAAAATATTATTTTTGCGATTGTTTTTATCGTCTAATATTTAAAATTCATTGATATCTTTATTATGAACTTAATATTTATCTTGCGCTGTTACGTTTTTAAAAAATATTATTTTCACGATTTTTTTATCGTCTAATATTTAAAATTCGTAGATATCTTTATTATGAACTTAACATTTATCTTGCGTTGTTACGTTTTAATAATAAAATTTAATCGAGTTTGCTAAGTTTAAAAGTGAATTACTAAAGTTAAACAAACTCTAGTTGTGTGCTGCATTTGAAACATAGCAATAATAAATTTAATAATTGAATTTTATTACTCAATCATGTAAAAGAAATTAAAAGCTCTATTTTTTTAGTACAGAGTATTTCATAAGTATGGCATTACAAACAATTTCTAGCATAAGAAAATTCTATGAAGGAAAAACTATATTGATAACGGGAGGAACTGGATTTATGGGAAAAGTGTTGGTGGAAAAATTGTTAAGATCATGTCCTGAACTGAAACAAATAATTTTGGTAATTAGACCAAAGAAAAATTTAACTTCTACTCAACGAATGCAAGGTTATTTTAAAGATGAGGTAAATAATTTTTATATTTTATGGCTTATGACTGATTAACTAAAAAAAACCTTAACTAAGGTTGACTTGAAACCGACAATAAGGCGTTGTTTTATAGACAACAACAAATAATTTTGCCATTAAAATTTTAAAAAGTTGACAAAAAATATCGTTTTATTTAAAGCAATAATAATTATATCAGTATTATTTAAATATTTGTTAAAATTAAACTTGCTTTTTATAATATTTTTTTTAATAATAATAAATTTTTGAAAAATTCTGTATGGTGTTTCTCTTTTTTTTTTTTAGGTTTTTTATCGTATAAATAATAACTGTATCCTAACTTCAAAAGTACAAGGTTTTAATGGAGATATAAAAAAACCAAAATTGGGTTTATCACATGACGATATTCAATTTTTAAATAACAATGTAAATATATTTTTTCATTCTGCTGCTGATGTAAATTTTGGTCAAAATTTACATACAGCAGTAAAAAATATTTTAGTAGGAGCTAACAGCGTTCTCGAATTATCTAAACAAATGAAAAATTTACAAGTAAGACAATTTAATATTTGACTCATTCTTATGCGCGCATCTCGTATGACTATTAAAAGTTACGAAATATTCTGTCAAAAGAAACCGAATACAAAAATTAATTTAAGTTGAGTGTCATCATTTTATAGTTTTTATATATATATATATATATATATATATATATATATATTTGCATAAATATATGTGGTGCCGCCATAAACAGTTGCCGGTTAGTGATATCGCGTCAGACTTCAAAAATTCAGGCGCTCACGTCAAAATTTAAATAAAATTTTACTGTTCCTATTATTAAAACTTTATATCTGACATCAGCTGTGTTTGAATAGTTTGGAACTAACTATATATGACTGTGGATTAACGAACTGTACTATTGACAATGCCAATAAGATTTTTAACAAAACGGTATAATCAGTTTTTATTAATTGAAAATTGATGTGAATTTGAATATCGAAGAAATTCCATTAAATTATTTTTTAAAACTCGACAATTTGCTACTGTCAAGGCAACCAAATATGATACATTTTATATAAATTCATTGAATGATAAAAAATAAAAACTGCCCAGAATATTTTATTTATATAAACTTATAAAAACGTAAAATGAATTATAATCAAATTGGAAAAACATTAAATTTGGAGTCATTAAAATTTTTTCTACTGCGCCTACCATCGCAGTGAATAACAAATATATATTTTTCAAACCTAATTATTAAACAGAGTGTAATACAAAGTGCTTTTTCAATAAATTTTGAAATTTGTATTTTGCGTAAAAATTGAATGCAATTGAATATTGAACCTCTAGATACAATTTGACTACTCTGAATCAGGCTATCATATTTTATTGTTTCTGGGTGACTAGATTATTTTCTGTGAGATTTTTTTCTATTTGTCAGTGAAACGTCCAAATTTTTGAGGCAAATTTTATGCAAAAAAATAAAAATAAATTATACGAAATTAAATCGGGTAAAAATATTTGGAAAACACATCCAATTTTTAATATTTTTTTAATGTTTCCTATAAGAACTTCATGTCTTACCAATTACTTCTGAAATTTCATCAATAATCTCATCAATTACTTGGTAAATATTTGCAAACAATTAGTTATTTTGACTTATTAATTATTAGTCTAATTGTATTATACTTATAACAATGTTCTCAGAGTATATTAAAAAAAAATAAAAAAACGATAAGCACAGTTTTTGTTATTTTACCTTAACCATCAGAAAAATTACAGAATATGCTTAAAAATACAAAAACATCACAAAAACAAAGCCGACCCAATGTTAGATTAACTAAGTCTTGTTTTCGCACAAATTTACAAATTTCGGAAACTTTTAAGTAGCATTTTGTACTTAAATTGTTATTAATAAACATTGTAGGCATTGATGCATGTATCAACAATAGGTGTGGCAAATTATAAAGATCCTGTATTAGAAGAAAAAGTTGTTTCAAGGAAAGTTGAACCCGAAACATTATTAGGAATGTTGGATTGTGGAGCTGGAGAATTGCTCAATGATCTTGAAGAAAAATTTGTTAAAGATGAATTAAGTGCATACACTTTTGTCAAAAATGCGACTGAAAATTTAATGCGAAAAAATCATGGTTCTGTTCCTACAGCTATATTTCGACCAGGCATTGGTAGATACAAATGTTTATTACCGTTTTATTTTTAATATTTGTATCAAAATTTTTTTAATTTTTAATAGTCCTTTTATTTTTAAAAATATATAAAAATATCATACACGACATACACGGCAGAAAAAATTATTGAAAATTCTAAAATATTTTTTAGAATTTTCAATAATTTTTCCTGCTAAATCAGTATGAGTTACTTATCTATTATATAGCCAATTTTTTTCTCTATTTTACTGAATTTTTTCAGAATTTTTTAAGCAAATTTTGAAAAAGTTTTATTTTGAAAAAAACTTAAGAAATTTTCAAAAATTCGTTTTTAATTTTTTTTCTGCTAAATGATCCATTCTAGAATAATGATTTCTTCACTCAATTATGGTACTCATTATTCCATATTTTGCTAGCAAATTAAAACCAAATTATATAACTTTTTATGCCCTATCAAAAAGTACTCTAAGTATTTCTCCGAATTTTACTTCAGAAAGAAATATTCTGCATATTATCAATATCCCATGTTATTGTCATATTATATCAACTTGGCGAACGAACAGCCTGTATATATTTAAATGTAATTCTATTAAAATTCGATTTTCTTGAATATGTTAAATATTATATATTTTAATATTTTATTATTATAAAAAAAGTTCTTGCCACGGACAATGGGCAATTTCCCCGAGATGATAGATTTTCTTTGCATTAAATATTGTTAACTTAATTAATGACTGTGCAACTACGTTGTTAATTATTTTTAAACCCTTTTATTGATTGGTCAGTTAGCAAGTAAACGAATTTGTTAACTTACAAAGCGTTTAACAATGTTCTGTGCAACCGAGTCTCAAGGTTTTAAAAGTTTTAATTCAAAACATTAAAAATTTTGATTGAAAATATTTGAAATAAACAAAGTTTACACTATTCCAAGAGTTAAATTTTAAAGATATTTAATTTGTAACTAGAATAAATATATTGATTTTAGTGGGACCTGTATATAAAGAACCAATACCTGGCTGGAATAACAATTTTTATGGTTATAGTGGGTTACAAATGAGTTATGCTACTGGACTTCTACGTATTTTGAGTGCAAATTCGAATAGTCCCAGTTTCCTTGTACCCTGTGATATAACTGTGAATGCACTAATTGCTTCAACCTGTGAAGTTGCTACCGCTAAGTTAATATATTTCTTTTAAATTAATATCATTATTAATTATATTACTATGTATGTATGTATGTATGTATGTATGTATGTATGTATGTTTTAATTATGTGAACATCAAATTTAGTTATCCTGTATACAATTTAGCTTATGTTATAGATCAAAGAATATTAAAGTTTACAATTGTCAATTCCATGAAGATAGTACTCTTACTCGAGGTAAATTTATTGATTATATTCGTAAATATAATCACATGTATCCATTGGAGAAAATGTTGTTTTATCCAAAAGTTAGAATTGTACATTCATCAAAAAATACTATTAAAATATTGTTATATATTTATCACACAATACCTGCGTACATAATTGATGCATTTATAAAAATTTTTGGTGGAAAGCCGACGTAAGTAAATATGTAAAATATATATGTAATATTCAAATACTAGGTGCATTTAAGAAATGATAAGTTTTTTCGGCTTTCAGCCACATCATAAATATACAGTGTGGAAAGTGATGAGGTTTCCTATAGGGAAAAAAAATTTAATATGAGTTTTAGGAAAAAACTTATTCTTTATAAAAAAATTTTGCTGGTATCGAAACCCCTTATAGTCAAAGAAAAATCCTGTAATCACTTAAGATAAGATCAGAAACTTGATATTATGTCGAGTTGTTGATTTTAAATATGACTAAGTCCGAATGTTACATCAGTATCGTGTGAAAAATGTTAAAAATATTTGTCATACAAGAGACTTACTTTATTATTATTATTATTATGATTATTATTAATTTGCCAAAATATAATTAAAAAACGATACTGATGTAACATTCGGACTTAGTCATATTTAAAATCAACAACTCGACATAATATCAAGTTTTTGATCTGAATTTTTCTTTGATTATAATGGGTTTTATAGAAGCAAAATTTTTTGTAAAGAATAAGTTTTTCTCCTAAAACTCATATTAAAATTTTTTTTCCTATAGGAAACTTCATCACTTTACACACTGTATATTAATTTATGTAACTGATAAATATTTAAACCAGGGGCGGATCCAGACTTTTATTTTGGGGGTTATTGTTGTAAAGGGGGCGGGTGCATAATTGAACATTAAAATTATTTGTCTTTGCTGTTTTTTAATGTTGTATCTAATTTTATATTATATATGTATATATTACATATTTGTTTTTATATATTTAGACTTTATATATTATATTTACATTAACTATTAAAGCCGTAATAAAAAAAAGTGATTGCTTGGGAAGGGGGGGCTCACGACCTCAATGATGATCCTAGATCCGCGCCTAATTTAAACGGAAAAAATTGGTAACGCATTTGACTATTAATCAAATTGTTCGGGTTCGGATGATATATTTTTTTTTCATGTAATATTAATAAATTATTCATCATTTAAACTAGATGTGCTATTTAAAAAAATACGTTTTTGATCAAATTGGATGAGAAATAAATTTAATTTTTCAATTTTTATAATGACATACATACCATGTTTGTTAAAATAAATTTTTAAATATTATAACTTTTTTAATGTTTTGAAGAAAACTTTCTGAAATTAATTATTGTTTTCAGATTTGTGAAAAAATATCAAATGATAAATGATTTTGTAATAAGCACACATCCATTTTTCAATCACAATCCGTTAATTCCATCAGATAATCTTAAAATATTTTGGAAAAGAATGTCGTCCATTGATCAAGAAGAATTTCAATTTGATTTGAAAAAGGTAAATTGGAAGGAGTACATGGAATCTTTAGTGAAAGGAACTAAAGTATATGTTTTGCGTGAAAACATTGATAATATGAATAAAGCTAGAGCACATAGTAATCGGTATGTATAAATTGATTTTATTTATTTATATACTTTTTTGATGAATACATAAAATTTTTATAACAATTTACTAAATGTTAACGATGTGTAGTCCGGAGCAAATAATATTGCACACCACTGTCATAAAACCCAAATTTGAATAACGAAATTGCACACCGGTCAACAGTCGGTTATCCCCCTCGAAACCATTAACTTAAAGTTAATGGTATCGAGGGGGATATCTGATGCAGTGACCCTTGCCCCTTCTCCTCCACCCACAGAACTGAAAAAAACTTGAATATCGTACTTAGTTACACCTTTTTTTTCAAATTGAAGACTGATAAACTGAGAAAAAAAAATGCTGTTTGCAGCGCCATCTATCAAAGATAAAAAAAAGTCTCAAAATAAAAGTTACATACTTTTTAACGGTCTATCCGAATCTGCAATAAAAAATAGGGGGTTCCATTTAAGATTTCAAAGTTTCCCCCCGTTCTCGCCCCCCAGGGGGTCCAAGAAGAGCAAGGGTCCCTGCATCAGATGTCCCCCTCGAAACCATTTACTTTTTATTCGGAACATTTTTTTGTCCGATGCACGATTTTAAAGTTATTGCAAGTGGCGGATTAAAATGGGACACCCAGTATATATATATATATATATATATATATATATATATAATGGGACACCCAGTATATATATATATATATATATATATATATATATATATATATATATATATATATGAGTACTAAGTAACTCTGATACAGAACTTGTTAATAATTCAGTCATAAGCATCAGCCCGGCTAACTGTTAAAATATTTTTCATTAATTTTTTTTTCAGATTAATGATGAAGCATTACTTGTGGCAACTGTTTTTAATTTCCACAGCCGTTGGTGGAATTACAATTTACTTTCTTCCTTCATAAATGTATTGTATTATATGTCAATTATACAATTCTCGCTATATATTTAAAAGTGTATGGCACGAACTGTTTTCATTCATCAACAAAATTTATTATTTATAAAACCTGCAACGATTGATTATTAATAGTTGACGATCTTTTTTATTGTTTCATTCTGCATTAAACTTACTATATATTAAATCCAATATTTTTTCTGTATTTCTAATATGTATAACTTTAGCTATTTTGTCAATTCCAATAAAAGTTTAAAAACAAGCAAGAACATAAATGGTCTGAATATTATTAAAAATATTGTTTAATAATTTAATATAAGAATAAAAAAACAACGAAGGTCTTTAAAAAGACTACTTAATAAATAAAACAAAATTTTATATTAAGCTATTGTAATTAGTTAGTTAGTTTTACGACTATTACTGGTAAAACTTCTGAAAACAAATTAAGATGTTTTCTATGGCTATAATTTGTTTGTTATTAACAATATTTCTTGATAAGATTATTAACTATTAATTCGGTAATATATTCAGTTAAGTAAATTCATCAATATTAAGGAAATAGGTAAGAAATTATTTTATGAGTGTAATTTTACTGTACATACGTACACAATCATGCCATGTATCTATAAGGGTATGGTACAAACTCTTTCCATTAATTGTGAATTGTTGAAAAAACATATGTGCAATAAAGTATATACTTTTCCATCAACACAAATATTTTGTGCTTAGCATTAAAAGAATAAAACTATTTTAATAAAAAAATATTGCATTAAACAGTATTTTATTTGCAATGTGCACTACAACAACTGTTTTGTGCAAGAAAGTATTAAAGTAATAAAAAATGCCTAGTCCGGAAATTCACTACAATATAATAAAACAATTAATATTTTCAAACGGTCTTAATAGTTTATTAATTAATGTTATTTATTATACGATATTTATGTAAATATCTTCTCAGATACTTTGATATAATAAATTTTTACATATGTTTATTTGTGTTCATGATCGGTTTCCTCTAAATCAAAATGCTGACGCGACAATAACATTTAATCTCCTTTCATTGTATCATTTTTATTAAAGCGTGAAAGCGTAACTGTACTGTCTTTAAAACTGTCAGAGAGATCAAAGAGTTCAAAGGTGAGATCAAAGAAATTTCGAAATTGCTAAAATAACGACCATCCTTATATATTACTTACTTGTAATTACATCAATACACACGTAAATTTGCGAACAATCGAAAAAAAATTTTGAAAAGTATATTATCTACGCATTGATGCATATGCGACACGGCACCGTTGTGTAACGGCACCCTAGTGTCTTGGCATCCTAGTGGCCCGGCACCGTAGTGGCCGCACCATAATGTCCTAGACCGACCTTTGCGTAGACGTCCGATGAGCAGTTGGAGTGGTAATGATTAAAAGCATGGCTTGCGTGAGCGAAAGTTTCCAAGTAATAAGAATTGAAGAATATGCTATGAGATAGGTTAGGTAAATGTGGATGAAGCTAAAATTGATTGTCTAGGTAGGGATGTTTGGATAAAGCTGGTTTCAGGATAGTGGAAAGAATTTGTGTTCAATACTTCTGGGTACATAACGTGATTGTGTATGTATCTTGTAAAACGGCTTTAGGACTCAATTCTGTGTTAATTTTTATTAATAATTGACGTTTCGACGTACTCGATGGACATTATCATCAGAAATATTTTAATTATTTTTTGTAATAAGTTGCTTCATAATTATCAAGCGTTTTTTTTTTTGAAAGTAAAATTATATTTTTATTAAAAAAAGTAAACAAAACAACAATTTTTATTAACAAATAGCCTCCCCCCCCCCGCCAACAAAAAACGCCTAATAATTATGTACCAACCTAATAATACCGGAACTAGTACATTTATAGTTTTTAGACATACACCAGAAACTACTGTAATAATAATTACTATGTAACAAATAATTTTTTCTCTTATCATGCAGATTTTGGCGAATATTTTCAGCATAATTTCAGTTTCTTATGTCATTTGTTTTTCATGTTATGGCGTCATCGGCTTTTTTTTTAAATGACAACCTATTATTGATTTTGGCAGTACTTTTATTCCTTTTCCAACTATATAAAATTTTCAATATGTAATATCAAATATTAAAAATTAATTAAACTGGCGAAATAAATCTAGTTATCGGTGTATAAAACAAAAAACTTTAGCTACAACTGTCAGAATTATACAATTTATAAATGTCACAATAAAATAAATGTTATTATTTTGGTTTTCCAAATTAGAAAAGTTATTTTATTAATAAAAATTGTGTAACTGAGCGAAAAACAGAGAAAACAAATGACATAAGAATCTGAAATTATGCTGAAAATATTCGCTGTAGTCAAAATCGCTATAACCCTTCGAGATTTTATCCAAAAAGTTAATATCAACGGAATTACTGAATTTATTCCTACAACATATATATATATATTATATATATATATATACAACATTCCCGCAGTAAAATCTATTTATCCATCGGTTAAAGAGTACGCTTAGCTACAGTTTAGTGTGCGCCAACATAATTTTTGCCACTTTCTACTGAACGAAATGCCTAACTGCATTTTCAATTATATTGTGTATTATATTTATTATTTGTTGCTTGAAAAATTGTGTAAATGTAATAAACAGATGTGTGATTTTGCGTACTATTGTTTGTGAATGTATAATTTAATAACAATAAATAATGATAATTTTTTATTTGCTATTAATTATGCTACATTAAACTATATTACACATATTTTTACGAAGATTTCTTTTTAGATATAATACATTCCAAGATTTTTGCTGCCGCTTCACACTCGTTTGAATCTGTCACTGTAAAACAAAGGTTAATAAATATTTGTACAATAAATAGCATTAGGTACCTATATTGTAAATCTACAAATGTTTTATATACCTGATTTACATTCTTGTACAATTGTATCAGCTTTAGATGATTCAACATGCAGTTTCTTTGATATTATATCTGCTGCAGTAGACACATTTATAGTATTGTCATCATTTAACTAGAAAAATAAATAGTAATATAATAATATATTATATTACAAGGAGTAGAAAGCGATGATTATTGTGTTAAGTATAGATATTTGTGGCCGAGACAAAGACAAGGGCAAGTAATCTAGACGAAATACAAAAAGAGCTTTTTGTTCCGAGTAATACATACGATTTTTTTTTTCAAGCATTCTAAACGAAACTAAACTAAATATTAATAAAAATACATGACAAGTAACCTTAACCAGTTACTAACAGTTGTAGAATAGTATGTACGTATATGTATACATTATTTATATTTGTTAGGTGATTTGTGAGAATTAATGTTTCTTTGGTGAAAAATAAAATTTCTAACAAATTTAGCGGTACCTATGCCTGCATTGCATTTCTTGCACTTCTTTACATATTCAATAAACAGATTCAAATTCTTTGGTCGAATATTCAGTTTATAATCACCCTAAATGGTGCATAGCGCATTTCTTGTACTTTTTCACACATTTTTAATAATCAAATTACAATTCAAACGAAAATAAACAATGTAATTGTCAATAAAACTTAAATTAACTTAATAATTTGTAATATAACCGTCGAAGATGTCAAATTAAATATACTTGACCGTGTATATTTGGTCGAATATGGAGTTTCTGAATAATTGCATTTTTTTCAGTTTTTCACACATATTCAATAATTAAAATAAAATTTATGCAAAAATAAACAATGCAATTGTCAATTAACTTAAATTGTCGTAACAATTTTCAGTATGGCTGCTGAAGATAACATGGTTAAATACACTTAACATTGTAATTATGTTTGATGCTGCCACCAGTAGTGTATATAGTAACTAACTGCTGTAAAAATAATGTACAATGTTGTACTAGTAATATAATGACATCTTTCTACATAAGCAATATGGAAATGTAGTATTAATAAGCTTGAAAATAATAATGTTTCTGTTATTGTTTTTTTTTTATTTTATAGTGAATTATAGTAATTATTTTAAGTGAATGATTACTTTGTGTAGTATCACGAAATCGTTCAACAAATATTTATATCTTTTTTTGCATATAAAACAAGCTATATTTTTATGTTTTGTTTTAAAATAAATTTTCACTTCTACCACTTATGAGATATGTATAGTATGTACTTCCATTTTTATATATACATATATATATATATATACTAATATATATATATATATATATATATATATATATTATATCAAATATTATAAAATTCAAATAAACTAATTAAAATTGCTTGATAAATAATTTTAAGTAAACAACAAAATAATTTTGACAAAAATCACTTTTAAAAATGAAGTGAGAATACGGGCCAATATTTTTTTAAAATATAGGCTAGTACTATAAGTTTGGTTCTAAAATTGATTTTAACTAATATTTTAAGACAACGTAACTGTCATATAACAACAGGTCTAAACTGGTGAACTACAACATCAAAAACCCAAACTTGTGGTACCAACCATAGAGTTTAAATTAATTGTACTTACAACTCCAAGTTTTTTAGTAGTACAAGCTAAAGTACATTTTCCAGGTACAGATGTTGGTACTTGATTGCTTTTTATCATAGTAAGAACATCTAAAATTAATTAAAACATTTATATTTATATTCTTAATTACACATGGCGTATTATATATTAGGTTGAAGTATTTGTTTTTAGCTTAAATTGCCATTAATTTATTTTGATAAACTAATTAATAAAAATAAACAATAAAACACTTGGTGTAAGTTTCACTATATTTATTTGACTTAATCGATTTCGGCTTTCTAGGCCCTCATCAGAAATCCGAAATCATAGAAAGCCGAAATCGATTAAGTCAAATAAATATAGTGAAACTTACACCAAGTGTTTTATTGTTTATTTTTATTAAAATGTTTCACCAAGTGCCTACAGCTGAAACTTTCAACTTTATAAACTAATTAAATTATTAGTCAATTTTTTTCATTTAAAAATTAACTAATGCTTTAAATTAGTACAAATAATATAAATAAATATAATATAAAGTTAGATCACACTCTTGTCAAAGAAAGGATATGGGAATCAATTGTTTGCTCTTCCTATGATTGTCAAAAAGTCACTTGACAAAAATAAAAAAGTGTTTTGTGAATTCAAGCTCTGTATGATAGAAGTAAGATTGCTGTACGAGTTGATGGTTGTTTAAGTGATTGGATTCGTATTGATATTGGTGTGAAATAGAGCTGTGTAATATCTCCTACGTCATTTAAGGGAGTATTACAGCTTAGACGGCCTTTTTCTGACGGTTTTTCAGAATTTTTTTGTGGGTAAACTAAAAGACTTGGGACCTTGCGCTTTTTTGCGTTTTGTTTATTCACTAATGTACAAGAAAATGGAATATTTTAACATATGTGGTCCAAGCTGAACTCTCCCAAAATGGCGACCGAAGGGGACCATGTCCGGCGCCTCAGCCTGCACGGGCGAAACGATTTCGCCATTTTTCGCAATATGAAACACAAAAACAAGTAGGTATTATTAATCTGCATTAAATTCTACGGAAATTGACGGGCGGAAATTTTTTTTATCGAAAATTTCCGCCCGTCAATTTCCGTAGAATTTAATGCAGATTAATAATACCTACTTGTTTTTGTGTTTCAGATTGCGGAAAGTGGCGAAATTGTTTCGCCCGTGCAGGCTGAGGCGCCGGACATGGTCCTCTTCGGTCGCCATTTTGGGGGAGTTCGGCTTGGACCACATATGTTAAAAAATTCCATTTTCTTGTACATTAGTGAATAAACAAAATGCAAAAAAGCGCAAGATCCCAAGTCTTTTAGTTTACCCACAAAAAATTCCTGAAAAACCGTCAGAAAAAGGCCGTCTAAGCTGTAATACTCCCTTAATTTATTATATAGATATTATTTTTCGGAAAGCTTCTGTGATGATGATGATGGTGGTATACACATAGATGATTATGTTGTACCAGCTTTAGCGTATGCAAGTGACGTGATTTTTTTTTTTGGATGAATCTGACCAGCAACTGACATGGATGATTGATATTTATGTTGAAGGTAAAGATATGATACTTGCGTTGAATGTTGATATGTAAGTGCAAAATATTATTTTTTAAGATGGGTGACTAAATGATTATATGTAATGTATCTATGGATGTTGCACGTTTAGAGCAGGTAGATAAATCTGTGTATTTGAGTAGTTTATTATCTAAGGATGGTCGTTTTGATTGTGAGATTAAAAGAAGAGCTAATGTTGGTTGTAAGGTTTGGATTCTTCGAGTACTTTTGCTAGGAATGTAAATGTTTCCAAAAAAAACTCGTTTGAGTATATACAATGTTATGCTGGTGTCTACGTCGATATACGGTAATTAATGTTGGTTTTCGGTGAACAAGTATAAAAGAAAAATAGCTGCTGTGAAAATGAAATTTTTACATAAGGTATATAGTGTAATCGTGTATGATTGTAAAATTGAAAAATTGCTTTTGCAAAAGTTGGTGTTAGTCAGCTAAGATTCTTCGGTTATCTTGAGCAAATGTCTAATGAACGTATACGTTTACGTTTCCAAGTAATTGAAATAAAATAAATGTGAATAAAGCTAAAGTTGCTTGTATAGATAGGGATGTTTGGAAAAAGCTGAATTCAGGATAGTGAAATTAGTTTATGCCACATCCTTTTGGGTACATGGCGTAATTGTGTATGTATATGTGTATGTATCTATTTTGAATCTAATTATATTTTAAATAGTTAAATATTTGAAAATACTTACTCTCTTCAGGGTTATATTTCTTCTTGCAGTTACGATATGTTTCAATTGAAGATTCACCCTAAAAATGGTATTAAAAAAAATAAATTATATTAACATTTATAATAAAAAATTAGTGTAAATATATATATATATATATATAATATATATATATATATATATATATATATATATATATATAATATATATATATATATATATATATATAATATATATATATATATATATATATATATATATATATATATATATATATAAATATATATATATATATATATATATATAATTTAGAATATATATATTGCCTGTCAGCAGGGTAATTATTCAAACTATTAAATATATATATATATATATATATATATATATATATATATATATATATACATACACCATACAGGTGTTCGTTCTGTAGGTTATTATAAGCAATTACCATGGAAAATTGACAAGATACAAAATGCTTTTTTCTCTAGTTGAATTTGGTGAAACTACTATTAGCAACATTCAAAGAGTAAAAATAGCAATATTCAAAAATAATAAAATCGTTCAATTATTTATCATTATTTTAAAAAAAATAAATTTTAAGTAAATTATTAAACATAGTAAAATATCTTTCAGAACTCATTATATTAATATAAAATTGCTCTGGCTTAAAGTTATGTATTAATATTTATTTAAAATCGCAATTTTGACAAAACTCAACGTCTGTCTTCATCAGGATAAACTTATATAGTTTAACTTTAATTTAAAACAGTTTTATTTTAATAAATTATTGAACTTTATCTCTATTTCTGACATATTGTACTGTCGTAGTAGCACAGTAGTTAGCGTACTGCCTTATTCTGGGTTTGATTCCCACTTACCGAAATATTTTGATTTTCTTTTTTTTTATTTTAATAATCATAAAATTATGAGGCCTATATTTTAAAATACTTAAATATCTAATAAAAGCTAATTCATAAATATTTATTAATATTTTTATAATTATATTCAAAAATATTAAGGGGGTAGCTCAGTTCTCTGAATTGAAAAAAATTGATTTTTCATTATTTACATAAAATTAATGCTATAAGTGTGTAGAATGTGTGGCTGAAACGAATTTTCGAATTCGAAAACATCACGAAGTTATAGCCAAAAATGTAAGCGCGTGCACAGCCGTCAAAAAGGGATTTAAAAATTTTAAAGCTTGTTTTCCCGAAACGTAAATTTTCGTCATGACGCCGTATTGATAACTCGAACAATTTTCAATTATTTTGAATAATGGGTATTTCTGCCAACGGAAAATATGATTGCCTATCGACTCTTGATTCAAATTTTTGATATGTTCATTTGAAAAAAATTTTTAACGGAAATTTTCGTTGAAAAATAATTTTGTTAATTTTCAAAAAAATCGATCGTGGTTGATAGCTACATTTTTAATCTTTAAAAAAGTTTAGTGAAAATATCTTTTTTTTTATTTTACAAGCGGCAATTCCCAGAGCAATCAGGCAACTTTTTTTGGAGGACCTTCGAGCGACGCCATTTTGCGGGAATGCAGCAAAAAAAATTCGCGATGTTATTTTGTTGCGCGAATGATGCATAATTAAGTGCTTTTTACTCTATTCTAAAATATTAATTACCGTTTGAGCTGTGCGCATATGAAACTAACGCGTTTTAATTATGTGAATTTTAAAACGAAAAAACAAAACAATTTTTAAGATTTCGGTAGGTGAAATTCGATGCCAGAATAATCAAATAGGAAAAAGCAGGATGTTTACCACACTGTGCCACTATGACAGTACACAGCGTGATTTTGAAGTATGTCATAAATAATTCATATGTTCAATAATTTATTTAAAAAGTAATTTTTTTAAATAATTATAAAATTGTTCCTTTTAATATGTTAAGTTGTAACATAGTTATGTTTTACTCTTTACATATTTGTAAAGCTAATGATTTTTTTTAATTGTCCATAACAATCTTCCGAATAAACTATATATATATATATATATATATATATATATATATATATATATATATATATATATATATATATATAATATTATATTGCTATTTGAATCATATATGTCTGCTGACTTTTGAGTCAACTGAATATGTGAAAGTTAGTCTAAATCTGATTACAAAATTTGACGACAAAGAAATAAATGAACAAACAAAATAAATAAAGTTTGTGATGAAACTAAATTTTCTTAATGATTGTTAGTAGTGTAATTGATAATATATATTTTAATAATAACTTACAGAATTTTCTTTTATAATAACTAACAAAGATAGAATTAATATAAAAAATTTCATGATTGTTTTAATTTAAACTTCACAAATAAAAAAAAAATATTTTCAACTTAATATTAGTTTCATATTAGTTCAGCTATATATACCAGATGATATAAATAATAACGATTTTTTTAAATATTTTATCTCTAATAACAATAGTGAAATCATGACCTTTTGCTAATTAATTTATATAAAATAACAAAAAAAAATGTTAAATTTAATGTGTTCCGCTTTATTGTTATTAAAATAAAGTATGGCAAATATACAAATAATAAATACCAAATAAAAAGTATATTGTTGTTGGTGACATTGAAGCCTATAGAATTCCAATTATTTTTTGTTTTCATAAGAGTTAATGTCAATAAGAGGCAGTGTCAATTTGTCAATGTTAATGTGTAATATATTTGTTTTATTCTGATTTTTTTTCTTTTTCTTTATAATTTAAATATTTTTTAAAGTTACGAATAAAGTAAATTTTTATATAAAAATTTACAGTTAATAAAAAAATGTTTACCTGTTTTATATTATTATTATATGATGGAAATCTATTTAATAATAGATAAAACTGGTAATTATTAAGTTAGGTCTGATTTATGTAACGTTGTTTTTACATACATACACAATCACGCCATGTGCCCAAAAGGATGTGAAACAAACTATTTCTACTATCTCGAAATCAGTTTCCTCTAAACATCCCTATCCAGACAGGCAAATTTAGCTTTATCCACATTTATCCTACTATGTCATACATGCTCTTCTCTTCCTACTACTTTGAAACTTTCGCTCACGCAAAACACTTTCAATCATACCACTCCAACTATTCATCGAACGTCCACTGGCAAACGTATACCTTCAAAATAATTTATATAAATTCTTCTAGTAACTAAACATTCATTAGACATTCTCTCAAGATGACCGAACCATTTTAACTAACTAAAATCAACTTTTGCTACAACATTTTATTCAATTTTACACTCATTATACACTAATATATTTCGTAACCGATTTTTCCTACACTGTAAAAATTTTTTATGTAATTTTACCTACAAAGTATGAGACACTATGATGCCCAGCATTTGTAGGTATTATTACCGAACAGCTGTAATTTTACATAATTGTTTAAAAATACATAATGTCGGTACTTTTACAAACGTTGTGTAATATGATATTACCAACGGTATGTAAAAATACATATGTATGTAATATTACAGTTTTTTAGTAAAATCTCTTTTAGTAAATTTACAGAACTTCAGTAAATTTGCTGTCGGGAATTTTCCATAAATAGGTAATATTTATTTAGTTCTGTAATATTATTGTTGGTAAAATTACATACATTTGTAAATTTACATAAAGGATGTATTTCCAAATGAAGCAGGAATTAATAAACATTGAATAATAATAATATATATAGTTTATTAGCAAAAAAAATGCTATATACAAAAAACAAAAAATATACGTATAGTTTACAAAATTTGTATAGTATTATATGTGTTATATAATATGAATTATTTATCGTAACATTATAAAAAAAAATATATAAAATGAATTAAAAAAAAAAAAAAAACATTCAGTCATTTAAATCTCTGAACAAAAATATTGTTATTCTTACGAATAATTATTCAGCTTTCTAATTAAGGTTAGTACCCTATTCAAGACAGACATCGTTTTCATTCCTGACGAAGATTTCGATCCTTCTTCTGGATAAAGTTATCTACAAATAAAAAACGCTACGTTAATTATTTTAATATAAATAAACTGTTATGTATCTTTCTAAAAATATTTAATTATTAAATTATAAACAATTTACTTACATTTTCTTGGTAAATGTTACAGACGCCTGGAATTTGCAATAACCTACACAAAAACACAAATATATTATTAGTATTCATAAGTAAAAATCATAAACCTTATATAAATATAAATATTATACGTACTTTATGTGAACTGATATATTAATTATACCGGTGATTTCAACTATAATATGCATGCGTACATCTACACTTCTTCACTGCTACAAATAAACTAACATTAAACTAAAGTAATGCACATTCTGGGTGGGCTAAACAGACAGGATTCAACTAGTAGCTTATCACTGTTCCGATTGGCTAGCGTCATATTAAAGGAATGTTTTTACCAAATTATTCTGTAAAATTTCGGAACCCTTTTAAAAGTTGCATGTAAATTTAAAATTGCGTTTTTAAACTGCCTGTTTTACATTGTAATACAGAAAAATTATAAACTTTTATATTTAAAATTTTATATTTTATAAAAACCTTATAGGTACGTTTATATGCAATATAAATTATAATACAAAATATGCATAATGTTTATATTGTAAAAAAATATTCTATAGAATAATCGATAATCGATAATTAAAATAATAACTTCAATATTGCACCCATACAATGGAGATTAATCTCAGAAGAATTAATAAGAACATTAATAATTACACTTAAAATATTTTATTAGCATTATTACATAAAATATGTACTAACAATAAGCCTCATTATACTGATGTATTATTACAGATATTAATATGCAAACTGTAATTTTACATAATATAGGAAGTTTTACCAACAATATGTAATTCTACATTAAGTATGTGATGCAATTTGCAGAAAGTAAGTAATTTTACATACATATTAAGTCATTTTTACTTACTTTATGTAATTATTATGAATTTTTTAAATATTACAGAATTTTGAGGTAGAAATACAGAATAATGTAAGAATTACAGAATTTTGAGGTGAAAATACGGAATAATTATAGTAAAATGAAATTACCGAATTTTTTTAGTAAAATTTTACTAGTATTTTTCTGTAATTTTACTTTTTTTTTTTACAGTGTACACTGAGAAAAATGGATATTTACGGTAAATATATTTATATTTAAAAAGGTGACACAAACACAAAATATTAAAAATAACAAAATAAGTATATTTAAAAATTAACTATAAATATAATAAAAACAAAAATTTAATACCATCAATTTGTATATAGTATTACAATCTTAATTCTTAATATAGTATTAAAATATATATGTGAATAGATTTTAAAAATGTATAAATTTGTGAATACTTTAAACATACTCGTATATTTCAAATAAATATCTACTTATTTTTATCCAATTTGTTAAATATCTATTTTTCTCAGTGTAGTTACACTACATACTCCACGTAAAAATCTTATTTTCACATCAGTCATTTTCCTTTTATGATTTTACAGCCAATCCCAATATTCACTACTATACATCAACGTAGGCACCAATACAGAATTGTATATACTCAAAACGAACTTCTTTGGAAACATTTATGTTCCTAGCAAAAGTACCCGAAACGCCCAGAACTTTACAACCAGCATTAACTCTTCTTTAAATTTTACGATTAAGCGATTATCCTTATATAATGAACTAGTATTTTAAAGTAAAAATTTATTTTACGCTTAAACGCCTATTTCTGCTTGTCTCAAAAATACAAAAAATTTGTTACATGTATATTTTTTAAATTTAAATAAACCTTTACTTCAGAATTAAAAAAATTGGGTTGTAAATTAATTGGTTACATGTTTCTAGAAATTTTTTGTAAGATTTAAAATAAAAAAAAGGGGCGCATGCAGTAGATAATAAGTAGAAAGTGTGGGGAGTAGCTGTTGTTGCGCCCCACGTTTTCATTTTAAATCTTACACAAATATTTTCATAGCAATTAAAAATATACAATTACAAATTTTCAGGACAATCTGTATAGGTATATAAATCTATATGAGGCTAGGATAATAGTATATTATATAACGAGCAAATAATGGCACCTATAATGTACGAGGATGTTTTATATTTATACCCCTCGCTTCGCTCGTGGTATAAATCATCCGAGTACATTGTAGGCATTATTTGCAAGTCAAATACTATACTTTATCTACAACTGCTTATATATTTTTAATATTGTACTTACTTATTCAAATCTGTGATGTTCATCGGCTAAATACAACTGTCATTTCATTACTTTGACTGATAACTGCTGATATCTATCGTAAAATTAAAATAAAAAAAATTAATAGGAAAACGCAATAAAATATATAACAAATACTAAGTTTATTTAAATTTTATTTATAATCTAATAGTAATAAATTAATTATGTCTAAACAAACTGAATGTAATTCATACAAACAAAATGAAAAAAATTATAAAATAAAATAATATTGCCATTCTGGCATATGATAAATTATTTTTAATTTATTTATTATAAATATTTATATTAATTGTATTAGTACAATTATTAAAATTTAAAGCTGGTAGAGCAGCGTTATTTGTTAACGTTATGGTGTTTATATAGTTATTTACACAATTGGAAACATAATTCGGACAATTAGTATTAGTGTTTGGTTCAATTTGATCTGCAATTTTGTGTGCAGCATCAATTTTGTTCTTTTTTGATTCAGCGATATATCCCTCTGCGACGGTGGCTGATTTCCAACCACCATGGCGTTTCAGTGTTGTCATACTTGCGCCACTATTTGCACAAAGAGTCGCAGATGATCTTCGAAAAGAATGTCCAGTATATTTCTCTGGATTTTTCAATCCTAAGAAAGTTGCAATTTGTTTACCCATTGCACTTAACTTATTTTTACCAATAACTTGTTTTGTGCATTTTCCATTTTGATAATTGTAAAAGAAATTTTGTAAAGGTGCATTTGGTGGACGTAAATTGATATATTTTTTTACAATATCACATATAGTTTTTTGACATAGATTTTTAGATTTGTTTTTATATCTGAATTTAGTCTTTTATAAAAAGTACAATTTTAATTATTTAATATATTGTAACACAAAAAGTCAAATAAACAAGATTAGAAGTATATGGGTAAACCCATATATAGACTACTTTGACATTTCTCGGAAAATTGGCAACACTGTATTTAATAATATTATAATTTATGTGGGCACTAGGAGATACTTTTCTGAAAATTTGATCAAAATCGAATAAATAATGTAGCCACAATGAATTTTTAAAAAAATTTGTGATTTTTTTTGGCAACACTGTATTTTGTTAAAATTGCATAATTTATTTAGGCGCTAGGAAAAACTTTTATGAAAATTTGATTAAAATCGGTTAAATAAATAAATTTTTAAAAATTTTACTAATTTTTTCCTCGGAAAGTTGGCAACACTGTATTTTGTTAAAATTACATAAATTATATGAATACTAGAAGAATCCTTTGTGAAAATTTGAGTAAAATCGGTTGAATAACATGGCCACAATAAAATTTTTAAAACTTTAGTAATTTTTTTCTCGGGAAGTTGGCAACACTGGATATTAATAAAATTATGTAATTAATGGGAGCATTAGGGAAATCTATTCTGTAAATTTGATCAAAATTGGATAAATAACGTAGCCAATATGAATTTTTAAAAACTTTAGTAATTTTTTCTCGGAAAGTTAGCATCACTGAAAAAAACCAAAACCACATGACCATCTTGGGTACTAGACAAATTTATCCTGAAAATTTCATTAAATTCGGTTAAACCGTCTAGGAGGAGTTGCGATCACAAAATTTTGTTTGACGACCGAGTGAGCGAGCTGACGACGCACACACATACACCCACATAAACTAAGTTCAGATTCGTCATCTAGAGGCTATATAAAGGATTTCTATACAATTTTTTTTTTTTTTTAATGTTACAGACACCGTACCAAACGCTTTTTCCTTGCAGTCAAAGTAGTAAAAATATTATAGTATAATATTGTAACAAACGAATGTTAAATATTTTTGCGAAACAAATTTTTTATTCTATTATTATTATTTTATTTATAGGAAATGCAGCGAAAGTTGTATTTTAAGATGTTTCCAAAGATATAACAGAAAATATCTTTATTTATTTAATTCAAGGGTAAGCTAAAGGTGTATTTTTAATAATATTTTAAAGTTGAGACATTTTCTGAAAATTTTACAAGTTACTCAGTCATTGAATCGGCTGTTAAGCTATGCATCAATGACTGACTGTATTTTTAATTTATATAAATAAATACATATCAATTGTACGTCATCATGAAATACATGATAAATAATGATTAATGGAAGAAACTTTTCATAAAAGGCTATTCACAAAATTTCGAAAAAAAATATCTTAATTATTTTAATTGTTAATAAAAAGATACTTAAAAATACGAAATTCTGTTGTAGAGATTTTTCCCAAAATTTTTCACAAGTTACTTAATCATTGAATCGGCTTATTAAGCTATGTAATGATTGAGTAAGTTGTAAATTTTTTTGGAAAAAATCTTTACATTAGAATTTTAGGTAAAACTTTACTTTACGGCAATGTAATCGGTTTTCTTCAAACTTTACATACCGTTAATCTTGCTCATTTTATGAATGTAAATCACAAAATTTTAGTGCGGAAATGATATTTACAATATTAAAACTGATTTTGAAAATTCATTTTTAACATGTTGAATGTTGAAAAACTGCTGCCATATTTTGACCACGTTTACATAACTACTAGCAGATACTGTTCACGTTGCTTTAATTTTACTAAACATTTAACAAATTAATCTCTTTACCTTACTTATCCTGCAATGAGCGCTACCATATATGTCATGTACAATTAGTTCATCTTACGTAAACCTATGTTAAAAACGAGATTTTAAAATAAGTTTTAACATTAGAAATATCATTTCCGAACTAAAATTTTGCGATTTATATTAATAAAATGTGCAAAATTAACGGTATGTAAAGTTTGAAGAAATGAAAAGTTTAGCCGAATTTTATATTAATTTTACAGATACACTTATGATCTTTTGTTCACTCTTATTATAGTTAAAGTTAAACATAATATTGTTACATTACCGAAATGTAATAAAAAAATTTGCAATACAAATCTTTCAGTGATTAATAGATCTATTCGGTTCACATCTGTAAAACCTGTAGCGTTACAGAATATTTTGTCGTTTTCCATTACATTTACTAGAAAAAAATAAAACAAAACGATCTGTAACACTATAGGTTTTACTTCTGTGAACCGAATAGACCCATTAATTTTAAAAATAGATATCATTCTTGATCATTAACAAATTGTATATTTCATTATAGTACATTTGAGGAGCAGACTTTCAAAATGCGTTTTGTCCAAATTTCATAATTTTCAGAAAGAGGTAAAATTCATTGACAAAAAGTGACACATTTTTGATTAAATCTGAAAGTGCAATATGTCACATGAACAAAAAGCGTATTGAATGTCCAAGTAACTTTCAATATTAATTTCGGACGGGGGGACAATATGCGTTTTGAATGTCAAAATTATTACATTTTGAACAAAAGAACAAATTACTTACTAGAAAAAAAAACGTTTTCAAAAATTAAAAAAGAACTTAATACCAATCACATATTTTTTGATGTGTTCTTATCATTTTCAATTTCGCATAATTACATTCTAATTTGATATTACTGTATAATATTTTAGTCCATCATATGACAACAATGTTAAACTGAAACTCAAAGATGGTTTAGAATTCACAAGTTTTACTTTCTTCAATCCAAATCGTGAAACCGTGTTTTATTTTCATGGTTGGGCAGGAAATGGTCAGGGTGACAGCGCTTTAGGAATCACAATATCTTATTTGTATTGGTCAACCGTGATTTAAACAAAAAATAGTTTTAATTTTCGTAAAAATAATTTATAAATATAACTCTTCATTTGGTTCTGTATATATTTATAATATAATATGCAATTAAGTTAGCTATGCGCTGTTTAATGTCGATCCTTTCTCTCTTTTTACAATATGGTGTTAGTGGTAAGAGCTATATTTTAACAAAATTTTCCTTCTAAATCTCTCAATAATGAGGATTTATCTGTATATCTCAAATAAAATACAAAAATATAAATATGACAAACAGTGTTTATGCTTTATGCTGTTTAAATTATCTTACAGAATTTCTCGTAAATCATAATGTGAATATAGCTTTTTTCGATTATTCAAAATTGGTTCAATATTGCAATGATATGGCATATGTGGAATCATTTGTAAATGCCACTTACATCGGGGAAGCAATCGGACAATATTTCAAACAGTACATTCCGAAAGTACAACAATTGAAACTGATTCATTGTATAAGTCATAGTTTGGCAAGTCAGATTATGTCGAAAGCTGCACGAACATATGGCAAAGGCAAATTACCCTGGCTTACAGGTATAGAAAGGCATTACAAAGCCTTAAATACTTCTGATGGAATGGTATTTATTGAACTTGTTTGGAAGGTTTGGATCCAGCTGGACTAATTTTCAGTGTACCTGGAGTAGAGCATCTTACAGCTAATGATGGAGCATTTGTAGATGTTATCCATACGGATGCTGGAGCTTATGGTGATTCTAGATCTATCGGAACAATTGATTTCTTTCCAAATCGTGGAGTTAGGTATCAGCCACCTTATAATCCTACGACTACTGGTAATTTGTTCTAAATATCCACATATTGAGAACTACAAGAGTATGAATTTTATTTTATTATTTATTTAGATTACTGCAGTCATAGTCTGTTTTGGGTTTACTACGCAGAATCAGTTCGAAATTTAATTGCATTTCCAGCGAAAAAATGCGAACGTACACAAATGTGTGATATGAATTTAGCTTATTGTAGCTGCAAGAATGTCTACACTTATATGGGATATAATGTTCTAAGAAAGTAAGATACTTACTATAATTTTCCAATTGATATAATTGATGGCGAATTCAATTAAACAAAATTTATTGATTTTCTTTACTTTGGTCTCCGATCAACTTGCACTGAAAAAACCTTACGTTAAGTTCTCCATAGGAGTAAATATTCAAATATTAATTATTATTATTTTTTTAAGTTTTTAAACAAAAACAAAACTTAAAGAGAAATTTACGTAGAGAAACTTTTCTCTATATTATTTTCTAAATTAACCCGAAAAATTAAAGCAGTAACTACTAAATTTTCTTATTATATCTGCAATTAATATTTTAGTTCCTTTTGTTTAACTGAGAAATTTAATTCCGAAAGCGAATGGTCAGTATAGCAGAATTTGGGTGAGTAATATTATAATTGTCAACAAAAGTATTCGCATAACTTTGTGCAGGTGTAATATATTTCAAGAATTTAATTTTTATAATTAAATATCTAAGAAATTTATCTTGTTTATTTTATAGTGGTAGTAGAATGGGCGACTTTTATCTAACAACAAATATGAATTCACCTTATGGTCAAGGAATGGCTGGAATCAATTTTATAAAATAGAGTTTATAAAAATTCAAATTGAATTCAATTGAATTCAAATTAAGTATTTTTTGGAAAATTTATAAAAACTGTATTATTTGTAATTTTAATGAAATAAAATAAAAATTATGTTTCAAGTTGTTATAATTTTTTAAGTTTTATTTAATTTTATGTAATGTAAAAAAGTGACTATCCTTAGCAAAATCGAAATAGAGATTTTTTTTTGAAAAAAAAAATGTTATAGAATCAAGAATGCTATAGAATATATGTATCAGATTTAATTTGACAGATATCTGTTATTATTTTTTATTTAGTTGTTTAATTTGTTTTAAATTATATGTGTTGATCATTTTTATTTCCTTTTATTAAAATTTATTGAGATTTGCAATAATTTAAACAATAATAATAGAAAATTATAACTATAAATTTAAATTATTTTGATAAAAAAAATGCATGAAATCTGCAAATTTAATAATTTTACGAACAATTGCTTTATTAAATTAATTACGAAAGTAATTACGTCACAAAATAGATGAAATTATTCACGGTGATTATGTATAACTGGCGCTCAAATTGACCGTAACATAATTTACTTTATTTACTTTTTTGAAATTATTGAAATATAATTACATTTTTTATCAAAAATTATAATAAAAACTCTTAACAGAAATAAACAAATTGAAATACGTAAGCAAAAATCTAACTACATATATAATAAAAAACAGTAAACAAATAATTGAATTAAAAAATATCATTACAGTGTATGCAGAAAAGTAAAATTCAACATAATTGTAGCAATACATATGTAATAATAACAAAGTACAGAACATTATAAATACCAGTGTTTATAAAGCAGTGTTTACAAAACATGCAACGAATCACTGAAATAATATAACAACTGTTTTCAAATGTGAATGAATCATTTAATTAAAGAATTTCTTAAACAAATTAAACGTATCGAGTCAATATCCGTTGAACTTATCAAGTAACAACATGCGAACGCACTAAATGAATAAACTCTCAAAAAACCAAAATAAAACCAATTGATCTAAATAAGTTGAATATCTGAGAGAAAACAAAAGAAATGTGAACTTACCCAATTTCTTGCGTTGCGCTATCTTTAATTTAAACAGTTGAAGTACTCAGCGATTATTAACGAATATTAGTTCATTTTCTGAACTGATAAAAATGGTAATAAAACAACAAATGAATGAGTCTTTGAAACAAAAGTGAGACGATTAATTTAGTTGTGAAATACACCGTAATACAAAAATGTCGAATCAAAATGAAAATAGTAAAGAAACAATTGATGTCGATAGTGTTTTGTCGGCAGCTGGCGACTTTGGCAAATATCAATTTATTTTAATGGTTCTGTTTTGTTTAATTAACGTTTTATCGGCATTCCATTATTTTGGGCAGACTTTTATTAGTGTGATACCACCAGAAAATTGTGAAACTAATCATCTAAATTTCTCCCAAGAAAATAACTCAGTAATCAATTTTACTTATAATGAAGCAATTAATTGTGATAATTTTGGATACATTAGTATTGCTCAACAAGTAAGTTTTCTACTTTATTATCAATTTCTATTCATATTATTTTGTTATTTTGTTATTTTTATATAAAATTTTGAAATGATAAAGTAAGGTTATGTATTTTGCATTTACGAGTATGTACCTAGTATTTATTTAAAAAAAAACCATTTTTTAAACTAATAAATAACTTAACGCAGATACATATAAAAAAAATTTGTTATATTTTCTCTTTTTCTGGAACTAAATATTTTTGAAATAATTTTCTTTAAAGACACGCTGTATAAAATTTTGAAATGATATCATTCATTATGTATCGATTTATTAATTATAAATATAATTATTGTAATATGTGAGTTTATTAAATGTGAAACATTTATTTTTTTATATGGGGCAATAAAATTAATGTTTGAAAATATCAGCATGTAAAGCAGTAATTTGCTAATAAGTAAAATGGCAATAATAATAATAATAATATTTTACATTTGAAATAATTTATTATTTTATTGTATAGAAACCATTTTGTAATTTTTATAAAATATTTGCTGCAATAAAGATATGATTGTTTTTTTTTTAAATTTGAATATATCAGAAATTAAATACAATTTATTACATTTTTATCTTAAATTCTGTTATTATTTTCTCTTATCATTTTCGTTGAAATGTGTCAAAATATCAAAAGTATTTTGTATTATTCTGTTATTTTGTTAAACACAAATAAACTGTTGCTGTCAACACATGACTAGTTAACTTTATTATTAAATAAGTGTGAATTATTATTGCAACTAATTCTAGTATTTTTTGGAGATAATTTCCTCAATTCTGCAATGGAGTTGCTAAGTTTTAACAACGATGTTAACAGCTATAACCAATAATGTTTTACAATATACATATTTATATTAATTTATTATGTGATCGTATTGCCTGGCAAATCAGCCTTACATACAGGCTTTTTGTTTTATTGTTAAAACTTAACATTGTCCAATTGTTTTGCATTTAGTGCAGTTATGTGTAGATGCTTTTTGTTATTATTTATATAGAAATAGCTTGACAAATTATTTATTTAAATTACAATGAAATATGAAGTAAATACTAGTTTATGGATAACGTTATATGATATTTACAATGAAATTAAATTATTGGTTAGAGTTTGTTAGGACCATTACTGGGATTATTTTTTTCTAAAAATCAAGGATCATTTTTTGAAACTATTTATTTTCTAACAAATAAAGATCTTCAATCCGAATTTTGGTAGGATTTTACACTATGACGGGATATAATTAAATAATTTTTCTAGGTGACCAAAAACGGTTGTAAGAGGGTGAAGTCGACCCGTAAAATTGTCTAATTTTGTAATTTCTATTTATATCGGTTATAAATAAGATTATTATCTTTTGCAAATATCAAATAAAGATTTAAAAATTAATGTTTATAAAAATAATAAAATACAATATTGTCTTGGTGCCTACGTTTCTGTATGGTAGTGAATGTTGGGTTTGGTTTCAAAAGCATGAAAGGAAAATGACTACTGTGGAAAGGAGATTTTTACGTGGCGTATGTGGTATAACTAGAAGGAATCGGGTACGAAACAGATTAGTGTATGATGAGTGTAAAATTGAATAAAATGTTATTGCAACAGTTGGTGTTAGTCAGTTAAGATGCAGTTCAGTCATCTTGAGCGAATGTGTAATGAATGTTTGATTAAAAGAATATATCAGAATGATTTTGAAGGTATACTTTTGCATGGACGTCCAATGAGTAGATAGAGTGGTATGATTAAAAAAGTAGTTTGTATGAACCAAGAAGTAGGAATATAAGAGCATGCATGAGAGGTATCATAAATGCAGATAAAGCTAAAGTTGCTTGAAGGGATAGGAATGTTTGAAGAAAACTAATTTCAGAACAGTGGAAAGAGTTTGTGCCACATTCTTTTGGATACATGGCGTGATTGTGTATGTATGTATAAAATTATTGCGATTTTACAGAACTTAAAAATTATGCAATATTTTGATATATATATATATATATATATATATATATATATATATATATATATTTCGATTTCGTGATATAGATAAAAAGAAATTAAAATGATGCATTTTTGAGCACATAATATTTTTTTTAAATAATCTATATTCTATCATAGTTATCGCCAAAGTTTCATATACATTTTTGTGAGTTTGATTTGAGGATCTACACTGCTTAAAAAGCTTCTCAAACAAGATTAGAAGTATATGGGTAAACCTATATATAGACCACTTTGACATTATCACATAAATGATAAGAAATAGGAATAACAAATTGCTAGAACAGTAAATATTTCCAGGGAGGCTTGTTTGAGTATATACATTGCCGTTTTGGTGCCTACGTTGATGTATGGTAGTGAGTTTTAGGTTTGACTGCAAAAACATAAAAAGAAAATGACTGCTGTGGAATTGACATTTTTACATGGCGTACAAAATAGACTAATGTATGATAAATGTGAAATTGAAAAAAAATGTTGTTGCAAAAGTTGCTGAGCGTTAGTCAGTTAAGATGGTTCGGTCATCTTGAGCGAATGTCTAATAAACGTTTGGTTAAAAGAATATATATGTGAATGATTTTGAAGGTTTGCCGGTGGATGTGCGATGAGTAGACGGGAGTGGTATGATTGAGAGAGTGGCTTGCGTGAGCGAATGTTTTCAAGTAGTAGTTAGGTACTTGACGTGATTGTATATGTATGTATTTGTGATGTAAAACAATTGATCGTATATCAAGAGAATTTTTATTTTTTATGCTAATTAATTTTTTTAATATTTAGAATAAAGGAAAAATTGGAATGAGCATATTTTAAGGAGTTTAAGTACATTATTAAACTACATTCGTTGAGAAGAGAACAGCGAATTTTTACGAGATCGCCTGTGTAGGAATGTGTTTACCCCCAACTCCAAGTATCCATAACAACGTTTACATTATCTTATATATAAGAAAGTCATAAGTACATTTTTTTATGTTTAAGATCTCTTCTCAACGATTGAAGTATAACTTTAGGATTATTGTAGGATGTTCTCTTAGATATGTTGCTTTAGCTCAAAGATGCTGACTGGATGTGTTTCATAGGCCTTACTTTTCAGAAATACCCTTAGGAAAAAGTTTGGTGCTGTTAGGTCTAGTGACCAGATAACACATCTAAGATAACATCTCACAAAAAGAACAAAAGAATGGGAATAGTATTTGAAACATAATGGTAGACATCTCAAACATTTTTCATTTTTAAGTAAAGAACATGTCATCTTAAACTATATATAAAATTGCATATCTTTTTCACTATCAATAAATAATAACTTTGAACAAACATTAAGTTTATTATTATTTTAAAAATCGTCATAAGCTTATAATTTTTATTATCGAAACATTTATTTTTTATAAAATAAATTTTTCCTATATTCACCACTGATTTGTGAATGGAAAAATTTACTTTTCCGCTCGATGAAAAAAGAAATTGATAGATTTTCCTCTAACAGATGAACTGGACGGGCGCAGATAACTGGATTCCAGCTTTAGGTCAATCAATGTTCTTCGTTGGTTCTGTGATTGGATCACTAGCTTTGGGAGTCATAGCAGATCGAATTGGAAGACTACATGTTTTAGTTATATCAAATCTTCTCGCTTTCGTTGGCAATATCTTCACATATTTCTCGAATGAAGTTATTCTGTACACATGTAGTCGTTTTATTGCCGGATTAGCTACAGATAGTAATTTTGTAATGATGTACATTATAGGTAGGTAATTTTTACTTAATTATTGTTCATTTATTTGGTTAAAATGTGGAACACTATGTTATTATTTTAGAAATGACAGTGTTCATTTTATTAATACCATTTATGATAATTTACGAAATTTTAGCATATGAACAGAATATAATTATATGTAAACAAGATAAAAATTTACAATTATTCTTTTAAAGTATGTTTTGCAAAATATAATTATTTTGTTGTTGAATTTTATAACATTAAATTTTTTTTAAGTAAAATGTTATATCTACCTATTGTTTCCCATTAAATGCTAAATTGCTTGTGAATTTTACAAACACAAACACACACAGAAAAAACAAAAAAAACTATTTCATCTAATTCGAATAGACGGTTAAATTTTATATGATTTATCTGTTTAATTATACCATATTTCCAATAAAATTAATTACTTCATCTACATACAAAGTAGTTGAAATCAAATATTTCAAATAAAGTTTAGATAATTATCTACTTTCAAATTTGATGTTTCACCTAATCTGATTATAAAGCTATAAATCATCTATTTTATTTAGATAAAACAACTAAAACATTAGACAAATCATCTAAAAAAATGTAAAATCATCAAATAATAATTTTGTATACGTTTTATATAAATCAAAAATAAAACTGTAAAAAATAATAATTATTTATTTAGTAAATTAAAGTATGAACTTACTGTGTCGAAAAGTTAATAGAATAAAATTATTTTCCTTAAATCACAAACAATAATTTTAAAGAAAATTATATACGTATCTCCAAAACTCAGCTTTCATCATCAGTAGCAAGAGTTATAGCTAACGTCCTAAACAGTAATCTAAGGATACACAGATACTCAACGTTCCCAACGCTGTTCAGTATTCTTTGACCACTATGGATAAGTTGGAATATCTGTGTAACTTTAGATCACTGATTAGGACTTTAGATATACCTCTTGCTACTGATGAGCTTAGTTTTAGAAATACGTATATAGCTTTTTTCTTAATTTCTGTTTATGGTTTAAGGAAAATTATTTTATTTTATTATTTATTTAAATATTGAGGTTCTGATCTAGTGTGTGATTGATTTTAATAAAAAAAATTCTGTATTACGAGTAGTAGCGAAAATAAATTTCTAATTGAAAAATTATGAATTTGCAGTAATGGAATATATGAAACCCAGTCTCCGAACTTTAGGTCTAAACCTATGCATTGGTCTATTCTACTGTATTGCTTGTGTAGCAGTACCATGGGTTGCAATCTTAATGGGCCGTTGGAATCTCTTTCTGCTTGTAGTCGCTATTCCACATTTAACAGTTGTAGGATTTTATTTACTCGTACCGGAAAGCGCACAATGGTTGCTAAGTAACGGTCGAGTTGATGAAGCGATCAATTGTTTTATGAAGATTGCTAGAATTAACGGAAAAACTATTTCGGATAGCACGATTGAGGGCTTAAGAATTTACGCAGCGGAACACATCAAACAAGATACTTCAGCCAGTTTATTTGGACTGTTTAAGACGCCGAAATTAAGGAAAAAGACTTGTATTTTGATTTTCAAATCGTAAGTAAGTTTTCAACATTTTATCTTGATTCATTACCCATCTCTAACTAATAATGGCTTTTGTTAAAATATATTACTAATTAATGATGTAAAAATTCATAATTTATTTCTTTCATTGCTTTTTCTAAAATATATAATCCAGAAAAATCATAACTCAAAATTATAACTGCAAAAATAAAATAATTTTGCTTAGTATTCTAGTACGTGTAAAAATGATTAAAATTAAGTAATAATAATATCATTGTTTACGCGCTAATTTTCAAAGACTTTTGAACAGGGCTTCGAACTGTTATATTTTTCGTTCCGGTCAATTAAATATATATATATTGGTTCGGTTCCGGTTTTCGCTCCGGCAAAAATAACAGTTTTTTTCGGCTATTGGTTCAGTTCCCAGTGATTAATTTTTAAAATTTTTTAACGTTTTTATATGTATTAAAAACTTATTTTCTACCATAATTTAGAATATTTTATTCCTACTTTTATAATAAGCATACTATATAAATTGATATAATAATATGATATGAATAATTATTAATTAATTAAAGGTATAATAATTAGAAGTATATAATATATGATAATAATATAATTTATTATTCGAAACTTATATAATTTGTATGTATATGTTTTAATTATATAATAATAAGATAACATTATGTTAACGTAACAAATTCTTATATACAGGATTTTAATTTATTTATAATTAGAAAAAATAAAAATTACCTTTATTAAAATATTTTTTAATATATTTTTACTTAAACTATTTAAAGATTATTAAAATCAAGGTTACTATCACAAAAAACACCTGCCTCAAAATGATTCCTAGTTTCATTTCCAATTTCAATAACTGAATATTCATTCACAAAAAACAAACCAAATATTCATTCGTATAAAACGAGTTGCGACTTGCGACTACGGTACGAGACCTCAAAAATGTAAAAAAAAAACGACAACTGACGTGGAAAATAAAATTGTGTTTATGCGCGTGTTTCAACATGTATCGAACCGAAATAAACCGATATTTTTTTTCGGTTCAGTTCCGGTTTTCATTCCAGTAAAATAACGTTTTTTTTTCGGTTTTTGGTTTTCGGTCCAGTTCCGGTTCGAAGCCCTGCTTTTGAAGATAGCAGAAAACAAAAACATTTTAATAAAGTTAAAGAGAAATATATGAACTAAACTAATTTATCGTATATATCGTATATTTGTGGCATTCATAACCTACATTTAATTTTCAAAATAAAAGACATTATAAAGTTTTTATTTCTAGAATGGTAATAACATTATGTTACGATGCCATTTCAAGAAACGTAAATGGAGTAAATTATTCGCCATTTATTTTATTCAGTATTACGTCAGTTACAATTTTGCCAGCGTGTATTTTCATTCTGGCATTGCAAGACCGTATTGGCCGAAAAGCTATGGCCAGTGGCTCTTTATTGCTCAGCGGAATATTCACTTTAAGCATCGGATTTATTTTGACTTTTTACAAATACACAGGTTAGAATTTATTCTATTCTAATAACAAATTCTTTAACACACACACACACACACACATATATATATATATTAGAGTGTCCGTAAAAAAAAAATTTCAGTAAGGCTAAAATCGATAACTTTACATCGAAAAACATCAGAAATAATATTTTTTGCATGTTTTTACGAAAGTAACAGATTCCTCTATACAATTGAAATTTTCGAAAAACGCGTGTAAATACATATAGCATTTATATCGCGTATGTAGAACAAGCAAAAAATATTATTTCTGATGTTTTTTCGATGTAAAATTATTGATTTTAGCCTTACTGGAATTTTTTTTCTACGGACACTCTAATATACCGGGTGTATACTTGGTTTATGCAATATAGGAAAAACAATGTTATTTTTTTAACATTGTAATTCCTGCCTCCCCGTTAGTTTTAGAGAAAAATTATAAGAGACAAAAATTGTTTACAATTAAAAACTACATTATTTACGACTAAAATAATTGCGATATTGCGTCTCAGTAATTAATTATTAATTAAATAAATATTAACAATTTTCGGCAATATCAGACAGCCATGGACAAAACGCGAATGTATTTTGTTCACAAATGTCAGTGTATTGTCATTTAAATACAAAATACATTCGCGTTTCGTCCATGGCTGTCTGATATTGCCGAAAATTGTTAATATTTATTTAATTAATAATTAATTACTGAGACGCAATATCGCAATTATTTTAGTCGTAAATAATGTAGTTTTTAATTGTAAACAATTTTTGTTTCTTATATTTTTTCTCTATAACTAACGGGGAAGCAGGAATTGCGATGTTAAAAAAATAACATTGTTTTTCCTATATTGCATAAACCAAGTATACACCCGGTATATACAATCACGCCATTTACCCATAAACGTGTGGTACAAACTCTTTTCATTCACACATTCATAGCGTTTGGTACGGTGTCTAACATTTTCAAAAAAAAAATTGTATGAAAATCCTTCATATGAGGCGTATAGATGCAAAACTCACTATTCGACAAAAAGTGAAAAATGAGATTTTGAGCGATATGGACGTAGAATTTTACAAGGAATACAATATTTATTTAGTTAGAAAAAAACTCAGTATTTAATATGAGAAACACTCTTTAAAGTTTTGTGTTGGATGCAAAACTCACTACTTTCGTTGATAGTTTAGATGCAAAAGTAACTGTTTGCTTTCCACCAATAAAAATTTTATTGGTGGAAAGCAAACAGTTACTTTGTAATTTTGTATGAATTAATGATGTATAAAACCAATGATTCACGATTTTAAATAAGTATTTCCATCTAGTAACAAGATTTTATCATCAAAATACAATTACACTTAGCTATAACAGTTTTTTGCAAATATTTCAGAACTTAAAATTTGCAAATAGTGAGTTTTGCATCTATACGACTCATATAGCCTCTAGATGACGAATTCGAACTTATTGTTAGTTTATGTGGGTGTATGAATGTGCGTCGTCAGCTCGCTCGCTCCTAGACGGTTCAACCGACTTTAATAAAATTTTCAGGATAAATTTGTCTAGTACCCAAGATGGTCATGTGGTTTTATTTTTTCCAGTGATGCCAACTTTCCGAAAAAAAAATTACTAAAGTTTTTAAAAATTCATATTGGCTATATTATTTATCCGATTTTGATCAAATTTTCAGAAAAGATTGCCCTAATGCTCCCATTAATTATATAATTTTATTAATATCCAGTATTGCCAACTTTCCGAGAAAAAAATTATTAAAGTTTTTAAAAACTTATTATGGCCATGTTATTTAACCGATTTTACTCAAATTTTCAGAAAAGTTTCTCCTAGTGCTCACATAAATTATAATTTTAATAAAAATATTATGTTGCCAAAATGTCAAAGTAATCTATATATGAGTTTACCCATATACTTCTAATCTTGTGATTATAGGTCACTGTTTATTCAAGTAGAAATTAGTTTCCGCCAAACGTTCCTATCCAGTCAAGCAACTTTCACTTCATCTACATTCATTATCTTGCAACCAGCATTTATTCACTTTTCAATCTCTCGTTCAAAGCGGCCCTCCTTAGACAATAAACTACCCGAATATACAAACTCATCTACCTGCTCTAAACATACACACAATCAACATAAATATTACATTCAGTCATCAAATCATCCTTCTCAAACTAACTTATTTTTCTATATAATTACTAGTGTGTTTAGTGTGATTAAAATTGAGAATATATTTCAGATGCATTTTTAACTGTAAGTTTAATGATAATATCACGTTTCGGAATAAACGTGGCGTACAATTCAGGTGCACAATACGCCGTTGAACTTATTCCTGCAGAAGTCCGAGGGCAAGGTGTATCAGCTATTCATGTTGCTGGATATGCGGCTAGTTTTTTTAGCTCACAACTTTTATACCTAAATATTTATTGGCAACCCTTCCCCGAATTTATTCTCGCAATTCTATTGATTACCGGAGCTGCTGCTTGCCTATTTTTACCGGAAACACTCAATCGAACACTTCCTGTTACATTACAAGATGGCGAACTATTTGGAGAAGATGAAAAAGTTTGGGATTTTCCTTGTATTGCACGAAGAACAGAGAGTCAACAAATTTTAACACGATATTAAGAAATAATTACAATCGAACCTGTTTTTGTGCGGTCCGTTTCTATGCGATTGCTTTTTTGTCTGATTTATTTTGTGCGATTTTTTTGTGCTATAATGCCAACAGCATGGGAATTTATATACCAAATACAAAAAATTGCACAAAATAAATCACACAAAAAAGCAATCGAATGGAAACGGACCGCACAAAAACAGGTTCGACTCTACATTAATTCTAATATAAAACTGTGATTAGTAAAAATAAATTTGCGTATTATTATTCTAATGATATTGCATAAGCTGTCATAAGTAATGTTGTATGTTATATTACAATTTATTTAAAAAATTATAGACAATTCTATACAAAATATACCGTAATTTAACAAAATTATAATTATTGTTATACTATTTTATAATTTATGTATTTTCACTTTTCAAATCTTAATTCAATAAAAACGCACTGTAAAAATAATAATTATGTTTACACGGCTTTATGTAATCATTAAATTGTTAGATAAATATCTAACAAAAATATTTTATAACTATACTGTAATTCCTCCTCAAAACAATCACCAATTATAATGTCAACAAGTATGAATAATTTGCAAACAAATTATGTCGAATTACTTATTTCTTTTAATTACAATATCATATAAAAAAGTAGAAAACAAAATTATTAAAAAATGTAATGTTCAAATTAAAATGAGCGATTTGGGACGTGTGTCTCATTGTGTCTGAAACCGCTCGTACTTGTGCGGGCCCGGGTTCGAATCCCGCTTGGAGCATGAATGTTTGTGTTGTCAAAAATTCGTTGAATTACACTTTGAAAAAAAGTGAAAAAGTTTATATGCAGACTAAAAGCCATGAAGCTGCGGTCATTAGGGATTAATAAAAAAAAAAAAAATGGCGTTAAATTTAAAACAAATGTCTGACTGTTTATTTATTTAGTTTCTACTGTAAAAAATAAACTCCTGTATTTTTCTATATTAATACTCGATTAAAAACGAAATTATATTCAAAATATTTAAAGTTGTTTTTTAAAATGTTTCCCTAAATCTTCTAATCAACAAAATATGACTTTACGAAATTTTTATTACAATAAATATTTCACTTTAGATTTTTTTAAATGAATTATATTATTTTAATATACAGTGTGTAAAGTGATGAGGTTTCCTATAGGGAAAAAAAATTTAATATGAGTTTTAGAAAAAAAAACGTATTCTTTATAAAAAAATTTGCTTGTATCGAAACCCCTTATAGTCAAAGAAAAATCAGTAATCACTTAAGATAAGATCA